>CAMZMU010000036.1:22238224-23738103 GCA_947311845.1 Poa pratensis | reverse complement strand
CAGCGACTTGCTTGATGAGGCGCGCGACACGGCCTTAGCCCGCACAGCTGTTTACCAGCAGGACCTTCGCAACTACCACAGCCGTCGACTGCGCACCAGGTCCTTCGTCGTTGGCGACCTGGTTCTTCGACTGAAGCAAAAGAAGGTGCACAAGCTCGCTTCCCCATGGGAGGGCCCTTCATCATCACGGAGGTCCTTGGTGGAGGTGCATATCGACTGAAGCACGCGAAGACAGGCGAACCCTCTCACAATCCGTGGAACGTTGCGCATCTGCGCCGTTTCTACGCATAAAGTGCTCGCAGTCATACAATGTAATAGGCTATATGTCGGATGGCTGCAGGTTTCAGACGCGCTCTTTTCCTTACCAGGGTACCTAAGGGGACTGGAAGGTTTTTAATGAGGCGGCCTGCAGCCTAACATTCAAAAGAGGAATAAAATCAATGTTCCTTCGACTCCTTTGTGGCTACCACCTGCATAATTCATACCTTAACCGCACCCGAGACCCTCGGGGGCTGCGTAACAAGGATCCGAACAAAGAACATAAAAACTTTGCAGCCGCACTCGAATACTCGGGGGCTGCACAGTCATCGGTTCATAACCAACACATATTTCACAAACCCCGCTCGATTGACTCGGGGGCTCGGCAAAAAATCAAAGTATACAAACTATACAATATACAAAGAGTCAAAAATTACACTCGGGGGCTGCCCCCTATACAAAAATTGCACTCGCAAACCATTCTAATCCTCAGGCTCGTCTTTTACGGGCAGCTCGGGCCGCAAAGTTGTTCGCGAGTGCACTCGATCAGTGTCTCCGCAGCTTGGATCGTGTCATCCAAGTCTTTTTGTTCGAGAACCTCGGCTGCAGGTGTCCGCAACACCAACCTTGGTTTTCGACTACGCATATACGCCATTGCAGCGTTGGCTCCAATTACAAGTCTTTGAGACAGCAACTCTCGAATGGGATTTGTTTGGCGGAAGATGTTCAACACAGCACGAATCCCTTGTGGTTGTGGCCCCGAAGGAAAAAGAGTCTCGTTCAGCGAATAAACGATGCCCGGCATAACTCCAGCAGCTCAGCACTTCGCCAGACGCGATCCTTCAGGGTGGCAAGTATGCGGGCATGGTACCTATCAAGCCAAAAGTGTTGACGCCCAGTTGTAGGGTCGTCAACCACGCTATCCAGGCGTCCTTCCACGCGAATCTTTCAGCCTGGAAGTTGTCGACAAAGCCTACAAATACGGGCACAGTCAGATCAAAAGGCAAAAGCTACAAAAAGCTTGTAAAAAAGCAAGATTCGAACTTACACTCGAGTTGCCTGTTCACAAGCTCCATCTCCCCGAGAACATAATCCTCGCGTTGGGTGGCCAACGCGGGTCTGGCCCTCAATCGACTCAGCTCAGCCTGGGCGTCCTTCAGATCTTGCTCCATTCTCACAAATTTAGCCTTCATATACTCCATCACCTTGGCATCATTTGCCACCTGACCCTGGGATCGGGTGGTGTTGGAGCCTGCGAGGAACTAGTCGCAGTAGCAGGTTCTCGTGACTGTTCAAAGAGCATAATCACAAACACAAAGTTTGTGTAAGACTCATGTCGTAAGCATACACAAATCGATGAAAGACATTGGCAAAAGACTTTGCATAAACAAGGTAGCAAAAACAAAGCGCAGACTCGCGCAGTTCAGAAGGTATCATTACAAGGCATAAAAAAGCAAAAGGGTACAGCTACCCTAAGCCTAAGATTTCGATTTCCTAAGAGACGATTGGCAGTCTCGAGTGCCCCGCTCCATGGTGTTCATAAAAACTTCGGCCAGTCGCGCGGCGGCTCCGCTCACCCCCTTCAGCGAAATGGGCTTCCCGTCTGGCTTCTGAGGGAACGCAGACAGTGCTGCCTCATAGTCGCAATCTATCCCATGTCCCATAAGAAGCTTGATGGTGGACTCGGATCCGCGTACCGTGTTGGCGCGAGCAAAACCCGCCATGGTGGACGTCCCGGGGCCAAACACGTTGGCGAAGTCATCCACCGTCGACGGCACCACGCCAGTCGGGAACACCACTTGGTATACAGCGCCAAGGTGCTCGTTGATTTGGCGAGTGCTTCTTTCGCCTGGTTGCATAGAGCGCCTAAGCCGCCCACAGCCTGTTCCAGCGAAAGATTCACTCGCCACGTCTGCAGAGGCCGGTGCGCCAACAGCTTCTGCACAATTCAAAACAGGCATAAGTACGACACTCGACAAGTTATATCGTCATATCAAAGGAGAAAAGATTACTCACCTCCCATGGCCTGCGCGAGTGCCGCGAGCTGGTCAGCATATTCTCGCTCGCGTGCAGCAGCTGAGTTGGTGGCGGCAGCCAGCTCTTTCTTCGACTCTTCGCGCTGCGCGGCGAGTGCGTCTTCCAGCTCCTTCTTCTCGCCTGGCCCAGCAATCACGTGCATTCAATACTCGACAAAATCAACATTGCAAAAAGAAGTTCGGCAAAACAAAAGCAAAAAAGAACTCACGACTGAGCCGCTCGAGCTCGGCGCGCATGGTGTCCCTCTCCTGCTCCACCTGGACATAAGCCTTGGCAGAGTCTGCCAAGGTGTGGTAGAAGGGCTGCAAAGCGCACGGATTCAGCAAAAATCCAAAATTCTCACAGACCTACAACTTAAACGGGTCAAGCAAAAAGTTACTCACGTGGTTCATCCACGGCTCAGGAGCCGCGACTGATGTACCGACATCTGGAGTTGCTGCCTTGGCTGTCAACGACAGCGTCAGTGGCCATTGGCTGGGCAGCCTCGTTTCCAGTCGGTGCACACTTCGATGCTCCAGGCTCGGAACATTCTCGACTGGAGGAGTCCCAGGCTGATTGTTTTCAGCACTGTGGGCAACACAGCAAAGCAAAAGATTGTGAGCATAAACATGACAGCACAAAATTTCTCATACTCAAAAACACACATACCTGTGCTCCTCGTCCTCCTCGTCTTCGGAGTCGCCAAAAATTGGTCCTCCAAAGGCTGGGGTGCCACTCGACTGAAGCGGAAGGGTCGAGCTTGTTGAGCACGCACGCAAAGGAGCGGCTTGGAAAACAGGTGGTGAATCCGATTCCTCGTCATCCTCCAAACCTGCTCCTTCGCGGGTGAACTGCAGCAGAAGCGCCTTCTTGGCCAGTCGACGTCGCTTCGGTGGCGCGTATCGACTTCCTGGTCAGAAGGCCTTATCTTCAGACTGGACTTCTTCTGCTGCTTCTTCCTCGACCTCCTCCACATGAGAATTTGTGGCAGAAGGGATGGGCGACTGATCCCCTTTCGGGTCCACCACCTGTGCCTGTGTTTCTTCAGTCTCGCCATTTTCAGGCAGAGGAGGAAGGGAGGCAGCAGTCGAGTGACCCTGCATAGCAACATCACAATTGCAAAGTCAGAATAAAAATCGCATATCGCAGAACATGCGAGTGCAAACTCTTCATTGCAAGCACTATACATACATACCTCAAGCAAAGGGTTCTCCAACCCATATGGTGCAACAGGGCAGTCGACGTTGCAAGCGTCGCCTGTCGTCAAGTTGGTGATGTGCCGCACATGCGTCAGCAGCTCACTCCTTGAAAGCTCCTCTGGGTTCATTCGGGTGATGTCACCCGCGCCTTCATACTCCCACATGGGGTGCGCTCGGGCACGGATGGGCCACACCCGCCTCTTCACAAAGGTGCGATCAAATGGATGCCTGTGACCTTGTCCAGCAGCCTCCGATCCGAGCCAGCAAAGGGCTTGCTTCCTCCATTTCTTCGGCTGAGAGTTGGTGATCCCACGCCTTGGTCCTGGTGAAAGCAGCAGTCGAGAAAGGGGCGGCTGCATCCTGCTCGACAGTCGCATAAAACCCCCTTCCTCCAGCCTTGAGCGGAGTCGACGGTCTTCAGGCGGAAGTAGCGGGTGTCGCTGCGCACCTGGATTCCACAGCCGCCAACAGGGTAGGTGCGACCGCCTCCTCTGTTCGGCCGACCATGAAGATGGCTTTCCACAGCGCCCAGCTGGGTGCGACGCCGAGGAAGCACTCGCACAGCGTGATGAAACACGCGATATGCATAATGCCATTTGGGGTGAGATCATGGATCTGCACCCCGTAGGCAAAAAGAAGACCACGAACGAAATCGTGGAGGGGAAGCGAAAAGCCCCTAGGCAAAAACTCCGCAAAACAAACACGCTCGTTGGCGCGTGGTTCGGGGAGTACCTCCTTGGGCGACGGCGCGCGGACGGCGAGCTGCTCCGCGGGTGGCAGATACCCCTGCTCGCGGAACTTGACAATGGGCGTCCTTGATGGTGGACTTCGCCCAGTCCCCGCTCCTTCTTCAGCGCGGCGGATGCAGATGTACCCGCCACGGCCTTCTTGCCCTTGGCGCGTCAGTCGCGGCGGCGGCGGCAGCACCACGCTTCGCACCTCCACCTTTCGCCATTGCTACAGTGGAGGAGTGTGGGGCAAAGTGCTTGGGCGCAGAACAATGGTGGGGCAGCGCGAGGAAGGAGACGAGGGGCGGCGCAGGGGGCAAATGGCAAGTAAAAAATTTGCCAGCGCCGTCCCCCCTATTTACCACAGAGCGCAAAAACGATCGTAGCCGTTAAAACAAATCCATACGCTCCGCGCGAAATCTGGCCATACACGTGGCGGCCACGGAGAGCAACCGTCGCCGGCCACTCCGCCCACTACGCACGAGAATCCAGGAAGCCATCATCACGCCCCGTGAAAATAGGGCCGAACGGTCAAATCAAGTCCACGCGGCGTATCCCTGGTCAGCTCTGCAAAAACGGGCCCACAGAACAGGGTCACGTCTTATCAAAGCCTCTCCAGGCACGCCATCGTTTGTCAGAGATAGCAGTCGCAAAATGCGTCATTGCTGACGTTGTTCTCTTTTCACAACTGGCATAAAAGTCACTCGATGATATCTTCGGGTGGTCTCTCGCATAAGTTTCGGTTGGTTTTTTAGCAAAAGTCATAGAGGCCAGTCGAAATTCTTTCGACTGCAGCATCTACTCCCATCGGGAGCGTATCAAAAAATTTCTTTGACTAAAATGTGCAGGGTAAAAGAATTTGAGATTATCCTCCATTGCAAGCAATAAAGCACAATCTCGGGGGCTACTCCCATCGGGAGCGCTGTCGCGCACCCGATAGAATAATGGCAAAAGTACAGTCGACGGAACATTCGACTAAGTTCATAAGCAAAATCACACTCAAAATATTCCCGAGTTGATCCGACGATCCTTGGATGCTGCATGCATAAGTGCAAAGGTAAGACCCGCCGATCAGTCGAGCTGGGCTAAGGACCGCTCCAGCAGCGTTATCCTTAAATGTTCCGTGTCAGCAGACATGATGAAAATCCCCGACGGACGCGTTGGGTAGATTCAAAACTATACTGCAGTTCGATTCAGTAAGACCTCAACGGCCGTTTCGAGTCTGTCCAGTTTGTTCCAGATTCGAGTCCGGGGACTCGAGTTTGATTGAAAGCTAGTATGGTTTTGCCACAAATGGTAGTTAACCGGCCCCGATCCGTCGTGTGTGCCGGGCCTGCTAAGCTAATATCCCTTGATTATCATAAGCAAAAACTCATAGTCGATGAAAACACTCGGCATTGCTAACATGTGTTATTTCATAAGAAATCTAAATACAGATGTAAAAAGTATATATAACGTGCATGATGTATGAGTCCATGCCCGACTCTTCGAATCAGACAAGTACTCGGGGGCTACTGACATGGGTATGCCTATCGGGTACCCTACCATGAGGGTACCTGGTGCACGTATCGACTAGGCCCAACTATCAGAGCCTACATGAAGCCCATGAAGGGAGGCCCACGAAGATGAAGTATCCTTCAAGTTTGGCGAAGCAATAGTCGGTTTAGAGTTTCCTTACTTGTAAATCGAGTCGGTTACGAACACCCGGGACCCAGCCTATTATTTAAGGACTGGGAGGGCCATCGAACCAGAGAACGAACCACCAGAGCCACAAACCCTAGCGAGATCGACATCTCGCCGGGATCCTTGTAACCATCATATTCACAAATCAATAACAGACAGGCAGGACGTAGGGGTGTTACCTCCACACGAGGGCCCTGAACCTGGGTAAAATCTATGCCCTGCTTGTCAGCCGACGATACTTCCAGCTCTACCACGTTCTCTCCCCCATATTCATAACCTAGGGACCTTAACCATGGGTCTTGATGAGTCTACCCCTCGTCAGGGCCCCACCGGTCAGTGACCGTGGCGGCCAGCACAGCCCGCACTCAGCCCAGTCAGCACCAGCGTGGCACTCGGGCCCGCATGGCAGTGGCTGTGGCTAGCCAGCCCTTCGGTGCAAAACGTTCCGCTAGATTTCTGAGAAATAAAATAAATAGACAGATTTGAATATAAACTTCTAAAATCCATATATTTTTGAAGACTAATCCAAAATAGCAAACAATATATCAAAATGATCAGGGGAAATAACTTCACCTCTTAACATGATTTTCATGTTGAATTAAACACTGGAATTAACTTTTCCTTGCACTTTAGTAAAAGGGCAGAATATAAAATGATTTTGTGAAATTCATAACTAATTAAATATTGATCCAAAAGTTACAAACAAGATACCAAAATGTTCAGAAGATTAAATCTAGTCTTTTGGTGTAACCCACACATCCAAATAAATTAGTTTATTTGATGTTTTATTAGAATAAAGAAAAAGGCAGAAAAGAAAATGCTTTTAGAAAATTTTTAACTCTAAAAATAATGATCCAAAAATTATGTTTGACCTATTAAAATGTTCAGCACTTAATATACTTCATGTTTCACCACTTTCCCAAACATGGATAATTAGTTTTAGTGTTGTTTAAAATGATTTGTTAAAATGGCAGCATTAAATCAAATTCTGAAAATGCAATAACTTTTTAATGGCTTATCAGAAAAAGGTGTTCTCTATATCAAAATGCTCAGAAAAATATGAAATGTTCAGTAATCTCATTTACTTGCATAATTAAACAAGATTGCAGCACTGTACCCTTAGAAGTTAGGAAAATCATTAATTTAAAAGGTGGAATTATAATTTTCTCTTGTTGAGATAATTAATTCTGCACCCATTTAAATTGCTGGGTAATTTTGTAAGTAAGTTCAGTGTGTGAAAATGTCGTTGCCATCATGTGTTTGTGCATTGCACTTGTTATGCATGTGTGGTTTGTTAATTGTTTGTGTATCACTTGTGGTTTTGTTTGGAGTATTGAGTGTTGTTTCTTTTACGATGCTAGATATGAACGCTACCGGAGTGATCTTTGAAAAGGATTTATTGAAGAAGAATCGGAGTTTATTTCTCTGATCAGTGAGGAAAAGTCAAGGAACATTATGCTGAAATCAGGCAAGCTATCCTCTGAAAATGGAGATGTTGTATATGTGCACTATACCGATGAGTCGGTATGAGGTTGCTGGAAAAGTGGAGGACCCTGAGGGGCTATGATCGAGAAGTGCAAAGTTTTGTGTCCTGAAAGTGGGAAATGTTTTATGCAACTATACCAAAGGGATGGTACAAGGTTGTTGGAAAAATGATTTGACTAGGAATGGTTTTGGTCGGAAAAGGAGGAGTTTTGGAGAAATAAACAAATGGTGATTTTCTGGGAAAATATTTATAAAGAGACTTCTTACCTTTTTCAACAAAGATGTATTTACGGGAGAAAGTTTTAAAAGAGACTTCTTACAAAGACAGATTTATGGGAAAAAGTTCTAAAATCCTTCTTTTCTTTTCAACAAAGATATAGATATGTCTTCTCAAAATAAAGGGTTTTGTTATAATAAAAATGATGCTATTGCATGCTCATGTCGGGGGTAGTTTGCGAGTACATAAATGTACTCATGGCTGTGTCCCTGGATATTCCCATGTCCAGAATTTAAGAAGAAGTATGCTGAAGACCGAGAGATCGATGACGTCTTTGCGAACTAGGCCGTCTTCCCAGTCAGCTGCCTGTAGGTGTCTTGGCAAATGACTCGGGCCCCACGTTGTTTGGTGATTTCCGCTGCAAGTACCTGTTGAAGTTATGACTTCAATCAAGTAAGTAAATTTATTCGATATTTATGGGTGTTCTGTGATGCCAATTCGAGTTATGTGCAACAACAGACTGATCATGGGATTGTTGCAGGAAACATAACGAGTATCTCGGATAGTTAATCCGGGGTCCCCACAAACAAGCTGAACAAACAGCACGCACAAAATAATTCCGTGCCATATCGTTAGCTTGAATCCTGTGGCAGTCAGCTTGAAGACGGCAGCGTCGCGTTCCTCAAGGTTATACCGCAACACGACTATCGGCTAATTTGTTCCGAACACCACCACGTCGCCGTGTGTGCTGATTTAGGGGAGCGCCTCGAGCGAAAAACTACGACGCATTACAGAGCAAGAATCAATCTGAAAAAAACACGAAAAACCAATACACGGTATCTACTAACGTTCACAGACAGAGAAAAACAAAATAGAAAGAACGTAGACAACAAATTATGGAACCAGCCAACAGAATCAAAAGCCTACCACCATAACATCAGCAAATCCTTTGAGCATCCACAACACAGATGTTACTTCTGGGACGCATGATCATCATCCATCTCCAGCCACGGTACACAGTGCCAACCCTTGGCTACAGCTTGTCGAGCATACGAACCAACCTTTTCCGAAAGAATCCCGACCTCTCTCTCTAGATCCTGAAGGGGATCGTAGACAAAAAAACAAAAAAATTCCTACCGACGGTAACGAGAAACTAGCCAAGATCTAACTATGCAGATAGACTATACGGAGGGGAACGGAGTACATACCCTTGTAGACCGAAAGCGGGATTACGTTCCCGCACAAACGTTGCCGATCAAGCCGACGAAGCCGACCTCAAGGTCCTGTAGAGGAAGTAGACGTACTCCCAGCGCTACCCGAGTAGTGCCTCGCAGTTCCACACACGTACGGTGTAGATGACGACCTCCGGGCTCCAGATCCAGCACAGCAGCGGAAGTGGAAGATTGGATCTAGCAGCACGGCAGTGTGCGTATAGTGGGAGACTTTCCTCCCCATACACAGCTCCAGAAACGGAACCACACTCAAGGTAGGAGAGAAGAAGAAGGAGATGGGTGAATTTTCAAGGCATGGGGGGTCCCCTATTTAAAGGAGGAGGAGGGAGGCCTGCCTTGGTGGCTTGGCGGTGTGGGACTATTCCCACACCAGCCGCACCACCAAGGGGTGCGCCGGCCCTAGGTGGGCCCCATGTGGCCCACCTAGGCCGGCCGGCCTCCTTCCCCTTTTTTTTCCTTTTTCTTTTTAGGGATTTTCCCTAATGGGCCTCTAAGGCCCATTTAGGTTTAATGCCTTTAAAAATTCGAAATTAATTAAATAAAAAATATATTTAATCACTAATAACACTTATTAATATTAAATACATATTATTTAATTCATTCGAGCTCCGAAACATATTTCGTTGCCTCCGATCAACATCGGACATGTTCCGGAACGCTTTCGGAATCTCCGGTTTCTTTCACTCTTATAACCAATCTAATTAAAACGTCACCTACCCTTAAGTGTGTTACCCTACGGTTCGGGATCACACAGACATGATCGAGACACGTTCTCCGATCAATGACTAACAGCGGGGTCTGGATACCCGTGATAGCACCTGTGCGTCCACGAATGTCTTTTCATCGTTTGAACGTTTAGATGTCCAGTCTCATCTGAAAGGACAATGATGTCGCCTAGGGGGGGGTGAATAGGCGATTAAAACTTTTCTGGATTAGGCTTGATAATTGCGGAATAAAACTAGGTGTTTAAATTAACAAGCCAACAACCTAAATAAACTAGGTTCACCTATGTGCACCAACAACTTATGCTAAGCAAGACAAGCAACAAGGTGATAGCAATATAGAATACTTCAAGCACGAAGGCTATCACAATGTAAGGTGCATAAGTAAAGAGCTCGGGTATAGAAATAACCGAGGCACGCGGAGACGAGGATGTATTCCCGAGTTCCTCCTGTTTAGGAGAGTATGTCTCGTTGGAGAGGTGTGAACCAACACAATGGTTCAACAACCACAAAGGTTTCACCTTCTTCTCCGATGAACCGCACCACAAAGGTTTGGTTCACCTTCCACTATCGGAATTCCTTCGAGGCGGAATCCGGAGCCTTTACAACAACGATCCGGGGCACAACCCACAACGGGATTGGGGGCTCCCGAACAGCTACAAGTGACCAACAAGGGTCTCAACCACCACACGGGCGTCTAGGGTCCAAGGACCCAAGAGTAACAAGTTCACAAGCTTTCGACTTCCACGAATCCTCGTGGAGGGCTGATACGTCTCAAACGTATCTATAATTTTTGATGTTCCATGCTTGTTTTATACCAATTGCTACATGTTTTGCATCTACCTTATATCACTTTTATACATTTTTTGGGACTAACCTATTAACAAGATGCCGAAGTGCCAGTTCCTGTTTTCTGCTGTTTTTGTATTCCAGAAAAGCTAGTCTGGAAATATTCTCGGAATTGGACGAAACTACACGGGGGTGCCTATTTTTCCAGAACACGCCTGACGGAGCGAAGGAGCAGCAGAGGAGGGCCACCAGGGCCCCACACGCCACGAGGGCGCGGTTCCCCCCTCTGCCGCGCCCTGGGGTGGTGTGGGCCCCTCGGGGGTCCGCAGCCACCGCCCTTTCGTCTACTTATTTCCCCCGACGCGAAAACCCTAAGTACCTGAGCAAATATCCACGAAAAGTTCCAGAGACGCTGCCGTCGTCAACCCTAGCTCGGGAGGGTTCAGAACCTCTTCTCGGCACCCTGCCGGAGAGGGGAATCGTCACCGGAGGCTTCTACATCGCCATGCCTGCCTCCGGAGTGATGCGTGAGTAGTTCATCCTTGGACTACGGGTCCATAGCAGTAGCTAGATGGTTGTCTCTCCACTTTGTGCCGTCATGTTTAGATCTTGTGAGTTGCCCTACATGATCAAGATCATATTATTGTAATGCTACATGTTGTGTTTGCTGGGATCCGATGAATATTGAATATTATGTCAAGTTGATTATCAATCTATCTTATATGTTATTTAAGATCTTGCATGCTTTCCGTTACTCGTAGATGCTTTGGCCAAGTAGATGCTTGTAACTCCAAGAGAGAGTATTTATGCTAGATAGTGGGTTCATGTCTCCGTTTAACCTGGGACAGTGACAGAAAGTTCTAAGGTGTGGATGTGCTATTGCCACTAGGGATAACCTAACGATGCTATGTCCACGGACATATGTGTTTGTTTACATTACGCACTTTACTTAATACAATTATCCGTTGCTTGCAACTTAATACCAACGGGGGACTCGGATGACAACCCGGCGGCCGATTATTAGTCATAGATGCTGTTGGATAACGATCTATGTATCATGTCGTGATGCCCAATTAAATATCATAGTAGTCAACATGTCATGTATATGCATTGTCATGCGCTCACTATTCGTCAATTGCCCAGCTGTAATTTGTTCACCCAACATGTTAGTTATCTTTTATGGAGAGACACCACTAGTGAACTGTGGACCCCGGTCCATTCTTTTACACTGATTAAACAACCACAAACTGCAAACTGTTCATTTTTCATTCTCTGCAATTCAATACTCATTTTCCACACCATACGTTTAATCCTTTTGTTTTCAGCAAGCCAGTGAGATTGACAACCTCACTTTTTCGTTGGGGCAAAGTAGTTTGATTGTGTTGTGTGCAGATTCCACGTCAACAGTCCAGACTCCCTGCGACAGCTATTTTTCTGGCGCCGTTGACAACCTTCTGAAGAGTTGCTGCTCCTACTGGTTCGATAACCTTGGTTTCTTTCTGAGGGAAAACTTGCTGCTGACTACATCATACCTTCCTCTTGGGGTCTCCCAACGAACGTGTGTTTCACGTCATCAAGGGCACAAACCGATGCAACGAAGCAATGGCAAGAGCACAAGACTCAAATCCTTCACTCTCGAATCCCACCACAAGCAACTAATGCTTATGGGGGGAGAAGAGAGGAAGAACAACGAAGAACACAACAAATGGAACTTCAAGAACTAGATCGAAAGGGTTCCACTCACTTAGAGGAGAAATGGATCGGTGGAAATGTAGATCTAGGTCACCTCCTTCGATCCTCCAAAGATCAACGAGTTTGGATGGAGGGATTGGGAGTAATCGAAGAAATGAGCTTTCAACAATGGAGGAGAGAGGAAAAACGTGCTCAAGTTCTTAGGAAACATTGGGGAAGAAGGGCCCTTAAAAAGGTGCCCGAAAATCTGCCGTTGGGCTGTTTTTCGGCCCCGGGGCGGTACTACCGGGCTTCACACGGTACTATCGGGTCACTACCGGGCCACTACCGATCAAAACCAGTCAAATCCAGTACCAAAAACACGTTTTATGCAGTAGTACCGGGCCTCATGCGGTACTACCGCACTTTGTAAAAACAGCAGAAACACCATTACCAAAACGGGCACAACTTTCGCATACGAACTCCGTTTTTGATGTTCTTGGGCTCGTTGTAATCACCACAACGAGCTTTACAAGATCATGCAGAGAAACATCATAGTTCAATAGGGAAGGATAAAACCAAATGAGGAAAGTTATAACATCTCTATTAAAGAACAATCGGAAAATCATCCAACATCAATAACCCAACAAGTTTTTCATCCGGACTCCGTTTTCTATGATCTTGGGCTTGTTTCGAAGTTATTACACGCTTTACAAGATCATGCATATACACATCATAGTCCATCATGTGAGGAGGAAACCACAAGAAGAGAGTTTGACTTCTCTTAGAAAAGACAAACCGGTAAAACCTCCAACATCAAAAGCGACACAAGATATTCAAATGAAATCCGTTTATGATGAACTAGAGCTTGGTATGGAGATGAACACAAGCTCTAAATTCTCACATGGATAAAAGCCAAATAAGAACCAAGAAAGATGATATGCCAAATATGCAAAGGTTTGAGCTCTCCACAAAGATGCGATCAAGTTACTCACTTGAGAGCCCCTCTTGATAGTACGCCGTCTATCCTATAACCCGGTCTCCCACTAACACCACGAGACCGGTAAAATAGAAACCCTATCAAGATCATACCTTTGCCTTGCGCATTCCACTTGAGCTCGATGATGACGATCTTGACTCTCTCAAGTTGGAACACCTTTCTTGATTGTGCTTGCTAGCACATGCTTGATGAAGACTTCTCCAAATACTCCCCCATACACCATTATGGGAGAGCCTTGCTAAGCTCCGTCTTCATGAATCCACTTGACTTCATCTTCTTATCTTGATATATATGATGGCTTGGAGATAAACATGAATGTTCACTCAATCTTCTTTTCCAAGCCATGCTTGCAATAAGCTCAACTCTTCACATGACCATTCTTCATATAAACCCTTGGATAGAACCTTGGTCATCATGTAATCTTCTAGAGTCCAACACATGAACTCCAATCTTTTCCTATGGACAAGATCTAAAGATATCTCAATGCAAACATTAGTCCATAAGGATTGTCATTAATTACCAAAACCACGCATGGGGCAACACATGCACTTTCAATCTCCCCCATTTTGGTAATTGATGACAATCCCTTTTACGAGGGTTTATATAATGAATTAAGCAACCATGCAACAACAAAGAGCAAGGATGCAAGAGATGAAAGGCAAATGCTTAAGAACGAAACTAAAGCATAAAACCAAATTCCCTTAAACCCTCTAAACTTCTCCCCCATTGGCATCGATTGCCGAAATGGGAGGAAAAATTTAGAAGGCCAATATAGTAAGAGCTCCCCCATAATGTGTGCATTTCTCATAATATGAGTGAAATCAAATGCACATATCCAATGACGAATAGTTGGGAAGGAGATCAAACTATATTGAGGATCCAAAGATTGCAAAAGAAAACAAATTGAAAGATACTTCGACAAAAGAAGTAACCAATCAAAGGATCCGAAAAACCAATAGAACATAAGAAGATATTATGATAAGATCAACCAAGTGTTCTAAAATCAAGAGGGAACTCCCCAAGGTACGTGCACAATGTAGGATTTGTATTTCAATATGGTGTGCACAACATGGAATCCTCACTCCCTCCTAGATAATTTTGAACACAAACCAAAGAGTAGCAAATAGGTCCACAAGCTTATTAAAAAAATAACCAAATGAAACAAAGCTTGTGCTTTTAGAAACCACCAAAGAATCAAAAGCAATAAAGGTGGTCACTAAAGAATTGGAATACCAATTAAAGATGTAACTATTCTCATGTGTATAAGTTTCTAAGTAGACACCAATCACGAAGATATAAGTCCACAAATAAACATGTACACACAAAATAGTACAAATGTAAGAACATGATATCCAAGAGGAAGTCATAAATACACCAATAAGATCTTTGCTTAAAAGCATAGCACAAAGCTCAATTTTATCTTAAAGGATATAGATGAACTTCCAACACAATCTCATCATAGCATCAAAAATATCCACAAGGGATAAGGTGAAAAATGGGATGCTCCGAGAAAGATAACAAGTATCGCAAAAGGCAAATGATTTTGAAAAAGCATCAATATTGCATATGTGAGACATAGAGTAGAAAGTGCTAGATTAACATATTTGGGATTGGTGAATCATGAAAATGATTATATATTCCCCTTGATATGTAATCATCCCGGCTTGCCCACATTTGCAATAAAGTTGTTTTGCAAGAACCAAATGAATTGCAACAAAAGAGATTCATGCCATGAAACAACCTACACAAGGTTGAAAGCTAGAAAAGTATGCATGAGGTAGATACTTGTTACCGAGATAGCATTGGTGATGTAGAAGATAAGAGTTCACGATCATCCGAGCTTGGCTCCAATAAGCACATGGTGACACACCTTCCTTGTAAATGAGACAAGCTTCCAATGCATCTCAATGTACCTAAAACAAATTCAAGTACAAAATGGTACCCAAACTCATTGGGTCCAAAGTAGTTAGAGCAACTACAATACATAGGACAAACTCCACATAAATATGTGCATATTGATATGAAATTGAATTTCATGCACATCTTAGCCATTTAGGATTTGATGGAGTTTATCCTATATATTGGATCAACGAAAGTAAGCATGCCATAAGATATACATATAGTAAATATGCATGCACAAGACTTTCAAGAACCAAACGAGATACAATTTGGACAAAACACCAATTAAACCAAGAAAGCACACACAAGTGTGACAAGAAAAGAATTGTCCAAATTATATCAAAGACCCAAATCAACACATGATTGAAGATACCACTTTGAAAAGATACCAAATGAAAGTAAGATACCAATTGATGAAATATCATCAAGGAATAAACCAAACCCTCTACACTTTTCATGATGGCACAAAGTACCAAGACGAAAAATGTTTGTCTTCCAAAGAGACACGTCATCGGGATCAAAACCAATTGAAGACAACTAATGTTCAAAAGCATATAGGATTGCTCCCCCAAGATTTGTGCATTATTTATGATCTTGCATTTGAATACAAAATGCACACAAATGGGATCATCACTCTCCATACATATTATTCAAACACTAGTCATGTTCAAGGAAAGCAATAAATCAATACCAATTTAAAGAATGGTGTTCTACTCAATGTAGGATAGCTTCCCAAGAATAGTGCATTATCAAGAAGTATGACTTTTGAATGTCAATGCACAAGATTGGATCATTGCTTTTCCTAAACAAGAAAGCACAAAACAAATTTTGAGTAGAGCACAAGATCCAAAAGATACAAGGAAGACAAAGAGAGTTAGATAAACAAATCCTTGGCAATAAAAAAGGCAATTCAAAGCAAGAGCCAAATGAAGATGGTCTACAAATTCACCACAATTATGAGTATCACTTGTCATGACAAGGAGTATATGAGATATTTCTCGGTGGTAATAGAATGATATTGAAGACCAACTTCACAACAAATAAGCATATGGCAAAGATAGATTTAAAGCCATGCTTAATAGATAGATATTCTTGATAGCTTCAATATTCACGCGATCATGCAAAGCACTACAAAGAGTAGCTTGAAGCAATTGGTTTCCCAAAAATATATGCGAACATATTAGGGAAAGCCATACCAAGAATTCCATCACAAACAAGATCCAAAAGAGAGGCAAAAACATTTAAGCAAATGGAACTTGTTTGAGAAACATGCCACATAGGAATAAGATAATAGAATATCAATTCTAGGTGGCAATACCTCACATGTTCACATTTTCTAGGCTTGTAATATGCACATAGCTTATTACTCCCCCATAATGTGATAATCCATTTTTTTAAAACAAGAGGCAAACAAAACCAACTCGAGAAATTAATGGACATTATAGAATTTGAATTTCTCATGAGCATGACATACCACATAGAGAATAGATAATATTAATATGTCAACACTAAGTGGTATTCCTCATGTATACACAATTTTAGGATTGTGAAGTGCACGAAGCATATCACTCCCCAAAATAGGATAGTCCATTAATCTCTCAAAAGAGAGCCAACAAGATAAGATATCAAATAAAAGCAATAAGGCTCAACAAATAATGGTGTGCAAACCAACATACACATACTTGATTACTCAAGATAAGTAAGTAGAGAGCACAACACATACCAACACTAGCAAGGTACAAAACCTAACACATGCAAGGGTGCAAGCAACTTTCAATGTATATATGATTTAAATAAAAGTTACCGCAAGGAGGAACATTGGATATGAGATAGAACAATATAATCCAAATGACTTGGCTTGAGAAATATAATTGATGAAGATCCCTTAATTCTTCATGATGTAGCCAAGTCTCCAATGCCTCCAACAACACCTATTGATCAAGTTTTAGCTTGTTGGTCCCCAACCAAGTTGGGTCCTAAGAGGTTAGTCACAATAGGTTTGGCAACCCAAATGGTTCTTTTCTTGACACCACTTTGAGTACCAACATATTTGGCAAACACATTGCCAACCTTATCCTTCCGAAGAGAATAATCATCATCAATAATAATGGGGTTGGATAAGGTACCATTTGTGCATGAAGAAGCAAGTGACCCTTCTCACGGCATAGGTAGCAACATCTACTTCCTCCTCTCTTCTTAGTTGGAGTCTTGACTTGAGGAGGGGTAGCTTGATTCTTCTTGGGAAGAGGCCGTTCTTCAACTTGAGGAACTTGAGGCTTCTTCCCTTGTTGCTTCTCACTAAGAGCCTTCTTCTTCAAAGGGCAAGATCTAACATGGTGCCCTTCAACTTTGCACTTGAAGCAAACAATCTTGGCCGAATCTTGACTTGTTCTTGGCCCTTGTCTTCTTGTTACTTGGACTTGTTCTTGATATTGGAGTTGAATCCAAGTCCACTCTTGTCATTGGGGCGTCTTTGAACACTCAACATATTGTCAAGTGTAGAATCCCCAACATGACGCTTTTCCAAGTCTTTCTTCAAAGAAGTGACTTGGGCCTTGAGCTCATTTAATTCCTCTACATGGTTAGTATCAACAAAAACACTAGAGGAAGTAGAAGCTTCATTGTTAGAGCAACAAGGCATGGAAAGTAATTCATCACAAGATGTAGCAACATTGTGAGTGGATGAATCACTAGGACTAGCACATGGCAATAAAGCATTTAGAGAAGTTGTGCCATTGTCCACATGAGGCTCACAAGATGTTACCTTTGTATAATAGCCTCATGAGCTAACTTTAGCCTAGCATGGGATGCTAGAAGATCTCATTAGAGCTAGAGAGCTTTTCATGACTTTCTTCCAATTTCCCATACTTGCTAGTTAGCAACTCAAGTTGAGCCCTTAGCTCAACATTCTCCTTCAAAATAGATGCTTCACGAGAAGTGGAGTTAGTAGCACAAGCATCATTAACATTAGAAATGGAAGAAGACAACTTGGCAAGCTCATCATTTTTAGATAGTTGAGTTTGGAGTTGATCATGAGACTTGATAAGGAGAGAGTGTTCACTTTCTAAAGCCTTGGGCTTTGTCAAGTCTCTCTATATCCTCAATTAGTCTAGCATTGCCAACACCAAATTCAACTTTTCCTTTTTAAGCACTTTATATTTAGCAATAGCATGATCTCTTTCCTTAATAATTTTAGCAATAATAAGATCATTTGACTCATCAAGAGATTCAAGTTTCTCCTCAAGAGACACTCGAAGCTCTTGCTCTTCCTCAAGGGCATTCACTAAGGATGTTTTTTCATCGGCGTCTGATACGTGCATTTTATATCATCATCTATACCACTTATACCACCATATTAAGATGTTATTTGCATTATTATATCATTGTTTTTACATGTTTTAGATGATTTAGGGGACTTTCCTACAAAGTCCCTATTTTTAGTATTTAATTTCTGGGAGGCAGAAAACCTCCTTTTTTGTGTTTTTATTGTTTCAGGAGCTACGAAGGCCCAATTAATAAAAGGAAAATTGCACAGCTGGTTTTTCTTCGGGAGAACACCAGAGGGAAGAAGAAGCAAGCAAGGAAGGCCACGAGGCCCAAAATAGGTGGGCCCACGCGGCCAGATTCCCTGACCGTGTGGGACCCACCAAAAGGGGCCTCGGGCACTTCCTCGCCTGGGGCTTTTTAACGAGGTCTCCGTCTCGCCCGAAAAGGAACGCCCTAATTTTTCCAAGTCCATCCGAGGTCCCGGCGGCGGCGAAACTCCTGATTCCCTCCGAGGGGGATCAGATCCTGCTGCTCCGGAGCTCCGGAGAAGGGGGAAATCATCGTCATCATCATCTCTCCTCCTTGGCGTGGGAGGAGGACTCTACATCATCACCATCACCAAGACCAGCACCATCTCCATCATCATCTCCGTGATCCACTCCGTTCCCCTCGTAGTTTGAGAGTTGCTATACCCTAGATACTTGTCTCGTGCTCCTATTCATGTTTGTGATTGAGTACTTGTCATTATTTGTTGGTGGAGTTATACTTTCAGATTGTGTTGTACCATTTATGCCACTGATCATCACCATGTTTGCACGTTGTGAGTAGTTCCCGTATGTTCCTGAGGGCATAGGATGAATTGGCAATGATTTATATATGACATGTGTTGGTATTTTGTCTAGTGTTTATCTTTTTGTGTGATTCTATAATGGTGTTGTGCGAACGTCGACTGCACAACACTTCACCTATATGGGCTCATAGGAGAACACCGTAGTGTAATGGCGTGAGGGAGACTTGGGAGGACACGAAAGCCTGAGACCGAATCATTAAGTTGCTTTACGGGGTATTAGTATCGGGGACCTAGAGCGTAATGCTATGGTGGGATTTTATATCTTAATAATTCTTGTGCTGTCATTTAATTGGCCACATGATCCATCATAAGGGGTTTAGTCTATTTATTTAGCTGTACCTAATAATAGCTCCGTCCGAAGAAGATTAAAACTAGACAAGATATTCAACGTGTTGTTTAATAAATCTATATGCCTAGCAATATCCATGCCGCCCTCGGGAACGTTTTCACATATAAGTTACACATCACTTGAGCTTGTCCTCTTACACATAGAGGATTGGGCTTTTTCTCTCTTTGAGAGCTTTTACTTGTTACCATTTACCTGCTGCATTGTCACTGTCTTGCAATTATACAATCGAAAATACCAAAAACACTTGCGTCTTTTATTGTCTATTTATCATTTCGAATAACCAATACCTTCAGCTCCTCGTGGGTTCGACAACCTTTTCTATTCGAAAGGTACTACAATTGATCTCCTGCACTTGGGAGTCATCAGCGTCCTCTCTCTCTCAATTTGACATTTCTCGAGAAATTGAGTTTCCAAATCCTCAATGATTTCCCTACTCTTAATAACATAAGCAATGATTTCACATAGAGGAGGGATAGCTTTACTACCTTTGGGTAGAGCACCAAAAACCATCTCTCCCTTCTTTGTAAAGGATTCAAAATCAAAAAGTTCTTCATGAGGATCCTCAACCACATCATCACAAGATATATCGGGATTCGAGATAGATTCCTTTGAATCCATAGCCATAAGGCAAACGTGATGAATGGGTGAAGAGGATGAAGAATTACTTGAAGCACAATTGAGGTCCATGTCTTGTTCCAACAAATGTTGGGGTTCCTCTACATTGTTAGTCATGCAAGTACTAGAGGATATGGAAGCATTATTTTCATGACAACAAGACATAGAGAGCATATCATCATGAGATTTAGTTAAGCAACTATTACATGATATGCAAGGACTATCAACTCTAGCATGTATGACATTTGAAGTGCTAGAAGAGTTTAAGTCCAAAGATAGAACATTGCAATGAGATAGAGATGAAGTATAGTCAATAGAATATTCACCATCAACAAAGCAATTTCTATCACCACTCACCATATCATTACCTTGTGACAAATCACATGTTGGTGAAGTGGAAGAAGTTGTGAACTCATCACGGTCGGAGGTGGAAGGAGAACAATCATCCTCAATAATGTTGGACACTTCATATATATCTTGAAGCTTGGTCCAAATCTCATGCGCATTCCGAAAAGGCATAATTGACGCAAGAACTACGTCGCTCAAAACACATATAATACTATTAGATACAAGAGTATCGAGATAAGAGTTTTCCTCATCCTCCTTTGGAGAAGAAAAACCCATATCTACAATTCTCTTAACATGTGGGTTTATGTCCCGAAGAAGGTTAAGCACGCGAATTTTCCAAACATCATAATTTGTGCCATCGAATTTAAAAATGGGATTGTGCACTAATTCTCTAAACGACATCTTTACTCTCTAGGCGGTAAAGCCCAAAAAGAGAGCCTTGGCTCTGATACCAATTGAAAGGACAATGATGTCGCCTAGAGGGGGGGGGGTGAATAGGCGATTAAAACTTTTCTGGATTAGGCTTGATAATTGCGGAATAAAACTAGGTGTTTAAATTAACAAGCCAACAACCTAAATAAACTAGGTTCACCTATGTGCACCAACAACTTATGCTAAGCAAGACAAGCAACAAGGTGATAGCAATATAGAATACTTCAAGCACGAAGGCTATCACAATGTAAGGTGCATAAGTAAAGAGCTCGGGTATAGAAATAACCGAGGCACGCGAAGACGAGGATGTATTCCCGAGTTCCTCCTGTTTAGGGGAGTACGTCTCGTTGGAGAGGTGTGAACCAACACAATGGTTCAACAACCACAAAGGTTTCACCTTCTTCTCCGATGAACCGCACCACAAAGGTTTGGTTCACCTTCCACTATCGGAATTCCTTCGAGGCGGAATCCGGAGCCTTTACAACAACGATCCGGGGCACAACCCACAACGGGATTGGGGGCTCCCGAACAGCTACAAGTGACCACCAAGGGTCTCAACCACCACACGGGCATCTAGGGTCCAAAGACCCAAGAGTAACAAGTTCACAAGCTTTCAACTTCCACGAATCCTCGTGGAGAGCACAAACCGATGCAACGAAGCAATGGCAAGAGCACAAGGCTCAAATCCTTCACTCTCGAATCCCACCACAAGCAACTAATGCTTATGGGGGGAGAAGAGAGGAAGAACAACGAAGAACACAACAAATTGAACTTCAAGAACTAGATCGAAAGGGTTCCACTCACTTAGAGGAGAAACGGATCGGTGGAAATGTAGATCTAGGTCACATCCTTCGATCATCCAAAGATCAGCGAGTTTGGGTGGAGGGATTGGGAGTAATCGAAGAAATGAGCTTTCAACAATGGAGGAGAGAGGAAAAACGTGCTCAAGTTCTTAGGAAACATTGGGGAAGAAGGGCCCTTAAAAGGTGCCCGAAAATCTGCCCGTTGGGCTGTTTTTCGGCCCCGGGGCGGTACTACCGGGATTGACACGGTACTACCGGGTCACTACCGGGCCACTACCGGTCAAAACCAGTCGAATCCAGTACCAAAAACACATTTTATGCGGTAGTATCGGGCCTCATGCGGTACTACCGCACTTTGTAAAAACAGCAGAAACACCATTACCAAAACGGGCACAACTTTCGCATACGAACTCTGTTTTTGATGTTCTTGGGCTCGTTGTAATCACAACAACGAGCTTTACAAGATCATGTAGAGAAACATCATAGTTAAATAGGGGAGGATAAAACCAAATGAGGAAAGTTAAAACATCTCTATTAAAGAACAATCGGTAAATCCTCCAACATCAATAACCCAACAAGTTTTTCATCCGGATTCCGTTTTCTATGATCTTGGGCTTGTTTCAAAGATTATTACAAGCTTTACAAGATCATGCATATACACATCATAGTCCATCATGTGAGGAGGAAACCACAAGAAGAGAGTTTGACTTCTCTTAGAAAAGACAAACCGGTAAAACCTCCAACATCAAAAGCGACACAAGATATTCAAATGAAATCCGTTTATGATGAACTAGAGCTTGGTATGGAGATGAACACAAGCTCTAAATTCTCACATGGATAAAAGCCAAATAAGAACCAAGAAAGATGATATGTCAAATATGCAAAGGTTTGAGCTCTCCACAAAGATGCGATCAAGTTACTCACTTGAGAGCCCCTCTTGATAGTACGCCGTCTATCCTATAACCCGGTCTCCCACTAACACCACGAGACCGGTAAAATAGAAACCCTATCAAGATCATACCTTTGCCTTGCGCATTCCACTTGAACTCGATGATGACGATCTTGACTCTCTCAAGTTGGAACACCTTTCTTGATTGTGCTTGCTAGCACATGCTTGATGAAGACTTCTCCAAATACTCCCCCATAAACCATGATGGGATGGGAGAGCCTTGCTAAGCTCCGTCTTCATGAATCCACTTGAACTTCATCTTCTTATCTTGATATATATGATGGCTTGGAGATAACACGAATGTTTACTCAATCATCTTTTCCAAGCCATGCTTGCAATAAGCTCAACTCTTCACATGACCATTCTTCATATAATCCCTTGGATAGAACCTTGGTCATCATGTAATCTTCTAGAGTCTAACATATGAATTCCAATCTTTTCCTATGGACAAGATCTATAAAGATATCTCAATGCAAACATTAGTCCATACGGATTGTCATTAATTACCAAAACCACGCATGGGGCAACACATGCACTTTCATCATCCTCTTGCCTAGCGATACTTAGATTGTCCGAGCATCGTTCTCCGATATCACGATTACCGAGCATGATCTCGTCATTGACAAATCTATCTTTACTCGTCTGTGATATTACATCCCTGTGACCTAGTCACATGCTTGCAAACTCATTGATGTAATCTCACCGAGTGGGCCGAGAGTATCTATCCTGCTATGTGGATTGGCAAATCCCGCTCTTAATCACTCGCCTCCACTGCTTCCTTCGGATACCCGAACGTGTCACCTTTATTGTCACGCTCTATAAGACATGTCGTTTGATGCAATCAAAGCACCTTCCAGAAGCAGCGATTTGATATGACCTCACAGTCGAAGGTATGGGCACTACGTTTCTATATGTTTTGGGTATGTCCACCATGTCATTCACCCAATGACATGACTCCGTTGTCAACCGACGTAATTATCCATGATCAGGAAACCTTGATCATCTGTTGCCCAACGAACTAGTTAAATAGAGGCTACTAGGGACATGGTTGTTTATATACCACACGTGTATTAATGTTTCCGCGTAATACAGTTATAGCATGGTACAAAAACATATTATGAACAGTTGAGATATGACAAATAAAATCACTTTATTAATTGCCTCTAGGGCATATCTCCAACAGATCCGCCTTCTCCCTGCACAACTTTCTGTTGCACATATCGACTTCATTCGCTTCAAGTCGAGCGTTCTCCTCATCATCTATGAGGTAATAACACTGCATCTGCAAATCATCGCGTTCCTCTTGTCGCCTTCAAATTATCTTGGAGACGAAAATACTCTTCCTCCAGCTTGGACAGACGGGCGAGCTCGACCTTCAGCTTATCGCGCTCAGCGCGAACGTTGGAGAGCTCGTCCGTCTTCGCCACCAACTTAGCTTCGAAACACCGAGAACGATAGAAGTCTAATCCATCTTAACACATCTTTGCAACTGGACATGACCATAACCTCTAACAGAAAAGCGTCAAGTTAGAGATGGTAGTTACATTTATTAGGGCTATGAGTATCATATTTATAATCCATGACCAGCTTCAAAATTTTATTACCTTTTTTACATAAATGACACTTTTATTACTCAAAATATCGTGAGGATACAAAGTAACTTACACTTGGCCTTTGCATTGCAAAGATGCACACAACCAATCAGTTCAAAAGTCAAAAAATAAAAAAAGATGATGATTACAAGGATCAAAGAGGGCTCGTAGACTGCCTAAGGAACTAGAGGGTTGATCTAAAAATCCCGCTGCCACCCATGTTGGGTATAACCCTCACCGCGTCCTCCAATCATGAAGACACCTCCATAAATAGGTTGAGAAACTTCACACGTTGTAGCAACGACCATGAACGAAGCATCTCTGTACACATGTAGATGACCTGCATAGGAGTCTTACCATAAAAAACTTTGTCATTTCTACATAGTCAAAGCGATCATACTAGGGCAAGTGCCTCACCCTAAAAAGAACTCTATACTTGTGATCGATACCATGTAGCCAGTTCCTAAAAACGTTGGCAACTCTCCTTGGTGGTACAAACTAGAAGCTACTTGAATGACTGACCATATAGAACAAGCAAATTTGCATTGAAAGAATAAATGTTTTATTGTCACATTTTGATGACAAAAAACACATTGTGAACTTCCATGCCAGTTGCGTTATACAAGGTTGTATTTGATTAAGAATTACACCTTTCCAAAGGTACCATGCAAAGATTTAACTTTGAGTGGCAACTTTATTTTCCAAATTTTCTACTGTTATCGATTGGCCCAACTTGATTGACAACTGCTTTATACATAGAATCCACCGAGAAATTTCATTCACAGGTTGATTCCAACGAAATTCGTCAGTCCCTTGCACCAGCTAACCCGTGAGAGCCGCTCTACTAGAGCATTAAATGATATAAATATGGGGCAATTAAGTATCGCCTGAACGACAAATTGGTGGAGATGACAGTGAAACCGTGGCGATCGTAGCACGAAAAAATGAAAATCATTTTTTTGTGGCAAAAAATTTGAATGCCCTTTTCACGTAGTTGTTTGGAATGACAAGATGCACTGTCGTGAGAAATATGGTCAGATTATCATGCACTATGCCATGAACATGGTCATTTGGACTCGAAAGTAACGAATGTTCATACATGACAATGCATTTTTCAAGGTTTATTTATAAAACATGTTAAAATCCATGTTTATCATATTTCTTTGCAAATGGTACACATAAAAAACTCCATGCCAAAGGATTACATGTTTTTGACGTTTTCTTATTTTTTTTCAAAAAAGGGTCAAAATAGTCGCCGAAACTATTCATAGTAACTGAATTGACGACCTATGTGGCTGTATATAATCATACATTTATATCTTTAATTTAGTTTTATTGTTTTCATGAACAATTTGAACACCAATTATTTTAAAAAAATTGGCCATAATTCATTTAAATGGACGAAAGTAACTAGAAATTGAGAAAATTCTGAATAGTTGGTAACTGGCCATCTACTACGGTCTAATTTTTGTGAAAAAATGGAGACATGTCATTCTGGACGATATTCTTTGCACTTCACAGAAAAACCAGTTTTAGCACTCAGAAAAGGAACAATAATTTTGTTGACAAAACATTGATCAATTCTTTACACACTACGTACTTAGAATAAAAAATAAAAATTTGTCTTCAAAATGAAAATATATGTCCATACTATTTTATTTTCCTTTTTTCTAGTGTTTACGAGTGTGTTTTTACCAAGTGTTTAGGAGTGGCATTGGCAACGTCGCCTGTTTGCTGAGTGACGGATAAATGCCCTCGGCAATCCGGTCGATTCCAGTAGTGTTGTGAACAATGGATTGGCGACAAGACATTAATATTAAAATGCTTCAAGCACAATTTCTTCGAATTTACGATTATCTCGACATTGACATTTATGCCGGATGAGTAGTTATAATCCACCAAATTTTTGTCGCCATAGTCTTATCACCATCCGGGCTCTCCTAGCAAATGTTTAACGGGCGGGCGAAAGATAGAACAGTCAATACCTTATTTTCCGTCTTAAGAGAAAAACACACGCAAAGACAAGCGACGCAGTACCATTTATTTCTTTTCCATATCATTCAATCAGTCCGTACATAAAAACAGTTGAAGGGAATTGCCGAATGTAAAAAAGCCCGCTCCAAACTTCAAGCCAAGTCCCAACATATATTTGTAGGAGGATTCATTCATGTGCAACTCTGAATTGGTCGAGATCCAACTTACCATGACCAAATTTCATTCGAGAAGCTAGGAACTCTGTAAAGGTGAAACTCCGGTACAATGCCGACTTTTCTGTTGTAACAAGCTCTGGGAGAGGACCAAGCAGGACGGAGTCGCGGCCGGTGGCAGCAGGATTGAAAAAGACGGCAATAGAGGCCCTAGCATATTGGCTAGACTTGATCCTCACCCTGTGGTCTACGCTATGGTACTCATCGTTCCATATTGAATCTAAAAAAAGGTATTTTCTCATTGTTTTTAATATATATGTTGTGCTAACTACATTTATAGTTTGTTAAATTAGAGACCTGGAGAATAAATTTTTCTTTATTCTGGGAGCGTTTACCTTCAGCACATCCCCAATGTTGACGAGAAGTGCGCCCGGCACCGGCGGCACGTCCACCACTGTCCGTCATTGTCGCCGCCATTGATACGCGCCTGGAGCCCTCCGATACCACCCTGTGCTAGAACGGTGAAGAGGGAGGGGTCGAAGTGCGCCACCGCGCCCTCCACCCGCGCGGGCTCCGGGCATGGCGGGTAATAGTTGCACGACATCCGCGTCGCCGTCTCCAGCCGCTCAGCGCTGACGCCGAGCGCCTCCGACGGAAGCCTGGCCACCTTCTTCCCCAGCTCCTCAATGCAGGATGTACTCCAGCAGCGCGTCCCGGCATGCCGCGGGGAGACGGCCAAGGCCGACCGCCTGCGGCTGCAAGTGAACCCGGAGAGAGACGCGCCATGGGAGGATGGGGCCAACGCCGTCGAGGGTATTGACGGCCATGTTGGGAAGGGTAGAGTAGCTCATACCACCGACGGCTGTGACCGTGTAAAACGCGTACCGGACCTCAGCGGGAAGCTCGTGGAAGGCCCGAACGGCGGACAACGCGGCGTCGGCATCGACTCCGTGGTTGGTGACATGGAAGATGCCGCACGTGCGTGCGGCGGCGCCGACGAGAGGCACCGAGGCTGAGAGCGGAAGAGAGAGGTCAATGGTCGGGACGTCGATGTCCGTTGGTGGATGGTAGGTTGTGCTGCTGGGCGCGATGAAGAGAGGTGGCACGGAGACGATTCGGGACTCCACGAGGTCCTTGACGGTTCCGCGGGAAGCGTGGAACTCGGCCGACGCTGCCGCGTAGTCGTAATTCTCGGCTGCTGCTGCGGCGGCCATGCCTCAGAAATGGAGATTTCAGGTTGGAGTTGTTGAGGCTATGAAGAACAGTGTAAAGCGTATATGCCCTAGGCAGGGACGTGTACGAATTTATATTGAGAACAGATTACAAGGTTTGATACGGTGGAGATCTTCATTGATCCTCAAGTCAACTATACAAGTAAAGGAATAGAGGGAGATCATGACCGACCTGATTACACGGGATACACCACACCCCCATTTGATCTCATTTGGACGCTTGGACGTGGCTACTCTGTACCGGACTACCGATACGAACGGAGTCTCCGCAAAATGCTTGCACGTGCCTGCTCTGTCGCGGTACTGAGTGCAGGGACGGAGCCAGAAAATGAATATAGGAGGGGGGGGGGGGGGGGGGGGGGGGAGGCTAGACTAATCACCGTTTGTCATCTCATGGAGGGGGCGAAACCAGCTAGATTAGGTTAAACATTGTGCCATCATGCTTAGTATTACTAAGAAAATCATGAGCATAGGGGGGGCGTAGCCCCTGCTCGTCCCCCCCTGTCTCCGTCCCTGTACGAGTGGGCTGTGCTAATCATGGAACGTTCGAGCGCTCGAACTATTTTGGACTGCTAACGACAAAACTTGCCGGAGGAGGAAGACAACCATGCGCGCCGCCGACGACCCCTTCGGTTTCCCCACACCACCCTCGTTAAGTTGCTAGCTCGCCGGCACTCGCTCCATCCTCGACGGCGTCTTCTCCGCCCCGGCTCCGGCCGGTCGCCGGCGCCGTCTCCGCCGGAGTGGAAGATGGCGGCAGCGCACCGTCGATTTCCACCTCCACGCACCCCAACGTTCATCCTCGCCGTCGCCGCCTCCGCCGCGGCCAGCCGCGGCTGCGGCGGCTCCGGCTCGGCCTGGCCGTCGTCTCGCCGGAGAGGAAGATGGCGCCGGCGCTGATTCGATTTCCCCCCACCACACACCTCGTCCTCGCCTCTGTCGCGGCCAGCCGTGGCTCCGGCGCGGCCTGGTCGTCGCCGCCGTCTCGGCCGTGCGCGAGGAAGGAGAGGCGGCGTCGCGTGACAAGGCGGTTGACTCGGTCGCGGACGCGTGTGCGAACCGTGCGAGCGCTTCGCACGTTCGTACGTAAGCGTTCCTCGGTACGAGTGCAGTCTACTGCGCTGCAATACTCGATCTTCTATACTAGTAGCTGGCTAGCTGCTACAACCTATATATAGGACCTTTTATCTGCAATGAGCATGGCTTCGCTACCAGTTAGAGACGTATGCTCTGTTCACTTCCGAGCAAGTACAGTAGTATAGCCGGCTGTTGGCTACAAGATAGTGCCATGTTACCTATAGCCCACCTTATAGCAACAAGTATAATAGTTGGCTATAAATATGGACTATTTTATTAAGATTTGACCCACCTTACACTCTCACAAGTTGTTTAGGAGCACGTGTTACAGCTGGCTCTTATCCTACAGCCCACTTCTCTTCTCTCTCCTATTCTCTCTCATCCAACTAAGCAAAAACATAATATTTAAATACTTACAGCCTGCTGACTAGTCTCTATTGTACTTGCTCTCGTGCATGCGTTTTGCTGTCGGCATAGCAGGAGATGCATGTACCAGTTGCATGCGTGATGCTTGCTTCTTTTTTGCAATCGCGTGCGTTTTTACGGCAGCAGGCGTGCTGGCTGGAGGGCAACCAAAGTAACAAAACTTGTGGGGTAGCTGACTAGCACCATGTTCGGTGACTCGAAGATGGCAGCGTCTAGCCCCGGTTTGTTCTCCTCGGCTCTTGGGGTGGCGCGGGAGGGTGATGGAACTGGAAAGTCCGCCATCAACGCCTGCTAATTGCTCTCAAAGAAAATTATCCGTGTGATACCCTGAAATTCTGGATAGATTAATCAGTTTGATTAAAAAGAAATTAGCTTTTAAAAGTTCTAATCTTGCTAATCTTTTATATTCAAATCAGTTGTTAATCTATGCATGCAATAGAGAAATAGAGGAGTTGATTGGCTTTTCTTGCTTGTGCATTTTCCTTTAGCTAGTACTCCCTCCGTCCAATAATAACTGTCTCAAGTTTATCAAAAATTGAATGTATCTAGACATGTGCATAGATGATCCTCACCATGCATGACGTGAGATCGTGCGTTAGCAAGGATCAACGTGGTGGCCATGGTAGTCGGCAGATATTTTTGCATGGCGTGGTGTGTTGGCAGCACCTAGGAGCTGAGTCAGCCTTTGCTTTCCAACGTGGAGCTGTGCATAGCAGTTAGCCATTCGGCTGATGACACGTACAGACTGATCCTTAGGAGCGAAGGATGCCCAAGTCCTTCAAATGCCAGCGATGCTGCTCCTTCAGAACCGCGGAACTAGAGAGCAAGCATATCAATGGAGAGATTAGAGAAAAAACCAGATCGAGTGTGAGAGAGGCCCATCGTCTAGTATGCTGCATGCGTATCTTCTCGGAGGATTTGAGAATACTCTTATGGAGGCGCTGTCGTACTATGGAGAGGGAGATCAGGAGCTAGGCGCCGGCGAGTGGAGAGGTCGGCTGGTTTTCCATGCCTACGGTGCTGCTGGCGTATGAGCCATCCTAGTTCGTATCTGGAGTCGTCAAGGTTATCTGATGCGATAATCAATCTGGACATTATTTGAGGGTTACGGCCTAGCTAATTCAGGCAAGCTCTTCGTCCATCTCTCATATATTTTGTTAAGTATGCTTTGCTGTGAATATGCATGATACCTTGATGGTACGAGCTATGTGTTGAGATATGTGGGCTAATACGCTGGGTCGTTACGGTGATGGATCCGTAGGAGCCCTCGGTACAAGTTGGGCTTAGCACGTATTTTTTTTCGAGGAAAGACGGGGGGATTACTCCCCACCGGTTGTTATTAACTCGAAAGGGGGGCTTGGATGCCCTTACAAAAGTTGGAGAGGTACAATTTGGGGGGGGGGGGGGGGAGAGAGAGACCGGAAAAAGCACTCAAAATTACAAAGCACAGTTATGAAGCAGCACACGCAGGCGCTGGAGAGCATCCCGGTCAGAGACCGGAAACCTAGCAGACCATACAAGAAGGTCGTCCGCAGCGCGTCGGATGATATCGGGGGGGAGACGGTCCGGGCGTTGAAGACGAGGTCGTTCCGCGCCTTCCAAATATGCCACAGGAGGGTCGCGAGGCCCGCACGCCAAATGCGGCAGGGGGTCGAGGTGGGAGGAGCCATCGTCCAGAAGGTGGCGCCGAGTGGGACAGTAAGAACGAGAGCTGGTCCCACACAGCGGCAGCAGTGGCGCACTCGAAGAAGAGGTGATACCCTGATTCCTCAGCGCCGCACGCCTCGCAAGCCGCGGAGGGGGCGCAGTGCTTGGAGAACAGGTTGGCCCGAGTACTGAGCCTGTCGATTGCGGCGAGGTAGGAGAAGATCTTCACCTTGGTGGGGACCGGGAGGCTCCAGCTGATGCAGGCGTCGGTGTCGATCGGCCGGGGGGGAGCGAGCATCCTGTATGCTCTCCTGGAGGAGAAGCGGGGGCGCCCGTGGAGGTGAGTCGATGTCGAGTCCATGAACCTGAGGTCGGGGGAGTCTCAGAGCGTCGTGGCAGCGATGATGTCGAGGGCCACAGCAAGCTCGGAGGCGGCAGCAGCGGACAAGCGGGGCTGCAGGTCGAGGCCCGAGGCCGCCACCGTGGCGACCGTCGCATGCGGCCTGGTGGTGTGGGAGAAAAGAGCCGGTAACCTGAGGTAGAGCGGCGCGCCCGTGCGCCACTTGTCCATCCAGAAAGAGCAGCGGAGACCGTCGCGCAGCGAGACACGCGTGAGAGCACGGTAAACAGGGAGGCAGTAAGCAACTATCTTGTCGAGGAAGGAGGGGGTGGAGGCTTTATCTCCAAGGTCCCTCGCCAGCCGTTGAAAAAACCAGGTTTTCTACGGCAGCGGATCTGGTTGGTGAAGCCGGTCCACAAAGTGGAGGAGCAAACACAAGTTTTGCCTGCGAAGATCCGAATCCCGAAGCCACCGACCTGCGAACACAAACAGCTTTATCCCAAGCAATTAGACAGCGAGCCCAGAACAAGAATCTTTGCCCGTCCAAAAAAAGGCACGACGCCTCTTATCAATGATCTCAATCACACCAGAGGGAAGGAGGTAGGAACACATGAAATAGGTAGGGAGGTTGTTTAGGACGGAGTTTATGAGCACAAGGCGACCACCGGAAGAGAGCAAGGAGGTGCGCCAACCGGAGAGTCTTCTATCAATAGAGGCGATCAGAGGGGAGAACGCAGAGGAAGGGAGTTTCAGGGGAGAGAGAGGAAGGCCGAGGTATGGTTGGGGGAACGAGGAGATGGGGCAGCTAAGGTCGCGGCCATTTCAGTGGCTAAGGCAGGGTCGACGTGCATGGGGATGAAGCAGGACTTGTGAAAGTTGATTGTGAGGCCGGTAGCAGAGGCGAAATCATCCAGCACGGCTTTGAGCCGGGCGATGGAGGGCGCATCACCTTTGCAGAGAATCAGGGTGTCGTCAGCGTACTGGAGAACGGGGCACGGGCAAGAAGGGTCGAGGGGGTGCGAGAGACCGTCAGAGAGGAAGGCTTTGCGGATAAGCTGGGGTAGGAGATCGGCATCGAGAATAAAGAGGTAGGGGGAGAGGGCATCGCCCTGACGGAGACCGTTTCTGCACCTAATCCAGTTGCCAGGGACCCCGTTAAGAATAATAGACGTGTGGCTAGAGTTGAAAATGTCCATCATCCACCGACACCATCTTTCATCGAAGCCCCTAGCCCGGAGAATAGCTAGGAGGCTGTCCCAGTTGACGGAGTCAAAGGCTTTGCGAAAATCGATCTTAAAAATGACAGCAGGCCGTTTGCGGTTATGGCAGCAGCGAATTAGGTCAGCGGCATAGACGATGTTTTCAGAGATCCTCCTTCCATGGAGGAAGCCAGTCTGGTCCACATCAACAAGAGAGTGGATGTAGCGCTGAAGTCTGGTGGTGAGGACCTTGGTGATAGCTTTCATAAGACAGTTCTGAAGAGAGATTGGTCGGAAGTCGGAAGGAGAGGTTGCGGACTCGACTTTTGGGAGAAGGACAAGAAAGGCCCTGTTGATGCGCGAGAGATCAATAGTGTGGTTGTAGAAGTCTGAGAACATTTGCGAGATGTCGGCACGGACGAGATCCCAGAACTTGACAAAGAAAGCGGGACCAAAACCGTCGGGACCCGGGCTTGAGTTTTTGTTCATGTCGTGAAAAGCCGCCTTAATTTCTTCATCAGAGAAAGGGCAGGAGAGACCGGGGCCAGGGGAAGCCGCACCCAAATAGAGCTCATTGAGGTTAAAGTTCCACGAGCAGGGGTGGACGGTTCCGAGAAGCCCGGAGTAGAAGGAGTGGAGGACAGCCGCTTTGCCAGCGTGGTCCGACACTGCGGCACCATCAACGTGCAGGACAGGGATGGAGTTACGCCGGTGACGAGTGGAGGACAGCCGCTTAGCACGTATTTTGACATGCAAATGAATTCAATGATTTTATAAAGTAAACTTGGTGCTACGAGGGTGATCGTATTGTACCGGTCACAGTACAGGTATGGGACTGTCTGAGTTCTCGCGAGGGGCGGCCCTTGAATGGAAAGTGTCGGTGATGGATCCGTAGGTGCGATCGACATGAGTAGGTCTGAGTGTCGGTGTCTGAGCGGGTAAAAGGGCTCTGCTCGTTCTGAAACCTGTGTGGTTCTAGGCGAGGCTGTCGATGTCGGAGTACCCCTCTTAAGAGTGTAAAAGCGTGAATATTCACCCTTGTGATTCCCGGGTAGGGAAACTCACTTTCATGTGTGGCACCATGGGTTTTGACCTGACTAAGAACTTAACCACATAATGATTTACTGGTATTTCGCAAAACCTAGTGTATTTTACAAAGTATATGAAAGTGTATGAATTGTTTACTGAGTATAACTCCTGTTGTACTCACCCTTGCTTTACTTTGCTTTTGAGTTGCAGTTATCAGAGTGCACTGCGAAATATGTGGTGATCTGAAGAGTAGGCTGGACCAGTGGGTGGGATGCCACTAGAGAATTTTGATTCTGTAAATGTAATAATCTATAAAATGAATAGATGAGCTGCTTGAGATTCACTGTGCTGGTTTATCCTGCTTCTCTACGCCTTGCGCGTGTATAGACTTTCGGGCCTATAGGCGCGCGGCGGCTCTCATTCTACCGGGCCGGGTCTCGGGGCGTGACAATCCGCATATGAGAACTTGCCTGTGGCAAGATGGTTAGGATGGTGGTTGTACCCCCAGCCTATCAGAGTTCAAATCCCAGATTTGACGCTGGTGTTTCTCATTTAAGGCGGAATATTCTTCAGTGGGAGGCGACGTTCCTGTCGACAGCGAGGCGCCCGTGGTGACTTCGTCAATCTCAAGACTTGACTGCCGACTCGGTCTTTCGGAAGTGCTCATAGGGGTAGGGTGTGCGTGCGTTCATAGGGGTGAGTGTGTGCGTCTGTATATGAGCGCCTGCGTTGTACTGTGTTTTGAAGAAAAAATTATCCGCATATCAAATCAACCTGCTAGCTGCATTTAGAAATCAGATACAACCTGATAGCTGCATTTAAAAAATCTGGTATATGCATATCAAATTAACCTAGCCGGTAGCTGCATTTAAAATTTTGGTAGTTGCACCGGAAGAAAATGAGATATAAAATCGACTTGGTAGCTTCATTTAAATCTAGTAATTGTTGTGGAAGAAAATTAGGCATATCAAATCAACTTGTTTGCTGCATTTAAGAATCCGTCTTCTTTTTTGCGAAAGGGCCAACCAATTTATTAATCATCAACAAAGGTACAAAGAATTACACAAGTAATGAAAATTACAAAGAGGTATTCAGACCACCTAGCGACAACTACAAACACCTAGCGACCACCTAGCCGTCCTCACCCCTCCCTCGCCGTAAGAATCCGTTAATTGATCTTGAAGAAAATGATAGGTATATCAAATCAACCTCGTAGCTACATTTAAATATCTGGTAATTGATCTCGAAGAAATTGATATGCATATCAAATCAACCTGGTAGTTGTTAGCTATAATCTTGCCTTAAGTAAGTGTCTGAGTCCAATTAGGAATTAGCTTTGTTTATTCGGCAAGGTTCGGGTTAGTCATGTTTGGCATGCTTGCCATATACGTCAGCCGTAGTCTAGTTGTAGTAGGTTCGGACGTCTGGTCGTGTCCTTTAGTCTGGTTTGAAGTTTAGACATGTATATATACATGTGGAGGCTGCACCTTGTAACACAAGTTTGTAACCGTGAGTTCAGAGAAATAAACAGAAAATAGAGGGCACGACACATGACCTGGCCATAAGATTTTGATTGTCTTGTGTTCGTGATTTTTTTATGTGACCGATCCGTGGGTGGAATCCCAACAGTTGCTACATTTAGAAATCTGATAATTGCTCTCGAAGAAAATGATAGGTATATCAAATCAACCTGGTAGCTGCATTTAAAAAATCTAGTATAGGCATATCAAATCAACCTAGCTGCTAGCTACATTTAAAAAATTGGTAACTGCTCTCAAACAAAATGATAGGTATATCAAATCAAACTGATAGCTGTAAATGTCTGGTAATTTCTCTAAAATAAAATTAGGGATATCAAATCAACTTATTAGCTACATTTAAGGATCTGTTAATTGATCTCGAATAAAATGATAGGTATATCAAATCAACCTTGTAGCTGCATTTAAATATCTGGTAATTGTTGTCGAATAAAATTGTAGGCATATCAAGAAACCATGCTACATGTCTGTTGCTAAATCTGACCATTACATGAATCCATCTAAATCAAATCAGGCAACTATACATCATGAAATTCAGCTTGCCTATTTGTCCCACACAAAACTTCCGTATAGCACGATAATGCATCATCTTCCTGCAAAATTGCATCAATTAGTGGAGAAAGCCAAAGGAGCCAGAGGTTGATGGTTGATTTATCCAAACAAACCGACTTGGAAATAATGCAGAGTGATGAAGATGACCATGGAAGCCAATGTAAACATACTCTTATTCATTCATACAACTATATATGATAAAAAAAACTTGGAACAACAAAATATTCAGGATTATAGGTCAAGAGAGGAAAGCAATAAAAACAACAGTTAGTGGTGCAAGTGGCTCAATGGCAATTGCTAGTGTCACCTTTTCATTTTTGTATTTACCTATTATTTCTGCATGTTTGGTTGCATGCACTCGAATTGTAAAACAAACAAAAGATAAAAATCGTGACAATGTATAAAGTTTGGAAGAAGAAATAGGTTTCTATAATGCTTATCTTGGATCATGGAATGTGTTTTAGGAGAAAAAAATCATGACAATGTATGAAGTTGGGAAGAAGAAATATGTTTCTGTAATGCTTATCTTGGCTCATGGAATATATTTTAGGAGACAAAAAAGCATGAACGTTTATAAAGTTGGGAAGAAAAAATAGGTTTTTCATACTGATGGAGCCAATGATTTGTGATTTATGTTTTAGGAGGGCAATTGCTAGATTTTTAGACTAGTCACAATGGGAGTAACATGAGTAGTAACATCAATGCCACGTAGACAAAAAATCTGACGTGGCGGGTAATTAATGAGGAGAGAGATGGTTGTGATAACTAGCCATGTTACCGTAACATCACGCATTGCAATGCAAGATGAGTGTACAACTTAATAAATATGACACTACACACATGTTACTCCACAGTATGGAGGTAGAACTTAGAGTAGTAACATATAACATATCTATGTTACTAGTCCAAGTTACTCTCCATTGCGAGCAGCCTTAGCACTTAGTCAGCAAAAGCATTAATGAACTGACAGTTATGAGGTTGAATTTATGTCATCTAGAGTTCGGCCTAAATGTTGTATAGATGATAAATTTGCTTTTGCAACACTCCGAGTGGATAAAACTACATGGTACGAAAGCAACCCTTCCCGTGAACCTGAATAATCAAAAAGTCTTTTTATGCATAGACATAAAATCAGCAGTTGGCAACTCGATTATCTATTTTCTTGAGATGGCTATTTGGTAAATGTTAGCTGGATCACCAAACACTAATATTTTGTAGACGCGTCTATGGTTCTACCTCGGCTCGCCAAATAGACTAGAGCCTACTAAGATCATTGTAAACTGTGACGCTATTGGCTGTAGGATTTGAAGTCTTTTATGTGAGATCGGGGATGAGTGTATAAAAACAGCAGAAGACTCCTGGCATGATCAAAAGAAGAGCCCATAAAAATAGCAGGCATGGAATCACCGGAACGCAAGACGACGTGCAGAGGCCCTAACAGAGAAACTGTGGGTTACCCAAGACCAGCATACCTGTCACGCCTCCCTCGCCCAAGGCCTGGTGGCACGCCGATCACTCATGGAAACGACAGCAGAGTCCAGGAGCCTACATCAAAAAGAGCAAATCCCTTTTAGAACAGCGAAACGCAACAACTAAAAACCAAAGTTTTAAATAGCGGACTATAGCATTTTTTGCACCATGCTGCTAAGTATATTGGCGCACTAAAGGTACCAAAACACTTAAATAGCGGGCTATAGCGGCGATTTAGCAGTGCTATAGCTTTTTTCGCAGGTTGCCGCTAAATGGCTTCGCCCGCTATTTAAAACTTTGCTAAAAACCCAAACATGCAAACCATAACCGAAACCGAAAGAAGAGTTTTTCTCTCTCCCACTGACTACCCGATCCACGCACATGGCCCACCTGTCAGCGAAAGGAAATGAAGGCAGCTGTGTAAACACACTAGTTACTCGCGCATCAGAACACCACCGCATAGCGGCATAGGATCCGCACCCCGGACTGGCCTCCTCCGCTTCCACGCTTCTTTTCCCGCTTTTTGCCTCATCCTCCTCGCCGCCTCCGCCCCTCTTCCCGCTAGGGTTTCCGCCTCGGCCGCCGGCGACCACCGCCGATCGTACGCCGCATCCGTGCGTGCTGGTGAGCTCTCTCAGCCAACCTGTACCGCTTTCCGCTCGCTTGCTTGGGTATATTGCGAGTTTCCGCTCCGGGGGTACGGTGGTGCAGCGAGGGTTTGGTCCGTCAGTGGCGTGCGTGCGTGCTCCGAGGTTCTCGGCGTCAGCGAGCTCGCTCTCTCCCAGACCCGAACCCTTCTCCCCGCTGTTTTGTCCGTACGGCGTACTATTATCCCTTGCGGTGGGGCTGGGCTGTTGGTTTCCGCTTCTGGCGGTGGGCCGAGGGTTCGGTTTCCGCGGTGGTACTACGGTCGGATCGTGTGCCGTGGGGTTGGGGATTTGTGGCGGGTCGGTGTTGGCGATCTAGGGTTTCGTGCTTCGATTTAGGTGGCAGACACGGCGTGCTTTGGTTTGCTTGGTTTGCCCGTTTGGGGGCGAAATGGAGGTGCATTTGTGATCAAAGGACTCCTTTTGCAGTTCGTGCAGCGTTTTCTGTTGGGGTTATTAGGGGTAGGCAACTTGGGATGTCTATGTTTCCATAACTTATCCATATCTGAATGTTTGGACTTTGGTGCGCTGTGCTCGTTGATTGGTTCGATGCTTGTGTTCGTGGAAACAGAAGAAATGTGGGGGGGGGGGGGGGGGGGGGGGGGGGGGGGGGCATCATGCAAGATATTCGTTCTGAGTGGTTTCAGGTGGATTGCGAGACACGGATCGGCGATTACGCCTGTTTAAATTGCTGCCGATTGGCGGTTACCATGGTTATAATTGCTTGTGTAGTTGCATGGCTAACTAAACGAGTTTGCTGTAAATATCATTGGTTCTTGTATTTGTATGTCTGTGATCACGTTGTTGGAGGTTGTGGTGATGGAAGAGTTTTTCACTTGTTTCCAGATGAGCAGAAATGATGGAGCATTAGCTGGTTTTGAAGTTAATAAATTTGTGCTCTGTTCTACTTCTAAGTTCTAACAGGTGTATAAGAATTACGGTTTCACGGCCAATTTGCCATAACAAGTTTATATTCAATCGGTGGAATAGGTCTGTGGGCTTGGCTCCATGCTTTCATAGATATAGACTTCTGGAGCATTAGGAAATCAATTAATATTTGTAAAGGCACATGTGCTACTAAAGATGATTGTGAATGTTGGTCTTGTTGCTTTCATGTGTTGCCTTGTGTGTACAGATATGCCATGCTGCCAATTGTGGCGATAAACTGCTCATATGGTGTTTTCAGTTTCTGAACACCTGTGTCATTCTTTCAGAGTAACTGCATTCCATGGACATTGAGGAAAACCCGAGCTCATATATGGAGATGATTTCTGCATTCCTGCAATCACGGCCTACTACCCAACTCCATATGCCCGAGATGGTAATATTGGCCTGATGATTTATTGATTATGTCATATGTCTTGCTAGTGGAGTTTGCTACTTCAATGTGTCACCTCACTTTTACTCTCTTCGCGGCAGAAATTAATCTGCCTGATGACTTGTATGAGCACCAGACACTTTGGAGATGTGGAGATCAAGATCTACATCACTCGGTTAGTACTTCAGAATGCTTGTTTTATTCTTGATTCAATTGTTCCCCAATGTGTTTGATTAGGTAGCACTTGTCCTTTGACAGGGCCAGCGGGCTGAAGGCACATCATACCCGTATTATGTTATCCCTAGCTATGGGATTGCACATTCTCCCCATGGCCCTTACCCTTCAGTACCTTGTGTTATACCTGATGGCAGACATGAGTATCTTGCTAAGAGTGCTGACATCACATACCGTCAACCAGTTCCTACACCACGCTATGATGTTCTTCCATCTGCTGCACAGTGGGGCCTAGCTAGCACGTCGCAAACTCTCAAATACACTGATAGTCCGTTCATTCCAGTGGACCGGGCCCAAGTTTTCCTGTCGCCTCAGAAAAGGGTGTCACACGGAATCAATTTCTACAATCAACTAATGTTTCTCCCAAAAAACTCGAAGACCATGCTATGCAATCAACAACACAACTGAATAGTTCAGATCCATGGAAGCAACATCTAGAAGCTCGATTCATGGTGCCTGCTAAACTTCATCGTGCTCCACAGGTATGACAAACTCCCTCATACTTGTAACTGTTTAAGTTTTTCTTCTATTTCATCTTACAGTTAACTTAGATAGCCAGGTCCTGTTAATGTCTCATGCCTGTAATTCCATCTGTTGTACTCCCTCCGTTCCAATATATAAGACATTTTAGCTCTTCAACATGTTGTCTATGTGCATACTCAAATGAGTGCATACACACTAAAATATGTCTACATACATCTACATATATGTGAATGTGGACAAATGCTAAAACATCTTATATTTAGGAACGGAGGGAGTACAATGTAGTGATTTCTATTGCCCTTTTCTATAGTAGAAATTTTTGAAAGGGGGTTAGATAATACATGTGTAGTTACTGAACTGAAGTCAGTGTTGATAATTGTTGCGTTTGTTACAGTATATGCGGAAGAAATACAGTTACTAACAGATGCATGTACTCATGCCCTGTCAGACATTCTGATGCCATGACCATATCTTCCACAATTATGTTCTCATACAAAATAAAGTCTTGTAATCTTCCATGTGTTGTTGACTATGTCCTTGTTATGATTAGGCATCACGACACTCTATACATGTGGGATTTCCTTCTGTCAAGTCGTCGCAGCAGGCTAATTCATCATACAATTATAATGCTTCAAATGTTGGATCAGACCTTCGTAAGATGGTTATACCTGGGAAACTTCAACCAAGCTCGAAGCCCAGAAGCTATGTAAATGGTTTCACTGGAAGGCTGAGTTCAGTGCGTCGGCAGAAGATAGGTGAAGAAAATAAACCAAGAGGTTCGATGTCGTCAGAAATAGTTGTCAAGTCATTTACATCAAAGCTGCATGTGGGCAATACACAGGGAAAAATTATCATTAGGACTGATCAGTATAACAGAGAGGACTTCCAGCTGGTGCATCCCAATGCAAAATTCTTTGTTATAAAGTCTTATTGCGAGTCAAATGTTCATAAATCCATCAAATATGGTGTCTGGTCGAGTTCTCTTGTTGGAAACGGAGGCTGGATAGTGCATTTAGAGATGCTCAGCTGATAACTGCAAGCAGTTCTGCCGCGTGTCCAGTTTTCCTGTTCTTTTCGGTGAGTGTGTTAATCTAAGGTGCATAAACTGCTCTAGTCATTATACCACACTTGAACTTGAATTGCTGAACCTAAATCATTATCTAACAGGTCGCTAAAAGTTATCATTTCTGTGGTGTTGCTGAGATGGTTGGACCTGTGGATTTTCACAAGAACATGGACTTTTGGAGCCATCATAAGTGGTCTGGAAGCTTTCCTGTGAAGTGGCACATCATAAAGAATATACCAAACGCCGCCTTGAATCAGGTCTTGCTGCAGAACAATGAAGACCTGCCTGTCACCTTCAGCAGAGATACGCAAGAGGCATGTTCTCTGTCATCCCTCACTGGTTTGCTTTACATGGAACACATCTGTTACGAAACATGATTATTATTCACTGTACATGTTTCTGGGTTGTGGGTCTAGCATATATTTTCACTGCCTGCATGCGATTTCAGTACTAACCCTGCACATTACTTCCACGAACAAACATAAAATGAAAGTAGCATCCCAAATCCACATTACTGGATAGCTTTGTTTAGTTAGCATTCTGCTACAGTACTACTTGGACAACAACATATCTTTTCATGTTATTACCTTTGTGACAACCACTGTTTAACTTGCAGATACACTATGGACCTGGAACTTGTATGCTCAAGATCTTCAAATCTGCCGGAGCAAATGAATCTCTGCTTGATCACTTCACGATGTATGAGGAGGAAGAAGCAACAGGCAGAAAATACACGAGATCCGAGCTTAGGCGTGATGCTCCACGTTTCATACCTGCCCCAAGCTATATGCGGGTCGTGCCTACGTTCCTCGGCAGCCCAAGGCTGACAGAGTACTGATGGACAGAATTATCAGGGAGGCGCATGATCTGGCAGACAAGCTACAGCATGTAAATTTGGATATGCAGCAGGGAGAATCGACATGTGCACAGAAGGAAGACCACATCAGCTATGGAAAGCAGGCTCATGAGAATGTCGTGAAAGCTGCAACATACCAGCCCCTAGCTTCAAACATCCCGGCTGCTCTGAATGGAGGAAAGCTAACTGGCAGGAGGCTGAAGTCGCCCAGTTGAAGAAGAACACCCACAGACTGCTGCCAACCTCTCATCAGAAGCGCCTGAAGAGTATCCAACTGAAGTTAAGAATGCCTTGGTGCAGAGTGCAGCAGCAATTGCAGACACGATTTACGAAGAAAAGAAGATCATTGGGGAGTACTGTTCGCCAGCAATTAGTTCTCAGGTGAGTCAAGCCTGGTCAAGTTGCTCGATCGATGATTTTCTGCGCGTTGGCTCGATGCTGGTCCCACTGAAGATGTCCAGTTGAAAGATCCAGAAACACATCTCTTATCATCCAGAATCAAGGTCTTGCTTGTTTTATAGGAGGGTGCTCTTTTGAGTTTTAAGTTACTAGGTTCTTGATAACCTTGGGAGGAGACGGTCTTCAGCTTAATAAGCCAGCCTGGGAACAATTTACTTGGGCTTTTAGGCTCAACAGGGAAGGTTTCAAACCTTTGAGGATCCTATTTAATCCACCTACTCTATGAAAGGAAATGCAAGGTGTCGAGATGTGTTAAACCTCTTGATAATTTGGATACACGAGCTTGCTCTTCTTCTTTTGTTGTGTTAAATGGTAGTGTACTATGCTGCTATCATCTCATTCAGTGATTCAGGTCTTTTCCCAAGATTTTTGTCTTTTAAAGTGATCTAATCTTTTATCCCCCTTGATTTCAAATATCTGGTATACGTATCTTGATCCCGTAGCTGTCGGATTATGTGTGCATCATGATTCATGGATCTAGCTGCCAGTGAGATTCTGGATTAGGTTGGTTGGTGGTGTATTTTGTACAAAATTTGAAGTCTGCGTGCTATAGTAAGATAGTTTCAACCACCTGACCTAAACATGCATTATCTTTTCTTCTGCTGGTGCCATCATCTTTGGTAGAACCACCGTCATAAATGAGAATACTCTGGCCCGGCGGGTTGTGACTATCTATTTGCATTTTGTATACTATACTCACCTGTTACCTGGTACGTACTGTACGTAGTACTTGTCAAACAATAATCTGCTTACTCTGTGATGTGTAGCAGAGCTGGGGTTAATTACTTACCAAACTTGGCTCCCATTTGCACACACGAATACTAGTGCTTGTTTACAGTAGGTGTTAACAGACAGGATCGTTCACTGGATAGATAGATGGATGCATGATCCGGCAAGCACAGCTCGGATGGTTTGGCATGTCGTTGGGACGTCGGTTTACATATTACTACCTGGACCAGTTCGATCTGGGACGTATTGTATGATTTGTATCATCGAGTGCTCAAGGCTGTCACGCTTTTCCCAATGATCTGCTTTGCTCATCGGCGCCAACTGCCACCATCGCCATGATGCCGTGATATATTACTGGCACTGGCTTTATGGTAACCTCATCATGCCTGTTCCTTTTCTTTTGTACGTAAATAATCTCACCTGATGCCTGTGCCCCATCGAGGGCCTTTCTTCAGTTATTTTGCTTATCAAACCCCTCGTGCTGCACACACGGGCTGCAAGGGAAGAAGCACAGCTGCGTACTCGAGCACATGCTAGCATACTTGCTTTTCTGTCGAGGGCTGGTGACATTAGAGCATCTCTAGCAGATACCGAATAAGGGTGACCCTTAAAACAGTTTCGGGTTCCTCCGAAACTGATTTTCCAATTCGCAAATCGATTGCGCAGAATAGGTACCGGAAAATTGGAAAATTTAAAAATAAATTTCGCGCTGGTCTCATCGATCATCACCACGGAAACATAGTTCATCAACTAACATAAACTAGATTTACAAACATAGAACAAAAGGGCTTCTTCCTTTCCGGCACGTCACCGCACTAGTTGTAGATGCGCCGGCGGATGATGCGCTAGCGGCGCTCCTCCCTCTCCCGCCGACACTGCTTCGCTGCATGCTCAAGGCTCAACCGGATGCCTTGCTTGAACGATAATTCATTGATCACGACGGCCAGTGGTCGGCCGAACGGTGGCGCTTCTCCGCGTGTCGAGCTCCTCCGCATCAGATTTGGTGGTGGGCTCGGTGAGCGAGGAAATGGAGCCGGAGTTGGAGTACTCGGGGTACTCTTCGGCGGTGGTGTCCTCCGGTGGTGTCAGCGACGTCCCCATCATATCGCCGAGGCCAGCACTGCGCGGCGGAGTCGCACGGCCGTGTCCAGCACCGCCCGAAGGAGGCGCACCCCCATGCCTAGCCCAACACCGCCGAATCCGTGGTCCATTTGGTGGCGGAGGCGTGATTTATCGCTCGCTGGAGATATCTAGCCCTAGCGGCGGCGGGGAACTATTCACGGAGGAGGGAATGGGGAGGGGGGAGGGGGCCAGAGGGGGCGCGAACCGTAAATGCCCATGTTAACGTTCATACAGTACCGGAGCCATCGCTTATCCGGATGGTCAGATAAATTTATCCGGCGGGCCGTAACGGTCCAATCGCATATCGGACGGAATTTTCCGGACCATGGTTTTAACTTTTACGGGACCTGCGAGAGATGATTTTAACAGTTAGCACTGCAGCCATCATTTCTTTTGCATCTTTCTCCGAGTTGCCACTTCCGTTCAGACTTCAGAGGATGAAGCCCACTCATGACTCACCTATGTGACGCCAGAATTTCGTTCGTGTTTGCTGTTAGACGACTATTCAGATCGTACGTGTGTCACGGTACGCTCTGCCGCGATCGCACGTTACCGACCTGCCGGTGATCCGTCGCGGTTGCGGACGCGGCGTCGCAGAGGGAGCCGAACGGGAAGCCAACATTCCACCAAACACGAACGACCTTGACCGCCACCGATCCATCTACCATACACCTACTACCTGCCCTCATACGTCAACGACAAGTGACAACAACACCAACTAAAGCGCCCTTGCATGTCACTCGGTGGTCGTCATTGCGTTATTGCACCATATTCTAATTAATAGACCCCTAAAGCACTCTCCGGCCGGCCGTCACCTTTCTTCAACACAAAAATGGCCGTCGCAGAGGGAGTACTAGCAAGCATCACCAGGAGTATGTATCATCCGTTGATCCTACTAAAACAAAGGTAAAAAGGATGTTTCCACCTGGAGAGGCAGGAGATTCGTGCATTAGCTAGAGAAGAAAAAAGATCTACACCTTCGACCGGAGAGTAATTCGAATGGGGTAGTGAGCGGTACTGGATTTTTTTAATTAAACAAGGATCAAATAACATTATTTTTTCTTCCAGTTGAAAGTTAGTGTTCTGGCTAACGGACGAACTCGGAAAGGCAATTGCACACGTAATTTTTCTTCTTTTGAAATGGAAGCTTTATCGATCTCAGTGTCGCATCGGGTGATACAACCGCAGGAGTTCTCCGATGGCTTCACTATCATGAGCATTGGATATCTGGATCGAACCACTAAGAACGTCAAACTGTTCTACAAACTCTCTCCCCCCCCACAAAAAAAAAGGTGCTTTTGTGGTGTATCCAATATAGCTTGGTTTTACTATCCCTTAATTTCATTGTTACGAATGCATGTCGTCCTGAAATACACATAGATGAATATAATATTATGCATTTTTCTTACCAAAAAGATGTTTTTTCACAAAACATAAAATAAGTGTTCCATGCATTGTTCTTCACAATTTCCCACCATGAATAACCATCTTATTGATTTTCCTTCAATTAATCGCCGAAATTGTATGCACATTTTTTCATGAATAAACAAAAAAGTTATGAACATGCTAGAAAAAAATTCTGCATATTTCTTTGCATTAAAACCAAAATCTATATATGTTTTTCATCTGTTATCAAAATCATTTCATATTTTATCATCAAGATTTAGGTTTGTGTTGTACATAATAACATAACAACTTAGGATGGCAAAAAAATGTAAAAAAAAAATAGTTTATCTTTTCTCTGAGTTGGCTAAGGCCTTTTTTCAAAGGAATTTCATAGGTTATAGGATTTGGATCCTTAGCTTATTTTTCCGCCGCAAACCGTTTGAGTCTCATAATAGATTCTGTAGGATTAGTTTCATGAAAGAATCTTTCGCACTTTATCTTGGATGAAAAAACCCATCCACTCAAACCTCTTGTTATAATTTTATTTGTTTTACTGTGGTGTCAAACACTATGTGATGCATGTTTTGTATATTTTTCCAAATCCGTAGGAAGGACATTGCACCCACCCCTTTGTGTTTTGTTTTAAGAATACTAGATCTTGATTTAATTTATGCACCTTTACTTGTAGTTGTTCCATTACACGTTTCAAGTTAAACTTTATGAAGTGGGTTGCTGTTTAAAATGATTGGGCTGTTAAGTGAATGTTGATGTTTCATGTTTGTATTATTTTTATCGACACTTCACTCCATAAACATGTGGTCTTGTTTACTGAGCTCAGTATTCGCTTGGGGACAAGCGAGGTCTAAGCTTGGGGGAGTTGATACGTCCATTTTGCATCACTATTTTATATCATAATTTACTATTATTCATTGATATATTTCATATTAAGATACATTACTTATGTTATTTTATCTTATTTTGCATGTTTGATGATTATTGGATGTATCTGCCAGAGCCAGGAATCAACTGGAAAAAGCACCGTCAAGATACTATATTTCTGGAACCCCAAAATTCATGAGAAAATACAGAAGCTCCTATTTTACTAGATGACGGCGGGAGCCAGAAGGGGAGGTCGAGATGGGCCACGAGGAGCCCACACACGACCTCGGCGCGGCCAGCATGGGGGTGGCGCCGAGGTGGTGTGTGGCGCCCCTGGCCCACCTCGGTCGCTCCCCTTTCGCGTATATCTGCCCAGTAACCCTAATTGTCGAGGAGAGCCTTCGAAGAAATATTCCAAGATGATCTAAACAGCTTGGGGTTTGTTCACCAAGATCTGGGTGGAGAGAAGAGCTTGTCGATGCTTGTTGTTGAAGGAGAAGTAGGGAGGAAGGCAGGGATAGATACAGACGAAGGGGAAGCAGGGATGAAGGCAGGGACAGATGCAGACTTGCTCAGCCGAAGCTCCATCTCTCTTCCTTGATCTCCATGGCCTTTCTCTGTTCTTGCTGGGCTCTCTGTTCTTTTTTTTTACGCCAGGGCTCTCTGTTCTTGCTGGAGAAGTTCTTGGTTTCTTGGTGCTCACGATGAGGATGATGGTGTTGTTGGTGATGATGGTGATGTGCTTCTTCTTGGTCTCCGAGGTGGTGTGTGGCGCCCCTGGCCCACCTCGGTCGCTCCCCTTTCGCGTATATCTGCCCAGTAACCCTAATTGTCGAGGAGAGCCTTCGAAGAAATATTCCAAGATGATCTAAAACAGCTTGGGGTTTGTTCACCAAGATCTGGGTGGAGAGAAGAGCTTGTCGATGCTTGTTGTTGAAGGAGAAGTAGGGAGGAAGGCAGGGACAGATACAGACGAAGGGGAAGCAGGGATGAAGGCAGGGACAGATGCAGACTTGCTCAGCCGAAGCTCCTTCTCTCTTCCTTGATCTCCATGGCCTTTCTCTGTTCTTGTTGGGCTCTTTGTTCTTGCTGGAGAAGTTCTTGGTTTCTTGGTGCTCACGATGAGGATGATGGTGTTGTTGGTGATGATGGTGATGTGCTTCTTCTTGGTCTTCTTATCGGCAGGAAAAGGTAGTGGGTGGTTGGAAAGCAAGCTCAGCTCACGTGGTGAGAGCAACTTTTCCTGTCCTTTTTGCAGTTAAGCCCTTCTGTCTTGTTTCTTAGAGTGAAGTCCCTCTCCAATGACCAATGTTGACTGAATTTGAAGTATTGTGTGCCTTTTCGCACAGAACTACAAATATGGCTCAGAGTAGTGAAAATTCATACCAAAATATGTGTGCTATGAGACTGAAAATGACAATGACATGCTTATAAATATGACTATAAAACGTGTCATCACATAGTATGATAAACTTGCGATTGTAGAGTATAAGATGGATATCAAATGAGGACCAACAAATACAGTGAATCATTTGTATACTAGATAAAGGGAAATAATATGTGCCGGCTACGCCATCACAGATAGAGTAAAAGCACAATGTAGATAATGCACCAAATATAAGAAATGCATCAATTAAAAGAGATTGGTAATTGCTTATAGTACGAACACTAAAAAAATCATTATCTTGTAAATCAATTTTGGTAAAAAAATCAATAATAAGTATAGATGGTTTATGTTACAGTATATGAAAAACAAATCTGAAAGACCATATGTTACCATTGAGAAAAACAATAGCAATAAAATTAAGAAAGAAAAAAGAAAACAAATGGATATATAGCCTATGCTAGATACTTGCTTGATTGGTGCCATGTAATTTTAGTACTCTTTGAACTCTATTATTATCCTGATGCAAATTTTAAGATTTTGTATACCAATTAAGGAAAGAAATAATTTAGGCCTAAATATCTATGGAAGGCATCAACCATTTGTATAGCAACGTAATTAAATCTACACTTTATGATAAACGTTGATGGCAGGCAATAATATCTCATAAGTAACCATCTCTACAAAATTAGGCGTTAGGAAAGGCAATGGCCATGTTTAAATGTGGAATTAAAACTAGCCGATATGATGCCCAAAATTAATTCTTTCCCATAAAAGATAACCATGTTAATACTATTGGACTATAAGTACAGATCCCCACGATGTGGATCGATGAAAAACATCATACACACATTAGCTTATCGATATGGCATGGCACATGAAGAGCAATAAGGTGTTGATATGCTTGTGGCTTGTGATGATGCTTGTCTTGTCATCCGGTAATACGATCAACCCACACATGATCTCCAGATACGAGTGAAGCGTGTTAATTTTAGCTGATTTTTCTTGTTTGCTATTGTATGCAGAAGATATTGGATCAAATGGATGCGACACACAAGCTAGCAAGACATGGCCGAAGGGCTTAATGTGTATTGTGCCCGGCAAATGCAACAACCCCTGCAAGAACGAGGGCTTTGATAGCGGCCGGTGCACGAATTTTGGTATATGCTTATGCTATAGGAACTGCACCAACGGACGGCGATTGCTGTAGCCATATATGAAATAAAACAAGAAGCTCCTTAGCCATATTTGTATCCTTTTAATTTTTATGAAAAAAATAAAGAAACGTGACCGGTCAATAAGGCATGACTCCAAGCGCTCGGCTCCAACTTTTCTTATTCGTTTTCCTACTTCCTCGTATTCACGCATGCATGATCAGGGCTTCAAACATACAATGGATCTCCTATTTTATTTTTAACCAAGTGTCATGTAACCATGTACACTCAGCGTCGAGCGTGATACACATGACACGTCGCCGAAGGAGGCTCACGAAAGCGCGATATGCAAGACATTCCAGCGAGCTCTTTTGAAGCCCCGAGAACCTACGTGGCCAGGAGACACCCGTCTGGACGCAGGGTGGTGATGGGCTGCCCTAAGTCGGTTCGCCCGCCCCCAGGACTTCATAGATTGAAGCTCTCCAAAACGAAGAACGCCGACGAACGAGAAGCAAAAAACTAGGATAGGAGATGAAAGTTTGTAGATTGGTTTTGCGAATCCTCCCAAAACAAGGGGATTGTATCGAGCAAGAGTTGTGTGTTGTTCTTCAATCGGCCGTCATCTCTCATATATAAAAGAGGTGGTTCGACTTTCATTACGAGGAATTTTTTTCTTCTTCTGAAATGGAAGCTTTATCGATCTCAGTGTCACATCGAGTGATACAACCGCAGGAGTTCTCCGATGGCTTCACTATCATGAGCATTGCATATCTGGATCGAACCACTAAGAACGTCAAAGTGTTCTACAAGCTCTCTCCCCCCCCCCTTCCCCCCAAAAAAGGGTTGTACAAGCTTTTGTGGTGTATCAATATAGCTTGGTTTTGTCTCGTACCTGTCTAGGGTTTTATACCGCTGCGGCGACTACCGAGGCGATCCCCACGATCGCTTCGTCCCCGACCGAAACTCACCCCGATCTCGATTGAGGGGAGATCAGCATGGCGAGCCAAGATTCACAGACCTCTCGGGTGGATGGCAGTAGGGAGAAAGCGAAGGTTCCAACCGCGAGGGAGGAAGCGGATGGCGAGAAGTCAGAGGCGGCGGGGAGCAGATCCCAGGGATCTGATCTCCATGAAAACTGAAAAACATGCATCTGCGGGAGGAGGAGGAGGAAGATGGTGTTCTGGAAGAGGATATAGAAGAATTGGAGAAGGATGCCGAGTTCATGGCGGTGGCTAGGGTTCATACCACGAGGACTTTTAGCCATGGTGCGTTTTTCGGGCAGATGAGAGCAGCGTGGAACCTAGCCCAAGGTGTGGAATTCCGGACAATTGAGGATAATCTGTTCTCTGTTCAGATGTCTTGTCTGGCGGATTGGGAGCGGGTAATGGAACAGGGACCCTGGATCTTCCGAGGGTGCCCAATGCTCTTTGCCAAATATGATGGATGGTCTAGTGCTGAGGGTATTGAGTCTTCAAGTACCAAGCCTGGGTTCGGGTGTTGGGACTGAGCGAGAAGATGAGATTCGCAAGCATTGCGGAGCAGCTTGCTAGGCGTGCGGGAGATGTGGTCCGAGCTGACATTAAATCAGTGAAAGGGCAAGGAGGTGGAATCCGGGTACATGTAACGCTGGATGTGCGTAAGCCACTTTCGAGATGTGCGAGCATGTCCATTCGCAAGCAGAAGGTCCTCTTTCCCTTCGAGTATGAGAAAATCCCTGTCTTTTGTGGAGTTTGTGGCATGGTGAGTCATGTGACCAAGGAACATGGTAATGGTGTTCATGATCCCAGGGACATTGTGTACCCAGTGAACTTAGTGGCGCTGGAGTTTAGGAGGGAAGAAAATTGGCAATCCCAGGGTCGGGGTAGAGGTGGACGCTCAGGGCGTGGACGAGGTGGTAAGGACGGTGGCCGTGGCCCTTTTGTGCCATCGGATCAGTGGGAAGACGATGACCTCAAGGACACAGCCTCTAGCCCTGCTAAAACTGGGGGTTCCTGTGGCAATTCAGGCGCGAATAAGCATCGGTTGGATTTCAATACTGAGAAGGTTGATGGGAGTGGTAGGCCGCCTTTACTGTTGACAAACGGACCTATGGAAGGGGTTGAGGGAGAGAACCAGCAGGAGAAAGAAGATGCTGATGCTGCTAATGACACCTCGTCACAAGACAGCAAAAGGCAGAAGTCGAGTGAGAACAAACCAATGGACTTGGCAAAATCGGCGGGCTCCGTGACAGAGCACCGCCGGGCCTAATGGATTCCTTCATTTGGAACTGCCGGGGGGGGGGGGGGGGGGGGGGACAGTTCGTGAGGCACAGACTCTGTGCCAAAAGTATAACCCGGTCTCGTTTTTCTATGTGAAACGAGGCAAACGGAAGAGCGGATGAAGACCATGTGCTCTCGGTTAGGTTTGAAGGTTTTTGCAGCCATAGGCAGTGATGGATAGAGTGGCGGGATTACTTTGTTCTGGCATGAATCGCTACTGGTAGAGGTGCTGGGAAAAGGTAGTAGATATATTGATGTATGTGTGAAGGACGGACAGAATGCAGAACCTTGGAGAGCCACTTTTGTATACGGTGAACCACGCGTGGATAATCGTTATCTTATGTTGGAGCTCCTAAGACAACTGAAGAATGTCTCGCCAATCCGTGGGTGGTGACAGGAGATTTTAATGAAGCATTGCTCTCAACGAGCTAGGCCGGAGGGGCAAATGAGAGAGTTCAGGGAAGCACTTCAGTCATGTGAACTTACTGACATAAGTTTCAAGGGTTTCCCATATACGTTTGATAATCGACAGCAGGGCGATCGTAATGTGAAAGTCCGTCTTGATCGAGTCTGTGCAGATATGGAGTGGATAAATCGTTTTCCGATGGCGGAGGTAGAGCATCTGGTGTCCTTTAGATCGGACCATGTGCCCTGCTACTCCGTCTTGGCCAAGGAGATGTGAGGCCTCCTAAACGGACCATGCGATATGAAATAATGTGGGAGAGGGACTCGACTCTCCCGGAAGTAATTTCTAATGCTTGGGGCAACGTGAGAAGGGATGGAGATCTGGGTGAGGTGGCGTGCTCACTAAAACAGGTGATGGCTGAACTGAATGAATGGAGTAAGCAGAAATTTGGGCATGTCCGTCGCGAGCTGGAAGAGCTGCGGGGAGAATTGGCAGCTTTGAATCAAGCAAATGCTGCTCGTGAGGTGATCCGAGGAAAGATGGAGAGGATTGATGAGCTTTTGTATAGAGAGGAGATGATGTGGCTTCAAAGAAGCAGAATCTCATGGTTGAAAGAAGGGGACATGAACACGAAATACTTCCATCAGAAGGCGGTGTGGCGAGCTCGGAAAAATCACGTTAAAAGTCTGAAACGAGCAGATGGCTCGGTGTGTACTACACCTTCAGAGATGGAAAGAATGGCGTCTTCATATTTCAAAGAATTATATACGAAAAACCCAACCCTAGACCCACATGTAATACTAGATTTGTTGGAAGGAAGGGTAACGGGGGAGATGAATGAAATGCTTATGAAGGAGTTTTCTGATGACGAGATCAGTGATGCCCTCTTTCCGATAGGGCCATTGAAAGCCCCGGGCGTGGATGGCTTACCGACACGATTTTATCAGAGGAATTGGGCTCTGTTAAAAGTGGATATAATCAAGGCGATAAAATGCTTCTTTGCGACGGGAGAGAAGCCGCAAGGAGTAAATGATACGGTAATTGTTCTTATCCCAAAGAACAACCAGCCGGAAAGCATGAAGGATTTTAGACCGACCGATTTCACTATGCAATGTGCTATACAAAATCGCGTCCAAATGCATGGTCAATCGATTGAGACATATACTTGATGAGTTGATTTCAGAACGCCAGAGCGCGTTCATCCCGGGGAGGCTGATAACAGATAATGCAGTGGTGGCTTTTGAAGTGTTGCATCATATTCAGCAAGAACAGAACCCAACCACAGCTAGTTGTGCATACAAATTAGATTTGTCTAAGGCGTATGATCGGGTGGACTTGACGTTTTTTGAGCAAGCAATGCTAAGGGTTTGTTTCTCGGTAACTTGGGTGAGATGGATTATGCAATGTGTTACTACGGTACGTTTCGCTGTCAAGTTCAATGGGAAAGTTTTGGATTGGTTTTCTCCGTCACGAGGACTGCGACAAGGTGATCCGTTATCGCCATTTCTATTCCTCTTTGTTGCGGATTCGTTGACGAGCCTGATACAGGAAGCAGTTCGAAATAGGGGGTTAAAGCCAGTGATCTTATGCGGTCAGCACCAGCCATTTCGCATCTGTTATTTGCGGATGATACGCTTATGTTCTTGAAAGCAACAGAAGAACAAGCGAATTTGGTAAAGGATATTCTGGTGAGATATGCTCAAGGCACTGGACAGCTTATAAACCCGGAGAAATGCAGTGCTTTCTTTGGGGATGCTTGCACAAAAGAGGCAAAGGAGGTGGTCAGAAATATTCTGCAGGTGCAAGCTGACCAATTTGAGGATAAATATTTGGGCTTACTTTTAGAGAAGGAATTGGGGTTGCACTGTCTTACACAGCTGTCTTTGGTGATCCAAACGGACTGTGCTAACCTCGCAAAAGCTCTGAAGGAAGGAAACATGGATAAATCGCATATAGGACACCTGGTTAAAGACATCAAGGAGACTATGGAAGGAGAGAGGGAGCTTATTTAGAAGTGATTCAGAGAACAACAAATAGAGTTGCAAATCGACTAGCTTATATATCGTGAGCTGAGCATCAAACCGACTAGTGGTTGCAGGATGCTCCTGACGCTCTAGTAGACATTCTGGCTACTGATTGTAATCTTATTTCCAATTAATAAAGCTCCATATTGATCGCAAAAAAAAACTTGGTTTTACTATCCCTTAATTTCAATGTTACGAATGCATGTCGTCTTGAAATACACATAAATGAATATAATATTATGCATTTTTCTTACCAAAAAGATGTTTTTTCACAAAACATCAAATAAGTGTTCCATGCATTGTTCTTCACAATTTTCCACCACGAATAACCATCTTATTGATTTTCCTTCAATTAATCGCCGAAATTGTATGCACATTTTTTCATGAATAAACAAAAAAGTTATGAACATGCTAGAAAAAAATTCTGCATATTTCTTTGCATTAAAACCAAAATCTATATATGTTTTTCATCATCTGTTATCAAAATCATTTCATATTTTATCATCAAGATTTAGATTTGTGTTGTACATAATAACATAACAACTTAGGATGGCAAAAAAAAATGTAAAAAAAAGTTTATCTTTTCTCTGAGCTGGCTAAGGCCTTTTTTCAAAGGAATTTCATAGGTTATATGATTTGGATCCTTTGCTTATTTTTCCGCCGCAAATCGTTTGAGTCTCATAATAGATTCTGTAGGATTAGTTTCATGAAAGAATCTTTCGCACTTTATCTTGGATGAAACAACCCATCCACTCAAACCTCTTGTTATAATTTTATTTGTTTTACTGTGGTGGCAAACACTATGTGATGCATGTTTTGTATATTTTTCCAAATCCGTAGGATTGAGAAGGACATTGCACTCCACCCCTTTTTGTTTTATTTTAAGAATATGCGAATAAGATGTCCCAAAAATTGAGCTTCAGCTACTTGAATTTCACCTTTCATTTAGCCGTTTCAGTCATAGGAACCAGCCAATGAAATAAAATTTTGCTACTTCCGTTGGCTGACACTTGGCTAGTTGGTAACTGGAACTACTAAAATAAAGGAAACAAAGGCAGGCACCAACCCCTCCACATGTTGTTGGTTCTTTATCCCGAGCTTTTCTCTTGGTTTGAAAGCATAGTTCCTTGTTGGGTGTGCGCACAGGTGCAGTAGGACGAGCACTGTATATAAACAACACGCCCACAAACAGAGCGACTGACAGATCAGAGTCGCGAGCACGGGGGAGAACGACAGCAGCAGTAGCTAGCTACCAAAATGGCGAGCGCGCTGAACGGGGGCGGCAACGGCGGCGGCGGCGGGGGCGGGCTGATGAAGAAGGTGAGCCTGCTGCGCTTCCAGTACTACTGCGTGCTGGGGGCGGTGGCCGGCGCCGTCATCTTCGCCACGCTCCGCTACATGCCTTCCGCCGCCGCCGGAAGCAGCGGCGCGGCCCTCTCCACCACCTCCGCCTTAGCCAACGCCGCGGCGCCCGCCGTGAGCGAGCACAGGAAGAGCAAGGGGATGGTGAAGACGGGGAAGGTGGCGGCGAAGGTGAAGGCGGCGGAGGTGCTGGTGTTCAACTTCGGGGACTCGAACTCGGACACGGGCGGCGTGGCGGCGATCATGGGGATCCACATCGCGGCGCCGGAGGGGCGCGCCTTCTTCGGCCACCCCACGGGACGGCTCTGCGACGGCCGCGTCGTCCTCGACTTCATCTGTGAGTTTATCAATCGATTCCCCTCCTGTACATTAATTAACCTGTGTCTGCCAGCCCTAGAACAGAGCGAAGTAGATATTAATTAAGCGTTAGCCCATGGAATGTCTTGTCGAACTGCGAAATCTATCTCAAATTTGCATCGGGAATTAGGATTAAGCCTCCAGTCCATCGACGTCACCTTGATTCGGTCAGAGGGGCAGAGCGCCATTTTTAGATTGAATCTGCATTGGACCACATTTACCGAATGTGTGCAGCATAAATAGTCTTGTGTTTCTTTGCTGTAAAAGATGGTCTGTGTGTCGTTTCTTTGCCGTACAGCGTGAAAATTTGGCCGGGCAAAGCGTGAGCTCCACCGCCCCGTGCGCATCTCGTGGTTACACAAAAGAATGGAAAGAATTAGCTGGAAAAAGAATAAAACCCTCAAAAGCTGCTGATTTCATTCATCACCACATTCGATCCACTGCATGCATGATAGCTGGCGGCGGGCCCTCTAGAAAAAGCTCGTAAAAGAAACGGGATCATCTTATGCAGGGTTTCTAAGCATCCTCGTGCGGCCGTGAAACGCTACCAACGACGCCACTAACAACCTTGCCAAAAAAAAAAAAAACGACGCCACTAGCAACTAGGATTAGCTTTGGTTTGAAGAAAGAGAGGAAAGAGACGGGTCACTACGCAAAAAGGAGCCAACCATGCGTATCCATGATCCATCCATCGTACATCCATGCAGATCGTAGTAGTGGTTGGCGAACGCGATGCTGGATCACACGACGCGGACACCTCGTCTGCCTGCCTACACACGCCGTACCGACGTGGCGTTTCGATCCTCTTTCTTTGCTTTGCTTGGTTGGCAGCAGCAATGCGTGGACTCCTAGTTTGGTGTGAGGCTGGCAACGCGTAGCCATGGAAGGAACGTCATGTTTTGTTTACCGCACCAGAGAAGGAACGTCACATGGCTACTCTCGGCGGCTACCTGCCCATCTTTTCGCTATCCTTTTGGTTGCATGGCAGATTCTTAAATTTTCTACTGTAGTTCCAACCTCGCCGATCGACATCTCTTCCTTGGATGCTCGGGTGAAGATTGAGTTGCACTTCCCGTTCTAGTTTCGAGAACAAAATGTCCGGGTCCCCGCCCATGAAATCCGAGCCCATGCCAGAACCGGAAATATGTCCGTCACACCTCTCAAAATATGCCAGGTTTCATGTGCTGGACACCAAAATTTAAGTAAAACATTCGCAAGTTTTTAACAAAAGAACCAATTTCTATTGAAACTTGCCAAATTGTAACGAAATTAAAACTTAAACTGCCACTAAATATTTAAACTAACCCTAGTCGATCTAGACGACAGGAGGAGGCGTCTTGTTAGGTCCAGCCTCGTCGTCGTTCTTCGCCGGGCCGACGACGTGAGCGGGGCCAGCATTGTCGTTGTTCGCGCCCGGCAGACACACACATTGGTGTCCGCCAACCGTGAGAGTCAGCGTTTCTTCGCTCTAGTTTGGAGCGCCATCCGATAAGCCTCTGCCGCTGCCCGCGGTCGAGCACGCACGCGCCTCGCGTGGCGCGCTCTCGAGTGAGGGTAGCACGGCTATGCCTCGCTGCCTCTACATGCGCTTCCGCCTCCCGGCATCTACTCTACAACACCAATGCTTCGTTGGCCCGATGGGAAGCCTCTTCCACCCGGTTGTGAGTGTCCACCATGTCGGAGAGGTCAGCCTCGCGAGAGGCCGCCCTCTACGAGCAGATCCGCGTGTGTTTGGCGCTCGGCGACCATGAGCTAGCAGGTAGCCTCCTCCCTCGCCGCGCTCTCGGGTGTGAGAGCACGACTTGAAGCGGCAGTAGGCGATCTTATATAACCGGCGGATTGGGTGGAAAAGGGAGGCGGGAAGCGGCGAAAAATGGTGGCGCCGGCGTGAACCGACAGGTGGGTAGTGAGGCGACGGGTCGGTTTAATGTCAGCGACATACCGACATGAACGTTGTGTGGATGACAAACCGGCCTGCCTGTTTAAAGCTACATGGCGGACACATTCTGGGGTGCCGGACAGATTTTTGATCGGCGTGCCGTTATCACTTTTTTTTTTGCTCGGACCCCATTGCTTCATTGAGATGCTTTGGGGTGTGCCCGTGGAGATGCTCTAAACAATCTCACAATAGCTAGTAGTAATCCTGATTCTTACTACTATTTTTGAATCTCAAGAGTTCTGGAACATTGTGCATCAACATATAGACGAGTTATATTAAGCTTGACGACTACTAAAATAGTGCATTGTGGAAAATAAAAATTCAATTTCTGCTATCACCACAACTTATAGTCCACAACAATGCGAGCGAGCCAAAGGACGTCGAAGGGGCCCGGTTCCGAGTTACCTTTTCTCTGCTCTGCTTCGTCTTCCTCCTCTCCAAAGAGCGTCAAAGGTGCCAGTTCAGAACTCCATCTAGTCCTCTTCCTACTCATGCCCATTGCTGGAGCCTGGAGGTCCCGGTGGAGAGTGAACGGCATCTCAAGCCGCCCACTGATCAAAGACCTGGTCGGCGTGATCTGTTGCAGCACCCTGTCCTTGTCGTTCCCGCAGACAAACCCGCGACCCTTGGGGTGCAAGATGTCCAAGTCACCACGGCAGAACGCGCAGCTCTTCCAGTACTTATCAAGAGGCTCTTCGATGATGGTGCATGGCTGCATGCTTCAACGATGGGAACAAGCACCGGAAAGTGCACGCAGAAGGGGCCGCAGCCGTTGGGCGGCGAGCAGGCGGAGCCGTCTCGGACCGGCGCTGGTTCCGTCCTGTAGTGCACCTCGGCGAAGAAGCGCTTGATCTTCTTGGTTCTCCGGCAGCGCGCCCAGAAGTTGAGGTGGTGCCACGACTGGTCCCGGAAGTACGCGCGAGACTCCATTAAGGGTTTCACGGCGTCGAACTCTGCGCCCGGGTGTTTGGCGTTGTAGTGGTGGAGCGCGTACCGGACGTGGCGGATGACGACGAAGTCGCGCTCCGATTCCGATTGCCGAGGTTGGCCGTAGCGCTTGAGACGCTCGTGCGAGCGCAGGTGGTCGTGCAGTCGCTGCTGCTCCTCGCGGGAGAGCTGCGGGAGCACGTCCTCCAGCGCCGGCGGCGTCCACGGCGCCCAGCCGAACGCCAGATAATGCGCCGATCCCATCGTTGATCTGAGAGCCGCGAGAATCGCCTGCGTGGGCAGGGCAGAGGGAGGAGGACGTCTAGATCTGAGAGCCGAACAAGAAGGTCTCCCTTAACTTTTTTTTAGCAAATACCATATATATTAAACCAGCAAATAGTACATTATTACATCGATTACAAAAACAATACTAAAGGAGACGAGTAAATCTTTGAGATCTTCAAATCATTTCTTCTTCTATGACACAATCTTGTACTTTTCTGAAGGCAGCCGTAGAACAACAACGAATACATCAAACCACAGACCTGTGAATACCAACGAAGATTCTCCCCTTTTAATTTTGAGCCGCAATGCCAAGGCTTTGTGCACGCACGCAGCCATTAAATTAATCAAGCAACATCGGCAAGAGCACCACCACTGATATTTCAGGGAAAAATAACTGAACAACTTTGTCGACGTCGTTGGGAGCCGAGAGAACGAATCACCATTCCCGCGGACGTAGTAGCCAGGACAGATATTGCGAGGACAATCCTGCTCGCGGCAATCATGAGAAACAATCCAAGATTGATCTGGCGAAGCAAGATCTGAAGAACCATACCTAGACAAACTTAATCTTTCAAAACCACCATTGACGTCGGGAAGGAGATCTCGTCGTCGAACGAAGGCCAGAAGATTGCTTATTGTAGAAGATGTGATCTCCATTGATGAGGAAGACGACAACCAAAACCCTAAATTGAAACACTACTTTTATTAAAAATTCCACTCATAGATCGGATTCCCACCCCTCCCGACGCCGGCAAGGCCGGCCGGAGGAGGGAAAACCAATCTACGGTGGAGGAGAAGAAGTGGCGGCGCCTAGGTTCTAAGCTGCGGCGGTAGAAAAAGGTTTGGTGAGTCGCGTGCGTCTTAGGTCTCCCTTAACTTTCTTTCCAGATCGATTGTTAGGGACGACTCTTTTTTAGGTTAAAATTGTTAACAGATCTTAGAATATTATGGTCCTTGCGGAAAGATTTGTTACGGATGAGTCTTGGAGAAAGACGTGGAGACAATGCGTTGGTTGAATTCCCTATCCTACCCGAAAAGTCCAAGTATAGCCCGGGCTAGATGTAGCCTGTTTTTTGAAATTTTTGAAAACGCCATTTAAAATTTTATAAAATTCTGAAAACAATTCTAGACAATGATAATGATGTATTCTTCCAACGTGCAAAATCTCAATTCAAAACACTTTGTATTTGATCACACAAAAAAGACAAATCTGACAAATTTTGGAGATTCAGATTTGTGTACTCTTCACTACTTAAAATCTCCACTTTTGTCATTTTTATACAGGCTAGAATACAATGTATTTTGAATTGAAATTTTGCACATTGATATAGTACATCATTGCATACGTCTATGATTGTTTTCAGAATTTTCAGAAACTTTAATATATCGTTTTCAATTTTTTTCAAAAAAAAGGACTACATGTAGCACGGGTTACAAAACGTCATACTCTATCCTACGGCTCTTTTCCTGTCTTACATCGATCGATGCGCGCCTTTCTCTTTTCCTTTTGACATTCTCTTCTCCACGCGGTGTAACTGATCATCTAAATCTACATAAACAAGGTAGAGGGATTATTCTGACTAAGTGACTAGCATTAGGGTTCGCCTCTCATTTCTCCACACAATATTTCACGTTCTCCTTTTCACTTCGACTGTTTGAAGTGAAAAAATAGTGGTATGTGAACTAAATATGAGCGTGCTGTGTCTTCGTGAAGAATCATTTGTTTCAACTCCTACTCTGAAAACAATAGCACACCTCTAAGGTGCCGAAAACACGACAGGAGAGCTAAACACAAACGTATCACTCACGGCAAAATGCCTTGCAGTTTAATGCACTCTACTACACAAGTCAATGCACTATCTTCTGGCCTCAACCAATTATCTATCTCCCTCTGGAGTTGAGATCAGCAGGTCACCTATATTTATGGATGGATGGAGAACATTACCTCAAGTTCGGAACCATTGGCAGAATGTAACTTTGCATATCTGAAGATCACGGTCAGATTGTCTGGCTCTGACAGTGTAACTAATGGTTCTCTCTGCCGTTTTTCCTCTTCAGGTGAGACCTTGAACACGCACCACCTGAGCCCCTACATGAAGCCACTGGGTTCAGACTACAGCAACGGCGTCAACTTCGCCATCGCCGGGTCGACCGCGACGCCCGGCGACACGTCTTTTTCGCTCGACGTGCAGATCGACCAGTTCATCTTCTACAGGGACCGATGCAACGACTCCATCGCAAGAGGTTTGCTGGCTCCTTGACCTGACAAAAACTTCTGGTTTCTTTCAGGTGCTCTCAGCTGACAAACTTTTGTTGATTATTTCCTTGTGAATGTCATTCAGGCGAGGATGCGCCGGTCGACCCAAAAGATTTTCATAAAGCTCTGTTCACTATGGACATTGGGCAGAACGATATCACTAGCATCCTCTACTTACCCTATGATCAAGTGCTTGCAAAGCTTCCCCCTATTATTGCTGAAATCAGGAAAGCCATCCGGGTACGTACCGTTCAGAGATAGCTTTTCGTATATTCTGAAACACTGGTTACTCTGTGAGACACGATTGTTAAGTTGTTCGATTCTTGCAAAAATGCAGATTTTGCATAAGAACGGTGCGAGGAAGTTCTGGATACATGGGACAGGTGCGCTGGGATGCCTGCCAGCGAAACTTGCGATGCGGAAGGACAACGACGGTGACCTTGATGAGCATGGATGCATTGTCAAGTTCAACAATGCTGCCAAGAAGTTCAATGAATTGCTGAGTGAAGCCTGCGACGACCTGCGGTTGCAACTGAAGAAATCGTCTGTCATCTTCGTGGATATGTTCGCGATCAAGTATGATCTCGTCGCCAACCACACGAAATATGGTAAGTTACTATGTCGATTCCTGTTTTTGCCATATTGGATTGCGTTGACTGTTGTTTGCTAGTGGAAACTCGTCAGAGTAAACGTGTTTGGTTCCTGTTGATTTTCAGAGATTGAGAAGCCATTGATGGTATGTTGTGGCCATGGAGGCCCCCTTACAACTACGACCCCAAGAGAAGCTGTATGGGCATCGATAACGACACTTGCAAGATTGACGACAAGTTCATCAGCTGGGATGGCGTCCACTTCACCGATGCCGCAAACAGCTTGGTAGCCTCCATGGCGATCAGTGGTGAATATTCCATTCCTAGGATGAAGCTCACCAGCCTGGTCAAGCCCGCAAAGTCTACTGATTCATGATGATGCATCATCAATCCAGTGAATCCAATTGCTTTGCCGTGGAAAGGATGAAGCTGAAGGTACTAACAAAAACTGACCCCAATGGGACTCCATCGACCTGAGGTCCTTAATCACGGTGATTGTGGGAAAATGGGATGCTATTTTATACTTTTTTTGTACAATTGAGGTGTATGTATATCCTAGGGGTTAAGTTAATGCATGCAGGTTGTCTGTGTCATGTGTTTTACCTCTGAATTTTGATCAATAAATATAGATGGATATTAAAAATTGTTTTTTTCAAAAAAAAAACCATACAAAAATAAACGTGATTTTATCAGTTTGTGGGACAGAAGCTCAACTTTATAATATTCACAATTTATACTAGATTATACAAAGGATGCAGTTACTAGATTACCCAAACTGGTATTATACAAAGGGGTACGACTTTGTTCCACACTTCCACCGCACCATTTCTGGAGCATATCATGGAGACAAGCAATGAATTTACTGGTTTGTACTGACTAGATTTGAAATAAAGGCAAATACAACCAAAGTTTCAGGTCTACATGGAGCTTAGAGTCTGGACCTTTTTTTGATTTTTGAGGGTTTGGAATCAGGAGTCTGGACCATGGCCACTTTTTTTCTGTCCGCACTTTCTAGGCAAGGAAGAAAGCACAAAACTCTGGCTGGCAGTCTGGCTCTGGTTGGTTCCTACTGATATTGTGCACTTCACTTTGATGAGAAAAGGCAAAGTGGACACGTCAAAAAAAAAAAGGCAAAGTGGACATAAAGTTGTTGCCGAATTGTAACACTGCCAACCAAGTACTACTATGTCTATGCAGCTGGTCTCATGTATCTATCCCTCACTGTAATGCATGTCACAGTCATGGATGATGCCACCCGGTACACTGCTGCAGTTTGTTAGGTGTACCACATCCGCTGAAAAACACAGGACCAGGTGGGATCTTATTTTTCTTCTCAGTTTAGTTAACTACTAGTTAAATTTTGCGCGTCGCCGCGGCCTTGCTGAGAATAATTTGTGGTAATTTGTGTTTTTTTTAAATTTTGTTATATATATTGTAAGGAAAGGCAGTAGTTATAACGTGTATAATGTAGTTAGCGCAAATTCAATTTGAAATCATTCCGTAATTAGAGCGAATAAATTTGTATTTTCTCGAAATATTCATGTAATCAAGATTTTTTTTTTAGAAATGTGAGCACATAATTAGATAAATTTAAGTTATATTGCTTGTAATTATGTTAGCTAAATTGAAATGATGAAATGTAGTTCCATCTTGCCTTATTTTTCTTATTTAACACCATATTTAGTTGAAATTTATAATGGTTATGTCTAAATATTATGTTTGTATTTTGACATAATTTGTAATTTAGATCCTTGTTTAGAGGAGATGTACTTTATTAGCAACTATTAAATTCAATTCATCTTTGGAGGAAAAGAATTTGAGATTTCCTGAAATGTGCATGTAATGAAGCGTTATTTAAATTTAAGTTCATATTTAAAGTGATTTAAGTTTACTTTAAGCATTTAGTAAATTGAATCGCATAATTGGAGCGAGTTTAGGTATATTATTTGTAAATGTTAACCTAGTCGGTTTGGTATGATATGTTTGTGTTTATCTTACATATTAAATTTAACTCAATAATCGGAGGGAATTTTAATTGAACCCAATATTCGGAGGGAATACATTGGTTGAGCATTTTTTGAATTCAATTTTAAACTCATACTTGGAGGGAATATATTGTTTGAGCATTTTGTGAATTCAATTTTAAACTCATAATCTGAGGAAATGAATTTGCATTTTTGCCAAATAATCATCTAAGCAAGCATTTTTTTTAAGTGTCAAATATGCTTGTTTTTTCTTTTCATAAATTTGTGATTGAATTTCATAGTCGGAGGAAATATTTTGTATTAGCATTTATTAAAGTAAGGCCATAATTACCTGAAATGAGTTTGTATTTCCTACAAATATCCAACTAATCAAGCATTTTTAAATCTAAATAGAAAATTAGAGAGAACTTAGCCATATTACCTATAATATGTTAGCTAAACTGAAATGGTAAAATATGTTTTTATTTTGACGTAAGTAGTTTTTTTAAATTCATAATTAGAGGAAATACACTATGATTATACCGAAATATTCACCAGATTGAGTATTTATTTAATTTAACTAAATATTTGGAGAGAGATTAATTATATTATCTCTAAATGTGAACCATTTTGAAATGTTTTAATATGTTTGTATTTTGCTTTAATCATTTATTAAATTAAGTATATAATTAGAGGAAGTGAATTTGTATTTGCTTCAAATATCCATCTAATAAAGTTTTTTAAAATTTAAGTACACAATTAGAGACGTCACTGTTTAGTTGAAGTCAGAAAAATCCATTAGAACGTGAATCCACATCTGGGGAAAGTTTACTCGTATGGTGTGGAAATATTGGCCGTATTACTTCTAAATATGTTAGTATAATTTAAATCGTCAACTATGGTTCCAAATTGAAATGTGAAATCTATAAGGAGATGAATTGTCAGTAAATATGTAAGGTTGGTGACAATGGGAGAAGGCAACGAAAAAGAAAGGAGAATGGAAAAAAACTAAAAACATATGAAGGGAAAAAAAAGCAGTTTGTCATTCCGAATATCTCGAGATATGTTTAGTGAGTTTGTCATCTCGAATATCTCGAGATATAATTAGGGAGAACGCATTTTGTTAATATTCATTAAATCTGATTCAGTGTAATTAAGGGAAGTACTTTTAAATCTGGCAACGCTTACATTTGAAAGTTCTTCGAACTTGGAAATTATTGGGAATGTAAAAAAGTTTACGTTTAAAAGCTGGTTGGATTTCACACATTCGGTAAGTTAGGAAGGTATTGAGGTTATAATTTTTTTTAACATTTACGGAACGTTAAGTTTTGGGGGTCATTTAAAATTTTAGGAACATTTAAATTTAAAATTTTGATCGCATGGCGTATGTAGATACCATTCATTTTATTTTTCCATTGGCTTTATTTTTTTTTGGTGCGCAAATTGAAAGCAAATAAATTTCTAATTTGTTTTTTTCATTTTGCTTTATTTTTTTCTGATTTTTTTTGGTGCGCAAATTGAGAGCAACTAAATTTGTAATTTGTTTTTCCTTTTTCTAGAACTTGTGTCAGGCAGTGGGGCCCACTTGACTTGATGCAAATTATGTTTGAAATAATTTGGATAAGGTCATAAACTATTTGAAATGGCTATTCTGTTTTCCACATTTTTTTCGAATTTTGTTTGAATTGATTTGGAGCCGTATTTTAGAATTTGCGTAAGTTGCAAATTTAAATATTCAAAAATAAATGAATTTTTCCCATAAATAAATAGCATTTAATTTTCTGATAATTTTGATATTTTTTTCATATTTTTCTGTTGGGTAGATTTAAAGTAATTGATTTTGCAAATTCAAATATTTTTCTGCAAAAAAAAAAACGCAGACATGTGGGGCCCATCGTGAATTTGGATAAGGTCGTAAACTATTTGAAAAGGCTATTCTGTTTTCCACATTTTTTTCGAATTTTGTTTGAATTGATTTGGAGCCGTATTTTAGAATTTGCGAAAGTTGCAAATTTAAATATTCAAAAATAAATGAATTTTTCCCATAAATAGATAGCATTTAATTTTCTTATAATTTTAATATTTTTTTCATATTTTTCTGTTGGGTAGATTTAAAGTAATTGATTTTGCAAATTCAAATATTTTTCTGCAAAAAAAAAAAAACGCAGACATGTGGGGCCCACCGTGGCACTGTTCAACACTGTAGATGAACAGTGACATGATAATTTTGATATTTTTTTCATATTTTTCTGTTGGGTAGATTTAAAGTAATTGATTTTGCAAATTCAAATATTTTTCTGCAAAAAAAAAAAGCAGACATGTGGGGCCCACGTGGCACTGTTCAACACTGTAGATGAACAGTGACATGAGCAGTACCACGAGCTCCCACAGGCCGCGATTCGGGCCAACTTTCATATAGTGAGTAATAAATTATTCAGTTTGCCCCTTCCAATAGACAATAATCATGGTGTACATAGCACATTCACAGCGGATCAACTGGGTGCTAAGAGCATCTTCACTGGCACCCCCAAATGACCCCTCAAAGCCCAATGGGAGTCTGGACCAAAAAAGGGACACAATGGCACCCCAAAGTGTCCGGGCCGAGCTGATTTCTGTCCGGCACCCCCGAAGAGGCCCCCAAATTTGGAGAGCCTCCGACATTGCCCGGACATGCCCTCCGACAGGCGCCCCCACCCATCATAGACACAGAGCCAGCGCGCAATTTCCTCCTCCCTCTAAATTGTCACCCCGAACGCCAAAAGTTGCAATCTCCCCGCCATTTTCAAAATCCTGCCGCCACCTCCTCGCCTTTGTCGACCATGCCGCCAAAGAGCGTCGGCCTCCGAAACCTCGCAAGCCGCCGACACCGACGCAACCGAAGAAGAAGCCGATGAAGTGGGAGCTGCAGGATGATGTGCCGCTGGGGCTGCTCACCCATGCGCAGATTGTAGCCGGCCATGTGAATTGCTTTAGTTTGCATATATTTGATGTGTGCCCATTTGTGTAGTTGAAGGATGCTCACGTCATATACGTCGAGTTAGAGATTGATAATAAGTATCCCTTCAAATTGCTGCATTGTTGGGAGGCGATTCAAGCTTGTCCGAACTGGAGGAAGCATCGGCTCACTTTTTTTTTTTGCGAGTACGCAAACTGCGTACCTTATTGTTATAGAAGAAGAGAGTCAAAGTACAGAAGGGTGACAGTTTCGTTAACACCAACGCTATCACCCACACCCACCAACACACACACTAGCTTAATGAACTACTCTCGCGAAAGTATTGCTCCCTCCAAGTCCAGCTTTTCTCCAAAGCTCCCACTCCGTCGTGGTCTGGTCCTTCAAACCAATCACCGAGAACTGGAGGAAGCATCGGCTCACTTTGAACGGCAAATCTGAGGAGTGGACCGATGGAGATGAAACAAAGATGTCGAGGGCCAGCTCGGAGCGGCCAACTGGTGTCAAAGCGGCCAAGGCAGCAAGGAAGACGGCATCCTCGGGTTCCATCCAAGAGTCGATCGCCATGTATGTGAAGGAGGTAGCATTGTCGTCGCTAACAAATTGAAGATGCTTGACGATAACGAAGAAAGTTGACAATCCTTTTTCGACATGGAAAAGACCAAACTAAAGGCCACGGAGAGGAGCGAGGAACATTTGCTCATGGCCACCAACACGAGCGACATGAGCCCCAATCAAAAGTCCTACTTCGTGGACGAAAGGAGGCGCATCACAACGGAGAGGGCGACAAGGGTCGCGGCAACCGAACTGGCGGCGGAAGAGGACGAGGAAGAGGATGCCGACAAATGATTTGCATGCACTGTTGCGACGGTGGTGCCCTTTTGATGGCCAGAATTGTGTTGGCCGAGACTTTTAATGAGGTATGGCCGGATTTGAGACTTGTTCTTCGGCGCGGCCGAGACTTTTTATCATGTATGGCCGGATTTGAAACTTTTTATCATGCATGCATAAATTTTACGTATGATTAGAAATAGAAACTATTACTACTACTTGTCGTGATCGAGTCGGCCTTGGGTGGCAAGGTTCCAGGCCCGTCGTCCTCCGGCGCAGTGGCTGAAATTGGTGGTGCAGCCGCCAGTGCAGTGGCCGGTACAGGTGCCAGCTATGCCTGGTCTGCACGAGCCACCCAGAACGACCACAGGGACCAAGATTCCCACAGTGACCAAGCCGGACATGCGGGTGGTGGAGTTACAGGGTCGTCGTCCTCCGTCGTGGCGTCCTCCTCTTCCTGCTCCGCCTCGGCCACCACGGCCTCCTCTTCCTGCTCCGGATCGTCCACCACGGCCGCCAACATCGACGTGGACGAGGGCAGGGTTAAATTCATGCGAAGCGACACCAACGTCACCACGAAGCGACGCACGAAGTTGAAGCGGCGGCGCGACTCTCCAAACATCGGGTTCCCACGCGACGCGAAGTTGAAGCGGCGGCGGTTCGGTGCCCACAAGGTGTTTGATGTTTTTCCTCTCTTTGCCGGGGGAGGGGGGGCTGGTTTGGCGGGCGCGGGCAGCGCCCCCAATGTGGTGGACACATATCCGGCACCCCAAATGAGGGCACGATAGGGGGTGCGAGACACATATTTGGCGGCTTCCACTGGAGATGCTTTAAGAATTTAGAATGCACCCTTTTTTTCGTTGGAACAGATCTGAACTAGTATATAAAATTTAATATTTCCAGTCACCATTAGCAAAGAAAAAAAGATTCGCATGGCCAACTAGGTCCACCCTTTCTCCTCCCCATTTTGAAGTTTGAACACTTCCGTGCCGCCGTCACTCCGGCAACTTCGTCAACACCTTCTACCCACCTCTCCTCCACTAATTATTGTTGGAGTTAGAATCGAGAGCAAGCGAGAGAACAACAAAATGATTCAACTGTATTCTTTATTGATGAGGAGTACATATTTATACAAGGTGAAAAGACACGGTGGAGAGGCGCCTCTTCGGAGAGTCGCGAGGAACCGTCGTGACGGTTGCCCATATAGCAACTGCACGGGCGGGACTAATAGCAGGATTAATATTTAATCAAGTAAACTGATTAAATCCTAACACTCCCCCTAATCACTGCTTGTCCTTGCGTATATCCATCATCTTTGTAAAGTCTCCTCCAAAAACCCTGTGGGAAAAATGTGAGGAGTTGTGTAGGATATGTTGCTAAAACTCCTTTAACCCGGTGGGGAAATAAGGAGAAAATGATGCAACATATGATGCTTATTGTCTCTTTGATAACTTATATGGGAAAACCTTAAAAAAAAGGAAAAACCCATAACGAGTTTAGAGAACAATAAATATGCCTTGTATACTTCTTTTAAAAAACCCCGGTGGGGAAAACAGGTAGTATGACATATGACGTTTGAAGTTCTCCCCAAAAACCCTTTGGGAAAATGTGAGGAGAATTGTATTGAATATGTTGTTAAAACTCCTTTAAAACCCAGTAGGAAAAGTAAGGAGAAAATGATACAACATATAATGATTATTGTCTCTGTTAACTCAATATGAATGAAATCCATAGAGTTTAGAGGACAATAAATATGTCGTGTATACTTTCCTAAAAACACCGGTGGGGGAAAACAGAAAGGATGACATATGATCTCATGTTGATACTACCTCATTAAAAACCTTGATGAGAACCTAAAAAGTAAACTCATAAAGGGAAAAAGAGTGTAATATGATGCTTTGAACAGGAATAGTTCAGGAAGATACTCTCCCTGACTCTTGCAAATCCCGAAGCCGTCGCATACCAATCCATGAATCATTTCTGGAATGTTATAGTTGGTAGAGACTTGGTGAATAGATCAGCGAGAATATCGCATGATTTTAATTGCAAGATGTTTATTCCCGACTCGTCATGAGTTTATGGGATAAAACATTAGCGCAATATGCTTAATGATATTGCTCTTTATGTAACCCTGTCTGCATCCATGCAACATAAGCAACATTATCTTTGAAGATAATGATAGGTGATTCGAGAGAACCAACACCACATGACAAATGTATGTGGTTTATCATTCCGTGAAGCCACACGTATTAAACATGTAGCATGCAATTTAGAACGATCGTGGTAGGTGTAGTCACCAGAGTCTATGTGGCAGACATCAATGGAGTGACAATTCTACCATGAATGTACACATTGTAGGATCATGTAAGTAGTCAATACCAGTGTCTAAATTGGAGTTCTGATTTCTCCGAAACTGAAACAATCGTCAAGATATTTGGTGCCTTGGAGATATCGAAAGATATTCTTGATTCCTAGCCAATTCTATTGGTAGGTCCAATGGCACTGAGATATGGAACTTTGCGTTCCAACATCTCTTCTCCATCTTTCCATGGATCTTTCTCTACGTCTAGAGATCGAACAATCCCTAGGAGATGGACATGACTTGTCTATATCAAGTTTCTCCAATTTCTGGATATAGGCATCTTGGTGTACCATAATACTTGAGTGAAGGTGCTTGAGTTGTGGTCCCAGGCAACATTTGGGTTTATCCAAATTCTTCATCTCAAATCCGTCTTTTAGATGATCACGTGATTTGTCGTTGTAGGAGTTATCCTTATGTATGACAAACACACATGGGTGATCATCATGTAGGAGTAATCCTTTTGTTTAAGGAACTCACTACGTCGGTTGTACCAAAATGTACCGACAACAATAAGCCATGTGGCGACTTATTGATTATTACACAATACATGTTGCATTTGTGTTTCGATTCGGACAGAAATTCCATCGGGAACCATACATGTCTGAATCTAGTGATCCACATGGATATGTTGTCACTACACCTATCAACTGCATAGATAGATGATTTTGTACTGCCAATGATATATGTATCGGAACGAGATTTCACTCATGTCTGGAGAGTAGGTCTCGGATCTCTGCGGAAACCCGACCTTATGCTACAAGCCTTGCTTTCTCACCACCTGGCATTTCTCATTCCGTTTCTGGAAGAAAACACATTAAACAATCCCATAGGGAATTTGTTTGGAAGAGCGAGGCTATATCTGCTTGGATCGCATCCTTTGATGAGTTCAGTCCTAGCAAGTGTGTTCACACTCAGCCATGGCCATGGTCTTTGGATCTGAATCATCGTGAAGGTTGTTTGCAATCATACAAGAGATGTTTGTCGACAGTTGTAGGCTTTGGTTATATGAGTCTCCAGAATCGATATAGTTGGAGCAAATATCATGCACCCTTGATGACTCTTCATGATTTCCCAATACGCGTGAGTCTGGGTGTTCCGATGTCCCAGCCAGTGTGTGCAAGCTGGAGCTGGGGTTGTGGAGGTTTCCCTTCCACTGGGTGTATACTACCCATCAGGTGTTCATCAACGCAAGGTCGACTTGCATTTACTGATTTAGAGGATTCCTCGATTTCCTTTGTTGCTTTGCAAAAAGCTGGATCCTGGTCAGAGGCCGTACTACTCCCCCTCTTTTTATGAAACAGGGAGTTGAGTGGTTTTTATTGGTACCTCCACTCTTTCGGGCGCATTTCTAACCGGATTGAAGGATTTTGTAACACCTTTGAGATCAGTAAATGAATCTGGCAGGTTATTTGCATGTGTTGCAAATTTGTGAATCGAACGTAGAGTCCCGATTCTTGAGTACGTGGGTATGAGGAGGAACGTGAAGTCCCAATTGATTTCCTGGCATTCGATGTGGTACTTGAAATCTCCCCCTAATGCCTGGAAATAATCCTCCTTAAATATAAGCAATCAGCGTACTAGGCTATGAATACATCCCTTATGAGGGGTTTCAAGGTACTGGTTATCGACGGATATCTGTACCCCACATAGATCCCTCATATGTGGGCCCATGATGTACGCTGCGGTGGTGAGATCGGTACGCGTGAAGCGCTTCCGAACTTACGCAGATGGGAAATGCTCGGAGGATTTCCACGTATCAATTGCAGAGGGGAAATACTGCATGACTCCAATGTAAAGTTGGTAAATTGCAATTCATTAACATGGGTCGTGCAATGAGAAAATCCTTTTGATCAGAGACTACACAAAAACAATTGTGTATGGACACATAGGACATTGTGCTGAATTCGATCCTCGGAGCCATGCACTAAATAGTGGAGGCATGTGAAGAGAATTCTGCAACAATATTTGTCCATTCGAATTGACTTAATTCGATTTTTAGTCCAAACAATGGTTGGTTGGGACCACAAATATCACCTTGAATGTGTTCAAGGGACTGAAGTGATCCATTGGCACAATATGTGCAAACTAAATCTCATGATAGGAAAGTTTACTCATGCAAAACATGACCGATGGAATTGCATTATATGCAACATGTGCTATGAGTTGGATGTACGTGTAGTACAATCCAGACAATAGAGTTGGTATATTTTCATATACTTGTTCCAACATCCATCGGATTGACACTCGTAGAAAACTATATATAGAATTGAAGAAGTTCCAATTTGGAAATCTTTATCAGATATATAGAATGTATAAAATCTTATTTATATCAGAGTGCTGATGCAATATATGTTCTATTACGATAATTCAAATGGACATTAATAAAACACCATTAAGGAGATAGTGGGACTAGTTCAAGTCTCCAAACACGTCGTTTGAGGCGTACTCAACCATCATGTTCTCCGTGCCTGTAGGGTCCTCTGGCTGATGGAGAGTTATGGCGTTGCAACGTCCACTAGGAACGTCTCGCGAACAACAAGCTCCATTGGTGCCATCTGGATGAAGGTTGAAGTTTTCAAACCTTTTCCCTTGAGGTGCTTTGCGTCATTGGGATTGCTGATACAGAATGACCAGATGCTTTGGGATTTTGCACTTGTTAGTGAGGTGCGTGTAGAACCACACTTGTCGCAAAGCTTAGATTTGTCAAACTTGGTCTTTGCGGTGCCTTTCCCACGGTCTGAGTTTCTGGGCTTCCTGTTCCGGTTGCGCTTTCGCTTACCATTGACGTTCGAGGGCTTGCCTTTGAAGCCACCATCAAACTTTCGTCCGTTCGCGACATTCATATGAACTTCAGGTAGAGGTTGAGAACCAACCGGACGCTGAGAGCCATTCTTAGCGAGTAGCTCATCATGCTTTTCAGCCTGAAGTAAAATATGAATAAGATCGGAATAGACTTGGTAGTCGCGAGCATGGTACTGCTGCTGGAGGATCCTGTCAGATGGAGCATAGTAGACAGAGTTTTCTCTATCTTCTCCGCATTGGTAGGTTCCTTCCCGCAAAAGCGCAGTTTGGAACTGATCTTATGAACCTCATTATTGTACTCCCCGACAGACTTGAAGTCCTGGAGTCGGAGATGTGTTCAATCGTGGAGTGCTTCAGGTATGACAAATGCCTTCTGCTGTTCATTCCTCGTTTTGAGGGCCAGAAACAAGGAACTGGAGAATTCTTCCTCCAAGTACTCAGACTTGAGGTCTGGATGAATATGGTGCCTTATGATGTACAAAGCGGCATATTTTTGCTCATCTGTCAGCGGCGTGACTCCTGCCGGGACTGGAACATCCAGAACCTGGATTGCACGCACTAACCCATGGGACGCAAGGGTGATCTTGATGTCCATGGTACATATAGATAGTTGTGGCCGTTGAGAGCGAGTGCATCAAACTCTCGAGCCATCGTTTACCTATATGGTAAACCAGAGAATATTAATTTATATTCGGTAAATTAAAATCCATCATGGTTATGTCGTAATGAACTATGCAAAATAAATGAAGTTTCAAGAAGTGGGCTTAAACTCATTAGTGTGAACCTCAAATTGTTAAGTATGACACGTTGTAGATAATCTCCAATTGAATTTTGGAGTAGATCTAGCAGCATTAGCGGAGTATAAGATACTCACACTTCGAATGCCTTATGTCATAACTTAATTAAAATGTATGGGAGAGCACATTGGCAATCATAATGTCAAAAATGACAAAATGTAGGATTAAACAGTAGGTGTAGATAAATCTACACACTACCTCATGATCCCAAAACATCAATTTGAAGAAATCACTTAAATTTTGCATATCAATTCTTCCTCGTATTAAGCCAAATGGCTCAATTAAGATGAACTGAAATTTATTTGCAAGAAACTGATAATCTCATTGCAAATAATAGAGGTAAATAATCTCGACATGTTGTGAACATGGAAATTTATACACATAACAAGTTTATTCTGGAGCATACAATACTCAACAGAAACAGTATTGAAAATACTGGTACAGGGTCGTAATCACGATGGATACTAAGTTAATAGTACTGTCAGATTGACCAATTCGCGGTATTCCAAAAAGGCTGAGTTCTATCAGCCTAGAACACCTGTTTCTAGCATGCTTTGCTAATTCCCGGAAAAACAGGAATCATGATGCAAAATGGGGAAAGGATAAGGTTCCTTATCCCATTGCCTGTGCGGTTACCGCACGGAGGCAGAGAGCGCCGGCCGCTGCGCCTTTGTCCACCACGCCGCATGGGGCCGCGCTACTGCGCTCGAGGACCCTGCCGCACGGAGAGGTCGTCGTCGGCATGGTTGCCACGCCGCGCTGGGGTCGTGGACACTTGATCCGGCCGCTGCGGCAGTAACACCGCGCCGGTGTCGTGCCGCCGACTCGGGTCGACAGCCGCGGGGAGCCACGCCGGTGACGGGAGTCCCCGTTGGCCGTTAGCCGCCGCCGCCGCCGGGAGCGCAAGGCCGCTGTCGGGACGCCGCGGTCAGGGACGTCGCGAAGCAGCGCGCCGGTGGAGGGCCCCGCCTCGGCTTGCGTTCCGGCGGCCACTAGGCTGAGCCACGGACGTGGGTGCCGGCGCACCGCAAGGATGCGAGCCGTGCGACGCCGCACTCCGCGCTGGTGGTCGTGTCGCCTGGGGTCAGCCACCGCGGGGAGAAGCACTGCGCGTCTGCGCCGGTGTTGGCCTGCCGCATTGGGCTTGAGGGCGTCGCCGTCAGAGCGCCGGCGCTGCCGCCGAATCGAGGGGAGCCGCATCCAGAGATGCCGTCGGCAAGGAGGTCGCGTCAGGGGCGCCGCAGGGAGCAGCACCACGCCGGTAGGCCGTGGTCGCGGGTGCCGGCGCACCGCAAGGATGCAAGCCGTGCGACGCCGCGGGCATGGCCAACGCCGGCGGTCCGCGAGCGTTGCGGAGGTTCGCGGCGGGCCGGCCACTGCCGGCGGTCCACGCCGTGGGACATATTTGGGCTCACCTTCCGGCGTGGTCGCGGGTGCCGGCGCACCGCAAGGATGCAAGCCGTGCGACGCCGCGGGCATGGCCAACGCCGGCAGTCCGCGAGCGTTGCGGAGGTTCGCGGCGGGAGAGTCGCGAGGAACCGTCGTGACGGTTGCCCATATAGCAACTGCACGGGCGGGACTAATAGCAGGGATTAATATTTAATCAAGTAAACTGATTAAATCCTAACAATTATATCATTGTGATCCACACAACACCAAAGCAAAACAATTAGTACTAAATTATTATTTTTTAAATGTGAAAGTACACGATCTAGAATCGTTGCTCCGATAACTGATGTGCCACCAGAGGTTTGAATCATAAGTTTGTCTCGTCTTTGTTCAGATTAGTGGGCGCGCATCTCCGAGATTGTCGATGTTTCTTACAATATTTTGAAAAAATATCAGGCTAATTTGTAAACTGAAAAGGAAAAATATCCAACCAATCTGTCACTCTCTTCTCCAACAAATCAACTTGCTACACCAAGAAGATCCCGCCGTATATAAATGGAGGACCTTTCCACCGCTCTTCTGAGAGAGACACCGGGAAGGGAGACCAGCAGCCTAGCTAGCAAGAAGACGCTCCAAGAAACCGACCGATGGCCATGGCGGCGGGCGGGCCCAACGGCGGCGGCAGCGGGAAGATAGTCACCCTGCGGCAGCAAACCTACTGCGTCTTCGCGGCGGTGGGGGTCGCCGTCATCGTGCTCTCGCTCACCTTCCTCTCCCCGTCCACCATGGCCGGCGCCGTCCGCCAGAACCTCGGCACCGTAAGGGCCAGCGAGGAGGTCGTGGCGGCGCCGGAGAAGGAGAAGGAGCCGCCGGTGGTGCTGTTCAACTTCGGCGACTCCAACTCGGACACGGGCGGCGTGGCGGCCGCCGGCGGCATCAACATAGCGCTGCCGGAGGGCCGCACCCACTTCGGCCACCCTACCGGACGCCTCTCCGACGGCCGCGTCATCATCGACTTCATCTGTGAGTTCAGTTGCTCAACCACCACCATATCCTGATACCCATCCTCCCGCCGCTCTGTAATTATTGCCGCATCTCGCCAGTTGCCACCATACGGACTGCGTCCTGAATTCCAAATTCGAGATGCTTAATTGCATCAGATAGGCGAATTGATATTTATCGATTCCAAAGTACTACGAACTAGTATAGTTGCATCAGATAGGCGAATTGCATCATCGCAACGAGGAATTGAACTGTTTCGTCTGAATTTCTCGCCCGATTCTACGCAAACTTCAACCAAATTTTGGGTGGCTAACATACAACTAGTTCAGCAAAAATTGTTAATCCGGTTGGTAGGTGGATGGATGAGTGATCCCGAGAAGTCAGGTCAACAACGTCATGTCGCCTTCGACTTGTAAGGGGGACTAAAAAAAATGGGCACTGATAGAACGGTGGTTGAAGCAAGCAGTAGTCGCAAGCATGTGCTGCCTGCCCAACAATGCTTGCCGTTTTTTTTGTCCTTCTCATTGCCGGATGCCAATTGGTAGACAGATAGAAACCTATGGTTTGTAAGTTTGACTTGCTAGGTTTGGCTGGCTTGTTCATGGCAATTGCTGCATTAAGACAAAACAATTCCATTGCGTGTTTGTGTGATCCAAGTTTTTGAGAAGACCTGTTCTTGTGGCTAAGCTGCCTCTCTCTTTGGTGGAGACACTCGGACAAAGAGGGTGATAGGAGCCATTTAAAGGTATGGCTAAAAAATTAAGCGTGGTGCTTAGCGCGTGATTTAGGCACGGGCCAAGCCAAAGACGCCTTTTATGTTAGCTTATTGTGCATCCTAAAAGAGGGGGATTGGGCTAGATCTTAACCAACGCAAGCAGGTGATATAATAAGTTTCAAGTTACCGCTCCAATCACAAACCATTCGGCTGATAGTTACTTCTCTGGATTTATTTTTATCCTGTGTTGTCTGATGTGCTACTTGCTTGGTCAACACGGGGACATTGCGATTAACGCCGTGAGTAGAACATGCTATTGTAGTTAGAGCTTGAACCCACCAACCACATGGTTTTCTTGTCCCGTTTGTTTTATTTAATGGTTATATTATACCATGATGGTGCCAGCGTGCAAGGAATCATCCTATTGCAGATAATTCATGTTACATTATGCTTGCTCGGTCAGCTGTAGTGGAGATGGAGTGGGTGAACACTTGTAAGTTCCGATTCAGTTGTACTAGTTATTTTTGGAAGGGGCAAGTTGCGCACATGATCCTATCACGAATGTGTCACCATGTGATAGTTCATAGTTCTCACATTACATCATGTATATATTTCTGTGTGCACATGGAGAGGAGAGCAGATTCATCCATGATGCTATTGATTCCTGAGATACATGAAGTGTGGCTCGAAAGTTTTTTGAAAATATATCACAATAAGTTTATTCCAATAGATACTAATTTGAGGAAAGCCATTTATCAGCGTCGTTAAATCAGAGGAGGAAGTGCCTGTACTTTCAAGTATGTTATCGTGGAAGCTTTAACCTTCAACTGAGATCTGAAGTAATAACGCATCAAATATATCTGAATTATATGGCTGAGATGCACATGGTGGGGCACTTGTGCAATGCCTAGTGTTCCCTTGTGAGAAGATCTAGATTACTGTAGCAGATCACTGTGACAGATAACTTTTGGTGGTGTCTGGGCCAAGGTTTAATTGACAAGATGTCCAACACATTTCTTTTTCCAGATGTAACGTGTGGGATAACCGGATAAAATCAAAATAGAATTTAGGACACACATGCAACTCTGGAGATTTTTGTTATAATTGTCAGGCATAATCTGGTAACAAAGTCAAAGTTTAACTACCTAGTGTTCGAAAGTTCACCCATTCCATGATATCATCTTTTCAGGTGCGAGTCTGAACACACATGAGCTGAACCCATACCTGAAGGCGGTGGGCTCGGACTACAGCAATGGTGTCAACTTCGCCATGGCTGGCTCAACGGTGTCGCACGGCGTTTCTCCCTACTCCCTGAATGTCCAGGTCGACCAGTTTGTCTACTTCAAGCGCAGATCCCTGGAGCTATTTGAGCGAGGTTCGCTACCTTCGTCTCGTCAGCTCCGTGCCATCATTCGCAGTTGCAAGAGAACAAATGGATGGATATATCTGAAGATAGTGATCAATGTTCTGTTCTTGCAGGATTGAAAGGACCGGTGAACAAGGAGGGTTTCGAGAACGCTCTGTACATGATGGACATTGGCCACAATGACGTGGCCGGTGTGATGCGCTTACCATCGGGTCAGTGGGACAAGAAGTTCAGAGAGATTGTCGGCGAGATTGGCGATGCAATTCGGGTAAATTGTGCTCCCAATGTGCCATCTGAAGATTTTCAGTCTCAGTTGGTGACAACTGACAAGCAAGTAGTTACACTGATAGAATCGTTTGCTGGCAATGTTTGTTTTAGATTCTGTATGACAGCGGCGCAAGGAAGTTCTGGATACACAACACAGGTGCCCTTGGCTGCTTACCGGCGTTCGTCGCGCGGGAGGAGGGTGAGCACGACGCACACGGCTGCCTTGCGAACTACAACCGGGGAGTGCAGGCTTTCAACAAGAAGCTGAGCGACCTCTGCGACGAGGTGCGGTTGCACCGAAAGGATGCCACTGTTGTCTACACCGACATGTTCGCCATCAAGTACGGCTTCGTTGCCAACCACACCGAATATGGTACGGACAACTGCAATTTGAAGAGCACTTTAAATTAACTTCCACTTTCAGAATTCAGAACACATGTTGGATTTATTACTGCCATTGATAACAACTCATCTTCTTTCTATCGTTCTTTAGGGATTGAGTGGCCATTCATGGTGTGCTGCGGAAACGGCGGCCCGCCTTACAACATGAGCCCCGGAAAGTTCGGCTGCGGCGATCTCTGTGGGCCGGAAGCGAAGGTGCTGAGCTGGGATGGTGTGCACTTCTCCGATTTCGGCAGCGGCCTTGCCGCCAAGCATGCTATGAGCGGCGAGTACTCCAAGCCTAGAGTAAAACTTGCAAGCTTGATCAATGGTGGCTCCAAGAAATCTTCATCTGTGTCTTGATGGTCATCAACGAATGAATTATGGACTTTGGCTGGACCTTACTTAAAGGTTACTTACAAAAAAAAAACTTTGGATGAATCATGGATGAGTGGATAATTGTGAAGATGAATCCAGATGGCAAAGATGACGGGTAATGGGATTGATGGAGATGTTACAGCAGATTGTTTGTACATCCATTGGTTCCTTGTACACAATAGGCAATAGCTCCCTCGGCTGCAAGTAAAAGGTTGTTGATTTTTTTTTTTGGACTTCTATAATGCTGAGTTAATGATTTTGCATTGTTGGTGTATGTGTATAGACCATGTATGGCAGCTGCAAGCTCCCAGGGCTCATGAAAATTGATGTATCATAGTTTTACTTTACATCTGTAAAAATGGACAATACAAGAACATCCAAACTTAGGGTCTCGAGTAAGTATTGTCATCCTTATGAATTTCTTTTTTCTTTTGAGCTTGTTTGATTTGTAGCTTTTCAAACATTTTTTTGTAAGGTTTCATATGAACATTTTGTAGGAAATCTCATATATTTTACCATGGTGGAATCAGACACCAATTGGCGTAAACTCAATTTAACAGTCAAGGAGGCATGTCATCGCAATACTGTTTTCTTTTTCTACACTTAGTGATGGTTCAGGAATGTTCGATGGTTGCAACAAAAATCTGCCTCGAGTAACAATTTCCCACCAAGATTTGACAAAAACGGCGCAAGAAAAACATCATACCATCTTAAACACACATGTGCAACAAAAACAAAGTTCGTATGAAGCAAATCCCCATTCGTTTGTGTCAAAGCATTGAAAGAGCTAGGCAACATAAAAATACCAAAAGTAGTTTTTTTTTCACCATAAACATTTTGGGCACTAACATACCCTGCAGCCCCCACATCTTCCTAATCTCAATGGTACATCAAACGATGGTTCCAAACTTCATCTCATGCAGTCACACTCTACCATGGCTCCATAAACAAGGATAGGGAAGCTCGTGAGATTCTGTGGAGGAGTAATTTCTTTTAACAGCATATGGAGAAGAGGAAGTGACAACTGAGAGGAAAATTGATGAAGAGACATCCATAGACAAAAGAGGAACAAGAGATCTATGGGAGACATTCAGAGAAAACAAACATAGGTGGTGGAGAAAGGAAGAGAAGAAGAGCAAGCAGCTATGGCGCTGTGAGAGGAAACGCGCAACAGGCAGGCGGGGAAACATGAGAGCAACATTTCACAAGCACCCAGACATTCGACGGATAGGATCATTTCCCTTTTTAGAATCCTGAGAGTTAAACAGGCCCTTCAATCCATTATTCACTCATGGTTTTCTTTTCCTTTTTCTTATGTGAGATGTGATATTTGTTGCCACTTCATTACCTTTTCTATTCAAATGATGACACTTGCACTATTCTGGCAACCCCAAACAAAAATGCTACTGTATTTTGATTGGGCCTAATGCATACAATTAAGGACGATAAACTTTGATGGCATTAACAAAGTATAAACAACAAGGAACATTTTTGCTGTTCTCCGACAGGTTCCAGGCTGGCCTCTAAGCCACACTAGGGTACAAGAAATGCAGAAAGTATATGCCGTTTAGTGCAGGAGACAAGTGCGAAATTATCTAGGGCTAATCAGTACGTTGTTTTCTGTCATCGTGTCACTCCAACCAAAATCGACCAATATGGTGTATAAGCCAAAAAATCATATAGAAAGGGATATCACAAGCTGGTCTTTTCTGACAGATTGTACACTGTTGTATGTAACATTTGGGCCTCTGCGTAATCTGGATTTCAGATACCGAATGCTGATTGCAGGGATGATGTGATGCGAGATGTGATGGCGTTTTGAGCAGAGTTTTCAACAAAAGCCCGGATGTTCTTCTTGGCATCTGTAATATAGAAGGCCAGCAATGGCATGTGTCAGGTTTGATAGGCACAAGACAAAGTCTGTAATAAAATCATAATAACAAGCTTCAAGATTGCACGCGGAAATCTTGTTATTAAAAGACAAACACATACAAGCTATATGACATGAAACACCAAAGCAGAGCTCCTAGAATGAAATAGGCATAAAGGAAGGTTCAATGGTAGAGTCTAGAGAATAAGTAGTAGCTCATGGTATTATGTTGATGTACATATGCCAAGAAACTTTCTGACAGAAAAACAAAGATTCAGAATTGAAATTACAATTATTCATCTATTATGCTTACTTGCTTATCAGAACAATAAGCAGTTAATGACAAGATGTGAGGGCAATGCACAATGCGGTACAAGAACAACTTTCCCCAGCCAAGACATGCTGACTAAAGGTGTGTTTGGTTTGTGCCCAAGGTTTCCCTACCTTGGTTGATGTTTTGTGTGCCCATGAGTTAGCTAGATAAATGAACTATAGTTCTTGCTAGAGCATTGGCATGCCAAAAAGTTCACGAGCTACTCTTTGGTCACAATCCAAAGAATATAAACTAAGTACACGAACCATACCTTTGTTGCATTTTGTGAACCCCACAATGTTTGCAATGCTTAGAGTCATGCAAACTCCAACAACTAGAAGATAATCAGCCTCAAATCTAATGAGTGAAAATACTCCAAGAATAATCCATGCAGCAGCCTGAAACATTGAGTGGCCGTAATAAATTCTCTATAGTTTAGAGAAAGCTACAAGACTCTAATATGAACTACTCCATCCATCCCAAATATAAGGCGCCCTTTAATTTCGCTGATCAACGACATATAACTTTGACCAGGATTTGTACTTATAATATGTCCACAAAATTAGTATAATGATAGTGGTCAAAGTTGAGTCTCAAAGACTAGCACAAAAATATGTGCTATACGTACATGGATTGCTGATTTAGCATCATAATATAGAATCCCACTATGATCACAGTATTTATTCATGCAGCAAGTACCATGACCAACAGTCAGCACAAGAAAAAACTGAAAGAGAATGAAGCTTAATATAGAAGCAGAAAGTGAACGCATCATCATCGTATTTAACCATCATCTAGGATGGCTATGCTAACTTTTTGTTTGTTTCTCCTCTTTCAAACAGAATCATGCAGTTTGACGGAAATCAGTATACCGTAGACCTTGTAAATATCATATTGGAAAATAAAGGAAAATCGAAATGACTAAGCAAATATAGTAGAAACAAAACTACGATGGCCTTTTATTTTAAGACTAGGAGTAACAGTGTGTGTTTAGTTCATGTTGCTATAATCTTCAACGTCAAAATATGATACTTCCCAATAGAGGAGTGTTTGTCCAATTCATGCATCTACTGTATTAAGCACTCACTGAAAGATAGTGCATCACTTACGGTCAAGTAAATAGTCCACCAGAACAGCCATGAGTCCTTTTTGTTCATCCGAGCAAGAGACTGCAAGGAAGCACTTCGGTCATCATTTTACCATCCAAATAGTAGCAGAACCCTAAACAAGCACAAACCTACCTCCCCATCGAGGCACTCGAACTTCCAGACACTATTGCCCTCGTCGTCAATCTCATTCCACCACCGCAGCCCGACCAGTATCCTGCCGCTGACGTTCTTGACAACCCAAAAGTCAAGCGCCGCGAGGAGCACGGTGATGACGAAGATGATGACGAAGCTCTTCACGAAGAGGGAGAACAGGATGTAGAACGCCAATGCTGCCGCCTTTTGCAGATACACACAAGAATAAGCATCCAGTGCAAGCAACAACCCTACGGAGCAGAGGCAAGTTCCATGGAAGAACAAAGTGATACCTTGAAGAGCACATGGAAGAGGCACGTTATTGGGTTGGCATAATTCTCGCTGACCACCTGAAAAAACATTCATGGCATCATTCATTCAGACACATTGTATTATTCAGATCTAACTAACCAGAAGATGTTAAGCACAGAATAATTTAACAGTGGTCTGCTATCAGCTAAAATAAACCGCCCAGCCGCATCCCCCTATCCTAGAAGAAGCCAAATCTTGATCCAATTCAGCCCAGATCTCATGCGACCACTTCCCCATCTCCTGCCCCGATCGAGGTTACCAAACAGCTCCAAGAAACCTCCCGATTGGATCCGAGACGGGAGTCGAGAACCCTAATCCAAGAAACCGCTAGATCTCGGGCAAGTCCGTCCGAACCTCCGTGAGGAGGAGAAGAAGAAGATGAAGAGGTGGGGGAAATGGGATAAGGAAATCACCTGCGACTCCATGGATCCTTGGCCCTGCATCCGAGATCTCTCGCTCGCGCGCCTCTTCCTCTTCCTTGGGTGCTAAGGGCATGTACAATGCGGTGATGTCAGCCTTCCCTTAGATATGCCACGTCAGATTTTTGCTTAGTTGGAGGAAAGAGAATGAAGAGAGAGAGGGTTGTCTTCCCTTAGCTAAGGGATGATCTCTTAAAAATTAAGAGAAGGCTATTTTGTCCATTGTAGCATATGCTCTCCCTTATTAACATAATTTCTTTCTAAATCTAGTTAGTTCTCATTAATTACTAGGGATGACAATAAGAGATAACACATTGTACGACTACTATTTATTGCCTTCTCTAAGTGACGTGGAGGGGTAAGAGAAGACCAGCCTTCCTACCATTGTACATGCCCTAAGGATGCGCCAGCTTTGGAGTGCTCTGGGTTTTCGTTGTTTCCATCGCGCGGTCGCGCCCTGACTCTATCACAGAGGAACTCGAGTGGTCAAAAGCCTTGTCAGAGTCAAGTTTACCGCGGTTTTCTTCGACCCTTTTTTACTCGCAGAATGAAAAAAGAAAATACTCCTCCATGTTTACAAGATTTTTTAACTTGGTTGTTCAAATTTTATTTTTTTTAAATAAATTAAAGACTCATTGCACCACAACTTGAGTCTACGAAAGCCGAGCTAGAGAGGGGGAAGCCTGAATTGCACCTGCGCAGTGCGCAAATAAGAATGTCGAGATTATTCGTAAACCCGGAGTCTTTTCGTGGAAATTTCTCCTTCCTCAGCGCTTGCTTCACATTTATTTTGTCTTGTTTCAGTGAGTGGCCAAAGAGATGGAAAAGGTTGTCCTTCATAAGCAAGGTCATGTGCCAGACGCAAGAGAGGGCCGAGAGAAACTCCATAACTGTTGCATCCCTTAATCCCCCCCCCCCCCCCTCCTCCCCTCCCATCTGCAAGGGGTTGGCACACACAGCGGAAGCCAGCCAACCGAATTGCAATTGAGGATCTAAAACTGACAGCGAAGCTTGTAGTAGATGTTGTCTTTAGAAAAAACTGCCTGATAGGTTGGCATCCGCACGCGATGTAAGGAAGGAAAATCTAACAAGCGCCTTGGAAGCCAGGGCACACGAAGCTTTGTTGTGGTCAAAGACCCATTACCCTAACATTGAAGTCAATGACATCGCCGAGGGTGTGCCCAAGGGTGCTTCGAATGGCGACCATGAAGAGTGGAACGCTATCTTAATCCACACATCGAAAGAGTTGGTCAGGCAGGCCAACTTCTTTTTTTTATAGCGGTGGGAAAATTTGTACAAAATGGTTAAGGACCTAGAATTTGGTCAGACTCGACTGTGTAACACGTTTTACATAGTAAATCTTGAGCTTCCTTTCTTTCGAAGATTGAATATTTCTTACATAATCCCACTCCTTGTGTGCGCCCTTTGTCGATGTGTCTGTTATCGTCCCTATTAGTGGTGGTTCCATGTTGTAGGTTTCGGTATGTCAACAAAAAATCGGAACTTAGGCAACTCGAAGCTTTGTACGTAATACAAGTCGTCTACTACGAAAGAAAGCCCTAAGACCCTGAATACGAGTGTGTGGGGATCAGACCTTGGAAGGCATAGATGGTCCCCCGAATCTGAGTGCGTGGGGATCAGACCGGTGGAAGTATTTTGATTGATCCGACACAAAAGGGGTAAAGCAAGGCATTAGTTACACTGATTTATTGAGACTAAGATACGTTTCTTAGACTACTCATAGTGGGGAGTAACATAAAGTAGTAACATGCACATGTTACTAGTTTATGTTACTACCTCTATAGTGGCTAGTAACATAAGTGTGGTGTGCAAATTGTAGGGGCATGGTTGTATTTTTTAGTTTTCTTGATGCCTTATCTGTAAAATGTACCGGTGTTGATTAATGGAAGCCTCTCGGTCCTTCGGGACCGACCCCCTGTTCAAAAAAAAAAGGTTGTAGACTCACATTGTATTGGGATGTGTGATGTTACGGTATGTTACTCCAACCTCCTCTCTCCTCATTAATTACTTGCCACATCACCTTTTTTGCCTACGTGGCACTGAAGTTACTAGCTATGTTACTCCCACTATGAGTAGTCTTATTATGTGAGAGAGGAAGTAGGAGATGGGTGGGCGCGGTGGGAGGGGGGGCTTGCAAGATAAATTTTGGAAAGATATGTGTGTACAACAAAGCCAAAGCAAGAATAAATAATAGAAAGAGGTGAATGGATCGAACGGAAACCTGTTATGTTTTTTTCTAGAGGGGTTGTATTAAACACATAGAAGGAGTGTCAAGCGACACATACAACGCCGCAGAGCGGCTCCACTCCTGTCAACAAGAGGTGACAGGTCCACAACCGGAAAAAAAGAAACGCTCACTCTCTCGTTTGCATCCACAGGGGCGACGGCTCCGGGAAGCCAAAAACGTCACTACGAAAAAGCCTAGCTAGCCGCCACTGAGAGAACTCTTCCTTGATCTTCTTCTTGATGGTGTGCACTGCCGGTGCCACACCATTGAACACAACGTCGTTTCTATGACACCACATGCACCAGAACACCAATATGATGGCCGTCCACAAGTCCCGCTGGACCGCGGGCGGGCAAGTGCGAGAGGTCCATGTGGCGCCCTGACCCGACTGCTATACAGTGATACTGTGTCCCCGGTTATCCGATACCACCAGACACACTATCAAAGCATAATAGAGAGATCAAGACTTGTGGAACAACTGGCACATCACAGACTCTACGACACAAAGCATATAGTTCAACTCTTATAATAGAGAAAGATAGCAAATGACAACCAGAGGTCACAGACCCAACATTACAACAAGCGGAAGCAAATTAGGTTGTTCTAAACAACAAGAACCAAATTATGGCCTAAGAGGCCTGCAGATAAACATCCAGCGCCAGCTGTTCCGGGATGTCACAAGCTGCCACCTGGGAACACCAGACTACTCGTCGACGTCCACAAAGAACCCACCTTCGAGGTCGGTGAAGTCCTCCTCTGAAACAAAGCAAACGACGTTGAGTTCGACGAACTCGCAAGATTAAATATAGAGCTTTAGCTCGATGAGGCTTTCAAGGTTTTATGGCTGTTTTGCATAAAGCTGATTTTATTTAATAAAACATAACTCAATGGCATCGACTAATCAGAATAGTTTTCAAAAGGGGTAAGAAGTGACTCTTCTCTTTGATCACCTTTCTCAACATCAACCATCGTCAACCACTGTACATGTTCTACAAGGCACCTCCCCGAATCACCCTCGAGGAAGTCAACCTGGCATTCTTGAGTGGTACCTCTAGTACCCAGTTTTTAATCATTCCGTTCAAGTTATTCTATGATCTTACCTTCACTTCCCAAGTCGTCCGTAACCGTGGACACGGCTTTTCGAAAAGATTTAACCCTGCAGGGGTGCACTGTGTTTACCTTCGGTACCGCCGGCTCATTGCCTACGCTTAGCTCTCTTCCGGGGAAAGCCGGCTGAGTGGGAACGGTTACAACCTTTACCTTGCTTGGGACTAACCCAGGATCATCAGTGGCGGTAGGACAAGGAGTGCCTGCAACACTCTGTCCCGCGGCCACTTATTTTCCTGACACCACCATCCCCATCTCAGTCTTGGCCACCATCTTCAACGCACGCGCAAATGGAAAGCCAAACTAGAGGACCCTCGGCTAGTCCGCCACAAGTTAGTCGGTCGACGAGGGCTCCATATACCCCACCGAATGGAAGCGCGCTCATTCTTGGTTCAAGAGGTAAAGAACTCGCACCTAGGCGGCGAGAGTGAGACAAAACACCACCATACCAAAGTGGCCTCTCATCCCCACCTGTAAGCATCTTATTACCTGTCACCACAAATTCTCCACCATCAACTGAACACTTCAACAACCTGTTTCCAACATGAAGTATCCATCGGACGGCTAAGCATTTAACTAAGCATGACTAAGCATCAACATTGCATAGTTAAGTATTTCAGGCCCACAATACAATTCCTAAGGATAATAGGAGGGGAACAGGTAATTGGCATCGGAATCTTAATGCAACTATAGGATACTCTAATCCAACCAAATTGACATTTAGAACCGCATGCAATATTATAGTGGAGAAAATATTTGCGGAAAATAGGATAAGACATGCTCAGAGGGGGATTACGCTTGCCTTGTTGAGCGGGGTAGTCAAACTGCTCGTCGGAGTAATGATGCTCAACTCCGAACTCGTGATCTACCGGAGAGCAAACAACACCGGAAAGCAAAAAACAACAATCAACACATGGCAATTGTTCAATGCATACAAAAATGATGATATGTCGTATTAATGCATCTAAGTTATTATACGCTATCGGACAAGATTAAATGGGGGCGAGAAACAATACTCAACGAGAGAGGAGAACACCCCATATTTATCTTAATGAATCCCTAGCGTCTGAAAGTGCATTATTGTTACGGTGATCAAATATGCATGACTTTTATGTTAAAGGTTCGTTCACAAATCTCCGGACATTTTGGTATATTACTCGCCTTTTTCTGCTGACCCAAAGAAGTACGAGTTATTACATTTTATACCCTCTTTTAAATTATGCCCTTTTGATACGTTATGCTTAAACAACAATGGAAACTAATTGTTTAGATTTGGAAAAGCTGAATTTGGAATTTTATTAGGTACTGAATTAAATCGGAAATTCCGATGTGCCTTTAAATCGGAATATCCGATTGGGCTGAGGAGAACAGAAAATTTGCTACTGCCGATATTCGGATAATCCGATGATTTTAGACTCGGAACATCCGATCGCTGCGGAGGGCAGAAAAACGACTAAGGACTAAAGATTCTCTCGCACTGATACACCTCGGATTATCCGAATTTTCTCCGTTCGGAAAATCCGAGCAACAAGATGGAGAGCACGGCGACGTACCGCGGCGTGTGGGCGCCGGCGACACGGCGGGCGAAGGGAGGAACGGAGGAGACCAACAAGGCCAGGAGCTCACCCTTAGGTCGTATGGGGAGACGGCGAGGTCGAGGACGCAGCGACGGCGGCGGAATTCGGGCGGCGGTGCCGCGGCGGTGGTCGGAGAGGAACTTGGCGGCGACGGCGAACTAGGGCGCTCCGGCTCGATTCCTCCGGTGTAGAGGAAGTAGGGGAGGCGGCGGAGCTTCCTGCGCTCTTGGTTCCGCTCGGGGCGAGCTCAATCGACGGCGGCACGCACAGCCATGGCGCGGCGGGGTGGCTCTCGTGGGGAGGAAGAGAGAGAGAAGGAGCAGGCGAGCAAATGCGGGGTGGGGGAGCAGGTGAGGTCGTGGGGGTCGTGGCGTCGTGCCCTTCGCAGGGGAGAGCAGAGGAGAGGGGCCCGGCGCGGCGTGCAGTGCGGGAGGAGCACGGCGGCATGGCGACAGTGGCGAGGAGAGAGATGACCGTTTTACGAAAAACCCCTGGGAAACTTTGTTCAGCACAGTTAGGTCCTTTTCCCTTTTAAAAGAAAATCAATAGCACCTTTCTAGATTTAATTGTGGCACTAAACAATTTTAGAACAATATGGCAAAATTTGGGGAGGCTCCCCTTAGTCTATAGAAGCTCCACAAATTTTGGTTTCCCAAAATAAAAAGTTTTGTACCACTTTTGTTCATAGGTTTCATGTAGGGCAATTTTCTAAATTCCCCAAATTATAAACTTCTAGGAATTTTAGAGCAAGACCAAAATAGTATTTTGAACTCTTGGAACTTCCTTGACAAATATAAGAGGTCAAAGTATTTTTGTTTTGAAATTTTGAGTGCTTTCACGGTTTGAAATTTGTTGAAGCAAAATTGGCATTTTGTTTGAAGTGGTGCCAAACCACCACAATTCCCTAGCCTCATCACAATTCCCTAGCACAATTCCCTAGCACAACATGATGCATGAATGCCATGATGCAAACAACACAAAAGCGAAAAAAATTACACAGGTTTTTAGTTGCTCAAACTCCGGGCTGTTACAGTCCACCATTGTATCAGATCGTTGTCAGGCGTAGGCATCCAGTCCATTTTGCCCCAACGCTGCAACGCCCAAGCCCAGACCTCACGGGCAACCACACAACCAAGCAAGAGATGCGACAAGGTCTCTTGCTCCTGATCGCAAAGGGGGCATGCCGCTGGGTGGGACAGCCCCCTGCGCCTCAGCCTGTCAGCCGTCCAACACCTGTTCTTCTCGATGAGCCAAGCGAAGAACTTGCAGCTGTAGGGAGCCCTCGAACGCCAAATCTGCGTTGAGGCAGCCGCCATGGTCGTCCCCGCGAAGAACGCCTGGTAGGCCGATCTCGCTGTGTACACCCCCTCGCGAGACCACCTCCATACGAACACATCCTCTTTGTCGGGGTCCAGCACCACATTGGCAAGCGTCCGCCACAGGTTGAAGAACTCGGCCAAAGCCACCTCGCCGAGATCAGATCCACAGTCTAACAGCCACGCCCCAGCAAGTCCGTCCTTGACAGTCCGGGACTTGACACTCTGGGCAGCTACTTTAGCCACCAGATTAGGCGCGAGGTCGCACACCTTAGCGCCATTTAGCCAACGATCCATCCAAAACCTTGCCTTCTCCCCATTGCCGAGCTCATAGTGCGTGGCCGCGTCAAACACAGCCCGGGCAAGTCGGGGAATCTGCAGGCTGAATTCGGCCCACGGCCTAGATGGGTCCACTCGCTGTAACCAGGCCCAACGACATCTCAACGCAAGGTTCATCAAACGGAAATTCGGAATGCCCAAACCACCGTGGCATTTAGGAGATGCCACCTTGTCCCACGCCACTAGACAGTGGCCTCCGTTCACATCCTATGCCCCTTCCACGTGAAACCTCGACATATCTTCACAAGAGCCACAAGGGTTTTGGGGGAGACGTCGAGCGACATCATCGCATGCACCGGGATTGCAGCGAGGGTCGTCTGTACGAAGGTAGCCCTCGCACCTCGGTTAAGCAACTTGGCACACCACGGCTGCAGCCTGCTAGCTGCACTGTCCACCACGGGCTGAATCTGCGCCGGCGAGGGCTTGCGAAGGCCAAGGGGAAGCCCTAGGTATTTACAGGGGAAAGGGGCCACCACACAGCCAAGAATATCGGCTGCCAGCTCTACTTCCGCCGGCGAGCAGCGAATCGGCTGGATGGAGCACTTGCCTAAATTCGTGCGCAACCCTGAGGCCACGCCGAAATCCTCCACGATCGCCGCGCAGGCGTGCAGATCCAAAGGCGTGGGGCGCACGAACACCACCACATCATCCGCATACATCGATGTACGGTGCCGAAAGCCATTGGTGGCGAGGTTGGAGAGGAGACCTGCCTCCGCGGCCTTCACGAGCATGAGCTGGAGTACTTCCATCACCGTGTTAAAGAGCAAGGGCGATAGCGGATCACCCTACCGAAGACCACGCCTGTTATATATCAGGCCCCCAGCTACCCCGTTGACGATCACACGGGTGGAAGCCGTGCCAAGCAAACCACAAGCCATCGAGAGCCAGCGATGTCCGAAGCCCAACTTGGTGAGCACCTCAAGCAAGAACGCCCAGTCCACGGTGTCGAACGCCTTGGTAATGTCCAGCCTGAACATCACCGTGCTCTTCTTAAGGCTGTGTAGCTTCCTTGATGTGCATTGGACAAGTTGGAAGTTGTCATGCAAGCACCTTCCTCGAATGAAGGCGCTCTGGTGCGGACCCACGATCTCCGGCATCCGAGGGGCAAGACGGACGGACATAACCTTCGCCACGAGCTTGGCCACACTGTGTATCAGACTAATGGGTCTGAAGTCCTTAACCTCCACTGCATCCGCCTGCTTGGGAAGCAGTGTGATCAGTGCCTGGTTGGCCGCATGCAGCCCTCGTGCATCCCCCCACCACAATGCCTGAAAGGCATCAAGAACGTCCGTCTTGATTATCTGCCGTCAGGCCCCGGCGCCTTATCAAGCTCCTGCAACTTGATGACTCCCCAGATTTCCTCTTCTGAAAACGGCTCCTCTAAAGCAGATAGATCAAACATTTTCAGGTTGAGGAAGTCCAAATCCAGCGAGTGGCCACGCTCCGGCGAGGAGCCAAGAAGCTGCTCGAAGAAGGTATCCACGACGAGGGCCTTGCCATCCTGATCCGCCACTAGCGAGTCCCCCACCTTCAGATGAGCTATAAAGTTCTTCCGCCTCCTGTGGTTAGCTTGGAGGTGAAAAAACCTCGTGCACGCATCACCTTCAGCTAGCCAGAGCAGCCTCGAGCGTTGCCGGGCAATGGTTCGCTCCAGCGATGCCAAGCCTAGCAGCTTGCGCTTGAGCAGCCTGCGCAATGCCAACTCGCCCGCCGAGAGGGGTCTCGTCTCCATCGCCACGTCAGAACTGAGAATAAGCTCATTGGCTAACAGAATCTGCAGCTTGTTACTCCCGATAAACCGATCGCTCCAACTCGTGAGGGCTTTAGCCGTGGCCTCCAGCTTAGCCGCCAGCCTTCCGAACGGATTGGCGATCGCCGGAGTCGAAGACCACACCATCTCCACGGTTTCATGGAAACCATCCACCTTCGGCCAAAAGGTCTCAAATCTGAACCTCCTGCCAACCTTGAGCGACGCCGCCATGTCGAGCAGCAAGGGGCAATGATCAGATGTCGAAGAACTCATCGCGGATAGGAAAGAGGATGGGAACAGCCCTTCCCAATCCACCGAGGAGAACACCCGATCCAACCTCTCCATGGTAGGTTGTTCCCGCTCGTTAGACCACGTGTAGCGACGGCCGTTGAGGTACATCTCCTTCAACTCGAGCTCTGCGAGCGTGCGACGGAATTTACCCATCATGCGGCGGTTCAGGTTCGTGTTGTTCTTGTCCGCGGCGTCCACTATGAGGTTAAAATCGCCTGCGATCAGCCAAGGGCTAGGGTGTAAATCGCGAACATCCTTCAGCTCCTGGAGGAAAAGGCACTTATCCACATCTGTATGCGGCCCGTAAACCCCGGTGAACCACCAGCCGTCTGTGCCTTGGCCACCAAACCTAGCAGTCAGAGCGTTGGGAGATAGGTGGGGGTTGGAGATGGTGACCACGCCAGACTTCCAGGCGAGGAGAATGCCTTCCCGAGTGCCATCAGCCGGCAAGAAATAGAATTCATCAAAATCCCTCCCCAAACATCTATCCACGATGGCACGAGTAACCACCTGCAATTTGGTCTCCTGGAAACTCACCACACTCGCACCCGAGAGCAAAACGAGTTGATAAATAGCATCACAGCGGGCTGGAGAGTTCAGGCCACGCACGTTCCACTTCCACACAAGAAAAGCGAAAAAAGAGCTAAGCGACGCCATGGCCTGGCACAGAGATGGCCACGCGTCGAGCTAGCTACAAAGGCTCAAGCGATCACGTCCTCGTCGCCCACGATTGGGGCAGCCTCCGGGTGCCATCCGAACAACGCCAGGTAGGCTAGCAGATCCTCCTCCGAAAGGGGCTTAGAGAAGTGGTTGAGGTAGGCCTGCAGCGCATCATCCCCAATGACTTCCTCCTCGCCCTGCTATGTTCAGTCTTCGGGATCGATATCACCCTGCTCCTCGTTGACCTCAGTGGGAATAGGCCATTGAGATGTCGCTCGTCTCAGTGCTGGGTTTCACCGAAAAGATGGAACATTATCAGAAGCAATTTATAACTTCAAAGATAACAAAGTTGAATACTTGTGGAAGAACCCTTGTGCATGGACGTCAAGTGTATAAAGTTTATATTGCCAAACACTCACGCCCCACTGAAGTAGTGCTTGGGAATGGTGACCAGGTTATGTCTTGCCTGCCATTGAACAACCATCACATGTGAACAAAACAAAACTTAAGCCATTAATTTTATTTCAATCACTCCGGTTTCACATATAACTAAACGAAGTATTTGATTGAATTGTCTTTTCCTTTCTAATCGGTAAATATAGATAGGCGAACTATTAAAATCTGATAGAAATACAGTTGTGTATATTATTAATCATGTTTATCCAAAAACAGAAAATACAGATTGGTGATGCATTTAATATTTGATGACGTGAAAATACAAAGAAATGAGTATGTAATATATTCTTGATCCAATAAGTAGAGTTTCTTTTTCTCCAACTAAACCAAATAAAAAATATCCACATAGATATTTAAAACTCGTGGCAACACCTCAAATAACAGAATGTAGGGGGTGCACTCATGAGGATACAAATTTGAGTAATTCAACAATATAAACAAAAAAATGGAATACTCACCGGGAAACAAAGCATGATTACATCCCAAAATAACAATAATCCAGCACCAGCCCAGCCAAATAGGAGCAGTTAGAAGAGAGCACAATGAATTGGAAGGAAAGAAATCTGACAGTAGAAGAACATGTACACAATGTGCCGCACACGCATACCTGAGATAGAAAGAGAGATCGCGTAAACGGGGACTAAGACCGTGGAGAAGAACGACAAGCTGATATCCGGCTTCCCGTTGTTTGTAAAATAAATATGTCCATATTATCCCTACATCATCCTTATGTTATCTTACCTCACAAGAGGTAATAGTAATTTATTTCAATGTGAAAAAAGATAGATTGCAGTACAATGTCATTTTCTGAGTCACAAGAAAAAAATAACATTATGAACTATCAGAGAACTAACAATTTTTAGGAATTATCTGCAGATCACTAGTTATCTATCTTTCCAATCATTTATGTGTAAAAATAATGCTTCTGATAACACATATTTTTCCAGAAGTTCCTTATGCGTACCAGAAGGCATCCCCAATAAAAACATTTATGTTTCAAAATTTACATCCAACAAAACCTTTTTTTTTAACTTCTTAGCTATGACAATATATTTTTCATCAATCTTACTACATTCAACATAGTAATAGTCATGACTCATGAGTTCTATAAAAAAAGTGTAGACACATATAATGAGTTTTGATAACACAATTTACAAGCATATACGTATGGCGTATACAACACTAGAAGAAGAGACAGCATTTATTCAATCTTGAATATATGTGTGAATATGTGGCTTTTTGTGGTCTAACTAAGCCGTGGGGTAGGAGGGCTCCATGGCAAGGCCGCACATGCCCTTCTTGTCACTAATGTCCTTTTCCATTCTTAAAAATCCATTCTCGCCCCATGTTGCGCCCCAAGAATTTTTTAGCAGCCAATACTTTGTACCATCACTGGTCGTTCCATAACCGATGGCTGCAATCCCATGATCAAGATCAGTACCACAGGAACCGGTCATCACGCCACCGGAGTAGAATTGGAAGGTCATGTCGCCTGCGTCCACGGCTACTGACACAGGTTGACTTGCCACTGCCTTCATGAGGGCACCCTCATTATTGGTAGGCACATCCTCGTAGCTCTTAATTGTTGCAGCACTGCTAGATCCACTCTTGCACTTGCCGTCTGCTGCAGAATATGGATAGCTGGACTCCTTAGTGAGGCCTCCATTCTTGATAATGAACTTGAATGCATCGTCCATGAGACCACCCGCGCAGCCCTGGTCCTCGCCATGGACATCACAATCCACCAATTCTTGCTCCGAGAGCGAGATAAGATTGCCAGTACTTATCTTGACAATGCCCTCTGTTGCAGCAACAGCAGAAAAAGCCCAACAACAACCTGCAAATGATTTTTTTGCGATATATGCAATTAGACACACCATGCCGATGTAGAAGATTCATATGTAAGTAGTTCACTTGTAACCTAAATGTACTTACCACACTGGCCTTGATCTTTGACGGGAGTGACTGCACCCTTTGTCCTCCAGTCAACCGTTGCAGGGAGTGAATCAAGACTCATGTTTTCATACCTGAACCTTGTAGGAACCTTCACCTTGTTTGGCATAAACCCCTTGTTCGTCTTGGTTGCCCTAAACTCGTCATTGCTCAGGTCAGCAAATTGGTTGATGTTGAGCCAGAACTTGCGGCCCCCAGCGTTGAACGACTCGATGAATCGAGCATTAGCCTTGAATATCTCGAACCTCTGTGCCTTCTCGGCATCATCCTTGTACACTCGACTGTAGTGCACCATCCAACTCTCATGCCTTGCGACCATGGACATGTCATCGTTCAGCTCTCGAGCTGCAAGGACAGAACTAAAGAAGCAAAGGCAGCTGAGGATGGCAAAGAGCGAAGCCCTCAGGATGGCCATGGTTATGCTCTCTTCTGAATTGCTTGTCACTCGCAGTAGTGAGTACGTTTTGGTTTGCATTGTTTGATGGAACTAGGTGATATATATAGGACTCATGGGTGCTTTATTTATTTACGTAGGAGATAGGTACGGTGCGTGCACGAAGCTGTATTGTGTGGAAAGGGGCTAGCTCCTGCGTAGCCGTGAGGGAGTGTTTCATCTCCTGCGTAGAACAGAATTAATTATTGTGCATGAGACGTATGGTTGCTGTAACTGTGAAAACGACCCCTGTTAATGCAGGAGTAGTTCGCATCTTCGGCATCTCCTTCATATTACAGGGCTATAACGGAGCTTCCAAAGGAACCCCAGCTGCTTGTTTGAAGTTACTTTGCACAAAAAATTGACCCCTCTTGTATAATCCATACAGATAGGAATTAATTAAGCTGGACTCAAGAGAGAGACACCCACAACGACTTGCTCGGGTGTATGGACATTAATTTGAGGTACATATATAAGGACACTAAAAGAAATGATTTGTGGGTATAGACTAGTTTATCTGAGGACGAAAAAAAAGGCACGAACTACCGAGATGACACTCGACTCGATATAGAATACATTGGTTGCATTCGTGGCCCAAGGCCTGCCACACCATTCATGATCGACATGGTTCCTCCCCTTGCCAAAGTTGGTGCCATGGTGAGCTTCATTGCCACCCCAGCTAAATGTCTTGCGGATGAAATCCAGCTGTATCAATGTTTTAGGTGTATCAGTCATGAACAGAAGATATTTGAGGATGTTACAGATCAAATGAGCTAGTTGTCCTCCTTTGGCTCCTTGATCACCTTGTGGTATCAAAAGCGAGCTAAAAGTTAAAATTGACGAGTGAAGAGGCAAATGCAGACGAGAGAAGAATGAGAGCTAAGGAACAAACGTAACAAGATAGAAATGCTACAGATGAAGGGCCATTACACAACAATGTAACGGCACCTGATTGAGCATGTTTTGACCAGAGACATACTATCATGAAAAATTCAGTGATGTCCCGTTTGATACCGCCTGTTTCTCATGATCCGATCGTTTTACTTACTACAAGCATAGTTGTCTATCCAATTTGGTTCATTTCTTTGTAACATAACGTATTGTACTCCGATATTGTTTCATATGTCATGATTCTGTTGAGAGTATTAGTAGTCTCCTAGTATTCCTGTAAATACTCGCATCATGTCGGATATCCTACTTCCTGTTTAGCAGTTCAAAAGCTAAAAAACAAGGCTGACAAGAATTTGTGGCAGGGTACTCCAAAACCAAGGTTTAATATCAAATATAGAAAACCTGAAAAACTGCAAAGATATTACCTCGTTTATTGGAGCTCACAAGTTAGCAAGCCGAAAAATACTGAGTTATCAGAAAGTACTAGAACAGTTATAAATTTTTACCTCAACACATTGGTAACTAGATCATTATCACTGAAATTCTGGTGCTGACCGAATCTATCTGACGAAATGGCATGGCATGCACTTGACAAGAAAGAAAAGCACGATCATTTCGGTAGAGCAGTTTCGAGGTTGGACAAAACCTGGTGGGAGTGCAGCAGTGCGCAACGCGAGGGGATAAGCAAGGGCCCGCGACGCACCATGGGCTTGACTTGTTCGCATAAGGGTTATGCCAACGCATCGTCTCTTAGCACATTATCATAGAAGTAATAAAAGATTAAGAGACAACTAGTTCAATGTATTATTTTTATTGGTTGTATCTAAATTTAATAATTTGGGGCTGATTCATACATATGATTGAGTTAAGCAACTTTTTCTGTCTATGGCCACGTGCAAGGGTTGAATGTTAGTTAAGCTACGGTCTCACTCTCTCTCTTCATTAACTATTATATCACGTCAGCAAAATACTTATAAAACCGTGCTAAGAAACTTACATTGACATAGGCCTAAGCCATCTCTACACATGCTCACATCGTCATGACTTGCTTAATGCTTAGTGAAGTCGCATATCAAAACATTTCTTCGCGGTGGCTTGTAACGTCATATGGTCATGAATGTTCAATTCTCTGCTTGGTTGCACGGTAATAGCTTGCTTTTTAGTGGATGTGCTTTTATTTACAGTCGCAGCATTTCAGACGGGAGGAATCACCAATAAGTGTGATCCCACTTATAGTTCATTTGAGAATTTCTAGTTCAAATTTTGGTCTAAAATTTTGAACTAAAACCCCCAAGCTGACAGGCTTTCGAGAAGAGGCATGCCCTGTAATCCTACCTGCAGCCTGTGTGATCAGGAGCTTGAATCGGCTGCTCACCTGACGGTGAGGTGCTCTTATGACTTATGCAAAGGAGGTTTGGGCATCATACTTGACCACCAATGATCCCCTGGCCATTTTCGGCTCTCATGCGCTATCAGTTCGGGCGTGGTGGAGTAAGGTTCATCACTGTGCTCCAAAGGCGTGAGGCTGTTACGCTTGCCTGCTATTCTGTTTGGCACATTTGGAAGGAGCGAGGGCGGCGAGTTTTTGAAGGCAAAGAGATGATGGCGTCTGATCTTGCGCAGCGTATCAGGAAGTCTTGGTTGTTGCAAGCGCTCATCTTCTCTGTAGATGGGGGAGATTTAGTCTCATTTTGGTTATTTTTCTTCTTTTATTGTGTACTATCTCTGCCTACCCATGTACTTTTTTCCATCTTCTTGCAACGAATAAAACAGGCTCATCTTCTGTGGTTCCCATTTACACATCCCTAATCACCAGTAAGTCAGAGATGAAGAAGAAACAGTCCAAAATCACCAGGCCAGCCTCGCTTTTTGATCACCTTGATGATTGCAGCTACCAGAGCATGAGCAGCCAAAACATTCAGATTAAAACAGGCACAGCCCAGAAAATGGACCAACTTTGAACTATCAGTTTCATTCAACCTTATACTATTATTATTCCACAGTATAGGCCACTGAACCACAAAGATATCCTACTTGCATGATGTCCACAAAGAATAGTTATCAACTTTTTACTCAGACTCAGACACAGTGGTAACTAGATCATCACCACTGAGGTTCTGGTGCTGGCCGCATCTATCAGACGAAATGACACGGCATGCGCATGCGCTTGGCCAGAAAGAAAAGCACGAGAGCGATTTCCAACACGGGGGACTGCGGCAGTGCACAACACGAGGGTATAGACAAGGGCATGCGGCACTTCAAGCATCCCAATCACAGGACTTGACTTGTTCACATAAGCCACCTCTATACATGTTCAAATCGTCATGACTTGCGTGGTAATGCTGCACATCAGAACATTTCTTTGCAGTGGAGAATGTTCAATTCTATGCTTTGCTTGGTGCAGGGTGATAGCTTGCTTTTAACTGGATGTGATTTTATTTACGCTCGCTACATTTTAGCTCTGAGGAATCACCAGTAGGTCAGAGAATAACTACGATGAAGAAACAGGCAAAAATCACCAGGGCGCCTGAGCTGTGCCAGCCTCGCTTTATCATCACGATGGCGGCTACCAGAGCATGAGCATCCAAACATTGATTAAAACTGCCACAGCCCCAAAACTGAACCGGCTTCCAACTATTAGTTTCATTCAACCTTGTACTATTATTCCACAATAGGCCATTCAACCACAACGATTAGTATACATATGTACATGTTCATGGCTGCTTACAACAGCATCCGCACTTGCTTTTACCGCGTTGCGGTCAGAGCTCTATCTATCAGCAGCTGTTGCAGGTGCCTCCCTTGATTTCCTCTCAGCCACTCTAAGAAACGTCTGCTTCTTGTTTATGGGGCAAATTGGGCCCAAATGGTCGGTGCTTCGGCCCTGGGTGACTTTTACGCTACTATCTAGCAACTATCTACACTGCACAATGTGTGAATCCACAATGCAATTAGCTCAGATCGAAACCGGCTTCCGAGTTTATTGCGTACAACAATTTGGTTTGCAACTGCTCCTTGCTGTTCAACACCAACCAGGGAAACAGTTAGTCATATGATGAAATGAATCAGTGAGCAGATAAAATGTAAAGGAACTCATGGGTTGTCCACATGTATAAATGTGGCTACTATGGTTTACTGACGTTCTGTAAGGAGGGAGCTTCAGAAGGTTCATGCAAGTAGCCGAGGTGGGCAAGCGGTCTCCATGCTCCTCCACACCAGGGACACCAGCTCTGCATCCAAAAGAGTTTTAAGATCAAAATACCCAACAGAACAAGAGGCGAAACTCCAACATGTATATACAGGTGCATCGAACCTCTGAATGCAGAATTTTGGATCAAGGTACTCAAATCCAAGGAGTGGCCCACGAGAACATCCAGTCACAAACCTGTGTAGTTATTGTCATGCGTGTAATGAGATTAAGTTAAACATTGATTTGATATATAAATCAGACTAAGCATGTTTCAACTAATCACGAATCAGGCTTATGTATCTTGCAAAAAAGGAAAACATGTGTAGACCGACAAGTCCAAAGGAAAGCTACTGTCAGCATAACTTAGCATATGTTATCTTTATTCCTAGGTTTAACAGGAACAATCAAAGCTAATAAGAATTAGCAAACCCCACCAGTAGAAGTGGAATGGGAGAGGTAATTTACTTCTACATAACTAATACTCATGCCGCAAAAAAGAAGAGCTAACATACTTGAGAAACTTTTTCTGATTATCCGAACTGAAGTTCTTTAAAACCTCCCAGAGCATATCAATAATCTCATGCTCCTGAAAGAAAACCATAATTAATCCTTCTCTAAAGTAGGAAGATGCAAATGATTCACCGTTCAAAATAATAACATAAACATAAAACACATTAACTCATGATTCAATACCTAGCGCCTCTGGATCTGGCCAATACAAATATTTTACATTATGTACATAAATTTCTTTTAAGCAGGGACATTGCCTGAACTAGCTAGTTTTCATATTTAAATTGACGTTAATATTTCGAAGCTGATCCATCACTGAGATTAATCCTAGAGTATGCTGCACTTACTTTGCGGTTTGGAAGATTAGCTCACAAGACAGTGTAATCAAAAGTGAAATTTCGATAAACTATATGGTTTACTAGCACTCCAGTAGCTCATCCTTACAGTGGTTTGGTTTGAACACGCCTGCTATTCAGCACATACACATTTTAATCTTTCGCACAGCACAAGCAAGCAAATGAGGAAAAGTAATTGGAATCAGTGGCTCATGACTCCATTGGCTAGTGTACCTAGAGCTCTAGCAGGTCTGCACGAGAATGCTAGGTAGATGCTCGGAGGAAATAATTTTACAGGAAATCCAGGTGAACTTATCGAGGGAGCCCCACCAGGCCATTCGAGATCTCTCAACTCGTGCCACACAAAACCTAGTTTGTAGATTCAATCTAGCTCTTGTAACTCTTCTAACAATCCTCAATATCAATATACACCAACAGGCTAAGGCTATTACCTATCTCGGGGATCACAAACCTGGATAAGTCTCGGACGACATACCCTCACCGAAGCCCCTCTCTACCGTCTTTACACGATTGTAAGATCGGTGATAAACTCTTTGCACGACCGAACATCATCGACATATCGATATACCATTTTTATAAAAAGATAAAGCAAGAATGCTCTCATACCACAACTTTGAATCATTAAAAATTGAGGGGTCGCCCACATGAGTGCATCTAATAAGTAATGAAAGGATAGCCTTTCACAAGTATCTACATATGATAGCTAGCTGCATTCTTGAGTAATGAAAGGATGGCCTTTCCTACATAACAAAGCAAACATACCGGATGATAACCCCCGGAATAGTTGGTGTTCAAACGCAAGTCATCAATGTTCAAGCTTTCCAGAGAGCCAGATATGAGAAGCTGCCAGAGCAAAATACGCAAGAGAACATGAGAAAACTAAGAAATGAATATGTACAGTAATGCTACGAAAAAGTACCCTTTAAAAACAGTAAACATGCACAGCCTGATGCAGTCCAGCAACTACACTAATACATAAAACATAACATCTTAACCACCGGGAAACCACACAAAAAATGTCTACACGACGTTTGATATCATGAAGGAAAATCACAATGCATTCACTTAATCCACACATTTCGGAAAAGTAGTAGAACTATATTTCTCCATTTGAAATGTTTATGTAACTATGCAAGTCAAAGTACCTGAATTTCATGTTCATTGAACATATCGATCCATTCCTTTGGGATGAGTTGTTGAAAACCTCTCAAAAAATGTATACTTTGTCCACGAATCTGTAGTCAAAACAAAAGCAAATTATTTCTCAAAAACATTACAATACTACATGACAAGCAAATGACTGAACTACATTAGTTTACCTGATAGTTTAATCGATGGTTCGCAACAAGGTGGATAAACATAATAACATTCTGATTAGTAACACGCCTCTCTCTCCCTCCAGGAAGCAGCTCTTCTTCTGATTGTTCGCCATACTCATTATTCACAACAACAAAGTACAACTCCAAATCTGAGACGTCGCCTTGGTAATGCTGAGCATAGGAAGGAAAAGAGATCAAAGCGCGGCAAAATGAACATCAGATGACAAAAAAAACTTCATAAAGATAGTGGATCCCCATACGGGATACAGCTATATATGCCATGCTACAAAGAAACAATACCCTGAGAATTTTGGATTGCAGCCTCACAGTTGAAGCCGAATTTTTTTCTTGGGTCATATATTAACTAGGTAATTTGTATTTTATCTTAAATATCAAACTTATGATAGTTTCACATGCCACATTTGACAAAACTGAAACCAAAAGACAAACACTTCATCTGCTGTGCTTCAAAGCATCAGCTCAACTGCACACAACATTTGGAAAGATCTTAGCTTCTAAGCCTGTCAATAACTATTTTCCTCTTCACACATTGATGTAAATAGGATCAAACCTTTAAAAACACAAGATGTCGATACAATTCTGGATCCAATGAAGGCAGATCATGCAAGAAGCTGGACCTGATTGGTGGCGAAAAGGAGATGTGGTGTTAAACTCATTAAAATAAAACATTAACAGCATAATGTAATAGTAAACGTGACAATGGTTATTAACAGATTTGTAAAAGAGCAAAATCACAAGTCATTCTAACATTGTCCCTATACTCCTATAGTATACTCAATCATCCTCTCTTTAACTTGATTGTAGTGAACGTCAAAATACATAACACTGCAAGGGCCCCAACCACATCCTCCTATATTTGAACTAGATTAACTAGAAGCAAATTTAATCCATTCATTGGCAAGTTCTGAACTAAATCTCGTAACAAATGAACCATAATCCAGGCCAATACAATCACAAGAAGTATTTTTATTGCAACTTGCTTAAGGGAAGGAGAAGGAGAGATATACTTCTGTTTCAGCTTGCCCAAGAAGAAGGTAGCAAATGGCAAGTCAACAAGTATTCCCTCGTACATTGCCTGAAAGACAAGAATTAAGCACATGTCAGATGATACCCTCATGCGTGAAAGACAACAAGTATTCCCTCGTATCTTGGTAAATAGTTACAGAAAGATGCATAACTTATGTGGTTGCCTTGATATAGGAATGAAAAAGTTAGAACAATAGTAAGGCTAATGTTGACTACATCACCAGCTTTCGCGCTGATGGACACAATTAGCATATATATGCCTTTTTTGTAGTCCACAGGCATGTGTACAAACTCCAAATGCAACTTTAGTTCAAGTAAATAAAATTGTGGATGCAGACCAAACAGTTAACAGAACCTCAGAGAACATATGCTGCCAACAAGAAAATTGATCAACATGGGCAGATCACTCTAGGGCAGCGGTGAAGCATGTCACGTATTATTCAGAATGTGCAAGCCCAGATGTTGACAAACTTCATGATACCAAGATCAGGCAATACTCACAATGTTCTTTCTATCAGTCTGAGTACTCGAATACGCGGCATATCACAGAACAGTCGTCTGATCTTTAAACCTATTAGCAGCCAAATGCCAGCCGTATTTTAGATCGCTGCTATCTACATTACAGCAACTTAGAGAAAACACCAACAGCTGCAAGCTCAATACACATTTCCATAAGAAAACACAGCATGCATCCAATATAGGACAAAAGTTCAAGAAATGCTAGGACAGTAGCATCAAAATACTTGCAGTAATGACAAAGAAAAGATATAGATCAAAGCACCTTCCCCAGGAGACTTCCAAGAAAATGGAAATACTGTAGATGTTGATCGTGAACCAATCCCGATCCAGGGTTGGGGAAAAGAAGATGATCGGCCGTTTCCTACAGAAGGGAAAACAAACAGGATACAAAATATGTGACGTATCGTAGCTGGATAAGCAAAACACCGCCGTATAGTTTTTCTGCCAGTTTTTAGCTAGTGTATACCAAGCTACCAGCACATTATCACAAAGTAATAAACATCACGTATACACACACATTAGTAAGATTGTGAGTCCATACCATAGCTGAAAGACATTGTTTGGACCAACTATATATATTAAAAGAGCAGATACCTTGAATAAGCCATACTGCAGATCAAAAGCAGCACGAGTGATATTTTCCATGAAATCTTTGAAAATTCCGCCTCCATCAATTCCAGCTTCTTCCACGCCGTGCTCATTAACAAATGATACTCGAATCTACAAGCATCAAGATTTGATTAAGAAGTCAAAAGATCTGTCACCTGTATATTAGGAGATATGTCTTAAATCAACAAAGGAGTAAAGATGAAAGATATTGTCATCATACTGGTCCTTTAAGATCTTCTACAGAGAGCAAGCTTAGCTGATCAAAAGCATCTTCCAGAAGTCGACTTCTTCTTATTTTGAACCGGTGTCTTGTCAAGGCAGAATGGGACATCGTCGCTTGTTTAGAATTGGCCAATTGTGACTGTTTGAAAAAAATTAAGACATTATCATAAAAGATGCACCAGTATTATTCGATGTTACACAACAAATAAGTAATAACATACAGTAAATATTTTGACTCTAATGGTAAAAGGCGCCAAAAAGGGAGCAAGCTTTATAATTTCCGAAGCTCGAGTGTTGCCAAGTATCGCCTGAAAAACATGTAGAGTATTTAAGAGATGTTCTTCCGAAATATGGATCAATAACTCAGCAGCACATAGGCCCACTACCTGAGAGACAAAATTTTCACTTGTTGCTTCTTGAGAATAGAAATCACTATCAGCTGTGAATGGGAGTCGGTTGTTCAAGTCTTGTAGCTGCAATTAGATACAAAATTTAGTTCACATAATGTACTTCCTCCAAGGAACAATAAATAAACTAGCAACCACTTCTAGCAAATAGTTAACAGAACAGTGTGATGTTAATCAGCTATACTGTTCATAAAATACAAATCAATTAACTTATATAACACCATCTGGAATATAAACTTCAAACGGTTGTCTTTGATAAACAAAAAAATCTAGTTGCGTTCAATGAAGAAGAAAACAATGTTCATACAGCAACAATCCTTGCAGCTCAAAAAGCATGGACTGTATACGCAAAAGGCTGCAATTTTAAATTCGGAAAGCAAGAACAAGTTCTTAAGCTTATACTAAGTTCCTACCCAACAATAATCATATGTGCTCTGCACAAAAGTACGCCAGAATGTACTGAGTAGTGAACTAAAGTATCACTGGTATGTTCTCTACACCTCAATATGAGCACTATGGTTCAAGGCACTATGACAGGAAGCAGACAATATACAGAAATTGAAAATCAAAATCACTATAAATATAAGAAACAATAACATGATATATCAAGGCAGAATATCGACCTGTATGAGCAATTCAGATAACCCAGTCCTAGCCCGGCCCTTGAGATTATCAATCGACATTTTCTTAAGGCCCAAAGGATTAGGTAATGATTTCTGAGTAGGAGAGGAGTGTGAAGGAATAATCCAAAGAAGTTGCCATAAAGCCTGCAGATTGAAGATGAACTCATATCAATGTAACACCAAACAAGAGTATATCCCAGCAACAGCTCTGTGATAATAATTAATAACACAGTGATGGTATTGTTTTGTGTATACCTGCTTTAAAATGAGAATCAGAGACTTCAAATCCTTAAGTGAAAGAGGTTTCTCTTGTTCATAGAATTCCTCATTATCAATGATCTTTAACATGTGCCTAGTACAGGATAAAATAAAAGCATTGATAACATGTGTTCTGAGAAAAGAGACGAGAATTGTCCGCAGACAACAAAAAACATAAAAACCAAATTAAATAAGAATTAGCCATCAATAATTTGTGGCAATTTGAAAGTGCTGTCTTACTTGTATATGGGACAGAATACGGACACTGGCAGAAGCCAACCAGGAGCATCTGCAGGCAAAGGAGAGATATGCTTGCCAAAATATGGCCATCTTTGGTTTACATGGCATCGTTTTATAAAATTCCACAGTGCAGGAACAATTTCAGTACGGTAGGCCAGTTTTGTCATATCTAGAGGCAATGTGTTAAATATGACATGAAGAAAAGCACAAATGGACCCTACGGCTTCCACTTCAGCATCTGATGGTCCAGATAGATCAGAATAGTTTGTGCTTAATGTGCCTCTGAACACGGCATTCACCTGAAACAGTCTAGAGTCAAACAGGAGAAAGCAAAATATGGAGCCCAATAACCTTGATAGAGAATTAACTTCTGTACGGGTGTTCAGCGTACCAAATGTTCAAGTAATCTTGTATTTGAATCAAATGCTGCAGTTATCTGTTTTTGCAAATCAACATCAAGACCATCTTTAACATCAACATCCATGGGCATGTCATCGTCATCATCTGCTCCTGTTCGTAGTTTAAGAAGAATACAGCTCGCATAAGACTCCATCACAGAAAGAGAAAACACAAAAGACCTTTGCGTTTCATTTCATTGAAAAGGTAGAGTTTTGGTTACAGCCGTCCTAGGAGGAAAGTTACAAGCAGAGAGTGAAACTAGTGCACATCCCAAGTCGCTGGCAGGACTTCCCTAAGCCCTGTCGAACCGGCGCTAGCCTACAGGAAATCGGGATTTCGCATTGTAATTCTAGGCTTATAGCAAAATGTTGCACCCTCTCACCCTAGTAAAATGCTTCGGAAGTCACTAAGTGCCCCTAGTATGTCATTTAACAGGCTTATGCATAGTCATTTCAGCTTATGCCAAGCACCAAAAATGCTTTTTCCAGCATTTTTCAGGTAAACTGAATGTGCAATTTGGAAGCATTCGTTGCTGTGACAAGGGCCTATACAGATGAATGACAACACATAATGCTACATAGATACTAATCCTAGCAAGCTATATTGGCAGAAGATAGAAGCTTGTTACGGGCAAGTAACTTACTTTCAGCAGGCGACGTGATCGTTGGTAACGCGTCCAGCAATGACGTAGAAACAGCAATGATGTCAGCTGCCTGGTTTGGAAAGAACACATACAAAAAAGATAACATATATTAAAGTGGCATCAATATTTTAAATAATCCAGAAAGGACATCCAACAGGAAATGAAAAGGAGAGCTATTTCCACAACGAAGAATACTACGTATACGATAACAAGTCAACAATATTAATAATATGCATAAGACATTTATTGCATGACCAAGATAATTTCAGAATTCATATATGAAGTCGACCATATAGCAATATATGCATACATGTTTAGAATCACAAGAAGCATAAAAACAAATTTTCTTGAGAACCGTTTGACGCGAATAAATACACTCTCTTTGTTGAGATCATATAACTCAAGAGAACCAACACCAATACAACCAATGACAAAAGAATATTGAACATGAGGATACATACAAGGAACAGAATACATCTTTGCTAAGGGTCTGCAGCATTACATGATACAGCCTTAACTGGTTGTAAGAAGGAAGCAGTTAGAACCTACAAATACCTTGCGCAATTTTTTGACATACACAATTCAGGGCATGACTATGGTATTTATAACTTTCAGATACGCGGATTTTTTTGACAATTTCCCACTTGCATTTTTTCCAATTCACATTAATCCCACTTGCAGGATGGTAAGTGAATTTGTAGGAAAAATGTGCGCAAAATGCAAAATGTGTTTACACATGTACCATAGTCATTACCATAAATGACAAACCCAAGGAGGACCATAATTAGCAGAGGGTTTGTTGTGCAAAGAACAACTGCTATAGACCAAACAAATTTGGATACAAACTCAACCTTCTCAACTCAGCTCAAAAGCTGGACAGTGATAAATGTGCCAAAGCAAATGGTGGGGCCTAACCACCCTGATAATAAGTAACTAACGATGCTCTTTTCTGATAGCACAGGGACTTGCAATGAATACTTTTTAATACAGAAACCGGATTGATCTTTTTCCTGATCATAATATTTTCATGCATTTTCAGCCTTGTTCAATATTGCCAGTAACTTGAAAGGTAGAAGTAGAACACCTACTCTATCAGAAGCGAACTTTGGTTCCGACAAAATCCAGGTTGCAGCTTCAAGTACATTTGCAAGAACACATGCATATCCTGGATGATTAGCTGATATATCCTTTGGAAGAACATCAGCACGACTAGGCAAATAGCAAGCTATCTGATGGATGTAATATTTGCTAAGCCCATTAGCAGAGAAAACCTGAAGTAAATAAGCAGTAAAAACAGTCAAACATAGAACATTCCTCAAATAAACTCAAACAAATTGAATTATTAAATGTAGAAGAATATTATTATAAGTGGGATCCCACTTACACATCCTTGATAATAATTGTATTCTGAGACAGCAAGTAAAATATTGTGCAGTTGTATTTTCCCCATCCATGTGTTTGTGAATCAAACAAGAAATTGTGGAAACAGCTCACCTTCTTGAAGTGTGGCAAACGATGCCAGAGAAAAGGTGTGGACAGAAGTTGTGAGGAAAAACTCCATCTTGGATCGACAACTGGACAACAACATGGATGATCGCCAACATGTGAAGCAACAAGCATGAGAACTTGCTCCAGCGCAGACGTATTGTGGTGGTGCTCCAAATTTCTTGCATTTTGCTGAATAATGATCAGATCCATCAAAGACATCACAAAGCAAATCATTGAAGATTAACTATGGCCATAATGATCGATTCAATGATTCTTCCACAAACAACTGAATACTCAGAGCAAGGTAACTTCACTACACAATCCCACATTACCTACCAACAGATGCTAATCAAAACCAAGTCTATGTATCACTGAAGCAAATACACCATAACTTGCATAAACATTTATATCCAGTAGCTTTACCATCGTAAATAAGCATACAAGCTCACAGAAAAAGCAAGCATGAGTAAATTCTCTAGTTAAACACACCATAAAATTCAGTTTCGTGAGTATAACAAGGCCACAGGCCACACACACGCTGGGAGGAATATTTCATCTAAATTGAGGCATCATAACACCAGTACATGTATTTGATAAAGTGGGTTGGAACTTGTCAAATCTTAGCAATATATCGCTGGATGCTTGGATGGAAAAACCCATCCAAATGGAAGTATCCCACAGCTTAGGACCGAGCAAAACTGAAATCAACGTACAGCTTTGACAATAAAAGTAACACTGTAACCTACCATTCCTGAGATCAACAAACCATCCAAATCAAGGCATTACTGCATATTTAGGTCATCAAATCAGAGAGCAGTAGTTATCCCACTACCACTGCCCAGATATATATCAATGGACTCGAATCATACCAACAACACCACTTATTGAACAGAGAGCAGAAGGCGGAGTAGAGGGAGAAATTGAACTCACCGTGCCTCACAGGAAGTAGGCGAGGTAGTCGATGCCGGGGTTGCGTCCACAGCACCGTCCCGCCGGCATCGGAGTCGAGAGGGGAGGAGACGGCACAGCAGAATCACCACCGTCCCGGCGGTGTCGACATCACAGCACAACACCACAACACCAGTACCACGAGCATCACAACCACATCACCGGGCCGGCATGTGGAGGCGGTCGAGCACGAGCTCGTAGGGGAGCTGTAGTTGTAGTTAAGGGCATATAGGAGGCGGCTGGTGTTGGAGGAGGTTGTAGGGGAGCCACGCCGGCAGACGGCGGCGTCAGGGAAGGCCGGTGACGGCTGAATCGAGCCGGTGGCGATTTAGGGTTCCCGGAGACGAGGTCGAGCGAGAGTAATGGGAGAATCAAATCGAAGAGGAGAGGTTGTTGAGCTCGAGGAGGCGGAGCTTCTACCACCTCGCCGGCGCCGGAGTTGGCCGGAGGCGGCCAGCGCAGGGCGGCGCGATTGGCGGCAACGCCATCGCCCTGAACATCGCTAGGGAGCGAGCAGAGGGAGGATAGGGTGGTGCGTCTGGTTCGGGTTCGACCGAGCCCAACTGGTTCGGTCTAACCACTGGTGACTAACCAGCGGGACCCGTGCGCAGAACGCCTAAATAAAATTATGAACCAAATCTAAAACTTTGAAAATGATTTAAAAATCAATACTTACTCAAATAAATCAAATAAAAATTCTAGGTTACTCAACGTAATATTCTCTTCCACTTAAAAATAAAACCAAGAGAAGATTGTGATTTTTAAATAAAATCATAGTTTTGTTATTTAATTAAAACTTCTCTAAAAACAATTATGTCTTCTAATAAAAGGAAATCTTTGTTATTCACCATGTGTTTCAAATGGTATCTACAAATTTAATTCAAACTCAAATTATGGGACTCATTAAAAACTACTAATCATAAGTAAATACTCCCTTACTTAATATATACTATGATATGATCTAAATGACTCTAAAACATTAGGTCAGGGTAAAACACACAAACAACCTGATACCGAGGGTAAAACACACAAACAAGGTATGCATCATACTAGAATACCACCTAGCAACACTCGGTTCTTTAGGTGATACAACTAATATCTACTATATGATCAACTAAGAATGTCAGTAAACTCTACGGTCACTAGCTCCTATCTGAGATACTTATTGTTCAATAAGAAACCTGTTCTTCAAAAGTTATTCTTTTGAAGTATATAAGAAGTAAACATTAAACCATCTCTTTTAAGACTTAAAGTAAACCACTGCTCTTAACATGATATAAGTGTTGAACCACTCAACCATGAGTTATTACTATGTGGTTATGCTTTACTCTTTAACTCATGAGACATTTATAAGTTAACCTAAAATCCTGAAAAGAACCTTGTTTGTTATCATATTTGAAAGTGCAACACACCCAAATGAAATCACCACAATTCACTATTCTAAATCAAGGGGGGTTAACTTAGGGGTTTACCAAAATGCATTGCATGCCTTATGCATATCATGCTGCCAATCTTTTAAACATTGTCCTTACCGGATGATGATGGTATTTTCAGAATTTGGAGTTATACCTTATATCGAAGACTTTGATTGCATAATCTTGCAATCAACCAGGAAAGTTCAATATACATTCCTTTGAGAGTCCTTTATTAAATGATTTATAAAAGTGCTCTATCGTATCTTTCTTCACCTCAAAGAAAACTATTTCCTAAATTATCAATACACTTGCATTGAGTGGTGGGCACTGGAACCATGGTATGATTGTTGATGGTGGAGGTTCTAGTGTACATGGTATGAACACCTAGGATTAATAACAAATGTCGTCCAGTGATTCTAGCGCCGAATATAACGCGCAACCATGAGATCTATAATGGCTCTGGAGAATTCAGCTGTATCTCTTTCCTCTTGCATATCAATGGACTTGATAGAGCCTGCATACGAAAGGGTGGGTATGCGAGGTCGCGGAGGAGGACAGTGATTGGCTTGGGTCTTATACTGGACCCCACACCGAAGGAAGTGTGGACGGGTAAGCTGCCCGGTTGGCAACAAGGATAAGATCTCTCATGGGTAAAGCAGCGCACCTCTGCAGAGTGTAAAAATGTGGCTTGTCACTCCTTGTTCTGGGAAAGAACTGCGAACGCGGCAGGAAAGGAACTCCACGAAGTTCTAGTCAACCTGTGAAGACTGACGGACATAGCTCTTCAGAATAAAATACACCTTTGAAGAAATGTTTGTGAAAACTGCATTAGCCTACGACTTCCCGGTCTACGGCTGTAGATAGTGCATCAAACACCCACCTAATGGACTTGTTGAGTAACGTGTTGCTCATACTACACTTCTCACCCCTTATAGGTTGGAAAACACCGAAGAAGAATCTTCCGTGGAACTCGAAGATGAAGGCAATGTCTACTACAAGAGGCAGAACTCATTCAACTGAGTCAAAGAAGTCAACGGAAGCATCGGACATGGTGGAACCATAGAATAGAAGTATATGGGAAGCAATTCTCTATTCCTAGAACCCAAGTGTTTGTAGTGCTGCTAGAGCATCACTTCTAAGGCAAGTAACTCTAGAGGCAGCTCTAGTGTTAAGTTCAGTCCAGTTGCTGTTCGTTCTGGATTTCTATTTGGAGTTTACCTCATTGTAATTTAGGAGGCTGTGATAATATTCCTTTGTAAGAGTCAGAGTTGTAATTCTATAGACATACGTTGGACCCGCATATGTTTCTGTTGTACCACTCTGAGGGATATAATACGGGTGAAACAGTGTTTCACCTGTGTTATATCAACGACTTGCATACTACACCATGCAGTGGTATGCTGGGTCACCGCAGAAAAAGAGATGAGCACATTACTAAGAAGGAAGAAATGTAAACTACTCCTGCAGTTTTATTGTAACAATGAAACTATTGTGTGGTGATGCTGCAAAACAATGCATTATCATGTAGCATATCAATTGGCATGCTTGTTATAATCCTATGCGTCTTGGGAGGAAATGTTGAGGTAACATTACCTAACAAAATTGCAATGACAAAGCCTATAGGAGGATATGACTATAGGAAAGTAAAACACCATTATTATAGTCTTGTAGTTGTTGGGCAGTTGCCCCTTTTCAAAAGAAAAAGTTGATAATTAAAAAAACATAGTACTTAGTTATTCCAAGTATTTAACATTTGTAAAATTTCATTAACAAATATGGAGTTTCGTGTTCTGTGTAAAAAAATCACAAAATTTCAAATTTTTGTATGATATTTTGTAGATATCAAATACTGCGTGGCATTAATAAGCACTGTGATTTTTTCATAATCTTTCGAAGGGAGAAATATTTAAGTGGTGTGCACCCGGGAGTCATGCCTTACCTAAACCAAAAGTACGGACTCCAGAGTATACATTTTTTTGAAACTTGCTTTTTGAATATAATTACCGAGTATACATGGAATGAAAAATGAGAGAGCGAAAGTCAAAATTCTTGGTGTTGGCAGCCGTTTTGGGCTGGCAACCTAACAAGCGCTAAATCCTTCCGCGACAGACGACCCAAGTGTGCCGCACTAGGGAAAGCACTTAGAACATCGAAAAGCAGGCAGGGCACATGCATACACTCGAGAGCAAGGCGCGTATGAAGCCTATATTGATGACCAAATATGGCAAGGTTCCCTTGAGTCGATATGTCCACTACGAAGGCTTCTATAGCCCACTCGGCAAGCTGCCATGACCCACTCGGCAGCCGCCACGACCCACTTGGCAGGTTGCCATAGCCTACTCAGCAAACTGCCATGCTCGATAGCCGCCATGACCCACTCGGCAGACCACCATAACAACTCGGTAGGTTACCATTCCTACTTAGTGGGACACCATGCCCACTCAGTGCCATATCATGCCACGATCAGGTTTGACAGTCGATTGTGTTGACACTCAAAGGTGACTCGGGGAATGACATATGAAGAAGCGTAAAGGAAGGCTTGAGGCTAATGTAGTCAAATTGGACTAGAATATGACGGGGTCCTGGTATATAGGGTACCCCGAGAGGCGCAAAGTCTGGGCAGGAGGCCGGAGCACGGCATGCCGTCGCTGGCCTCCCGGAAGCCGGCACAGGGAAGACAGGCATTCTCTCTGACCAGGGGCCTGTCACCGGAGAGAGAAAGCAAGAAAGACCACGTGCTGCCCATATGGTCACGTCGTCAACGCGATAAGACTGGAGAGAGGACCTTACCATCCTCACCCGTCATGTCCCGCATAAACAGGGACTGGGAAGAATTCCCCATACCGAGGGCATCATCATAGCATCAGCATGACCAAGCCATGAAGCTCGAAGTACGATCACGTCATCAAGGCATGGGTCAAGGTGCCAGGACCCGTGGGTCTTGGTACGATAGAGACGTGGCCTCCTCCCCTCCATGGACGCAACCACCTATTGGTAGTATAAATAGGTCCTTCTACCAAAGACGAGGGGGGAGCGGAAGACCAACGAAGACACAACCGAACAAACCCTAGAGCAATCTCACATTGCAAACCCTAGGAGCCGAAGCTGCACAAGCTTGAGCTCCCTCATCCCTCGCACTCGCAGATAATGAGGCGAGGTGATCTTTTCCATTACCACCTTTCATACCCTTGTTCTTACCCAGAGAGGAAGAACAGGCACCAGTCGACTTCCCACCGGAAGCCGGCACCCCCTCTCAAACACACCAGCACCTCACACATCAATACCTAAAACACCACCAGGAATTAGGATTCTTACCGGCGATCTATTCCCTGGGACTGAACCTGTATATATCGCATGTGCATGAGGTTGTTACACCATCAAATCGTGGCCACAAGCCCCCCACCTACATACAAATTTATGACCTGTGGAATCAAAACCCCAAAGTTGGCGCGCTAGGTAGGGGCTTTGCGTGCCGCGAAGCATTTCGATGGGTTCATCTTTCCCACTCGCCACTGACCGCCGTTCACCCAACAGGGAAGATCCCCATATCGCCGCAAGAAATTGCGAAAGCCTCGAGGTGCAACCATCCACCCTGAGAGCTGTCGAATGGACGGTGGCGGAACTTTCTACAAGTCCGGCTGCTGCCCTGGGCGGAGTCTACATCGACCCACTCAGCCCAGGATGCCGAGAGGAGCCGCGGAAGCCCTGAGGGTGAACATGATCGACGAAGAGACGTCATGTTACCCTCCACGTAGAGAGCCCCTACCTGAAGAAGGAAACCGCCATGAGCCAGACCACCATGAAGGGGAGCTCATGCCATGCTGCCTCCCCTTAGTGGTAAGTCCATGGGTGTGGCTGGAGTCCGACTCGCCCGGGTCCTCTTGGACAGCGGTAGCGGCCTCAATCTACTTCGTCGTCGGGCCTTCGACCGCCTGGGTTCTCCCTGGTCCACTGTCCACACGCAACAGTGTATGATGGTCCAAGGAGTGGTACTGGGGGGTCATCCCGACACAAGGACGATTGGCCCTGGAGGTCAGCTTTGGCGACCTAGGGAACACTTGAGCAGAAACCATCACCTTCGAAGTAGTAAACTTCGAAGGGCATTACGATGCCATCCTAGGGCGCCCCACATTCGTACGATTTGAGTTCGTCCCTCGGTACGTTCATCTTTGACTGGAGATGCCCGGGCTAGAAGGCCTTCTTGTCATACAAGGAAGCGTCCCGGCTAAAGTGTCTACAATCAACCAGGCTCGACTAAATATGCCTGACCAAGGAGTGGGGGAAGATACCTCTACTTATGTCGGTCGCATGATTCGAGATTCCGGATGGCCGCTGAGCAGCGCCGACCGCCCGGTGATCAGGAGGATCACCCAAGGTCTCTGGAGCAAAGAGACTTCACGCTGACTTGCCGCCAAGGCCCCAACACCGTCCTCGAGCTGTTCGAGGAAGTCGGACGCTTGGGGCATTGCGCGGTTGACGGGTGGACAGCCCTCCAGAAGCAGATGAGGGAAGCTAAGTGGCTGATGCGCCGACACAACCGTGAACCCTTCAACTGCCTTCACTCATCACGGGATGATGGTGAAATCGTGTCCACGGACGAAGATGAGCAGCCCCGGTACGTTTACCCGGCTCCGACAGCCACGGGAAGCGCGGCCGCCTTCCGCTGCGACAGCCATCGACTTCAACAAAGGGTCAACGGGAAGTCGGACACGCGTCCCGGGCCCAAGAAGAGGGATAGCCTAGGAAGCGCCTCCCGGGCGAGCGGGCCGACGCCCGAAACAACCACCTTCACGCAAGGAGACAACGAATCGCTCGGCGGTTATTTCTTCCGCCTTCTGGTGGAGGTGAACTGGCCCCTGGGTGACCCCGAGGTCTACATCATCGCCAAATATCTCCTCGGGGTGAAGGATCGCACTCTTCTTGATAAGCTTTCAGGAGCTCACGCTCAGACAATCCGGGAGTTAGGATTCGCCATCAACGGCTTCACCTACAGGCACGTGGTACTAAGGAAAGGAGCACAAACAACCACAGGCTTGCACCTCCGAAACCCGTTCTCGCTTTGACTGAGCAAGATGGTCAGGAAGGCGGCACAAAAGAAGAAGGCCGGAATCAAGCAGCGTCGCGCCATCGGGGCGCGACGCCAGCCCACCACTATTTTCACCTGAAAGGCGGAAGACGGTGGGATAGCCCCACCATTCGGTGGGCACATATCCGGAACGCCGACCGAAGCAAGGAGATGATTAAATTTCACCCAACTGGTCGCAAGGCAGATGAAGCTGCGACACCCTGGGCGTGGGGTAAACATAGGAAGCAATCGCGAGGAAATCACATCGTCATCGCTCGAGACGAAAGCATAATGTGCAGAAGGTTAGGTGCCCAGGCATCCATAAGATCTCTCAGGAGAAAAGCTCGTGAACTCTAGGGGAATCAGGGTAAGCCCTCCTTCCCATTCTAATCTAGAGTGTACATATAGAGAAGTGGGTACAACAACTCGCTCGCATCGTTGAGACATCCGCGCGGATGCTGAAATCGAAAGACTAGGCACATCCTAAGAGTCTATCGGCTCCCTCTATTCGGCAAGACCGTGTCGCCCCGGTCAAATCGAAGGTAAAGTAAAGGACAGCGCGGTCGGTAGATGTCGAGTTGCTTCCTTTGAAATTCTTGCCCCTCCAAAGTTCGATCTGGTAACATGCCTACTCCCTTGACCCACGCCCCTGATCGCTACAGAAGTCGGTCTGGCTGAAGGACTCCGTGACACTTTAGCAATGGCTCAAAGTCAAGGGATCAAGTAGAAGTTCTTGCCTCAGCATACCCCTTCAGGTCCCGGTCCCGGTCCAGGCCGGCGAAGGGTAAGAGCAGACGACAAGGTTGCATGTGGATAAAGCAACCAAGGATAGGCCCCCTTTAATTTCGTGTATGCCTGAATTTTATCCTTTCATGCACGAACTTTGCTAAAGATGCAGGATATTCCACACTCGCCTCTCAGGGTCGAGGATCGAAGCATATCTAATCAGACACGAGCAAAACGACGCGTGTCAAAACCGCACACCTTTAGGAAAGCCGCAGAAGAACGAAAGGAGGCAGACCCGCCTATAAGCAGGGCCTCTTAAGAGTTGTGCTCTTACATAAGGTAGCCCGGCATCCCAGGCGTTTAACTATTTTTGTTACTTGACAAATAGGGAAATAAAGAGTGGCGGAATCCAGAAGACGAAGAAGGCTCCTCGTTGCAGATCCAAATAGGTCACTCTCGGGGGCTCGGGGGCTGCAAGGAAGCCAACGAGCGGAAGGCAAAAGATGCGAGGCGCGTCGCCTGTCCCCGGGAAGATCGCTCACCTACAGGACCATGCGGTAGGCCGACCTCGACTTCTTCTTCGCAGGAAGGCGTGATGAACCGGCCTGGCAAGTGGCGCGGTCGGAAGGCGGCCGATCATCGGAAGGGTCATCACCTCCATCTCCCTCAAGCGCAGGCCCGACCCCTCGGACCTAAAGCCAGAAAGGAAAGGCATGAGTATACAAGAAGGTTAGCAAATAGACTAGTAGAAGATCAGGCGACAAACTTACCAAAGAAGCAGGGGATCGGCATCGAAGGGCAGCGCACCCCGGCTCCAGCGGGAATTGAACCCGAAGCAGGGTTATCGACCCTAACCAAGACTCCAACTCTCTGTCACTCAAATCTCCCTAAGAGATTTTCGTCGGGTCGCTCAGCCCCGACCATTGTCCAAGGAGATGGGCATGTGCTTTAGGAGGTTGGATATGACGAGTCATCCAATAGGTGAAGAGATCCAGGCTGGTCAGGCCATCATGGAGCAGCGCCCTCAGTCGCGCCCGCTAGGGCTCGGCGTCAATCAAATCTGAGGGAAGACGCAAATGCCAGCGGCTCCAGGAGACAGGGAAACCCCAGGCATACCGGGGTAAACCGGTCGCTTTACCCGGCAGGGGAAAGTCAGGGCCGTAAAACAAGGACTGCATCCACACCGGCTCATCGGGAAGAGGCTCCAAGCCAGGAAATTCAGACCACTCAGGGGTAATACGGACAGTGCCACAACATCTCTCGGCTGGCTGTTCCTCTTTTATCCAACCGCCGAGGACGAAGAGCACACTCCACAAGGCGAGTGAAGGGCTAATCCCAGGAATCCCTCACAGAAGGCAGCGAAGCAAGAAAGGTGCGTAATACCTCGAGGGGTCAAGTAGTGGAGCTGGATTCAATACCATTCAAGTAGCCGATCCAAGAAGCAGCTAATCGGGATGGAAATCCCCCGTCTTACAAAGGACGGGAAGTATACCCGCTCACCTTGGCGGGGTGGGGCACCACTTCCCTGCCCGGCGCTCTCCATGAAGCTTGAGGAAGGAACCCCATCGCCACAACTTCCTCCAGTTCGCCGCGGGTCACGGTGGATACGCACCACCCGCCTTCAGGACAAGAAGAAGCCGTGGCCGCCCATGCCACTATAGCCACCGCCCAGGGGGAGGTTATGCTAAGAGGTTCCCCCGGGAGTCCCCGGCCACCCAGAGTCAACCGGAAACAAGCGGGGAGGTTGCGGGCCATCACGCAAGGGCGATCTTCTCTCAGGAGGAAAGGAAAGCTCAAGAAGGGGAGCAAGATGAAGAGGACAAGGAGATCCCTGTTCAACCACTTTTTCAAGATGGACATGCGTCCCTCTAGGTTGTGGAAACCGTGGCGCCTGCACGCTTTGTAAACCTCCCCCTCGGCATAAATGTGGAACCGCCCCACGCCTGACTGGGGGATAAGTCCCACGCTCCCCACTCACCCGATGGCCAGAGATCTCCGAGAGAAGAGTGGCCAGACAAACCCTCCCGTGGGCCAGAAGATATGAACCTACTACGAACCCAACGAGGCCCAACTCCAAATTTAGGAAATGGTTAAGGCCTAGGAATTATAATGGGCCTTAAGCCACTCCAACTAGAGCTGACGTGACTAGCGGAACCCCCCTGGGCGCCCGGCTCAGACACCCAGAGGCGCGGGGGCTATTGACGGGGTCCTAGTATATATGGTACCTCGAGAGGCACGAAGTCTGGGCAGGAGGCCGGAGTGCGGCGTGCCGTCGCCGGCCTCCCGGAAGCCGGCACAGGGAAGACATGCATTCTCTCTAACCAGGGGCGTGTCACCGGAGAGATAAAGCAAGAAGGACCACGTGCTGCCCATGTGGTCACGTAGTCACCGCGATAAGATTGGAGAGAGGACCTTACCGTCCTCACCAGTCATGTCCCGCATAACCAGGTACAGGTGAAAGCGCATCTTATGCCTCCGGTAGTTTTGTGTGTTTGATGTCAACACTTGAATGGAATTTAACCGTGTGTCAAGTGTGCAGATTTTATTGCTATACATCACGGTCGGCGACCCCTAAGAGCTAGAAGATCGAAGCTGTAGGTTCATGGACTAGAGTGTTAGGTTTTCCGGTTTTGTGTGGGTTGCCAGCGATGGAAGGAGATAAAGGGCCTCAATTCTAAGTGTTGCATGTCTGAACAGGGGCGGAGTCTCCGGCTCTAGGGACGGAGACTCCGGCCTCCCAATCTGCTCTGGACGTGTTAACTCACATATGCGGGGCGGAAGTTCCCCGGAGATTTTGGGGCGGAACATTCTGGTTCTGCCAGGGGCGGAGACTCCGGCCCTACAGGGCGGAGACTCTGGTCTCACCAAAGTTTCACCTCAGATGCAACCTTGCAGATGAGGGTCAGAACTCCCCCGAAATATGGGGCGGAACTTTCAGGTTCTGCCTGAAAGGGCGGAATCTCTGGCCCTCCGGGGCGGAGACTCCGGCCCAAACATATTTCCCCCACATGACAAACATGCAGATGGGGGGCGGAACTTCCCCGGAAGTTCTGGGCCGGAATATGTCCGGTGGGGGCGGAGTCTCCGCCCCTAGGGGCGGAGTCTCCACCCCCCGGAAATTTCTGGATGAACTAAAGGCGGAAATTCCGCCCCTGCGCAGTGTGCAACGGTCAGAATTTTGGCTGCACCTATATAAGCATCCCCTTCTTCTCTAAGGGGTGTGAGTGAGTTCATTCTGTGCCTATCTTTCTCTCTCCTCCATTGTTGCTGATCTTAGAATTCGTAGATCTCCCTCCCTGTCCAATAACTTTGCGATTCCTCTGGGGATCTAAGAGAGGAGGTGCTAATCTACCTATCTACCGAAGGAATTTCGGTTTGGAGCAGTTTCCATTGGGAAACCTTGTAACCCTAGATCTCCTTTTGTGGGGATCCTTGTAGGGAGTCTCCTGTTGTGGGGATTCCTGTTGTCTGGGCCTGGAGGCTGGAGTCGCGATCCTAGCTCCGTGGTGTAGCTGGGAGCCTCCAAGTTGTGGAGTCTGCCCTAGCCTTGTGTAAAGGTTGTGCTACCTTGAACAGCACCTTGAGTGGAGGTGGATACACCTGTTGTGGTGTGTTCACCCTTGAGTGGAGAAGTGGGTACACCTTTGTGGTGTGATTCACTGGAGAATAAGGTGAAGCCTTTGTGGCGGCCTTTGTGGCTTCGGCAACCTTCGTGGTGCCGCCTCTCCAACGCAGACGTACCTTCTTGCAAAGGAAGGGAACTGCGGGAAACAAATCCTACGTCCCCGTCTCTTCACCCTCGGTGATACCGTTCCTACCTTTACCTTTACCTTGCCCTTACTTGTTACTTGTTTGCTCCTGCTATCTTGTGCTATATCTTAGGGCGGAGTCTCCGGTCTCACGAGCGGATACTCCGGCCTATCATTTCCGCTGTGCACTATACTTGTTATGCTCTTGTATTATATTCCGCTGTGCATCATATAGGACTCAACACTTTGCATAAAAGAATCATCTTTATTGTGTTGAGCCACCTAAAATTCAACAAGTATAAAATCTGTAGTATACCTATTCACCCCCCCTCTAGGTATCCTGTAGCGATCTGGTACTTTCAATTGGTATCAGAGCCAGGTTGCTCTTTTACCTAGGTTTCACAGCCTATAGAGTATGGATACCGAAAGCGGGAGCGGTGACTTGCCTTTGATACTTGCTGAGCAGCCTGCCATGGCGAAGGTTGCCAACGGCGCCACAGCGGATGACTTTGAGCGATTGGAGTCATCCATTGTGAGCCGAGTGGAGGCTTTGCTCTCCAAGTATCTTGGCAAGCAAGAGGAACCTCAAACTTCATGTACTACTACTTTGCTTAGTTCCCAGGATCGCTCCATTGTCGATTTGATGATCTCTCCTATTTGCAGCTCGTCAATGGAGTGCCAACTCGATGATTCCACATTGCATACTCTTGAAGAGTATTCCACCGGCGGCGAAGAGGAGGACTCCCCAAGTGAGTCGCCTCGTGCGACAAGTGTGGTCGTCTCCGAGACGCCCACCACTACATCCCTCTTCGACGCCGCCTCCGACATGAACCCCTACATCAACGGAGCTTGCTTCATGGCTAAGGCCACCAAGGTATCTCCCTCCACTAAGGCCACTAGCATGGATGATTTCCTGGCTAACATGCAGGGGGAGACCAAGCGCCATGCTGAGTCACTCTTGGCTCAACTTGGTGAAGCACAAAGTCTCATTAAAATCAAGGAGGGCCTTGAGAGGGATGCAGCCGATGAAATTGCCTCCCTTTCTCAAGCTCTCCTTGAAGAACAAAACTTGAGGGTGAATGTTGAGGATACTATGGATGCTCTTTTAGAGTCTCATAATTTGAACATTGCCTCTCTCATTAAGGAACGTGACCATGCTCGCGCATTGGTTAAAGTGCTTAAAATTGAGAAGGCTGAATTTGATGTTGGTCATGCTAGGTTACTTGAGGATCTAGAGAACCTTGACAAGGCTCACAAGGCCTTGAAGAGTGAACTCTCTAGTTCCTCTAAGTCCCTTGACCAACCTCAAGGTCAGCCCTCTACCCAACTCAACAAGGATAAATCTGTTGTTATTTTGACTAACCCTTGTTGTAAGCATGGTGATGTTCTTGAGGAGAACATCAAGCTAAAAGCAGAGTTGAAGAAATGCCTTGCAACTCAAAAGGCAACCAATGGTAAGGAGGGGCTTGGAAATCCATCCAAGACCAAGAAGAGAAAGAACAGGAGAAAGAAGAAGAGCATGGCCAATGTGCAGAAAGTGGCCGGAACTTCTGGTGAAGGACGTGGTGGTACTTCCGGCCGTGCCGGAGTCTCCGCCCCAAAAGGCGGAGTCTCCGCTCCGAAGGCCGGAGTCTCCACCCCAAGAGCCGGAGTTTCCGGACCTACCTCAAAAGGCTATGCAGGGGCCAACAATCCTAACTATTCTCTTCGCCGTAATTACTATGGTGATTTGTATGCTGTTTATATTGGCCCCTATGATGGTTATGTTTCTTGGTCTGTATGGGTCCCCAAGACCTTATGCACTAACATGAGAGGACCCACTGCAAAACAATGGGTTCCCAAATCCAAGAACTGACCTGTTGCAGGACTGTGCTTCCGGTGCACTAAATGGAGGATAGAAAGTGGCTATTCTCATCATATATCCGGAAGCAAAGAAGTGGTGGCAGCTCTAATGATATAATCTTCTATTGCCACCATGTCATGAGCTATCAAGGATCTGTTTCAGGTATTGGGCCTTGGCAAGGGTTTTGATCACCTCCGACATGTCGCGGTGAACATAACTCTTGCTAAGACCTTTGGTACTTTGTGTTCTATTCCTTTCAGCTTCACCTTTTGGCTCTCTATGCTTTATGTGTTGCACACCGTGATCCTTTTATGGAGCAAGTCTTCCAAGGCAGTTCTTGTTGAATATGTAGAAAGTGGTTTGGATGTGGTTGACCTTTGGGAAGACCACTACAACTACTTTCTGCCTATTCACTGAGGCTGATGACGGGTGTTGGTAGTTTACCACCAATCCCAAGCAAACTTGAGGACTTTGCAAAGTCTCCACTCTAGGGATCACACCTTTGGACTAAAAGAGTTTTCTCTTGTAAGGATTGTGTGTGCAGGGTTTGCATTGATATGAAGATGCATAGAGTTCCTAAGCTGAAGATCAAGTCTTTGGACAGCACAATGGCACCAAGGTCCAAGGACCATATCTTTGATGAATTCTTGATAGCTGTGAAGTGTGGATTCAGATTTCAGGCATTGGTGCAAGACGATGTTGACAGAGCCCTTGACTCCGTTCAGATCTGTGCTCTATTGAAAGCTCATGCTATGCCACTACCGAGCCTTCCTTCACAATGGGCTTCCGGTTGTTCTTATTGAGGTGTATATGGTGGATACACTCATCTTCTGCCCGGGAGCATATAGAGGTGGTGAGTCTCAATGACATATTCTATGTTTGCCACCATGAGCAAGACGCCAAGTGTTCATCTCAGGTATTGGGTTTTGGCAAGTTCACTTGCTAAGACCCTTGGTTTTAGTTTGCTTTTTGCTGGTCTACTTTGCCACTTGGCCTTTCCTATCTTTATTGCACATTGTGACTCTTTAGTGGAGCAAGTTCTCAAGGCAGCTTCATAGCTGTTTGCGCCTATTCACTAAGGCAACATGTGGTGGTTGTGACTTTGTCACTAAACATGTGTTTACTTGAGAACTTTGCAAAGTCTCCACTCTAGAGGTCAGACCCATGGACTAAATGAAGTTCTTTCAAGCAATGTGTGTGCAGGACTTACATAAGAAAGGGAAGATGCACTATGTACTTGTTCTAGCCAAGACTACTATCTTCCATGAAGATCTTGGAGCTCCTTTGTTGGATCCCTTTGGTCTTCTCTCACATGACTAGTCTTGGTTAGAGGAGGTGCTTGTGCAGCGCCAAGGCAAGGCGAAGTTCATGACTATCCTAAGCGATGATGACTCCGAGCTCTAGGGCTTTACCATTGATGAACCTCTTGGTGCTGTGGAGTTGAGGATTTGGATTTCATGGATGATCTTATTGAAATCACATGCCATGCCACTATCCGGGTCTACCTTCGCAAGGGCTTCTGGTTGTTCTTCATAAGGTGTATGGAGTGGATACACATTCTTTGCCCAGAAGCTTATCCATGGTGGAGTGTTCATTGTCACATTATTCACCACCATGTTATTGGCACCTTCATTTCATTTCAGGTATTGGGTATTGGCAGGATTACTTGCTAAGACCCTTGGTGCTTTCTAGCTTTTTGTTAGTCTACTTTGCCACTTGGCCCTTTCTATCTTTGTCGCACTTTGTGACCCGTGTGTGGAACCACTACTCAAGACAGCCTAACAGCTGGTGCTTATTCACCTAAGCTACACGTGGTGATTATGACATAGTCTCTAATCCCACATGTACTTGAGTAGGTTGCCGTTCCTACTCCTAGGGTCACCCCCTAAACTAATAGTTCTTGTGAGATGTGTGTGTGCAGGAATGATACAGAGGAAAGTTGCATTCCTATGAGTGCAATGCTAAGGTGTAGCGAAGGCTATGACCATCCTTACTATGATCACCATGAGCTTTGGTGCTCTACCTTTGATGGATCTTTTGGGTGCAGTGGCGTTGGAAGATTGAAGTCCATGATTTGATTCACTCATATCCATGAATCATGCCACTCTTCAATTCATCCCCCACATTTGTTTGGAGTTAGATGCCTTGAATATATACATTGGTATGCATCTTTTCAAACCTTGTGCTTAAGCATTGTGGGTAATCTTTGTTGGTTGTGCCATGGACTCTCATGATGTTAGGACCCACAACAAGACCTTTGGTTGAGTTGTAGATTCTAGCAAAGTGAGGTTTGTGAAGAGTGACGTCTCCTTGGGAGGCAAAGTGTTTCTTGTGTGTAGGTGTTGAAATACCTCCGGACTCCGTAGGAAGAATGAGGTTGGGGTTCTCTCCACCTCATTGAGGGATACCTTGCGGAAGAAGGGGAAGGACAATGCTCTACTCAAGTGGAGCCCTCACCGTCACAAGAACATGATGCTGAACAAGAGACCATCAAGTGCTGACCAAGAACAAGCTTGTAGACCCACAAGATTGTGTGGGAAGGGACAGTGTTGCACCAGAACTTCCTGCACTTGGGGCAGAATTTCTGGCCAGGGCGGAGTTTCCGCCCCTGGACACCAGAGTTTCGCCCCTCCCCGAGTCAAGATCAACATATCCATCTTCAAGATGAGGCTGAACCGGACGCTTATGATCAAGACTCTGTTGTACGTCAAGACGAGGACAAGAACTGTGGCTCAGTCCAAGTGGCTTCCAATTTTCATTCTAAGAAGCCGAAACTCGTCTCATGAAGAAGTGTGCTATTTGCTTGAAGAGAAGAACTGCAAAGAGGATGTTCAGATTGAGTACTTTCAGACAACATCCTCAACCAAGTCAAGTGAAGAAGAATCCACCCCAAAGCTTGTTGGCCAACGGTATGCCAACCTCTCTATGGTGGAACCTTACGAAGTCTATGTAGCGTTTGAGAATTTCAATTGAGGAGTGGTCTTGCACAAAGGTTTGAGCAACATATTGTTGGAATGTCTCTATTGAATGTGTGGTGTTTCCTTCTCATGGCCCTGATCAAGCAACTGAAGGAAGACTCTTTCAATTTCGGCATTCTCGATTGGTATCAAGCAACTTGTTATCTCAAGTCATGCTCAAGCCTTCTAAACTTCCAAACACTCTAAGTGCAAGAACTCCAATGGTAATCATATCTCTACCTTGACGCTATGGATACACCCGTGGATCAAAAGGTATACCGTTCCTTGATCGGTTCTTTGTTGCATCTTTGTGCATCTCGATCGAATATCTAGTTGAGATGTAGGCATAGACATAGGGGGAGTAATTTTCTAAGTCTTGAATCTCTCCTCCCCCCATTATGCATAAAGTAATCCAAAGCATTTTCATATCCGTCATTTTGTGACACATATGAGCTGAAATGTGGAGTAGTGGTGGTTGGCCCTAGATATATCTACGCGACCTAACGCCCATACACTCCAACGTGTTTTGTTTTTATTTTCTTGTGTTTCTTTTCGATTTGTTTTGAGCTTTATTGCATATCTCTTTGTTTATGGGAACTCACTCATTGTTGGTTGTGTTTCATTTGCATTCTTGCAATGATGAGTGAGATGTACCAGTTCACCAGTTTGCTGTTTCAAACCTAAGCCAATCTCTAAACCCCAAAACATTCTATTCTACACAAGTCCATACTTTATCTCTTGGCAAGGTGCTGTTGGGGGCCGGAAATTTTGCCCCTTGGGCCAGAATTTCTGGTGGGACCGGAGTCTCTGCCTTCACGGGTTGGAGTCTCCGCCCCAAGTCGTGTTTCGCTGCTATATAAGGGTCGGGCTGGGGTCTTCCTTCAGATTTCCCCATCTACCCCCGACTCTATCCTACATAGCGACGCTCCCAACTGTTACCGAGCCGCCTTGGGTTGCCCTTGCTACTCCCAAGGTTTCCCACTATCGTGCTTCACCCGCACGGTAGTTCTCCCATCCGGGAACTTCTCCACCGCGCAGATTCACCAATGTTGCCCGGTAATGCCTTGTACCCCATTCTAGGGGTTATCCTTTTTTTGTGGTGGTCTAGGGCATATGATCTGGTCACATTGGTAGAACTTCATATCAAGATGCATGTGTAGTGCTCCCTAGGTTAGATCTACGAAAACTAGTTATATTTGATTAATATGAGTTCAGTTTTCATACACAGGGGGGTCGGAGTCTCCGCCCCATGGCGGATATTCTGCCCATCTTGGCCGGAATTTCCGGTCTGTGTCTGAACACTGCTCTCAAGTGCTATCAAGTCTAATGTGTTTTGTATATCTAATTTGGGCTATTCCTTGGGACTTGTGTTTCTTATCTACATGCTACCTCTCCTATGCTATTCACAGGTGCAGGTGGTTTGGGCAAGAAGGTCAAGAAGACTAGTGCACGCATGTGTTCTCGCCTTGAGGAAGAGGAAGCTGATAAGTATGAGCAGGAGATCCATGAGGCAGAAGCAGCTGAGCTAGAGAAAGAGTATTGTGATCGTCTCACCAACCTAGCATCCATGATGGACTTGAGCCCCACGGACTATCACATCATGAGGGACTATATTTCCGATGATCCTCCAAGGATTTCCAAAGGTTGCAATGCTGGAATCAAAGGACTATTCTTGGCGTGCCGCATGGATCACCAGGAAGCTGGGCCTGCTCAAGCTTACTGAGCTCAAGTGCAACTTCAATGTCAAGCTGGTCCAGCAATTCTTTGTCGCCCTTGTCTTTGGGAAAGTCCCCAATATTCCTATATCTTGGATGATGTTAGTGGAGGTTCGGTCAATCTACTGGTGTATTCTCATAGGATTGATTATGTCGAAGAGGATGAGGTTGATGAGGTTTTGCCTTTGGATGTTATGGACTTCAATGAGATTAATGACTGCATTCTTGGCAAGAAGTCGCTGTTGTACTCTCCCGATGTGATGATGCTGCTACTTGCTTCGCCTACTGCTGGCTGTGAGGAGCACAAGTTGAGCTACATTCAAGAGAAGCTCACTTTTGTGGAGCTTAATGCTACTGCTGCTCCCTACCCTGGAGGTCCCTCCACTCGTTCGGAGTGCCTCCGTGGACCAGCCGGAATTTTCTAGGCCTGCATACTTTCTGTGTCAAGCACTAAGAAGCCTTCTCCTTGGGTGCGTTTTCTCATGTGCATGGGCAGGGATTTCTACAAGGACACCTATGAGGCGAAATTGGAGCTGAATGTTCTGCTACCCAAGTCTAGGCATATGGCACTTCCTGCTGAACCCCTTCCCTTTGAGCTATGGAATGCCAACTCCTACATCAACTGGACTGCCACTAGAGTGTATCTCAATCAAGCTATGATGTGGAGGAGGACGATGGATCCGACGAGAAGACCGAGGATGTGTCCAAGTGATTCTTCGGAACGTGTAGTGCGCTTCTCCCTTCGTGTGCTCTTTCTCCCTTTTTGGTATCTTGATGCCAAAGGGGGAGAGGTTGTACTAGAGGGAGATGTTATTAGGTTGCTTCGGGAATTTGCATGGGACAAGGCCAAGCTTGCTTCTTCATTTGGTTTTCTTGTGCTTGGTCCTTGTGGTTAGCATTTGTGCTGGTTTGGAACTTTTTGTGCAGGTTTGTAATAGTGGTGGTGGACTTTGATACTATTCCCTATCGGTTATGCAGTGCACCTATTGTCTATCTATGTGATTTCATTGTTTGTGGAGAAGACAAACTATTGGTGGATATATATGGGTATTCTCATTCTTATTGGTTATCATGAGTTTGGGTATTCTTGATGAAGGTATGAAATTCTAACTCAAACTCATTTACATGTTACCCATATATATATCCTATTTTGGTGCAAGTTTTTGTTGGATACTTTGTATCTAGTTGTCTTGCATTGTTGTTGGAGATCTATGGGTCCTCCTTTTCTCAAGGGGGAGAGGTTTTTACTGTTCCCTGTGGGGAAGAGTTTTCCTTTTCTCTAAGGGGAGAGGTTATTCTTGATGATAGTTGAGTTTGAGATTTCTTTGAAGAAGGTATGAATTTCCATCTCAAACTCATATACTTGTTACCCATATCTCCTATGTTGTGCAAGTATTGCTTTACATGCTATATCTTAAAATCTTGCACTTGTTGCATGGTCTGTAAAACATAGGGGGAGCTTCTCTTCTAGTGGTGCGCACCTCTAGGGAGAGCCCGTTTATTTTTTGCAAACTATGTCTTGTTTTTATCATAATATCCATTTGGAGAACTGCAAATTCCTGTGTTGTCATCAAACACCAAAAAGGGGGAGATTGAAAGCGCATGCTTATGCCTCCGGTAGTTTTGTGTGTTTGATGTCAACACTTGAATGGAATTTAACCGTGTGTCAAGTGTGCAGATTTTATTGCTATACATCACGGTCGACGACCCCTAAGAGCTAGAAGATCGAAGCTGTAGGTTCATGGACTAGAGTGTTAGGTTTTCCGGCTTTGTGTGGGTTGCCAGCGATGGAAGGAGAGAAAGGGCCTCAATTCTAAGTGTTTCATGTCTGAACAGGGGCGGAGTCTCCGACTCTAGGGGCGGAGACTCCGGCCTCCCAATCTGCTCTGGACGTGTTAACTCACATATGCGGGGCGGAAGTTCCCCGGAGATTTTGGGGCGGAACATTCTTGTTCTGCCAGGGGCGGAGACTCCGGCCCTACAGGGCAGAGACTCTGGTCTCACCAAAGTTTCACCTCAGATGCAACCTTGCATATGAGGGGCGGAACTCCCCCGAAAATATGGGGCGGAACTTTCAGGTTCTGCCTGAAAGGGCGGAATCTCTGGCCCTCCGGGGCGGAGACTCCGGCCCAAACATATTTCCCCCACATGACAAACATGCAGATGGGGGGCGGAACTTCCCCGGAAGTTCTGGGCCGAAATATGTCCGGTGGGGGCGGAGTCTCTGCCCCCCTCAGGAATTTCTGGACTAGGGGCGGAGTCTCCGGAGTCTCCCCCCCGGAAATTTCTGGATGAACTAAAGGCGGAAATTCCGCCCCTGCGCAGTGTGCAACGGTCAGAATTTTGGCTGCACCTATATAAGCATCCCCTTCTTCTCCAAGGGGTGTGAGTGAGTTCATTCTGTGCCTATCTTTCTCGCTCCTCCATTGTTGCTGAGCTTAGAATTCGTAGATCTCCCTCCCTGTCCAATAACTTTGCGATTCCTCTGGGGATCTAAGAGAGGAGGTGCTGATCTACCTATCTACCGAAGGAATTTCGGTTTGGAGCAGTTTCCATTGGGAAACCTTGTAACCCTAGATCTCCTTTTGTGGGGATCCTTGTAGGGAGTCTCCTGTTGTGGGGATTCCTGTTGTTGGGCCTGGAGGCTGGAGTCGCGATCCTAGCTCCGTGGTGTAGCTGGGAGCCTCCAAGTTGTGGAGTCTGCCCTAGCCTTGTGTAAAGGTTGTGCTACCTTGAACAGCACCTTGAGTGGAGGTGGATACACCTGTTGTGGTGTGTTCACCCTTGAGTGGAGAAGTGGGTACACCTTTGTGGTGTGATTCACTGGAGAATAAGGTGAAGCCTTTGTGGCGGCCTTTGTGGCTTCGGCAACCTTCGTGGTGCCGCCTCTCCAACGCAGACGTACCTTCTTGCAAAGGAAGGGAACTGCGGGAAACAAATCCTACGTCCCCGTCTCTTCACCCTCGGTGATACCGTTCCTACCTTTACCTTTACCTTGCCCTTACTTGTTACTTGTTTGCTCCTGCTATCTTGTGCTATATCTTAGGGCGAGTCTCCGGTCTCACGAGTGGATACTCCGGCCTATCATTTCCGCTATGCACTATACTTGTTATGCTCTTGTATTATATTCCGCTGTGCATCATATAGGACTCAACACTTTGCATAAAAGAATCATCTTTATTGTGTTGAGCCACCTAAAATTCAACAAGTATAAAATCTGTAGTATACCTATTCACCCCCCCTCTAGGTATCCTGTAGCGATCTGGTACTTTCAACAGGGAAGAATTCCCCATACCGAGGGCATCTTCATAGCATTAGCACGACCAAGCCATGATGCCCAAAGTAGGATCATGTCATCAAGGCATGGGTTAAGGTGCCAGGACCCATGGGTCTTGGTACGACAGAGAAATGGCTTCCACCCCTCCATGGACGCAACCACCTATCGGCAGTATAAATAGGTCCTTCTACCAAATAGGGGGGGGGGGCAGAAGACCAACAAATACACAACCGAACAAACCCTAGAGAAATCTCACATCGCAAACCCTAGGAGCCGAAGCTGCACAAGCTTGAGCTCCCTCATCCCTCACACTCGGAGATAACGAGGTGATGTGATCTTTTCCATTTCCGCCTTTCATAGGCTTGTTCTTACCCAGAGCGGAAGAACATGCACCAACCGACTTCCCACCGGAAGGCGGCACCCCCTCACAAACACACCAGCACCTCACACATCAATACCAAAACCACCACCAGGAAGTAGGGTTGTTACCGGCGATCTATTCCCAGGGCCTAAACCTGTATATCTCGCATGTGCCTAAGGTTGTTACCCCATCGAATCGTGGCCATAGGCCCCCCACCTACATACAAATTTATGACCGGGAATCAAAACCCCAAAATAATCCACCAGTAGATAGCCCTCTCTGAGAAGATTAGAATGGATATGAAGACACTACAAGAAATGTGTTGTACAATGACCTTTATCTTAAGGACCATTGTTGTCTTGGTCATAAATTTATGACCATCTCGAGCCAGTTGGTCATACGCCATCTGGAAGGGTCCAATCCCTCAAACATTACGACATTCTCTGTCAGGAAGGTCATAATTTGCTTACACCAATTGGTCATAACATACAACCAGACAGCTAACTAAGCAAATTGACCTACGTGTCATATCTAGGTGTCAATTCATGCCATGTGTCATGTCCAGGTGTCAATTTATGCCTACGTGTCATATCCACATGTCAATTTTTGCTATGTGTCATGTACAGGTGTCTATTTTCGTCCACGTATTTGGATAATATTAATTTTAAGACCTACCACTTACAGACGGGGTTCACGTTTTCAGACCATGAAATAACACACTTGGGCTAGAAACGCGGGAACCAACGCGACCTGCAGAAGGGACCCACGCAGGCCCTCGTCGGCTGACCACGGTGTCAGGAAATATTATCCCGCAAAAAGGACGCCCGTGGTGGATCGAAACCACGACCTCGCTCATCCATTCCGTGAAGCGAACCAACCGACCACCGAAGGCATCGTGCTAGGTAGTCGCACGAGTTTTATAAGAATATAACCACGGTGCTGGGCTTGGGCCACGGGCGGACGAGGCCGCAGACCTGCGGCTGGTTGGCCTGCTGCTTGGAATGGCTTTTGGGCCGAGGGAGGCTTGCTGGTCTGGGCCGTTGCAGGCCATGTTCTCTCTGCCGGCCTCCAGCTCTTTTTTTCTCTTCATTCTTTTAATTCTTTTGTATCTTTTTATTCATAACTCCAAATTGAGTCAAGCAAAACTTAGAGAACATGTAAATTTTCGGAGAGAACTTTTAGGAAAATATGGAACACTTCTACTTTCCAGCTAAATAGACAGAAATTTATCTTTTTGGTGAGAGGTGGATGGAAAGCTCTCGGATGTAACCAATTGGTGATTTGTACCTAGAATGTGTTCTATTATTTAAAAAAAATATATTTTTACAATTTTGCAACATATTCTTGGTAGATGCTTCACAAAGCCGACTTTTGGGGCATTCAGAAAATGGAAAAAGATTTTTTTCGTTTAATAAAGTTGAAAACTTCCTCTGTGAAAATTGTTTGCCATGCCAAGATGCACATGTGTGCACAATATGAGAACATTATCACAAACTATGACATGATGGTGGCCATAACATTGGTTGTTTGGCTTGAAAGCCATATAACTTCATTTCATATGGCTACTTGTGCCTAAAAACTCTAGGATGAATCTATCATTGCACTTCTATGTTAGACTGAGACCAGTTGTATCTTGACCACTTCTGTTTGTTGCCTAAAATGAATAAGAATTGATACTATATTTGACTCTTAGTATAGCAACCTGCTAGTGTATAGTTGCTTGATACTGTAAAGATAGCAATTATAGTCACCTGCTATGTGTGTCTACGAGTACTTTTTTTTTTTGACACATCCAACCATCCGTATATTCAACGATCAAACCACATACACCGTACATAGATTGAAAAGCAGAAGAAGAACCAACATACGGGGAGGATCCAGAGCCACCACAGAGAGCCGCAGCTTCCCGGCGACGGAGACGAAGGCCGGCAACCACCTTGCCACTGCCTGGGTACTTTTAAACCCTTAAGAGACGCCGCCTTGACTGCCCGCCGCGCCGCGACGGAGCACTTGTCGATGAACACGTAGGGCGGCGCCCCTGGCACCGCTTCCCCGCCAAGCCTCGGCCGCCAACAGATCCGTCGCAGGAGAAGCTCCAGCCTCCCGTCCAGCCCTGGATGAACACCACATCTCCAGCGCCGCCGCACCGCAGCAGAAGGAGAAGAAGACCGCGCACGGATACTGATTTGAGCACTTATCAGTTGAAGTACTAAGAGATGTCTAGGAGTACTGATTTGAGATCTGTCTATTTGTGTCTACGAGGAGTCTTTATCTTGCAGGTTCTATTGTCTGATCTGTTTGATGATAAATTCTAAAAATCTGCTTCTAACTTGCTGCTATATAGTAGGATTACGAGTTCACAGCGGTCAAAATGCCCCAGCATAAGTTAGTCATTCACTCATACAAGTGCGTAGGGAAGTACTTGTGTAGGTACCTATGGTGATTTTTTGTGCCACATTACTTCATCCTGCATATAGCACAAACCTCTTGTATTTAAGTGTAGTAATTCATTCCTGCACGCTTGCACATTAGTTGAAGTGTTTACTGCTGATTGGATGCTTTGCTTTGTGAAAAGGCTCTTATTTTTTTAATTACATACGATGTGTATTTAGTACTGCTGCTCTAATATTTAGTATTCAGTCCCTCTTCTACAACAATGCTATGACCATGTAGTGCATTCCTTCCTTAATTTTAAACTGTATAGTGCAGACTTGCTTCTACAGTTCCTTCTTTAATATATTCTTACTGTGTATCATATGACCGTGTTGTATCATATGGCAGTTCCTTAATCTGGTGACTAGTAAATAGCTATAATTTGATAAGTTTGTTGGGTCACATATATGTTCTGATCTCTCTCTAATTCCTCTCTTTTATTATTATCTCACATGATCCGCTGCTGCCAAGGGAGGAGCAGCACTAGCGGATCTCCGCCTCGACGTCAACGAGAATTCGACGTGCTGATCCGGCCGGCTACATATCGCTACTCAAACCACGGGTGCGACAGACTCCATCAGGCGACTAATCTATAGAACCAAGGTGCCATTTTGTTCGGATCTGACGTGTTGATTAACTACTAGTACACGTGCCGTATATTGCTCAGGATTTGCTGGTGTCCTACTTTAGATTGAAGTCTACAACATGATTTGTTTTAGCACTGTTAAGGTACACATTAATGGGTACGGCTGTATCAGTTCAAAAGTATCTGTAAACTGTTTGGGTAATTTGCATAAATTGTCTTGATAACTAATATGACTTGGTACATTTGTGTTTCTGTCAACCTTGAATTGGCTTAGTGTTGGATTTGTCCTCGGGGATTGTCGTGGGAATGACCACGGCAGATGCTACCAGGGGTAGCAAGTCGAGCTGATCGATAGAGCGAGGCAAGGGAAGTGAAGCCATCTGCGGATCGAGATGAGGAGCACACAAGGTTTTACCCAGGTTCAGCCCCCCCGCAGGGTAACAAGCCTACTTCCTGCTTCTTCTTATTGATTATGAGTGTTTACAAGGGAGGATCTCGGGCTCGACTAGATCGAGGGCGAGATCTGGCGACTGGCAGCGCAGGGCGTACAAGTGCCTATGGGGTGGAATAAGGATGCGATCCCTCTGAGGGTCTATCTAGGGAGCTTATATAGGCGCTCCTGCTAGAGTTTACAAGGATGAACCGACTCGACTCCGGATTACATTCAGAGGCCGAGTCGGGCTGGGCTAATACTACGCTTCTGGGCCTCCATTCGCCATGCTTCCCCTCTGGCCCAGTCGAATGGACCAGAGCTCCTTCGGACGAATTGCCTTCATGGGCATACCCCGGAAGGTATATCCCCATCAGTAGTCCCCGAGTGCGCCTGTGATTTGACAAGGCTTCAGGCGGGGTCGATGCAGTCGAGTCCAGCAGGAACATGAAGTCGAATCGCTGGTGGACTCTGAAATAGAGAAAGCACAGCATGTAGAAGGTATAAGGCATTAGAGGTTGTAGCAGTGTAATTCTTGACGAAGTCGACGCAGGTGAAATTTCCACTCGGCACAGAGCCAGTCGACTCGACAGAAGTCGGACCGGCGGACGGTCAAACTAGCCGTTTGAGGCAGTCAACCAAACGGTAATATTACCATTTGGCGTTATCCCGGAGTTAACGCCGCTATCTTCAACGCGCACGATCTTCGCGCGGGTCCGGCGGACGGATCTGAGCCGTTGGGAGCAGATCCCGTAACGGACGGCACCGGTGACGGCGGGCGCCGCCACCTATAAAGGAGGAGATGCCCCTCCCGAGCGGTCACTTCACTCCCGCGCAGGCTTCGAGCTCCCCCCAATCTTCCTCCTCTTCGCGATCTTCTCCTTCCGCCACTACGGCATCTCGAGCGATCACCCCGACGGCGTCCGGGGACATGGCGGCGCACAGCGGCTAGGGCAGATCACTCTGCAAGGCGGAACATCTCCGGGCCTTCATTAATTCGAAGGTCATTCCAGAGAAAGCCGCCAATCAATGGCGGATTCCGGGCAACGAACAATGGCCGATGCCCATGCCCGGTGAGTTCGTGGTCTTCACTTCCTATCTTGAGAGAGGCCTTTCTTTCCCCACTTCGCGTTTCCTCCGCCATTTCCTCAACTTCTATAAAATCAAGCTCAGCGACCTCGGCCCGCTGAGCCTCCAACAAATCTCTTTCTTTGTGAAATTATGCGAGGGGTACCTCGGGTGCCCCCCGTATTTCCCACTCTGGCTCGCCATGTTCCATGGACGCGCCCAGCGGAAGAAGGTGGAAGAAGGCGGCGACCTGATCGCCTCCAGCGGCATCACGTTCCAGATGCACGCCGGCAAGCTGGAGAATGACGCTTTCATGAGGCCCGAGCTCCCCGGCAAGGTGGAGAGCACGTGGAGGAAGCGCTGGTTCTACTACAAGGAGGTGACTCCATCTGGTGAGCTCGCTCTCCCCGAGTTTACCATGGAGCCGAGTCGACCCCGGCGGCTGAACGTGAAGAAGCTGCCCGAGGCCGCGCAGGCCATGGTGGAGGTGATGTTGAATCACCTCCGCGAACTGAAGAATGACGGATTGAAGGCGGTGAACGTCTACAGTTGCTGGGTGGGTCGACACCTGCCACCCCTCCGGACCCGGCCGCGCCTCATGTGCGACTACACCGGTCAGTACGACAACATGCGTACTTTCCACGAGTCGTGGAGCACGGAGGAGTACGGACGAATCGTCACGGGCCTGACGAAGGCGGAGTTCACATCCCTGGACGAGCCACTCCTGGCCTTCGACGGAATGGAGAATCAACTTCCTTCGGTAAGTCTAATCAACTCGATGTCGTTTGAATAGTCAAGCTCGGAGCTAACTTTGATGAATGATTGCAGGAGGGTAACTTCCGTGATGTGGAGGACTGGCTCCCGCCGCTCGACGGCGAGGAGCCTGAAGAATTGAAGGACGCGGAGGAGGAGGCGGCCGGCGAGTCCGGAGACGAGGGCGACGAGGAGACTGATAACGAGTCATCCCCGCCCGCTGAGGCCCCCGCCGCCAGGAAGACCCGCCAGCAGACTCTCAAGGAGCTGGCGATGAAGCGAACCGCGGTGACTCCCACTGAGAGCCAGGAGTCGAGCTCCTCGGAGCAGTCGCCATCGAGCGACGTGCAAGCACCGGAGAAGACGCCGCCCCGGCCTAAGAAGGTGGCCCAGGAGGAAGAACTCCCTGCCTCGTCCTCGAAGAAGAAACAGTCAGGCCACGGAAACCAACGGCCCTTGGTACCGCCACCAGCTGTCGTGAAGCCAATCGGCAGTCGAGTCGCGCCACCCCCGCCGGTTGCGAAGTAAGTGTTTTCGTCTTGTTGATGTAGATTTCAATTTTCTACAGCCCATCGTGACACCATTGTGTCCATGCAGGGTGAAGCCTCGAAAGGTCGTCCGCAAGATTCCGGAGAGTAAGGTCGACTCGCCGGTCGACCCCAAAAAGAGGAAGGGCGAGTCGCCCAGCGCGAGCGACCGCCACATGAAGAAGCCCAGGGCGACTCCATCAGAATTTGGCCTGACGGAGGAGGGAGCCGAAATCCATGACGCGGCGCCCGAGCGCCACGAGGCTGCACCCTCCTCGTCCGAGGAAGGCGAAGACGCCGAAGCCGCGGCGCGGAAGGAAAAGGCCGCCCACGAGGGACGAGCCGAAGCTAAGGAGCGGAGGAGCAAGGTGAGGGAGGAAACTCCCAAGGAAGCCACCCAGGCCGCCGAAGTGACGGCTGGGGCCAGCTCGACACCGCGAGTCGAGCCCGCTCAAGACGTGGTGCTGACGCAATCGCCATTGGCGGAAGTGGTAGACTCCGCGGCGAAGAAGGCACCAGTGGCACCTAGCAGCCTTGGACAGTTCCCGCTGGCCTCCGATGGATTCCCAGAACTATACCGGCAGCTCGGGACTGCGTACGAGGTAAAATTCCACGCGCCCAAGTGTATGTAGGCAGTAGTCCCCGAGGCTCGAGGCGTTTTCGTAGGAAACGGGTCGAGTCTCTTGTTTGATACTTGTTGGACTTGTAATGCAGCGCGAGCTAGAAGAGCAACTCCGGATGGTCAAGATCGCTCAGGATGAGATACTCACACTGAAGAGAGAGAACTCCAGACTAGCGGCTGCGGCGAGTAAGTTCGACCGCCACTCGGCATTCTCCCTTTCTTTCTTTGGGTTTCCTTCATGCTGACCTTGGTCTTTGTTGGCTTGAAGGTGACCAACTGACCATGCGGACTCCTTGGCGAGTGCCCGCGTGGGCTATGTTGAAGAAACCGTGGCGAAGGAGGAAGTCGCCAAAGTGGAACAAGAGCGCCTGAAGCTCGAGAGGGAACTCGCCGCCACTCGCACCACGAACCAGGAATGGAAAGATCGAGCTCTGGCCGCAGAGGATGAGGTGAAGAAGAACAAGGCCGCCTGTGACGAGCTCATTGTAGACATAAAGAAGAAGTACCAGAAGGTAAAGGCCCACGTTCCGAAGAACTTCCGAAGCGCACTTGGTAAGTCCACTTTCCCTCTGCGTTCTTACGAGTCCCCGAGCCTCCGTCTGAATTTTTGGTCTTGCTCACTCTTGGCGTTGTGCTCGCCAGATTTCTTGGGGGTGACTGACGAGGCGACTCGGCAGCTCGGTCCCATTGGCGCAGTTAAGGAGATGCGGGATCGCATCATGTACTGCACGGCGGAGGTTCGCGCCGTGGTACAAACTATCTGCACCGCCGAATCCGTCCCGGGAGACTACAAGAGCGTGGCGCACAGCCTGCGGGTCTTGCCCGCCGTCGTCGAGTGGCTCCAGCGATCAGCCTATCGGCGAGGCGCGACCACTGGGCTGGTGCTTGGGGCCGCCCACTTCCCCTCCGACTGGAACCACGAGGAGATGTCGAGCGGGTGGCCCTCCGAGACGGGCTCGGTGACACAGGAAGAGGTGGATGCATTGCGGGCTGAAGCCGCACCATACGCCGATTGCCTGCTACGGATGGACACCCTTGTCCCGTACCAGGCCGCCATGGACGCGCCTGAGGACAAGCCTGCAGCAGAGCGCGACCACGCCATCGTACGGCCGCTTGAAGCAGCACGAGCTGGCGAGCTCACCACCTTCCCGGTTCATCAGTGGGTTCCCGCTCACCAGCCATGAAGACGCTGGCCGGGTGCAGGAGCTCGTCGTAGAGCAGATCCGCGGAGTCGGCATCCGACTCGCTTTCGAGGAGCGAGTGGACGGACTCGGCGAAGTCACTGGCGTTGGAGATGCGCGTGATTGGCTCGTTGATGGAGACAGCCACGATCGACCCGACCTCGGAGGTCGGGGATGCCTCAGATCTGGCGATCTGAGGTGGGACGGCCGAATCGGCATCGTCCTCCAGATCCGATGACCTGGCGTGCTCCTCCCCCGAGGAGGGGAAGGGCTCGGTGTTGGCGGCGGTCGGCTCGGCGTGGCCAAAGATGCCGTCATCGTATGCGTACGGCCCGTCGAGCGGAACCGATCTGGGAAGTGGATCCGCCGGATCTGATGACCCAGTGAACCCAACATACAGATTGATGGTGCCTATCGGCAACATCACTGCGTGGGTGATTGGCGGTAGCCGGCACGTAGGAGCTCGGCTGGATGTGCAGTACGGAGCCGGTGGCGATCATCCGGCCAGTCGCGAAGGGCCGGACGATTGGCCAGTAGGGTCTCGCCGCAGATCTGAGGCTAGACGCCCATGGCCCCACGGTGGGCGCCACTGTCGTGGGAATGACCACGGCAGATGCTACCAGGGGTAGCGAGTTGAGCTGATCGATAGAGCGAGGCAAGGGAAGCGAAGCCATCTGCGGATCGAGATGAGGAGCACACAAGGTTTTACCCAGGTTCAGCCCCCCCGCAGGGTAACAAGCCTACTTCCTGCTTCTTCTTATTGATTATGAGTGTTTACAAGGGAGGATCTCGGGCTCGACTAGATCGAGGGCGATCTGGCGACTGGCAGCGCAGGGCGTACAAGTGCCTATGGGGTGGAATAAGGATGCGATCCCTCTGAGGGTCTATCTAGGAGCTTATATAGGCACTCCTGCTAGAGTTTACAAGGATGAACCGACTCGACTCCGGATTACATTCAGAGGCCGAGTCGGGCTGGGCTAATACTACGCTTCTGGGCCTCCATTCGCCATTCTTCCCCTCTGGCCCAGTCGAATGGACCAGAGCTCCTTCGGATGAATTGCCTTCATGGGCATACCCCGGAAGGTATATCCCCATCAGGGATTATTCATATGGGTTATCTTCTGCTGTTATTTTTACTAGAGTGCTTATAGCGATACCTTGGCCAAATCATTTCAGTGTTGTTCATGTATTATGTCATTCATTTGTCTACTATATGTAAAGAACAATCATGCCAGCCGCTTTTGTAAGGCAGTCTGATTTCACAATAATTCTGGAACTCTCAAGTATATTTTCTACCTATATTTTGTTTCTGAGGAGTGTGTTGTAAGCTGTTTATGAAGCTTATGCTTGGTCTGGAATATCCATATGTTTTATATTGTTAGATTCAAATTGTATTACAACTTATCTTATTTTTTCCTTTTGACCTTTGCAGCTAGTTACTGCCGCGGGAACTAGTTCGTGATCCCTATGGATGGAGTTCCAGGCTGAAGAAGCAAGACACATGAAGCCATACTCAGCAAATTGTATCTAGCGTGGAGCCATACTCAGCAAATTGTATCTAGTTTTTTAGATTCGTAGAGCTAGTTATACTGTGATTGTAACCCGCAAAAGAAGTTATACTATGGTTGTCATTGTATCTATGGGGCATGTATTTGACTGTTCATTTATGTTTCGAAACATCACTTGTGTTTGGCGTGTGGCACCGATCTGACAGGTGGGACCTGATAAAGATTAAAAAGGCCAAAAATAAAAATAAATATAGATTGTAAAAAGGTTGCGGCCCAGAAAATAAGAAGCCTGAAATGTTGGGCTTGGCCCATTTAGCTGACCAGAGTTCACCGAGAAAATATAATAAATTGGCTATTTTTTTGGCCTAGGCCCATGTAAAACACCAAACTGGACTGGGCTGAATTTGCTGCCACGTCAGATTCCACGTAGGATTGGCTTACGTGGACAGGGCAGGTATGTCTTGACCAATTTTAATTTGGTCATAGGTCCATGACCAACTGTTTTGGTCATAATACCATGACCAATTCATAAAAAGGTCAAGCTATGCATATAGTGACGGCCGGTATGTGACCTACCGTTTTTGGTCAAAGATAGGTCATGAAAGGGCTACTAAGACCTTTTCTACGACCAATACTTGAGGTCATTGTACAACAAATTTCTTGTAGTGAGATAACCTAAATTAGATTTTGGACGCGAGAGTTAAATCTTCTGTTGATAGCCAGTGTTTACTTTCACCAGAACACACTCAAGATGACCTCAAATAGAAAAGTGTCAAACATCGAAGTTGTGCATATCGTTGAGGTGTACAACTATGCTTTTTGAGTCATCACGATCCAAATTCGTATGCGGCCACTGCGGCCAAAGTAAGGGACCGGACAGGAACAGGATTGTTCGGTCGGGACTCGAGTTGAAGGTAAAATGGGGCTAGGGTGTCATCAAGATTTTCTCTACTGGAAAAGTAATCAACTAGAGAGTTCTTTACCTCGTCAAGATGAGCAATTTTTCTGTTTGAATCATCTCAAACGAAGTTCTTATGCGATCTCTGTGGCCAAGACAAGAAACATGATAGAAGCAAGATTCAGATCCCGACTGTGTCCGAATTGGGTTAGAACTAGGGTTTTGGACGTGGATCCAAGTCCTTTTATTGTATGTAAAGACTATTTGAGTCCTTTGCTGGTACGGGAAGTCTAGCCATCTCATAAATAGATTGAACAACACCAATCAAATCTATCAATCTTCTACATTTTTGTGGTCATCTATCCCCTCGTTATCTTGCTTCTCATTCTTTGCCGTTTTTTCATGTCAGAGGGCAGATAATCTATGAGGCTCTAGTGGCGAGCGAGTTGACCTAGGGCAGCCCATTGGTTCCGCGAGCCCTTTCGGGTTCCCTCCCGGGTGAGCGGTGCTTTGGGTCCAAAAAGCACTGTGACACCCCGATCCGAGGACCGAGACATCTCCCATTCTCGCCCCAGGACACACGGGCAATGGGACAACCTGATAAACAAAAGCGATACCCATATGAACTATGGTCGCGTAATCCAATAGGTTCTGATTTACAAGAGTCATTGTTACAACTTCTATCACGCATATTGCATATACAATGAGGCGTAAACGGTCAGGGTGACCTTTACATGGAGTATATCATGCGCACAAAACATTAGAATGTAAACGGTCGAGGTGACCTTTACATCACAACTATCAGAGGTTTATGGCAGTGGAGGCGAAGAAATCTGGCATAGCGGAAGGCTTCTAGACCAGAGGGTTCTGCTTGGGATACCGATTCCTAGCTCATGGCGACAGGGACTCAGCGACAACACCTGCCATATAAACCATGACAGCCCGCAAAGGATGAGTACTTTGATTGTACTCAGCAAGATATCAACAAAAATATCAAGCAAACTATAACTGTATGGCATGGCATAAGTACTGAATATAAGTGCGAGTCCAAGCTTAATGGTTGGACTTAACTTACCTACTTACCCTTGTAGATGAGATTCGAGAAATTGAAGGTGGGTACCGATTCTCAATCTCACACATAATCATCAACAACATACCCACATGATTCCAACATGAGGTTTCAGCAACCAGTCTCGCGGCTCATCACCGACTTGAGTTGGGCAATTTTAATAATTCCTCCGTACTCGACATGACCAAAGTTATAGTGTGGCTCAGACCAAACGTGTCCTTTATCCTAGGGACAAGGCTAGAACTAGATTTCACTCTCGAGAGGTTGCAATCATCTCCCGTCAAAATGACCTCCACTTAATCCTGGGGTAATTAGTCCCTGTCATAAGCAAGTTTCATTTACATAGCTTTTCGTCCTACCAAGACACTCCCCTAGCCACCGTCTAGACTCACGCCTAAACTTATGCCGAAGTGAAACCGGCACGCCCTCCACGCGGTGGGAGGGACGCCTAACTCCGGGACCTTCACAGAACTTAGCCCAAGACGACACGCTCTCCGTCCCAACTAAGCCTGCCAAGTGGGTGGCATCGGATGAGGCTTAAATAGGGGTACTAGACTATGGTCTTCCCAGGTACAACGGTTGATAACGCGGGGTTGCTTGGGCAGCGGCACTATGTCACTTAATCTAGTCGACGGAGGTGATTATCTTTATTAGTCAAGATTAATGCAGCTCCGTATGACAAATGCAGCAGGTTAAGTGACATAAAGATAGTGCACCATAGCATGAGAATAATAGAACTAGATCCATACTTTACCAGAATATATTTTCCCGGTTTCAACAAGTTGACATGGTGAGAATAAATTTAAGACGGTGAATAGTTGCCTATCCTGAGGGCATCATTGTTGGTGAAATTGTCATTAGCATATTATTAGGGTGGAAACTGCGATACACGTACCGTCCACACTTCTGGGCGAGGACCAGAGGTTGTGGGTAAAGGTGTCCAGTTCCTGTTTGCTCGGCGGAGTCTGGTATGCGTGTGCTATCCCTACTCCTGGTCTTTGTCTGGCACCTATGTCTTGACTGCGTCCAGTATGTAGGGGTAAGGACCATCCAGTCTCCTAAAGGGCCCAGCGGATGCCACCATAGGGAGTTCAAGCATCACCGAGCAAAAGCATCCGTCGGAAAAGCACACAATAAAGCCAAATGGTTCCGGCCCCTTTCTAGAAGGGGAGGGGAACAAGAAGCATAAGACAAATGCCCCATCCCCGTGGATCATTGGCCGACATTCGTCCACACCTAGCCCCGACGATGAAGAAGTGGGAGAAGCAAATGATTAAAGGCAAATGTCCCGGGGCCAAAAAGTAAAGAGGCCTACGCGCACCAAGTTTTGACGGGGAAGAACTCAAAACAGTCATAGGAACCAGTTGTTATATGCATGGCAGAATAATCCACTCAAGGTGCAAGCACCATGCAAATATGACATGCTTTCGTGCACATACAAGAATAACGGCGGTTACTACTACACATACTTCCCGGGATTAGTACTCTACTGCAGGTATAAATAAAGGATCATGATAACAAGCTATCTATGTAAGCCAAATATTAAATCTAGATCATATAGCAAGGTCACACCCATATACCGGATATTTAATACGCGGACATAAGCGGGATCTATCGAACCAAAATATTACAAAGGGGGAGAGAAGGTGTCGATTCCTTTCCTTTGACGAATAGTTACTAACCAAACCATTTTTCTCAGGTCTTGATGTAGATGGCATCTAAAAGAATTTATTTCCATATGTTAATACCCTTCCCAAGCTTATTAAAATGCAGCAAAACAAAGTACCTTAACTGCCTCTCAAAATGGTACTGAAATAAAGAGTTTTGAAAAATAAAACTAACACAAAAAGAATCAACTCATTTTGAGTTGTATTTTTCAAAATATCACATTTTAAAGTTAGGGTGAAAATCAGAAAATAAAACAAGTCACTTATTTCAGAAAAAGTTAAAATCCTGACGGGTGGGGTCCTCCAGGGTTTAATTACCAAACGGGTACAGGGTCTTTCCCCTGTGGCTGACGGCGGCCGGGGCTCTGGCGAGCTCCTCCCCGGCGATGGACGGACGGCGAGGACGCGGAGGTGGCTCCGACGGGTTCCCCTCGACGCGGCGCGTCTAACGAGCCCCGCCTTGAGCCTGGGGAGGCACCGGAGGAGAGGGGCCGGTGGTCGCCGGCGGCAGAGGCGAGCAGAGGAGGTCACCACCGTCGACTACGAGCACCAGAAGATGGATAGAGGGCACCGGGATGATCGGGGAGAAGTGCAGAGGAAGATGGTGTAGGTTAATTAGCTTCCAGAGGGCTCCCTCGACCGAATTGCTCTGAGGCCGGCGCGAAAGAAACGAGGTCGCCGACGGCACGGTGGTGCTCAACAGCGCCCGATTCTTTGCGAGGTGAACCCTGAGCGGGAGGGGAGGAGGTGTGTGGAAGCTGGAGGCTTGGGGTGGTGCTTAAATAGAGGGTAGTTGTGCTGCTTGCCTGGGTGGCGCGGAGGTAGTTTACTGCGAGGTAAAAAGAAGCGGCCAGGGGGGAGCAGCGCGACGCGCGGGGTGGCGACGACGGCACAGAGGAGTTTGGCGGCACGGGTCTCGTCACGTCATCAACAGCGGAGGGCGCTGTGGCGACAGTGACCCTGTCGGCCGGCGCGTGCGGCGCCCGCATGGCGGCGGGGAGGAGCCAGCTGGAGGGGGGCGGTGTCTGCGGAGTGTGCTAGGAAAGGAGGAGCAAGTGGGAGTCGAGGCAGGGCGTCGCGGAGGGGAGGGCGCGACGGCGACCACTGGGCGGTGGCGCCGCCCAGTTATTTCCACCGGCGTGGTGACCGTGTCCGAGCGTGCCAGGAGCGGCATCGGCCTCGTGAGGAGGCTGTGGTGCACCATTCCGCGAGAACAAAAGATCATTGGATGCAGCAGACGAAGATCTTCAACTCTTCTTCTGAAGCCATACTGAAATTCAAAAGTTTCAAATGGTGCACTTTCAAATCTTCAGTTCAGGCCAAATTTCAGAAGGTGTTTTAGGGAGCAAGATGGGGTTTTCTGGAGTGGATCTTCCAGTATGTTGTATAGCAGTGGAAGGAGCATCCAAAAAGATCATTTGGCCATCCAGGAAAAATAGTTGGCAATACAAATTTGTTTGAATTACAAATTTGCAGAGACAGCCTTGGAAGCAAAAGATCAAGCTCTATATCATTGTTTGAGATGGGAGTTGGATGTGTGGATTCAGAATGGGAAATGGAAAATTTTCCTAAACCATGGTTCTGCATTATTTGAAAGTTGAGAATTGAAATATTTCCAAAATTCAAATATGCAGAAACAGAGATTTGAGATCAGATGGAGATCTAGGGATGTGCTTGATGTGTGGATTGGTGCATTGTGTTCATAATGGCATTTAGAGAATTTCATTAATCTATAGTTTTACCAAATTCCAAACTTGGTAATTGAGAATTTTTAAAGGATCAGATAAGATGATTTGGACATGGATGCTATAGAGGGGGTTTTAAGATAGATCTTGGGTCAGTGTTCATACATGATGTAGACACACATAATGTGAGTCCATATCAAGCATTGTCCCATCAAGAATAAAGATTGGGTAATGCATTACATTTGGAAATTCAGAAATAGCTGAAATGGCTTCTGAATTTATAGAAGGGGTATATGGATAGATATTGATCCAAGATTTTTGTAGGGTGACATATATCACATGGGGAACCTAGAATGATCACTGGATCATCCAGGAGAGAATTTTGGTAATGCACTTTAGAAAAGATTAAGAAAAGTGCAGAAACTTATGTGGCAAAGATGATGAATATTTTTCAAAGAAGATATGGAATATTTTTATAGAAATGGTGTTTATATGACATAGGGATCACTCCCTATTTTTTGAGAATTTTCAGAGACATAGATCTTGGGGTTGCTTTGCAAAGCCAGGATTTAGGGTTTTTCCCCAAAAGAAAATAGAAAATTATTTTGAAGTATTTTGGGTTTGAGAAATACCAAAAGGACAACCTCATATCATAGGTTCAAAAGTGCAGGAGGCAAAACTTAAATATTCTCAAGCTTGCTAGGGTTTGAGAATTAAAGAAGGCCTAGAAAATCCAACTGGAAATTTCGAAATGGGGCAAATGTTTTTTTTTTGGAAAATTTTGAAAAGGGCCAGAATTTGGGTCGTTACAAACTCTCCCACCTTAAATGGAATCTCGTCCCGAGATTCAAGCTGCTGCTGGATTCTCTCGGGATTTTCAGACCTCAACAAAACATCCATATTCCCAGCGGCTTTTATATCGGCGGGCGATGGTACTTGATTCTTCTACACTACTACCTAGGTGGCAGGGCAGTGTACGTACCAATATTTGACCCTCTGACATGCTGGTTAATCAACTCCAAAGGTACTAATTCAGTGCTCTTAATTGGAGTGATATGGTCTACCTCGTTTGTCGGCGGTGGGGTGACGATTTTCCCTTCTCGTGGCGGCTTCGGTGGAGAAGACGGTCTTCTACTCTAGCCGACAAGGTAGACCTCTTTTCTAATTCGGACTCCAGGAGCTGTACGAATTAACCGTGGATAATTCTTGCACGAACGGGGATCCCTTTTGTCCCATGGGGTACGGTATTTGTCTCTTCTAGCTTGATTCCTCGGTGGCGGGCAGTTCAGGCAGTTGTGAACAGTATCTTCGCTGTATCTACAGTGTCCTTCACCAGTATCCAATGGTACTCTACTGTGCGCTGGTCATACCTCTGCGTACGGAGAATCGGATTTCTCCTGAGAGCACAGTGTTTCCACTGTTTCCTTCTCGCGTACGGCATCCGGACGACTCTTCTCCTGGAAGGAACCGGGGTGGAACCTTCCTCTATACGGTTTAACGGCAACTCCTGTAGCTAACAGGGAATTTATCTGGTGCAGCGTGCAGACATTCCTTTCTTCTGTACAAACTTCTGTGGCAATTTCGGTGGAATCTTCCTTGGTACGGAATTCTGACATTCCCTTCCACTGTACGAATACTGTAGCCATGTGGAAAGAACATTCTCTCGTACGGAACTCTGACATTCCATTTACTGTACATGGTACAGTAGCTTCCGTCGGCTGCGTGCGGGGCACGTGAGATGGCTTGGCGGTAAATTGGGATTTTACCGGGGCTTGGTAGGATCTTCTGCGGCTTCGGCTTGATGGCTTTTCTTGCGGACTTATTGGGGAAGGCCACGAATACTTGGCTCTTGGCATTGCCACAGCGTATCTTCTTCCCTGGTGCTAAATACATGGGGCGTATTTTCGCACGCTCCAGTCTTGGGTGAAGACTGTCTTGGAAAACTTGTCTTGAGTGGGCATTTCCTTACAAGAGAGAAACAATCTTCCGAGCGTGCGGGTGACTGGCACGACACGAAGAGACATGCCTCCCACTTGGGGTATTTTCCAAGACCTTGGCGGAGGCTGGATCAGCGGAGTGGGTCGTCGCTTGTCTTTGCGTTGAAATGGTGATTTCTCGATGACGTACTAGACTGAGCGAACTTCTTCTTGATCAATTGATCAATCTGCTTATTCAACCTTTATTGGTTCAGACTTGTGAGGCTGTAGCTTCTTCTGCTGCAGCAAGTTGGTTCCCGGTGTGTCTTCATCGGCAACCTTGACATTACGGGCGAGCGGATTCTGGGCAGCTTTGTTAGACTTGGGCAAGTGATTATTCTAACTGCACCAATGGTTCAGGCTGCGTCTTGGATTAGCTTCCTTCTGACGTGACTTTCAAGTTGGGGTATTGATCTGAACTTGGGAGCTTGTTTGCATGGGTTCACGCTGATTGCAGAGTGCTCGTTGAGTTCTTCTTCGCTCTGGTGATATGCGAGTAGGGTGGAGGAATATACTCAGATTACTTGCCCAACCATCCATGAAGGTCTTGGTCATTGTGGCCACGAATACGCGAGAGCATGGCCCATTAGATGGACACATTGCAGTACTCGCATAATCTGCTTTTCGAGTGGGTACTCCTTTGGAAATTTTATTTCCTTGGTTTCCACCGAGCTTGTTAATTGTGGCATAAGCGGAGTGGGTCATCGCTTTTCTTCACAAGCTGGATGGTGACCCCACGGCGATGTACTTGGCTGCACGAACTGATCTGGGAGGTGCCTTGAATCAACTTCAATCTGGGGCGGCCTACATCTAGCAGTGTTGAGTGGACTGGGCAGACTGGAAACTTCTCCCGGTTGACGCCGATCTCCAAATCCTCGTGGACCATATTTTCTGCCCTTTTACACGGCGGGTGTTGGCGTCATGAATGTATGGTTCATCTCACCGTTCGACACTAAGCTTTGTGCCAACTCTTACATCAAGGTGACGAAAGGTTGGGAGTTTCAGAATCAACCATCGGTACGACTTTGTGTCGTGAGAACACGTGCCAATTTTCTTTAGCAGCGGCTTCATGAATCTTTCCTGCACATTGGCTTCTCTGGTGCTCCGACCTTCTTCAACGAGAGTACACAGGGTGTGATGCTCTCCTTCTGACTCGGTGCTATATTGGTGATAGCCCGAAAATTTATGCCGGTTGCAAGAATGCTGAGCTGGGCTTCACGGCCTGGCATATTCCTTGATGGAATATTTTCTCTTTTGTTTTCTTCAACTTTGATTTCTTCACGGCATTGGGGCCGACTTTGTTGCACTTGATTAACAACCACATATTGGCATGTAACCCTTCGTGGGGTAAGAGATTGTTGTCGCTTGATTTTTACAGAGCTTGCGGAATAGGGGAGCCTTGCGAAATTATCCATATATTCTTGTCACACGAAAAGGGTTGGTTGCATCTTGTACCTTTCTAATTTGCTCCATCAAGTGCTAGCAGGTCTTGCGAGGTAGGTGATGATGAACAAGGTGCTCTTTTGGGTCCATCAAGGTGAGAGACCACGAGCTTCTGGTCCATAGTGGGGCGTCCATCATCAGCGCTTCTCACGGGGAGCTGCAACTGAAATCTTGGCGGCTGGATATTCTGAAAATATTGGGCTTGGAGTGACTATGTCGAGGCTGCATTGGGCTTGCATGAACAAAACCTGGCGGAATATTCTGATCTATCGGTGACTTCTTCTGCTTTCAGTAAACTCTGACTTGGGCGCTGGCTTCATTATTGGGGTCGAACCTGTTATTGGGGTTGCGGGCGAGGAGTGTTTGCGGCGGCTAAGGATACGTGCCAGCTCATCATGTGGGATGACAAACCGGGGTTCCTTCGCTACAACTTGCACCAGTATTGGGCCTCATCCTTTCTTGCTGATCAGCGAGCGATCGACTTGAGCATTCCATTAGGGGGGGGGGGGGGGGGGGTCGAAAAGCAACATCCAAATAAAGACCAAATAAAACATGGCGGAAAGAGTTTTGAAAACACCAGGTTTTAACAGCGGGTCAGGATATATAAAACAAGCAAGATACACATTTTTATTAGTTCATTCATCTTAGAGGGACTATATGTCGCGTATGGCCTCATTTCAGCCTACACGTATGCATGGACTAACAAAATATGTCTATAGCACAATAAGTAGAGAAACATTATAAACAAGCAAAGCTGCAGAGCTAAGCTAGGACTCTCTACCTATGGCTTCCATTGAACTAGAGGTATCCTACAGGAAGTCAGGCTCTGATACCATGTCTGTGACACCCCAGTCCGAGGACCGAGACATCTCCCATTCTCGCCCCAGGAACACGGGCAATGGGACAACCTGATAAACAAAAGCGAGACCCGTACGAACTATGGTCGCGTAATCCAATAGGTTCTGATTTACAAGAGTCATTGTTACAACTTCTATCACGCATATTGCATATACAACGAGGCGTAAACGGTCAGGGTGACCTTTACATGGAGTATATCATGCACACAAAACATTAGAATGTAAACGGTCGAGGTGACCTTTACATAACAACTATCAGAGGTTTATGGCAGCGGAGGCAAAGAAATCTGGGGTAGCGGAAGGCTTCTAGACCACAGGGTTCTGCTTGGGATACCGATTCCTAGCTCACGGCGACAGGGACTCAGCGACAACACCTTCCATATAAAACATGACAGCCCGCAAAGGATGAGTACTTTGATTATACTCAGCAAGATATCAACGAAAATATCAAGGAAACTATAACTATATGGCATGGCATAAGTACTGAATACAAGTGCGAGTCCAAGCTTAACGGTTGGACTTAACTTACCTACTTACCCTTGTAGATGAGATTCGAGAAATTGAAGGTGGGTACCGATTCTCAATCTCACACATAATCATCAACAACATACCCACATGATTCCAACATGAGGTTTCAGCAACCAGAATAAATTTAAGACGGTGAATAGTTGCCTATCCTGAGGGCATCATTGTTGGTGAAATTGTCATTAGCATATTATTAGGGTGGAAACTGCGATACACATACCGTCCACACTTCTGGGCGAGGACCAGAGGTCGTGGGTAAAGGTGTCCAGTTCCTGTTTGCCCGGCGGAGTCTGGTACGCGCGTGCTATCCCTACTCATGGTCTTTGTCCGGCACCTATGTCCTGACTGCGTCCAGTATGTAGGGGTAAGGACCATCCAGTCTCCTAAAGGGCTCGGCGGATGCCGCCATAGGGAGTTCAAGCCTCACCGAGCAAAAGCATCCGTCAGAAAAGTACACAATAAAGCCAAACGGTTCACCGCCCCTTTCTAGAAGGGGAGGGGGAACAAGAAGCTAAGACAAATGCCCCCATCCCCGTGGATCATTGGCCAACATTCGTCCGCACCTAGCCCGACGATGAAGAAGTGGGAGAAGCAAATGATTAAAGGCAAATGTCCCGGGGCTAAAAAGTAAAGCCGGCCTATGCCCACCAAGTTTTGATGGGGAAGAACTCCAAACAGTCATAGGAACTTGTTGTTATTAGCATGGCAGAATAATCCACTCAAGGTGCAAGCACCATGCAAATATGACATGCTTTCGTGCACATACAGGAATAACGGCGGTTACTACTATACATGCTTCCCGGGATCAGTACTCTACTGCAGGCATAAATAAAGGAGCATGATAACAAGCTATCTATGTAAGCCAAATATTAAATCTAGATCATATAGCAAGAATGAAATAGCAAGGTCACACCCATATACCGGATATTTAATACGCGGACTTAAGCGGGATCTATCGAACCAAAATATTACAAAGGGGGAGAGAAGGTGTCGATTCCTTGCCTTTGATGAATAGTTACTAACCAAACAATTTTTTCTGGGTCTTGATGTAGATGGCATCTAAAAGAATTTATTTACATATGTTTATACCCTTCCCAAGCTTATTAAAATGCAGCAAAACAAAGTACCTTAACTGCCTCTCAAAATGGTACTGAAATAAAGAGTTTTGAAAAATAAAACTAACACAAAAAGAATCAACTCATTTTGAGTTGTATTTTGCAAAATATCACCTTCTTAAGTTAGGGTGAAAATCAGAAAATAAAACAAGTCACTTATTTCAGAAAAAGTTAAAATCCTGACGGGTGGGATCCTCCAGGGTTTAATTACCGAACGGGTACAGGGTCTTTCCCCTGTGGATGACGGCGGTCGGGGCTACGGCGAGCTCCTCGCTGGCGATGGAGGGACGGCGAGGATGGGGAGGTGGCTCTGACGGGTTCTCCTCGACGCAGCGCGTCTAACGAGCCCCGCCTTGATCCTGGGGAGGCACCGTAGGAGAGGGGCCGGTGGTCGCCGGCGGCAGAGGCGAGCAGAGGAGGTCGCCACCGTCGACTACGAGCACCAGAAGATGGATAGAGGGCACCGGGATGATCGGGGAGAAGTGAAAAGGAAGATGGTGTAGGTTAATTAGCTTCCAGAGGGCTCCCTCGACCGAATTGCTCCGAGGCCGGCGTGAAGGAAACGAGGTCGCCGATGGCACGGTGGTGCTCGACGGCGCCCGATTCTTTGCGAGGTGAACCCTGCGCGGGAGGGGAGGAGGTGTGTGGAAGCTGGAGGCTTGGGGTGGTGCTTAAATAGAGGGCCGGTGTGCTGCTTGCCGGGGTGGCACGGAGGCAGTTTACTGCGAGGTAAAAAGAGGCGGCCGGGGGGAGCAGCGCGACGCGCGGGGTGGCGACGATGGAACAGAGGATTTTGGCGGCGCAAAGGGGGAAGGAACCTGGCGTGGGTCTCGTCACGTCATCAACAGCGGAGGGCGTTGTGGCGACAGTTACCCTGTCGGTCGGCGCGTGCGGCGCGCGCTCGGCGGCGGGGAGGAGCCAGCTGGAGGGGGGGTGGTGTTTGCGGGGTGTGCTAGGAAGGGAGGAGCAAGCGGGAGGCGAGGCAGGGCATCGAGGAGGGGAGGGCGTGACGGCGACCACTGGGCGGTGGCGCCGCCCAGTTATTGCCACCGGCGTGGTGACCGCGTCCGGGCATGCCAGGAGCGGCATCAGCCTCGTGAGGAGGCTGTGGTGCACCATTCCGCGAGAACAAAAGATCATTGCATGCAGCAGACGAAGATCTTCAACTCTTCTTCTGAAGCCATACTGAAATTCGAACGTTTCAAATGGTGCAATTTCAAATCTTCAATTCAGGCCAAATTTCAGAAGGTGTTTTAGGGAGTAAGATGGGGTTTTCTGGAGTGGATCTTCCAGTATGTTGTATAGCACTGGAAGGAGCATCCAAAAAGAACATTTGGCCATCCAGGAAAAATAGTTGGCAATACAAATTTGTTTGAATTACAAATTTGCAGAGATAGCCTTGGAAGCAAAAGATCAAGCTCTAGATCATTGTTTGAGATGGGACTTGGATGTGTGGATTCAGAATGGGAAATGGAACATTTTCCTAAACCATGGTTCTGCATTATTTGAAAGTTGAGAATTGAAATATTTCCAAAATTCAAATCTGCAAAAACAGAGATTTGAGATCAGATGGAGATCTAGGGATGTGCTTGATGTGTGGTTTGGTGCATTGTGTTCATAATGACATTTAGAGCATTTCATTTATCTATTGTTTTCCCAAATTCCAAACTTGGTAATTGAGAATTTTTAAAGGATCAGATAAGATGATTTGGACATGGATGCTATAGAAGGGGTTTTAAGATAGATCTTGGGTCAGGGTTCATACATGATGTAGACACACATAATGTGAGTCCATATCAAGCATTGGCCCATCAAGAATAAATATTGGGTAATGCATTACATTTGGAAATTCAGAAATAGCTGAAATGGCTTCTGAATTTATAGAAGGGGTATATGGATACATATTGATCCAAGATTTTTGTAGGGTGACATATAGCACATGGGGAACCTAGAATGATCACTGGATCATCCAGGAGAGAATTTTGGTAATGCACTTTAGAAAATATTAAGAAAAGTGCAAAAACTTAGGTGGCAAATATGATGAATATTTTTCAAAGAAGATATGGAATATTTTTATAGAAATGGTGTTTATATGACATAGGTATCACTCCCTAATTTTTGGAGACATAGATCTTGGGGTTGCTTTGCAAAGCTAGGATTTAGGGTTTTTCCCCAAAAGAAAATAGAAAATTATTTTGAAGTATTTTGGGTTTGAGAAATACCAAAAGGACAACCTCTTATCATAGGTTCAAAAGTCCAGGAGGCAAAACTTAAATATTCTCAAGCTTGCAGGTTTTGAGAATTAAAGAAGGCCTAGAAAATCCAACTGGAAATTTCGAAATGGGGCAAATGTTTTGTTTTGGAAAATTTTGAAAAGGGCCAGAATTTGGGTCGTTACAAGCACCCACCAGATTGTCTTGCGTATCGCACTTCCGGTCGGGTCTCTGTCGGCGCTGTGTCCTGCATATCGTGCTCATCACCGAGGGTACATGGTGACGGTTTCGTGTGTGAACACACTTTTTGGCAACTCTGCTGGGGATGAAGCTTTGAACGATATTTCATGATCGAACTTACTACGTAGAGAGTGTCATCAAGAGGCTACAATCTACAAACTATAACATGAACACACAATTCATTTATGTAGATGCAGATAGACCTTATGTTGGTGTTCCTAGAAATTTTGATGAGCATACTGTATCGACTAGCCCTAGTTATTTCAATAAAGCATCTAATTACGTGCATGAACCAATGCAGAATAATCTCCATGCTTCAACTTCTTATAATTTTAACAACATGCAACAGGTTTATTCGAATTCTCATGCATCGGTAATCCCACAAATCAGTATGCCGATGAACAACATGATGAGTTCGATTAATAAATATGAAACACCTCATCCTAGATATTCTAAGGACATTCCAGATAGTGTTTCACAGTTTTAAGCATTCATGGCTGTTAAGCACCTCTCATGATGTAAAACTTTGTGGAAAGAAAGGTGGAAAAAAGAAAGTAAAGAGAAAGGAAAAAATTAAAAGAAAGGCGAAAATATTAAGAGAAGAGCTATTTTCTTAATGAGACAAGCGTATATGATTCTACTCCATTTGAAAGTAACCGAAGGATAAAAATTATTGAGTCATTTTCTTTTTAATATTTGCCTTCATCAGTGGTGCAGGGACGGGGACACCAACGCTTCCCCCACCAACCATGAGTATTTTTTTACCCTTACGATTTTCTATGCCAAAATAATTTGAGGCTTTTCTATATCTTTCAATATTAGCTATATACCTTGTGCTCAAAGTGTCAAATATATATACACATACACACACTTTGTCACATTGGATCCAACTAAATATTTTAGTTGTAGAATTTTGACTTTTGCTTTCTCATTTGCCATTCCGTGTGTACTCGGTAGCCTGTATTTTTACTTTGGGTATGCACCCACTTTTCTTTAAAAAAAATACTTTGAAAGTTTATGAAAAAAATCATAGTGCTTACTAATAGCATGCAGTATTTTATATCTGCAAAATTTTGTACAAAATTATGAAGTTTTGGGGTCTGTGAAAAAAAGTTACTATGTAGACAATATTTTCATTGTTACAATAAGTCTGTTGAAGTAGTTTACCTTTCTTGCATCTTATTAACGTGCTCACCTCTTTTTCGCTCATAGGATGCATGGCTATTGGTATGGATGGAAATGGATTAGATATAAAACAGTACAGTTGTTTCCTCATTTGTTAACATATTTTCTTTTGGGATACCAATACGAACCACATGTCGTAACAAATAGGAATAGGAGTATTACTATTCTAACTTATGTAGTGGCAATATATTTATGATACTCTCGCACATATAGCATATTTAGTTATTTTATTTTATTAAATTTATCTAAAGGAACATGAATTCACATTAAAATATGTATAGTTCTTGCCAGCATCGGCGAACACCATGCGCAGGTGCAGTGGGTTGGAATCAAAGAGGAGCTTCATGGTGAGCGCGGTGGTCGACGTGGTGGCTGCCATCGTGGAAATCACCAACTTGATATTTCCTCACGATAAGTTTATTCCTTGTTGGAATAGAGTAACCAATATACTTATATATATGGTGCCATGGGCATCTAGATAGAGACACCTCACAGGCCCCTAGGCCTTGCCATTACAATTACCAATGGAATCGTGTTCTCACCATATCGTCTGACCAAGAAAGCTTAAATAATATCTAGTGACAAGGTTAATGTTAGGGTGGAAAATCTGGCGGGGAAAGCTTGCTATTTAAAGAGAGAGACCGCATCCAAAATAATAATAAAAATTTCTACAAAGTATCACAATATTATTGGTGACAGTAAATTTCTACATGTAATTTACAATCATTTCTTCTTAATGCGTGAGACCAGCGTATATGATTTGACTCCATTTGATTGTGAGGGAATAATCAAACCTTAATGGCCAATTTTCATTCAAGTATTTTCTCACATCAGTGGCAAAGAGAGGTGGACACCGATGATCACCCAACAATCCATGAATATTTTTACTGGAATTTTTGGCATGTGCAAATGTTTTGTGTGTGCAGGTGTGGGTGAGCTTGGGATGTTTTTTGAGTTTTCACCTCTTTCCTCCTTCCAACTTCTCTATAGGATACAACTACAAGGCTATAATAATTAAGGGCAATAAAAAACAAGGCTATGATAATTGTTATAGAAATTTATAGCTATAGTTTGACCGGTGTGAAACGAAATATTTTATAGCTACAATAAATTTATTACAGAATTTTACAATATTTTCTTCTTGATATAATCCTCTTCCTTTCTCTCTTGGGGTATATGATTCTATTCCATTTAAAAAAGAGCGAACTGATAGAATAAAGAAATGGTTTTCTTTTTTATATGCTCGTCGGGCTTCCTCCCCAAGATGATATTGCTCTATTTTCAATTGGGCGAATGGCTCAAAGGACTGTTTTGATCTTAATAGTGAGGGCATACATGATGTGCTTGGAAGATGTGCTCCAACTTGCCGCTGAGTGCATGCAAAAGACGTGTGCCGTCTCTAGGAACACTGTACCTGCTTGGGATATCTCCTTCGCCCTTTGCCAGAAGCTTATCTTGAAAGTATATACCTGTGGAACCATTTTGAAAAAACCATCAGTTGGGATTGCGATAGCCTTTAGGAATTTTGAAAGAATGATGAGGTTTGCCAACATGATGATCTTTATTCTTGCCTCCTTGTTCTATCCCTCCTTGTTCTATCCTTAGGTACCCTAAAGATATGCGAGGTTTTATCCATTTTAAAAGCACTTCAAACTAGTTCCGGTCCATACATTTATAGATGCAGAAGTTATACAGATGTGTCACTCTATAATATTTGTTTCCAACTTATCATATTCATATATGTTATGACAGAGGCCACAAAAGATGGAGGTGCACTTTTATCTGATCTATGTGATGCATTTATCGACCATATACTTTGTTTTGATGTCAAGAACTGTATGCCAGTCTGCGATTCCCATTCAAAGGGTGGTGTCAAACCAACTATCATTCAATGTGATGTTGTTAGTGGATGCGTATGCACATACTGCTGATAGGTTCTAAAGAAAAGTAAACATGGCAATTTACTTGATGTAAAAAAATGACAAGAAATGTATTTCGTGTGTACCAAATATGGTGTTAGAAAAGAAATTACATAAAAACATGGATAAACACACTTTTATTTGGAGAATGTACAAGCATTCTTCTACATCCATATCATTTGATTTTTTTTCTACACATGCATTTTCCAAATATTCTGCTCAGACTAAACCGTGGTCCGAGCGTACATATAGGAAAAATTATACACGATGTACTATTTTCATAATACACGACACTAACAGAAATGGCACAATTACCGAGCGCCAAATAGTTTGCCGAGTGTATTATCACAGACACACAGTAAAGACCACCCTAAGCCGAGTGTCAGGGAAAAACACTTGGTAAAGAAAAACACTCGGGAAAGTTACCTGTTTGCCGAGTATATTTTTTGAGAAATTCGGCAAACAAGTTACTTTCCCGAGTGATTTTCTGAGACACTCATCAAATAACTTCCACTCGGCAAACCTCGTGGACACATGTCCCTGCTCGCCACGGCAGACAAGAAGTTGACCGCGGTACCAATTGTGATGAGTGTTATGTGAAAAACACTTGGCAAACTTGTCAGCCGTTGGTGTTTGCCGAGTGTTATTCTGGGACACTCGGCAAAGTATTTTTCTAAATTTGACTTTTCTGATTTATGTGAATTGTGATGTAAACCACCACTTTTTGAGTTGATATTTTGCCTCTTTTTCCCGCCACTTTCTCCTGCTCTCTCTTTCCCACCCACTCTTTCCTGCCCCTGCTTTCCAGCCACTTTATCCCACCTAGACTTTCCCGCCTATCTTTCCTGCCCTCTCTTTCCCTCGCTCTTTCCCGTTGCTCCTTCCCGCCATTTTCTCCTGTCTTCTCTTTCCCGCCCTCTCTTTCCCGCTTATCTTTCCATCTCTCTTTCCTGCCCTGTCATTCCCTCTCTCATTTCCACTGCTCCTTTCCCGCCCTCTCTTTCCCTCACTCTTTTCCCATCGCTCCTTTCCTGCCCTTTTTCTGCCATCGTGACCGTATATATATCCCCTCACCCAGATGCTGTGTTCCATCAGTGTTTTGGGTGATCTTTCTGTTAGTAAAATTACTTGGTAACGTGAGGACTCTCTGGGGGATGCTATCTTCTACATAAAAGAATTGAATGAAATCCCCAAGGAGTTTCTCACGGTACCATCGTATTTCAACATGATGTCCTGCATGGCCTTCACGAGCCTCCGCTGAATATTCCCAGATACTGTGTTGCATCGATGTTTTAGGAATTAAAATGAAATAAAATAAAAATAGAAACATTGTCTGTTAGTCTTGATTGAAATTCCACAGGGAATTAAAACTTTTGTGCTTATTTAAAAATATTTCCCTATATGAAAAATAGAAACCTTGGTTTCAAAATGTTTGAAAACAATACCCTTCTGTTTTGGAGATTTGGAAATTTAAAAATATTATTTTGGCTGAAAAATAAAACCCCAAAACCCTATTTGAAAAATATGCATAAAGGGACCCTTTTGGTCTACCCTAGCATTTTGAAAATTTGAATTTTTTTTTGAACCAAACCAGTGCCAATGTACTCCTTATCAAATAAGCTTTCCAAAAATATTTTATTTTACTTTTCTGAGTTCATTTGAATGGTTTTTGAATCAGTTTGGAATTTGAATTATTTTCAAATAAAAGAAAACAGAAAAAGGAAAAGGAGAAAAACAGAGAAAATAGAAAAAGGCCGCTGACATGGGTATGCCTATCGGGTACCCTACCATGGGGGTACCTGGTGCACGTATCGACTAGGCCCAAAATATCAGAGCCTACATGAAGCCCATGAGGGGAGGCCCACGAAGATGGAGTATCCTCCAAGTTCAGCGAAGCAATAGTCGGTTTAGAATTTCCATACTTGTAAATCGAGTCGGTTACGAACACCCGAGACCCAGCCTATTATTTAAGGACTGGGAGGGCCATCGAACCAGACAAGTCACACCATAGCCACCATAAGCCCTTGCGAGATCGACATCTCGCCGGGATCCTTGTAATCGCCATATTCACAAATCAATACCAGACAGGCAGGACGTAGGGGTGTTACCTCCACTCGAGGGCCCTGAACCTGGGTAAAATCCTTGCCTCGCCTGTCAACCGTCGACGCTTCCAGCTCTACCACGTTCTCTCCCCCATATTCATAACCTAGGGACCTTAACCATGGGTCTTGATGAGTCTACCCCTCGTCAAGTGGCGCCGTCTGTGGGAAAGAATAGCGCTGGACTCGAAGCTTCGTCGGTTCCATCAGCAAACGGCAACTCGCCGATCACACAAGCAAACGGCAACTCGCCGATCTCACCTGCAAACGGCAACTCGCCGATCATGTCCACAAACATCGACTCGCCGAGCCAGGCGACACACGGCAACTCGCCGATCCACTCGAAAAGCGGCAGCCTGCCCGCTTCACCAGCAAAAAGCGCATCTGCACTGACAGCAAACTTCAATCCACACTCGCCAGATCTTCAGGAGGCGTTTTCTGGTCTTGAGTCAGGTTTGGATCTAACTTTTGGAAAATTCAGTTTTTTCGTAAAGATGTTGGCACGCAGGATTTGTCAGATCCGCAACAACTCGCGCAAATCGCACTCGAAGCTCCGTCGGCTGCACTCGCCATGTCATCGATTCCTGAGGCCTGCTCACCTGCAACAACCATGTCGACCGGCGGGTTCGACAAGTTCGTGTTGGAGGAACTCCAAGGCGAGGAAGCTGAATCAGCGTACCGCAACAGCAACTTCGACATCGATCTTCCACTCGACGACTCCTTCGACTGCGGGATCTCCCTCGACGATTTCTGCGAGCCCGTGATTCATAACGACAGCAACGTCGAATCAGAAATCTTCGCCGACACCAACCTCGACTCGGAAATCCATAATGGCTACGCCACCAAGGAGATGAGCATAAGCGATGAACAAATCGACAACGAGCTTCTTCTGGAAGATCTAATCGATGAGCATAATGGTTCTGACATGAGCCTCGATGACGACATCGAATCCATGACTGGAATCGACAATGCATACACGTGCCCTCGGGTCACGCCATACCAGGTCTATGTGGCCTTCTCCGCAGAATCATCCGCAGCGGCAGCTACCCGCAGGCCTACACAGTTCCCATGCACGGTAACCATGCCGGATGGGGTCACAACCTTGACGATCACGGCAGAGATGGCGGCAAAAGCGGATAAAGTCATAAAGGAGTGCACAATGATGCCAGCAAACTCGACCCCGGAGGAGATGTTGACCTACCAGTACTTCAACTGGCAAGAGTCGATTCGACTGCAAAACTACCGAGCGGCACTCGAAGAACGCAAAAGGCAAGCTAGCCTATCAAGCGCAAGAAGAAGGGAGCAATCCCTCGGGTCCACACAACAGCCAAACTCACGACCCAGGTCGCGGTTGGCAAGCCTGCCAGAGCATGAGAGAGCAAAAATCACTCGCAACCTGTCGTTCATGACGGAAGATACTGAAGGAATCCCAGTACCCAAAACAGCCGCGGGTGCACTATTCTCCATAGGTGCCTACCTCAAGGCACTACAACCTCCGGCGGATGATCCACATGCCGCCCTGCATCGCCAACAACTCAAATCGCTAGCTCTAGCGGCAGAGGCTTTACAGCCAGAAGACAAAACTCCATCAAGAGGCCGAGATCGAGACCTAGTCGACTCTCGCCATGCAGAGCATAATCGCAGTGGTCGCAGCCACCACTCGAAGGATGCAAGGGGAAGCTCACGAAGGCACAGATCTAGCAGGAGCAGATCACGAAGATCATATAGCAGTGATTCATACTCTGATCGTGAACCAGAGCCATGCGGAGCACTATGCTTCACTCGACGCATTCGCGAGACGCGGATGCCCAAAGGATTCAAGCTCACAGGCGAACAACCCAAGTACAACGGTCGCCAGGAACCTTCCGGGTGGCTAGAAGACTACAGACTCGCTGTGGCATGCCAACGTGGCACAAACACCACAGCGATGCAATACATACGACTTATGCTCGAAGGCACAGCCCGCGACTGGCTCAAAGCGCTCCCTCCATCATCATATGACTCGTGGGACGATTTCCGCAGAGATTTCATCAAAAACTTCGAGCCTCTTTGTGAGCGCCCGAAGACATTCGAAGAACTCAGAGCATGCACTCAACGATCAGACGAGTCGTTGAGGTCATACATACGAAGGTGGACCGAAATACGCAATTCGGTTGGCACCATATCAGAAGATAGAGCCATGGATGCTTTCACACAGGGCCTCGCCCGGAAGGACTTCAAAGAGGCACTCGGCCGCGAAAAGCCAAGTTCTTTGGCACAACTCATAAAAATCGCGACTGAGTGGGCAGATGGAGAGGATTCTGTCCGCAGATCCCGCTCTTCCCCACCACGCGACAACCATGACAGCGGCAGTCGAAGCCGCAGAGATTCATACAGAGATGATCGCAGGCGTAAACGCTCCAAACGTCCTTACGACGACAACAGACCCGAGTTCATGGCGGCTGGCTATGCACAGCCCCGTGATGACGAAGACAGAAGCAATCGCCGATCAGACGATCGACGGGACAGTCGAGACCGCGACCAGCGGAGTGACAAAAGGCAAGAGTGGCGAAGACGCAGCGAAACAAAACCCCAGCGAACATACGACGAGAAGATGGACGACTGGTGCAGATGGCACCTCTTCAAGGGGGATGATGGAAGGCTACGCTCCAATCATACTCTCAGGAACTGCAAGGAGTTCGATCAAATGGCGACTGAATACATGAGACGACTCAAAAGGTACGGTCCAGCACCCGCTGAGCCTACGCCTGTGCCTGTACCACAACCAAACGCTCAGCCTGCGCTCATGGCGCCACCGCCGCCGCAGCAGCAGCAGCCACAACAGCCTGCCCCAGGCACAAACTTCGCGGGTGCCATACAACCCATACATCGGGTAGAAGACGATCAATATCCACAGCCCCACGGGCAGATGTACATGATTCAAAAGGGTCGCCCCTCCAACAGGCAGCAAAAACTCATCACTCGACAGGTAAACATGGCTGTCATGGCACCCCTGCGGTGACTGAGTTCCTGAAGGGATCGGAAACCACCATAAGCTTCAGTCGGGAGGATCATCCCCCAGCTGTAGTTCGACCAGGGCACGCAGCTCTGGTACTCGACGCACAAATTGGAGGCTACGCCATGACCAAGGTCTTCATGGATGGAGGCAGCGGCATAAACATAATCTTCGCGGACACGCTCCGCAAAATGAACAGGTCAGTCGAAAACCTCCCCAAATCTTCAAATACCTTCCACGGTATCGTCCCAGGCAAAGCAATCAGCCCAGAAGGCACCATACAACTCGACGTTACGTTCGGGGACAAGAGCCACTTCAGGACGGAATCGATTGAGTTCGAGGTCGTCGACTGGAAATCACAATACCACGCTATCCTTGGGCGCCCGACGTTCGCTCGATTCATGGCGGTGCCACACTACGCGTACCTCGCGCTGAAGATGCCAGGGCCAAAAGGAGTCATAACTATCCGCGGCAACTTTCAAAGGTCTGATGCTTGCGACCGTGACTTCAGCAAAATCTCCGAGACATTTGGCGTAGAGGAAACACTCGCCGATCTGGCGACCTCCAACGACCGCACACTCCTTCCGGAGAACAAAAAACTGGCAGTCGACAGATCCTTCAACGCAACAAACGACACAAGGTTGCATCAGGTGCACCCGACCGACCCGTCCAAGACAGTCAATGTATCGTCGAGCCTGCCTATCGCATAGGAAGGCGCGCTCGTCGAGTTCCTCCGTGAGAACTGGGATATATTTGCGTGGTGTCCAGCCGACATGCCAGGTATTCCCAGGGAATTCGCCGAGCACTCTCTACAATTATTTCCAGATTCAAAGCCAATCAAGCAAACTATGCGCCGAATCTCCGGCCCAAAGCGAACCGCAGTCGAATCAGAAGTCGACCGGTTACTCGCAGCAGGATTCATCAGAGAAATCAAAAAATCACAATGGGTGGCCAACCCCGTACTCGTGGAGAAGAAGAACACAGACATCCTTCGGATGTGTGTGGATTTCACGGCACTGAACAAGTGCTGTCCCAAAGATCACTTCCCTCTACCTCGAATCGACCAGATCGTCGACTCCACCGCCGGATGCGCACGACTCTCCTTTCTGGATGCCTACTCAGGCTACCACCAGATTCGGATGAAGAAGGAAGACGAAGAAAAAACGGCGTTCATAACCCCACTCGGGGTCTACTGCTACACAACTATGCCCTTTGGGCTCAAAAACGTGGGTGCAACATACCAGCGCATGATGCAAGACTGCCTCAAAAAGCAAATTGGACGCAACGTCCAAGTTTACGTAGATGACATTGTCATCACACAAGGGAAGAACGCACACTACTCGACGACTTAAGGGAGACGTTCGCCAACCTCAAGCGCTTTCACATCAAGCTCAACCCGAAAAAGTGCACGTTCGGCGTTCCAGCCGGGCAGCTCGGGTACCTTGTCTCTGCCCGAGGAATCGAAGCAGATCCAGAAAAAATACAGGCCATCCTTACAATGCAAAGGCCTTCAAAACTTCATGACGTGCAGAAGCTGGCGGGTCGAGTGGCAGCGCTCAGTCGATTCATCAGCAAACTGGGCGAAAAGGCGCTACCATTTTATCGACTGATGAAGAAGGCGGACAAGTTCGAGTGGACGCCAGAAGCCGAAGCAGCTTTCACAGATCTCAAGCGGATCCTCACAAGCCCTCCAATCCTCGTCGAACGGGACCACACCTGTATGGCTACAAACAGGGTGGTGAGTACCGTACTGGTAGTTACAAAGCATGTATGTCAAAACAGCGGTACCCGCTATCAAAGCTGGCACGGTATTCATGTCCTCAAGGAAGTTGAGCACTACTTACCGATCACCGTGGTAAGTAACTCAGCGACATCCTCACAAACCCCAATGCAACGAGTCGCAAAATGGCTCATCGAGCCAAGAGACATCAAGTACGAGCACCCGAAGGCATCAAAGCACAGTCCTACCCGACTTCACAACCGAGTGGATGAAGCCCAGCTGCCCAAGAAGCACGTACTTCGATGGGTCCAAGAAGCACGAAGGCGGGGCAGGCGTCATCCTCATATCACCAAAAGGCGACAAGCTTCGCTATGTTCTGCAGATGGGATTCAAACTACCCTCCAACAACGAGGCTGAGTACGAAGCCTTAATTCACGGCATGCGGATGGCAAAAGCACTTGGGTGCACTCGATTGATGATCTACGGCGACTCGAATCTTGTGGTGCAGCAAACAATGAAGACCTGCGACGCACTCGCAGACAACATGATCGCTTACCGCGACCTGTACAACACATTGGAGGGCAGCTTCGATGGCTGCGAGCTACGGCACATAGGAAGGGAAAGCAACGAAGAAGCAGACATGCTGGCCAATCTTGGCTCTACTGGCGCACAAGTTCCACCAGGTGTTTTCCTCGAGCGCATCGAGCACAGATCCATAAAAGAGAAACGAGCACCTCCTTCGTCGACTACGCCAGCAAAGGGTAAAACACCCAGCACAGAGGATCCCCCAGTCGAGGTACTCCTCATAGAGCCAACTTGGACTCGACCTTTTCTTGCATACATACTCCGCAGCGAGCTACCAGATGACATAGCCGAGTCCCGGCGCATCACTCGAAGATCAAAGGCATACACTGTCATAAACGGCGAGTTATACAAGCGCAGCATATCAGGTATGTTCCAAAGATGCATTGCATTCGAAGATGGCCAAGCCATACTTCGAGATATTCATGCAGGTACCTGCGGGCATCATGCCAGCAGTCGATCACTCGTAGCCAAAGCCTTTCGAGCAGGTTTTTACTGGCCAACAGCACTCAAGGACGCAGAAGACATAGTCAAAAGGTGCATTGGCTGCCAAAAATTCGCAACAAAGCCACACGCACCCGCATCGGCATTGAAGACAATACCATTGGCTTGGCCTTTCGCCCAGTGGGGGCTTGATATGGTTGGGCCACTCAAAAAATCGTCGCATGGTGGGCATACTCACCTTCTGGTGGCAGTCGACAAGTTCACCAAGTGGATTGAGGCGGTACCAATCACAAATTCGACTGCCACTACGACAGTCAACTTCATAAGGAGCATAATCTATCGCTTTGGCGTCCCAAACAGTATCATCACTGACAATGGCACAAACTTCACGGCTGAAGAATTCAAAAATTTCTGCAAAGAGTAAGACATCACGCTCAACTACGCATCTGTGGCGCACCGCAATCCAATGGCCAAGTCGAAAAAGCCAATGGACTTGTGACAAGCGGGATCAAGAAGCGCCTCTTGGTGCCACTCAAAAGGGCCGCGGGGGCTTGGGTCGAAGAACTCCCGTCTGTGCTGTGGAGCCTGCGCACAACCCCCAACGCTTCGACCCAGTTCAAACCATTTTTCATGGTTTATGGTGCAGAGGCAATACTGCCATCAGACGTGCGATTCAATGCACCTCGAGTCGAAGCTTACAACGAAGGCGACGCAGAAGAAGCACTCGAAGACCAGTCGATTTGCTTGACGAGGCGCGTGACACGGCCCTGGCCCGCACAGCTGTTTACCAGCAGGATCTCCGCAACTATCACAGCCGTCGACTGCGCACAAGATCGTTCGACGTTGGCGACCTAGTCCTTCGACTGAAGCAGAAGAAGGTGCATAAACTCGCATCCCCATGGGAAGGGCCTTTCATCATCGCATATCGACTGAAGCACGCGAAGACAGGCGAACTTTCACATAATCCTTGGAACGTTGCGCACCTGCGCCGTTTCTATGCATAGAGTGCTCAAACTCATACAATGTAATAGGCGATATGTCGGATGGCTGCAGGTTTCAGACGCGCTCTTTTCCTTACCAGGGTACCTAAGGGGACTGGAAGGTTTTTAATGAGGCGGCCTGCAGCCTAAATATTCAAAAGTGGAATACAATCAATGTTCCTCCTACTCCTTCGTGTTCACTACTCGCATAATTCATAACTGAACCTCCCCCGAGACACTCGGGGGCTGCGTTGACAATCTCAAAGAGTTTTCACTCATGCAAAAGCATCAAACCTTAGCTGCACCCGATCACTCGGGGGCTGCGTCACAAGGATCTAAGTGAAAAGTACACAGACTCTGCAGTCAACACATATTTCATAAACCCCACTCGATTGACTCGGGGGCTGTACAGTCATTGGTTTACAATGACACATATTTCATAAACCCCACTCGATTGACTCGGGGGCTGAGTTCATAAAATAATGATCAATTCATATACAAAGAGTTACAATTTACACTCGGGGGCTGCCCCCTGTACAAATTTTACACTCGCAAAAAGCCTCAATCCTCAGGCTCGTCTTTTATGGGCAGCTCGGGACCACAAAGCTGTTCGCGTGTACACTCTATTAGTGTCTCCGCAGCCTGGATCGTATCATCAAGATCTCTTTGTTGAAGAAGCTCTCGGCTGCGGGTGGTTGCAACACCAACCGTGGTCTTCGACTGCGCACATACGCCATTGCTGCATTGGCCCCAATCACAAGTCTTCGAGTCAACAACTCTCGAATAGGAGTTGTTTGACGAAAGATGTCTAGCAAAGCGCGTATTCCTTGAGGCTGTGGCCCTGCAGGAAAAAGAATCTCGTTCACTCGAGTAAATGCCAAACGGCACAACTCGAGCAGTTCTGCGCTCCGCCAGGCACGATCTTGCAAGGTAGCAAGTATGCGGGCGTAGTAACCCTGAAGCCAAAAATGATCACGCCCAGTAGTTGGGTGTTCATTAACATTACTCAAACGCCCTTGAACGCGAGTCTTCTCCGCATCAAAGTTATCAACAAAGCCTACAAAACAGGCGCGTAAATCAGATTGGAAGGACAAGGCTGTGAAGCAAGCTTGTAAATAGAACAAAGACTCGAACTTACATTCGAGTTGCCTGTTTACGAGATCCATCTCTCCGAGCACATATTGCTCGCGTTGGGTGGCCAACGCGGGCCTCATCTTCAGTCGACGCAGCTCGTCCTGGGCGTTCTTCAGCTCCTGTTCCATTTTCAAATACTTGGCCTTCATAAACTCCATCACCTTGGCATCGTTTGCCACCTGAGCTGGTGATCGGGTGGCAGCCGGAGCTCGTGAGGAGGCAGTCGAAGCAGCGGGTTCTTGTGACTGTTCAAAGAGCATAATCGCAAAACGCGAGGTTTTACATTAGAAGCAGGAATTCAAGGCATAAGTTGTGAAACAGCTAGCATACAGCTCTTCGAGCGCAGTCAACATACGCAAAAGATTATATGGCATAAACAAAGTAGCAAAAGGCAGAGCGCACAATCGCGCAGTTCAAAGGTGTCATTACAAGACATAAAATCAAAAGGGTGGAGCTACCCTAATCCTAAGCAGACGATCCCGACTTCGACTTAAGCAAATGAGCAGCAGTCTCGGCTGCCCGGCGCTCCATGGTGGTCATAAACACCTCAGCCAGTCGCGCAGCTGCTCCGCTCACTCCCTTCAGAGACACGGGCTTCCCGTCTGGCTTCCGAGGGAACTCAGACAGTGCGCCCTCGTGTCGCATTCTATCCCGTGACCCAAAAGAAGCTTGAGGGTGGATGCTGAGCCGCGTACCGCAAGGGCGCGTGCGAAATCCGCCATGGTGGACGTTCCGGAGCCGAGGACGTTGGCGAAATCATCCGCAGTCGAAGGCCAGTTGGGAACACCGTCCTGTACACACACCGAGTGTACTCGTTGACTTGGCGAGTGCATCCGTCGCCTGAGTGCACCTGGCGCTGAGGTCATTCATAACACGATCGAGTGACAGCTCGTCACTCGACTCGTCTGCAGAAGCCGGCGCGCCAACAGCCCCTTCATAAACCAGAAAAGAGTACAAGGTCATTTCATGACAATCGACAAGTACATCTTACATATCAAAGAGTAAATAAACACTCACCTCCTATGGCCTGCGCGAGTGCTGCGAGCTGGTCAGCATATTCTCGCTCCCGTGCAGCAGCCGAGCGTGAGGCAGCTTCTAGCTCCTTCTTCGATTCTGAGCGCTGCGCGGCGAGTGCGTCCTCCAGCTCCTTCTTCTCGCCTGAAGCAGCATAGCACAAGCAGATCAGACTCGTCAAAGCATCTACTTCCACAAAATGAAGAATCAAAATCAGAAGGCAAAAGAACTCACGACTGAGCCGCTCTAAGCTGGCGTGCAGATCGTCCCTTTCCCGCTCCACCTGGACATACGCCTTGGCAGAATCTGCCAAGGTACGGTAGAAGGGCTGCAGGCATAATAAAAACAGCAAAATTCATACACTCGAACAGTTTTAAACTACTCGAGCCAGGCATAAAGGTACTTACATGGTTCATCCATGGCTCCGAAGTCGCGCCTGATGTTCCAACCTCTGGAGCCACTACCTGGGTCGCTTCCTCGACGGTCGTGGTGGTCATCGGGTGGGCAACTTCTGGCATAAGTGGCGAAGCAACGCGATGCTCGGAGTCGGGATTCTCTCAGTTGAGGGAGAATCACGCTGATCACTGTCAGCACTGCGAGTGGCATAAATGCACAAATATTCAGCAAAAACATGCAACAGCATATAATTCTATAGCATAAGCAAATGGTGCATACCTGTGCTCCTCATCTTCATCGTCGTCGAGGTCGTCAAAACTTGGGCCGCCAAAGACTATGGCGCCACTCGAGCGAGGAGGAGGAGTCGAGCTCATTGAACATGCACGCAAAGGAACGACGTTGAGAGCAGGTGGCAAGCCTGACTCCTCAACACCCTCCATACCTTGCCCCTTCGTGGGTGAGCTAACAGCGGAAGGAACCTTCTTGACCAGTCGACGCCGCTTTGGAGCCGCGGCTTCAACTTCCTGGTCAGGGGAGGCAATCTCTTCATCTGCACCTCCTCGACTGCCCGCTCTTCTACCTCCTCCACGTACGAAGTAGTGGCAGAAGGAATAGGCGACTGATTCCCTTGCACTTCCACCTCTTGTGCTTGGGTTTCTTCAGTTGGGCCATTCTCGGGTAGCGGTGGAAGAGTGGAAGCAGTCGAGTGACCCTGCACAACACAAAAGTAAAGTGAGTAATCAAATTTGCAATCGCAAAAGCATACGAGTGGCAACTCTTAAACTGCGAGCAAACTTCAAAAACATACATACCTCAGGCAAAGGGTTTTCCAACCCGTATGGAGCAACGGAGCACTCGATCTTGCAAGGGTCGTCCGCTCTCAGGTTGTGATGGAACGCACATGTGCCACCACCTCGCTCCTTGATAGCTCGTCCAGGCTCATACGGGTTGAGTCACCCGCGTCCTCGTACTCCCACATGGGTGCACTCGGGCACGGATTGGCCACACTCGCCTCTTGACGAACATCGCAATCAATTGGATGCCAGTGACTTTGTCCAGCATCCCATCGATTCGCGTCATCAAAGGCGTTGCTTCCGCCATTTCTTTGGCTGAAAGCTGGTGATCCCACGCCTTGGTCCTCGCAAGAGCAGCAGTCAAGAAATCGGCGACTCCCTCCTGCTCGCTACTCGCATAAAACCAGCCTTTCCTCCAGCCTTGGGCGGAGTCGACTGTCTTCAGGCGGAAGTACCTTGTGTCGCTGCGGACCTGGATCCCGCAGCCGCCCACTGGGTAGGTGTGGCCACCTCCTCTGTTTGGCCTCACCATAAAGATGGCCTTCCAGAGTGCCCAGCTGGGCGCAACACCAAAAAAGCATTCACATAGCGTGATAAACACCGCTATGTGAAGCACACCATTTGTGGTGAGATCATGGATCTGCACCCCATAGGCATAAAGGAGTCCACGCACGAAATCGTGGAGGGGAAGCGAGAAACCTCGAGGCAAGAACTCCGCAAAGCATACGCGCTCTTGGCGCGGGGATCGGGGAGTACCTCCTTTGCGTATGGTGCGCGGACGGCGAGCTCCTCCGCAGGTGGCAGATACCCCTGCTCGCGAAACTTCGCAAGGTGGGCGTCCTTGATGGTGGACCCCGACCAATCCCCGCCGCTCTTCTTCAGCGTGGTGGTGGATGCAGACGCGCCAGCCGCGCTCTTCTTGCCCTTGGTCACGGCAGTCGCAGCAGCAGTGGTGGCATCACGCTTGGCTCCTCCTTTCTTCGGCATTGTCGCAGTGGAGGAGCTTGGCGAACGAAGCTTGGTGGCAGAACAATAGGGAGCACGGCGCGAGGAAGAAGATGAAGCAGAGGCGGCGCAGGAGGCAAATGCAAAGTAAAAGATACGCCAGCACCGTCCTCTTCTATTTACCACAGATCGAAACGATCACGCCGTCGAAATAAGTGCATACGCCCCGCGCGAAATCCAGCCATACACGTGGCAGCCACGGAGAGCAACCGTCGCCGGCCACTACGCCCACTACGCACAGGAATCAAGGCCCATCATCACGCCGCGAGAAAGTTTCGCTGGAACGGTCAAATCAAAGGTCCACGTGGCGTCATCCTAGGTCAGCTCTGCAAAAATGGGCCCACGTAGCAGTGTCGCATCCCACCGGCCTTACCAAGCACGCCACCGCTTGTCAGAAGTGGCAGTCGCAAAATACGTCATTGCTGACGTTCACAATGTTCAACTGGCATAACAAATCACTCGGCGTATCTTCGGGTGGTCTCTCATAAGAATCTCGACTGATTCAATGGCAAAGTTCACAGATGCTAGTCGAATGACCTTCGACTACAACATCATACTCCCATCGAGAGCGTATCAAAAAATTCTTCGATTGACATGCCCGGGATTCAAAGTTTTGAGATTATCCTCCATTGCGAGCAATAAAGTACAATCTCGGGGGCTACTCCCATCGGGAGCGCTGTCGCGCACCCGATAGAATTCAAGGCAAAATATCAGTCGACAGAACATTCGACTCCGTTCATAGACAAAATCACACTCAAAATGTTCCCGAGTTGATCCGACGATCCTTGGATGCTGCATGCATAGTGCAAAGGTAAGACCCGCCGATCCGTCGAGCTGGGCTGGGGACCGCTCCCGCAGCGTCATCCTCAAATTAGTAGTGTCAGCAGACATGATATAAATCCCCAACGGACGCGTTGGGTTGATTGGCAAAGTATACTGCAGTTCGATTCAGTAAGACCTCAACGGCCGTTTCGAGTCTGTCCAGTTTGTTCCAGATTCGAGCCCAGGGACTCGAGTTTGTATGAAAGCTAGTATGGTTTTGCCACGAATGGTAGTTAACTAGCCCCGATCCCTCGGGTGAGCTGGGCCTGCTATGCTAATATCCCTTGACTCTCATAAATCATAGTCGATGAAACACTCGATAAAGCCATCATGTGCAATGTTATAAACGAAAATTCATATTCGATGAAACACTCGATTCATAGTCGAATGAGACACTCGACATTGTTATCATGTCTATTTCATACCAAAATGGTTTATTGTATGATGCAAAGTATCGTGCACAGTTATGTGAGTCCATGCCCGACTCTTCGAATCAGACAAGTACTCGGGGGCTACTGACATGGGTATGCCTATCGGGTACCCTACCATGGGGGTACCTGGTGCACGTATCGACTAGGCCCAAAATATCAGAGCCTACATGAAGCCCATGAGGGGAGGCCCACGAAGATGGAGTATCCTCCAAGTTCAGCGAAGCAATAGTCGGTTTAGAATTTCCATACTTGTAAATCGAGTCGGTTACGAACACCCGAGACCCAGCCTATTATTTAAGGACTGGGAGGGCCATCGAACCAGACAAGTCACACCATAGCCACCATAAGCCCTTGCGAGATCGACATCTCGCCGGGATCCTTGTAATCGCCATATTCACAAATCAATACCAGACAGGCAGGACGTAGGGGTGTTACCTCCACTCGAGGGCCCTGAACCTGGGTAAAATCCTTGCCTCGCCTGTCAACCGTCGACGCTTCCAGCTCTACCACGTTCTCTCCCCCATATTCATAACCTAGGGACCTTAACCATGGGTCTTGATGAGTCTACCCCTCGTCAGCCGCGGGGGACGTTTTGACCCAGGTCAAGATGCGGCCCACAGCCCATCTAACTCAACCCCGAAACCGGTACCTCAACTTTTATCTTTCCCACTGATAGGTGGGGACCACCTGTCATCTTCTTCCTGAGAGCGTCAATAACGCCCGCGGAGACCGCGTCTTCCTCGCTCGATTCCCACTGATTGAGGCCATCAATCACTCTCTCATCCATGCCTATTTAACCCCTACTCCACCTCTCCATTTCCCCATTGGAAGCTCGTCAAATCGTACCCCCAGGCCGCCGATTTTTCTCGCCGAAGTCCGCGGGTACCGGCGCACTCCGACGACGATTCCGGCTCCAGCGTGAGTTCCCACCGCCTCTTTTTGGTACATTGAGACTTCCCTCTCCCGGGCGCACCTCCTGATCCCCTTGCTTGGATGTTTTGTCCACAAGAACATCGTGTGCGAGCTCGACTGCATCTCGCCGCCGCTGCCACAACTTCGGTAACCTCTCCCTGCTCTTCCCGGAAGCAAACAACGACGCCAGGGCCACCAGCGAGTTCGCCATCCACTTCTGCATGCCGTCATCGACCCCTCCATCCCAGGGAAGCACCGTAGTGCCAGCAACATTGATGACCGAGCCTCTGCGCCGCCGCGTCGCCATTCTCCGGTCAACCCAAACCCTAGGTGAGCCGGATCTAACCCTGGCCGTCCAGATCAAAATCAACGGCCACGTTTTATTCTTTTTATCTGAACCGGTATGCACAGTCAGCGCACACGTGGCATCCCAGTTAGCTGCATAGTCAGCAATTCCAGCCAATCAGAGGCTGCCATGTGCCTGCCCACGTGGAAAATATTTTCTGTTTAATTAGAAAATGGCAGAGAAATGTATAATCTTAAGATTTAATATCTGGAGATCTACAAATCCAAAAATTACAAATGATATACCCCTGGACTCACAAAATAGTGTAGAACCCAATGGACCAATAAAATTTAACTTTTGAACTTTTTTCAAGTATTCAAATTTTAATATGTAAATTTGAGTATTTTTGACATAGTTCAAATTCTTTAAATCCAAATCAAGTGATTCTTTTTGCAAATGGATCACATTGTTGTCCCCTATCCAGTAGAACCATTTCACAAAACTTTTGAACCAGTTTGCAACTACTCAAATTCAAATATGTGGATTTGAGTGTTTTTGCCCTAATTCAAATTGCTAATCCAATTCAGTTGATTCCTTTTGCTTTTGAAAGGTATTGAGATCCTCTATCCAGTAGCACCACTGCCCAACTAATTTTAACCCTTTTTCAAGTATTCAAATTCAAATTTGAGGAATTGAGTATTTTCATCATAGATTCAATTCTATGATCCTTTTGAACATGATTCCTTTTGTAAAAGTGAATCATATGATCATACCCATCAACCAAAACGATTTTGACACTTTAACATTACCCAATATCATGCCTATATCAATCTTGTTAACCTAGTACACATTATTCAAATTTCAAATGAGCTATTTGAGTAATTGAGGTATATCCTAAGCATTCCCATTTGCAAAATTTGTGTTGAGATACTCAACACCAATGCACCTCTGTTTAAGCCATTGCTATCCATTAGCATCTTGAACCCTACTTTCACACAAATCAATTTGGATTGTCCAAGTTTGAAACTAAGTTTTTCCACCTACCACATCTTGTAAATCAAACCCTAACCCAAGTATTCCACTTGCTCAAACCTTGTGGCCATGAAATCCCATCATCATATCTCAATATCATTCATGCCTATGCAAACTCAAGCCTTTCAATCCTTTGACTTAGTTTGAACTACTAAAATTTACAAATGAGTTATTTGAGTAGATTGCCATACCTCTAATTCCTCAAATCAAGCCTATGTGCAACTTCTGCTGTTTGATCTATGTAGGTATCCTATCATTTCAATATAGCCCTTGGATGATCCAATCTTTCTTTCTAAGTATTTGACCTTTCATTCAATACCTCAAGACCATATCTTGCAAGCCAGCCTCATGCCATATCCTTAGTACATTAGAATCTTTTTCAACTGTTTTATCTTCCATGAATTTGTTGCCTTGGAATGCGTGTTTATGTTGTGTTACTTTTATCTTATAGTTTGTACGGAGAGCTACGTGTACTGATTGAGAGAAGTGTACGCTCTTCAACTACCAAAAAGGCAAGTGTCACTATCATGAATCCTACTGATTTGCTATGCATGTAGTTTTACTTAGTAGAAAATGCATGTGAAGGATATTTTCAAGTAAATAGTATATATGTTATGCTAAGCCTATTATTAGTCTTAGGACTTCCTTTAGTACCCTTAAGTTGCCATCGTAAGTAGATTTTGCTTAGTCTTTCTTGTAGATACGAGGTGGGATTCACTTGTTACGTGAAAAATGAGAAACTATCTTTGATTAAGGAAAACTACTTAACGAATGAATCACCTGGGTGGATTGGTTTTGATTGGTCATCAGAGTGAGTATATTGGTGGGGATGGCCACCCAGTATTCAAAGAGGTTGGACCAGTTCTAGTTTAGTAGCTTCCAGTACAGCCACATGTCATTATGGGCTCTGTCTGTTCTAAGTAAGTTATGAGACCTTGACCTGCCATGACTAGCAGATGTAGATGTGTAGGCGGAATGTGTCGGGCAACAAGGCTTAAGGTTCCATTTCCCAAAGGCCTTGTCTTAGTCTTCACCCAACCATTTGAGCAAAATGAGCATCATGGTAGAGGAGTTGGATGAGTTATGTGGGTAAAGTGTACAAAACTATGCAGAGTGTCAAACTAAGTACTTAGCAATGTCCCCAGTTATGGACAACTATGAGCAACTGGACCCAGCGCTGTTTGGAAGATCTCTCTCATCCCAATTTCTGAATAAAATTTGATGGGTTTAACAATAGGTAGGGGACACTTGGGGGATCCAATGATTTCCTTAGATTTAGGAGCACCTGGCGGATCCAGTGTCTCCTTAGCATTATTTTCTAAAAGATGAAAAGTTTTTGGACAAGTTAGGATAAAACTTGCTTTTCTGCAAATCAGCCTAAACTCCACCAGCCAAATAAGGATGTAATTGTTAGGCTCCATTTGTGTCCACCAAAAAGTGACAACTTGCCAATACAATTCAAATGTATTGACCCTTCATGGCTGCAACATTTCGTGTTGCAGATTTCGACGAGTGAGTTTCGATGGTTAGGGTTACGAGTCTATCCTCAACATGCTCGCCTGTGGCACATGAAGACGAAGGACTCCATGCTGTATATGTTTGTTCGTTGTAAACTCTGATAATCAGCTAGCCTTGTACTATGCAATTTGTAATCTTTATGTATTTCTAGATCATGCGATGTCACAACCCAAATTTTGGCCCTTCTTGAAATTTTCCAAAATCCAAATATTTGCCTCGTTTCAAATTTCCCCTTGCAATTCTCCTTGACTTAACCATTTTCAAACCAAGGCCAGGCTTGAAAATATATTCCATTTGGATTTTCACTTGCTTTGAGTCTATGACATGAGGAGATCATCCACCAAAAATTGCAGACCCAAATATGCCCCTTAAGTATTTTCTTTTCTCAAATGAGAAAATACTAAATCCACCCACCTTACAAAGGAGCTATTATTTTTAGGCTTCAATAAATTCTGCAAAAATTAATGAGTGACCCTCACTACCAATGGTCACAAAAATATACAAAAATATAGGATAGCCACTTGAGAAAATATGAATTGCACCTCACCTCAAGATTCTGGTCAAATCAAGCTTTGACGAAAAATAGTTTGGCCACTATTTTTCCAAGAGCACCAAGGCCACCCATAGACACCCAAGTGTGCAATCATCATCCTAGATCCTCAGATCAAGACCATGTCAAAAACTCACAAAAATGGCAATCTTCAATTTAAAGCATTTCTGAACTTTCAAAACTTTTGCATTACCAAGTATCATGGTTTGGACCATATGTGGACTATTTGGAAAGCTCTCTGAAAACCCTAACACATACTCAAAGCTCAAATTATGACTACAAGGTTTGCTCCCCAAAAACCATCTCTGAATATTTGGCATTAACTGAATTTTCAATTCATTTGGTTTTCAAACTTTTGAATCAGGTGGTCACCTAGTTAGGAAAGTTGTAGATCCTTGTCTCCTGCATCCAGCAAACACGTTGTCCAATTTTTCTGAGCACCATAGTGACCACATGAGCCTGATGCCACTCTGGGTGTCACTGACATGCCATTGGCATGGTCACCCGTGGCTCTGGCCGTCCCAGGTCGCCGTGGGCGCCGGCGAGCCTCGCCGTTCCAGACCACCTTCGCCCCTGCGCCCTGGACCACCGTGTTCCCCTCCTTCTCGCGAGCCAAGTTGCGAAGCCACGCCCTCGCTAGCCCCTCCTCTCTGTCTCGCCCGTCGGCGATGTGCCGCACGCGGCATGGTCACTCCGGTGACCATTCCCGAGCGGCGCCGCCCCCTTTTGGTCGCGCGCCTGCTTCCCCTCCATCTCCTCTTCCCTCCGCACACAACCGCCCCACTCGCACGTGCGAGAGATGCACACGAGCGCCGCCCGACACGCCGCCTGTCGCGCCTCCCCCACCATGCTCCCCCTCCTACCGCAGCAGGACCCGCAGCTCAGCGCCGCCAATTCTTTAACCCCAGAGCTTATCCGTGTTGCCTCCTCGCCGATGTAGCTTCCCGCTATGCCCTCCGTCGCCACGGCAAATCACCGGCCATGCCACAGCCTCGAGCTATATAAGCACCCCCATTGCCTCCCAAAAATCTCGCACCACCTCCCCTCCTCCTCAGAACCTCGCCGAAGCCGTTTCCCTAGCAAGGCGAAGCCCTGTGTCGCCGGAGTGAGCTCGAGACCGCCGCGTCAGCCTCGGGTCAATCCGTTGAGCGGACGCTTCCCCCTGCTCAATCCCCTAGCCCTTCAGCTTCGCCAAGCTCCCAGGAGTCCAACGCCGTCTTCGCGCCGTCGAGACCTAGGTCCGCCCTCGCCGGAGAAGAAGGGCGCAACGCCGTCCGAGAACCCCCCGTGCTATGCCGCACCTCGTCTTGCTCGCCGTCCTCTCCTCCATCGAACCGGCCAGGTCCCGAGCTGCCTCCCTCCCTCTATCCCGCCGGCGAGCCCACCCTAGCTCCACCGCTCGTCGGAGGCCTGTTTAGATAGAATACCTTTTCGGTTTTTAAATCTAGCTAGCGACCCACCTATCAGGGATTTAACAATTAAAACGTTTTCTGTTTATTCCTTTAGTTATTATTTGGTTTAATTTCTGAAAATTTGCCCAACTTTGGAGGGCCCTCATTAAATAAATATTGTATATTTTTGGGTGATTATTTTTGCCACAGTCTACAAATAAAATGCTCTTCCATTTAAAAATAGTTTGGTAATTTTTGGAGAAACTTTATTTCACAAATTATTTAATAGCATGAGTAGGGTATTAATGTGAATAAAATTTGTTCCTCTTAGATTTAAATCAGCACTGCCACCCCGAAGCTGAACCTAAGCCCTACCCCGCAAAGAAGGCAAGGAATCGACTTTTCTCTCCCCTTTTAACAACATTAAAACTTGTTACTTCTTGTTCGGGATTTTATTTTATCGCCCCGCATGTAGGAACTCATCCCCGCATGGTGCCCCCACCTTGAGTGAAATATTGCCATGCTAATAACAACTGGTGCCTATGATTGTTTGGAGTTTTCCTGTGTCAATCCCTGGTTGGTTCATTCCTGCCACGGCTTGACATCGGAGCATTTGGCTTTAATCATTTGCTTCTCCCCACTTCTTCATCGCCGGGGCTAGGTGCGGACGAACGTCGGCCAATGATCGACGGGGATGGAGGCATTTGTCTTATGCGTCTTGTTCCCGTTCCCCTTCTCGAAAGGGGAAGGGGACCATTTGGCTTTATTGTTTGTTTTACCGACGGATGCTTTTGCTCAGTGAGGCTTAGCTCTCCCTATGGCGGCATCCGCCGACCCTTTTAGGAGCCTGGATGGACCTTACCCCTTCATACTAGACGCAGTCAGGACATAGGTGCCAGACAAAGACCAGGAGTAGGGACAGCACGCAACGTACCAGACTCCGCCGGGCAAACAGAACTGGATACCTTTACCCACGAGCCTGGTCCTAGACCAGAAGTGTGGACGGTACGTGTATCGCAGTTTCCACCCTAATAATATGCTAAGACCAAGTTCACAAACTAAGGATTACCCTCATGTTAAACAACTACTACTAAGTTTATTTTTCTCCATGTTAACTTCTTGAAACCGGGAAAATATATTCGTGTTAGAGTAAACTTTAGTTTAGCATGCTCCTCTTTACATGTTATTATGCACCCCTGTTTAGATGTAACCCTGCTGCATTTGTCATTCGGTCTTGCATTAAACCTGACTAATGAAGATAATCACCTCCGTCGACTAGATTGAGTGACATAGTGCCGCTACCCAAGCACCCGCTTCATCAACCGTCGTAGTGGGTAACCATAGTCAAGTACCCCTGTTTGAGTCTCTTTCGATGCCACCCACTTGGCAGGCATAGTTGGTGAGATAGAGAGCGAGCTAGCCGGGGCTATGTTCTGCAAAGGTACCAGAGTTAGGCGTGCCTCCCCCGGAGGGGGTACGTGCCGGCTTCACTTTTGCATAAGTCTGGGTGTATGTCTGGACGGTGGCTATGGGAGTGTCTTGGCAGGAAGAAAAACTATGTGAATGAGACTTGCTTTCGCATGGCTTCCGGCTCGCCACCGGGAGTGTCGATGGAGTGGAGGGCATTCTGACGCAAGATGTTAGCAACCTCTCGAGAGTAATGATCTAGAACTAGCCCTGTCCCTGGGAAAAAGGACACGTTTTGTCTATGCCACACTATGAGTTTGGTCCGGTCGAGTATGGAGAAACTGTCTAAAATCTGCCCGCTAAGTTGTTGTTGAACCATAAGTTGAGTTGATCCGTTGTGAGCTAGTTGTGTTGATCTGAGACTTGAGAATATTCAGCATCAATTTCTCGAATCTCATCTACAAATGTAAGTAGGTAAGTTAAGTCCAACTTTTAAGCTTGGACTCGCATTTTATTCATGTACTTATGCCATGCCATCTAATCCTTATTCTCGTTGAAACCTTGTTGAGTACATTCAAACATACTCATTTCCTATTGGCTGCTTTTCTACCAAAGCAGGTGCCGCTGTGTTCATGCCCGAGTGCTTCCTCTACGGAAACTAGGTCCCATGTCCCAGCCAGAACCCTGTCCGGTCTAGAAGTCTTCCGCCTTTCCCTATAAAGTCTTCGTCTCCGCTGCCGTACTCTACTAGAGGCCCAATGATCATGTCCGATAAATAATGTAAATATTGTTGTGTGTGCATGTTGCACAACGGAATGCCTCTCTGTCTAAGTGTTATAAGAACCTCCCTTGTAATATTCCGCTGCCATAATATATTGGTCCGGTCTTTGAATATTGAGTTTGCCCATTGCCTGTGTTCCTGGGGCGAGAATGGGGGATGTCTTGGTCATGTGGATCGGGGCGTCACATGCGATGTAATAAAGACCTTTGTTTCTTAGTATTACATCTTAAACTCTGTGTGCTAGCGATTGATCTAGGGACTAGCACAGTAAAGCACAAGGATCGCACCTTTCCAGGTGAGGTCACTACAAGATGGTATCAGAGCATTGTGTTGACCATAGGTTCGTGACCCTAGGTTTGTGGCCCTAGGTTTGGATTAGAAATAGGAAGACCCTAGGGTGAAAATCTATCTAATCTAGTTTTTATTAAAATATGTTTGCATTTTGAACTTCTGGTATTCTCACCTACTTCACCTTCAAAAATATTCCTCTTGCTTTAGATGACCTACCTCCTGAAAACCATTAAGAAAAGACAGACGATGACCTTGTTCCTGAAGTGAGGGACTGATGCTTCATACGATGTTCTTCGACCCCGCAAGAAGTGCTGCATGGAAGACCAATCAAAAACTTGAAGATAGACTCTGATGCGGACTGCACAACACACGAAGATACACCGAAGGAGTAGAAGAGAAACTTGAAGCACCAAAGACAGAAATAAACTAGACTACCTTTAGTTCTCTTTTATCGAACCAAATTGTGGTATGACCATACTAGATTGTTTGTGTTTGGACCATGTTGCTTGATGCTTATTAGATATTGTTTGTAGATGAATTTTCTTGATCTGTTTTGTTTGGGTAGGAATCTTCCTTAGAATTTTTACTATCTCTTATCATCCATGCTAAGCCCTAAACCCAATCCTAAACTCAAACAGATGGCTCCGCCAAGATGCAATCACAACAACAACCCTCAGATGGAGTTAGCAATGCAACGGATGATAGAGGCACGGACTCAGTTGACTCAACTGATGACTCGAATTTTGATCAATAGCAACAACAATGAGTTACCCTCAGGAATGTTGCAACTGCTAGATGCACATACTCAAATAGTACAAATATGTCTCTGAATATGGTTAGCAATAACAACAACCTGCCACAGAAGAATCATGGTAGTAAGGAATTCGAAGTTTGTGTTAAGACAAGTCCCCGAGCTTGCAAAATATGTGGCGAAATAGGACATACATCCAAGGAGTGCTATGAAAAGTGCCCTAACTGTGATGGAAGCCATCTAGATGAAGAATGCCCCACAACTCAGATGTCTTGTGTCCTATGTGACAGAATCAATCATGTTCCTCTTCAATGTCACCTTTACCCCATGGTGCAACAAATGAACCAACAAGCCAAGGATGGAATATGCCAGTCCATTGGGAAGACCATGAAGGCACAAGAACCAAGAAGAACGTAGAAGCTGAAGTTGAGTCTCAGCAAGCAGCACATGTAGTCATCACCAAGTGTTGTTACACTTGTGGAGAGGAAGGACATATATCTAGTAACTGTACCAGAAAACGAGAAAGATTTCCCACATTTGTGATGGAATTTGAACCCCAGGAACTAGAAGACCTCTTAGCTTTAGAGAAACCCAAAAAGAAGAAGAGATGCAACAACTCCAAGGAGAAGACATTAGTCAGGTGTTGTGTTACAACTGCAAGGAGAAGGGACATTATGCTAATGAATGCCCAGGAAAGAACAATAGGAAGGACGATAAAAAGGATAATGGAAGTAACGAAAAACATAGGAGAGACCTCAACCATGTCATTTGTTGCAAATGTGGAGACAATGGACACTATGCACATGGGTTCCCAGAGAAGCTACTTACAGACTACACTAGGACATCAATGGACCACGAGAAGACATGACAACTCATTGCGAAGTAACCAGCTTGGGAGGAATCTGAGCAAGTGTACCCAGGAATAAATGTCACAAGAATATGTAAGCAGTATAATAGGGAACTACAATATATGGATGGTACTTTTCTTATGTAATGACACTTGTTATAAGGAGGAATGAAGTACCAAGAAGAAGGTTTACTGAAGGACCTACAACTTGTGGATTAATGCCATATAGAGTTTTTACTTGAACCTTTAGCGAAGGATCGATAGAAGTTTTCTAAAAAAAATATTAAGAGGTTTCAAAAGCCTAAAACCAATTTTTGTAAAAGTTTTTATCAAAATTGTGAAGTTGACCAAGTGTTAGAATGCGAGATTCAATAAACCATGTACAGAGTAATGATCTGGGTGCAGGATGGATTGAGCACCATTCCTACTACTCTTATTATTCACTCTCGTATTGTTGGATTTGCGAATCTAGAGAGACATACCTACAAGAGAGATGCCGTTGTTAAGTCTGAACCCTAGGATGGTAGAAATAATATGACCTTTAAAATAGGCAAGTGATGCCAAACATAGGAATACAGTGAGAATGACCACCAGCCAAGTTTTGAAGAGTAGTGGAAGATGTCGAATATACCAACAATAAGTATCAAGAAGGATGTCATGAAGTCTACTCAACTTGGTCTTCTGATTGACCCAAAGAGTGACCCCTCAGTGTCAAAAGTAGTTCAACAGCCATCCTATCTGGACTAGAAGCCAAATTGGGAGTAAGATAAACTCAAGCCATCTTGATGGAGTAAATAAGTTTAAGCTATGTGAATAGACACCCACCTATTGGAAATGAAGTTAGTAGACACAGAAGATTCAAAAGATGAACCAGTGCCAAGTCATACCCAGGATGAACCTAGTATGTGTTGGGAATATGCCCTAGAGGCAATAATAAAATGGTTTATTAAGCATATTCAAGTTTATGATAATAAGTTTATTATCCATGCTATAATTGTATTAAATGGAAACATAATACATGTGTGGAATATAAACACCAGGAGTCCCTAGTGAGCCTCTATAGGACTAGTTCGTTGATCAAGAGATAGTTAGAGTTTCCTAACTATGGACTTGTTATAGTCACTTGATAACGAGTCATATCATTAGGAGTAATGGTGTGATGGACATGACCCAAACAATAAAGAGTTGCAATTAATCGTGTCACAAAAGTTTTGTTGTCAACACTTTTAATATGCCAAATATAGTTTCCTTAGACCATAAGATTATATCACTCCCGTTCACCGGAGGAATACTTTGTGGACATCAAACGTCACTTCGTAACTGGGTGATTATAAAGGTGGCTTTCAGGTATCTTCGATGGTGGGTTGTTGGGTGATATGAATCGAGAGTGGGATTTGTCCCTCCATGTGACGGAGAAGATATCTCCAGGCCTTCTCGGTAATATAGCATCAAAAGTCTGCAGACATGTGATTAGGTGGTAATCACGAGGATCCTATATTATGGACGAGTAAAGAGAACTTGCCGGTAACGAGATTAAACTAGATATGGGGATGTCAACAATTATATCTCGGGCAAGTAAAATATCGTGAGACAAAGGGAATCGTATATGAGATTAATTGAATCTCCGGTATCGTGGTTCAATCGAGAAAAGGTTTTCGTTGAGTGTATAGGAATTAATATGGGCATCCCGGTCCTGCTATTAATTATTGATATGATCATGTCTATGCATTCTCGAACCCGTAGGGTCACACACTTAACGTTCTGATGAAATTAGGTTTTGCGATGAATTAAATGATGAAACGAACGAATGTAGATTCGGAGTCTCGGATGGGATCCCGGACGCCACGAGAGGTTCCGGAGGAGTCCGGAGAATAAGATTCATATATGGAAAGTTGTTTCCGAAGGTTTCGGAAAAGTTCCGGGAATTATTTGCAGGGTACCGGAAAGGTTCCGGAATGTTCTAGAAGGGTCTAGAAGTGGGACCACATATTGTATGGGCCCACATGGACTAAAGGGGTGCAGCTGGCCACTTGGGCCAGCCGCACCACCTAAGGCCCACATGGGCCAAACCGAGTTGGCCTAGGAGGGGGGAGCCGGCCAAACCCTAGGAGGAGTCCTAGGGGGACTCGGCTTGGGGGCCAAGCCACCCCTTGGCCGGCCGGCCCTAGGGCTCCCCCTCCACCTATATAAAGGGGTGAGGGGAGGGGGGTGCGGCACAACTAAGAGGCTGCCCCCCAAGCACCCTAGCCGCACCACCTCCCTCCACCAAACCCTAGCCGCGCCACCCCTTCCCCGAAGGGCTGCCGCCGCCTCTCCTCCACACCAAGAGCTGCCGCACCTCCCTAGCCCTAGGGGGCTGCACCACCTCCTCCTCTCCCTCTCCTCTCGCTTGGTTTGGCGAAGCCTCGCGCGTGGAGATCGTCATCGTCACCGGCACTACCGTCGTGCTGCTGAGATCATCAAGGCCACGTCCTCTCGCTTGCGGGATCAAGGAGTTGACGTCTTCATCGAGCCGTACGTGTGGACGCCGCGGAGGTGCTGCCCGTTGCTGCACTTCACCGGATTGGATCTCGAGGATAATACATCTCCTCGCGACTAGACGAGTCTAGTTGCGGGGATCGACTAGCCAACCCCTGCACCGACAAAACGCGTTTGTTGATCTTCAAGGGTAAGAGATTGGATCTCACCTTCGCTATCTTCATCTCGTAGATCTAGATCCTTGGGGTTTATTCCGCTTGCCGCGTAGGAATTTTTTTGTTTTCTATGCTGCGACCCCTTCAGTGGTATCAGAGTCTAGATCTATTCGTAGATGTTGGTGCGATTAGAACACAAGGAGTTGTGGGCGTTGATATTTTATGTTGCTACCTTCTCGCGTGCACTTTGCGTCTTTGCGGTATTGTGAGATTGAAGCGGCCCGGACCAACCTTACTCGTCCACACACGAGAGACCGGTTCCACGACTGACATGCAACTTGTTTGCATAAGTGGCTGGCGGGTGTCTGTTTCTCTTGCTTTAGTGAAGATGCAATTTTCAATGGAAGGCCTTTCAAAAGGATGAGTAAATAAGCAACTATTATATCACCGTTGTGGTTTTGCGTAGATTAGAACGGTGCTATCTCGTTGACCCAAGCCACGTAAAATTTGCATAAACAAAGTAGAGGACGTCTAACTTGTTTTTGCAGAGGGGGTCTTGTGATGTGATATGGCCAATGTGATTTGTGATAATGTATGCAATGATCATGTTTGTAATATTTCGCGACTTGCATGTCGACGAGTACGGCAACCGGCAGGAGCCATATGGTTGTCTATTATTTTATGTGACCTGCGAGTCATTGAATCACCATGTAATTGCTTTACTTTATTGCTAAGAGTAGCATTAGTTGTAGTTGCAATAATTGGTGGACAACCATGGTGATGGCGCCAAGATGATGGAGATCATGCCGGAGATGGAGATCATGCCGGTGCTTTATAGATGGAGATCAAAAGCATATGAAGAAAGGCCATATCATATCACAATTTTGAATTGCATGTGATGTTAATCCCTTTTATGCACCTTATTGTTATGCTTAGATGTGATCGCGACGGTAGCATGATAAGGTGATCTCTCACGTTAATATCAAGATAATTAAGTGTTCTCCCCTAGTATGCACCGTTGCGAAAGTTCGTCGTTTCGAAGCATCACGTGATGATCGGGTGTGATAGATTCAACGTTCACATACAACGGGTGTAAGCCAGTTTACACATGCGGAAATACTACGGTTGTCTTGACGAGCCTAGCATGTACAGACATGGCCTCGGGAACACGGAACCGAAAGGTTAAACACGAGTCATATAAATGATATGATCAACACTGAGTTGTTCACCATTGAAACTACATCATCTCACGTGATGATCGGTTGTGGTGTAGTGGATTTGGATCGTGTGTCACTAAACAACCAGAGAGATGTTGAGTTTAGTGGGAGTTCATGTATTAATTTGATTAAGTTGAACTAAAATTATCATAAACAAGTGTCCTAAAGATGTCTTTGCAAAATCCTTGTAGATCATGGCCGACTACAGTAGTATGTTTCTTGCTGAGGTGCTGCGTCTCGATGGGTCAAACTTTGCTGAGTGGTACATGCGTCTGAGAGAAGTCCTACACACCAATGGCGAGCTCTACGTGATAGATGAACCTTTAGAAAAACGCCCTGATGTTACTGCTGACTATGAAGGGTACATGGAGTGGTACGATCAAAAGACCACCTACTTGAAAGTCGAGTGGCTGATGTGCACCTTCATGGATTCTAACCTTGGTAGACAATTTGGAAACTTGAGCGCAATGGAGATTGTCGATGAGCTGAAAAGAAGGTTCATAGCACAAGTTAGAGTTGCAAGGTTTGAATGCTTGGATGAATTTCTTTCAACTAAGATGGAAGAAAACACTTGCTTGGAACAACACCTGAGTAAGATGCACAGGCTGTACTTTACTCTGGTGGATGTTTGGAACCATGAGATGACTGACGAGATGGCTATAGATGGGGTGCTGCGTTCGCTTCCCCCCAGCTATAAGGATTATGTCAGGGATTATGTCATGGGAAGGGATTCGATCACTTTCTGTGAGTTTATTTCCCAGCTGCGTCATGTCAAAATGGAACCCATAGCAGGAGAAGTAGTCAATGCAGAAGGTATATTTTGATATACTAGTTATAAATGTTTAAATGTCCCATTTACACTTGTGGTGAGCTAAGTATTTGATACTTGTGCTGTTTTGTGAAAACAGGGCCTGCCGTTTGAGAAGTGCATGGAGGGACTGAGTGGATTTCGCGGGAAGATGGCAATCAAGGAGTTGATGCTGGCGATGTTTCACTTCTACATTTATCGTTTTAAATTAGAGGATTTGAATGAGTTTTGTAATTGAATTAAGTGTGATCTTAAATTAGTGTGTCTCGGTTTGTGAGATGGTCATTCATGTTAAAGACAAGTGGTTGTTCTATTTTCATGAGTAATCTTTTTGGAGATCACGTTTCGATTATGAGATTATTGTCCTTTGTTAGATTTAAACGATAATTAGTTAAACACTTTAAAACGAAGCATGCTAAAAATGTCCAATACTTGATGATGAGTTTTTGTTTTAGTTATGCTATAGTGTTGGTGAACATTGGATGCGCATCATCAAGTAGTATGATTAAAAATGCCATTTTCTGAAAATGCCATGAGTAGCTGAAAATAAACACAAGTGTTGGTTGTATTTTTCAGTGAATAAGAGACATCATTATTTTATCATGAATGAGTAAATAGGAGTATTTATTCATGTCATGATGAGACCATGGAAGTAGAGGATATTAAGTTAACAAGATAATTGAGTCTTTTCGATTTGATCAAAAGAGAAAAAATATTTGAGTTATTGTTTAGTATGAAGACTTGTGACAAGTGTTATGACAAATTACAATATTTAGAGATTATTCAAAAGTGTTTTGATAAACCTAAAGTATGGTAGTCACATTATATTTGATATTATGTGGTCATAAAGAAGGGATTTGAATTTAAGGGTTTATTTGCATCATTTAGATTTATTTTGATAACACTCTGTTTTAAATAAAGGATCTATTTAATGATTTGCGTTTCGCATATGAGTTATGTGAAATAGTGGTTTCAATAATTATGAGATAATTAAAAGCCAAAGCAAATGGAGTTTTTGTAGAATATTCATATGAGATTATGAATAGAGATTCCACAATATAAGACTAAAAGGGACAAACCAATGTGTTTGGTTGTGTTGTGTATTTTAGTGGTTTTATCGTGAAATGGTTTCATGGATAAAAGAATTGTTGGAATAAATTTAGGAAGCTTAAACCTTGCATGTTTATGTATCAAGTGGCACATATGTAAAGTGCTATGTTTGTTAAAACTTGACACATAAAAGATTTTAATGATGGTGATCATTGAAGTTTGGTTTAGCTTGTCTAAAGAGAAGTAGGATTCAAGAATATGAAATTTGTCAATAGTTGCAAATAATATTCATGATTTACTTGTCATGTTTGAGAAACAAGACATACCTGCAAAACTACAAAGGAAGAAATAGAAACTTTAAAAATACGAAAGTGACTAAAAGTCATTCTATGTTAAGTTTAAATCACAAAGTAATTGTTACTTGATTTTGTGAAAAGAATGTTTCACATATTTATTTGGCAAAGAGTTTGTGTAGAATAAATAAAACTTGAAGCTGGCAAGGTGCTGGTGTTTCGTATATGAGTTCTCGAATCTTAAAAGTTAAGAAATTTTTGGAAGAGTCCAAAGTATCGAGAAAGTGCATAAGAAACTGAGTGGGATCTAAGTATATGAGTTCTCGAATCTTAAAAGTTAAGAAATTTTTGGAAGAGTCCAAAGTATCGAGAAAGTGCAAAAGAAACTGAGTGGGATCTAATTAACATATGTGGTGACATATATTAAGTTAGAGCAGAAACAAATTTCCGTGATCAAAATATGTGGAGACATATGTTTGAGTGGGAGTTGTTTAATCATGGTCAAATATAGAGATAGCATATTTCTGAGTGGGAGCCAAAGTGGTTACATAATTTAATATGTGTATGGTGTATATTTGAGTGGGAGTTTACAACATTGTGTTTGAATGAAATGGAGATTTCATAAATGTTGTAAATATTGTCATGGACCAATGCATAACTTGTGAAGTTAGTTTGAACGTCAAATATTCATGGAGATGGATGTATCTATGGTGGATAGATATGTTTGATAAACATTCAAGTCAGATGTTTAACCTAAACAAGTTTTGAAGGAGTTCAAAAATAAAACAAGAGAAGAATGGTTCATCTCCTTGTAACATATAGGTGAAACATTGAGTTGAGAACTCAGTACAAAATTGATGGTTGAAGGATATGTTAGAATTCACTATGAATTGTTCATAGGTCTAAACATATTAGAACCATGTGTTTGTATTTTGACAATATGTGACCCAAGTTCTTAATTGTAAGAACATGTTAAATGAGGAGTCATTTCTCATGAAATTGAGATGAATTTAGAATGTGGTAGACTTATTGAAGTCATAAAGCCAGACTAAATTGGAGATCTCTTAAAAGTCAGAGCAGCGCAGCGAAAGCATGATCAGAAATGTCAAAGTGACAAGTTTCACTGTTGATTTGTTAAGTCTACAACATATAGGAGTATATGATTAATTCAAGGATTGAAATAAAATATAATATTTTGGTTTGAGAAAGTTGTTTCAAGATTGAGTGAGTTCCGGATGCATATATTATGAGAAAGTCCATTTGACTGATCATACGTCATATAGCATAAAGGGATATGAATATCTCACTCTATAACCAAACATATTATATGCATTATATGATAATGAGTTTTATCATGGGATGATAGGAAGTTTATCATGTGATGATAAAGTAATGTCAAATTAGGTGACAGTTACAATTTTGCAAAGGACATAAAGAGCTGTAAAGTACAGAGCACGGACAGAACCTCTTCCACAAGCAAACATGATCAGCACTAAGACTTCATGAGTATGACTCCATGAGTGTTAGATCGGGAAATGTAAACTAGATTATTGACTCTAGTGCAAGTGGGAGACTGTTGGGAATATGCCCTAGAGGCAATAATAAAATGGTTTATTAAGCATATTCAAGTTTATGATAATAAGTTTATTATCCATGCTATAATTGTATTAAATGGAAACATAATACATGTGTGGAATATAAACACCAGAAGTCCCTAGTGAGCCTCTACAGGACTAGTTCGTTGATGAAGAGATAGTTAGAGTTTCCTAACTATGGACTTGTTATAGTCACTTGATAACGGAGTCATATCATTAGGAGTAATGGTGTGATGGACATGACCCAAACAATAAAGAGTTGCAATTAATCGTGTCACAAAAGTTTTGTTGTCAACACTTTTAATATGCCAAATATAGTTTCCTTAGACCATAAGATTATATCACTCCCGTTCACCGGAGGAATACTTTGTGGACATCAAACGTCACTTTGTAACTGGGTGATTATAAAGGTGGCTTTCAGGTATCTCCGATGGTGGGTTGTTGGGTGATATGAATCTAGAGTGGGATTTGTCCCTCCATGTGACAGAGAAGATATCTCCAGGCCTTCTCGGTAATATAGCACCGAAAGTCTGTAGACATGTGATTAGGTGGTAATCACGAGGATCCTATATTATGGACGAGTAAAGAGAACTTGCCGGTAACGAGATTAAACTAGATATGGGGATGTCAACGATTATATCTCGGGCAAGTAAAATATCGTGAGACAAAGGGAATCGTATATGAGATAATTGAATCTCCGGCATCGTGGTTCAATCGAGAAAAGGTTTTCGTTGAGTGTATAGGAATTAATATGGGCATCCCGGTCCCACTATTAATTATTGATATGATCATGTCTATGCATTCTCGAACCCGTAGGGTCACACACTTAACGTTCCGATGAAATTAGGTTTTGCGATGAATTAAATGATGAAACAAACGAATGTTGATTCGGAGTCTCGGATGGGATCCCGGACGCCACGAGAGGTTCCGGAGGAGTCTGGAGAATAAGATTCATATATGGAAAGTTGTTTCCGGAGGTTTCGGAAAAGTTCCGGGAATTATTTGCAGGGTACCGGAAAGGTTCCGGAATGTTCTAGAAGGGTCTAGAAGTGGGACCACATATTGTATGGGGCCCACATGGACTAAAGGGGTGCAGCTGGCCACTTGGGCCAGCCGCACCACCTAAGGCCCACATGGCCAAACCGAGTTGGCCTAGGAGGGGGGAGCCGGCCAAACCCTAGGAGGAGTCCTAGGGGGACTCGGCTTGGGGGCCAAGCCACCCCTTGGCCGGCCGGCCCTAGGGCTCCCCCTCCACCTATATAAAGGGGTGAGGGGAGGGGGGTGCGGCACAACTAAGAGGCTGCCCCCCAAGCAACCTAGCCGCACCACCTCCCTCCACCAAACCCTAGCCGCGCCACCCCTTCCCCGAAGGGCTGCCGCCGCCTCTCCTCCACACCAAGAGCTGCCGCACCTCCCTAGCCCTAGGGGGATGCGCCACCTCCTCCTCTCCCTCTCCTCTCGCTTGGTTTGGCAAGCCTCGCGCGTGGAGATCGTCATCGTCACCGGCACTACCGTCGTGCTGCTGAGATCATCAAGGCCACGTCCTCTCGCTTGCGGGATCAAGGAGTTGACGTCTTCATCGAGCCGTACGTGTGGACGCCGCGGAGGTGCTGCCCGTTGCTGCACTTCACCGGATTGGATCTCGAGGATAATGCATCTCCTCGCGACTAGACGAGTCTAGTTGCGGGGATCGACTAGCCAACCCCTGCACCGACAAAACGCGTTTGTTGATCTTCAAGGGTAAGAGATTGGATCTCACCTTCGCTATGTTCATCTCGTAGATCTAGATCCTTGGGGTTTATTCCGCTTGCCGCGTAGGAATTTTTTTGTTTTCTATGCTGCGACCCCTTCAGTATGAACCCAAAACCCAAGACTATCTACAAAAGTTCCTTTTAAGGGTGGTAGTCCACCAAGATATCCCAAACCAAACTTTCTTTCTAGCCTTTCTCGAATCTCGAGGACGAGATTCCTTTTAAGGGTGGTAGTCTGTCACATCCCAAAATTTGGAATGTGAAAATAAAATAAAAATAGAAAGCTTGTCTGTTAGTCTTGATTGAAATTGCACAGGAAATTAAAACTTTTGTGCTTATTTAAAAATATTTCCCTATATTAAAAAACCTATACCTTGGTTTCAAAATGTTTGAAAACAATACCCTATTCTGTTTTGGAGATTTGGAAATTTTAAAAATATTATTTTGGCTGAAAAATAAAACCCCAAAACCCTATTTGAAAAATATGCATAAATGGACCCTTTTGGTCTACCCCTAGCATTTTGAAAATTTGAAAAATATTTTCGAACCAAACCTGTGCCAATGTACTCCTTATCAAATAATTTTTCCAAAAATATTTTATTTTACTTTTCTGAGTTCATTTGAATGGTTTTTGAATCAGTTTGGAATTCAAATTCTTTTCAAATAAAAGAAAACAGAAAAAGGAAAAGGACAAAAACAGAGAAAATAGAAAAAGGCCGCGGGAGACGTTTCGACCCAGATCATGATACGGCCCACGGCCCATCTAACTCAACATCGAACCGGTACCCTCTATTTTTATCTCTCCCGCTGACAGTTGGTGACAACCTGTCATCTTCTTCCTCAGAGCGTCAATCACGCCCGTGGAGACCGCGTCTTCCTCGCTCGATTCCCGCTCATTGAGGCCATCAATCACTCTCTTGTACACGCCTATTTAACCCCTACTCCCCCTCTCCATTTCCCCCTTGCACGCCCGTCAAATCGTGCCCCCAGGCCGCCAATTTTTCTCGCCGAAGTCCGCGGGTATCGGCGCACTCCGGCGACGATTCCGGCAACACTGCGAGTCCCCGCCGCCTCTTTTTGGTACGCTGAGACTTCCCTCTCCCGGTCGCACCTCCTGATCCCCTCGCTCGGATTTTTCATCCCCCAGAACGTCGCGTGCGAGGTCGACTGCATCTCGCCGACGCCGCAACAACTTCGGCCACCTCTCCCTGCTCTTCCCGGAAGCAAACGACGACGCCAGGGCCACCAGCGAGTTCGCCATCCTCTTCTGCACGCCGTCGTCGACCCCTCTGTCTCGGGGAAGCACCGTAGCGCCAGCAACGTCGACGACCGAGCCTCTATGCCGCCGCGTCGCGATTCTCCGGTCAACCCAAAACCTAGGTGAGCCGAATCTAACCCTGGCCATCCAGATCAAAATCAACGGCCACCTTTTATTCTTTTTATCTAAACCGGTATGCATAGTCAGCGCACACGTGGTATCCCAGGCAGCTGCATAGTCAGCAATTCCAGCCAGTCAGAGGCTGCCATGTGTCTGCCCACGTGGAAAATATTTTTTGTTTAATGAGAAAAAGGCAGAGAAATGTAAAATCTTAGAGATTTAATATCTGTAGATCTACAAATCCAAAAATTACAAATGGTATACCCCTGGACTCACAAAATTGTGTAGAACCCAATGGACCAATAAATTTTGACTTTTAAAATATTTTAAAATATTCAAATTTGAATACGTAAATTTGAGTATTTTTGACTTAGTTCAAAGTTTGTAAATCCAAATCAAGTGATTCTTTTTGCAAATGGATCACATTGTTGTCCCCTGTCTAGTAGAACCATTTCACAAAACTTTTGAACCAGTTTGGAACTATTCAAATTCAAATATGTGGATTTGAGTTTTTTTTTACCTAATTCAAATTCTGCTACTCCAATTCAGTTGATTCCTTTTGCTTTTGAAAGGTATTGAGATCCTCTATCTAGCAGCACCACTGCCCAACAAATTTTAACATTTTTTCAAATAATCAAATTCAAATATGTGGATTTGAGTATTTTCATCATAGATTCAATTCTATGATCATTTTTAACATGATTCCTTTTGTAAAAGTGAATCATATGATCATACCCATCAACCAAAACCATTTTGACACTTTACCATTACCCAATATCATGCCTATCTCAATCTTGTTAACCTAGTACACATTATTCAAATGTCAAATGAGCTATTTGAGTAATTGAAGTATATCCTAAGCATTCCCATGTGCAAATATTGTGTTAAGATACTCAACACCAATGCACCTTTGTTTAAGCCATTGCTATCCATTAAAATTTTGAACCCTACTTTCACACAAATAAATTTTGGATTTTCCAAGTTTGAATCTAAGTTTTTCCAACTATCACATCTTGTAAATCAAACCCTAACCCAAGTATTCCTCTTGCTCAAACCTCGTGGCCACGAAATCCCATCATCATATCTCAATATCGTTCATGCCTATCCAAACTCAAGCCTTTCAATCCTTTGACTTAGTTTGAACTACTCAAATTTACAAATGAGTTATTTGAGTAGATTGCCATACCTCTAATTCCTCAAATCAAGCCTATGTGCAACTTCTGCTATTTGATAAGTGTTGTCACACTTTACTCAATAGTATTTTAGATGCACCACTTGAGACCTATGTGATTCTAACCACATGGACCATTTCAGTTCCATCTATGTAGGTATCCTATCATTTCAATATACCCCTTGGACGATCCAATCTTTCTTTATAAGTATTTGACCTTTCATTCAATACCTCAAGACCATATCTTGCAAGCCACCTCATGCCATATCCTTAGTACATTAGAATCATTTTTCAACTGTTTTGTCTTGCTTGAATTTGTTGCCTTGGAATGTGTGTTTATGTTGTGTTACTTTTATCTTAAGGACAAATGCCCGTGCGTTGCCACGGGAAAATAATACATGGAGAACCTAATAACAGGCCAAGACCAAAATTTGTATTTCCATCCCTCCAAAAATTCTGAACAAAAATTTATATGTAAAGGACACATGTATGTATATGCATGCCTTTTTTTGTATTAAATTCAAAAGCATGTAGATATAAGCCATGAGCCTATCATATATAAACCAGAAACTTTGTTCTCAAATATCATTTATAAGGCCTAAAAGAATATCAAGCAAATCACATAATAATCAAAAGTAGAAATTTTCATTATATGTATTCAAATCACTTTGTTCTCAAATCATATGTATTATAGTAATCACATCTTCGGGCTTCCCTTTTTCGGTATCCATCCCTCTTTAACTTTTATTTTTGTCTAGCACGTAACTGGTACCTGCAAGAACACAATAATCTATATCAGTTCTACAGTATCAATGGCTGTTGACAAGAGGTAGCTAATAGAAACTTTTACAAAAGGCTACAAATTTACTGACTGCATAGATTATGTTCTACTGCCGTGCATGATTGCAATTATGTTATGCCCTGTTTGGATGCGCAGAATTCGCCTCCGAATTGAATTGGCAATGGAATACCAAATCAACGAATTCAATGGAATACCATATTTGCTGTTTGGATGTGCTTGGTATTCATCTGTAGAATCAAGGCTGCAATGGAATTTTAAATCCCGTTTGGATGTACATTGTGTGGAATTGAATTCACCATGACGCCAGCACGTCGTCCGCATCCAGGTCGAGCACGCGCGCGACGTAGGAGCTCGCGCAGGGCTCGGGGAACTGGCGCATTCGATGTGCCTCGTCGCGGGCGACCTCAAAGTGGCGGCGCTAGACCAAATGGTCGCCGGAATCGCCGGCGGTGAGCTTCGGTCGGGGACGATGAAGAAGAGGTCGGGGGCAATGAACGGCGGGCTCCCGGCTCGATTCCTTTGGTGGGGCGGTAGAGGACGGTGAGGCGGAGCTCCTACGCTGCTCGTCGGAGCTCGGCGAGGTATCTAGCGGCGGCGACGAACGGTGGCTGTGGCTAGGGTTTCGGGAACCGTGAGCGAGGAAGAAGGAGAGGGCGCGGGAGGGAAGGATTAGATGCGTCAGAGCGGGCTCGGGGAGGAGCGGCGTCGGAGCGCGCGGCGACGGACGGTGGCCGGAGTGGGCGCGGGGAGGAGCGGCGTCGGAGCGCGCGAGAGGAAGAAGACGAGCCTCGCGCTCGGGTCGGGGTCGTAACGCTTCGCTTCGCTCGATTCCACAGAGTTTCCGAGGTCCGGAGCTCGGAAACTGGCGACGCCCACTTCGCAGGCTCACGACCCGCGTGTGGAATTGGACAGCAGTTTCCAGGGCCCGATTCTAAACACATCCAAACGGTAGAATTAGGGCCCGAATTCTAGATTCTCTAATTCTAAGCCCAATTCTATGCAACCAAACAGGGCATTAGATGAATTATGGAAGCGTGACGACAAAATGGCTGCATGTCAAGAGATCTCTGCAAAGTAAGCTTCAGTACTTCACTCGTGAATCTTCAACAACTTAATGGATACATCTTCACGACGAACTGAGGACGGTTAAATCATCTTGCAGGTTCTCAATAGACACCCTCTAAGCAGTCTTTCAGGTAGTAAAAGTCTCCATGGCTCCAAGGTATATAAGAATTGATTTTGTATCTTATTTACCCTACTGGTTTATGCTTGCTTATTGATGATTACCCTACTGGTTTATGCTTGCTTATTGATGATTCATTTGAGCTGTAGTTTTTACTGATGATGGTTGACAAGAGCTAAAAGCCTTAAAATGTTCATATTTCTGAGTGAGTTATGCGTGTTTTTACAACAGACGATGGAAACTAATAGGAAAATGGAGAAAACTCGAGAACTTTCAGACGCTCCAAAGATTAAAATTATAGGAATAATATATACTTCAAGACATGACCTTAAGAGTGTGGTGGTTGTCAGTGCTACAGTGTGTTGATGTAGGAGTGAAGCTCTGGATGTTTAGGGGTGCCGATCTGGTACAAATGAAAAAATGAATAATATACTTAGACGTTCATGACTCCAACATATACCAAATCAATAAAAATAACATCAGTAGTATGTCGGAATATTCATTCAACATATATAACATCAGCAGGATGTCGGAATAAAAATAACATCATTAATTTCTAGTGAACCCCGGATCAAAGGAACCACAACGTTGAAATAGGACTCACGTAATCCAATAATAAAATCAGCATAGTAAGTATACGAGGGGGGGGGGGGGGGGGGGGGGGGGTGGCTGACATGTCTACTTGTTTGCAAGCTTACACAATAAGTCCGTCCTTGGTTTATTCCGCTTTCTCGTTTATTTTGAAAACATGCAATTCCTATTACTCACCTCTTGCTTCTCAGTTCTCACACACACGGGATTTTAATAAAGATGTTGGTAGAAAAGGAAATGTGGGATTGTGCTATGTGAATCACCTACGCCTAGTTTTTATGTTGTCATCCTCGAAGGAAACCACCATGACTTAAGACAGAAAGAATATGCACGGTTTAATTAACCCGATAACTCTAGCTATCGTTGCCGAGCACCACTGCGTCTATGCCAGAAACGTGAATCATGCTACAAATCTAAGGAACCAGCACTCTGCTTTCCTCACATAGCACAAAGCAAAAAAAAAAAAACCTGACAGACTGAACAAGGCGATTAGATGAGCACAGCTGCAACAGTACGACAACATCGCTGCCCGCTCACTCCAGCTCAATCAGCCGTAAACCGGAATTCAATCAATCTCCGCCACAAGCCACAGCGAAACCAAAACCTCTATATACAGCCGCTTCATGCACTAATTCACGCAAAAATATTGATTGAAAAGAAAGACCATCCATTAATTGTACACTACAATATAGAGTAGGTGAGGATTGAAGATATATTACCTTGACGGCGATGGTACGTTGGGAACAGGAGTTATACTCGTGCATCAGGGGGTAGTCGGCGAGCATCACCACGTTCACCTAGATTTCTCCCGCGGAGATGGCGAGCAGCGAGCCGCCATGCTAGCGCCACCGAGGGTGCCATCTCCGCTGATGTAGCCCGTGGACGATAGCTGGTGCTATGCAGCGCCACGCCTAGGATCCTTGCGATCTCCTTGATGGTCATATTCCTGAGTGAACATCGAAGTGCTGCAGGTCAAAATGGGAAGAAAAGAACATCGAAGTTGGATGCTAGAACACTTTCCTGAGCTCAATTCTGCATGTTTTCGTTCTCCTTCTTCACCCTGAATACCCGACGCAACTCAATTAAGTACAGCAGGACACATCCAGTTTCATATCAACAGCAAACTCAATCAGGTCCCTCCTAGGTATATTCAATTCCATCCGATGGAGATCATTCTACGAACACATCCCTCCTAGGTATTTTTATGAAGGAATTAAGTTTGTATCAATTGCATCAATCATCCACATTTAACATGAAACAATCACATAAAGTTCACTTATCTCATATTTGCAAGGACAATGCTACTGAACATTGTCGAAGATTAGAATTCCTATCAAACAACTAACCATAGTATCAGACCAACATATAGATGGGGTAATACCAAAGAGTGTGTCTCATACCCAGTTAATTAGGAAACATTAACTCCAGTGAGTATAGAAATATAAGAACAGATCTTTTCTTTCTGAAAATACGCATTCTCAAACAGTACATAACGCTCCCAGATCCAAAGGAACAAACATCTGCAGAATAGGTCTGCAAAATCAGGAGGAATATATTTTTTACTTCAGGCCATGACTCATAGAAAACTATTTCTACATCAGACATATACAAACTGAAAATTTAGAGCACATATGTATGCAATCGTTAATTACACTCCTACAGCCGAAAGCGGCAAAACTATTTCTACATCACACGTATACAAATGATTTGATCCAACATTACCGTCAGTCTAAGACATGACTATAATTGTTTTCTATGAGTCTAAGACATGTTTAAGACATTTTGATCTAACACATGTTTGATCTATAATTGTATAGCAGACCAAATAATGGAGAGCAATGTGATGAGTGAGGACTAACAAGAAAACAAAGTACGACAACCAACACAATCTGGTCAACTGAAAACGAAGACGATGCACTACTATGACACATAATTAGTGATCTCCTAGTCTTGTGTCTATTTCTTATGCTCTCAATATCTAATAGACAATTATAGATCAAACACGTGAATGATTTTTTTTTGCAACATAACTTTCCAGCCCAAACATGAGTTTCCGCAAGCAGAACAAATAGGAGTCTCGAAGATGAAAGAAAATTCAGATGATATAGTCGTGTCTCACTCCGTCCGCTAGCCGCTGATGACAGTGCAGTCTTCCTCACGCCTACTCCGGCTTGCCCTACCCCTTGGGACACTGACAAACATATATATTTTGATATGTAAAAAATGCTAATGCTGAAAAGAAAAGAAAAAAAATCAACTTGATCAACAATCGTGGCAAGTAGAAAATCAAAACAATTAACTTAACTCGAGGGCAGCTTGGTTTCGGCAGGTGACTATTCATCAGGAACTTTCACGTACTCAAAGCAGTGTGTTATGCACGGGACACCTTCACAATATCACAAACACTTGGCCTGCATGGAGGCGAAGTAGTCACGCATCGAAAATGCAGAGAGGGAAAGGAGACTGGCATGGGAAGTAGCAGAATAGCATGGGGGCTACCCTCCAGAAGGAATCGCCCTTCCACGCGCTCCTCCACCGAGACGGAAAGAGCCTCTTTATCCTCCAGAACGGCGGCGACATCCTGACGGGGCGCTCGCTGTCGATGGTCGGCGTGTGCCGCGGGAAACTGATCCTCATCGGCTTGTCCCGCGGGAGTTGGCTGCCGCTGTTGAGCGAACGCGCCGCGCCCACGAATCCGGTGGAGACTGAGGCCCCGCGCATGTGCCTCAGCTTCCATCGACGCGTAGCGGGGGTCGCCCGTGACCGAGCATGCCTAGCTCGACGAGAACGAGATTGGGAAGGCCTACGGGTGGGAGGGAGAAGCTGTGGCGGGAGGCGGCCATTAGTGGACGGCGGCGACGGTGATGGCGAGAGGGAGGAGACTGTGGAGGGGCGCGGCGGCGAGTGGGAGGTGGGGATTGGGATAGGGTTCCACTCGGGGACATAGTTTAAAAAACCGAACCGGTCAGTGAACCGGTGAGGTGGCTGGTTCACTGGTTCACCGGTCCAACCGCCGGCTCGGCCGGTTCTATAGCGACAAAAAACGACAAAATTAATAAATAAGTATGCTAATTTCCCAAAAAATCATCGCGAAATCCTATATTTAGCGTTTACTTCTGTACTATGACAGAAAAGAACATTGGCCCAGGTGGTAATGGGCCTCAAGCGTTGTGGTAGGTGCATTCTGCAGGTTGTGGGTTCGAATCCTGCTGAGATATTTTCGTTTTTCTTTTAATTTTTCCGGTTTTTTCATAACTCGGTCTTTTGCGCTTAAAAAACCGGACAGAGCCTCGGTTCGGTTTTTTCCGGTCGGACCGCCGGTTCGGTCCGGTTTTTAAAACTATGCTCGGGGAAAGCCAAGCGATGGTGATGGAGAGCCGACGTGTGTTTCTTTGGGCTTGGCCCACTTCGGCCCGTTCGGGTGATCGGTGATGCGCGACGAAGGACGACGACGAAGGCAGGAAAAAGTGGTCGAAGGGGAAAACAGTTCTTCTTTTTAAGTAGTAGAGAGATAGTTTGTACGGAGAGCTACGTGTACTGATTGAGAGAAGTGTACGCTCATCAACTACCAAAAAGGCAAGTGTCACTATCAAGAATCCTACCGATTTGCTATGCATGTAGTTTTACTTAGTAGAAAATGCATGTGTAAGATGTTTTCAAGTAAATAGTATATATATGCTATGCTAAGCCTATTATTAGTCCTAGGACTTCCTTTAGTACCCTGAAGTTGCCATCGTAAGTAGATTTTGCTTAGTCTTGCTTGTAGATACGAGGTGGGATTCACTTGTTACGTGAAAAATGAGAAACTATCTTTTATTAAGGAAAACTACTTAATGAATGAATCACCTGGATGGATTGGTTTTGATTGGTCATCAGGGTGAGTATATTGGTGGGGATGGCCACCCAGTATTCAAAGAGGTTGGACCAGTTCTAGTTTACTAGTTTCCAGTACAGCCACATGTCATTATGGGCTCTATCTGGGCTAAGTAAGTTATGGGACCTTGACCTGTCGTGACTAGCAGATGTAGATGTGTAGGTGGAATGAGTCGGGCAAGAAGGCTTAAGGTTCCATTTCACAAAGGCCTTGTCTTAGTCTTCACCCGACCATTTGAGCAAAATGAGCATCATGGTAGAGGGGTTGACTGAGTCATGTGGGTAAAGTGTACAAAACTATGCAGAGTGTCAAACTAAGTACTTAGCCATGTCTCCGGTTATGGACAACTACGAGCAACTAGACCCAGAGTTGTTTGGAATATCTCTCTCATCCCAATTTCTGAATAAAATTTGATGGGTTCAACAATGGGTCGGCGACACTTGTGGGATCCAATGATGTCCTTAGATTTAGGAGCACCTAGGGGATCCAGTGTGTTCTTAGCATTATTTTCAAAAAGATGAAAAGTTTTTGGACAAGTTAGGATAAAACTTGCTTTTCTGCAAATCAGCCTAAACTCCAACAACCAAATATGCATGTAATTGTTAGGCTCCATTTGTGTCCACCAAAAAGTGACAACTTGCCAATACAATTCAAATGTATTGACCCTTCGTGGCTGCAACGTTTCATGTTGCAGATTTCGACGAGTGAGTTTCGATGTTTAGGGTTATGAGTCTATACTCAACATGCTCGCATGTGGCACATCAAGACGAAGGACTCCATGCTGCATATGTTTGTTCATTGTAAACTCTGATAATCAGCTAGACTTGTGCTATGCAATTTGTATTCTTTATGTATTTCTGGATCATGCGATGTAATAAAGACCTTTGTTTCTTGGTATTACATCTTAAACTGTGTGTGCTAGCGATTGATCCAGGGACTAGCACGGTAAAGCACAGGGATCCCACCTTTCCAGGTGAGGTCACTACTGTAAAATATCATAATTCCATTTTCTAGAGATGTTTAATAAGAAAACATGAAATAACAATAAAAAATGTTGGAAATTTATTCATTTATTAGCATGGAGTCCTAATATTGGTATTACAAGCTTCGTTTAAAGAGGACAAGTCAGTACCCAAATTTGAAAAGGTCCATGCTTCACAAAATGGACTATCTCCCATGAAGTTTCTAGACCTAGAGTGCGAACCTCCTACTTTGTAGCACCCAAACCATGTTTTGTAATTATCTAGCCTCTTTTTGAGTTGATCTTTTAACTAGGCTATAACATCCCGAAAAATATCCAATATTAGTTTTGCCCGTTGTGTTATTTTTCGCGTCAGCGTGACGTCATCTGCATATTTTTCTGGCATATTTTCAACCGCCAAATTATTGTGCCAAAACCCTATTTTATTTTATTAAAATATCCCGACGATTTTATTAAGCCACTCCACTCTTTTCTTATTTTCAAATCAAAACCAAATAATATTTTCTAGTCCGCTCTATTTAAATAAAATGTTTTGTCATTTTGTTAAAATAAAAGTAGGAAAAAGCCTGACAAAGTTTGTCATTTTGTCGTTTTGAAATTCACAGAATCCGCAAATTCCAAAAGAATAAAAAGTTACGGCAAAATGACCTTTTTTCTTGCAAAAAAAATTCGAATTTTTGTCTGTGGCGCACGGGACCAGGCATGCGCCACAGAAAGCATGCACGGGATTCAAATTTTGAATCCCCACCCCGCCCCTCCTCTCCTTTTCTCCTCATTCTCTCCACCACTTCCCCTCACTTCCCCTTCTCCACCACTTCCCCTCACTTCCTCCTCTCCTCCACTTCTCCCTTCTCCCCTTCTCCCTTCTCCCTTCTCCTCCCTCCTCCTCCACCCACCTCCCACCTCCGGCGACCTTCTCCAGCGGCCATCTCCGGCGACCATCTCCGGCGACCTCCTACTCCAGCGACCTTCTCCTCCTCCGGTGACCTCCGAAGACGACGACCTCCTCCTCCACAACCCCGGTGACCTCCTCCTCCTCCGGCGAGCCCCTCCTCCTCCTCCGGTGAGCTCCTCCTCCACCTTCGGCGACCTTCTCCGGCGACCTTCTCCGGCGACCTTCTCCGGTGACCCCCTCCTCCACCCACCTCTGGCGGCCTCCTCCTCCTCTACCCACCCACCTCCGGCGACACCCTCCCCCACCCTTTTTTAAAAAAAATCAAAAAAAAAATTCTGGTGAAATTCCGGCGGCCAGTTCTAGATCTGGCCGCCCTTTTTTTCAAATTCAAAAAAAAATTGTGGCGCACCACAGCTTGGTGCGCCACAGAAACTTGATATTTCTGTGGCGCATGGGGCCAGTGCACCACAGAATTCACATTTTAGTGGCGTGATATCTGTGGCGCACCCCCCCATGCGCCACAGAATTGTTTTTTCGTGCGCCACTGATAGGCATTTTCCTAGTAGTGTATATATGCTATGCTAAGCCTATTATTAGTCTTAGGACTTCCTTTAGTACCCTTAAGTTGCCATCGTAAGTAGATTTTGCTTAGTCTTGCTTGTAGATATGAGGTGGGATTCACTTGTTACGTGAAAAATGAGAAACTATCTTTTATTAAGGAAAACTACTTAATGAATGAATCACCTGGGTGGATTGGTTTTGATTGGTCATCAGAGTGAGTATATTGGTGGGGATGGCCACCCAGTATTCAAAGAGGTTGGACCAGTTCTAGTTTAGTAGTTTCCAGTACAGCCACATGTCATTATGGGCTCTATCTGGGCTAAGTAAGTTATGGGACCTTGACCTGCCGTGACTAGCAGATGTAGATATGTAGGTGGAATGAGTAGGGCAAGAAGGCTTAAGGTTCCATTTCACAAAGGCCTTGTCTTAGTCTTCACCCGACCATTTGAGCAAAATGAGCATCATGGTAGAGGGGCTGACTGAGTCATGTGGGTAAAGTGTACAAAACTATGCAGAGTGTCAAACTAAGTACTTAGCCATGTCTCCGGTTATGGACAACTACGAGCAACTAGACCCAGAGCTGTTTGGAAATCTCTCTCATCCCAATTCTGAATAAAATTTGATGGGTTCAACAATGGGTAGGCGACACTTGTGGGATCCAATGATGTCCTTAGATTTAGGAGCACCTAGGGGATCCAGTGTGTTCTTAGCATTATTTTTCTAAAAGATGAAAAGTTTTTGGACAAGTTAGGATAAAACTTGCTTTTCTGCAAATAAGCCTAAACTCCAACAACCAAATATGCATGTAATTGTTAGGCTCCATTTGTGTCCACCAAAAAGTGACAACTTGCCAATACAATTCAAATGTATTGACCCTTCGTGGCTGCAACGTTTCATGTTGCAGATTTCGACGAGTGAGTTTCGATGGTTAGGGTTATGAGTCTATACTCAACATGCTCGCATGTGGCACATCAAGACGAAGGAATCCATGCTGCATATGTTTGTTCATTGTAAACTCTGATAATCAGCTAGACTTGTGCTATGCAATTTGTAATCTTTATGTATTTCTGGATCATGCGATGTAATAAAGACCTTTGTTTCTTGGTATTACATCTTAAACTGTGTGTGCTAGCGATTGATCCAGGGACTAGCACGGTAAAGCACAGGGATCCCACCTTTCCAGGTGAGGTCACTACTGTAAAATATCATAATTCCATTTTCTAGAGATGTTTAATAAGAAAACATGAAATAACAATAAAAAATGTTGGAAATTTATTCATTTATTAGCATGGAGTCCTAATATTGGTATTACAAGCTTCGTTTAAAGAGGACAAGTCAGTACCCAAATTTGAAAAGGTCCATGCTTCACAAAATGGACTATCTCCCATGAAGTTTCTAGACCTAGAGTGCGAACCTCCTACTTTGTAGCACCCAAACCATGTTTTGTAATTATCTGGCCTCTTTTTGAGTTGATCTTTAACTAGGCTATAACATCCCGAAAAATATCCAATATTAGTTTTGCCCGTTGTGTTATTTTTCGCGTCAGCGTGACGTCATCTGCATATTTTTCTGGCATATTTTCGACCGCCAAATTATTGTGCCAAAACTCTATTTTATTTTATTAAAATATCCCGACGATTTTATTAAGCCACTCCACTCTTTTCTTATTTTCAAATCAAAACCAAATAATATTTTCTAGTCCGTTCTATTTAAATAGAATGTTTTTTCATTTTGTTAAAATAAAAGTAGGAAAAAGCCTGACAAAGTTTGTCATTTTGTCGTTTTGAAATTCACAGAATCCGCAAATTCCAAAAGAATAAAAAGTTACGGCAAAATGACCTTTTTTTCCTGCAAAAAAAAATTCGAATTTTTGTCTGTGGCACACGGGACCAGGCATGCGCCACAGAAAGCATGCACGGGATTCAAATTTTGAATCCCCACCCCGCCCCTCCTCTCCTTTTATCCTCATTCTCTCCACCACTTCCCCTCACTTCCCCTTCTCCACCACTTCCCTCACTTCCTCCTCTCCTCCACTTCTCCCTTTCCCCTTCTCCCTTCTCCCTTCTCCCTTCTCCCTTCTCCATTATCCTCCTCCTCCCACCCACCTCCCACCTCTGGCGACCTTCTCCGGCGGCCATCTCCGGCGACCTCCTACTCCGGCGACCTTCTCCTCCTCCGGTGACCTCCGAAGACGACGACGAACTCCTCCTCCACAACCCCGGTGACCTCCTACTCCTCCGGCGAGCCCCTCCTCCTCCTCCTCCGGCGAGCTCCTCCTCCACCTTCGGCGACCTTCTCCGGCGACCTTCTCCGGTGACCCCCTCCTCCACCCACCTCTCGCGGCCTCCTCCTCTCCACCCACCCACCTCCGGCGACACCCTCCCCCATCCTTTTTAAAAAAATTCAAAAAAAAATTCTGGCGAAATTCCGGCGGCCAGTTCTAGATCTGGCCGCCCTTTTTTTCAAATTCAAAAAAAAATTGTGGCGCACCACAGCTTGGTGCTCCACAAAAACTTGATATTTCTGTGGCGCATGGGGCCAGTGCACCACAGAATTCACATTTTAGTGGCGTGATATCTGTGGCGCACCCCCCCATGCGCCACAGAATTTTTTTTCGTGCGCCACTGATAGGCATTTTCCTAGTAGTGTATATATGCTATGCTAAGCCTATTATTAGTCTTAGGACTTCCTTTAGTACCCTTAAGTTGCCATCGTAAGTAGATTTTGCTTAGTCTTGCTTGTAGATATGCGGTGGGATTCACTTGTTACGTGAAAAATGAGAAACTATCTTTTATTAAGGAAAACTACTTAATGAATGAATCACATGGGTGGATTGGTTTTGATTGGTCATCAGAGTGAGTATATTGGTGGGGATGGCCACCCAGTATTCAAAGAGGTTGGACCAGTTCTAGTTTAGTAGTTTCCAGTACAGCCACATGTCATTATGGGCTCTATCTGGGCTAAGTAAGTTATGGGACCTTGACCTGCCGTGACTAGCAGATGTAGATATGTAGGTGGAATGAGTAGGGCAAGAAGGCTTAAGGTTCCATTTCACAAAGGCCTTGTCTTAGTCTTCACCCGACCATTTGAGCAAAATGAGCATCATGGTAGAGGGGCTGACTGAGTCATGTGGGTAAAGTGTACAAAACTATGCAGAGTGTCAAACTAAGTACTTAGCCATGTCTCCGGTTATGGACAACTACGAGCAACTAGACCCAGAGCTGTTTGGAAGATCTCTCTCATCCCAATTTCTGAATAAAATTTGATGGGTTCAACAATGGGTAGGCGACACTTGTGGGATCCAACGACGTCCTTAGATTTAGGAGCACCTAGGGGATCCAGTGTGTTCTTAGCATTATTTTTCTAAAAGATGAAAAGTTTTTGGACAAGTTAGGATAAAACTTGCTTTTCTGCATATCAGCCTAAACTCCAACAACCAAATAAGCATGTAATTGTTAGGCTCCATTTGTGTCCACCAAAAAGTGACAACTTGCCAATACAATTCAAATGTATTGACCTTCGTGGCTGCAACGTTTCATGTTGCAGATTTCGACGAGTGAGTTTCGATGGTTAGGGTTATGAGTCTATACTCAACATGTTCGCATGTGGCACATCAAGACGAAGGAATCCATGCTGCATATGTTTGTTCATTGTAAACTCTGATAATCAGCTAGACTTGTGCTATGCAATTTGTAATCTTTATGTATTTCTGGATCATGCGATGTAATAAAAAGGACAAGTCAGTACCCAAATTTGAAAAGGTCCATGCTTCACAAAATGGACTATCTCCCATGAAGTTTCTAGACCTAGAGTGCGAACCTCCTACTTTGTAGCACCCAAACCATGTTTTGTAATTATCTGGCCTCTGTTTGAGTTGATCTTTTAACTAGGCTATAACATCCCAAAAAATATCCAATATTAGTTTTGCCCATTGTGTTATTTTTCGCGTCAGCGCGACGTCATCTGCATAGTTTTCTGGCATATTTTCGACCGCCAAATGATTTTGCCAAAACCCTATTTTATTTTATTAAAATATCCCAACGATTTTATTAAGCCACTCCACTCTTTTCTTATTTTCAAATCAAAACAAAATAATATTTTCTAGTCCGTTCTATTTAAATAAAATGTTTTGTCAAAATAAAAGTAGGAAAAAACCTGTCAAAGTTTGGCTCAAAACTAGCCCAAGCCCACTTATCTCTTTTTCTATTTAAGACAGTCTCCCTTCTTCCCAAACCCTAGCCCCAACCTACCTCCAAATCAGATCTGAGAAAATAGCTCTCCTTCCCATCCATTTTGTTGCCACCGACGCGTCTCGTTTTCTTTTTCCTCGCTGCCGGCGTGCTCGCTGCGAGTGGTTTTTTGATCGTCAGATCGCAATTCGTTTTCTCCGCTTCGATGCATGGCTCTCCTCCGATTCCTGGCCGCCTGTTTTTCCTCGCCACCTCCGTGTTCCTCCTTGGTCGCCATCAAGCAGCAGCGCTGCACATTCCATCGCCACCAACCAGTCCACGCCACTGTACTCCACCAGCGCCGCACTCCGCTGTTCCATTGAGCCGCATGCCCCGCCAGATCCCCACGCCAGGAGGGCCACCCGATCGCTGCAGGTTCCTCCCCGGGTCAATGCCCGTCTCCACGTCGCCACGCGCCTGCGCGGGTTTCCCCTTAGTCCGCTCCCTCCTTGGGCCAGCAGCAGGCCGGCCAGTCTCTGCCTCCACTCCACGCCATCGCCGCCTGGCCCCAGTGCGTGGAGTTTTTTTTTTAATATTATTTTTTTAATCGAAATTCGAAAAATATTACGTGGATTCAAAAAATTGCACAAATATTGCGCCGTCGGCCGGCGGACGGCCGAAACGAGAGTTTCGGCCCACAGTGGGCCGAAAGGTGGCTGTCGGCGCGTGGTGGGCCGAGCTGCATGCCTGACGGACTGGACGCGGCGCGGGCCCCACCGTTTCGGCCGGCCGCGAGCCGAATCATTCCTTTTCGCTGCCAGGCGGCCGAAACATGGCAGGCTATCACCATGCTGCTCCCTTTCCTTTCTTCTTCCTCCTCTCTTCTTCCTGCTCGCGTTTTCCTCTCTCAGCTCGAAAAAACAGCTCCGATTATCTCTAAAAATAGTCATCCAAATACACATTTTATTCCACAAATCGAAACTAGAGGCCAAGAGCATCCGGATCTGTTCGTGGGATAATTTTTGGAGTAGTTTTTAGATTCGGTGGTGGAGCAATTTTGGGCAACAATGGAGGGATTTGGTGGTGTTGGTGGAGTAGCAGGAGCGGTGCAGCGTTGGTGGTGATGCTACGTTGAAGTTTGACTGCAGGAACGATTGATTTTGCACGCTTTAAAGGTAAACCCTAATCTTGTAGCTATTTTAATTTCGGTGTCTATATTTTTGTAGCTAAGTTGTGAGATTAGATTTATTTTAGGTGGAATATTTATTAAGATATTTTAGGTGGATGTCATTTTCTAGGTGGAGGTCCCGTTAGGATTTATTAGTTATACAGTATTTGATGATGCAATATATTTGTTTAGGTGAGGAGACATGTCCGAAGTGGTTAGTATTGTCGTTTACTATGGTTATGGTACTGTCCGCACAAATGAGTCCGGAGTTGATCTCAGTGAATTCGCAAATGTAGAGATTCCGTTGACAGAGCCTGATAAAGCGAGAATAAGCGCGGTTCAGCACTATTTGACGATGAATTTTGGGTTTGATCCTAATTTGTGGACTGTTAGGATTCAGTCGTTATGGTCAAAATCTCGTACAAATATTTGTTAGGAGTTGATACCGCTAGATCGGACACAGGCGTGGGTGAATTGGCTAGCATCATGCAAACACCGAGGTACGAAACCTATCGTCCTCGTGTTGTTTGTGCCTAAGCAGAACAATTTGGCAGAAGGTGGCGTTGGTTACGAAACTGGACAAAATAGTCAGGCAACTGGATCAGAACCTGTTGATCCGTCTGAATTTTTGTCTCAAAGTGTAGAGATTGGTCAGTCGGCAGGAGCTCCCGAAAGCGGTGAGGGTCCTGAAAGTGGCGAGACTGACGGGGATGAGCATTGGGATGAGGATGAGGAGGCGGGCGTAGGAAGTATGCAGCAAGAGATGGAGAACGAAGACGAGGATTGGTTGACGACAGATCTTAATTCTGACGAAGAAGATAATGCAGAAGATGAGGAAGATAATGATGAGGATGTGCCCATTCCGAATTCCTGGAATGAGGACATGTCGACTGTCATGACTGTGAATACTGGGCAGGAATCGGCATGGGAGTATCACATGAATAATATTGAAATAGGTGCTCAGTATAGCTCTAAGCAGCAGCTAAGGGACGCCGTGACACGGTGGGCATTGTCCACACAAAAGATTTACCGAACTGATGTGTCAAGTCCGAAATTTCTGACACTGAGTTGTGTTGAAATTGGCTGTCCTGGAAGGGTGCACGGACACGTTCCGAAGTATGACGTGAATTGGGTCGTCTCGGACGTCGTGGCTCACACATGTATCAGAGAGAACCTGTTGAAAGAACATCCAAACCTAACTTCCACTCTCATTGCGCGTCTATTATTCAGTGAGATTGTGGAGAGGAAAGATTTTCCAGCTAAAAATATCCAGAACACAGTAAAGGCTAGATGGAAGTACGAGATTTCATACGGGAAGGCTTGGAGAGCTAAGCAGACGGCTTTGGAGGAGAGGTTTGGGACCTTTCTGGACTCGTACGACAACGTGGTCCGTCTTCTCCGCACATTGCAGCAAAGAAATCCTGGCACTTATGTGGACGTCCAACACCGCTATATGGATACGGCTCCTGGATATAAGGTTTTGCATAGGGTATTTTTCGCATTCTCTATGTGCATCCAAGCTTTCACCCATTGTCGTCCGGTGCTGTGTGTCGATGGAACGTTTCTCACAGGAAAATACAAGGGGCAGATCCTTACCGCAATAGGTGTGGACGGGAACAATCAGATCATCCCAATTGCTATGACCTTTGTTGAGGGTAAGAACTATCAGAGTTGGTTATGGTTCTTCAGGCAAATAAAAATAGCTATTGTGCAGGATCGTCCCAATGTTTGCATCCTTCCCAGCATGGTAGTTCGTCGCAGCACCTGTCTCCACCTCACGTTCAGCCGACGCCACCAGATCCTTTCCAGCCTGGTAGTTCGTCCTGGCAGGCACCCCAGTCGCAGTACGGCATGTCCCAGATGGGGATATCACCTCAGTTTCTGTACGGGATGCCACCAATGTACCAGATGGGGATGCCTCATCAGTACCAGATGGGGATGCTACCTCCAGGTCATCCTGCACATGTAGGCTGGAACACTTCTTCGGCGCCGTTAACCAGTCTTATGGGACTAGGTACGTTGTTGTTACTATTCGCACATATTAATTTTTTTTAATATAGTATGCACTTATCTAGTAGTATAAAAACTTTTACAGGTGGGCCTGCTGATTCACCACACACAGAGGTGGAGGATGATATGTTGTTCCATACGCCACCACCCGTCACACAGGAGACGCAGACACAGCAGGAGGCACGGCCACACGAGGAGGCTCCGATGCTCGGCCGAGGTTTGCATGAGCACCGCGACCCAAACCGAAACCGGTTGTCACCTTCAGGGCCTCGCCAGCGGAAACCGGCGCCAAGGTATCGTAGACATAGTGAAGTATGAAACTTCTATCTATGTATGAGACATATCTATGTACCATTCGACATAATACTATGTATCAGACATTTTTTCCTATAGTTCCTTCACACACTAAGATTACTAATAGATAGGGTACGATTACAACAGGAAATTAAGATACAACCACATTCTGAAATTAAAATACATTAAACTCATCTCCCGTCGACGCAGCCCCCTGCCTCTGTCGATGGGTCACTTTTGCTATTCGACGTTGCCGCTCTCTTGCCCTTCGCTGCAGCTCTCTTTCTAGTGCTGCTAGGCTGGAAGATGTCATCATCATCCTCGCTCTCCTCCGCCCATGACCACGGATGATCTGTTAACCAATTGAGGAAGTTCTTGTCGCTAGTTTTTTGCTCCACCTTTCATGCAGCCTGAGAAGTTCCTGTCGTATTTCCCGTGGAGTCCTATGAGCCCAATATGGAGTGAGCCTAGATGATCTGCTAACCAATGTCGCGTCTATCTCAGTGAGGAAACTATCACTACTAATGAGTTCCTCCCATGGAACTAATTTATTGTCTACCCTAAACTCGGCGGCACACTTTAAAAGGAGCTCAGACTGGTGTCGATGAAAACTACGGTAAGGACGAAAACCCGACATCGATGAGTGAATTCGCTAGACTGCTTATCCATCTGAGTGAGCAACGGCTTTTATAGACTGGGAATAGGAAAATTGGCGGGAGAACATGACGGGAAGAGAAAGGGCGGGAGAAAAATGGCGGGAAGAGAAATGGCGGGGAGAAAAAGAGCGGGACATAAATGGCGCGAAAAAAAAGGGCGGGAACATAAATGACGGGAAAAAAATGGCGGGAAGACAAACATCGGTGAACAAAATGGCAGGAATAGAAAAGACGGCTTTAAATAAACTAGTACATCTCACCCTAAGATACAATCTGTTGCGACACGGTACATCTCTAAATAAAAAACCAGGACTGAAATTAAGATACAACCAGCTGCTACAATTAAAATAAATTGACCATAATTCTACTGAGTCTATCGTGGATATTTTCCTTTCCTATCGCCGGCTTCTTCTGCTGCCTGGGCCTGACGAGCCCTCTCTTTCAGCCTCTGTCTTTCTGCCTCCCGTGCCTCCTTGCGCTCTCGTTCTTCCTCCTCCATTCGGAGTCTAGCTTCATCATTTTTCCTCCCCATCTCCCGAAAAAAACGTACTTGCTTCTCTCTATATTCTTTCATCTCCCTGGCTTGCACCGCTTTCTCCTCTGCTTCAGCCTTCTTTTGCCGTTCCTCCCTATCCAGACTGTCCCATGCACGGCGCAGCCTGTCATGAACTTCACGCACTGCCCACTCCGGCTGCTTACTGTCAATCCAACGATAATACGAGCATAGGGGCGGAGGAGACTAAAACAAAAAAATAATTTCTCGTAAAACAACAATAGTACACACCTAATAATTGAATGTTAATCACGAAGACAAAAAACATACCGGAGCCTTGTTATAGGGCAACTCCGCAACGGGTGGATCGTGTTCGTGATTGGGACACATGAAAAACTTCATGCCAAACATATCAGAGAAATCGGTCACCTCCTTCACCTTGCATTCACTACCGCACCAACACCGCACGACCCCCACTCCCTGCGGGAGACTCGCATCCTTCATCTTTTTCGGCCTAATAGCTTGATCGGAGCAAGGCAAACTCATATTCACTTAATTGGAGAGGGTGAGTACAAGGTTTGCTCGTACTGAGTGACGGAAACGGTTTTTTATAGGCCGAAAAAATTGGGCGGGAAATGTTGCGCGGTAAATTTATGGCGGGAAAAGAAAGGGCGGGAGAAAATGGCGACAACGAGGGCGGGAGAAAATGGCGGGAACGAGAAAGGAAAAAATTTGCCGGAGATTTTTTTCGATATAATGGAGCGGGTGCAATATAGTGTGAATAACACCACGAAATAGGGGCGGGACAAATTTGCTCGACATTTTTTGCGAAAGAATGGAGCGGGTAAAATATACTGTGTTCAATACCACGAAATAGGGGCGGGAAAAATTTGTCGGTCATTTTTTACTAAATAATTGAGCGGGTCAAACGCAAAAATAGGGGGGAAATGCAAAAAAAAAAAAAACGTTTCGGCCCCAGAGGGCCGAAACTCACCTTTCGTCCCACCGGCGACGCGACAACTGCTCGCATCCGACCCGCCCCTACGCACAACACCTTTTCGGCTGACCGGCAGCCGAAACACTCCTTTAGGCCGGCGGCAAGCCGAAACACTTGTTTCGGCCGGCGGCGGTGTATTATTTTTGGAATTTATTAAATCCGCGTAATATTTTTTGAATTTCGATTAAAAAAAATAATATTTTAAAAAAAACTCCCAGTGCGCGCGTATCGGCCTCGCTCGTCCGCGCCAGGTTCTCCTTGCCGCGCGCGAGCCAGCTCCCGCGCGCCTCCCTTCGATCCAGCCCTGCAGCAGTAGACCAACGCTCTTCGTGTCCACCGATTCGATCAAGAGCAGCAACGCTGGCCATTCCTCCACCTCCTACGCTCCACCACAAACCACCAACCAGATGCTCTCCCGAGGCAGCACACCATGGTCTCCACAAAATGCCCTTTGGTCCTCCACTACCCAAGCGCCATGTGGCAGCTTTCTTTTGGCCAACGCAGCTAGGAAGATACACTTCCGTGCGTACGTGCACACTTTCTCCCAATGTGTTACTAGCTAGTTAGCTGGCTTGTGTGTTCGGCCGATCTGCCGTGCCACAGTGTCTCCGTCTCGTTGGCAGTTGTCTCGTCCGACACATATTCGACAAAATGGCCGCAAATATTTTGGCATCGGTTCTTTCCGGCGTGACCGTTACTTCTCGTCGACGACTACTTCGCCAATATCTACCCGGTGTTCGTGAACCGTCGCGTTTCGCTCAAGGTCTTTTTCCGCGACGTCTACTACTTCGACTACTTCCTCTGCGTCGACGACTTCCTCCGCTTCCTCTTCGATCCGACGATCGCTCTCCGATCCGAAATGTGAGACCCCGACCATAAGCCGTATTTTATAAAATGTGCTATCTATCTTATTTGCATCATAATCATCTTGTCGCATTGCATATATTTTTGTTCGGGGGTTTTAGCGATTCACCTAATAATTAAATATGGAGTGTCCGGGGATATTGTTATCTTATCCTACTCCATTTAAATCTCTGTAGCTCATCCATCCCATGTCTTGCCATTCTAATCAACATTTAATTTGCGGGGTAGATAAATAACTTGAACCATATAATTGTGCGACGGGACTCCGGTTCCGCTTAATCTAGATAAGTTGCATCGCATCATACATGCCATGCCATGCATACCATATCTTGAACATGCTGATTCTTTCTCTGTAGTAGTAAGTTTGCATACGTTGTGTGTTCCAGCATTTGCTTCTTCCCGGATAGGTTCACGAAGTGGTGTTGTGAGATACGACAAGTTCTCCGGCAGTTCTTCTACAGTTTCTCACAGGCGAGCCCTTTCTCTTCACCTATTTTACATTTCTGCTCTCGCTCTTATTGTTATCCTTATGTTGCGATTCTTTTCGAGTCTCGTGTCCTATTCCACATGTTTACCCTAATAAGCCATGTTTCCTTTCCATTACCTATTGCTAGTTGATTGTTTGGCAAGCCTTGTGAGTCGTAGGCATGCTTAGGGCTGTGTGTTTCTCTCGTTTTGTTATCGGGATATGTTGGGAGGTTGTTACATGTCTCATCTATGGATAATGTTGGTGAAGTTAATCATGATAAGTTGTTGCAAATAAAAATTGATGTGGGATAATAATTAATGCAGAGGCATCGGTGGGAGACACCTTTGTCGACCACTTGTGTCCCCTAGGACCCGAGTTCTTGTCTTCAGTTCCGAGATTGAGCGCTCTACCCGTACGTGGGGGAATGGGACACCCATTACCTACTACCTTTCCTCGAGTCTGTTTACTGGGAGCCACAACCTTGGTTTTATTTGCTCATATGCACGATATGCATGATTTACTTCCTGTTGCCTTAGGGTGTTTATATTATGTACTGTACTGCATCCCGCAAGCCGACTTATCCTGTGCCTGGTTGTTCACACCCGCCTGGACGCCGTCGTGAACCTCTGGGTCCGTTTCGGAGCCCCGGCCGGACTCCATCACGGGTAGCTTAGTTGGGTGGCTCCCATTAAACTTGTTGCAGCATAGGGAACGGTCTTGTTGTGAGACTCCACTGTCATTCCTTGGGGTTGATCATGCGTATGGTTACATTTGGGCAACCCCTACAGGGTGTACATCTTATCGATAAGTTGTGTCCACGGTGATGGACGACTTAGAGCATTCCGACTTGATCATAGAACAACTTACACCTTATATGGTTGCTAATAACTTGCAAATAACTTGCGTAGTAATATAGCATTACTACAACCAATATCTAATAAAATTTGTCAACCGTGGAGTGCCTTTACATTGCTTCTTTGCTATGAGTGAAGGGGATATGTGTATTTGGATGGGTTATGTTTGTGTACTGCCTAGTTGTTACCTTTATGCGCTCTCTTACCTTCTCTGAGTAGACGGATATTGTAGCGTGTCTCTATTGGTTTTTAGTGCAAGCTTTGCTGCCGCTAAGTCCACCATATAGCCCGGCGAGCACAACCTTGTTCTAGTCTCGCTGAGTATGTGCCGGAGTTCATCCCTTGGTACTCACGCTCTGCTTTCTTCCTCTTTTGTCTTCTTCCCCCTTTTTGTCGGCAACCGTTGGCCCAATTTTTTTGGACAGGTATGAGATGACAACGTTAGCAAGGTTACCCTTCCGGCTTGGCCTGGGCAGGGTTATGGACGCCACTGGTTATCTGCAGGACTCTTAGTCCCATTTGTATCTTGTCCGTACTCGGACGCATTATTTCCTTTATTTGTGACTTGGATCTTTGTATTGTATATTTGTATTCTTGACTCGTTGGAGTCGTTGTTGTAATATATATTCTTTTTTTGGGTTCCATCGTGAACTTGTTGTAACGATAATACATTGTGTTAATTCCACCTGCATCACGTGTGTGTTTCGACGCGCACGTCGTGTAGGTGGGCGTCTCCAAATCGATATCGTGCGGATTTTGGCGGGATTGCTGGAATCCGCATGGTACCGGTTTTGGGGGCGTCACATAGGCCTTCTGGATTTTGGCGGGATTGCTGAAAATATTTTTGCGTATTAGCTGAGATTATCCACACCGAACCCCGATTTCCTAGATGCCCCCAAAAAACTCGTATTATACTAGAGTTTTGGCCAGTTATAACCCACACTTTCCCAAGACGAACCCGGTACAATGTGTATCGCTATACCATGACCCACACCTCGCGTTTTATCCCAAGAGAGAGGGGCGTGCAACACGAAACGCATGGGCCCTTGCCATTGTCTCCCGTTCGGAGTTGTCGCCTCCGTCACCCATCCGCCTCGTCGGTATGCCCCTCCACTCCTCCTCTCCTATCTTCTTCTTCCCAGCGCTGACTCCTCGGCCCTAGTACCGCCTTGGCCATGCCCCAATGGAGAATAGTTTGCTTCGGGTTTAGTTTGCTTGTGCGTCTATAGCAATGCTGTAGTTTCCAACTTCATACCAGATGTAAAAGGGGATTGGAGGGAAGAGGGTTGAAAAGGGACATAAGGGGATTGGGTAAAGGTAGGGGTTTCACCAAATCGCGCCGAGGATTATCTCTCACTAAAACTCTCAAAACCTCTAGTGCTAAATCCATTCCAATGATTAAGGTTTATATTATTTTTTTAAATTCAAACATATAAAGTTTGATAAGTTTTTACAAAAAAAATTACAATGCAAAATGTAGAATGGAGAATACAAAATCAATAGCAATAAATACAGCATGACATATATTTTCGTACATATCATTTTTTAACAAGGGAAGGGCCTAGAGGCCCTCGAAGCTTCATTGATAGGGGTGGGATACAGTTACAAGAAGGACCCAAAGATAAAAATAAAATAGACCATAGTTCTTGCATATTGCAAGGAGGACATCGCATGAATTTCTAAAACGTGATCCGGTCCTCCTCCACTGTCGCCATTGCCGGGCTCGAAGCAATGGCCGCCTGCCGAAGATCGGGGACGAAACCACTTCATCTGGAGCAGGCAAGAGCTGCAGAGGTGCGGAGCGCCCCCCTCGGCCAAGGATAGCGGTGGCGCACCTCGCCGTTGCTTGGAAGCTTCCGCAACACAAGCTTCATCACTTCCCTATGTGGCCAAGCTTGATCATCTGCTAGAGCGCCAACTCGACTTCTCCCCTCGCCACCATGGCCGGCCGGAGAGAGAGAAGATGCAGGTAGGTAGATCCCAGGCTTGGTAGAGCGAAAGTCGACCTTATTTATGGAGTTCTCCAGTCCCCCCACCGCCGCTCATACGACTCCGGCCACCGGAGTACGAAGAGGCAGAGGAAAGAAACAAGACACCGCCAGATCCGTCCGAAAGAATCCGGCGCCTCCCTCCCAGCATCAAAGCCAAACGCTACATGCGACAAGCTACTAGACCTAGATGTAATCCTAACTACTCGGGCGCGTCTCCTGGTCCAACTCCGGCCGGCTATTCCGGCGGAGAGGCCATCGGAGAGGCCCGTCCTTGAGTGGATGACTCTCAACGGAACGGTAGCACGTTGATATCTATAAAAATATCATATTTATTAAAAGTGATCAAATTATACTTGGATTGACTTTATAAAAAGGAAAATAAAGCTTATTCCTTGAAACAGTGGAGCTGAAGACATTCTTCACTTGATCTTCAAATGTCCTACTACGAGAAATCTGTGGGAATCCCTGAATCTTTCCCATATCATTAATGAAGTGATGGAGGATAACCGCTCTGGCTCTGTGGTTTTGGAAAGATTGTTTAGGAAAGATGATGTCAACATTCAAGGTTTTAATCTTGGTTTGAAGGAGGTTGTTGCAGTGGGAGCCTGGTATATGTGGTGGATCCGTCACCAACTGATACATAATGAACAAGTGCCACCTTTATTCAAGTGCAAGTTCTCCATATGGTCGATTGTAGCAAATGCAGCTAAAATATTGTCAAAGCCGACTGCTCCAAAGTCCAAGTGGACGAAACCTGATCCTAGAGTTCTAAAGGTTAATGTTGATGGCTAGTTTCATCATGACGCCCATGCAGGTTCGGCTGGAGCTATCTTGAGAGATTATGAAGGTAAATTTGTTGCAGTTTCATCATCCTATCTACCTAATATTGCTTTAGCGGCTGGAGCTATCTTGAGAGATTATGAAGGTAAATTTGTTGCAGTTTCATCATCCTATCTACCTAATATTGCTTTAGCGGCTGTTGCGGAAGCCTATGCCACGAGGGAAGACTCAAGCTTGCTAACACGATGGGCTGTAATAATATTGTTATTGAGTCTGATTCCTTGGAAACAATTGAAGCGTGTACTGGTGAAGCTACCTGGTGGGGTCCGTCGTTGGCTATCTTTCTTGATTGTGTTGATCAAGCTGCAAATTTTGGAAATGTCCAGTTTAAGTTCTGTCACAGGGAAGCAAATGAAGTTGCACATGATTTAGCTAGGGAGTGTTTTTTTAACAAAGTGGGTTGTAATTGGGTCAATGAACCCCCAGTTTTATCCTCGCTAAACTCATTGACGATGTAAGTGTACTATGATCTCAAGGCAGGAAGTTTTTTACGCACTCTTTTCTTTACCAAAATACCGAAGGGGATTGGAAAGTTTTTAATAAGACGGTTTGCTTACTTAATATACATTTTTTTTTTAAAAAAGTCACACCAACAAACTCATAGTACTAGTATGACTATTCAACTCACAACTAAACATTTGTACATAGCCGCACACGAGTTTCTCGTAATCGAGCGGATAAGCGGAGTATGTTGTTTCGTCTCAGGAAAAGGTTTGTCGTTCTACTAGACTAGAGATACCTTCTCAACACTGATAATCGAAACCTCTTCTTTTCAGGTTGTTTTACCAGGCAAAAATGCCAAGCGAGCTTGTGCTGCACGGAGCCTGTCATTTGGAGAACTCGAAAACAGTTTTTCAATCCCGAGTTCTGAAATGCCTCACGCTTGTACTAAGTACATTAATTTTTTCCTTCGATTTTGTCCTCTTCTTCCTTTTAACCTCTTCTTGTCGCCCCACGTGGTGGAGGAACCTCTTCCGTTGTTTCACTAACTCTTTTTTAATTTCGTCATTTCACTAACTCTTTTTTAATTTCGTCATCGATCTCGTGTACTGCTCTGACGAAATCGCAGTAGATAATTCATCGATTGATCACCGCACCCTCCTTTTGTTTTTGCCTTTCGTTAATTAAATCGCTTGACCAAATCACACAACACCAACCACCCCTGCTTGCTAAATGCCGTGTTCTTCTTCCTCAATGGCACCGCGAGGGGATCACGACCACTCCCCGCACAGAGATAGATATCAGCCACATTGACGAACGGACCGACCACTCCCCGCTCCGTCCTCTCCTCACCTCCCCGCACGTTCCCGCCCTCCTCCCCCATCCCGGCGCTCCAGCCTCGACCATCTGCTATTTCGAAGGCTCCCCCGCGGTGCCCCGCCGTCAAGGGTCAGGCCGGTGATCGAGCACCCGCGGTTTTTTTTTAGATAAGGGGCTGCGCCCGAGTGGGGACCCGCGGTGGCAAGATCCAGCGCGACTGGGCACCCGGATAGATCCAAAAGCGGCGGTGGTGACTCGGCTCCAAGGTACTGCCTTTCTTGCTCCTCGTTATCATTGGTTCCTCGTCATGTCGCGTGCCCGATCTGTATGCTTTCCTTGCACCATCACTCTGTCTGTTGCGCATCGCTACCGAAACCTGTCTGTCTCGTGCCAAATACGAAGCTGCAGCGACGCCGGCACCGCCGATAGCCAGCAGCTGCTCATCGTTGTCTGAAGCTAACCTGTCTGCCACACAGGAACCGAAAATGAGGGCGTCTGTAAAGTTTATCTAACCATCAACAGCAATTGATCATGGCCTGAAGCAAATCTGTTTGCTGCGCACAAATGTTAAATCATGATGCCTGTAGATTTTGTTCGATTGGACTGCAAAATATGGGCGGCCCCCCCACTCAAAACAATTGAATTCCAGTAGTGTTCCTTCTTAATTTGAAAGAAAACTATTCAAGTCCTGCAAGTTCATGGAAGGAGTGCCACCAGTCAGTATTTTTGTCTGGGCCTGCCCCTGAATGAGGGCGCCTGTACATTTTATTCACTTGGATCCTTTGCAGAATCGGCAGAACCTGCCACTGTTTGTCTTGCTAGCTTGATGTCGATTTTCCTCTTGTTTTCAGTACGTAATCCATTCTTCAGTTCAGTATGGAAAATAAGGGTTCTTTCCACAGAGTAGTACATGGTGTGATAGTTCACTGAATGTTACCTTGCCAACACATGAACAACTGAATTCTCACCCCCCCGGGCAGTACTGAAACGAAGCCATTTTTAAAATGTCATAGCTATGTGCACAATTTAACTACTTTTCAATTGACCCTTTTTAAACTCTGGGTTGGGGTCAGGTGGAGTGTCCTGTCCAAGTTTCAGTTTCCGCATGACTTCTCTACATTATGCTCATACTTTTTCTACATACCAGGCATGTCATCTAAGGAACTAAGGTTTTGTTTGCTGGAATGGTTGTAGGGGTCAACGACGTGAAAGGAAAGGAAACCAAGAAGGCGACACAAAAAAAAGGCTTCATTGGGAGTGGATTGATATAAATAAAGATACATATATAGTTGCATCACAAGAGAAATTTGGACAAGAATATGTTTGGGATCCAGCCCAGGGATGTGATAGATGATTTCAACCCGAGGAGGAGGAGGTGGTCATTGTGGACCACGCCCCCTGCATCCATGCCCACCACCAGCCACAACATCAGGTACAAAGTACCCCGGAAGGGCCATGCCAATGCCTTCCACCTGTCGGTGAAGTTTGAAGATCTCTGCGGATTCATGGTGGAGGGAAATGTGGATGATGTCAATGTGCTGAATGATGTGAGGGAGAGGATAAGGGAGCAAGGGAGGGTGTGGTGGGCGCTGGAAGCCAGCAAGGGCGCAAACTGGTACCTCCAGCCGAGGATCTCATCCAACAGCGGCGAGGGTATGATTAGGGTCACGTCGCTCAAGCTGTCAGTGCTAACTAATTCAGTTACGTTGAAGAGGCTGATCAGGAAGGGGGTGCCGCCGGCTTTGAGGCCGAAGGTGTGGCTGTCAGTGTCAGGTGCAGCCAAGAAGCGATCGAAGGTGCCTGAGACATACTATGACGAGCTGATAAGGGTCACAGAGGGGAAAACCACACCGGCCACTCGCCAAATTGACCATGTAAGTTTTCATATGCTGTTATTATTTGTTCTTTATAATTATGTCATCCCTTGGAATATTATGGGTAAACTAGTGGGCATGTCTGAAGATTTATGATCGATTAACAAACGTTTTACCAGTTCAAGATTTGTCTTTGTTCTTTAATTTCTGACAGTGTTTCTTCATACCTTGAACAAATTAAGAGTACATAATATCTTTCTATAGAATGATTATATTGCTGTTAAAATTATTAATGAGCAACATCCTGCAAGCATCAGATGGCTTCATCCATATGAATACTTGGTTTCCACGTGCTTCATTTGTTCAAGGATGTTTAAGCAGGATTCTTCATATTTGCGTTCCGCTGCCAGATTACTCTATGTAATTGATCCACTTTCTGTTTTATCTTAATATGTAGCTTCAACGGTTTTATCCAGGTCATTATCATCTTTTATTAGTATATATTGGGCTTTATATACTTGTTTGGTGGATCTGTGAAATAAAAAAGTAATGCTTTGCCATTATAGGATCTCCCTCGCACCTTCCCTTGCCATCCTTGGCTGAACAGCGAGGAAGGCCAGGCATCTCTTCGACGTGTACTTGTTGGGTACTCATTCCGTGATTCAGAAGTTGGATATTGCCAGGTAGCCATAGTGCCAAGTTTCTTGTTCATCAGATGTAAGTTATCTCGCATAGCACTTCCTAATAGTGTGTACTACAGGGTTTAAACTATGTAGCTGCTCTGTTGTTGCTCGTTATGAAGACGGAGGAAGATGCATTTTGGATGCTTGCTGTACTGTTGGAAAATGTTCTCGTCAGTGATTGTTACACAGATACTCTTACTGGATGTCATGTTGAGCAGCGAGTATTCAAAATCTTCTGGCTAAAAACAGCCCGAGGTAGTACTTTCCCGCAACTTTCATGTTATTCTTTCTCACTGATAACCATGATGCTTTGGTTGTGAACTACATTGGATTGTCCTAATGATGCAGAATTGCTGCTCATCTTGATGCAATGGGGTTTGATGTTTCACTTGTTGCCACAGAATGGTTCTTATGCCTCTTCTCCAAAACTTTGCCTTCAGAGGTTAGACAATAGTTTACCTGATACCTGCGTTTATCTCGTCCGTCAGTGATGTCCCTGAACTCACTGTAAAATGACTTCGCAATTACCACTGTTGTTGCTGTGAACAGACAACCCTGCGAGTGTGGGATGTTTTATTCAATGAAGGAGCAAAAGTCTTGTTCCATGTCGCTCTAGCAATTTTCAAGGTGTGTACTCAGGAAATTTCCTTCCCTGCACACTTTTCAGAAAGAGTTTGGATTCCTTGCCTATATGGTTGAAATAATGCCTTCTGATTGTTTGGCATTGTTTTGATTTCACTTTTCATAAATTCTCGAATACTTGCAGATGAGAGAAGATGATCTTCTACAAATCCAACATATTGGTGATGTAATTGATGTTCTGCAAACAACTGCTCATCATCTATACGAGCCTGATGAGCTACTCACGGTAAGTATCCGCTCTTTTATACCAACAAATACTCAAGTAGCCAGTGATGACGCATACTGTTATAAACTTATAGTTGAGAACTAAGAAATTACATTTAAGTGAGAGTCAGAACTTCTGCTCTTTATCTGTAGTTTATCAAGTAGGTGGTTCATGCTGAAAGCACACAATTATCAAACTATTGGAATCTGATTTATCCATCTTTAACTTTTTTCCTTTCCTAGTTTGCATTTGACAAGATTGGGTCGATGACGACGAACACAATTACAAAAGAAAGGAAAAAGCAGGAGACGGTGGTCATGGCCGAGCGCGATCTAAGAACTAGACGGCTGAACTCACTCAAGTTGGATGCATGATGATGTGTAAAAAAAGATATATTTTAGGATGCTGAGCCCTGTTTTTTTTTGAAAAAATTACAAAGATGACAGCGGTGAGTCAGCACTCGGTTCCTCGTTAGACTGGCTGTCTCGACGAGTAAGAAAATGTGCTCATGCTCCGCCGAAAATAGAGATTCTGAGCCGATGCAAAAACTGCAATGTGGGTTTGTTTTTGGAACTTCATGTTTTGTGTGCGTGCGTGCGCTGTCCGTGTTGGTGAGATTTGATGCCGTGGGAACTGGTTTGAAACATCTGTAAATCTTACAGCTTGTTGAAATCCTTTGGCAATGAGCCCGAAGTGCTTGTAAATTGGTACATGCATGAAATGGAGCTTAAAAAAAGTTTGTTTCTTTACCATAAATCTGGGTTTCCTGAAAAAGCATGCTACCGATGAATCATGTACTGGGAATCATTGTACGTCATTGCCATTACCGAAACAAAACAATGTGCACACTGACCAAGGCGAAATAAAATGGCGTGAAAAAAATGGTTAACCACAAAAGTTGATAAAATTGTCTGTATCACAGCAACCTTAGATTTTTAATATGAGAAGTTGGCTACATGGGAAATAGTTATCATTTACATACACATTGTTTGGCTATGACATGTGCCAGAATTTTTAGACTTGGCGTCTTGGTTGTCTTTTCTCGTGTTCAGGGTTTTCTCTGCATTTGTGGGTTTAAGTACCTCATTATTGTGTCGTATCAGGTCCATATTCTTGACAAAAAAAACTTTCTAAATATACAGCTGGACCATATTTTGCATATATATTGGCTTGTTATATTTAGGAGTGCTACATACGCAAAAGTATAAACATAGAACAATGACGGAGGGTAAGGCACCAAATAGGGTCTAATATAAATACCATGACAAAGCATAAGATTTTTCGAAGGGTCACCCGGAGGGATAGACTCCCCACCTGAATTTTACTTCAAATAGGAGAGCTACAAATTACAAGATGAGAGGTGATCACCCTAGAGCGGTGCGCTGACTTCAGTGGGGAAGGACGGAAATAATCTGAGGTAGGGAAGCAAAGCTCTATATTCCTGAGACTACCTTGAATCCGTGCTCTCTCGCATCGCCCCTCTAGGCGACCGGGGGAGGTAAACGCACACAGATTAGATAGGACACACACAGAGAGAGAGGCCATTGAGGAAGAACACGGCATTTGGCAGATACTCAGCGGTGGCAGTATACCTATTGCACCAAGAGGAATGATTACTATCTTAAATATACTGAAGTATTATCATTTGCCTTCTTATATAAAAAAGAAATGACACATCATATTGTAGCTTACTATAAGGAAACACCACCTAGCAGATATCACAGTCATACCTTAAGATTTGTTCTTAATAACTTTTGCAGAGCAGCTTTTCTCCCATTGTCAATCATTTTCATTTTCAGTAGTGAGCATTGGGAATTAGAAGACCTTTCTTCGGAGAGGCTGCAGTGCTTGTTGATACTATCATGTTATGATTTGTACTTCCAGCCATTAAGGTGAGCTTAAGTATGTGATGCTTAAATGTATTAAATATTGTCACAAGGACCATATTGATATATTTTTCTATACCTTGCTCCCCAAAAAATCAGATTTACTTGAAATATTGTTCAGGAGCTTTGTATATTTGGTCCTTGGGTTGACGGTCTTTTGATGGATGATTCATTTAAAGGAAACAAAACAATATCCAGATGATTTGCACACATAGTCAAATTGTTCTGTAACTATTTGCATTATTAATGTATACTATTTGATAATTGAGAGCAACAGTGTAACCCAATTTATTCTTTATGTAGGTTAAAGTTGTTGATGCAAACCCTTCATGAGTTTGGATCTCGCATAGCGAATTCAAAATCCCCAACAAGCCAAAGATGGCCTCCATTTGTCACTACACCTGAGAAGTGAGAATGAAGGGGAAGGCATTTAGTCAACACACAGTGCCACGACATGCCAGTTGCAACGGTCCAGTTGTTTGTGAAACACCTGTCTTGGGATGGATTCAAGTTGAGGAGGTCTCCAATTGCTTTGGGTTGTTCAGGTCAATTATGTGCGTAGATACCATTGAGAGTAGGAGTTATAGCTGAGAAAGAGAGAAACCATGATCCAATTGTAGCTGTGTGAGGACATATTTGCTTACTTAGCAAATTTGATCTATGATATATATGTTGGCATTGCTATATATGTTTATGCTCAGCATTGGCTACTTGAATTGATTGTCACCATTCAGATGTTTGAACTTGGGATAGTTGGACAGTTCAAGATGGAGTTTTCTTATAGCAACAGTTGTTTGGAAGTTTTGGTATAGTAGTGGGACTTGTAAGTTCAATTTGTTAGTTTTGACTTGTGAAGAGTGATACTTCAAAACAAACTGATTTTGCACAAGAATAATCATTGTTCATACATGTCCACCGAACCATCCTAACTGAAAGTAATTGCAAGTTGTACCCTAGCACAGAATGAGAAAACAGTACCCAAGATACATATATTATTTAAAATCCATAATATCATCCAAACATAAAGGGTCCAAAAATACATGGCAACATTTGAGAGCTACCCCTACAGTTCTAAGCTGTTTGCCACGCCCCTAAGAAATACTCATCACAACAGTCACGAGCTGGCAAGAAACAGCTGATAGTCTACTCCTCATCAGAATCAGAGAAAGATTCAGAGAAATAAACCGGGGTCGCCAACAGATCGGTGAACAGCCGGATCAGCGACGGGACACGCTGCTCCCGAAGCCAGACAATGTCGCGATTACCTTCCAGTACCTGAACAGCGGAATCCTGTAGATATCTGCTCAGCTTTTCGACTTGGGGTGAGACCAGATCCTTGTCAACCAATCTGCCCAAGACTTGGGCTTCCTTAAAGGCCTTCCCCAGATGTAAGAGCGTAATCGCTGAGCTCTTCATGAGTAGGAGGGCTTCCAGGACGCCCCGTTCCAGCTTGGCCTCCTGATCCATGACCTGGGGTAACAGATCATGCTCGAGCTTGTGGATTTCCAGCTCCAAGCCTGTCACGACCGAGAGGAGAGACATCTCGTAGCATACCAAGGACGTCGAGTTCACCAGCTGGCGGAGGAGTGCATACGACTCGGCCGCCATGCGCACGGACTCCAGAGAGACAAGATTCACAAGCATCAGCTTATCGGAGCGGGCCAGCTCATCGGAGCGGGCGTGCAGGGATTGGATTTGGGCATGGGAGTGGATGTATTCGTCGGACATCTTTTCCTTTTGGCGGCGAAGAAGACGAGGATGGGTGGTGGTTGTTGCGGCGGCGGCGGCGAAGAAGACGAGGAGGGGTGGTGGTTGTTGCGGCGAAGAAGAAGAAGACGAGCCAGCCGCTGTTTATATAGCCAGCCCTATGGATGGATAGGGGCAATCTGTTTTCTACCGTTAGATGGGATTTAGGGTTTCTTCGGTAACCGTCGGATGCGTTTTGACCTGTTTGCAGAATTGAATTGCGCACCGTGTTCCGGGTGCCCCTTGCTATCGCTCATTACCGGAGCAGCGGATCGCCAGCTTCCCTCTCGTAACGGGCCGGCCCAGGTAAGGCTTCCTTTCCCAGTTTTGTTTCTTTCCTATTTTTTCGAAAATTCTAGATTTGTAAAATTTCACAGAAAGTTGATAACAACATTTTTTTGGAACAAGAAATTTCAAAACTAACCTCAAAGTTTCCAGATCAAATCATCAAAGCAGCCCGCTGATCTGACAGGAACGCTTGCCGGACACGCACGTGGGCGGATCGCACATGTCTCCCTGCTCCGCGTCGGCGTCACCGTCGCCCTGGCCGGCCGTCCGGACGCGCTCCGGCGACAACGGGCGCCTTCTGCTGCCGTCGTCGACATATCTTGAATTCTCTGTCTCTGCCGATATCTCTATGTACCTCTCGTTCTCTCTCAGACTCTTCTCTCTGTCTCCCGTAAAGTGACCACCCCTGACCCTTCTCCTCTCTCCCGCAGAGATCCTTCCCACCATCAACTCCTCTATGGTCCACATCTCCAGCAGCCGACCTGCCCTCCCCATCTCTTCCTCCCGGCCAAGCGTGGGCGCGTGGCACCAGAGTGCTAGACGGCTACGCTGCTCGATTTATGCGGCAGCTCCGGAAAAATCCATGGTGATTGCAGGCTTCCTTCCTCTAGCTGTACATGGAAAACAGCCGGCAAGATCAGGGATCTCGACGAAAAGCTTGATTTGGAGCTTCGATGGCGAGCGACCTCCGGCAAATTTATGCAGTCGATTTGGTGAAAAAAAAATCTAGGATTTCTGTGGCTATATATGGATGGATTTTTGGGAGGAGGGGACAAGAAATCTTAATTGATTCGGCAGGACTTGTCTTGATTGAGTTCGGTAGGAACTCTTGCTCGCGTGGGGGACGGAGAAGCGGTTCTAGCGTTGAGGCAGGAAAGGGGAAAAATATCTCAAGACGTACCAACACAGAAAAAAGAACGAATGGTTTTTTCTTGACTAAGCGGTGGCAGGGCAGGTAATTTAGACAAAAAACAGGGGCAATAAAAAAATCGACCAACAAGAAGCCCCTTTTTATTTTATTATTAGGTATAGATTAAATAGCTAGCAGCGAGTCCAGTCTCACATCGACAGGTGCCAGAAGAAACACACAAGCGTGCGTGCCACACTGTGATTGAGTGCGTGCGGACCACCTGAAAACCGTAGAAAACGCCGAGTTTTTTCGAAACACACAAGCTCGCGCACCATCTCGACCGATCAGCCCAACATAGCCTCAACTTTTTACTTTTGCGTTTGGCTCTGCACTACATTTGTTCCTGAAAAATGAAAATCGAGCCAGGGAGGTGCTCTATGAACGTTCATCCAAAATATCGATCTGCCCATCAGCTTTCGCAGCCTAGGCTTCAAGCATGAGGTCATGAGCTAACACCGATGATCTTGGCGCCCGCGTGGGCCCTAGCGATTGATCCAGCTGCTAAACTCAATCTCAGGCAGCTTGTGGTCTGCCAACGGCCGCCGGCTTTTCTGGCGCGCACTACGTATGCCCGTTACTAGAAACTGTAGAATGAATGGGATGCTTTGTTGAGTTTGCTGCTACAGCCACTGTCGTAAGTAGAAACTCACGTCGGGTCCGATAGTGGCGGATAGAAACTCACTGTCGTAAGTAGAAACTGTAGAATGAATGAATGAAGACAGGCATCACGCCAAAGACGGGCATCACGCCAAAACACACCAGATCTACAACTACTATACACAACCCTAACTCCGGCGCCTCTCTTAGTCCATCTCCGGCCGGCTACTCCGGCGGTGAGGACATCAGATCGGCCCGGTCTCCGTTGGGCGACTCTCAAGGAAGTAGGAGAGGGGAGGAAGCTACGACAGAGGTGGAGAGAGAGTCCACTCGGGTGGGTGGTGCTACCTTTTTCCTTTCCTTTTTTCTATACGATGGCTTCAGGTTCCACTATCACAGATAACGAAACAGAGTTTTTGTTTTCTTACTTTATTTTTTTCAGTTTTTTTTCACCTTGCTTATGCCGTGTGCTTGCTATGGTGGAGTTGGGGACACAAAGAAATTACCGTTGTTCTTATAGGCTGCTAGAAGAGGTAATGGTGAGGTAAGTAACTCCTATTTCCTCAAGAGTTTGATAGTAAACCCCGAGTTACCCTTGTCGGGAAAGTCCAGTTGCTACAACACTCCACGCTTTGAGTCCCATTGAGTTGGTGTACACGTAGTTTGTTTCCATCATTGACACATTACACCATGCGGTGATGTGCAAGGGTTACCAAAAAAATGATACAACCTCCGATCCATATTAATGGACTCAACTTTATCTAGATACGGATGTATCTAGTTAAGTGTTTAGACTAGATACATCCGTATCTAGACAATGTTGAGTACATTAATATGGATCGGAGGGAGTATCATTTTTTATAAAGACGAACATGCATTCCAGAAACCTCAATTGAGATATTGTTGGGCAACACACTTGAGAGCTCGCTTTCATGTTATTTAAAAATACTAAATTGTTCACGATTTTTTTTTCACCTTGCTTATGCCGTGTGCTTGCTATGGTGGAGTTGGGGACACAAAGAAATTACCGTTGTTCTTATAGGCTGCTAGAAGAGGTAATGGTGACGTAAGTAACTCCTATTTCCTCAAGAGTTTGATAGTAAACCCCGAGTTACCCTTGTCGGGAAAGTCCAGTTGCTACAACACTCCACGCTTTGAGTCCCATTGAGTTGGTGTACACCTAGTTTGTTTCCATCATTGACACATTACACCATGCGGTGATGTGCAAGGGTTACCAAAAAAATGATATCATTTTATAAAGACGAACATGCATTCTAGAAACCTCAATTGAGATATTGTTGGGCAACACACTTGAGAGCTCGTTTTCATGTTATTTAAAAATACTAAATTGTTCACGAAGTAAAAACTGAAATTGATATCAACACCAAAATTGATCTCGGCGCAAATGATTTTGTCGATGTATGCTTTTTTCAATATCTATGCACCTAATGTTAATGAATAGTTTTTTAAGAGAAAGCTCTCTAGTGGAGACAGGGCCTCCTGTCCCGGGCCGTGAGGAGCTTCTGTCCCGGGTCGAGAACCGGGACAGGCCAGGCGGGACTAAAGGCACACCCTTTAGTACCGGGCCTGTTACCAGCCGGGACAACAGATCCACCACGTGGCCGCCTGCGGAGGGCAGCATCTTTAGTCCCGGCTCGTATAACGGGCCGGGACCAGAGGCCCACCACGTGGCCGACTACGGAGCGCGCTGGGGGCAACACATTTAGTCCCGGTCTGTATAACGGGCCGTGACTAATAGTTTTCTTTTATTTTCTTTTATTTGCTGTAGGGTTTAGGGTTTAGGGTTTATTTGTTTTCTTTTATTTATTTCTTCAAGCATGTAAAGATAATTGTTTTCTTTTAACGGTATTTCTACGCTATGACGTACCATACACATTCGTGCATATATAAGATAACTTGTCTTGCCAGCATACAAATATATACAATTTTGATATTTACATGGAGATCACAATTACCGGGACTAGAGCCTGTATATTCGATTACACGGCCGGGGATCATCGGTTGCGCCAATTATTCACACTAAATTCACCGGCGTCGTTTACCATCTCATCCAACAAGAATCCCGCCAGCTCCTCAGCAATTGCTAGTACACGTTGCTGTGGTAGGAGTCGATCCCGCATTTTTTCGAACTATATAAGAAAAGGAGATCAATATGAACATCAACCATGATAACAAAAAGTGACGGTAATAAAATAATGTTGTGAATGTATTGCTTACGTCGACTCTATAATCTTTGTGCTCAGTGGTAAACGAGCGAATGAACTCGCAAACGTAGTATCCACATAGATTCGTCCCTGTGGCTGCCTCGCGCACTTTACGATAATAGAATTCAATCAAAATAACAATCTAGCATCATAATTGTATTGAAACTAGAAGTAAAGAGATGCGTGGACATATCTCGTACTACTTACCGGGATCGGAGTAAAGTTCAGCTTCTCACTCCATTGGCCCGCCACCACATCCTTGAACCGGATCCAAACCCTGCCCGGCAAAGAAAATGAATTAATGAATGAGTTATTCATTACCTGATATCTCATGAAATCAACGAAAGAGACCGATATAGCGCGAAAATTACGTCTGGAGCATGTCCTGCATGCTGCGGAACTCTTCCGTGGGTCTCTTTAATGGGTCCATGACTTCAACTATTCCCTTATCAACTTGAATGTTTAGCAGAATCCAGTGGAACCTGCACACGTTTATATACACGTCAGTAACTCATCAATTACAGTTAACATCGAGTAAGCAAAAGTGAATGTGTATATCATAGTAAGACCCTCACCCGAAGTTGTAAGGAAATAGTATGTGGTCACAGTAATTTTGCTTCGCTAGAAACCTTAGAAGGTTTTGCTCCGTCTCGTCGGGTTTCGTCGTTAAAGAATACAGATGTACTTTATCTGGGTCAATGAACCCAACACTATAGACCTTTCTTTTACATTCCCGGATCTTCATTCTGCAGAATAGAGTACAAAAGGATATAACGATGATAATTAAAATGCAATGAGCTGAACAACTGAAAGACTGAACAACTTATAAGTAGACAATGAATTCAACAACTTACAGACAGTAGCAACTCATGAGACATTTGTCGAGGGCGTCGAAGTTGTATAACTGGAAGAGTTCTGAAAAGTCAACATGGACCTCCTCTGGTCGGAAGTAGTACTCATGTGGGACTTTCGCCACGATCATTGTTCTGCCCTTCTTTGACTCTTCCATGTATCAGTCATGCAATTTTCGCATTTGGGTTGGCAGTTGTTGCCACTTCTCTCTGCTGACCAATTCCGCCTTTGGGACATATGTAGGGACTACAGGAGCCTTGGGTATATTGTCGTCTTGGGTACCAAGCAATTCCGCAAGAGTCACACCCATATCGGCCGCCAACTTCGCAGCTGCTGCCATATCCTGCTGTTCCGCCTGCACGGGAACGTCTGTGGATAACACCTTGAGGGGTGGGATCGACTGTTTGGCCTGTTCTCCGAGCTGGGGAACGTCCCTTCTTTTCGCACTTGCACCTTTACTTGATTTGCTCCCGCTTGCACCTTCACCTGATTTGCCCTTCCTCACTTCCTTCTGAAGTGTGCGTAGATAGTCATCTGGCTTATGGTGCAAGTCATATTGCGATGGTGTGTTCAGAAAATCACGTGCATACGCTTTTTGCTTCTCGGTGTATACTGGGGCGGCCTTGGGTTTCTTCTTTGCAAAATGCGCATCTTTTTCGGCCTTTGCGATCGCTGCGATTTCCTCGTTAGTACGGTCGTAAGTTCTGATAGGAAGATTCTTATGAGGTACTCTTGGGAGGGGCGACCTTTGTCGTTTTGGGCTGCTGCGTCGGTTAGTACTCATCGACGGATCACGCCTCCGCTTATTGTCCTTAGCGGGCAAAGGCGGCGGCGAAGACGGCGGACCCAAGTCCGGCAGCGGAGATCGAGATGGACTCGCGCTGTGGTGGTCGTAGTCATGGGGTGGGCTGCTTCTTGGAGGTGTAGGGGACCTGCGATGACTCGGAGGCGGTGTTGTCCTTGGCGCCGAGCCTGGAAACCTGATGTTGTTCTTGTCCCATAGAATGACAGCACCCAGTACTTCTCCGAGTGACCTCTCATCTTGCGGTCCAGGGATGTCAAGCAACATATTAATAAAGTCCGGTAGTACTTCATCCACCACGACTTTGGCATAGCCAGCTGGAATCTCACGGCCATCCCAGCGTGCGTCAGGTGGACAAGGTACAACACATCCGACCGCCACCTTCATGGATATGTTCTTCAATTTCTGATGGAGCACACAAGATATTGAATCCTTGATTCCATCCACGGGGTAGCTGAAAGGGCAAACTTGCCCGTAATCTTGTTTTGGTGATTATGACAACAAAAGCCGTGTTTAACAATATGTTAAGCTTGTGACAGGTTCAAAGTTCACAAACAAAGAAGTTTTATGCTTGTGGAAATGCTCAGGTTTTATACTGGCCGGAAGTTCCGGATTGGCCCGGAAGTTCCGGCCCAAGGGCGGAAGTTCCGGCCTAAAACTTCCGGCCGACGTTTTTCGAAGAAAAAGGGTACTGTGGTCGACCGGAGGTTTGCCCGGAAGTTCCGGCTGCCGGAACTTCCGGCCCAACCGGAACTTCCGGCCTAAGTGAAAACTGTGTCAAACTGAGGGCAACGGCTAGAATTTCTGGAGGGGTATAAATACCCCTCCACCTACCTCCAGCTGAGCTCGCCCAGAATCAAGATCCCCATTGTTGCAAGCTCAAGAATCACTAGATCTCCCAATCCCTCCACCCAAACTTGTTGATCTTTGGAGGATTGAAGGAGAAGGCCCCGATCTACATCTTCACCGAGCCGTTTGTCATTTCCCCCTCATTCACTTGAGGGACCATTGCTAGGGTTTCCACTAGGAAAACCTAGCCCCCTATTGTACTCACTTGATTGTCTTTGTGACAGATTGTAGCTGTTTGGGAGCCCCCAATCCTTTGTGGGTTGTGCCCCAAATCGTTGTTGTAAAGGCTCCGGACTCCGCCTCGAAGGTTTCCGATAGTTGAAGTGAACCAAACCTTTGTGGTGCGGTTCACCGGAGAAGAGGGTGAGGCCTTTGTGGCCGTTGAACCATTGTGTTGGTTCACACCTCTCCAACGAGACGTACTCCCCTAAAAAGGAGGAACTCGGGATTACATCCGTGTCTCCGCGTGCTTTGACTTCGGTTACCTCTATCCTTGTTTACCGCCTTATTATATCGTGCTTAGTTGCTAGCTTGTCATATAGGTAAATTCACCGTAGTTGCATATCTAGAGAATTTACCTTTTGTGTCAAGCCTAAATTGAAAAAGACTAAAATTGGAGTAGCACCTATTCACCCCCCCCCTCTAGGTGTCATACCGATCCTTTCAATTGGTATCAGAGCTAGGCTCTCTTGTTTTGGGTTTAACCGCCTAAGAGAAGTATGACACAAAGTGAGGATGAGGCCGATCTTGCCAAGGCCAAGGAGACCATGGCATCCATGGCCGATATCAAATCGTTGGAAACAACATTGACATCGTCCATGAATGACATGAATGTCAAATTTGATGAGTTGCGTGACATGCTCATGAAACTCACAAATGCCAAGGTTTCGGAAACCATCCCACTAGAGGGTATCTCTAACTCCGATGAAGGTGATTCCGAGGAGGGTAAAAAGAAAAATGAGAAGGGGTGGAAACCACCTCCGGATCTAAACCATCTCCTCCTCCTCCTACCAAGCATGAAGATGGGAAGGAAGAGTACCATAACGTTCCGGGATGGTACCCTATCGACCCACCTATCACCACCCGCATAAACCCCATTGGTCCTCCACCTAAGCTTAATGCATTAGCCTTTGCTAGTTGGCAACGCTCAATGAAATCTCATATTAACAGTGCCTCTATCGAGCTTTGGAGGATCATTGAAGAGGGTACAAGGTTGCGGATCCAAGCAATGTGACAAGAAGAGAATTTGCCGAAAAGCAACTCAATGCCTCCGCACTCCATATGATTGAACTTTCAGTGGGTGAAAGTGACAAGCATTATGTTCTCAATGCCCCACCGCCAAAGAAGCTTGGAATTGTCTTGAGGTTGCATTTCTTGGGAATGAAAGCATGAAGAGAAACCGATATGAGTCTTTGAGCAATGATGCCGAAGGCTTCTACATGTTTGACAATGAGACTCATGAAGACATGTATGGAAGACTCAAGACTCTTGCAAAGGCCTTCTTTGATGTGGGGGCAACCTATGTGGATGATGCTTATGTCAAGAGGAAGTATGTGAATGCTCTCTTGCCTTCCGAGCCCATCGAGGTGAAGGCCATTCAAGGAAGACACAACTACAACGAAATGACATCCAATGAAGTTATGCAAGAAGTGCAAGCCTCCAAGGTTGCCACCAAGAATGCCGAAGATAGCCGTGCTAGGGCCATGGGGATGAAACAAGGCCCCTCACTTGCTTTGAAGGCCAAGGTGGTATGTCTTGATGAGGTTGAAGCGTGCCCAAGCAACATTGCTCCAAATGATCTTGAACCGGCTCTAAATGGTCATATAGCTCTTGCCACAAGAGAGTTTTGGCAAGACCCGGCAAAAGCTAAAGCCAAGGTTGATAAAGAGAACAACTCAAGTGGGAAGAAAGAGCTAGCCTCAAAGTGGAAGACGTGCTACAATTGTCATGACAAGAACCACTACATAAGAGAGTGTCCTTATGAGAACCGAGAGCAAAATGGTGGGAAGCTCATCCCCAAGGACCATTCAAAGTTGATCCAAAAGAAGCCCGCAAGACCAAGGAAGCCTTTCTTCAAGAAGGCACCAAGAATTGTGTTGGTGGCACAAGAAGAATATGCCACAAGTGATTCCGAAGATGAAGATGCACCTACTAAAGAGGTAGCCGCATTGGCTATTGTATCAACTTCATCATCTTCTCTCTTTGAATCCCCCAATGAGAACTTCTCCACCAACAACGCTCGTTGCCTCATGGCTAATGTCACCGAGGTATCATCTCCTTCTCCCAAGACTATGCATGAAATGAGTGATCAATCTAGTCTTGTGATTAAGAAAGAACTTGTTGCTTTCGATACTTTCATGACTAACTTGCAAGGTGAAGCTAAGGAACATGTTGAGTCTCTCATGAGACAACTATGTGCGGCCGAAGAACTTCTTCAAGAAAAGAGTAAGATTGAGAGAGAGGATTCTCTCACCATTGCCTCTTTGAATGCTTCCGTAGCATCCTTGAATGCCTCTCTTGATGAAGAGAGTGAAGAAAGATGTTCTCTTGAGGAAAGACTTGAGTCTCTTGATGCTAAAAATGATGATATCATTAATAAAATCATTAAGGATAGAGATCATGTCGTTGCTAAATATAAAGTGCTTAAAAAGGAGAAAGTTGAACTTGGGGTTGCTAATGCTAGACTTCTTGAGGATATGGAGAAGCTTGACAAGGCTCACAAGGCCTTGGAAACAACTCACTCCCTTTTAGTCAAGTCTCATGAGCAACTTCAAACTCAACTTTCTAAATCTAGCTCAACTAGCATATCTATTCTTCCTCGTGTTCATGAAAATGTTATTGAAGAAAATGTTAGTGCCAAGACCTCTATTCCCAAAGGTAAAGATAAGGGTATTGCTTACTTATTTGAGCAAAAACCACACAAAGGGAAGGAGGGTCTTGGTTATGTAGCCGAGCCCAAGAAGAAAGTGGGCAACAACAAGAAGATCAAGACCAAGCCCGCACAAGCCAAGACTTCCATTGCGGTGGTAGTGCCACAAGGGGCAAGACCACTCGTAGTGACTTTGCGGGGCATAACAACCCCAACTATATTCTTTATGTTGATTATTATGGGGATGTTTATGCTCAATATGTTGGTCCATATGATGGTTACATTGATTACTCTATTTGGGTTCCTAAGACCCTTGTTGCTAACCAAAGAGGACCCATTGAGAAATGGGTACCTAAATCCAAGCAATGATTTCTTGTAGGACTATGCTTCCGGTGGATCGAAATGGGTGGTTGATAGTGGATGCACTAGTCATATGACCGGAAGCAAGGAGATTATGACGGATTGAGACCAAATCTAGATTATACAATAACCGTCTCTTATGGTGATAATTCAAAGCTGAGGTAAAGAGTCTCGGCAAGGTGGTAGTTGCAAGGGATATCACCCTTGTAAATGTCATGCTTGTTGAGTCTCTAGGTTACAATCTTATGTCCGTTCGTGCTCTTAATAAGATGAACTTTGATGTCCATTTTACTATTGATATGGTGGTACTCTTGAGGAGCAAGACTCTAAAGGTCATGTTCGTTGGGTATGTTGAAAATGAGTTGTTTGTGGTAGACTTTTCGGGGTCTACCAACACTCAAGCAATATGCCTATTCGGAAAGGCCGACGTGGGGTGGTTGTGGCATCGCCGCTTGTCCCATGTCAACATGAGAACTTTGCAAAGTCTTCACAAGGGTGGCCACATTCTTGGACTAAAAGAGGATGTTTCTTTTTCTAGAGATCGTCTTTGTAGGGCTTGTGTTGAAGGAAAGATGCATGATTCTCCCCATCCGGGCAAGACCATTATTTCATCAACGAGGATTTTGGAACTTCTTCATGTTGATCTCTTTGGTGCCGTGCCTCAACCTAGTCTTGGTGGGAAGAAATATTGTTTGGTGATTGTTGATGACTATTCAAGATTTACTTGGGTTTATTTCTTCAAGACGAAGGATGAAACCCAACAAACCATCATCGACTTTTCCAATATTGTTCAACGCCAATACAATGTCCCTATTTTGGTCATTAGGAGTGATAATGGCTCCGAGTTCAAGAACTACACCTTAAATGAGTTTCTTAGTGAAGAGGGGATTCGTCATCAATATTCCGCTGCATATACCCCTCAACAAAATGGTGTAGCCGAAAGGAAGAACCGGACTCTCATGGATATGGCAAGGTCTATGTTGGCGGAGTTTAAGTCTCCGCTATTCTTATGGGCCGAGGCTATCTCCACGGCGTGTCACTCATCTAACCGGTTATTCTTTCGTGTTGGCAAGAAGTTTACATCTTATGAGATGCTCACCGGCAACAAGCCCAATGTCTCCTACTACCGAGTTTTTGGTTGTAAGTGTTTCTATAAGAACAAAAGTGTTCGTTTGTCTAAATTTGAATCTAAAGCTTTAGAGGGTGTTTTTGTTGGTTACGGTGCCGAATCTCACACCTATAGAGTCTATGACAAGACCGTTGGGAAAGTCATAGAATCTTGTGATGTGAGGTTCGATGAGAATGACGGCTCCCAAGTGGCGCAATTTCATGTTTGTGATGTAGATAATGAGGAACCTCAAGAAGCAATAAGAAGAATGGGGGTTGGTTTCCATCGCCCCATTGAAATCCATCATGAGCCTCCTCAAGCAAGTCCTAGCTCCACTCATGTGGAGACTCCATCATCACAAGTTGAAGTTGCACCTTCTATGGAAGCAAATGATGCACCTACCAAGAACAAGTTCAAGGCCCTCCTCAAGTTGACCAAGAGGCTATTCAAGAACCAAGTTCTCCTATTGTCAACACTAGCCAAGGTCAAGACCAAGATCAACCCTCTCCTTCCTTTGTTGAAGATGAGCTTCAAGATGATCAAGGTCAACACTCCGGTCAAGACGGGGACTCAAATGATCAAGATGATCAAGCGAAATTCCTCGCATCAATGAGGATATCGAAACCCGTCGTATAGCAAGAGTCAAAAAGGATTGGAGAAGAAAGAGTCTTCATCTAGAAATATCATTGTTAATGTCAAGAACAAGGTCACCACAAGAAAACAATTGGCAAATTTCAATGAACATCAAGCCACATCTCTATGGTGGAACCAAAGAAAGTCTTTGAAGCTCTTGAAGATCCGGATTGGTTGGAAGCCATGCATGAAGAGCTCAATAACTTCAAGCGCAACAAAGTGTGGAATCTAGTGGAGAAGCCAAAAGATTGCCTCAATGTTATAGGCACCAAGTGGATATTCAAGAACAAGCAAGATGAGCATGGAATGGTTGTGAGGAACAAGGCAAGATTGGTAGCTCAAGGGTACTCTCAAGTTGAAGGCATTGATTTTGGAGAGACCTATGCTCCCGTGGCTCGCCTTGAGTCCATCCGTATCCTTCTTGCATATGCATCACATCATAATTTCAAGTTGCAACAAATGGATGTGAAAAGTGCCTTTCTTAATGGTCCTTTAAAGGAGTTGGTATATGTTAAGCAACCTCCGGGATTTGAGGATCCACACTTCCCTAACCATGTCTACAAACTTGATAAGGCGCTCTATGGTCTCAAACAAGCACCTCGTGCTTGGTATGAGCACCTAAGAGAGCTATTGTAGACCGTGGCTTTGAAGTGGGGCAAATCGATCCCACTCTTTTTACCAAGAGGGTTAAAGGGGAGCTTTTCATATGCCAACTTTATGTTGATGATATCATATTTGGCTCTTCTAACAAAGCTTTTAATGATGAATTTTCAAAGCTTATGACCGATAGGTTCGAGATGTCCATGATGGGAGAGTTGAAGTACTTCCTTGGTTTTGAGATCAAGCAATTGAGTGGAGGGACCTTCATCTCTCAAGCCAAATATATCCAAGACATGCTCAAGAGGTTCAAGATGCAAAATGCTAAAGAGAAGAAGTTTCCTATGGACACCAAGTGTCATCTTGAACTTAATCCAAAGGGTAAAGATAAGGATGTTGATCAAAAGCTCTATCGTTCTATGATTGGTTCTTTGCTTTATCTTTGTGCATCTAGACCCGATATTGTGTTGAGTGTAGGAGTGTGTGCAAGGTACCAAGCGGCTCCCAAAGAAAGCCACCAAACGGCGGTTCTTCGAATCTTTCGATATTTGGTTCATACCCCAAGGTTTGGTTTGTGGTATCCTAAAGGCTCAACTTTCTCTCTTGCCGGTTACACGGATTCGGATTGGGCCGGTTGCAAGGATGATAGGAAATCAACTTCCGGGGCTTGCCAATTCCTTGGTAGGTCCTTGGTGAGTTGGTCTTCTAAGAAGCAAAATTGCATATCTCTCTCCACCACCGAAGCCGAGTATGTGGCGGCCGCTAGTTGTTGCACTCAATTGTTGTGGATGAGGCAAACTTTAAAGGAATACGGTGTCCATTGTGACAAAGTGCCTCTTTTATGTGACAATGAAAGTGCTATCAAGATTGGCCACAACCCGGTGGAGCACTCAAGAACGAAGCATATTGAGATTCGCTATCACTTCATCCGTGATCACATCATCCGGGGTGATATTGAGCTTGGCTATATTCCCACGAAGATCCAACTTGCCGATATGTTCACGAAGCCACTTGATGAAGCAAGGTTCACTTATTTGAGGCATGAGCTAAATATCATCGATTCGGGGAGCGTCGCTTGAATATCTTGCATACACACCTATATCTTAGCTATATGTTTGGTTTAGGTGTAGGCATGGACATAGGGGGAGTGCGGTCCTAATCCATTGGACTATCCCTCCCCCCATTATGCCGATAGTAAGAACTCATTTTGTCTCTATATTGTTCATTTTATGAATTGTGAGCTTAAATGACGAGTAGTGGCGGTGAACCCAAGATATATCTTCGCGGTGTCACACCACATACACTCATACATGGTGGCTTAGGCCACCGCCATCTTCTTTGTGAAGATTTGATCTTTTGGAGCTTTATGGCCTTTTTGCCTATCCGTTGGTCTTTATGGAAAACACACTCAAATGATGCTTCTTTAAATGTTTTTTTGTGCCTCTTACCAAGTTTGAGTGTGAAGTACCATCTCCAGTGACTATTTCTATCCCAAGCCATGCTTTGCTCCTTCCAAAAACATGCTAAAACTCTTGCTCAAGTCATTTGTTGCCTTTCCGGAGTTTGTGGTAGTGGGGGTACCTCGGAATTTTCGTATCTGGTTCGGAACCTCCGGCGCCCGAAAGTTTCAGTCAAAATTTCGGCTAAGTCCCCGGGCTAAAACTGTTCTGTTTTTCCCGGAGGTTTTGCCGGAACTTTGCCCGGAACTTCCGGACACCGGAACTTCCGGGTTAAGTTTTCTGGGCGCTTTTATGCCAGGCCGCGGGGTGGACTGCTTCTTCCCGAGCAGTTCTTCCACCCCCGCGCCCGTGCTCTCTCTCTCCTCGCCCAGGAACTCCCCCACCACCCCATCTCCACCGCGGCCTTCCCGCCGCGGATTCCTCCGGCTTCCGGTCGGATCTGCATCTCCTCGACGAGGGGATCCCGTTCCTCCAAGCGGTTTTCACCATGGATGCCGGTACTTTCCTCTATTTCACATCTAGGACGAGATGCACTTTTCGTTTAACCTAGTAGAAATAGAGCCTTTTACTTGAATTCCTTTGGTGAAAACAATCATCTAGGCTTGCCCTAACATATACTAGAAACGATTTGATTTTTGTTAGCAATTTTTTGTTTGAGGTTCTTGTTCCTCTCGCAGCCGTGCAAACCGGAACTTCCGGTTGGCCGGAACTTCCGCTGCGACCGGAACTTCCGCCCTGAAACAGGAAAAATGCTAACATTCAATCCACTTGTTTCTTGTTTCTTTTATCATCTGACTTGAGCACTTATCTTATGCTATCTTCTATCTGTTCTCAGCACCTAGTGGCTCTCGTGTCCGTCGAGCTGTTGCCAAGCGTACCGCTTCCCGATCCCGTCCCACTAGTGGAGGAGAGGCTGATCTTGTTCGTGGTGAGACTGCTGCTGCCCCTGTGTCGAAGAAACCTATGTCAAAGAAGAAGAAAAAAGCACCCGTGCCTGTTGTTCCTAAGCATCAAAGGGACTTCATTCCTTGGCGCTTAGCCTTCACCAATGAAGGCGAGCGTGACCCTGATTTGGACTCTTGCTTCTATCATGTTGAGCAAGAGGTGCTGTACAAGGAGGTATATTGCAAGCTTGGCAAGCACAAGGTGTGCCCTATGCAGCCCATTGATTTTGAACACTTGGAGAAGCAACAAGCATACTTTGGTGGGGCTGTAGCTGTGGTGGAGGCTCTTGGTTTGCGTCCTCTGATGGAGATTCAGTCCGACTACAACATCCACATGATTCATCAGTTCTATTCCACTGTGGTGTTTGACAAGACTCCTGCCCGTGGTATGACTTGGATGTGCGGCAATCACAAGCTCTCCGCCAACTTTCATGACTTTGCTGATGCTCTTGAGCATGATGGCCACCGGTATGGGTTTGCTAGCTGCACCAGGGCTTCCGGTGAACGCATGCACATTCAAGGGGCTGCTTATGATAAGAATGAGATGAGTGACCTATATGCTGATGATGGAGTGATTGGCAGCACAACGGGACTCCTTCCCGTTTATGACATCTTGCTTCGCATGTTCCGTCACACTATTGCTCCAAGTGGAGGCAACAACAATGAAATCCGTGGTGGTCTTGTCAATCTCATGGTCTATGCTCACTCTGTTTTCATGGAAGATGATCCCCAGCGAATGCCTTTCCTATTGATGTGATGGACTTCATTTTTCATGAGATATATGATGCCGTGATAGGAAGGAAAGTGCCTCCATATGCTCCTTACATTATGAGGCTCATCAAGTCCAAGTTCCCTTTTGGAGATCATGATGTGCTTAACCCCGATGCAGCCCTCGGCTGCGACATTATTCATAAGCCTGTTTTGATGCACAAGAAGGCTGCTCATCTCAATCTCAACAAGGATAAAGGTCCTATGGCCACCGATGATGGAGCTAGTGGGTCTCATATCCCAAGTGATCCAAGAGTGAAGAAGCCCGGTCAACCCAAGCAACGCACATGGGCTCAGCGTGCACTTGACAAGATTTAAGGATGAATGTTTGCATTCACAAAGAGAACTTTCACGCGTCAGTGGAGAGGCACCGTGGTCTTATGAATGATTACATGATGATGCAGCATCTCAAGGTCCCCAACTGTCCTCCTCCTCCTCCTCCACACCTTCCATACAAGCATTGGAACAACGCGACAGTTCAGTGGACTACTCATGTGCCGGATGATGCGGAGCTTGCGACGGACTCGTCGGATGATGAGTGAGGGACGTTAGAGTTGCTTTCTTTTCCCTTTTTGGTGTCTTGATGCCAAAGGGGGAGAAGTCTTTCTCCTAGGTTGCGGGATTTGCATGGGTGGAGCACAAAGTCTCGTCTTTTATTTGTTTCCGTTATGTTTTGTGCTCCGGTTATTTGTTTTGTCGCCTTTGTTGAACCTCCTATCTTATGCATGTGGTAAGACATGTGGAACCTTTTGTGAACTTATTTATGTAAAGACTATGTTGTGTTTCCTCTATGTCTTGTATCTTGTTTGTGCAAGTTGTGTTTCAATGTCTACTTGTTTACTTGCTTGACTTGTAAAATATAGGGGGAGTGTTGATCCTAAGTTATGTGCATATTGTATTCAAATGCATCTTTTCGAGTTATGCACATGCTTAGGGGGAGCCCGTCTATATGTTGCAAATCTTTTTTCTTTTGTTGTCATCATCCACCAAAAAGGGGGAGATTGAAAGGGCAAACTTGCCCGTAATCTTGTTTTGGTGATTATGACAACAAAAGCCGTGTTTAACAATATGTTAAGCTTGTGACAGGTTCAAAGTTCACAAACAAAGAAGTTTTATGCTTGTGGAAATGCTCAGGTTTTATACTGGCCGGAAGTTCCGGATTGGCCGGAAGTTCCGGCCCAAGGGCGGAAGTTCCGGCCTAAAACTTCCGGCCGACGTTTTTCGAAGAAAAAGGGTACTGTGGTCGACCGGAGGTTTGCCCGGAGGTTTGCCCGGAAGTTCCGGCTGGCCGGAACTTCCGGCCCAACCGGAACTTCCGGCCTAAGTGAAAACTGTGTCAAACTGAGGGCAACGGCTAGAATTTCTGGAGGGGTATAAATACCCCTCCACCTACCTCCAGCTGAGGGCTCGACCAGAATACAAGATCCCCATTGTTGCAAGCTCAAGAATCACTAGATCTCCCAATCCCTCCACCCAAACTTGTTGATCTTTGGAGGATTGAAGGAGAAGGCCCCGATCTACATCTTCACCGAGCCGTTTGTCATTTCCCCCTCATTCACTTGAGGGACCATTGCTAGGGTTTCCACTAGGAAAACCTAGCCCCCTATTGTACTCACTTGATTGTCTTTGTGACAGATTGTAGCTGTTTGGGAGCCCCCAATCCTTTGTGGGTTGTGCCCCAAATCGTTGTTGTAAAGGCTCCGGACTCCGCCTCGAAGGTTTCCGATAGTTGAAGTGAACCAAACCTTTGTGGTGCGGTTCACCGGAGAAGAGGGTGAGGCCTTTGTGGCCGTTGAACCATTGTGTTGGTTCACACCTCTCCAACGAGACGTACTCCCCTAAAAAGGAGGAACTCGGGATTACATCCGTGTCTCCGCGTGCTTTGACTTCGGTTACCTCTATCCTTGTTTACCGCCTTATTATATCGTGCTTAGTTGCTAGCTTGTCATATAGGTAAATTCACCGTAGTTGCATATCTAGAGAATTTACCTTTTGTGTCAAGCCTAAATTGAAAAAGACTAAAATTGGAGTAGCACCTATTCACCCCCCCCCTCTAGGTGTCATACCGATCCTTTCAGTAGCCAGGACCGCCTTCTATCATTCGCCGTGCATCGTCAGCCGGGACCTCCGAGTCACCCACGCTGCTTTTACGCTGAGACGGGCCGGCGGTAATATCGAGTGCAGGATCTTGCTGGTGCAGTACTCCTCTAAGTTCGTCAATCTGCTGCTGCTGTTTGTCAATTCTGGCAAACAACTGGCTGAACTTGTCTCCCACCTCCTCCTCCTTTCGCCGCTTTGCTCTCGATCGGCTTCTGTAAGTTTCCATGTCTTTGGCAAACCCCATCCACCACGGACAACTAGGGCCAAAGCCTCGTGTTCGTCCTCCTTTTTCATCATTCCCGAGGACCAATGTCAGCATGTCTTTCTCTCTATCGGGACAGAACTTTAACTTCCCCTCTTTAATTTCTTTCACCACTCTAAGCCAATTGTCCCTGGGTATCCTAATCCCGTCACTGCAAATAAGGTCCCCAGTTGTTTCGTCGTATTTACTCCCATGCGCAAGGAACCAATTTCTTGCCCTCGTTTCCCATTCTTCGCGCAATGGTTCTGGTTGGATCCCTTTAGCAAGCAGCTCTTGCTCTTTTTTATCCCACTTTGGTATGGCAGTCTTGTAGCCCCCTGGCCCCAATTTATGGTGATACATTTTCTTGTCAGCATTTTTCTTGTTCTTTTTGACAGCTCCTTGGCATCTTCTGACTCCTTGTACTCCTTAAATGCGTTCCAGTGATCCGCCTGCTTCGCTAGATAGCCTTCGAATACTGGAGCAGTCTTTTTCTTCTGATACTCTTGCCATAATCTTCTCTTCCACACCCGGAATAGTTCGGCCATCTTCGAGAGAGTCCACCGCTTGACTTTCTCCCTCAATTTCGCAGTGGCGGCAGGATCCTCCAATTCTGGCAGGGTGAAATGTGCCATGAGGTCATTTCAAAGACTGTCTTTGTACCTTTCGGCGACATACTCACTATCGTTCGCCCCTTTGCGCTCATTCCACTCTCGAACGCTGATCGGGACGTGATCCCTAACCAGAACTCCGCATTGTTTTCTAAATACATCGGCAGCCGTCTGGGGTTCCTTTGGTTCGCCCGTAGGGGATATGACCTCAAATGTATAATGCGTAGATGGGTCCTCGTTTGGAAGATTTGGTAGATGTGGAGGCCTAAGAGAAGAAACATCCGTCAATTATATACATACAATTCAAATAGTGCATCTACTGATCGCCGAACTTCATATATATACCTCGCCGAACTTCGTTATGGATCCACCGATTTCTCCATCATCGGAGCTATTGCCTTCTCCATCATCGGAGCCGTGGACTTGATCCTCACTTCGGTGGTCGACCTCCATTCCATCCCCGGAGGGGTTCAGATACGACGACGGAGATTCGGCTGGATCAGCATCTGGGGCGTCGTGGATTAAATTCTCGAGAATTTCTTCCTGTATTAGATCTCTGCGGGTTGGACTAGGTGGATCCATAGTTTCTGCAAAATGCACACAATATTATTTCAAAATGCATCAAATAAAATGAGTATCAATTTTTTGTAACATCTAATTTGCATCTTTTAACAAATTAATTCTAAAATTACAGTTGTTCTCTAACAACTAAAATTACTTGTAACAACAATTTTTTTCTAACAACTAAAATTAACATCTAAAATTACAAAAAATTACTTCTAAATTTTTTCTAACAATTTTTTTCTAACAACTAAAATTACAAAAAATTACTTATAATTTTTTTTGTAACATCTAATTTGCATCTTCTAACAAATTAATTCTAAAATTACAATTGTTCTCTAACAACTAAAATTAACATCTAAAATTACTTCTAACAACAATTTTTTTCTAACAACTAAAATTAACATCTAAAATTACAAAAAATTACTTCTAAATTTTTTCTAACAATTTTTTTCTAACAACTAAAATTACAAAAAATTACTTATAATTTTTTTTGTAACATCTAATTTGCATCTTCTAACAAATTAATTCTAAAATTAATTGTTCTCTAACAACTAAAATTAACATCTAAAATTACTTCTAACAACAATTTTTTTCTAACAACTAAAATTAACATCTAGAATTACAAAAAATTACTTTCAAATTTTTGTAACATCTAATTTGCATCTTTTAACATCTAAAATTACAAATTACAAAATTAACATCTAAAATTACGAATTACAAAATTAACATCTAAAATTACAAATTACAAAAAAAATCTAACAACTAAAATTAACATCTAAAATTACAAATTACTTCTAACTAAAATTTCTATCTAAAAATTGATACATTTGTAAATTACAAATTATTCTAATTAAATAAAATTTCTATGTAAACAAGAAATTGGAGAAGGGGCCGACAGTGACTCAAATTTTTTCAACCATGAATTATTTCTGCTTTTAGGAGCTTACGAGCAAGAGGCGGAGCAGAGCTCGGGGACGAGGCGGCAGCAGAGCAGAGGACGAGCTCGGGGACGAGGGCGCCGGAGGAGGAGCGTCGGGAGGGCGCCGGAGGATGAGCGCGGCGTCGCGGCGCCGGAGGATGAGCGCGGCAGCAGAGCAGGGGACGAGCTCGGGGACGAGGGCGCCGGAGGACGAGCAAGGCGGCGTGATTCTCGGGGGGCGCGCGCGGCGGCGACGAGGGCACCGAGCGTGGCGACGGGAGGGCGCCGGAGCAGGAGCAAGGGGTGGATGGCGTCGAGGGCACCGGAGCGCGGCGTCAGGAGGGCGCCGGAGGAGGAGCACACGGTGGACGTCGACTCTGCTCCTCGTGCTTGGTCTTCGATGAAAAAATGGCTAAGGACCAACCGTGCCGCTTAAGTACTGGAGGGACCTTTAGTCGCGGCCCGTGTCTAAACCCGCGACTAAAGTGGGGTCTTTAGTCGCGGCCCGAGCCACGGGCCGCGACTAAATGGGTGGGAGGGGCTTTTCGCGTTCCCGCGCGCTACCCAACCCTTTAGTCGCGGTCCGTGAGTCAAGCCGGGACTAAAGTCCCAAAAATTTAGCGCGCAACTGAATTTTTGTTTCTGAACAAAACCAGGACCTATTTTTAAACATTTAAACATTTGAATTAAGCAGTTTTTGCATATTTTTGAATCTGACAAAACTTTCAACATGAAAAGTGTTTGAATTTGAATAACTAATTGAAAACATTTTTCTGTTTTATAAAATAATTATTCTAACTATTCTAAATATCGTTTTTTTGTTTTTCGGTTTTCGAAAATGACATTTTTTGTGAAGTAAGTACAACAAATATGGTGCAAAATGGCACCCATCCAATTATCACACAAAGTCGACCATATTTTATGGACAATCCACAAATATTATTAATTTTCTCGGTATCTAGCTAATTTCGCCTACTTAAACGACTTTATGTCTATTTTCCGAAAGTAATTCAAATTTGAACTACAAGTGGGTGATAGATTGCTCTAATTTTTTTTTAAAAATGGTTTTAAGGTGCACAAGTAGGGGTTATATCACAGAACCATCGGTAGTTTTGGATAATTCGACCCCTTACAATGAATAGTAACGGCGGCCATTTTGACCGTTTTTTAAAAAAAGTCAAAGAAAGTGAAAAAATACTCAGAAAATGAAATCCTTTGGCATGGAGTACTTTCATGTGTACTAGTTGCTAGGAAAAATGATAAACTTGAGTTTTGACATGGTTTACAAAAAACTTCTTCACAAAAAGTTCAATCATCTATAAACATGTATAAGTTTCGGGTCAAATGACCTCGTTATGGTCATCCCCGTGTCATAGTTTGTCAAAATGTACCCATATTTGACACATAGCTGTATCTTGGTATGACAAACAATGTTGCAGAATCCAAACAATACCGTCTCCGATGCACTGGAGCCCGGCTCCGGCGAAACCGGAAGGTTGCGCATCCGTCTCGCGTGGTCGTGAGCAGCAAATCGACCTTCGATCCAAACAGACCTTTAGTCCCCGTTCGAGCCACCAACCGGCACTAAAGGGGCTTATTTGTTCCGCGCAATTTTACCAACCGGGACTAAAGGGATTCCCACCAATAAGGAAGAAGCACACGGATCGTGTGTTTCTTTTGAGTGCTTGTGAGCCGTTGGATCAGGGGTGTGTTTCTTTTGAGGGCTTGTGAGCCGTTGGATTTTTAGAACTAGTCCCGGTTGGTAACACCAACCGGGACTAAAGAATCACACGGATCGTGTGTTTCTTTCAAACGCTTGTGAGCCGTTGGATTAGGGGTGTGTTTCTTTTGAGGGCTTAGTGAGCCGTTGGATTTTTAGAACCGTACTGTGTTTCTTCGTGAGCCACATGACCCCATATATAGCCCCCCTCCCGGGCAATCACGACACTCATTGTAGTTCACGGCCGCAGAGAGCAAGATTTCTGAGAGGCAGGAGTTCCTAGAGCGGAGGCTGAAGGTGACCCCATTCGGATTCCCGTCATATAGCCCTACGGTGCATTTGATATGCAATCACTCACGAGGCACCGTAGGGCTGTATGATGGGGAAACCGTGTGTTTTGGTTAGTTTTGCTTATATATAAGGAGGCTCCACACCGCCCTCCGTCCCCTCCCCAGGGTGCTGCCCTCTCCCTCCCCTACCTAGGTATTTGATCAAATTTCCCACTCATTTTTTCAGATCTCGGCGACAATGTCCGGCCTGTTGGATGCGAGGGGCGATGTCCGGGACTGGGCTCCGCCGGGCTGGCACTGGGAGGTGGTATCTTCCGGGACGCGTCGCTTGCTGAGGAATTCGGGTGACATCGTCGACCCAGATCTTGTTTGGTGGAAGTCGCGTGGGCCACTCTCGTTCCAGAGGGAGCCGGCCCCCGAGGAGGTGGTACGTCGCCGTATCAGGGAGGAGGACGAGCACGTCAATCGCTATGTGTCTATGTTGGATACGCCAGCGGTGTATAACAGTGGATGGATGGTTATTCAGAGGGATCCTTCTCACGTGAGTATTGCCCCTGTGATGGTTCCTGCTCTTTGGGTGCGCAGCGCTGGCCGCTCAGGACCCCGTGGCTTAGGACCCGCAAAAGTTAGTGACATTATTCGTGATGTATTATGGTTAAATAAAAATGGACCCGAGCTATGTATTATGGTTTAATACATTACTACACATCACATAAAGGTTTGATAAAATGGTTTCTTTTTTCTAAGCCCCCCTTTTTTCCCGCCATCGTATCTCCCGCCCGTTTCTACCGCCAATTCTTCTCATCTCGGCCTATAAGAACCCCTTCTCACTGAAATAAATAAAACTTTGAAAATTATCAATTCAAAATGCATTCAAATAAATAAAACTTTGAAAATTCATACCTCCTATTTTATGAATCCTAACAACACCGTCTCCGATGCACTGGAGCCCGGCTCCGGCGAAACCGGAAGCTTGCGCATCCGTCTCGCGTGGTCGTGAGCAGCAAATCGACCTTCGATCCAAACAGCCGCAAGACTTCAGTGATGATCTACAACCATCCCAAAATGTGTTGGGGATGTTGAAAATCATCACTGAGCCTTGCGGCTGCTTGGATCCGACCGAGGGGCATGGCTACCAGTTCCACCACCACCACAACTCCCACCTCCTCGGCAATTTATCATTGCGTCACCCTAATCCAGTGGTTGGATTCAACCTACCTGAGGGCTTGTGTTTCCAACAGCGTCGTTGTGTTGTCCTTATTCACCGACCTACAGGAGGTGGCTCCAATGGCTGGCCGGCGAACAAGGACAAACACAATAATGCCAGGAACATGCCAGCAGGTAGGCTAAATCCAACCATTGGATTCGGTGGCGAAGCTAGACGTTCGTTGTGTGTCGTTCGATTCAGGGACGTCGCTATTTATAGGCGATTAGAACGTGTACCTGTGGATGAGGTGGGAGTGGTGGTGGTGGTGGTGGTGGGAGTGCTGATCCAACAGCTCACAAGCCCTCAAAATAAATACACCAACCGGGATTAAAGGCCCTGATCCAACGGACCCGAGATGTATTATGGTTAAATAAAAATGGACCCAAGATATGTACTATGGTTTTCACCACATAAAGGTTTAATATATTACTACACATCACATAAAGGTTTAATACATTACATCATGTTTAACACATCACCAACATCCCTATCTAGTGTTGCGGTTTTCTTCTGCGCCGTAGCCATGGAGAATCTTCATCATTTAACAGGATGGATGGGTCAGTTTTCACTGTGAAGGGCGGAATTTCATGAAACTTATTATAATCTTCTGACATGTCTGTCTTGTCCTCGACTCCCACGATGTTTCTTCTCCCTGGAAGAACTATGTGGCGCTTTGGCTCATCGGACGATGTATTCTTTTGCTGATTTCTTTTTCTCGGTTTGGTAGACATGTCCTTCACATAGAAAACCTGAGCCACATCGTTGGCTAGGATGAATGGTTCGTTCATGTACGCAACATTGTTAAGATCCACTGTTGTCATGCCGTACTTTTGGTCTACATCTACCCCGCCTCCTGTCAGCTTGACCCATTTGCACCGAAACAAAGGGATCTTAAAAGAAGGTCCATAGTCAAGTTCCCATATCTCCTGTATGCAACCATAATACGTGTCCTTTGTCCCATTGTCGTTTGTTGCATCAAATCGGACACCACTGTTTTGGTTAGTGCTCTTTTTATCTTGGGTTTCCGTGTAAAATGTATTCCCATTTATCTCGTACCCTTGGAAAGTATATATACACTAGTAGGAAAACCATTATAGATAGGTTGTATTCTGTGGCGCACCACTGAACGGTGCGCCACAGAAATATATTTCTGTGGCGCACCTTTTGGGGTGCGCCACAGAAATTCGTATTTCTGTGGCGCACCGGGGCTGGTGCGCCACAGAAATGTCACTTTCTGTGGCGCACCAGGGATGGTGCGCCACAGAAATGTCACTTTCTGTGGCGCACCCCAAAAGGTGCGCCACAGAAATCCTGTGGGCCCCCCACGCAATCATTGGACTAGGTCCATCTGGGGAAATTCTGTGGCGCATGGTCGATGGTGCGCCACAAAAATCCAGCATTTTGTGGCGCACGGGATTCCATGCGCCACAGAATATCAACTTTCTGTGGCGCACTCCTAGCCATGCGCCACAGAAAGTGTACATTCTGTGGCGCATGGTTAGGGGTGCGCCACAGAATGTTGGCCCAGATCCACAAAAAGGTGGCAGCACCCACTTTCCCCATGTGACCTTCTTCATTCTCCCCCATGCATCTAGCTCGAGCTCCTCCTCTCTCCCATGCGATTTTGACCTTCCTATTCTCCATTATTTGTTGTTAAACCTACTTTATTTGACATATAATTTGTGAGGGCTTGGGGAGAGCCTCCATATATATTCTCCTCCTCTCTTTTTGTCCACTAATTTCTCTCCATCACCACCCGCTCTCTCTCATCGATCACGGTCACGTCTCGGCAATAGATCTAGATCTACTAGGTGAGTATTGTACGATGAGTGTGTGTGTACATGGTGTTTGTGCCTTTTGTTGTTGTGTTGCGTCGGCGTGGTGCATGGATGTTTGCCGAAATGTTGATTCATTTCCATTTCGGCAAATTTTTGCACCACATATGTCCTACTTTTAGGGGAAGTCATGCCGAATTTTTTCGTCGAACATTTCCGTCTTAATAACACAAACTCTATATGTATACCGCGTAGGCGACCATGGTCATAAAGATGAGCTCCAGTCGAATCAACAACTACAAGGAAGAAGCGAAGGCGGAAATGAATCGGTGCAACATGCGCCAGATACGATGTCCGTGTAGAAGTTGCAAACTTGTGAGATGGATGGACCCTGATTCCGGACTATTGGAGGAACACCTGCTCAGGCGCGGTTTCATGGAAGGCTTCAATGAAGCGCCGACTGCAAATGTTGCGCCGACAGCAAATGTTGCGCCTGAAGACGAGGGCGGGCAAGATGATCATGACGAAGGAGATGCAGACGGACATGGTCATGATGAAGGAGTAGATGGTGGTGGAGAAGACTTGAACACGCCGCAGAGCTCGCTAATGTCGGCCTTGATGGAGTCTCATGTTCAAGAACTGCTCCTCAAGGAGGCGAGGACCGTTAGAGAGAAAGCCAAGCTGGCGCAAATGGAGATAGACGGGAAGCTTCCGTTGTATCCAGGTTGCCGGCCACAGGATACACGCTTGCAAGTAACGCTTGATGCTCTGGAGATGAAGTCGGAAAACAAATGGACCGACGTGAGCTTCAACAGGAACATGCAATTCTTCCACGAGCGTCTTCCCGAGGGGAACACATTGCCAACTAGTATCGAGGAGGCCAAGAAAGTCGTGTGCCCTCTTGACCTACCGCACGTTAAATACCACGCCTGCATCAATGATTGTGCAATTTATCGGGGCGAGTACGAGGACAGAACCACATGTCCGGTGTGCGGCCAAGGACGGTACAAGAGCCGTGGGAAGAAAGGTCCTCAGAAAGTGGTATGGTACTTTCCTATCACTCCCCGTCTGCAGCGGTACTTCGTGGACCCTAAGGAAGCAAAGCTCATGCAATGGCACGCGGAAAGGGAGAAGCCTGAAGAAGATCCGGAGAAGGGCAGGATCCTTACACACCCTTCAGACGCTAGCCAGTGGCAAGAGTTGGACGCCGTCGGAAATTTCGGAGGCGACGCAAGGAACGTCAGGCTCGGTATGAGCACCGATGGACTCAATCCGTTCGGCAACCAGAGTAGCACGCATAGCACCTGGCCCGTGTTTGTATGGCCTTACAACCTTCCCCCGTGGTTGTGCACGAAGCAAAGGTACATACACATGAGTCTTCTCATTCAGGGGCCGAAACAAGCAGGTGTCCACATACATCTGTATCTCGCGCTGTTGAAAGAGGAGTTAGCCACGTTGTGGGAGACGCCAGCCCGTACGTGGGATGCCTACACTGGAGATTATTTCGACATGAGAGCCGCGTTGCTCACGACGGTGCAGGACAATCCTGGTTGCTCATATGTATCGGCCCAGGTAGGCCACGGATTCTGCGCATGTGTCAGGTGCATGGATAAGACCCCGCATCTCCAGCTACCAAGGAATCCTGGGTCTTCGAAAACCGTGTACCCAGGGGCTCGAAGGTGGCTTCGCATGGATCACCCGTGGAGAAAACGCGGTGACCTGTTCAATGGTAAGGACGAGATCGAAGGAGCCCCGAGCCCGAGGAGCGGCACAGAAATCGACGAGCTGTTGAAAAATTGGGAGGAGTGCCCCGCGCCGGGAAAGAAACGACCGAAGGTAGATCCGCTGCTGGGTGTATGGAAAGCGAGGGCTGTTTTCCACGACTTGCCCTACTGGAAGGTCCTGAAGACGCCACATAGCCTCGATATGATGCACATTACGAAGAATGTCACCGAGGCTCTGCTTGGCACTCTTTCCAACATGCCGGAAAAGTCCAAGGATGGGACGAAAGCAAGATACGATCTGAAATGGCTTGGTGTCAGGAAAGATATTCAGGCCCCCGATAGTAGTGATGACGACGATGATGATGATGATCAGACGGAAGGGACTCAAGGTCGCCGCAAAAGGGTAAAGAAGAACACGTGGTGCTTCCCGCTACGTGCTTCACTATGAGTCCGAATGAGCTCGAGCAATTCTACAGGTGTCTTCTAGGAGTCAAATTTCCGAATGGTTACGCGGGGCAGATAAGCAGATATCTGGACGGAACGAAGAAGAGGTTTAGCGGGATGAAGTCTCACGACTGTCACGTGCTGTTGACGCAGATACTTCCCGTTGCGATTCGAGGGATAATGGACGAGCACGTCCGTGATACGCTGCTTGCCCTTTGCAACTTTGTCGACGTCATCAACAGGAAGTCGATCGGGGTGAAGCAGCTCGACAGGCTACAGGAAGAGATCGTGCTGATACTATGCGAGCTCGAGATTTACTTCCCGCCAGCATTCTTTGATATATGCGTGCATCTCCTTCTCCATGTCGTTGATGACATCAGGCAGCTAGGGCCAACGTTCATGCACTACATGATGCCGTTCGAAAGGATGAACGGTGTCATGAAAGGATACGTTCGCAACAGGGCCCGTCCAGACGCAAGCATGACCAAGGGCTTTCTAACCTACGAGTGCATCTCCTTCTGCCAGAATTATCTGAGCACGAGAACCAGGATGTAGGTCTGCCCACGAGGAAACACTTCGACAGGCTCAATGGATATGGTCACCGAGAGGGCAGCCGCACAATCTTTGCCAGCATGCAGGGTCGAAAGGACGACTACGACAGGGCTCACCGGGTCGCGCTACAACACTTACAGTTGATCGAAACTTACGTGGAAGAGCACAAATGCTTACTCGAGCAACATTTCATCAAACTGGGCCGGCCGAGGAAGAAGGGAGACGTAACCAGAGAGCACAACGCCAGCTTCACGCGTTGGTTCAAGCAAAAGCAAATGGAGCTAGCAAAGAGGAAACCGCCATCTACGGAAGATGAAAAACTCATATTCTCCTTATCACGGGGTCCCTCGCACAGCGTAAAGACCTATCAGGCGTTCGACATGAACGGCTTCAGATTCTACACCGAGGAAAAGGACAAGATGTCGGAATTTCAAAACTCAGGAGTAACTATGCTATCATACGGCGATGAGGAGGCTACTGTCAAGGAAAGATACTTTGGAAGGATTGAGGACATATGGGAGCTCAACTACTGTGGACAGTTGGTGCCAATGTTCCGTGTAAGATGGGCCAAGGACGTCGTCAAAGAAGGCCGGTATTTCACCACCATGGTAATACCCGATGCCAAATCGAAGAACGCCTCCGCGAAAAATGAGCCATGGGTACTCGCTAGCCAAGTTGAGCAATGCTTCTTCATTACCGACCCGTCGAAGCCTAGTCGTGTTGTCGTGAGGAGGGGCAAGAGGAGCATCATCGGAATGGAAGGAGGCGCCACCGAGCAAGACTTGGACAACGAGCCAAAGATCGAGGAGGAATTCGACAAGTTCTTCGACATGCCTACTACTAGTACACAAAGAAGGAAGACTTCCCTACCTAGGGTAGGTTGTCCGTTCACGCGAAGAAATCTCAAGATCACCGGCCTAAAGATTTCAACGTGAAGAAGGGAAAGAAGAGAAGCTAACTAGAACATGTATGTGTGTGTGTGTGAGACAATGGAGACATGCATGTATTTTAAAGACATTGTGTGTATTTTTTGAACCAAAAATATTGTAAAGAAAAATGTTAAAAAATTAAGACAACCAGGATTCGAACCTGGCTGCCTAGAACATGTTTTAGAAGTTCACACCATTGAGTTAAGTTGCTTTTGTTGTCAAACTACACACAACACTTCTTTTAAACTAACATGCCACTTAATTCTGTGGCGCATCCACTAGCAGATGCGCCACATAATATTAGAATTCTGTGGCGCATCTGCTAGGGGATGCGCCACAGAAATGTCTCCACCAGTGCTTACATGTGGGCCCTCCCCCGCGCTGCCCAAATTCTTAAGAAGCTTAAGAAGCCGAGGAAGGACCGGACACCGCAAGCGGTCGGCACCGTCACAGACACCTTCACTACGGTCTCCTTAAGTGGCCAACCACTGGAGCCTAGGGACATCGCCAAAGGGTACAGCATGCAACTAGGGTGCATCCTCCGGGAAACCGCATCGATCAACACGTATGACCTCAGGAGTCCGGAGAATGAGGCTTTACGCAATGACCTCCTCAAGAAGCTTCACGTACGATATATTTTCCCGGATGATGGAAACAAAAAGGTGGACCAGTTCGCCATCACGAAGATGAACACCGCCTTGACAAGCTGGAGAGGCCGGGTGAAGGCGAAGATTCTTGAAAAGGGTCTTAGCTGGGAGGAGATTAGTGCCAAAGAGCCGTACATCGAGAAAGACGAGTTCGATATATTCAAGGAATCCTTGTCAAGTCCGGATGCTGAAAAATGGACCGAGTGGGGGAAGCAAATGCGGGCAATGAACTTAGGTAACCACCATTTGGGAAGCGGCGGTTACGCAGGAAAAAAGCCCATTTGGGACAAGGAGGATGCCGAGGTTGCGAGACTTGGGAAAGAGAACCCCTGGCATAAAATCACGGACGAGCAAATTAGGAACTTTGTTCGTTCCCGCTACTATCTGAAGCCGGGGACGGGGGAATTCGTTACCGACTACGAAGATGTGGCGGATTTCGAGAAAAAGCTGGTAAGGAACTTAATTGCCGCGGATATCTCAAAGTCCATTTGCGTTGATTTCTACATGGGTTCACGTTTATTTTCTTTGTCCGCAGGAGGCTCAGTTGAAGATTGAGGCTGACCCGTCGTACCAGCCGGAGCCTCCGGCTGGCCCGTGGGACACAACCTTCAACCGGGCGATGAACGAGTACAAGGGGAGGGGCAAGAGAGATGCGCCGACGTCAGCTGGCCGTGTGACCGGCTTTGGTACGGCGATGAAGTTCACCGAGTACTACAGCACGGACACCGAGAAGAAAAAGGCGAGGAGGTACCCGGCTAAAGATAGAGCCGAGGTTGTCGAGCTAAGGAAGCAGCTGTCCGAGAAGGTGGACTCCAGCGTGGTGGACAAGCTGGTGGCCGACAAGGTGGACGAGAGGCTCCGGAGTTTTTTACCCCCTGCATTGGTGGAGGGGATAACTGCTTGGCATGCGGGAGGTCAACAGGGGCCGATATACGTGCCCAGCTTCGCCGGCAGCACCTCCAGCAATAACGTGTCGCCGGTCCTGCAGACCCAACCGGTGCCCGCTACCGTGGAGCAACATACACCAACGCCGGAGAACAATGATAGGCCGGCCGCCGGCACCGGCGCATCTCCTTCTCCATTAGCCGAGATCAACGCCGTCACCAAGGTAATTAATTAGTATGTGTGTGTGAGACAATGGAAACATATATATGTATGATCATGAATATGTATGATACATTGTGTGTGAGACTATATTGCCTTATCTCATGGTGCACGCTATGTGTTGACTCCGTCTCCCAGGACACAGAATGCATACTCCTGCTTAGGGTGGGGTCCGACGGCGAGTTGAAGGAAGCCGCAAGGGCCACAATCGTACAACCTTTGACCCGCGAACTCCACACCGTCCGAATGAACGAGCTCTCAATGAAAGTAAATGTGAGGGAGGTAGTGCCTGAGTTCCGTGACATCGACCCCCCCAAGCAACCTCAGGGAGCCGAGGCACACATGAAGCTTGGCGAATGCGGAGTTGGATGCTGGAATGGCCGAAGACCCAAATTCGTCTTGGTAATGTTCTTCAAGGGACTAGGCGCACCGGCGGCGCCACCTCGAGGCCCCCGATCATTCGGCCCCCGCCGAGGCGGACAAAGAAAAATGTTGCGGATGAACCGGCGCCACAAGCAGCCATCACCACCACCCAGAAGGAACAGCCGGTCGCCGCCACCGCCAGCGGGAAGCTACCTCCACACGCCCCCCCCCCGCCGGCCGGAAGCCACCACCGCCGGTCATCGCCGCCACCACCAACCGCCACAAAATGTTGTTGGGAACGTCTTCACCGCAACCGTCCAAGGTTAGTTCTGACTCGACGAATATATTCCCCGACTTTCCGACTTTCCCGACTAACGGATGCATGTGCTATTGTTTATGTTTAGGACAAAGGCGTTGCACCTCAAGTTGGTGGCAACAACGACAACGACGACGACGAGAACGACAACGATATCAACGTCGATGAGTTCATCAACACTGGCGCCATCGCGGATGATATGTACATGCCTCTAGTGGATGAAGAACCCTTCCGCGACCACCAAACTCAACCTGCTCGTCCCACTTCATGCACACAGCGCCTGGCCTTCACCGACACGCCTCCTGATGCCGGCGATCATCAAGCTCAACCGGGTAACATTTTCACCCCTACCACACTGCAAGCAACTGTTAAAGCGGGGTTCACTGCACCCCCACAATCCGCAGAGACGAAGAAGCCAAAGAAGCACAGGAAGAGAAAACAATCCGATGCGAGCAAGCCAGCTCCTCAGACCCGGGGTCTTGAAGACAATGTTCATGCCTACCCGCGAGTTCATGAAGCTGGCAAAGCTATCTTGTCTGAGGACTTGCACCGTATTGCAGAAGGACGCATGCTTGCTTTGCAGGATGTTGTCTTGTATAATGAGGTGACCCTTCTTAAAGAGAAGAACCCGAGTTACCCGGCGTTCGCGGTCAAGGTGCCAAAAGAGATGGTGGACTTCGTCCGGGAAGACCCCGCGGATGTGTTCTTCATAGCGTTCGAGGACATCTTCAACCTGTTTCACACCAAACGGCTGGACTATAACATGGTCCGCCTATATGCGCTCGATCACGCGATGAAGATCCGGAGAGATGATACCCCATACGTCGCAATAGTGGATCCCTACTACATGCGCGACAGCCATCTGGTGCCAGGATCAAGGGCACGGGAAACGGCCAAGGAGTACCTCGTAGGGTTCTTCCTGGCCAACAAGCACAAGACCGCCCTTCTTCTGCCTTACTTTTTCGAGTAAGTACACATCCGCTAGCCACCGTCCTATCTTATGCCTTCTTGTACATTTCTTCCATCGCTGATCCTTTGTCCAACATTCCATTTCAATTGTGTTGAGCAGGGACAAGTACTGCGCACTCATCCACGTAGCCCCGAGGTGGTCCGTTGCCACTTATTTTGACTCGGGGAATAAATCCCAGCCGAGAGATTACACCAGAATAAAGAGTGTTCTCGATGACGCTCTCGAGGCCTACGCCAAAAAGGGCGGTCCCTTCCATAAGAAGTCGGAATTTTACACGGAGGACAACACACACAAGTTCTTGCATGGGATCCAATTCCATTGCATCAAGCAACTGGATCAGAGCGTGAAGGAGGCCTGGTATGCCCTCCATCACCTTAAAGGCCTTGTCCGGGATTGCGAGAAATCGAAGCTTCCATCTAATCTCGCAGAATACACCAAGACCGCGGATGAGCTCACCGATGCTGATATAAGACAAGACTTCCATCGCATCAAGCTGCACTTAACAACGATCATCTTGGACGATGTCATTCACAGCTCAGGGTCCTTCCACTATCCCACAGGTAGGATGTATTATAAAAGAAAGCCTTGCTAAGCATTACTAGATAGTGTGTACTTTTTGGAGGAAATGCATGTGTAGGGTTATATATTATATATATGCTATGCTATGAAACCCAAATAGGATAGCCATATGATTTCCAACCATGACAATTGATTGATCGTCTTGCCTCTCTACTTAGATGAATAAATTATACTCTATGTATATCACTAACCAATATAGATTCCAAACCATCTTCAGTGTTGTCTCAGAGGGAGATCCAAGATCGACTAGAGGCGCAGAATGACACCAGGGAGTGGAGGACGAAAGGGGGCATTCTACCGTTCCCGGAGCCGCTCAAGAAGAGGAATCGATGATCATGCATGCTCCCGCGCGCTCCTGCTCACCATCGTCGCCGATGTGTACTACATTTGATCCTAGTTAGGCGGTGAACACTTGGTTTGTAATGTGTAGTGTGAAATGATGAACTTTTGTTTGTATCATAACTAATTGTGTAAACATTCGGCACTTTTGTGACTATGTGTATGTATCTCGGTCACACTAAGTAATATGTGTGATAAATAGTGATTAATGTGTGTCTGTTTATATACCTGTCAAATATATCTGTATTTCTGTTTAAATCTGTATAAATCCTGTATATACCTGTATTTGTACAGCAAAAAAAAATGTGTATTTCTGTTTCAAACTTTCTGTGGCGCATGCCTTTTTTTTTTGTGGCGCACCACTTTCTGTGGCGCATCCGTAGATGGTGCGCCACAGAATTTCCCTGTCTGGCCCCTGCCCCCATATTTCTGTGGCGCACCGGGGTGGGTGCGCCACAGAAAGTTGGATTTCTGTGGCGCATCCAGGGGGTGCGCCACAGAAATTATATTTTTGTGGCGACGTTTCTGTGGCGCACCCAGCTTTTCTGGGGGTGCGCCACAGAATCACTTTTTGGTGCGCCACTGTTAAGCCTTTTCCTACTAGTGATAGTCGAAGATGGTGACCTGGCCAACAAGTACAGCTGATCTCCAACAGTGGTGTTATTCATGAGACGTGTCTGCAACCAACTGCCGAAAGTCGCCTCGTGTTTCCCTTGAATCCAGGAGTCATCCTTCCCCGGGTTTTTGGAGCGTAGAATATTCTTGTGTTTCACGATATACGGAGCCACCACGGTGGCATTGTGTAGAACTGTGTAGTGTGCTTGAGTGAAAGCATCCCTGTCCATACATACCGTTGCTTTCCTTCCTAGTGTGCCTTTTCCAGTCAGCCTCCCCTCATACCGAGATTCAGGAACACCAATCGGCTTAAGGCCAGGAAGAAAGTCAACACAAAACTCAATGACCTCCTCTGTTCCATAGCCCTTGGAGATGCTTCCTTCTAGCCTAGCACGGTTACGAACATATTTCTTTAAGACTCCCATGAACCTCTCGAAGGGGAACATATTGTGTAGAAACACAGGACCGAGAATTATAATCTCTTCGACTAGGTGAACTAGGAGGTGCGTCATAATATTGAAGAAGGATGGTGGGAACAACAACTCGAAGCTGACCAGACATTGCACCACATCAATCTGTAACCCTGATAGACTTTCTGGATCGATTACCTTCTGAGAAATTGCATTGAGGAATGCACATACCTTCACAATGGCTAGTCGAACATTTTCCGGTAGAATTCCCCTCAATGCAACCGGAAGCAATTGCGTCATAAGCACGTGGCAGTCATGAGACTTTAGGTTTTGGAATTTTTTCTCTTTCATATTTACTATTCCCTTTATATTTGACGAGAAGCCAGACGGGACCTTGATACTGAAAAGGGCTTCAAAAAAGATTGCCTTCTCTTGTTTGGTAAGAGCGTAGCTGGCGATCCCTTGAAACTGCCCTGGATGCATGCCGTCTTGTCCTTTATGACGTTGCTGGTCCTCCCGTGCTGCCGGTGTATCTTTTGACTTCCCATACAAGCCCAGTAAGCCTAGAATATTCACGCAAAGATTTTTCGTCAGGTGCATCACGTCGATTGCAGAGCGGACCTCGTGGACTTCCCAATAGGGTAGCTCCCAAAATATAGATTTCTTCTTCCACATGGGTGCGTGTCTGTCTGCGTCCTTCGGAACAGGCTGTCTGCCAGGACCCTTTCCAAAGATTACATTTAAATCCTTGACCATACCAAATACATCAGCACCAGTACGGGGGACATGCTTCGGCCGGGGTTCTGCCGTGCCATTGAAATGCTTGCCATTTCTCCTTAACTTATGCCTGTGCGGAAGAAAACGACGATTGTATGGGTACACATTCTTCCTGCATTTATCCAGATATATACTTTCAGTCTCATCTAAACAGTGCGTGCATGCATTGTATCCTTTGTTCGTCTGTCCTGAAATGTTACTAAGAGCAGGCCAATCATTGATGGTTACGAACAACAACGCTCGTAGGTCAAATTCCTCCTGTTTGTGCTCATCCCAAACACGTACACCTGGTTCGGCCCACAACTGCAAAAGTTCATCAACTAATGGCCTTAGGTACACATCAATGTCGTTGCCGGGTTGCTTCGGGCCTTGGATGAGCACTGGCATCATAATGAACTTCCGCTTCATGCACAACCAAGGAGGAAGGTTGTAGATACATAGAGTCACGGGCCAGGTGTTGTGACTGCAGCTCTGCTCCCCAAAAGGATTCATGCCATCTGTACTTAGACCAAACCATAAGTTCCTTGCGTCACCTGCAAAGTCCGGGAACTCTCTCTCGATTTTCTCCACTGCCGACCATCAGCGGGGTGCCTCATCATCCCGTCTTTCTTACGGTCTTCCATGTGCCATCGCAACAACTTGTCATGCTCTTTGTTTCTGAACAAACGTTTCAACCGTTGTATTATAGGAGCATACCACATCACCTTGGCAGGAACCTTCTTCCTGGGTGGCTCGCCCTCAACATCACCAGGGTCATCTTTTCTGATCTTATACCGCGATGCAGTGCATACCGGGCATTTATCCATATTCTCGTACTTCTCACCGCGGTAGAGGATGCAGTCATTAGGGCATGCATGTATCTTCTGCACGTCTAATCCTAGAGGGCAGACAAGCTTATTTGCTTCGTACGTGCTAGCGGGCAATTCGTTCTTTCTTGGAAGCATCTTTTTCATTATTACCAGCAACTTTTCAAATGCCGAGTCAGTCACACCGGTCTCTGCCTTCCACTTCAGCAATTCCAGTGTGCTACCCAGCTTCTTCTGGCCATCTTCACAAGTTGGGTACAACAATTTGTTGTGGTCATGTAACATCTGCTCGAACTGCAACCTCTCCTTTTCTGTGTCGCAGCCTCGCCTTGCATCAGAAATGACCCGACCAAGATCATCAGCGGGCTCATCTGGTGCGCGTTCTTCACCCTCTTCTTCTTCTTCATTGCCTTCCATTTCGGTATCAGCGTATTCAGGGAACATAGATCGGTAGTTGTCATCATCGTTCTCTTCTTCATCGCCGTCTTCCATCATAACCCCTCTTTCTCCGTGCTTGGTCCAAACATTATAGCCGGGCATGAAACCGGACCGAAGCAGATGGCTCTGAATGATTCTTGAGTTGCTGTGATCCTTCACATTCCGACATTCATCACATGGACAAAACATAAAGCCAACCCCATGCTTGTTCGCCTCGGCTGCAAGGCGAAAAGAACGCACGCCTTCTCTGTAAGCGACAGAGCGTCGGTCACCGTACATCCATGAATGGCTCATCTGCATCATAGAAATATATATCAAACGCAATCACGATGCTAAAATTACTACCGCGCGGTCTAAACGAGAAAATAGTTGCTAACCTTTTAGGACACTTGGAAACAAAGAGGAGGAAGCTTAAGTGTGGCTCGGGCACCTCATATCATGTCTGTCTTGTGTGAACTCAAGTGGCATCGCTCTAACAGGCATTTCACCGAACACCTCTAATGCATATGAAGGAAAAAAAACTAGCACCAAACCTACTCCACCTCCACCAGGAAAAAAAACAGGAGAGGGGGCGGAGGGGCTGCCATATATATAGGCCAGACCTTTAGTCCCGGCTTGAGACACAAACCGGGACTAAAGGTGGCCGCAGACCTTTAGTCCCGGTTTGTATCTCAAGCCGGGACTAAAGGTCTTTTCTTCCTGTTTCAATTCATTTTTCATTTTCAATTTTTCAATTTGGTCTCATATTAATTCATTTTCAATTCAATATGGTGTCATATTAATTAATTTCATTTTAAATTCGGTATCATATTAATTCACATTTTCAATTCATTTTCAATTTAATATGGACTAAGTAAGATTTACGATTATGTAATAATAATTATTAATTCATTTCCAATTTCAATTCATTTTAAATTCGTTGTCATATTAATTTATTTTCAATTTCAATTCGGTGTCATATTAATTCATTTTCATTTTCAATTCGGTGTCATATTAATTCATTTTCATTTTCAATTCGGTATCATATTAATTCACATTTTCAATTCATTTTCAATTTAATATGGATTAAGTAAGATTTACGATTAAGTAATAATAATTATTAATTCATTTTCAATTTCAATTCATTTTCAATTTCAATTCGGTGTGATATTTAATTCAGTTTCAGTTCATTTTCAATTTCAATTCCGTGTCATATCATATTTTCCATCAAGAATAAAAAGAAAATTCAAATTGGCTCCATCCAAGTTGAATAAAAAGGAAATTCAAATTCATTTCCGGCAGAAATTAAAATTCACATGTTTATGCACATACTACTAGAGACACATACACCCATCTACTCGTTTTCCGAAGAATACTTGCGGTACAACTCGAATGAAACGTATGCATCTACTGCTGCATAATCAAGGTTGATCCTGTCAAGTTGGTTCTTCTCCCATAACGCGTGCTGCTTACTAGGGAAATCTTTCTTCATACCAGCGTACTTCGGGTCGATCAAGACGGCTGCCATATCAGCCATCCCAGTCTTCTCGGGATACCGATACTGGATCAAGTCCTGGAGATCAATGTGGCAGTCAGCTGGTATCTCAATACCCCAGGTTCTCATCATCTTGATCTTGTCATTCGTTATATCAACGCTACAAAAATGTATGCCGCTGTTGACAAGGAAATCCATGAGTTCTGGACAGTGCTTGACACTACTGCAACAACAAAAATGGAACAAATGGAACAAATGTTAAACATCGCTGCAACATTTTGCTATCCTATATGAATCAAAAGAAGCTCTCTCCTATATGAAAAAATGGATTCAAATGGCCACACGTACGTTGCTATCCTATACAATTTTGCTATCCTATATGAATCAAAAGAAGCTATCTTTGCAATAGGATTCAAATGGCCACACGTTGCTATCCTATGAAATTTTGCTATCCTATGAATCAAAAGTTCTCTTTCCAATAGGATTCAAATGACCACATGTACCCTACGCAATTTTCCTATCCTACAAGAAGTTCGTGTTACCTTGACCATTGGAAGACCATGGCATGGTTCTTGTGAGCAAGTTGGATGACGGCAACATCTCGTCCATCGGCCGTGTACTCGAGATCAAGGCCAAGGAACTTGTGTTCATCCTCGTCATGCCATCGCTTCAAATCGGCAAGAAGACCCGGGACCCTAGCGCAGTCGTTCGTGTAGGCGACATCGAGAAGGGTCTTGCATGGTGTTGTCACATCATTAAACTGAATACCAATTCGATTCATGGTGGAGGATTGGGGAAGAAGAGAGGAGAGCAAGAGGAAGAGAGACCGTACCCGTACTGTAGCAAATGTCTCTCTGTTTCCCCTCCCGATCAATTAGAACAACTTCCAAAGCGCGCGGGAGGCAAACCGTTCGGACTTTTTGTCCCGGGCCATATTACGACCCGGGACTAAAAGTCTCGCGCCAGGCGAACAGTTGCCAGGACACTTTTAGTCGCGGTCCGTATTACGACCCGGGACTATTGGTCCCTAACGAGCCGGGACTAAAGGGTGCCGTACCCTTCAACGTTTTCGGGGCGACGTGGCCGGACCTTTAGTCGCGGCCCAGACCACAGCCGGGACTAAATGGGCCGAACGAAAGGGCAGTTTTCTACTAGTGTCAAATGAGAACTACTAACGCATAATATGCCATTCGTCTTTAGTTCAAGTGTATATGCGCAATCATAAAAAATATAATTGTAGAATGAGCAATTATGTATCTTAATATTTAGCGGCATTGATATGCAGTTAACTATGCTTTATGTAATATATTATATGTTACGTCATAAGCAAGAAAGTTTAGCATAAATAGGTGATAGCATGTTCACATTAGACAAAGTAGGCGCTAAAGGCTTGACATAAGTTGTGGTTGTCAAGCTTGCGCGGATCATGAGTAGGATGGATGCCGGTGTGTCACTCCCATCAAATACAAGGTGAAGTTTTGGATTATCTAATTTAGCTATAACCATGTTAAGGTTTTCATTAGTTGGTACGCACAATAGTGCGAAAATGACATATGTCTCGTGAGAGAGGCCGGTGGAAACATGTATGGCCACCATCTTAAGGGCTTCGACTTTAGATATCGATGAACATGATGATATCTTGATATTATATATTATAGTACAAGTTGTAGGGCAGCTACTTAGAGACCAGAGACGTTATATATGATAATGCTCTTGATGATGGTCCTATATTGATTGATGATCCTTCATGTTTAACAATTGATAATAATTTACGAGAAGATAAAAATGATAAATTTGATGCCTGTGATGATACTCTCATACATGATAGTCCTATATTTTTCCCGAATCATCGACTGCATGTACTGATGATGACACAAAACGCAGCGAGAATTTGTTGGGATGGTTGGAAGGATTGATGGCATGCATTGGTCATGGAAGATCTGTATGATCCCTTGTGGCATTGTCGTTATCTCCAGCGTCTTTGATTTGATTGCTTCCATCGCCATCATGTTCCGTTGTGGCGTATCTGTAAGCCTGTAACTACGCCTAGAATATGTCAACCTTCTATACAGAAAACAAAGGGAGATGGAAGGATAGGGACATCGGTATTCAGATATACACGGTGACATACATATTCAGTTAACCCCCCCCCCCCCCCCAGTTGAAGCGGCACCGTCGGTGACGCAAAGACTGGACCAAAACTCCAGAAAGGAGGCGGATGGCAGTCCCTTGTTCATGATGTCTGCAAACTATTGTGTAGTAGGCACATGCAAAACTCAAAGCTGGCCAAGCTGGACTTTCTCTCTGACAAAATGAACATCCAGTTCTATGTGCTTGGTTCGCTTGTGCTGAACAGGGTTTGCAGCAAGCTAGATGTTAGAAACATTATCACAATAGACAACAATAGCCTTGGCGATTGGAACATGGAGCTCACCAAGAAGTTGTCGGAGCCAGCACGTTCCAGCAACAACATTGGCGACAGCGCGATACCCGGCTTCAGCACTTGATCGAGAGACAGTAGGCTGGCGTTTAGAGGACCAAGACACAAGAGAATGGCTGATGTACACATAGTAAGCAGACGTCGATCGTCGAGTGTCTGGAAAGCCTGCCCAGTTTGCATCAGAGTAGACAAGTATGTCGCTCGAGGAGGAGGCGTGAAGCGAAGACCATAGTGAGTAGTGCCGCGTATGTAGCGAAGAATCCGCTTGAGCACAGTGCACGTCTCTCGGGGCATGCATGTGGAGGAAAACCTGATGCGCAACATAGCATATGTGCGGCCGCGTTAGAGTGAGGTATTGTAAAGCACCGGCGATGCTGCGGTAGAGAGGAGCATCCGGAGCAGGTGCGGAAACCTTGGCCTTGGTATCAGCAGGTGTAGATGCATACTTGCAATCGGCCATGCCTGCACGCTCGAGAAGATCGTCCACATACTGTTCTGGAGAGAGGAAGCAGTCGGAGGAATCACGACGAACGTTGATGCCAAGGAAGAAGTGCATAGCGCCAAGATTCTTCAGAGCGAACTCAGAGCTGATCCGGGTGACAATGGTCCGTAGAAAATCCGTAGACGATGCGGTGAGGACAATGTCATCAACGTAGAGCAGTAGGTAATCAGTGTCAGAGCCTTGCCGCAAGACGAAGAGAGATGTATCCGAGATCGTCGAACGGAAGCCATGTGTCGTCAGAAAACCAACAAATCATTAATGTTTTCACTTAATACAGTTATAGCATGATATAAAATATATTATGAACTGATGAGATATGATAAATAAACACTTTATTATTTGCCTCTAGGGCATATCTCCAACAATCTGTCTCTTTATAACATTGCTAGACACAAAAACGTCTTAGTTGCGGATGTCTTGTCCTATGCACCTTTGAATATAGGCTTCACACGGGCGCTTACACATGACAAATGGGAGACTTGGATAAGTTTAGTGCGTAGTTTTATGGATGTATCTCGTAATGATGAACCGGATAAATTAATTTGGCGCCTAACCACATCTGGTATTTTTTTGGTTAAGTCCATGTATGCTGATTACTTGAATATGCATATGGTATTTTTGAAAAAAATACATTGGAGGATAAAGGTACCACTGAAGATTAAGATTTTCATGTGGTTTCTTTTTAAGAAGGTGCTATTAACCAAAGATAACCTTGCTAAAAGACAGTGGAATGGGTGCAAAGATTGTGTATTCTATGTGTCTAAGGAGGCGATAGATCATGTATTTATTTCCTGTCCATTCATTCGTCTTGTTTGGAGGGTAGTCCACTTCACCTATAATATCCCACCTCCAGCTAACGTTACTAATTTGTTTGGTAATTAGCTAAATGAGATTGATAACAAAACTAAGGCTGGTATTCGAGTAGGAGTATGTGCTTTAGTATGTGCGATTTGGAACTGCCGCAATAATGTTATTTTTAACAGGGTTGCAAAACCAAATTTTCAGCAGGTTATCCACCGGGTTGCTTCTACAATTCATATGTGGACTTACCTTCTTCTAGCGAATCAGCGGGAGCCTACGAATACTGGGTGCAATCGACTGATGGCGGTTGTACGGGCTATCATCAGCCAAGGTGGTTAGTTGCATACTAGGCGTTTACAAGATGCATAGAGGAGCTTTGTTTATCTTCCTTCGCTGGTTGATTTTTTTTTTCATATTATGCGATCCGTGAGTTGTAAAAGATACTTGATTCTATGAAACCTAATACTTGATACAATCCGAGTACATGGCATAATGTTTAGGCCTGAAGCTATGTACTACTTATGCTAAGAGAACAAACAGGCATATCCTTTTCCGCAAAAGAAAAAGGCATATCCTCATGCAAGGAAGCAAGAGTTGCCAGAATTGATTGGACTGAATACACTTTGGCTTAAAAGTCACATCTATTACAATAGTAATCAAAGACTACCATATTAATCAGTGAAAACGGAATAAAAGTAGTCTCCTCATCTAGTTGAGCCAAGTTATAACAGTTACGATCAAATGAAACTAACACTGCAGTCTCCACGCGCTGCTCATATTTAATATTTGTAATTTTGTTAAAAGAAAAAAGATAATGTTTAGCATAAAAAATAAACATTTAGACATAAACATGTTGGACAAAAACTATGATGGTACATGGGATCAAACGGCTTCCATACTTCAGTAACATAGAACTATTTAGTAGACAGGGATAAAACTCAGATTGAAAAAAAATGCATTTTCATTTGTAAAGCTTATTTCCATTTTCTATGATCATAGCACGGCCAAAGAAATAGCAATGTAATTTAAAGATTTCTTACACCGCCATGAAATGTATAGGACTAAGTAGAATAACACACGGGTGTACTGACTAGTCATATAAGACTATCAAAATTAACACCATACATATGAGATCTGCTGAGGTACCGAGAAAAATACAGCCATGCATTGACACTATCAGAGTTTAAATCAACCAAGGAGATGCTTTCTACCAAAACAATACAAGAGACATCAAAGTTGTTCAGGTCCCTTCATGAGTTTGATGCAAACCCTTCATGAGTTTGGATCTCGCATAGCAAATTCAAAATCCCCAACAAGCCAAAGATGGCCTCCATTTGTCACTACACCTGAGAAGTGAGAATGAAGGGGAAGGCATTTAGTCAACACACAGTGCCACGACATGCCAGTTGCAACGGTCCAGTTGTTTGTGAAACACCTGTCTTGGGATGGATTCAAGTTGAGGAGGTCTCCAATTGCTTTGGGTTGTTCAGGTCAATTATGTGCGTAGATACCATTGAGAGTAGGAGTTATAGCTGAGAAAGAGAGAAACCATGATCCAATTGTAGCTGTGTGAGGACATATTTGCTTACTTAGCAAATTTGATCTATGATATATATGTTGGCATTGCTATATATGTTTATGCTCAGCATTGGCTACTTGAATTGATTGTCACCATTCAGATGTTTGAACTTGGGATAGTTGGACAGTTCAAGATGGAGTTTTCTTATAGCAACAGTTGTTTGGAAGTTTTGGTATAGTAGTGGGACTTGTAAGTTCAATTTGTTAGTTTTGACTTGTGAAGAGTGATACTTCAAAACAAACTGATTTTGCACAAGAATAATCATTGTTCATACATGTCCACCGAACCATCCTAACTGAAAGTAATTGCAAGTTGTACCCTAGCACAGAATGAGAAAACAGTACCCAAGATACATATATTATTTAAAATCCATAATATCATCCAAACATAAAGGGTCCAAGAAATACATGGCAACATTTGAGAGCTACCCCTACAGTTCTAAGCTGTTTGCCACGCCCCTAAGAAATACTCATCACAACAGTCACGAGGTGGCAAGAAACAGCTGATAGTCTACTCATCAGAAACAGAGAAATGAATCGGGGTCGCCAACAGATCGGTGAACCGCGGGATCAGCCACGGGACACGCTGCTCCCGAAGCCAGACAATGTCGCGTTGACCTGTCAGTACCTGAACAGCGGAATCCTGTAGCACTATGCTCAGCTTTTCGACTTGGGGTGAGACCAGATCCTTGTCAACCAATCCGCCCAAGAATTGGGCTTCCTTAAAGGCCTTCCCCAGATGTAAGAGCGCAATTGCTGAGCTCTTGATGAGTAGGAGGGCTTCCAGGACGCCCCGTTCCAGCTTGGCCTCCTTATCCATGACCTTGGGTAACAGATCATGCTCGAGCTTGTGGATTTCCAGCGCCAAGCCTGCCACGACCGAGAGGAGACCCAGCTCGGGGCATACCAAGGACGTCGGGTTCACCAGCGGGCGGAGGAGTGCATACGACTCGGCCGCCATGCGCACGGACTCCAGAGAGACAAGTTTCACAAGCATCAGCTCATCGGAGAAGGCCAGCTCATCGGAGCGGGCGTGCAGGGATTGGATTTGGGCATGGGAGCGGATGTTTTCGCGGAGCATCATTTCCTTTTGGCGGCGAAGAAGACGAGGATGGGTGGTGGTTGTTGCGGCGGCGGCGGCGGCGAAGAAGACGAGGAGGGGTGGTGGTTGTTGCGGCGAAGAAGAAGAAGACGAGCCAGCCCTATGGATGGATAGGGGCAATCTGTTTTCTACCGTTAGATGGGATTTAGGGTTTCTTCGGTAAGATGGCCTCTACCGTCGGATGCGTTTTGAGGTGCCTACCTGTTTGCAGAATTTCCTGTTGCGGTCGCCCACCCCGGTGATCGTGGGCTCGGCCCATCGTGCCTTACTACTGCTTCCTTCGTTGTGATGTTCCATTTTTTCGCTACTGCTTCTTTGTACGTACCTACTGTACTCACGTTCGTTACTGTCTTACTGATTCTTTGAATGTACGTAAGCACGTTCGTCATACTGTTTCGATCCACTTTTTACGTACTGGCGTTCGTTGTACTGCTTCGTGATTTGTACGTGCATGGATACAATTCTCTTCGTGTTAATCTGAATCTGAAGGAATTTGTACTTCTTCCTTCGTGCATGGTACGTGCATGGTAATGCGTTACATTGAAACAAATGTTTCTTCTTTAAACCATTTAAATTACTATCTCCGTCACGAAATAGGTGTCAGAAGTTTAGACAAATTTGAATGTAGATACATCCAAATTTGTCTAAACTTGCGACACCTATTTTGTGAACGGGGAAGTATAATAATTCACGAGAAGTAATTGAACTGAAGTAAAAAATTAGTTTTTGGGACAAGTTTTTTTTCCTATGTATCTCTTACTTGGTCTTTCATGATCACTGCTTCCTCTTCATGAATAAAGACAAGCTGGAGCTGGCAAGATCATAATTAACTCATTACTGGAATAGGTTGAGGAGTGAATGTTTCAATTGAGGAATTCAGGAGCTTGGACATGAATGAAAAAAATTATACTAAAAAAAGGTAATCCAAGACTAATAAAATGGAAAAACAAGTTTTCCCTTTAATAAGTATGTAAAAGACTAATACAATTTTACTTTACAAATAAGTATTGAAGACGCTAGTACGGAAGAAATTAAAAAAGAACTTACATGCTTAGCAAATAATAGAGAAAAGGACGACCTGTCACGCGCACTCGGGAATAAGGAACACGAGGGACGAACAAGAGGCTTAGCCGGCTCCCCACCGTGGAAATATGGGTTTCCCCAGGACATCGACACTTATAGAAACCGAGGGAGGACAACCAAAGAGCAGAAAGAATGGCTGAAGATGCTAGAAGATATAGTAGCGAAGCATCATAAGGTACCCGCCTTCTCCGCAGCACCCGCCGCCTCCGCCTTCTCCGCAGCACCCGCCGCCTCCGCCTTCTCCGCAGCACCCACCGTCTCCTCTGGCGCATCAGCCTTCTCCGCAGCACCCGCCTTCTCCTCTGGCGCATCAGCCTTCTCTGCAGCACCCGCCGCCTCCGCCTTCTCCGCAGCACCCGCCGTCTCCTCCGGCGCGTCAGCCTTCTCCGCAGCCCCCGCCGTCTCCTCCGGCGCATCAGCCTTCTCCGCCGAGTCAGACGCCTCCACCGCCTATGCAGACTCAACCCTGGGTGCTAAAGCGGAAGAGTAGTACCAACGCTCCGGCGACAAGTGCTACAGCTCCCAAGAAATCCTCAGCAGGTAGTGGTACGAGCAAGAAAGCCAAGGAGGCGGAGCTAGAGATCAAAATAGATCCGAAGGCCGCGAAGAGACTTCTGAAAAACCTGAGGGACCACCGCCTGATCTGCCATCAGACTATGCTCGCTCTGTTATGAAATCACATGAAGAAACTGTGAAGAAGCCGCTTAGAAGCGGGGAAAAAGTTCCACAGCTCGGAGAACATGCAAAACAATCATGCCCCCCGCTCAAAGTGTTTTCCTCTTACAACCGTGAGGCGGATCTACAACGACAGTACGAAGCAGCGTCTGCTAGTCTTGGTGTGACTCTGGTTCAATACTTAGGCATGTTACCAGATAATGATGATGCGGCGGAGGATCTCCCCATGGCTGAACTCGCATACGAATACTCGCCCGGGGAACCTCTCCTCAAAAATCCTGACGATATCAGTAAACTTTCAACCCAAATGCGAAGATTGCATCATTGGTACATGCAAGCCTCTAGTGCTAAGGTTGAATGGATCATTTTGGCAATTAAAGAAGAGCATTTCCTCCGTGGAAACGCCAAAATACACGTTGAAATGGAAGAACTATTCCAGTTATTCAATCAAGATACCATCGGCGTAGCTGTCGTCAGTTGCTATTGTCTGTAAGTGTTATTTCTCTAACTAAGTCTCTAGCTCAGCTCGTTCATTGCATTTTAATTATCCTCAATATGTTATGCAGAAAGAAGGTTCTCGAATTCAAAAGAGGACAAATCAAGTCCATTGGATTCATTGACCCATATGTCTGTAATGCACATACCCTCGAAACTGTAGCGTACCTGCACTTAAAAATTGGCAAGGTACCTGTGTATAGTGCAAACCCCTGGATCGTTTCATTTGCACACACAGTTTAAGATGAAATATCACAACATTGTATCATGATTACACGAATGATCCAGTACTTGATAAAATATTCATTACAACTTGCATAGCATATAGCTAGCTTGAAAGAGTAAAGCAGCGGAAATATTAATCTTCATGGAGTCCTCATCCTTAGCATGTGCCACAGGCGAAAACATGTTGGTTGCAGACTCGAAACCCTTAACGAAACTCACTCGTCATCAGAACAATCTGTAACAAATAAAATTTTGCAACAGAGTGGGTCAGATACCATTAAAAATGGATCTGGCAAGTGACACTATGTGGACACTTAATGGAAAAACTCTAATAACCTATATGCATATTTGGCTGGTGGAGTTCAAGGCTATTTTGCATCAAGCCAATTTTTCCTATCTTTTTATAAAACACTTTTCTTTTGTCAAAACAGGTATGGCATGAAAACCACCCTCTTGTCTACCTTTATTCAACCTTCCATATTTTAACTTAAGAAATTGGAATGTCGGGAGCCTCCGTTGTCGTCCTTGATCAGCTGCTCAGAATTGTCCGTAACCGGGGACACGGCTAAGTACTTAGATTTTAACTCTCGAGAGGTTGTGCACTTTCACCACGAGACCCAACAAACCCAAACTATCCTCAAGCACTCAATTTGTGCTAAGGAAAAGGAGAGAGTTGAGACGTGACCTTTGGGAAACAGTCCCCTGTTCCTCTGGCAGACCCATACAGACATTCATCCGCTAAGACCTGCCGGAATCAGTTTCCTAAAACTTACTTAGTCAAGGCAGAGCCATAATACCAAGTGGCTGCACTGGAAGCAATCTTCACTTGGAGAAACTTTGGTCCCTTTGTTCCTGGGTGGCAATCCACAAGTGAATATCCCATCGGGACAACACTCAACTCTCAACAGCCAGTCAAGCCCAAATCCACCCAGGTGTTTATTTAACTTAGTAGAATTAAGATTTTCAATAAAACACTTTTGCATAGCATCAATAATTCTACTTAGTTATCATAGGAATCTAGACACAACTAGTAAAAAGGAGATAGTAGTTTTAGCATAGCAATACTATCCAACACATGCATATAAAGAAATATTCTAAGTCATGCATAGAAAATACTTAGGAAATTTATGGGGGTGTGCCACTTGCCTTGGCAATAGGGAGTGCAGTAGTAGCAGTTGCAACAATCTTCGTCTCTCTCCGAAATTTCTAACACATCAAACAATTCACAATAAATATGCAGCCAAACAATACTTAAGAAAATATGACATGCATGAGATGCAGAAAGATACAAGGAATTATGATGTGAATGACATATAGAACAAACTAAGGAAAAAGACATAAAATACTTAATCCAATTGGCTAAGGCAAGGTCAAGGTTGAGCAAGAATAACAACGTGAAAAGTTGTAAGGGTACTTCAAGTCTTCACATGTTTGATCTTCAAAACATCTTCAACTCCTTTGTAGTTTCATTGATCTTCACTGGTCTTCAATTTGCACTCTAGGAACTTAGTCATAAACACAAAGGACTTGGTCTATGTCCAAAGTGAAAGGCAGAATTAGGAAGAAAGAAAAAGGATAGAAGAGAGAATGTAGTTGGTCTTCCAAGAATCTTCTCCAGGCTTCCTTGTAACTTGCTCCTTGGTGTGTTGACTTCATTGAAATTTGTAGACTTGATGGTTCTGCAGACTTGATGATGTTGGCAGCACCAAGGTTGGTCTTGAATATAACTTAGCCACCATGAAGTAGGAAGAAGAGAGAGAAAGGAAAGAAAGACTTAGAAAATTGTAGGTGGTTGGTCTTCATGAACTTCTCCTTGATTTTCTTCTAAGTACTCTTACTTCTTTGAAATGCTTCTGGAGTCTTGTTTTCTTGGCTAAGTCCTTCATTGGTTTCCACTAATTCTAACTTAGTTGATTTTCGACTAGGAGGGTCAAAAGGGCTAACATGCATCCTCAATTTTTCTAAGGAGGAATGTCATGTAAGAAGTGCAAAATATTTCTAAGGACTAGAGATGCATGCCATGCCATGAAATTATTTTAAGTTAATGCAAGACAAGTAAGATGGTCCAAAAATGACTAAGGACCAAAGGTCAAACAATAAGTCCAAATAATTTATAAGGAAAAGTAAACAAAACATAGTTGCTAAATTTTCTAAGGAAAATACTTTAAAATAATAGTTGATAAAATTTCTAAGGACAAACACTTAAACAATATCACTTTAGAAAAATATTATAAAACAACTAAGTTTTCAAGATGCTAAATTTTTCTAAGGAGAAGATTTAGCACTATTAAGATGTTGAAATTTTTCTAAGGAAATAATGTTGTCAAAATAATTATCACATATTTTCTAAGGAAGGAAATTTCTTTGTTTGGAGAGGCAAATATTTCTAAGTACCTTTTGTAACTAAAGTGATCAGAATATGACTAAGTCATTTTATTAATCGAATATATGAAGAAAAATAATTTTAATCAATTTTTTAATTATTAAAATAGCACTTAAAACGCATTTAATCAATAATTACTCAAAAATCATTGAAAATAATTTTACAAAAATAATGGAGTAGTCCTACGGCCAATACTTAGGCATATAAAACTATAGCAAAAGAGTTTGCTCAAAAATTTATTTTTAAACTCAGATTATAGCCAAAATACTATTTAAACCACTTTTGAAAATCAACTAATTTAATTTCGACAAAACCTAAAAATAACTATGCCAAAAGTTTCTACACGTCATAAGATTTCCAAAAATATAAAGTTTGCAAATTTTGGCCGAGCCAATAAAAATTAATGATAGATCTAAGGTCCAGGGGCCTTTCTGCAAACTGCCAAATAAAACAAAATCAGAAAAATCCTCTGCGTGCTGGCGCTGATGTGGCTGATGACGCGGCGCTGACTGGGCAGTGACGTGGCCTCCTGTGATTTGCTGATACCCCTTCGCGACGCGATCTAATCTCCACCGTTAAAACACGATCCAACGGCTTAGATTTAGCAGACCAAAAACGGGCGGCGCTAGGGTTAGGGTTGCGGCGACCGACGGTGGTGACGCCTCGGCATGACGCGTTCCTGAGTAGGGAGGGAGCTGGGACACGGAAATCTCACCGTGGGGTTCAGGAAGGCGTGGCAGACGCAATGGCGAGACGGAGGTCCTCCGCTTGCTCTTCTTCTCCTGAAATTGCTCGACGAACTTGGGTACGGCGGCGGCCCGAGACGGTCGTGGACGGAGACGTCGTTCTGGTGAATAAGAAAATGTGGGATGATGTCCAGGAGATGCGCAAGGAAGAAACAAGGAGGTTAGGATGGATCGGAGAGGTCGGGGTCGACGGAGTTCACCGTAAACAATGGAAGATGGCGGCAGGTGCAGCGAGATCGCGAGATCGAATCCGGTCAGCCTGGTGGCTATGTGTCTAGGGTTTTGGGTGCGGAAGAGAGACGGGTCGTGGGGTATATATGGGCGTCGAAGATGAGTCCAAATCCCGCAAGAATCGGTGGAGATCGCTGCGTGGTTTTCGTGTTCGTCTCGGACTCCCGTGGCGTGGGCGAGGGGAAGAAGGCGGTGACATCACGGCTGATGTCGGGTGCGGGACCCGCATGTCAGCGAGGAAGCACGCGGCTGGGCTGTGGGCTGTTAGGCGCTGCGCGTGCGCGGTATTTAGTTGTTGGTCTTGGCCCAATTAGCTTAGGCATCGTACATATTTTTTTCTTTCCAGAACACGTTTTTCTTTTCTGTTTTAAATCAAAATCAAATAACTTTTGAGTTTTAAATCCAAAACAATTCAAACCACCTTCAATAATTTTGTAAAAACAACCTCTTTGGTTTGCAGCCTTTAATATCATTTTCCAAAACATTTTTATTTCAAGCATTTTCAAAAAGAAAAGTGATTACAAAATTTTGATATGTGTTTAAATGCATTTTGGTCATATTAGTGTCATTTGAAAACTAGGGTTTTGTAAACTCTTTATATTTTAAACCAAAGCAGAATATGAGCAATAATATTATATCACTCAATAAAATAATTTTGCATATAACTCAATTTGTTTAAAAAGGGTTTGATAAATCAAAATGAATTTAAAACTCATTTTAAAACCCAAATAAATATTTTCTTTCAAAAGCAAAACTATAAAACTTGAAAATAGGGAATAGGTAAGTAATAGAATAATTCCAATACATACAAACAATTCACAACAAAACACACATTTTCAAATAGAAATCATTTTGATTTCCAACTAGGTTTTAGATAAACAATATGACACTTGATGTCAAAAGTAAAATAGGTTTTAAAACAAATCAAAGGTGGCTTTAAATACCACAAGATAAACATTTGCAAATATTTATATTGCAACAGATTCAAACATTTCACAAGCAACACTATCAGAACAATACATTCATAAAAGTCAAAAGAAAACTTGGAGCATAAATGCTCTACTAGTATATTTTCTTAAATACTTTTTCAAGTGGAAATTATTATTCCCACTTTTGAAATAACCAAATGCAACAATGCTATATGATGATGAATGCATGCATGAATTTTCTTTTTAAAGCAAAATATATAATAGTTTTCAAAAGTTTTAAATTTTTCTGATTTTTCAACTTTTTTGAAAAACTTGGGATGTTACAGAAACCGACCCCAGGCAAACAGAGCATAAGTTACTAACGGCGTTAAGGAAACAATATGACAGAAGAGAAATACTTTTTCCTTACAACTTCCAGTGAGTTTTACTGTCTTTTACACTATTTGTTTAGCTTATTTGAAGTTAAGTGTAATTGATGAGTTATGCGTGCGCATGTTCCACCATATTCTGCTAATCATTCAACCTGACATCGGAATAGTAGATGTCATGGACTCGAAACGTAGAGATCAAGAGACGTGGGCGGACATGAAAAAAAATGCTCCAGAAGTAACTTCAATCATTATCGCACTATATCAGCAACTTTCGTTTATTTCCTGATATCAAGGAATTAATAACTCCTTTATTTATTTTCTTTGCTGGGCAGGGTATGGAAACTATTCACCGAGATGATCCCAGGTAATTGGAGAGAGGAGCTGGTATTTCGAGAAATAAAAAATGTAAGTAGTACTACCTAGGTCCGCGCATCTGTTTGATTCTAGTTTGAACACCATTATCATGCTTGATTATTTTGACTGAACTCTATTCTCGTAAAGTGCCCGAGGCAGGGAGATGGGAACAATTTATATGGATACTACGTCTGCGAGTTCATTCGCCATATGACCTATGAGACGGACGGAGCCTTACAACAATTTTGAGTATGTAAACCATATTCACAATTTTATTTTATTACCATCAGTTGTGTTGAGTTTCATTAATATATATTGACCCCCTTCTTTAAATTAGATCGAACAGATGCGGAACAATCTCCTACCAACGCATCGCGTGCGAGCAATTCAAGAGGAATTGGCAGGGTTCTTTGTTGAAGAGGTCATAAATAAAGCTGGAGAATTCTATCCCTTTAGTAGAAAAAAATAGGGATTGTAAGAGATATTACATTGTGTATAAACATGGATGTGCAACATATGTTGTATACGGAAACTTGTTTTTCGACCAAGCACGAATTGGAAGCATATTCATCGCGATGTTGTGTAATGGTTCCTTCTTTGTTGAATGTAGTACCGTTGAATTGATTGCAAAACACAAAATAAAAGGAAAACACGGCATAAAAAATTAAATGGTATAATGCAAATTGAAAAGCAAAACAAAAAATGAACCAAAAAACCCAAAACCCTAGAGGCCTTTTACTCCCGGTTCGAGCTACGAACTGAGGCTAAAGCCCCCAGCCCCCGGCCGCACGCACGTGCCCACGTGGACACGCATTTGCCCCGGTTCGTAAGCCAACCGGGAGTAAAGCTTTGCCCCTTTACTCCCTATTGTTTAGTCCCGAATGAGCAACCGGGAGAAAAGGGGTTTACAAACCGGAGCTAAAGCCCTTGTTTCTACTAGTGACATGTTGTTGGTACAAAACTATATCTCTCGAAGCATGACCCATCACCATTACCGTGTGTATCAAAAAATTTGATATATAATATTTAGAACATGAAACATATAGATATGTATGATTCATTCCCCACCCTCGCAGCTTATATGCATTACAGCAAGTTTATATTAATCGTATTGCTTGCATACAAATGATGGTTCTGAGAATGGAGGACTGCAACAATGGAATTGCTGAGGATATGGGGAGGGTACTGAAAGCACATGCTTATGCCTCCGATGATTTTGTGTGTTTGACGACAACACTTGAATAATCTAACCGTGTGTCAAGTGTGCAGAACTTATTGGAATACATCACGGTCCGCGACCCCTAAGTGCTAGAAGATCGAAGCTGTAGTGTCATGAGCTATAGTGTTAGGTTTTCCGGTTTTGTGTGGGTTGCTGGCAATGATTTGGAGAGGAGAGTCGAAGATCTTTCTGTTACATGCCCGTCTGAGGCGGAGTCTCCGGTCCTCTGGGTGATTCCAGGCGGAGACTCCGGTTGACTTTACCTGACTCTGTGTGTGTAAACACACAGGCATGGGGCGGATGTTCCCCGGACATTTTGGGCGGAACAAGTGTTCCGGGCGCGGCGGAGACTCCGGCCCTTTGGGTGATTCCAGGCGGAGACTCTGCCCCCACCAAGATGACCACTCACCTGGGTGATTCCAGAAGTGAGGCAGAACACCACCGGAACTCGTGGGCGGAACTTTGCTCTGTAAGGGCGGAGTCTCCGGCCCCAGGGCGGAGTCTCCGCCCTGTCCCACAGTTCAACCATGAGGCTTGGCCACAGGTGTCGAACGGAACTAAGCCGGAAGTTCTGGGCGAAACTTTGTTCCATATGCCCAGGGCGGAGACTCCGGTCCATAAGGGCGGAGACTCCGCCCCCCGGAATAATTCTTGGGGAGCTAAGGGCGGAAATTTTGGTTCAGATTGACACGTAACGGTCGGATTTTCGGCTGCACATATATAAGCACCCCTTCACTCTCGTGGGAAAAAGCTAAGCTTCCACTTGTGCTTGTTCTTCCTCTCCCCTCCATTGTTGTGAGCTTCAATTTGGTAGATCTCCCTCCCTGCTCTTCAGATCTGAAATTCCTCCGGGGATTCCTTAGAGGAGGTGTTGATCTACCTATCTACCAAAGCAATTTGGTCTTGGTGTAGTTTCCATTGGGAAACCTTGTAGTCCTAGGTCTCCTTGGTGGGGATCCTTGTGAGGAAGATTTCCTGTTGTGGGAACTTCCCTGGTGGAGCATCTTGGTGGTGTGAGTCGCGATCTCGCCCCTTGATGAAGTTGGGAGCCTCCTTGTTGTGGAGTGACCCCAACCTTGTGTGAAGGTTGTGCTACCTCGACCAGCACCTTGATTGGAGAAACTGAGGACGCCTTGGTGGTGTTCTTGGTTGGAGAATAGGGTGAAGCCTTCGTGGCGGCCTTTGTGGCTTCGGTGGCCTTTGTGGCGCCGCACCTCTCCAACGCAGACGTACCTTCTTGCAAAGGAAGGGAACTGTGGGAAACAAATCCTGCGTCCCGCGTCTCTTCTCTCTGGGTGACATCTCTCCTAACCTTTACCTCGTTCTACTTGCTACTTGCAGCCTGCGTGTATCTCTAGGGCGGAGTCTCCGACCTTATGGGCGGAGTCTCCGGCCAACCTTATTTCCGCTGTGCATCATTTCCTAGGCTCTCACACTTGTTGTTTATTCATATCCTCTTTATCTGTGTTGAGCCCTGAAATGAACAAGAGATTATCTGCTGTAGTTCTTATTGTATTTTTGTAGTAGTAGCTTAGTAGCAAAAGGAGTTTGTTTTTGTTTGTGGCATACCTATTCACCCCCCCTCTAGGTATCCGGACCGATCTGGCTACACTTTTCATTTGGTATCAGAGCCAGGTTGCTCTTTTACTTAGGCTTAACCGTCTAGAGTGTTTGGATACCGAAAGCGGGAGTGGTGACTTGCCGTTGATGTTTCTTTGAAATAGCCTACCAAGACATTGGAAGTCACCGGCTTTACAATTAGCGACTTTAAGTAATTGAAGTCACTTCTTGTGAACCGGAAGGAGGTTATTTCCTTTAAACATCTTGACAAGTCTGTATGCCCTCAATTTACTTTTGCTACTATCTTGTTCATATCCCAGGATCGCTTCATTGTCGACTTGATAGACTTTCCTACTTTGTTTCAGCTCGTCAATGAAGTGCCAACTCGATGATCGTTCATCTCCTACTCCTGGAGAGTGCTCCACCGACGACGAAGAGGAAGTTCGCTCATGTGTGTCACTTGCGACAAAGGTGGCTGCTTTGCAAGCATCCACGACTCTCTTTCCCTTCGACGTCGTCCCCAACATGTATCTCGACGAGTTGTGCTTCATGCCCGATGCCATCACGAGTTGGAGGTAAGACTTGCACTGTCTGAGGCAAGCAACAATGAGGTGGAACTTGTGATGCTATCCATGTTTGTGGAGGTAGTCAAGCACTTGGTGTTGGAACAGGGCATGGTAATCCAACAGAAGGTGACTAGTGTATCTGGTGGAGGAAGCGGTGGTACTTCCAACCAAGGCAGAGTTTCCGCCCATATGGACGGAGTCTCCGCCTGCCGTCGGAGTCTCCGCATCCAAATCCAGTATGCTGTGTTATCCTATCAAATGCCATGCAGGGGCATATTCGAACTATGCTATGCATTATTTCTATAATTTATATGCTATATCTTTTGGCCCTCTTGCTGGTTTTGTTTCTTGGTTACCTTGGGTCATTATGACCACATGTACTAACTTGAGGGAACTCATTGTAATCCAATGGGTTTCCATATCCAAGAACTGACCTTTTGCAGGAGTGCTTCCGATGCACTGAACATAGAATAGAAAGTGGCTATTCACATCTTATATCCGGAAGCAAATGAATGGTGGCAAATCCATTGTTACAATTCTTCAATGCCATCATTCCATATTTGGTCAAGAATCCATTTCAGGTATTGAGCCTTGGTAAGAGTTTGTGCTTACAGTCGTCATATCGACGGTGAACATAACTCTTGCTAAGACTCTTGGTTATCTTGTGCCCTATTTTATTGAGCTTTAACTTCCTGCACTCTATGCTTTATGTGTTGCACACCAGTGATCCTTTGTGGAGCAAGTCTCTCAAGGCAGCTCTTGTTGAATATGTAGAAAGTAGTTTGGATGTGGTGGACCTTTGGAAAACCGCTACAATTACTTTCTGCCTATTCACTAAGGTTGACAATGGGTGTGGTTGGTTTACCATCAACCCCAAGCAAACTTGAAGTCTTTGCAAAGTCTTCACTCTAGGGATCACACCTTCGGACTAAGAGTTTGCTCTTGTAAGGTTGAGTGTGCAGGGCTAGCATTGATATGAAGATGCATAGAGTCCTTGAGGTAAAGGCTACAGTTGGACTGCACAATGGTCACCATGGTCCAAGGACCGTGCCTTTGACGAATTCTTAATAGTTGTGAAGTGTGGATTCGGATCTCATGCATGTGCGCAAGATGACGTTAACGGAGTCGCTGATTCTGTTCTGTGCTCTATTGAAAGCTCATGATATGCCACTACCGAGCCTTCCCTCACAATGGGCTTCTGGTTGTCCCTCATAAGGTGTATGATGTGGGTACACATCTTCTGCCCAGAAGCTCATCCATGGTGGAGTGTTCATTGTCACATTATTCACCACCATGTCATCGGCACCGTCGTTTCATTTCAGGTATTGAGTCTTGGCAGGATTACTCGCTAAGACCCTTGGTGTTATCTAGATGTTTTATCAGTCTACTTTGCCACTTGGCCCTTTCTATCTTTGCCACTCTGTGTGACCCGTTTGTGGAACCACTACTCAAGACAGCCTAACAGCTGGTGCTTATTCTGCTAAGCTACAAGTGGTGACTATGACATAGTCTCTAGTCCCACATGTACTTGAGTAGGTCGTCGTTCACATCCCTAGGGTCATACCCCTGAACTAATAGTTCTTGTGAGATGTGTGTGCAGGAATGATACGAAGGAGAGTTGCACTCCTATGAGTGTAATACCGAGGCGTAGCGAAGATCATGACTATCCTTACTATGATCACCACGAGCTTTATTGCTCTACCTTTGATGAATCTTCTCGGTGCAGTGGCGTAGAAGGATTGAAGCCCATGATTGTATTCACTTTCATCTGGTATCATGCCACTCTTCAATTCTTCTCCCACATGTGTTCGTGATAGATGCCTTGAAGATATCCATTAGTATGCATCTACTCAAACTCTGTGCTTAAGCAATTGTGGAATATCTTTGTCGGTTGTGCCATGAACTTTCATGATGTTAGGTTCCACAACAAGACCATTGGTAGTGTTGTAGACTCTAACAAAGTGAGGTTCATGAAGAGTAACATCTCTTTGCGAGCCAAAGTGGTTTTGTGTGCAGGTGTTGAAATACCTCCGGACTCCGTAGGAAGAATGAGGTTGGAGCCATCTTCACCTCATTAAGGGACACCTTGCGGAAGAAGGGGAAGGACAATGCTCTACTCAAGTGGAGCCCTCACCAACACAAGAACATGATGCCAAGCAATTGACTATCAAGTGCCAACCAAGGACAAGCTTGTAGATCCACAAGACTGTGTATGGAGCAATGGCACATCGTCAGAGCTCTATGCACTTGGGCAGAACTCGCGGCCAGAGCGGATTTTCCGCCCATGGACACCGGAGTTTCCGCCCACCTGGAGTCAAGATCAGCATCTCCATCTTTGGTGATGATGCTGAACCTGATGATCAAGATATGACTCCATCTTTCTGTCAAGACGGGGACAAGAACTGTGACTATGTCAAAGTGGCTTCCAATTCCTATTCTATGAAGCCCGCACTCGTCTTGTTGATAGGAATCCACCCCAACTGTGTTGGCCAATACTATGCCAACCATTCCTAGGTGGAGGCGTGCTCGTCTATGCAGAGGTTGAGGAGATTATGTGAAGTAGAGGTCAGCCCAAGGCGTACGCAATGTTTGGTGGATGAGCCCCCTTGGATGTGATGTTTTTGTCTTCATACAACTGAAGCAAAACCCTCTCAAGTGTGGCCCGTTCTCTTTATCATCTCTCGGCGACTCTCTACAATGGTATACTCTTGTCCTCCTCAACTCCCGGTACTTAGATGTACCGTAAGGTATACTATTCCCTGACCTATCTATGTATTACCTGTTGTGCATCCTGACCGACTTGTAAACTTGAGGTTATGTATACATGGATGGTGCTTTGCAACCCTGAGAGAGCGCCACCTTGTGGTTCTCTTGAAGTGTGCTGCAGAAAGCATTCATCCATCTATACATCTGTTTCAAGTTCACAATTGGCCAGAATGTAGGCATAGACATAGGGGGAGTACTATACTAATACATGTATCTCCCCTCCCCCTATATGCACACATCACTGCAAGGCAGCGCCATATCCGTCATCTATGACATTAGGCGCGTCAAATTGGAGTAGTGGTGGGAGGCCCTAGATTCTTCTATGTGTCCTTTCACCCATAAACTCCAAATTATTTGTATGTGTTGTTCTCTTATTTTGTGTTTCTCTTATGTTTACTGTTGTCTGTGCTACAGTGGTTTCACCTTGTACTCTACCTGCACTTGCTCGTGCAGTACTTGTTTTTGCCACTGTATTGTGTGTTTTTATTTGTGCTACATGGATGTTCGACCGTGCTACATGGGCTTCTGCTTGTGCAGCATTGTCCCTTGTTCATGCAGCTTTCTCTTTGATTTCATCTTCTTTCTCTTTGATTTTGTCTACATTTCTTTTGCTTTCTTCTACTTTTCTTTCGCCTTCAGCAACTTCTTCTTTTGGTTGAGCTGCATCTGGTTTTGCTTTAGCTGCATTTGGAATAGCTCTTGCTGCATTAACCCCGGTTGATGCAACATCTGCTATTGCTTTCGTAGCTAAGGTTTCTGCTTGGGCAGCTCTTCCTTTTGTGTGTAGTCTGTTTCGTTTTCTTTCTTTTTGTCTTTGTTTTCGTGTTTCTTATTTTCTTTTGTTCGTGCCTTTTTGTTTCTTTTTCATTTATTTTCTGTTTTCTTGCCTGTCCCCTGTATGGGAAATCACTCATTATAAATTGTTGTTCAGTTGCATCTTTCAGTTATGGTGAGTGTAGAGTACCAGTTCACCCTAGGTAGTTCTGAACCCAAGCCATGCTCTTACCTTGAAACATTCTTGTCTACACAAATTCATCTTGTACCTCTTAGGCTAGGCTCAGTTGAGAGCCGGAAACTTTGGCCCAGGGCCGGAATTTCCGGTGCGGCCGGAGTCTCCGCCTGTCTGGCCGGAGTCTCCGGACCAAGTTGCGGTTCCATACTATAAATAGGCTGGGGTGAGGATTCCTTTCAGTTTCCTCTTCCACCCCCGACCCATTACCCTAGCAACTCCCTCAGCCGCCGCCGACGCCGCCTTGGATCGCCATTGCCGATTCCGAGGATTCCTGCTGCTGTGCTTCGACTCGCACAGCGGTTCTCCCAACCGGGAACATCTCCACCAAGCCGTTTCTCCAATGTCGACTGGTAATGTCTTGAATCTCCGCTCTAGGGTTCATACTTGGTAGTGGTGATTTGAGGTAGATGATCCGGTTAGACTTGGCAGAAACACAACTCAAGTTGCACAGGAGTGCTCCCTAGATTAGACCTACGAAAGCTATCTAGGATAGATCAAATCTAAGTTCTATGATTCATATGCGTGAGGGCCGGAATCTCCAACCCTGCGAGCGGAGTCTCCGCCCTACGGCGTCGACGATGTTCATGTTTGGCCAAATCTTTAGTATGTATATGAATCTCTAACTTGAACTTTATCTAGTCTAGTGTGCTTTGCAGCTCTAATTGTGGATTCCCCCCCTTGGAATTTGTGTTTCTCATCTATATGCTATCTATCTACTCTATTTCACAGGTCAAGGTTCTAGTGGTTCGGGTGCCAGCAGGAAAGGGAAGAAGGTCAAGAAGGTTTCCCACAAGAGGACCAAGTATCATAGAGAGGCAGCAGGATCTGAGCACGAGGACATTGAGATCGATGAGGAGGAAACCTATTACCGCCTCACCTCCCTGAAATCTGTGTTGGGATTGAGCCCCAGTGACTATATTACAATGAGGAATCTCATCTCCTTTGATCCCCCGAGAACTTCAGCTAGTTCCGCCTTTTGGAAGAAGGAACAAGAACTTATCTTCAGAGAAGTCTATGAGACGCTGGAGAATCCGGTGTGCCCTCAAAAGGCACTGGAAGTGGCTAGGCTGTAGAACAGAGATCACACAAGAGAAGCTGCTATGATCTGTGAGCATTTGGGGCTGGACAGTCTGATTGAGCAACATTGCAACTACAACATCAAGCTGGTGCAGCAATTCTTTGCTACCTTGGTTATTGGAGCTGGACCTAACATTCCTCTCACTTGGATGACCAATAATCAGGTGTGCCAGTCTGACTTTGTTCAGTTTTCTCAGCTACTGGGTTACCCATTTGTCGCTGTTGATGAGCCAGTTGGTGCGAGGATGCACACTGAAAATGATGTTTACAACAAAGATGAGATGGCTCCTCTGTACATCAATGACACCTATCTCCCCGGCAAGTCAAGAGGTCTCAGCAGGCTGTACAATACTCTTCTCAGGATCTTTCGCAACAACATTGCCCCAGAAGTTGGGAATCTGGATGACATCCGCGGTGGTCTTGTCAATCTGTTGGTATATGCGCGCAGAATCAAGAGAGCTATGGATGAAGGTGAGGACCTGGATGAGCTTGAGACCCTTGATGTGATGGACTTCATTTTCCGTGAGATCAAGCACTGCATTCAAGGTCGACATGTGCCCGTCTATGCTCCCTATGTGATGATGCTCCTGATTGATGTGGCTCATGTTTCACCGACTGATGGCTGTGAGGAGCACATTGTCAGCTATATTCAGGATAAGCTACCCTCTGCTCAAATGGATGCTGGTCCCACTCCATATCCATCATCTCGTCGTACCAGGAGTGCATCTGCTGCTGAAGCTGGAACTTCAAGGTCTGGCTCCGCTAGGGGCTACTTTCCAGAAGCTAATGCAAGGAAGCCGAATCCGTGGCAGCGACTCCTCATGTGTATTGGGATGGATCAGAGGAAGTCCATGCATGCTCAGCACAAAGAGACATTCGAGATGAAGACCATGCTCAATGAGCTTCTTCCTGAAGATAGCAGAGTCAACATGCCAGCTGCTCCTCTTTCGTTCTACCAGTTCAACAGGCAGACCTATGCTGATTGGGGCAGCACTGAAGCTTTTCTTCGCACCGACTTCGTTACCTTCCAGGGTGATGCTGCTGAAGAAGATGCTTCCGAGTCCGAAGACCCCTCTTGGGATGAGTAGCTCTCTTTGTCCTTTTTTGGTTTGATGCCAAAGGGGGAGAAAGATTGAGGATATAGGTCCGAATTTGCAAGGGTTGAGGGGGAGTTTGAATTTGCTTTCTGCGTCTCGTGAACCTTTTTGCTTTGCTTTGCTGGATTCTTAGTTCTTCGTGGTTGTGGCCGAACCTTTTAGAATAATTCCTGTCGTGGTGAACATATTGCATGTGGATTAGCTATCTGTGTGTTATTTTCTGTTATATATTGTATGTTTGCATTGTCTATGGAGCTAACTTGCAGGGATGGATGGTATATGGTATCCCCTTGATATTGATTGACAAGGATTATCTATTTTGTCAATGGGGAGGAGTATTGATATATGTCTTGAGCATTTCTGGCTATATGGTATGAAAATTCCACTCTCAGCTCAAGCATTTCTTTGTACATTTCCTGTTATATACCTGCTCTATCCATTGTTTCTCGAGTTATCTCCATGTATGCCGTTATTGTGTATTTGTATTTAGTTGTTGTTTTGTTTAGTTGTTAGACTGTTTCTTTAGTTTTTGTGTAATCTCTTAGTTCAAGGGGGAGAGTTTTTGCTGTTCCCTTTGGGAGGAGTTCTTTTCTCCCTCTTGGAAAAGGAAGTTTGCACACTATGTTTTTGCATGTGCCATGTTTAAATTGTCATATTCATGCTTGTTGTTGCACATGTTTAGTGGTTTGTGAAATCTAGGGGGAGCTTCGGTACTAGTTGGCCGCTAGGTGGAGTCCGTCTATTTTTCGCATACCTTGTGTTGTTTTCATTATAATTGATCTTATTATAATATCCAGTTTTGGAGAACTGCAAATTCTTGTGTTGTCATCAAACTTACAAAAAGGGGGAGATTGAAAGCACATGCTTATGCCTCTGATGATTTTGTGTGTTTGACGACAACACTTGAATAATCTAACCGTGTGTCAGGTGTGCAGAACTTATTGGAATACATCACGGTCCGCGACCCCTAAGTGCTAGAAGATCGAAGCTGTAGTGTCATGAGCTATAGTGTTAGGTTTTCCAGTTTTGTGTGGGTTGCTCGCAATGGTTTGGAGAGGAGAGTCGAAGATCTTTCTGTTACATGCCCATCTGAGGCGGAGTCTCCGGTCCTCTGGGTGATTCCAGGCGGAGACTCCGGTCGACTTTACCTGACTCTGTGTGTGTAAACACACAGGCATGGGGCGGATGTTCCCCGGACATTTTGGGCGGAACAAGTGTTCCGGGCGCGGCGGAGACTCTGGCCCTTTGGGTGATTCCAGGCGGAGACTCCGCCCCCACCAAGATGACCACTCACCTGGGTGATTCCATAAGTGAGGCGGAACACCACCGGAACTCGTGGGCGGAACTTTGCTCTGTAAGGGCGGAGTCTCCAGCCCCAGGGCGGAGTCTCCGCCCTGTCCCACAGTTCAACCATGAGGCTTGGCCACAGGTGTCGAACGGAACTGAGCCGGAAGTTCTGGGCGGAACTTTGTTCCATATGCCCAGGGCGGAGACTCCGGTCCATAAGGGCGGAGACTCCGCCCCCCGGAATAATTCTTGGGGAGCTAAGGGCGGAAATTCTGGTTCAGATTGACACGTAACGGTCGGATTTTCGGCTGCACATATATAAGCACCCCTTCACTCTCGTGGGAAAAAGCTAAGCTTCCACATGTGCTTGTTCTTCTTCTCCCCTCCATTGTTGTGAGCTTCAATTTGGTAGATCTCCCTCCCTGCTCTTCAGATCTGAAATTCCTCCAGGGATTCCTTAGAGGAGGTGTTGATCTACCTATCTACCAAAGCAATTTGGTCTTGGTGTAGTTTCCATTGGGAAACCTTGTAGTCCTAGGTCTCCTTGGTGGGGATCCTTGTGAGGAAGATTTCCTGTTGTGGGAACTTCCCTGGTGGAGCATCTTGGTGGTGTGAGTCGCGATCTCGCCCCTTGATGAAGTTGGGAGCCTCCTTGTTGTGGAGTGACCCCAACCTTGTGTGAAGGTTGTGCTACCTCGACCAGCACCTTGAGTGGAGAAACTGAGGACGCCTTGGTGGTGTTCTTGGTTGGAGAATAGGGTGAAGCCTTCGTGGCGGCCTTTGTGGCTTCGGTGGCCTTTGTGGCGCCGCACCTCTCCAACGCAGACGTACCTTCTTGCAAAGGAAGGGAACTGCGGGAAACAAATCATGCGTCCCGCGTCTCTTCTCTCTGGGTGACATCTCTCCTAACCTTTACCTCGTTCTACTTGCTACTTGTAGCCTGCGTGTATCTCTAGGGCGGAGTCTCCGACCTTATGGGCGGAGTCTCCGGCCAACCTTATTTCCATTGTGCATCATTTCCTAGGCTCTCACACTTGTTGTTTATTCATATCATCTTTATCTGTGTTGAGCCCTGAAATGAACAAGAGATTATCTGCTGTAGTTCTTATTGTATTTTTGTAGTAGTAGCTTAGTAGCAAAAGGAGTTTGTTTTTGTTTGTGGCATACCTATTCACCCCCCTCTAGGTATCCGGACCGATCTGGCTACACTTTTCAGGTACTGACCAGATCTGTGAGGATATGTGCAATTGACGCGTGAAATACCAAGAAGATACATACGCACCCCTAATGGCGTGTTGAACCTTTTGATTTTTGCACATTAGGATGTTAGAACAGAGAACAGCACGTCAAATCTACAACCATGTGATCGATATGGCGTGTGAGGGATGGCGGTACTCACCAGAGATTCGGGCCGACGACAACAGGCTGAGTGGCCGGAACTCTCCGCTTGATGGAAGCGCAGTCTCCCGAATCTGTCACTGCCGTGGGAAGGGAGGAATGGAGCGCAAGAAGAAGACGGACACAGGGAACTTTATGTAGTGGTCAAATGTGATATTTTTCCGCCCTGGCTGGACAGAACGTTCAAATGAATGGAACCCCGCGCGCTTTTAGACAATGGACAAATATGGTATGAAACATTCTGACGATTCCTGGCTATTGGTATTACGGCGCGCTAGATCGGGTCTCCCTTCCAGAATAGAGTTGTTTTATGGTACCCCCAAGCAAATAACCGCCCTCCATTTCCATCTATCCAAAGGCCTACATCAATTCATACTTGTGTCAAAATACTGACAAGTAGAATTTATACTGGTGGAAAGTTTCAGCACCGCTCCAAATAATGCTGTAGACGGGCCCGGCCCAAGAGAGTTCAACTCTGAGCTCTCGTTCAAAAAAAAAACTTCAAATCCTCCTTCCTTGTTCTGTGAGTCGATTCTGATGTGGCCGTGTCGCCGCTGTTGCGCAGCTGCGACGCCTCGCCGCCTCGGCCCCTAACGCCGGCACGCTCCTTTGCAAGATCCCCATCTAGCCGTCCTCCCCATCCTCTTGCCCCAATCCTAGGAACTTCCCGCCCGTGGCGCCCTCGCCCAAGACCCCATCGCCGATCCAGGACCCACTAGTAAAAACGCCCTTTTCATTGACGGTTTGAATTCGTTGTGTAATGTTAAAAATGCGTCACAGACACGCCATACCCACGGTTTGCAGACCATGGGCTATTCCGCGTCACAAACGGTCCGGCTGACGGTTAGACGTGCCCGTCATGGATCCATGACGGTTTCGTGCTGCCCCAAAGCCCACCAGGCCCAACTCGTCGTGACGGACTAAACCACCGTGTCAGGCCAATGATTGAGATGTCGGGCCAATGATTGACATGTCGGGCCAATGATTGAGATGTCAGTCCTCGTCTAGCGTGACATAAGATACACGCGGCACCTTATGTTGGGAATCGAGGCGGAAAACACAAATTTTTTCCTACACGATATTACTAATCCCAAGACCTATGCTATGCGGATGTATAAATACGAATACAGAAATACGGTATTCATACCTTTGAAGACCGATAGCGGGATACGTTCCCGCTCGAACGTTGTCGATGTAGTCGTTGCATAGAAAACAAAAATTTCCTACGCAACAAGCGGAATAAACCCCAAGGATCTAGATCTACTAGATGGAGGTAGCGAAGATGAGATCCAATCTCTTACCCTTGAAGATCAACAAACGCGTTTTGTCGGTGCAGGGGTTGGCTAGTCGATCCCCGCAACTAGACTCATCTAGTCGCGAGGAGATGTATTTCCTCGAAGATCCAATCCGATGAAGCGCCGCAACGAGCAGAACCTCCGCGGTATCCACACGTACGGCTCGATGTAGATCTCCGCCTTCTTGATCCCGCAAGCAAGGTGGAGATGGCTAGATGGATCTCGGCACCACGACGGTTGTGGTGGCGTTGATGATGATGATCTCCATGAGCATGGCTTCGCCAAGCCAAGCAAGAGGAGAGGGAGAGGAGGAGGTGCAACGAGCAGCACCTCCGCGTATCCACACGTACGGCTCGATGTAGATCTCCGCCTTCTTGATCCCGCAAGCAAGGTGGAGATGGCTAGATGGATCTCGGCACCACGACGGTTGTGGTGGCGTTGATGATGATGATCTCCACGAGCATGGCTTCGCCAAGCCAAGCAAGAGGAGAGGGAGAGGAGGAGGTGCAGCAGCCCTACACTAGGGGTGGTGCGGCTAGGGCATGGAGGTGGTGGTGGCGGCAGCCCTCGGGGAGAGAGGTGGCGCCGGCTATGGAGGTGAAGGGGCGGCGGCTAGGGCACCAAGGGAGGGTGCGGCTAGGGCAGCCTTGGATGGGGCGCACCCCTCCCCTCCCCTCCTTTTATATGGGGCGACTAGGGTTTGGGCAAGGGGCTGGCCGGCCCCCCTTGCCTTGGCCCTCAAGTTGAGGCGCCCCCTTTGGGCCCTCTTGGCCCTTTGTTTGGCCGGCTTGGCCCATGTGGGCCTTTGGGTGGTGCGCACCCCACATGGTTGCTGCACCCCCTTTGGCCCATGTGGGTCCATACGATATGGGCTCCACTTCTAGACTCTTCTAGAACCTTCCGGAACCTTTCCGGTACCCCGCTTGAATATTCCAGAACTTTTCCGATACCTCCGGAAACCACTTTCCTTATATGAATCTTATTCTCCGGACTCCTCCGGAACTCCTCGCGACGTCCGGAATCCCATCGAGACTCCGAATCACCATTCGTTCATATCATCAATTATCTCATCGCTAACCCTAGCTACATCGGAGCGTTAAGTGTGTGACCCTACGGGTTCGAGAACATGCAGACATGATCAAATCAATAATCAACAGCGGGACCGGGATGCCCATATTGACTCCTACATATTCAACGAAGTTCTTTATCGATTGAACCACGATGCCGGAGATTCTTAATCTCGTATACGATTCCCTTTGTCTCACCGATATTTAATTTGCCCGAGATTTGATCGTCGATATCTCCATATCTAGTTTAATCTCGTTACCTGGCAAATTCTCTTTACTCGTCCATAATATAGGATCTCCGTGATTAACACTTAACCACATGGTTGCAACCTTTCTGATTCTATATTACTGAGAGGGCCCAGAGATATCTACTCCGTCACATGGAGGGACAAATCCCACTCTTGATTCATGTCACCCAACAACCTACCATCGGAGATACCTGAAAGCCACCTTTATAATCACCCAGTTACGAAGCGACGTTTGATGTCCACAAAGTATTCCTCCGGTAAACGGGAGTGACATAATCTCATGGTCTAAGGAAACTATACTTGGCATACTAAAAGTGTTGGCAATAAAACTGTGTGACACGATCAATTGCAACTCTTTATTATTTGGGTCTTGTCCATCACATCATTACTCCTAATGATATGACTCCGTTATCAAGTGACTATAACAAGTCCATGGTTAGGAAACTCTAACCATCTCTTGACTAACGAACTAGTCTGGTAGAGGCTTACTAGGGACACCTGTTTGTTTATATTCCACACACATGTATTATGTTTCCAATTAATACAATTATAGCATGGAGAATAAACTATTATCATAAACATGAATATGCTAATAAACCATTTTATTATTGCCTCTAGGGCATATTCCCAACAACATTAACCTGTCATCTTATGACACCTTGTTGAAGTATAAGTTTGGATTTCAAAATAATACTTCTATCTGCACCATGATGCTCTGTTAGGCTACAAGTCCTTGCCATAGCCATGTATGCAGACATAAACATATTACTCTGAGTTTTATAGGACATCCTCCTAACCATTTCTCATACCTGCTATTTCTGAAATAGCTCCTCACAACTATAAACATTATAGACCAACATCCCTTTGCATCAAATGCATTTTGATGTATCAGCCACCTTGTATCTTTATTATGAATCAAGATACTGCAAGAATTTTAATCTATGATAATGACATTGTAACAACCTTACAATCAAGTCCGTTATTCCTTCTAGATTTAAGAATCATGTCTTTGTTCCATCGCTCGGACTTTACACAAGACATATTCCTATCCAACAATTTCATTCTCCAATGAAATTTCCTTGGAACTGTCCTTCACACCAAGGACCAGGGTCACAATCGTCAAGTATACATAATGTTAGTTTCCCAAGTAAGGCCTATGGCTAAGGCATAGCTCCTTTCTTTTACAAACATTATTATATATTGAGTCTTTACTCAAATTTTCCTCCAAGCCCTCAAGCTAGAACTCTTTCTAGTCTTGATCCATTCTGAACTCTTTCAGAATCAATACTAGGGAAAAATCTTGACTACATTATAATCTATCTCTATAGACTTTAATGTTTTATTCAACTTTGTTTGATTTGTTACTATAGGCTTTATTTTATTCTCCATATGTCATCCACATATGTGAATAATACCATCAAGTTCTTTTATTAATATGTCTAGCACATATCAATTTAGATACTTCTGCAGCTCCCACTCAAAATATGTCTTCTACATTCATTTTGAGATTTCAGCATAGCTCCCACTTAGTTTCATAAACTCAGGTCTTCTTGATATTCTGGATCATTATCCAAAATCCCTTGATCAGTTATCAAATCAAGAATTCCTCAATGAGGTGCTAGTATTCAATTAATTCATAACATCCACCGATTACTCAAAGTCCAATTTGAATAAATTGTGGCTTTAATGAATCCTTGAATATTTACTAGCAAACCCTTTAACTATCAAATTCTATTTATTCCATTTGTAATTATAAATTACTCCTGGAAAATTAAGTAACAGTTTTACTTAATGAGATCAAGTACATTTACTTTACTATCTCAAATATAATTTGATTCGGGGTTTTCATGACTCATCAGTCATTCCTCATTCTATTAGTTCCACCATCGCTTCTTTGTAATTTGTAGGTAAGTCCTTATTTTACTAAGGGACAAGTAAATCATGAATATGATTCTTTACTTGGGTAAGAACTCTTATTCATGAATCCTACTTTCCTTAAGTTAAAGCTTATATGAAACTATATGATCATTATCATAAATTTCATCCTCCTTTCACGAGTCGTTGCACAGAACTTATTCTGCTGCGTTACTCTGATTTATTAGAGGCAAGGTCTGGTACCTTAATTCAGCTTTTACTTTTCTTTCCATCAACCATTTTATCGAAAACTCCTTTCCGAGAAAATATCTACTTTTAGGCAATCTAAATTAACCCCTTAGATCCAGTTGAGGAAGTTATGCACATATCCGAATATGAGCACCTTTTACAAAGACTTTTGTCTTAATTTTGAAATCACCCTTGATCTCAAATACAACACATCACCATGACACCTATGGCGTGTTCTCACAAAAGACATGGTTTTGCTAATTTCTTTTGTGGTTCTCTATTTCTGGATTTGCTAATTCCTGAACATTAGATCGCTTAATATTTTTAATAACACAGAGAGAGAGTTTATTTAAAATATCCCAATGACTATAATCCTAAACACACATCAACTCCTTGAGGTGTTTTATGCATTTTGACTTGATGAACTCTTTCATACTTCAAATGCTTATAATCACCCTTTTGCATTTCAACCCTTCGATCAAATCGCGGAGATTAATGCATTTTTTCATTCTATATCTTTCAGAAAAGATCATAGACATGTGTTTATTTAGCAAATCTTTCATTTACTTCATAAATATTATGAATTCTTCGAAACAATAATTCTCACTATTTTATTGACATATTCTCACATCACTATGTGTCATATTCAATAATCCTTATTTGAGTCAAATCATTCAGCGATGCATGATTAAAGATCAAATATCTCAAGTCAATTTAGTTTCATCAAGTATGAAACTTAACATGCGCCCCAAATGAATATGGCAAAAACAATAGTGTTGTTCAAATAACAAAATTGTTATTTCGCTTGGATATTTCAATATCTTACAAATGTTCAATTATTATTATAAGGAGTAGAATAAGAATAACACATTTGCAATCACAATGTGGACCTCAAACTTTTACTCATATTGTTTCAACAACTGACTTGTCTTACAAATATGAATAACTTTCTTGCTAGAGGCAAGTCACAAAAAGATCCACATCCTACGGGATTACAAAAACTTTATTCCAAAACTTTTGTCTAATCCGAATGACAAATAATAATAGAGGAGCGTCGTTGACGTTAACGTCTTGTTGCCATCAGCACTCAATGTCCTCCATCATGCATATCCTTTGCGTCCAACCATGTTTTCCAATAAAACAAGGATAAGTATCATATACTCATATCCGCAATACGACATGAAACATTCATATTCCGTATATCATATATACCTGCCAAATCAATGACCCGCGCCGCAACGGGCGCCACCTCCATGGTTCATAACCATGTCTGAAACTGACAGAAGTAGAGGGTGCGACTACAAAAGTAGTCCCTAACCACCTTATCATAGCTGGGAGGCAAAGAGCCTATCTCCCCATCTATCAGATGTCAGCTGTCCAGCAAACCAGTCCATTGTGAGCTCATCGCCATGAGTGTCACATGGATAGAAGCTCCGGAGGAAGTCATAAAAGTCCTTTGGCATTTTTCTCTCAGAGGTTGCCTTATAGCGTTAAGCAAATTGTTCTTTTAATTAACATTTCCTTCAGGCGCCAAAAACAATTTAACAAAGTTTAACCCTTCTTGCTTAAGTTTTTCTTCAGCCACGAAAAGTGCTGAATATGATTTCATCTAGATAACCTTTGTGGCTTTTCACAGTCTAAACATGTATTTGCAAAGAATAAGACTAAGTTCAAAAATTATGGAATTCAAACAACTATTAGAACTCCCACTCAAAATTGCATCCCTCAACAATTTTGGTGATTACAACATCCCTCTAGTTATTGACACCCGACGACATTATCTATCCGGCATGCCTATAATTTCGAAGGTAGACATCTCCATGTCGATCACATCATCCATGTGACTCTGCTTGACCTTTCTGTCACCGTGTTCCAAGGCCATGACCATCATGCTATCTTGCCAATGCGACCTTAATGTATTCGCGTGTGCTCCGAGGCCATGACCATCATGCTACCCCGTTACACCCACCGTATGCGAACGCAGATATGGCACCCGATCGTCACGGCGTGTTACATAACGGCGAACTTTCTTGGTGGTGCACATTAAGGGAGAACACAAAATTGGTATTTGTGAGGGACTTATCTTAAAATGCTACCGCTAATTCAATAATTCTTTTTAGCAATTTTAAGATAGTACTTTAGCAATGATATGACAAGGACATCAAATCATTAAGCCCCCTTGCAACTTTTAATTTAGACTCCTCTAATTTAACTTTTGCAAGTTTTACGTGGCTTCTAGGGCTTTCGTGAAAGAACGCTTTCTATCTACGAACATCAGCCACAACGCCGAATAGATGATTCTCTCTCACACCCCCGTCGGGGCCCTTCTTCATAAATACCATAACTACTATTGAGAAGATACATACACCCCCCAAAGCCGCGTATACGGTACAAGCCGTATGTCAGTTGCGGAGCAGGTCTCGCCGAAGCGTAAGGTTAGCCGGGGGGCAGCTTCATTCTCAATGCCATAGTTATAAATATAAATCCTCAAGGGTGATAATCATAAATTCAACGCCCGCATCTTGCGATGCGTCTACTCGTACAGATACATCTACGCATAGTTGGCTCTGATACCATTGTTGGGAATCGAGGCGGAAAACACAAATTTTTTCCTACACGATATTACTAATCCCAAGACCTATGCTATGCGGATGTATAAATACGAATACAGAAATACGGTATTCATACCTTTGAAGACCGATAGCGGGATACGTTCCCGCTCGAACGTTGTCGATGTAGTCGTACGTCGACGCCGACCTCGGGGTCGTGTAGTCGAACAGCTCGATGACGACGACGCCGATGTCCGAACCATGTCGCCGAACAGCCATGATGACGAGTGCCACACGTGCAGCACCTCGAGGATACCACGGGCTAGCGGCGAAGAAGATCTCCCCTCCGGGCTCCGGATCAGCAGAGCAGCGGAAGCAGGCGAAGTAGATCCGAAGTTCCTCCAGCACCGCGGCGTGCTAGAGGTGGATAGATCTCCGAATCACGGACCGCTCCACGGCGCAACAGAAGTGCGTCGAAGCGAAACTATCCTATTAGAGAGAGGAAGCCAGCACCGCATCAGCGTACGGTTGAAGGCGAACTCAACCCCGAGCGTGCTCCAACAGGGAACTTCTCAGGAAGAAGAGAGAGGGAGAAGAGAGAGGCAACCAAGGGCCAGGTGTGCTCTCCTCCCTCCTGGGGGGTCTCTTTATATAGGGGGGTGAGGGGGCAGCCCTTGCCCCCTCCATCAAGATGAAGGGGCGGCTGGGCCAAGGAGGGGGGGCGGCTGGGCCAAACCTAGGCCCACTTGGGCCGGCGGCTAGGGAGGAAGAGGGGGGCGGCTAGGCCCCCTCCAAATCCAGCCCTAAACATATTTCCAAAATACGCTTTCCTTCATGGGCTTTAAATCTAATATTCAGCCCATTAGGAAATTGCTGCCCATTAGGCCTTTAAATAAATACCTTTAATAATTAATATTAATTCATAATAAATATATTACTATATATTTATTTCCCCCTGATCCGGAACTCCTTTCGGACCCGTTCGAACTCCTTCGAACTCCACCGAAACTCCTTCCGATGACCCTATATAATTTCTCCAATCAATCCGAATAACTTTCTCCCATTACCACTTGGGCCTTAGGGTGAATACCTTCGGATATAATCCCCGGAACAATTCCAATTCTCTTCCCGGAACAATTCCGAACCTCCTCGGAACAATTCCGAATCACTTCGAATCAACTTACTTCTATCCCATTCCCCACTTGGGGGTTTGGTAAAATACCTTTAATCTTTTCTCGCTAGCGCGTTTCACCAACGGTTCGAGAAGTACATAGACATGATCGAGATTCCTCTCCGATCAATGATCAACTATATAGTCTGAACACCATATAATTGAGTTATTATATAATCCTCCAACCATCATTTTGTACTGAGTTATTAACTCAATGTTTTACCTAATTCTCACAAGCAGATGAACCTTTCTTCTCTTGTTTTATTTTGAACTCCTTCAAAATCTTACTTAGGTTAAACATCCTGACATAATACTTATCAAACATATCTATCCACCATAGATACATCCATCTCCATGGATATTTGACGTTCAAATTAACTTCATAAGTTATACGTTGGTTCCTGACTCATTTATAACATTTATGAAATCTCAATTTCACTCAAACAAGATGTTGTAAACTCCCACTCAAATATACACCATACACATATTAAATTGTGAAAACACTTTGGCTCCCACTCAGAAATATGTTATCTTTATATTTGACCATGATTGACTAGCTCCCACTCAAACATATGTCACCACATATTTTGATCATGGAAAATAGTTTCTGCTCTAACTTAATATATGTCACCACATATTTTAATTAGATCACACTCGTGTATTTTCTCGATATTTTGGACACCTCCAAAACTCTTAATTAACTATTAATATCGAGAACTCTTTATACGAATGCTAGTACTTTGCTAGCTTTAAGTTTTATTTATTCTCTACAAAACCCCTTTTGAGGAATAAATATGTGAAACATCACTTTCACAAAATCAAGTAACAATTACTTGTGATTTAAACTTAACATAGGATGACTCTTAGTCATTTTCGTATTTAAAGTTTCTATTTCTCCTTTTTTAGTTTCGTAGGTATGTCCTGTTTCTCAAACATGACAAGTAAATCATGAATATTATTTTGTAACAAGACAAAACTTATATTCTTGAATCCTACTTCTCTTTAGACAAGCTAAACCGAAATTCAATGATCACCATCATTAATTCCTTTATGTGTCAAGTTTTAACCAACATAGCACTTTAGATATGTGCCACTTGATACATAAACAAGCAAGGTTTTAGTTTTTTCATTTATTCCATCAATTCTTTTATCCATGAAACCTTTTCACGATAAATCCACTAAAACATTTAACACAACCAACAATTGATTTGTCCCTTTTAGTCTCTCATTGTGGAATCTCTATTCATAGTCATACTTATGAATATACTACAACATTATTCGCAATGGTCTCTAATTATCTCATAATTAATGAAACCACCTTTTCTCATAACTCATATGAAAAAAAAATGTTTATGCAAATCATTAAATAGATCCTTATTTCTAAACAGAGTGTTTATCAAATAAATCTAAATGCTATTATTAAACCCCGAAGTAAAACCCTTCTTTGAGACCACACAATATCAAATAGTGTGTGATTACAGTATCTTAGGACATATCAAACACTTTGAAATATTCTAAACATTATAATTTGTGATAACACTTGTCACAAGTCCGCATACTAACATATAACTCAAATATTTTGTCTCTTTTGATCAAATCAAAAAGACTCAATTTTCTTGTTAACCTAATATCCTTAACTCCAAAATTTTATTTGATCTCATCAAATATCATAACCCGAATAAATACACCTATTTAATCATTTATGATGGAGCGCACAAAATAATGACATTTAACATTTGCTGAAAATACAACCAACACTTGTGTTTATTTCCGGCAATTCCTGTCACTCTTCCAAAGGGTGGCATTTTAATCATACTCCTTCAACAAGGCGCATTGATAAAACATCAAAATGTTTATTCAAGCTTTAGCACGACTAAAACAATTGTCATTATTAAGTTTTGGATATCATTAGTATGTTTCTTATTTATAAATGTTCAACCAATTTATCATCTAGATTATAATAAGAATAATACACTTATAATCGAAAACTTGTGATTTCCAAAAAGGATCACTCATGAAAATAGAACAACCATTGTCTTTAACATGAACAACCGTCTCACATAAGCAAGACACACTAATTAAAATCACACTTAATTCGATTACAAAACTTATTCAAATCCTTTAATCCAAAATGATAAATGTAGAGACAGATCGTTGCCAGCATCAACTCCTTGATTGCCATCATTCCGCAACGTCTTCCCATATCCTTTATGCAAATCTCAAGCAGCAGGTTCTGTTTTCATAAAACAAAATGAGTATCAAATACTTATCAAAACCGCCACAATTGCAATTTGGACTTGAACACTTATAACTTGTATATCACTATATACTTTCTGCATTGTTAACTTCTCTTGCTATGGGTTCCACTTTGACATGACGCAGCCAAGACACAAACTCACAGAAAGTGATCAAATCCCTTCCCATGACATAGTCTCCGACATCATTCTTGAAGCTGGGGAGAAGCTAGCGTAGCACCCCATCTATCGCGAAATCGTCATTCATCTCGTGGTTCCAAACATCACAAGAGTACAATCATCTCATGCATTTTCCTCAGGTGTTGTTCCAAGCAAGTGTTCTCTTCCATCTTGAGTGAAAGAAAACCGTTCAGACATTCGAACCTTACAATTCTAACTTGTGCCGAAAAACCTATTTTTCAGCTCATTGACAATCTCCATTGTGCTCAAGTTGTGGAATTGACTACTCAGGTCGGAATTCATGAAGGTGCACATCATCCACTTAACTTTCAAGTAGGTGGTTCAAAACCACTCCATGTACTCTTCATAGCTTGCAGAAATATTTGGGTATTCTTCTAATGGTTCATCTAACACGTAGAGCTGAGCATTGGTGTGTAGGACTTCTTTCAGACGCAGGTACCACTTAACAAAATTGACCCATCGAGACGCAGTTTTTCAGCAACAAATAGACTACCGTAGTCGACCATGATCTTCAAGGATTTTTGCAAAGACATCTTAGGGACTCTTGTTTATGATAATTTTAGTTCCACTAAACTCAACATCTCTCTGGTTGTTTAGTGATACACGATCCAAATCCACTACACCACAACCGATCATCACGTGAGATGATGTAGCTTCAAAGGTGAACATCGCCATGTTGATCATATCGTCCATATGATTCGTGTTTAACCTTTCGGTTCTTGTGTTCCGAGGCCATGTCTGTACATGCTAGGCTCGTCAAGGAAACCGTAGTATTTCTGCATGTGTAAATCTGGCTTACACCCGTTGTATGTGAACATTGAATCTATCACACCCGATCATCACGTGGTGTCTCAAAACGACGAACTTTCGCAACGGCGCATACTAGGGAAGAACACATCTTGATATTAACGTGAGAGATCACCTTATCATGCTACCATCGCGATCACATCTAAGCATAACAATAAGGTGCATAAAAAGGATTAACATCACATGCAATTCATAATTGTGATATGATATGGCCTTTCTTCTTGTGCCTTTGATCTCCATCTCCAAAGCACCGGCATGATCTCCATCACCGGCATGATCTCCATCATTGTGGCGCCATCACCATGGTTGTCCACCAACTATTGCAACTACAACTAATGCTACTCTTAGCAATAAAGTAAAGCAATTACATGGTGATTCATTGACACGCAGGTCACATAAAATAATAGACAACCATATGGCTCCTGCCGGTTGCCGTACTCATCGACATGCAAGTCGTGAAAGATTACAAATATGATCATTGCATACATTATCACAAATCACACATTGGCCATACCACATCACATGACCCCCTCTGCAAAAACAAGTTAGACGTCCTCTACTTTGTTTATGCAATTTTTACGTGGCTTGGGTCAACGAGATAGAACCGTTCTAATCTACGCAAAAACCACAACGGTGATATAATAGTTGCTTATTTACTCATCCTTTTGAAAGGCCTCCCATTGAAAATTGCATCTTCACTAAAGCAAGAGAAACAGACACCCGCCAGCCACTTATGCAAAACAAGTTGCATGTCAATCGTGGAACCGGTCTCTCGTGCGTGGACGAGTAAGGTTGGTCCGGGCCGCTTCAATCTCACAATACCGCAAAGACGCAAAGTGCACGCTAGAAGGTAGCAACATAAAATATCAACGCCCACAACACTTGTGTTCTAATCGCACCAACATCTACGAATAGATCTAGGCTCTGATACCACTGAAGGGATCGTTGCATAGAAAACAAAAATTTCCTACACAACAAGCGGAATAAACCCCAAGGATCTAGATCTACTAGATGGAGGTAGCGAAGATGAGATCCAATCTCTTACCCTTGAAGATCAACAAACGCGTTTTGTTGGTGCAGGGGTTGGCTAGTCGATCCCCGCAACTAGACTCATCTAGTCGTGAGGAGATGTATTTCCTCGAAGATCCAATCCGATGAAGCGCCGCAACGAGCAGAACCTCCGCGGTATCCACACGTACGGCTCGATGTAGATCTCCGCCTTCTTGATCCCGCAAGCAAGGTGGAGATGGCTAGATGGATCTCGGCACCACGACGGTTGTGGTGGCGTTGATGATGATGATCTCCATGAGCATGGCTTCGCCAAGCCAAGCAAGAGGAGAGGGAGAGGAGGAGGTGCAGCAGCAGCCCTACACTAGGGGTGGTGCGGCTAGGGCATGGAGGTGGTGGTGGCGGCAGCCCTCCGGGGAGAGAGGTGGCGCCGGCTATGGAGGTGAAGGGGCGGCGGCTAGGGCGCCAAGGGAGGGTGCGGCTAGGGCAGCCTTGGATGGGGCGCACCCCTCCCCTCCCCTCATTTTATATGGGGCGACTAGGGTTTGGGCAAGGGGCTGGCTGGCCCCCCTTGCCTTGGCCCTCAAGTTGAGGCGCCCCCCTTTGGGCCCTCTTGGCCCTTTGTTTGGCCGGCTTGGCCCATGTGGGCCTTTGGGTGGTGCGCACCCCACATGGTTGCTGCACCCCCTTTGGCCCATGTGGGTCCATACGATATGGGCTCCACTTCTAGACTCTTCTAGAACCTTCCGGAACCTTTCCGGTACCCCGCTTGAATATTCCAGAACTTTTCCGATACCTCCGGAAACCACTTTCCTTATATGAATCTTATTCTCCGGACTCCTCCGGAACTCCTCGTGACGTCCGGGATCCCATCCGAGACTCCGAATCACCATTCGTTCATATCATCAATTATCTCATCGCTAACCCTAGCTACATCGGAGCGTTAAGTGTGTGACCCTACGGGTTCGAGAACATGCAGACATGATCAAATCAATAATCAACAGCGGGACCGGGATGCCCATATTGACTCCTACATATTCAACGAAGTTCTTTATCGATTGAACCACGATGCCGGAGATTCTTAATCTCGTATACGATTCCCTTTGTCTCACCGATATTTAATTTGCCCGAGATTTGATCGTCGATATCTCCATATCTAGTTTAATCTCGTTACCTGGCAAATTCTCTTTACTCGTCCATAATATAGGATCTCCGTGATTAACACTTAACCACATGGTTGCAACCTTTCTGATGCTATATTACCGAGAGGGCCCAGAGATATCTACTCCGTCACATGGAGGGACAAATCCCACTCTTGATTTATGTCACCCAACAACCTACCATCGGAGATACCTGAAAGCCACCTTTATAATCACCCAGTTACGAAGCGACGTTTGATGTCCACAAAGTATTCCTCCGGTAAACGGGAGTGACATAATCTCATGGTCTAAGGAAACTATACTTGGCATACTAAAAGTGTTGGCAATAAAACTGTGTGACACGATCAATTGCAACTCTTTATTATTTGGGTCTTGTCCATCACATCATTACTCCTAATGATATGACTCCGTTATCAAGTGACTATAACAAGTCCATGGTTAGGAAACTCTAACCATCTCTTGACTAACGAACTAGTCCGGTAGAGGCTTACTAGGGACACCTGTTTGTTTATATTCCACACACATGTATTATGTTTCCAATTAATACAATTATAGCATGGAGAATAAACTATTATCATAAACATGAATATGCTAATAAACCATTTTATTATTGCCTCTAGGGCATATTCCCAACAACATTAACCTGTCATCTTATGACACCTTGTTGAAGTATAAGTTTGGATTTCAAAATAATACTTCTATCTGCACCATGATGCTCTGTTAGGCTACAAGTCCTTGCCATAGCCATGTATGCAGACATAAACATATTACTCTGAGTTTTATAGGACATCCTCCTAACCATTTCTCATACCTGCTATTTCTGAAATAGCTCCTCACAACTATAAACATTATAGACCAACATCCCTTTGCATCAAATGCATTTTGATGTATCAGCCACCTTGTATCTTTATTATGAATCAAAATACTGCAAGAATTTTAATCTATGATAATGACATTGTAACAACCTTACAATCAAGTCCGTTATTCCTTCTAGATTTAAGAATCATGTCTTTGTTCCATCGCTCGGACTTTACACAAGACATATTCCTATCCAACAATTTCATTCTCCAATGAAATTTCCTTGGAACTGTCCTTCACACCAAGGACCAGGGTCACAATCGTCAAGTATACATAATGTTAGTTTCCCAAGTAAGGCCTATGGCTAAGGCATAGCTCCTTTCTTTTACAAACATTATTATATATTGAGTCTTTACTCAAATTTTCCTCCAAGCCCTCAAGCTAGAACTCTTTCTAGTCTTGATCCATTCTGAACTCTTTCAGAATCAATACTAGGGAAAAATCTTGACTACATTATAATCTATCTCTTTAGACTTTAATGTTTTATTCAACTTTGTTTGATTTGTTACTATAGGCTTTATTTTATTCTCCATATGTCATCCACATATGTGAATAATACCATCAAGTTCTTTTATTAATATGTCTAGCACATATCAATTTAGATACTTCTGCAGCTCCCACTCAAAATATGTCTTCTACATTCATTTTGAGATTTCAGCATAGCTCCCACTTAGTTTCATAAACTCAGGTCTTCTTGATATTCTGGATCATTATCCAAAATCCCTTGATCAGTTATCAAATCAAGAATTCCTCAATGAGGTGCTAGTATTCAATTAATTCATAACATCCACCGATTACTCAAAGTCCAATTTGAATAAATTGTGGCTTTAATGAATCCGTGAATATTTACTAGCAAACCCTTTAACTATCAAATTCTATTTATTCCATTTGTAATTATAAATTACTCCTGGAAAATTAAGTAACAGTTTTACTTAATGAGATCAAGTACATTTACTTTACTATCTCAAATATAATTTGATTCGGGGTTTTCATGACTCATCAGTCATTCCTCATTCTATTAGTTCCACCATCGCTTCTTTGTAATTTGTAGGTAAGTCCTTATTTTACTAAGGGACAAGTAAATCATGAATATGATTCTTTACTTGGTTAAGAACTCTTATTCATGAATCCTACTTTCCTTAAGTTAAAGCTTATATGAAACTATATGATCATTATCATAAATTTCATCCTCCTTTCACGAGTCGTTGCACAGAACTTATTCTGCTGCGTTACTCTGATTTATTAGAGGCAAGGTCTGGTACCTTAATTCAGCTTTTACTTTTCTTTCCATCAACCATTTTATCGAAAACTCCTTTCCGAGAAAATATCTACTTTTAGGCAATCTAAATTAACCCCTTAGATCCAGTTGAGGAAGTTATGCACATATCCGAATATGAGCACCTTTTACAAAGACTTTTGTCTTAATTTTGAAATCACCCTTGATCTCAAATACAACACATCACCATGACACCTATGGCGTGTTCTCACAAAAGACATGGTTTTGCTAATTTCTTTTGTGGTTCTCTATTTCTGGATTTGCTAATTCCTGAACATTAGATCGCTTAATATTTTTAATAACACAGAGAGAGAGTTTATTTAAAATATCCCAATGACTATAATCCTAAACACACATCAACTCCTTGAGGTGTTTTATGCATTTTGACTTGATGAACTCTTTCATACTTCAAATGCTTATAATCACCCTTTTGCATTTCAACCCTTCGATCAAATCGCGGAGATTAATGCATTTTTTCATTCTATATCTTTCAGAAAAGATCATAGACATGTGTTTATTTAGCAAATCTTTCATTTACTTCATAAATATTATGAATTCTTCGAAACAATAATTCTCACTATTTTATTGACATATTCTCACATCACTATGTGTCATATTCAATAATCCTTATTTGAGTCAAATCATTCAGCGATGCATGATTAAAGATCAAATATCTCAAGTCAATTTAGTTTCATCAAGTATGAAACTTAACATGCGCCCCAAATGAATATGGCAAAAAAATAGTGTTGTTCAAATAACAAAATTGTTATTCCGCTTGGATATTTCAATATCTTACAAATCTTCAATTATTATTATAAGGAGTAGAATAAGAATAACACATTTGCAATCACAATGTGGACCTCAAACTTTTACTCATATTGTTTCAACAACTGACTTGTCTTACAAATATGAATAACTTTCTTGCTAGAGGCAAGTCACAAAAAGATCCACATCCTACGGGATTACAAAAACTTTATTCCAAAACTTTTGTCTAATCCGAATGACAAATAATAATAGAGGAGCGTCGTTGACGTCAACGTCTTGTTGCCATCAGCACTCAATGTCCTCCATCATGCATATCCTTTGCGTCCAACCATGTTTTCCAATAAAACAAGGATAAGTATCATATACTCATATCCGCAATACGACATGAAACATTCATATTCCGTATATCATATATACCTGCCAAATCAATGACCCGCGCCGCAACGGGCGCCACCTCCATGGTTCATAACCATGTCTGAAACTGACGGAAGTAGAGGGTGCGACTACAAAGTAGTCCCTAACCACCTTATCATAGCTGGGAGGCAAAGAGCCTATCTCCCCATCTATCAGATGTCAGCTGTCCAGCAAACCAGTCCATTGTGAGCTCATCGCCATGAGTGTCACATGGATAGAAGCTCCGGAGGAAGTCATAAAAGTCCTTTGGCATTTTTCTCTCAGAGGTTGCCTTATAGCGTTAAGCAAATTGTTCTTTTAATTAACATTTCCTTCAGGCGCCAAAAACAATTTAACAAAGTTTAACCCTTCTTGCTTAAGTTTTTCTTCAGCCACGAAAAGTGCTGAATATGATTTCATCTAGATAACCTTTGTGGCTTTTCACAGTCTAAACATGTATTTGCAAAGAATAAGACTAAGTTCAAAAATTATGGAATTCAAACAACTATTAGAACTCCCACTCAAAATTGCATCCCTCAACAATTTTGGTGATTACAACATCCCTCTAGTTATTGACACCCGACGACATTATCTATCCGGCATGCCTATAATTTCGAAGGTAGACATCTCCATGTCGATCACATCATCCATGTGACTCTGCTTGACCTCTGTCACCGTGTTCCAAGGCCATGACCATCATGCTATCTTGCCAATGCGACCTTAATGTATTCGCGTGTGCTCCGAGGCCATGACCATCATGCTACCCCGTTACACCCACCGTATCGTCACGGCGTGTTACATAACGGCGAACTTTCTTGGTGGTGCACATTAAGGGAGAACACAAAATTGGTATTTGTGAGGGACTTATCTTAAAATGCTACCGCTAATTCAATAATTCTTTTTAGCAATTTTAAGATAGTACTTTAGCAATGATATGACAAGGACATCAAATCATTAAGCCCCCTTGCAACTTTTAATTTAGACTCCTCTAATTTAACTTTTGCAAGTTTTACGTGGCTTCTAGGGCTTTCGTGAAAGAACGCTTTCTATCTACGAACATCAGCCACAACGCCGAATAGATGATTCTCTCTCACACCCCCGTCGGGGCCCTTCTTCATAAATACCATAACTACTATTGAGAAGATACATACACCCCCCAAAGCCGCGTATACGGTACAAGCCGTATGTCAGTTGCGGAGCAGGTCTCGCCGAAGCGTAAGGTTAGCCGGGGGGCAGCTTCATTCTCAATGCCATAGTTATAAATATAAATCCTCAAGGGTGATAATCATAAATTCAACGCCCGCATCTTGCGATGCGTCTACTCGTACAGATACATCTACGCATAGTTGGCTCTGATACCATTGTTGGGAATCGAGGCGGAAAACACAAATTTTTTCCTACACGATATTACTAATCCCAAGACCTATGCTATGCGGATGTATAAATACGAATACAGAAATACGGTATTCATACCTTTGAAGACCGATAGCGGGATACGTTCCCGCTCGAACGTTGTCGATGTAGTCGTACGTCGACGCCGACCTCGGGGTCGTGTAGTCGAACAGCTCGATGACGACGACGCCGATGTCCGAACCATGTCGCCGAACAGCCATGATGACGAGTGCCACACGTGCAGCACCTCGAGGATACCACGGGCTAGCGGCGAAGAAGATCTCCCCTCCGGGCTCCGGATCAGCAGAGCAGCGGAAGCAGGCGAAGTAGATCCGAAGTTCCTCCAGCACCGCGGCGTGCTAGAGGTGGATAGATCTCCGAATCACGGACCGCTCCACGGCGCAACAGAAGTGCGTCGAAGCGAAACTATCCTATTAGAGAGAGGAAGCCAGCACCGCATCAGCGTACGGTTGAAGGCGAACTCAACCCCGAGCGTGCTCCAACAGGGAACTTCTCAGGAAGAAGAGAGAGGGAGAAGAGAGAGGCAACCAAGGGCCAGGTGTGCTCTCCTCCCTCCTGGGGTGTCTCTTTATATAGGGGGGGGGGTGAGGGGGCAGCCCTTGCCCCCTCCATCAAGATGAAGGGGCGGCTGGGCCAAGGAGGGGGGGGCGGCTGGGCCAAACCTAGGCCCACTTGGGCCGGCGGCTAGGGAGGAAGAGGGGGGCGGCTAGGCCCCCTCCAAATCCAGCCCTAAACGTATTTCCAAAATACGCTTTCCTTCATGGGCTTTAAATCTAATATTCAGCCCATTAGGAAATTGCTGCCCCTTTAGGCCTTCAAATAAATACCTTTAATAATTAATATTAATTCATAATTAATATATATTACTATATATTTATTTCCCGCTGATCCGGAACTCCTTTCGGACCCGTTCGAACTCCTTCGAACTCCACCGAAACTCCTTCCGATGACCCTATATAATTTCTCCAATCAATCCGAATAACTTTCTCCCATTACCACTTGGGCCTTAGGGTGAATACCTTCGGATATAATCCCCGGAACAATTCCAATTCTCTTCCCGGAACAATTCCGAACCTCCTCGGAACAATTCCGAATCACTTCGAATCAACTTACTTCTATCCCATTCCCCACTTGGGGGTTTGGTAAAATACCTTTAATCTTTTCTCGCTAGCGTTTCACCAACGGTTCGAGAAGTACATAGACATGATCGAGATTCCTCTCCGATCAATGATCAACTATATAGTCTGAACACCATATAATTGAGCCCTATGTCTCTCGACTATCATCATAGCTGAACCATAAAACGTCATGTAACATTTCCCTTTGTCTCACGATACCAGATTCGTCCAAGGTTCAATCACCGGTATCTCCATACCTTGTTTCAACCCTGTTACCGACGAACCCTGTTTACTCGTTCCGTGTAATTGCGACCTCGTGAGCCCGTCACGCACTTGCAAGGTTATGGTCACAATTCCACCGAGTGGGCCCCAGAGTATCTATCCTTCACATGGACGGACAAATCCCACTATTGATCAATCCCATCAACCTACTCCTTCCAGGTACCCAAGACGATACACCTTTATGATCGCCCTGTTACGGTGCGACGGTTGATGTTCTCAAAGTACCCTTCCGGTGGTAGTGATAAAGAAACGATCTCATGGTCATTAAGGAATTGTTACTTTGTTTCATAATTATTGTAATGTAAACTATTGTGAATCAATCGCATTACAATAATCATACGGTGAATGTCCATCATATCATTATCCAATGATATGACTTCATTGTCAACTGATACTCCTATCACATGATTGGGAAAACCTCAATCATCTATTGACCAATGAACTAGTACATAGAGGATACTAGGGACCTGGTTGTTATTATACCACACGTGTATTAATGTTTCCGCTTAATACAGTTATAGCATGATACATAACTATTTTGAACTTGATGAAATATGTCAAATAATCACTCATATTATTTTCCTCTAGGGCATATTTCCTTCACCTTACACCAATGACATGTGTCCCGGCTCAACTTTACTATGCACCAATAAAATGGCGACAAATGTACCATTCGTAAGGACACACGTGTTCCAATAGTGGAGAGGCAACCGTACAAATGATAAGCGCACACGCGTCTGGACCGCGAAGGTGACACGGGCAAGTCCTTCGAGGGACAGGTGGCACAAGATAAATGGCTACCGTGGTCATGCCAGGGGACACGTGGACAAATAGCAGCCAGACGCGTGGACACTTGTGATGCATCGTCGATGTATGTTGCTCACCACGTGGTCAATTAGCATGGAGACACGTGGCTGGTCCATAACTGGGCCAGCTAGGCCCACGTTCTGATGGGGCAGCTCGGCCCATGTTCGAATGGGCCAGGACGGCCCACGTTTTGATGGGCCAGCACGGCCAACGTACTGATAGGCCAGCCCGGCCCACGTGCTGATAGGCCAGATCGGCCCACGTGCTGATGGTTCAGCTCAGCCCACGTACTGATGGGCCAGCTCAGCCCAGGTACTAATGGGCCAGCTCGTCTAGGCCCACGTTCTGATGGGGCAGCTCGGCCCACGTTCTGATGGGCCAGCTCAGCCCAATAGTTCATTACAAATTATGTGACCCTGGAGAGCTATAAAACTAAAGTGGTATAATTATTTACAGCCATATTACTAAAATAATAAATATTTACAGGCATGTAATTTAGGCATTAAGGAAATTACAGGCATACATAACATGAGATCATAGTTCAACATGCCCTGCGGCACCAGAATATGAGTTAACAGTTCCACCGTGGACCATAGCACCATCAAAATAACTGTTCCACCGTGAAACATCCCACCACCTCTCTGCAGCAAGTTATCAGCACCACGAAGTCTACCTTTATTGGTACATAAGCTTGAGCAACCTCTCAATCTTTGCTGACATCACAGCCTGCTTCTCTTCTCTTTCTTTTGCCTTGGCGACCATCTGATCAATTTGATCTCTCTTGATCTTAGCAAGATAGAACAGTTCTGCACCTGCCCTCTTCTCTCTCCAGTTCTGCAACAAGCTTGCTCTTTCTCGATTGAAAGGGCCGATGAATCACCCCCACATTCTGAAGAAAGGTAGGATGTGCAGTTTTCCTAGCGGGGACCTCGTATACAACCTGGGCCTCAGGCTTACGTCCTCCATCTGCTGTAGTTACAGACAGCTCATGATCCATCTCAGCCTTGTTTTGCAATGAATAATCATGGTTATGAAATGCAGCAAGATATAAGCTTCACGTTAATAATGACTCCTTGAAAGCTGGATTACAATTGCAAGCTTTGTAGGGGTAGATAAGCCCATATGTCGGCTCAAGTGGCACTCCTTGAACATATCCAAAGGACCAAGTTCTTTGCCGTTGTATTTGCCACGCTGAAAAAAAAGGAGTCCCGCTTAAATGTTCTATTTGGATATGGTAAAAGTGTTCGCATGCACATAAATTGTACAGCTTGCGATATGAATGTGCACGAAAGCTCATACAAGCAGCTACCTACCAATACACGAAATTAGTTCAATAGGCGTGCAACTGTCCAGTGTACAAACAATGCTATTAGTGCTATCAAACAAGAAATATCTAGCCCATGCATTGAATGGAAAAACAAACTTATATAGCCATCATACTTGAAAAATGCATCACAGTTTTCTGTAGAGAGGTCTTCACTTACCAAGTTTTCCAGATGAGCAACATAGCTGTGCGACCCAGTTGTGGGATGGAATTGGACCTTAGCACGGTTGATTCTGTTTTTATTGCTGATTTCCTGCAAGTTTGGTTCAATTAGTAAGGTTCATGCAATACCCAACGCAATAAAAGTCCGAACTGATGGAAAGGGCTAAACAGTTCTCTTATCCACTTCAACACCCATAGGATGTACAATGCAACAACTTCGATTTCTGAAAGGAACTGACCTTCATCTTGGGTTCCATCTAGTGCTGCACAAGCTCGTTCCACTCAACGTCGTTCATGGAACTGACGGGACTTTCTTTCGGCACATCACAGAGAGGACGGTAATCAAAGTACTTTCTTTTAAGGGCATGCCGATGAAGCCTAACCCCTATCTGAAGATACCTCTTGCATGCTGCTTTTACTGGTGAAGTATTTGTATCGATATCAAAGCTTAACTAGTGACATGAAAGAACATGAATAAGAATGGAATATCTGAAATTACCAGCATTATATAAACATTGCAGTAGTTGGGGGGGGGGGGGGGGGGGGGGGGCAAAAGCTTGCAGGATGTACTTACCAAAATTCGGTTGTAATAGTCGGAGAGGAGCTTGGTGTCCCCCACTCCAGTGCAAACGCACAGGCACATGGTTCTTGATTGCATTGTTGCATTCAGTTGCAAACCTTGCAGCAGTCAAAGGTGACACTGGCCTTATCCTCCCTTTTGGAATAACCACTGGCAGTTTGTCACCCCTAGATTGGTTCAACCTGCTAAGTCCTTTATCCATGTTTTCTCTCCTTACCACTACATATATAAAAGAACAAATGAGGTAATAAGAAGGTACTCCAGACAGAATATGGATTTAACACACTAAATACACCAAACATGCCTTTAACCCCATTACTATACAAGGTTGCCTCCACATGTACCCCATCTGCTGCACCTATGCTGACAAGATGGGTTTGGTTATCAGGCTGCGGGCCTCCATGACCTTCATCGTTCATGTGATGGTTGTCAACCATCTGGTGACTGACTATATCCACAAGGACATGCCCTGTAGCATCATCACCTGTGTTCAAGGGAGGCAGCATCAGTATGTTCATCATGCAACCAAAGGTAGCATAAATGCATGTAAGAACTTGATAGTACAGCCTGCTAAATGTGCTAAGAATTTGGTACAGCTTGCCTTCAACGAGAGAAGGGTTTAGACGAAGGGATCTGCGATGCACTGAGATTGGATTTGCTTTGCGTCTAGCAGGTGCTGAGTCTGGCAATGATATTTTTGCGCTCTTCTGAGTCCTGATTCCATCTGGAGGCGTCCCTTTAGCCCTCTTGTTGCTGGCGGTAGGATGATTCGTTCCCTGGTAAGAAGCACAACATTGATAAACCAACGCAGCATGAAAACAATTAATTGGCATTCGTAATCAACAAAAGTATGACAGGGCAAGATGGGATGGAGGAACTGGCACCTTAGCTGTACAGAGAGCACGGGAGACCTCAAGCACACCGTGTAGTAAGAGTGCAAATTCATAGTCTCCTTCAGGTGGCTGAGATGCTGGTATTCTCTGTAAGGGTATTTTACCCTTAACCATTATTTTGGTAACAATGACACCGTAGCTAGGGTATTGGACTAATGTGTGCCTTCAAGTATATTATCAGGTCATGTAGTTCATCTAGCATATTGGTGCATCAAGTATCAGGAAGGAGAAGGGAGACCCCCCCATTTCGATAAAGTGGGAATTGGAATCAGGCAAGTGCAGGCCGGCACCTGGCCCGGCGGCACCGGGCTCTGCGCCGGCTGGCCAACCGGCTCCCACACCGGTTCGCCCGGTTGCCACCGGCCGCCACACTCGTGCCAACCGAAGTATCAACAGAATGAGCCCGGTGGTGGTCCGGTCCAGGGCCCGGTTTACACCGGACGTACCGGCGCCGACCGGCCTCCCTGCCGGTGAAAATCGGGTGATCAACAGAACGCGCCCGGCGCTGTCCCGGTGTCGCACCCGGCGCCTGCCGGCTATCCCGGCAGCCAGCCCGGTCCGACCGGACCCCACGCCGGATGGTCCGGCGGCTCGCCCGGTCTGCAGGCGTCCTCGACTGGTGCTGAGCTGGATAAGTGGCCAACGGTTGGATTTTGGCCTGAAGCTATAAATACCCCTTCTTCCAGCTTAGAACAGTCAGGCATTACAAAATATCTGTTCTTGAGCTCTCTTCCTCCTACTCCATTCTTGCAAGCACCAAAAGCTCCGGATCTCCCTCCTCCTCCACTCAAACTCAAATCCCTTTGGGGAATAGTTAGGGGAGGGCCTGATCTACGATATCACCAAGGGAAATCTCATTCCCCCTTGTGTAACTCGGGTTGCTAGTGGTTCTTGTGAACCCTAGGAAGCCAAGGAAGTCCGGAAGCATCCGGGCTGTGGATTCGCTCCTGAGCAAGTTGTGAAGGTTTGGAGGCTGCCTCAAAGTCTACCACAAGTGAAAGGGCTATTCCTTCGTGGGATAGGCTCGGAGAAGAAGGTGAGCCTTCGTGGCGTTGGGAAATCCTTCGTGGGATCCCACACCTCTCCAACGTGACGTACCTTCCCCTTTGGGAAGGGAACACGGGAATACATCTTCGTCTCCGCGTGCTTTCGGTTATCTCTAACCGAACTCTTTACTTGTGTTAATTATTTTGTGAGAGCCATCGAGCTTGAGTTAGTTGTATTATCATCTAGGTTGCCTCACCTAGTTTTTATTAGGCTCATCTTTATATTCCGCAAAGCCTAATATTGCAAAGAAAGAATTAAAATTTGTAGAAACCTATTCACCCCCCCTCTAGGTTTACCATCTCTGATCTTTCAATTGGTATCAGAGCAAGGACTCTTTTTAAGGGCCTTACAGCCTTAAGAGTGAGATGGATAAACTATTCGAGGGTTTGGATGAAAACTCGAACCTTTCGGTTAAGGAGATGAAATCCAGATTCTCAGCATATGAAGCTGAGAAAAAGAGAAAGGAGGATGATCTCCATAACCGAATGGAAGAGATGAATTCCATCCTTAAAAAACTAAGTAGTGGGACTTCTAGTGTAGTTAGTACTGCTATTCCTGTGGAGTCCTACAACCAAGTTAATCATGACTATCCCAAAAATACTTCACCCATGCCTCACATTAACCATAGTGGGAATGTTCCCCATTTTGATGGAACTCACTTTTCGTTTTGTAAATCTTCTATGGAGTCCCATATTCGCAGCTGCAGTGTGGAGATGTGGGAGATCATTGTTGATGGATACTTGAAGCCAAAAGATCCCACCAAGTTGACCTCCACCGAATTCTATAACCGTCAGCTCAATGCTTCCGCTCGTGACAAGATAAGAAGTGCAATTCACCGCAAGCTGCTTGATCAAGTCAATGATATTGATTCAGCCAAAGAACTTTGGGACAGAATTGTGGTTCTTCAAGAAGGAACCAATCTGATTCAGAAGTCTCTCTATGAGTCAGCCAAGACTGAAGCAACCATGTTCATGATAAAGGATGGAGAGACTATTGCTGATGCCTATGCCAGACTTGGAGCTCTTCGAGTCAAGGTCAAGGGTCTTGGATGTGAGAAATACAATGATGGCTTTGAGATGAATGAAGAGTTCATAAAGTGCAAGATTATTGCCATGATTGCTGTCAAAGAGAAGGACACCAACCTAGCCCTCAACCTGCGAATCCTCACCAACCAAGCAGACTTATCCGCAGATGATCTTGTATCCTATGTGGCTGCCAATGACAACATGGCAAAGGAAGGAGAAAGACTCATGGTGATGAACCGTGCTGATGGACCCTCCCACAATCTTGCTTTGAAGGCCAAGGCAGTCCAAGTAAGGGAAGAAGACTATGAGATTGAAGAAGAAGAAGAAGAGATGACCTCAACTAGTGACATTTGCACAGATTTTGCCTTCTTCATCAAGAAATACAACAAGAAGTTCTCAATGCCCTCCAATGAGAAGAAGAGAACATGCTACAACTGTGATGAAGACAATCACTTTGCAAATGAATGCCCTTATGAGAAGAGGGTTGACAAGCCAAGATTTGTCAAGGGTGTCAAGCCAAGACTAAAGCCAAACCCAATAAATGAGAAATTCAAGAGGAAGGGAAGGGCCCTTGTTGGTGCTGAGTACACTTCCGATGAAGAGGGAGAAGATGAGGAGAAGGAGGCCGGAGTGGCTGGTTTGGCTTTCTCCGAACCTGGGTCACTCTTCACCTATGATTACCTCAAGGATTACTCCACGGAGTCCTCTACTCCAAATGTTATTGGCTCTTCTTTCATGGCAAGGAAGACTAATGATGACTCCGATGACTTTTCCCCCTCCAAGGTTGTTGGCTCTTGTCTCATGGCAAGGGAAGCAAAGGTAATGCAATCCCCACCTTCTCTAACTAGCATCCTTGATGATGATGAAACTGTTGATCAAAATGAGCATGCTATTCTTAAAGGTCTTTTCAATGTTAGATGCACCCTTCGTGGTGATGCTCTTGTCAAGTTTGATTTCTTGATGGACTCCCTAAATGAAAGGGATGAGTCCATTGAGGAATTGAAATCTCATATGGAAGATGAGAAACGGAGATTCAATCTCCTAAGACAAGAGCTGAAAAATGAAAGGTGCATATCTCAAGGTCTTAAGCAACAAATTGAAACTTTTGAACTTGATAAAGTTAAGGACCTAGAGACTATTGAAAGGGCTCAATTAATGGCCCAAGAGCTTGATGCTTCAAAGAAGGAGCTTGAAGTTGCTCATGCTTCCCTCACTAAGGATCTTGACCATCTTGAAAAGGCTAACAAGCTTGCTAAAGATGAGCTCAAGAAACTTGGAGAGAACCATGACCTACTTCAAGCCACCTATGAGAAGGCTCTTGGTTCATTGAATGATCCCATTAATGTTGAAAATATTGCTTGTGCTCCTAACTCTACTATTGATCAAGCATCTCTTGTTAAGGAAAATGCTACCTTAAAGGAAGAGAACTCTCTTCTTGTTGAGACCAATGATGAATTTCAAGCTATATTTAGGAAATATGGTCTTAGCTATAATCCCCTTGACTCTCTTTGTGACATTGCTAAAACTCTAGAAGAAAATCTTATTTTTAGAAAAGAGCTTGTCAAGCTTGGTTCCCCCATACATGCTATGACATTGGATGACCTTTTGAGTAAGCAAAGGCCATTCAATAATAGGGAAGGTCTTGGTTATGTTTCCAAGACAAAGAAGAAGAACATCAAGAAGAAGGAGATGCCCGCTCAAGAAAAGAAAAAGAAGGTCACTAATGTTGGCAAAGCCCCAAAGGGCAAAGTCACTAGTGGTGATCGCACGGGACCAAACAATCACAATGCTTTATTTAAAGATTATTATGGTGATATTTATGCTGAATATGTTGGTCCTCGCAATGGCTATGCTTATAGAGGGTACTCAATTTGGGTACCAAAAGATCTTGTTGATATTGCAAGGGAGCCCATCAATCGATGGGTTCCTAAATCCTCTACTTAATTTTGTAGGGATATTCCTCTGGCGGTCCAAAATGGGTGTTTGATAGTGGATGCACCAATCATATGACAGGAGGAAAAGGTGTGCTTGACCAATTCATAGAAGATGTTAACAAAAAGTCAAGCATCACCTTTGGTGACAATTCTAAAGGAAAGGTACTTGGATATGGCAAGGTGGCAATCTCTAAGGACTTGTGCCTTGAGACGGTCATGCTTGTTGAATCCCTTGGTTATAATTTGCTTTCCATTTATCATCTTGCAGATGCTGGTTATGATTCCTATTTTACTAGATATTGTGTGAAAGTCTTTAGGAGTGATAATCTCAAATTGGTCCTTGTTGGACATGTGGAGAACAACCTTTACGTGGTTGACCTCTCAAAAGAGAGTTCTTCTGTCCCCACATGTCTAATGGCCAAGCATGACGAGGGCTGGCTGTGGCATCGCCGCCTTGGTCATGTTAACATGAGAAATCTTAAACAACACCTAAAGGGTGAGCACATTGTTGGACTAACGGCATTTCTTTTGAGAAAGATCGTGTGTGCAGTGCATGTGTAGCTAGGAAGCAACTCAAGAAGAGACATCCTATCAAGAGTATCATCACCACCTCTAGGCCTTTGGAGCTCCTTCATTTGGATCTCTTTGGGCCATCTCATTATGATACTCTTGGTGGGAGAAAATATGGACTGGTCATTGTTGATGATTATTCAAGATACTCTTGGGTCTTTCTCCTTAAGACTAAGGATGAGACCTATGAGAAGTTCATTATCTTCGCCAAGAAAGCTCAACGAATGTATGAAGCTGAGATCAAGGCGATAAGGACCGACAATGGCACCGAGTTCAAGAACTACACCATGCAAGAGTTTGTTGATGATGAGGGCATCAAGCATGAGTTCTCAGCTCCATATACCCCTCAGCAGAATGGTGTTGTGGAAAGGAAGAACCGGACTCTTATTGAGATGGCAAGAACTATGTTGAGTGAATTCAAGTCACCCCATAATTTTTGGGGAGAAGCCATCTCTACTGCTGTCCACTACTCCAACCGGCTCTTCCTCCGTCCATTGCATAACAAAACTCCATATGAGCTTCTCACAGGTAACAAGCCTAATGTCTTGTATATTCGTGTCTTTGGATGCAAATGTCTTGTTAAGAACAATAAAGAGAAGCTTGGTAAATTTGAAACTAGAACTATAGAGGATATATTTGTTGGATATGCGGAGAACTCCCACGCCTATAGATACTACAACAAGTCCAATGGGACTATTGAAGTATCTTGTGATGTGGAGTTCTTGGAGGATAATGGCTCCCAAGTGGAGCAAGTTGTTCCATGTGCTGCAGGTGATGTTGATCCTTCTAATGCCATCAAGCTTATGGGTATTGGGCACATTCGGCCCACGGAGATCCATATTAATGATCAAGCTGATGGAAAGGAAGCCTCAAGCTCAGCCCAAGTGGAGCCTAGCTCAACTCAAGCTGAACCATCAAGTGCAGTGTCACATCCCAAATTTTGAAACTAAGAAAAACTTCGTTTCACAAGACCCAAAATTCAGAACCAACAAAAACTTTTTGAAATGTTTCACTGATGATTGTGTTTTCCTTCCTGTTGCTATGTTGAACCTAGTGTGGCTTGTTGTTTAAATTGTTTGACTGGTAAAAATAAGACACAACCAATATAAAAATATATTTAACTTTGGTGATCATGTCATGACAAGAAAAATATTCCATGTATCTTTTCCATTCTTATTTTGGCCAACTCCATTTCAAATGATACTTGGTTTAGCAACAACCAAAACTAATACCCATTATTTGAGAAAGTAAAGGTATTTCCAAAATTATGTGTTTCCAAAAATGTGGAGACCTATATGCTATCTCCTCTCTATCTTCAACCTTGATATTTTGCAGGTGTATACAACTCCCATTTTATAAACTCCTATTTTCCCTCTATTTGAAAATAACACTAGTGGGAAATATATCACCCACATATTTCCTGTTTCAAATCTTTCTGAAAACTATTGAGCTATGAGTGGAGATATTTCCTAAACATCATCTTGTCATAATTAAGTGTGATCTTTTTATAAGATAGTATTGTTAAAATATGTAAAGGGTGGTATGATTAATTCTTGTGTTTGAATTGTGTGGACTTGGTAGTGGTGTTGATCTGGCTGTGATTATTTGCTTATTGGACTCCTGATTGAATTAATTGTTAATTCTTATTTTATTGTTTGCTTGGGTGAAAAACCCCACCATTGTACTTGAATGTTAAGTTGAAAACACACTTGATCACAATGGGGAGTGTGACTTGAAAATAAAACAATACTTCTATAATTACTCACACCCTCAAAATAAATCTTGATTAAAAGAAAAGATCTTATTTAAAATTCCTTCTCTACCTATTTCTCTATTTTGTTATAACCATTATTTTTATCTTATAAAATCCAGAAATGAGATGATAACCATTTCATTATCATATTACCCTCTCCTCAAAATATTACTCTTCAATTACAAAGGTATTTCAATTTGTCAAATTGATTTTTTCCAAAAATACCATATTTAAACTCTATGAACAAATTATGTTCAAAACATTTTATTTTGAAAAACCAATTTTTGTGGAGGCTCTACTTGGCAAGGGGAGCCTACCCAAATATTTTCAAATTTTTCTAAAAAGTTTTAGTACCTCAAATAAATCCCCAAAAGCTGCTGGATATTAAAAAGGAAGCAAAAGAAACAGGCAAGGGCTTAGTTGCAAATAGGAAAAATAGCCCAGGGGGTTTTCTGGAAGAACGTCGTCTTCTCTGTAGCAGCCCGTGGCCGCGTCGCCGTGTCGACCGCCCTTCGCTCCCGCCGCCCGGACCCCCCCCCCTCTCTCCGCTCTCCGCTGTCCAGGAGGAGGATAAGACCCCCACCTCGACGCACCCCTGTCCTCCCTCATCCACTCGTCCATCCCCTGCTCCCTCCCTCTCTCCTTTCTCCCACCACGGCCGAGCTCGAGCTCGCCGTTGCCGCACGCATCGCCGCCGTTCTAGGACGCCCCGAGCAAATCCGAGACCACCATCCTCTCCGCCTCACCGTCCTCTCCATTCGCGTCCAAGCAATCGCCGCGGGGAGCCGCGAGTCGAGCGGCCCGTCCGCGTCTTCTTCCGCTCCGGCCGCCGCCTTTTCAGGAAGGTTGCGAGCAGCTCCGTCCACCATTCCCCGCCATTCTTACCTCTCTGAGATCCCCTCCTCATGCGCTACCTCATGGACATCATGTTTTATTTCTAGAACCACCGGAGCCGCCGTCGCCGTCTCGCGTCCGTCGTGGACGACCTCGACCGCGCCGTCCACTGGGAACTCGCCGAGATGATCTTCTGCCACTCCCGGCGTCCCCAAGCCTTCCTCTCCTCGAGTCCGTCCTCGCCATCGACTGGCAGAAGCCCTAGGTGAGCACGCCGTCCTCGCCCCGAAGCTCCAGCTCGCCCGTGCCTCTGTGCGTCAAGAGGAAGAAGAAGAGGGCATACCCCTTCGCCGGCGCGCGAAACGGGCCGGCCCAGCACGGTGCTGCTTGGCCCAGCTCCAGACCTGGCCCGTTTCCTTTTTTTTTTAGTGGATCTATTACCTGTTTTTAATTCCTGTTAAAATTGCAGTGTAGTTTTAATTCTTCTGTGGTGGATCTATGTGTGCAATAAATTTGGTATAATATTTGTAGTATTCCTGTGTGTTTTCTTAAACATGCCACACTGGTTGCTTGCTAAAATATATTTTTAATTGATGTCTAAATTAAAACTTGTAAAAAGTATCTTTTCCACTAATTATTTAATATCTAGAGTTTTATAACTCCAAATATTGCAAACTAAAATTCCCTGGAAAGCCTGAAGTGATACCTTTCTAGATCTGTTGGTCTTGTATGCAAATGAAGTCTAAAACAAAAGTTCTATTCATTCTTAAAAACACATCAGTAGCTCTTTGATGATTTTTGTAGATTTTTAGGAGGTGAATTTTGGAGCAAATCCAATTGGGTTGTCTTCTATATGTGTAGGAGAACATATCACTAAATTGGTTTGAATTTAGGAGTCATTGATTGACTGTGGTGGTAATTATAAGGTTTAGGTCATTTCTGCCTAATTTTGCTATGCTTATTTATTTTGATGTGGGAATTGTGTGTGATTTAAATGTATGCCTTGCTAGTTAATGATTGTTGTGGTACTGTTGCTTGCATGTTATTATTTTTTATCATGTTATATTATGTTAGTACTGTTAGTGGTTAGGATTAAACTTGTTTAAAGCAAAGCATGTGTGCTAAATGGTGATTGAAAAACTTTAACACTTGTTGGATTGTGTTGGTGTGTTAAATAGAATATATGAGTTAAATAACCACTTTCAACTAAGAATGCTAGCCACTGGTTGATTTTGGTTGTTAATAATTCTTAGCCTTCCAAATTGATAGTAATCCCTAAAAGATGCCTAATCACTACCCTAACCATGTTTGTAATAAAATAAATAGTGTTATGAGTGGTCAAGCATGTTTGCTAGACACTAATCTTGCACCATGCTTGCTGCTTGTTAGTTGTTTATATCAACACCTAGCTTGGTAAAGAGTTTTAACCTCAGATAAAATTTAATTGGTAGTTTAACTTTTGTCTGAAGTATTTCCTGATTAGGGAAAAAGGTTTTGTTAGGTACCTCTAGTTGAGGATGTGTTTGTGCCCTTTTGTTTCGGCAAGTGTATGGTGTTATACTCCTGCTAGTATAATGCCTTTATATTTTGTCTGAGTAAATTGGCTTGATAAGTAGATTGTTTTATTAGCTTATAGATAAACATGTGGTTATGTGATGTTTTGCTTGTTGGATTAATTTCTTGTTAGCATCTAGCTACATGTGGTGATTGTTGTGTAGTGTTTGTTTTTAGGCTAACTTGTATTCTTTATTTATGAGTGGTAGCTTTAGTAAATAAATTGTGATAGGCTTGTTATTAAGGCAGTTTTCCCGAAAGTGTTCTTGAAGTAGCTTTTAGTTGTTGCTTGATTAAAATAGTGCTATGTTGTGGTTTGTTCCTTGTTTGTATACCACTTGTGGTTTGGTTTGCTTATTGAGTGTTGTTTTATTTTCATGTTGCGACGCTAGAGATAAATGCTACTGGAGTGGTATTTGGGAAGGATTTATCGGAGAACGATGAGAGTTTATTTCTTTGATCAATGAGGAGAAGTCCAGGAACATCATGCTGAAATCAGGCAAGCTATCCTCTGAGCTTGCATTTATATACATCTATTTTGGTTCACATGTTTTACTTGTAAAGAGCAAAAGTTATTTATATGGTGTTTGCCACAAAAGCTATGATTTTGAAAACCCTTTTCCAAATTATAAGTATATTATTTTGACACCCTATATGGAGATATTAGCTGGAATTTCTTTTTCAAACTATAGGATGGGAAAAATATTGTTTACTCAAAACTCCTTTGAAAATACTTGTGTGTGGATATGGAATGCCGAGATGTCGGTGTTGAAGTGGAGGAATGGAGAATGGAGATGTTTATGAAAAATGCACATTGTGTCTTTGTACTATGACGACCAATCCTACCCTGTGCGACCACATTTACCACATATGGGAAAAGGCGTAGTCATGTAGTTTGCTCTTATTAGTATGGGATACCTCATCGACGGAGATGACTCCGTTATGCATGAGGGGATGGTCCGAGGACCTAACCCCTGACCCGGGTCCTCACACAAGTTGGTGGGGAGGATAGAAGGTTCCACCATAAACCGCCGGACAAAACTATGAGTCCTCACACTTAGGGTTTCTGACGGGAAACTGGACTGGGTGTCGATGGAAAGTGTCATATGGGAAGGATCCTGTACTAGCATGAGCAAATGAGAGGCTATGGTCGGTGGCTCAACTTCGCATACACCTGGTATGGCGGGACGTGGCTGACACGATGAGTTACCGGATGGGTGTGGGAAAAGCGTGCTACCTCTGCAGAGGGTTAAAACTATTCGAATAGCCGAGTCCTCGGATATGGACAGTTGGGAGGCTGTCCTCTGACCATGTGCAAGTTTTGGAAAAGTTTTTAAGTCTTAAAGAAAATAAAATGGAGATGTGTTGTATCTGCAACTCTACCGACGGGCTGGTATGAGGTTGCTGGAGAATGATTTGACCATGACGGGCTATGGTCGAGAAGTGAAGAGTTTTGTGATTTGAAAGTGGAAAATGTTTTAGGCAACTATACCGAAGGGCTGGTATGAGGTTGTTGGGATTGAATGACCATGAAGGGTTATGGTCGAAAAAGGAGGAGTTTTGGAGAAATAAACAAATGGTGATGATTTTCGGAAAAATGTTTATAAAAGAGACTTCTTACCTTTCCAACAAAGATATATTTTCGGGAAAAAGTTTTAAAAGAGAATTCTTACAAAGATAGATTTATGGGAAAAAGTTCTCAAAGCCTTCTTTTCTTTTCAATAAAGATATAGAGATGTTTTAAAATAAATAAAAGTTTGAAAATTAAAAAGGGTGTTGTTGCATGCTCATGTCGGGGGTAGTTTGCGAGTACTTAAATGTACTCATGGCTGTGTCCCTGGATATTCCCATGTCCAGAGTTCAAGAAGAAGTAGGCTGAAGACCGAGGGATCGATGACGTCAATGCAAACTAGGGCGCTTCCCAGTCAGCTGCCTGTAGGGTTGGCAAGTGACTTGGGCTCCACGTTGTTTGGTGATTTCCGCTGCAAGTACCTGTTGAAGTTATGGCTTCAATCAAGTAAGTAATTTTATTCGGTAATTATGGGTGTTCTGTGATACCAATTCGAGTTATGTGCAACAACAGACTGATCATGGGATTGTTGCAGGAAACATAACGGGTATCTCGGATACCTAATCCGGGGTCCCCACAGACTTGGTATCAGAGCCATCCTGACTGTAACAGACCTTAGTTAGCATGGACGTTAGTTAGGAAAGAAATATTTTGTTAAAAATATATTGTTACCAAAAACATATTTTTATCTAAGGAAGTCCAAAAATAGCTTCCACTCTTCTCACCTTCTCAAATTTTTCCGAGACTAATCCCTCTATTTAAGATTTTTCAAGGATTTCTCTAATCCCTCTTACCCGTTCAAAATACTTGACGATGAACCCAAGTGAGACCTAATTAGCTAGCACCCACAAGAAGAAGTTTCCATCCCAAATACTCGACATTTAACATCAAGGCGATTGATCTGCAAATGCCAAGATCATCGATGTCCACAAAGCAAGAGACCTCCGAAGAACTCAGCTCAACATCAATAATTCTACTCAAGTTGCAACCTCGACAATCTCAATTTTTCCTACTGAAGCCTAAGGTGACAAAGTGAAGACTTCACCAACTATGTTTAACCGAGACCATAGGATAAACCTGATAGGAACCTTGGGTGTACTACCCGACTACCACGAGTATTAGACGTCCTTTGGTACTAAAAGTACCTTATGTGTTGTTTGTTTGTGTGCTCTTTGCTTGTGTGTACTCTGCTTGTGTATTGTTTGTTTGTGAATTCTCTGTTTGTGTGTTCACAATCACGCCTTGTCGGCAGCACAAAGTAACCTCAAAATTCTCTTCTTACCAAAGCTTCGTGAAGCTCAAGAACCAAGGAAGTCGACAATGAAGTTCCTCCTTTACTCAGCTGAAGAAGGGCAAAGGTGAAGACAAATAACCAACAGAGTACCTAGAAGAATCAAACGCCGGAAACACCTGCTATGGACAACATCAACCACTAAGCAACCTCAGACGCAACCAGAAGTGTCCAGATGCAATTAGAAGTTTTAGTCTCCTTCTTCTAACTAGAAAACGGAGAAAGTCGAGTACATAGGCTCGACGCATCCTGAAAACAACGCATCCCCACCCGCAACCCTCGTAAGGAGAAAATATCTGGAAGGGATATCTGCACCAACCCCAAGCACCAAGGAGCGACACCCAAGACGAAGAATGTCAAGCCACCCAACTCCAGCCGCAACCTTCGGGATGACCCTTCAAAACCCTTTTTAAGGGGGGAAGACCTGCAATACGTATACCAGAAGGTGTTAATAATTAGCTCCTTGCGCCTTAGTCTTGTAGTATCTGGAAACAGCCAACCACGACTATCTAACAGTCTCGATCATCAAGTCAACCACGTCGCCAAGGATCTGAACTCAGCACAGAAGTTTATCGACAGAGAAAGCCTCGCAACATCGAGTTGTCAAGATCTCTCATGGCAACCTCACTAAAGAAGCAACGACCTCGGAAGTATAGTCAGCCCAAAACCCGTGCCCTCGTACTCCCCTGTTACCACCGGGCAAATCTCGAGGACGAGATTTATTTTAAGGGGGAAGAACTGTCACATCCCAAATTTTGAAACTAAGAAAAACTTCGTTTCACAAGACCCAAAATTCAGAACCAACAAAAACTTTTTGAAATGTTTCACTGATGATTGTGTTTTCCTTCCTGTTGCTATGTTGAACCTAGTGTGGCTTGTTGTTTAAATTGTTTGACTGGTAAAAATAAGACACAACCAATATAAAAATATATTTAACTTTGGTGATCATGTCATGACAAGAAAAATATTCCATGTATCTTTTCCATTCTTATTTTGGCCAACTCCATTTCAAATGATACTTGGTTTAGCAACAACCAAAACTAATACCCATTATTTGAGAAAGTAAAGGTATTTCCAAAATTATGTGTTTCCAAAAATGTGGAGACCTATATGCTATCTCCTCTCTATCTTCAACCTTGATATTTTGCAGGTGTATACAACTCCCATTTTATAAACTCCTATTTTCACTCTATTTGAAAATAACACTAGTGGGAAATATATCACCCACATATTTCCTGTTTCAAATCTTTCTGAAAACTATTGAGCTATGAGTGGAGATATTTCCTAAACATCATCTTGTCATAATTAAGTGTGATCTTTTTATAAGATAGTATTGTTAAAATATGTAAAGGGTGGTATGATTAATTCTTGTGTTTGAATTGTGTGGACTTGGTAGTGGTGTTGATCTGGCTGTGATTATTTGCTTATTGGACTCCTGATTGAATTAATTGTTAATTCTTATTTTATTGTTTGCTTGGGTGAAAAACCCCACCATTGTACTTGAATGTTAAGTTGAAAACACACTTGATCACAATGGGGAGTGTGACTTGAAAATAAAACAATACTTCTATAATTACTCACACCCTCAAAATAAATCTTGATTAAAAGAAAAGATCTTATTTAAAATTCCTTCTCTACCTATTTCTCTATTTTGTTATAACCATTATTTTTATCTTATAAAATCCAGAAATGAGATGATAACCATTTCATTATCATATTACCCTCTCCTCAAAATATTACTCTTCAATTACAAAGGTATTTCAATTTGTCAAATTGATTTTTTCCAAAAATACCATATTTAAACTCTATGAACAAATTATGTTCAAAACATTTTATTTTGAAAAACCAATTTTTGTGGAGGCTCTACTTGGCAAGGGGAGCCTGCCCAAATATTTTCAAATTTTTCTAAAAAGTTTTAGTACCTCAAATAAATCCCCAAAAGCTGCTGGATATTAAAAAGGAAGCAAAAGAAACAGGCAAGGGCTTAGTTGCAAATAGGAAAAATAGCCCAGGGGGTTTTCTGGAAGAACGTCGTCTTCTCTGTAGCAGCCCGTGGCCGCGTCGCCGTGTCGACCGCCCTTCGCTCCCGCCGCCCGGACCCCCCCCCCCCCTCTCTCCGCTCTCCGCTGTCCAGGAGGAGGATAAGACCCCCACCTCGACGCACCCCTGTCCTCCCTCATCCACTCGTCCATCCCCTGCTCCCTCCCTCTCTCCTTTCTCTCCACCACGGCCGAGCTCGAGCTCGCCGTTGCCGCACGCATCGCCGCCGTTCTAGGACGCCCCGAGCAAATCCGAGACCACCATCCTCTCCGCCTCACCGTCCTCTCCATTCGCGTCCAAGCAATCGCCGCGGGGAGCCGCGAGTCGAGCGGCCCGTCCGCGTCTTCTTCCGCTCCGGCCGCCGCCTTTTCAGGAAGGTTGCGAGCAGCTCCGTCCACCATTCCCCGCCATTCTTACCTCTCTGAGATCCCCTCCTCATGCGCTACCTCATGGACATCATGTTTTATTTCTAGAACCACCGGAGCCGCCGTCGCCGTCTCGCGTCCGTCGTGGACGACCTCGACCGCACCGTCCACTGGGAACTCGCCGAGATGATCTTCTGCCACTCCCGGCGTCCCCAAGCCTTCCTCTCCTCGAGTCCGTCCTCGCCATCGACTGGCAGAAGCCCTAGGTGAGCACGCCGTCCTCGCCCCGAAGCTCCAGCTCGCCCGCGCCTCTGTGCGTCAAGAGGAAGAAGAAGAGGGCATACCCCTTCGCCGGCGCGCGAAACGGGCCGGCCCAGCACGGTGCTGCTTGGCCCAGCTCCAGACCTGGCCCGTTTCCTTTTTTTTTAGTGGATCTATTACCTGTTTTTAATTCCTGTTAAAATTGCAGTGTAGTTTTAATTCTTCTGTGGTGGATCTATGTGTGCAATAAATTTGGTATAATATTTGTAGTATTCCTGTGTGTTTTCTTAAACATGCCACACTGGTTGCTTGCTAAAATATATTTTTAATTGATGTCTAAATTAAAACTTGTAAAAAGTATCTTTTCCACTAATTATTTAATATCTAGAGTTTTATAACTTCAAATATTGCAAACTAAAATTCCCTGGAAAGCCTGAAGTGATACCTTTCTAGATCTGTTGGTCTTGTATGCAAATGAAGTCTAAAACAAAAGTTCTATTCATTCTTAAAAACACATCAGTAGCTCTTTGATGATTTTTGTAGATTTTTAGGAGGTGAATTTTGGAGCAAATCCAATTGGGTTGTCTTCTATATGTGTAGGAGAACATATCACTAAATTGGTTTGAATTTAGGAGTCATTGATTGACTGTGGTGGTAATTATAAGGTTTAGGTCATTTCTGCCTAATTTTGCTATGCTTATTTATTTTGATGTGGGAATTGTGTGTGATTTAAATGTATGCCTTGCTAGTTAATGATTGTTGTGGTACTGTTGCTTGCATGTTATTATTGTTTATCATGTTATATTATGTTAGTACTGTTAGTGGTTAGGATTAAACTTGTTTAAAGCAAAGCATGTGTGCTAAATGGTGATTGAAAAACTTTAACACTTGTTGGATTGTGTTGGTGTGTTAAATAGAATATATGAGTTAAATAACCACTTTCAACTAAGAATGCTAGCCACTGGTTGATTTTGGTTGTTAATAATTCTTAGCCTTCCAAATTGATAGTAATCCCTAAAAGATGCCTAATCACTACCCTAACCATGTTTGTAATAAAATAAATAGTGTTATGAGTGGTCAAGCATGTTTGCTAGACACTAATCTTGCACCATGCTTGCTGCTTGTTAGTTGTTTATATCAACACCTAGCTTGGTAAAGAGTTTTAACCTCAGATAAAATTTAATTGGTAGTTTAACTTTTGTCTGAAGTATTTCCTGATTAGGGAAAAAGGTTTTGTTAGGTACCTCTAGTTGAGGATGTGTTTGTGCCCTTTTGTTTCGGCAAGTGTATGGTGTTATACTCCTGCTAGTATAATGCCTTTATATTTTGTCTGAGTAAATTGGCTTGATAAGTAGATTGTTTTATTAGCTTATAGATAAACATGTGGTTATGTGATGTTTTGCTTGTTGGATTAATTTCTTGTTAGCATCTAGCTACATGTGGTGATTGTTGTGTAGTGTTTGTTTTTAGGCTAACTTGTATTCTTTATTTATGAGTGGTAGCTTTAGTAAATAAATTGTGATAGGCTTGTTATTAAGGCAGTTTTCCCGAAAGTGTTCTTGAAGTAGCTTTTAGTTGTTGCTTGATTAAAATAGTGCTATGTTGTGGTTTGTTCCTTGTTTGTATACCACTTGTGGTTTGGTTTGCTTATTGAGTGTTGTTTTATTTTCATGTTGCGACGCTAGAGATAAACGCTACTGGAGTGGTATTTGGGAAGGATTTATCGGAGAACGATGAGAGTTTATTTCTTTGATCAATGAGGAGAAGTCCAGGAACATCATGCTGAAATCAGGCAAGCTATCCTCTGAGCTTGCATTTATATACATCTATTTTGGTTCACATGTTTTACTTGTAAAGAGCAAAAGTTATTTATATGGTGTTTGCCACAAAAGCTATGATTTTGAAAACCCTTTTCCAAATTATAAGTATATTATTTTGACACCCTATATGGAGATATTAGCTGGAATTTCTTTTTCAAACTATAGGATGGGAAAAATATTGTTTACTCAAAACTCCTTTGAAAATACTTGTGTGTGGATATGGAATGCCGAGATGTCGGTGTTGAAGTGGAGGAATGGAGAATGGAGATGTTTATGAAAAATGCACATTGTGTCTTTGTACTATGACGACCAATCCTACCCTGTGCGACCACATTTACCACATATGGGAAAAGGCGTAGTCATGTAGTTTCTCTTATTAGTATGGGATACCTCATCGACGGAGATGACTCCGTTATGCATGAGGGGATGGTCCGAGGACCTAACCCCTGACCCGGGTCCTCACACAAGTTGGTGGGGAGGATAGAAGGTTCCACCATAAACCGCCGGACAAAACTATGAGTCCTCACACTTAGGGTTTCTGACGGGAAACTGGACTGGGTGTCGATGGAAAGTGTCATATGGGAAGGATCCTGTACTAGCATGAGCAAATGAGAGGCTATGGTCGGTGGCTCAACTTCGCATACACCTGGTATGGCGGGACGTGGCTGACACGATGAGTTACCGGATGGGTGTGGGAAAAGCGTGCTACCTCTGCAGAGGGTTAAAACTATTCGAATAGCCGAGTCCTCGGATATGGACAGTTGGGAGGCTGTCCTCTGACCATGTGCAAGTTTTGGAAAAGTTTTTAAGTCTTAAAAGAAAATAAAATGGAGATGTGTTGTATCTGCAACTCTACCGACGGGCTGGTATGAGGTTGCTGGAGAATGATTTGACCATGACGGGCTATGGTCGAGAAGTGAAGAGTTTTGTGATTTGAAAGTGGAAAATGTTTTAGGCAACTATACCGAAGGGCTGGTATGAGGTTGTTGGGATTGAATGACCATGAAGGGTTATGGTCGAAAAAGGAGGAGTTTTGGAGAAATAAACAAATGGTGATGATTTTCGGGAAAAATGTTTATAAAAGAGACTTCTTACCTTTCCAACAAAGATATATTTTCGGGAAAAAGTTTTAAAAGAGAATTCTTACAAAGATAGATTTATGGGAAAAAGTTCTCAAAGCCTTCTTTTCTTTTCAATAAAGATATAGAGATGTTTTAAAATAAATAAAAGTTTGAAAATTAAAAAGGGGTGTTGTTGCATGCTCATGTCGGGGGTAGTTTGCGAGTACTTAAATGTACTCATGGCTGTGTCCCTGGATATTCCCATGTCCAGAGTTCAAGAAGAAGTAGGCTGAAGACCGAGGGATCGATGACGTCAATGCAAACTAGGGCGCTTCCCAGTCAGCTGCCTGTAGGGTTGGCAAGTGACTTGGGCTCCACGTTGTTTGGTGATTTCCGCTGCAAGTACCTGTTGAAGTTATGGCTTCAATCAAGTAAGTAATTTTATTCGGTAATTATGGGTGTTCTGTGATACCAATTCGAGTTATGTGCAACAACAGACTGATCATGGGATTGTTGCAGGAAACATAACGGGTATCTCGGATACCTAATCCGGGGTCCCCACATGCAGCCCAAGATTCCTCTCCCACTCAAGATGAGCCGCATTCCGAAGAACAAGAAGAAAACCCTCAACCCCCTGAGCAAGACCAAGGTGCTAATCAAGAATCATCCTCATCCCATGGTCAAGCTCAAGATGCCCCTCATGATCAAGGTCTAGCAAGAGATGAATTTGTTGATCATGAAGGAACCATCCGGAAGATCAAGGTTGCTTCAAAGGCAAGTGGCTTGAAGGTTGATCAAGTCCTTGGAAGCATCTCTAAAGGAGTGGTAACTCGTAGACATCATGGTTTGCTTGCTAGTTATTGTCAACACCATGCCTTTGTGTCTAGTTTTGAGCCACTCAAGGTACATGAAGCCTTGGTTGATCCGGATTGGGTGATTGCCATGCAAGAAGAAATGGAGTGTTTCACCCGCAATGAAGTATGGTCTCTAGTTGAGAGACCTAATGATCATCGCATCAATGTCATTGGGACCAAATGGATTTTCAAGAACAAGCAAGATGAGAATTGCATTGTCATAAGAAATAAATCAAGGTTAGTGGCGCAAGGGTTTGCCCAAATAGAAGGTATGGATTATGAGGACACCTTTGCGCCGGTTGCCTGTCTTGAAGCTATTCGTCTTTTGCTTGCATTTGCATCTTTTCATGATTTCAAACTATATCAAATGGATGTGAAAAGTGCATTTTTGAATGGTCACCTAAAAGAAACTGCATATGTGGCTCAACCCCCGGGTTTCGAAGATCCATGCCATCCCAACCATGTGTATTTACTCCATAAGGCACTCTATGGTCTCAAGCAACCTCCACGTGCTTGGTATGAGTACCTTAGGGATTTCTTACTCAAGGATGGGTTTTGCATGGGAACCGTCGATTCCACCCTTTTCACCAAGCGGGTTAAAGGGGGTGGCCTGTTCTTATGTCAAATATATGTTGATGATATTATATTTGGTGGAACTAACCATGAACATAACAAGGATTTTGAGATGTTGATGACCAGGAAGTTTGAGATGTCCATGATGGGGAGTTGAAGTTCTTTCTAGGCTTCCAAGTGAGGCAACTTGCAAGAGGCACCTTCATCTCCCAAGAGAAGTATGTGAAGGACATGCTCAAGAAGTTCAACATGACAGAGTCAAGTCCAATGAAGACACCCATGCCCGTGAAGGGGCAGCTTGGCTCATGTGATGATGAGAAGGATGTGGATATAAAGGTATATCGATCCGTGATTGGATCTTTGCTCTATCTTTGTGCTTCTAGGCCGGATATCATGTTAAGTGTTGGGATGTGTGCTCATTTTCAATCTGCTCCTAAGGAGAGCCACTTAGTGGCGGTCAAACGGATTTTAAGGTACCTTGTTCTTACTCCTACTCTCGGGCTGTGGTATCCAAAGGGGTCAACCTTTGAACTCATAGGCTTTTCGGATTCCGATTGGGTTGGTGATAAGGTTGACCGGAAGTCTACCTCCGGGGCTTGCCAATTTATTGGCCGGTCATTGGTGAGTTGGTCATCCAAGAAACAAAACTCCACTGCCCTATCCACTGCCGAAGCTGAATACATATCCGCGGCATCTTGTTGCACTCAGTTGTTATGGATGAAGCAAACCTTGAAAGACTATGGTATGTCTCTTGGTACGGTGCCTCTTCTATGTGACAACGAAAGTGCAATAAAGATCGCCAATAACCCAGTTCAACATTGTCGCACCAAACATATTGACATTCGCCATCACTTCCTACGTGACCATGTTGCCAATGGGGACATTGAACTCACTCATGTGGGAACAATGTACCAATTGGCGGACATTTTCACTAAGCCTTTGGATGAAGCCCGGTTTGTGTCATTGAGAGGAGAACTTGGTATTCTTGATCCTAAAAACTTAGATTGAACAACTTCTTGCACTATATTCTTGCTCTTAACTTGCTATCTAGCTTGGTTGTGCAGCACACATGGGGATAGTCATCTTACCATGTCTTGGTATGATGCATACCTATGTGTGCAACGTTAATAGACCCAATGTCAAAATATGGACCCAAGCATGTCTCTTCGCGGTCCCATGACATTTGTGCTTTAACATAGGGGGAGAAATCCCCCGCCACTCATTAGCCTCACTTTCTCTAAGTGATTTTCATTCTTTGAGGCTAACTGATCTTATTGCAAAATATTATGTTCTAAAAGGTTTATGGTTCTTGATATAATTCGACTCATGCCCATTGTAGCTATTTACATCTTGTTTGGATTTCTCTCCAATGGGTATGCCTAGAAAATATGTGTTTATCCATCCCATGTCTCTGCTACTCTCATCACTACTATCTATCTAAATGTACATGTCATCCTTGAAATTCTTTCACAAAACAAAAATTCATCAAAAAGGGAAGTTCTGGAATTTACAGGGGGTTCCCGGCGCACAGCCCGGCCTGACCGGCTCTGCCACCGGCTGCCCCGGTTTCCTGATCCGGTCGACCGGTTCTCACGCCGGGTGGCCCGGTCTGTGGCCCGGTTCGCCGGGTATCCTGCCGGCCTGGGTCGTGGGGGCAGGGTTAAGTGGAGGCAGTTATTCCCTCAAGGGTTATCTTCCCCATTTCCCCTCCCACAGCCACCTCCACCTCTCCTAGATCATTCCCACCACTAGATCCTTCCCATACACCACTCCCCTCATAGATCAAGCCATTTGAAGGATCTCCACCAAAGGATTTGATCCATTTCAAGCAGTCTTTGGGATTTCTTGGATTTCAGCCCTCCCTTGTGTTCTTCTTGTTCCTTTGATCAAGAAGGGCAACATCTTCTGGTAATGTATCTTTTCTACCTCCCTATCTCTTAGATCTCCTTATCAATTGCTCCACATTTGAGGGATTTGAGTATTTAGGGTTAGGGTTAGGATTTAGCACCTCATGCCATTTGAATGCCATACACATCACTTCATGGTCTTCACTCTATCCTAGTTTCATATATGTACAAGTACTTGAGTTTGTGTATATTTTTTCACAAAAAGTCTGGATCAATGCAAAGATGTGATTGCCCCGGTCTGACGGACCATGTGCCGACTGGGCCGGTGTGCCGCCCGGCTGACCGGCTGCAGGACCGGCTCGTCCGGTCTACAGTCCGGTCTGCCGGCTGGTGCGCCGGCTCATCTAGTCATTTTGTTTCAATTCCATCACATCACTTGCACATTTGTGATTCCTTTTGGCCTCATTATTGTTCCTGATGACATGTACACTTACCCCACTGCTATATTCCCTCTATGCTTATTCACAGGTGGTGGTTCGAGTGAGGGGGAGCGTGCTCCTAACAAGAGGGCAAGGAATGACAGACCCGAGGGGTGCCGCACCGGCACCCATGTGCCAAAGAAAGGTCAGCCCGCTGGTCAGCCCAGTAGTGCCAGTGGATCAACAAAGAAGAAGTCCACAGGGCACAAAAGGAAAGGCAAAGCTGCTGCTGTTGATGATTCTGTGGAGGAACTGCCTGACTTCAACACTGCATCTTCTCATATTGCTCAGTGGAGGAGAATTAGAGACTCCAATCCTTATCGGTTCGAGGAAAGAACCTATACCGGTGGTGACAGGGAATTCTGGACTGAAACTCAGGCTATCATCTGGGATGAATACTACAACTCTCCAAAATATACGAAGAATGGCACCTTTGTGCAGCCCAAGGATATCAACAAAGAAGAGCTCCTCTTGTACAATGCCACTGATTTTCGCTTTGTGGTTGATACCCTACAGAAGATGGGCCTTCTTGACCTTGTGTGTCTCAAGCCTGGGGAAGATGATCATGCTGGTGAGTATTGCCCAGCTCTTGTTCGTCAGTTCCACTGCACGGTATTCTTTCATGATGATCCTGCTCGCACTATTACTTGGATGTCCGGGACAGAGAAGTACTCTTGCAACTACATTGATTTCTGTGATGCTATGGGTTTTTCTGGTGGCCGATCTCAAGGCTTTAAGATTCACTCTGAGGATATATACAGCAAAAGCCATGTCGCATTCTGCTATCCTCCAGCGCCTACTCATGCTCCTCCACAGATTTCTGGGATGTATTACTCTTATCAAGTACTTGCCAAGGTGTTCCGTGAAAGTCTAGTCAGTAAGTCTGGAGATTCTAGTGACTGTCGTGCCTATCATCTGAACCTCATGTTCTACTGCCGCCCTCAGAATATCAGACGGATTGATGGCTGTGACTTTCTCTACAATGAGATGAAGCGTTCTGTTCGCAACCGCATGATCCCAAACTTTGCTCAGTATGTTCAGCAGCTCATTAACCATCTTGTGCCACCTCCGTTCCATAGGAAAGACCAAGTAATCAAAATGGAGGTCTTCAAGTTTCCATCCCGTGGCCACAAGTTAGAGATTCCTGAGTTGCTGCCTCCCGAGCCCAGGTCCAAGGCAAGGCATGATCCGGCTGCTGGTTCCAGCTCCTCTATGCGCCCCAAGCGAGGTGCAGCTCGCTTCTTTACCAATCTCTGGCAGATGTGCAGAAATACCAATGATGTGGCTCATCAAAGCTTAGCTCTGAATCAAGAAACTAGAAGGCGCCAGAATGAGTTCATGGCTGCACGGAACCACACTGTTCCCCCTGCTGGTCTTGAAGTTGAACCAGTGGTTGCTCCAAACTGGGAGATGCCTGACATTGAAGATGCTATGTTCCAGAACTTTGATCTCTCCCTGTTTGCTTCACATGGCTATTCTCGTGCTGCTCCCTCCACTAGGACTCGCCCTCGGACTGCTCCTGCTGATGATGCCTCTAGGTCTGGCTCTGGTTCTGCTGATGAAGATGGCGACGATGGCGACGATGGAGACGAAGAGGACTCCCCTGTTGATGATATTGATTTTTTCTGATCGTACACGTTAGCATCCATGCTCTCTCCTGCCTTTTTGGTGTCCCGATGCCAAAGGGGGAGAAGAGAGTAGAGTCTAGGACTACGGGATTATTGGGTGTTGCTTGCACAAGCCAATTGCCACTTTATTTGCTTCTTATATGGCTTGTGCTGTTATTTGCTTTCATTTCCGGAACCATTTACTGCTTTAAATAATCTGTGTGTGGACAAGTTATTGTATGATTATTCTATATGTTGGATAATTATGCTTGTTGCTTATATTGTTATATACTTGTCTATGCCATGCTTGCTTCCTAAAGATATTGGGGGAGCTTCTCATATTCTACAAAATGGTGCACTTTGTATTCAAATGCAAAATCTCCAAGTGCACACATTATGGGGGAGCTATCCTAATATCTTAGAAGGAATCAAGAATTCTAAGCTTATCATAATATCCTTATATGACTCTAGCTCGGTTTGTCATCGCATACCAAAAAGGGGAAGATTGTAAGGGTATTTTACCCTTAACCATTATTTTGGTAACAATGACACCGTAGCTAGGGTATTGGACTAATGTGTGCCTTCAAGTATATTATCAGGTCATGTAGTTCATCTAGCATATTGGTGCATCAAGTATCAGGAAGGAGAAGGGAGACCCCCACATTTCGATAAAGTGGGAATTGGAATCAGGCAAGTGCAGGCCGGCACCTGGCCCGGCGGCATCGGGCTCTGCGCCGGCTGGCCCGGCGACACGGCCGGCCGACCGGCTCCCACACCGGTCCGCCCGGCTGCCACCGGCCGCCACACTCGTGCCAACCGAAGTATCAACAGAACAAGCCCGGTGGTGGTCCGGTCTAGGGCCCGGTTTACACCGGACGTACCGGCGCCGACCGGCCTCCCTGCCGGTGACAACCGGGTGATCAACAGAACGCGCCTGGCGCTGTCCCGGTGTCGCACCCGGCGCCTGCCGGCTATCCCGGCGGCCAGCCCGGTCCGACCGGACCCCACGCCGGATGGTCCGGCGGCTCGCCCGGTCTGCCGGCGTCCTCGACTGGTGCTGAGCTGGATAAGTGGCCAACGATTGGATTTTGGCCTGAAGCTATAAATACCCCTTCTTCCAGCTTAGAACAGTCAGGCATTACAAAATATCTGTTCTTGTGCTCTCTTCCTCCTACTCCATTCTTGCAAGCACCAAAAGCTCCGGATCTCCCTCCTCCTCCACTCAAACTCAAATCCCTTTGGGGAATAGTTAGGGGAGGGCCTGATCTACGATATCACCAAGGGAAATCTCATTCCCCCTTGTGTAACTCGGGTTGCTAGTGGTTCTTGTGAACCCTAGGCAGCCAAGGAAGTCCGGAAGCATCCGGGTTGTGGATTCGCTCCTGAGCAAGTTGTGAAGGTTTGGAGGCTGCCTCAAAATCTACCACAAGTGAAAGGGCTATTCCTTCGTGGGATAGGCTCGGAGAAGAAGGTGAGCCTTCGTGGCGTTGGGAAATCCTTCGTGGGATCCCACACCTCTCCAACGTGACGTACCTTCCCCTTTGGGAAGGGAACACGGGAATACATCTTCGTCTCCGCGTGCTTTCGGTTATCTCTAACCGAACTCTTTACTTGTGTTAATTATTCTGTGAGAGCCATCGAGCTTGAGTTAGTTGTATTATCATCTAGGTTGCCTCACCTAGTTTTTATTAGGCTCATCTTTATATTCCGCAAAGCCTAATATTGCAAAGAAAGAATTAAAATTTGTAGAAACCTATTCACCCCCCCTCTAGGTTTACCATCTCTGATCTTTCATTCTCTTCTTGCCCTCAGCTTTTGAGCATCCACTTTTACTATACTTTTCCTCACTTTCAGCATTGGATGGTAGCAACATCTCTAGGCCTGGTTGATTTGTAGGATTCTTAGAACACAGGTATAGGAAAACCGCGGTATTAGAATGCAATATATAGTTGAATCCTACAAGATTTGAACCTACAGGAAATTTTTCAAGCAGCATTTGACTCACAGGAAAAACAAAGAATTGTATCACCGGGTTTGAGTGGATGGGAAATTAAATACAGAACATAGTGCGATGCAATCCTAAAGGAAAAAGTCCTATGCATTCCTAAGGATTCCAATCCTATTGAACTAAGTATTCCAATCCTATTTGATTGTGACATCCTATTTAAAAAGTCCTATGTCTGTTGCTGGTCTTTATACTACTACTATGTTTCTCTGCCGCCGCTACGATATTAAGGAAAACATAAAAGATGATTGTGATATGTGTGTGCGACGAATAAAAGGGAAAAATCAAGCAGATGCACTGGTGTAATTACGGAAATAGATCCGATATTCTCTAGCAGTCGACTCACGAACTTGGTAATACATAGCAAACGACCAAACATACGCACAGCAAGAAACAAATGAACTATCTGGCTGCGATAAAGCAGAAAAAAATGTATACCAAATCTTGTGTGGGAGACGACTTAGCCGAAACGGTGAAGATGTTGCCCTAGGAAAGATGGACGCCAGCCATGTGTCGTAACGCGGCGACGACGCCTCCGGCGAACTATAGAAGAAGTAGCGGGCGGTGGTGGATGTGTCCGGTCTCCGGAGGCAGATCTAGGGTTAGTTGAAATGGGGGAAAACTGGGTATGAGGCTCGGCTGTGTTCAGATTGGAAGTTTTTGCAAGACTCAGGGGTAGAAGGGACATTTCAGTGAATGAAATTACGGCTTGGCGCCAATTCGGCGAGCCAAAAAATTAAGAAAATTTTCTAACAGGTGGGTCCGCAGACATGGGCCCTGGGCTGAAGTTTGCCGCAAGCACACCTCAATGTGGAGGGACCTAGCCCAGCAAGTTCATGGTGACTCCTAATTTTGAGAGAGAACATGTTCATGGTTCCTGTAAAACCCTTATATGTATTTAGATTTATAGATTGATAAAGCACCTGATCAGAAAAAAAAACCTCGAGGGACCGATATTCAAGTAATAAAATCACGAATAAATGAACCAATCCTAACCACTCTGTTGTGTCATTGTTTTTTTGTTTGCGTAGATGTGGTATTGTATGGTTACTGTGGTATATCGTATTTATAATTTTGTATCGAGATATGGGATTTAAATAAAATGACGATACAATATCCATTGGTTGTGGTAGTATCGTATGAGCGTAAAATGCATCAGTTTCCATTTCACTGCCATGATCTTAATTACCATTTTACCTGGTTATTAACCAGATAGAGGTACATCAGGTTTACAGTAATACAGCACTACATCGATAACCGGATTGCCCCACGAAGTTAGGGCCTAACTTGGGACTAATATCGTCCTGGTAGTTGCAATTCCAGCTCTTTCCATCTGCAACTTGCCATGCGCTGCTGACCACGGCGGCAACCTGCCCGCCGTTCCCGTCAAGGCTGTTATTCCGGCCATCCTCAAACTTGCCATGCGCTGATGACCTCGACGACGACCCGCCTGACGTCCCTAGAGTAGGGGTAGGGCCCGGCGTCCTTCGTGCGGGAATCTGGCCCGCCGTATTTGTTGAGCTGGATGTGAAAGAAAGACAAGAGCGATTAAAATCTTCGCATATGTTTGTTTCAAAGGATTTGCAAAGAAAAATTGTAGGACTAAATACTGTAGGAAATTTTTCTACGATGGCTGTTTGATTTGTAGGATTGATTCCCATGTAACTGCACGAGCGGCTTGATCAGATCCTACATGTTTCATATTCCTACGTTTTTCCTATCCTCCGAATCAAACATGCGTGAATTAACCAAAATACACCTGAGTGGCTGGAGCAGATCGGGCGTCATGACCACCGGACGGCCGCTTGGGCATGTCTAAAAGGTTGCTAGATCTCAGGTGATCCAAACGGTTATTGCTAGATCTCAGGTGCTCCAGCACTTTATTTAGTAGTGATGGAGCAACTCAGATCTACTAGGAACCTTTTGGGCACTCCATTGTTTTCGTGCAGTGTCACCGGAATTAATTTCGTCACTGTCGTGAAACTTTGGTCACACTGCACGAAACACTCTTAATAACCAAAAAGTGTTTAGTGCGGTGGGACCTAGCATCACAACAGAGACGGGCTAGAGCTGACGTCCTGACGTTGTTACGGCCCTGATCCACCATGCATGTCTGCATATCATAAGGAACTAAGTAAGCTTTTCTGGTAACAGAGGGTACAATGTCAGTTCGAAGCGATTATACGATTCTAGTACATGGAGTAGCAGAGACACTAGTAGAAAATGGGCCTATGGTCCCGGTTCGGTTGGGCCTTCAGTCCCGGTTGCCCAACCGGGACTGGCCAATCGGGACCAATGCTGGTCCCGGTTGGGCCACGAACCGGGACCAATGGTTGTCCACGTGGCCTGGTCTGGCTGCTCGTGGGGGGAGACTCATTGGTCCCGGTTCTTAATACGAACCGGGACCAATGAGTGTTTTTTTTTTTTGGTATTTAGGGTTTAGGATTCGATCTCGCCGGTGCCCCCTCTCGCCGGTGCCCCCTCTCCCTCTCGCCGGTGCCCCCTCTCCCTCTCGCCGGTGCCCCCTCTCGCCGGTGCCCCCTCTCCTTCTCGCCGGTGCCCCTCTCCCTATCGCCGGTGCCCCCTCTCCCTCTCGCCGGTGCCTCCGTCGTCTCCCCCTTCTTCGCATCGCCGACGTGCTCTCCATCGTTTCCGTACGCATATTATACGCTCTACTATATACACAGTACACGTTGATGCATATATAATTAATATTCGATCTCTTGCGAGAATACAACTATTTAATTACATGGAGATAGATCAAGCCATCAAGGCATATTTAGTTCATCGTCCGAAGCATAATGTTCTCCCTTTCATCGATGGCCTCCCTAAGCAGAAATCCCGCCAATTCCTCTTGAATTGCTCCTACGCGCAGTTTTGGGTCGAGCGTCTCCCGCATTCGCTCAAAGAGTTGTTCTCCGCTCAGTGGTCAACTCGCGAATGAACTCGCAAACGTAGAATCCACATAAATTACTCCCCGGTGGCTGCTGCGGACATTCACCGATTTATAAGTTAGCTCATCTTTGAATGGACCTTCTACCTTCTGTTTGAAATTGTCCAACACCTGCTTTGGCAAAGAAAATGAACAAAGGAGTTATTAATTACTTGACATCAGGGAACGAACGAAAGAGGGCGATATAATGCGATAATGATTGAAATTACTTGTTGAGCATTTCTTTCATGTCGGACCACAATCTTGGTCCCAACTTAATGAGTCGTGGACTTCAACTGTGGACTTGTCAGGTTGAATGCTTAGCAGAATCCAGTGGAACCTGCGGACGTTTACATAAAGCAGACATGCATAGCTCATTAATTACACTTAACATCGAGAAAGCCAAATAAAAATATGTACAAGACAGAAACACTCACTTGAAGTTGTAAGGAAATAGTATTTCCGTACAGAAATGTTGCATGGTTAAAAAGGTGGTCAGGTCATGCTCCACGTCTTTGGGGTGATTGACTAACGTATGTGAATTCACGATATACGGGTCAACGAACCCAACCTCAAAAACTTTAGATCTTTTGCATTCCATCATCTTCATTCTGCATAATAGCGTACAAAAGGATATATATATAGTCAGGATAATATAATACAGGCAATGAACGAGCTGAGCTAGAGACTTAATTACGAAAATAAATCACTTACAGACAATAGCAAGAGAGGATAGATTTGTCGAGGGCGCGCTTTTGGAATAACTGGAACAGTTCAGTCAGTTGAACCTGTATAACGTAACGTTTGAAGAAATGCTCCACTCTAACGTCCACCGGAAACCAATCTTTCGCGTCCTTCTTTGATGTGTGCACCAGGTACCAGTATGCAATTTCGCATATGTGTTGATAGACCGCAGCTCCTCATTACTGACCATAGGCTCCCCTTGGACATATTTCCGTGCCATCTCTAACATTGGCGCAGATTCATAGCCTAAAAGTTGACCAAGGCTCATACCCAAGGCGGTAGCCTGTTCCTTGGCCTGCGATACAGTGACACCAAGTTCTTTAGCAGCAGCTATGGCTCTGGGGTCCAATAATTCCAGGTCCTTATCCATAGCGTCTCTGAAGTCCTTGTCGACATCGGAACACACTATGAGCGGGGGACCGATTGATTTTTCTGCTGTCCGAGCTGGGCAATTTGTTTCCCGCTTTTTGCACTTCTTCCCTTGTTCTGCTCAGACTGGGCACGTGCTAGCTTAGTAAGTTCACGACCATAGTCAGATGGCAGATTCATCGATATCTGGGATGGCTGCTCAAGGAAGGACTTTCTCCACTTTTTGGTTTTTCATCATATACCGGCTTCTGCTCGGGCTTTTTTGGTGCAAAAAAAGCCTTATTGTAGGCAGCCACCTCCGCGGCGTTTTCCGCTACAGTCCTGTCATAAGGTCTAATGGGAAGATTCTTATGAGGTACTGTTGGGAGGGGCGACCTTTTACGTTTCGGTGATCGCTTACCCCTCATAGTACGAGCGGTGGGCGGAAACGGCTGACGCGGCGGCGGAGACGGCTGCGCTGGAGACTGGTGAGGCGGTGAAGAGGACTGTTGCGCTGGAGACTGTGAGGCGGTGAAGAGGACTGTTGCGCTGGAGACTGGTGAGGAGTCGATGGCCTTGGCTGCCAGTTCGGAAGCACGATGAATTCCTTTGGCCATAGAATGGTCGCTTTCTTGGCTTCTCCAAGTTCAAGCACCTCCCCATCTTCACCTGCAGGGTGTTGCAGCTTCAGCTCCTCATAATCTTTCATCACTTCATCCACCGCGACAACAGCGTAGCCATTTGGAACCGGAGAGAAATGGTAAGTTGGATTAGGTCCAATTGGTACGACATAGCCGACCGCCACCTTAAAGGTTAAGTTAAAAACTTTCACATGCATCTCACAAGGTGTGCTCTCCATGATATCATCCACTGGGTAGCGACGAAGTGGAGCCACTGCATCATCATTACCATCCTGGAGCTCCGTGGAAGCCACGCTGCTTTTCCGATTCGATGGGACACCGGTACCATCGCATGCAGCTTCTACCATGTGCCGTTGAGATTGGCCGCTAGTACCTTGCTGGCTAAGCACGGCAATTTGTTCCTTCTGCAGCTTTAATTCTTCTTCTATATTACGCAGCCGGTCTGCAGCAGCGCGTGCTTCCATTGCCTCCTTTCCTTTCTCCTCTGATGGCTTCTATCAGGAAATTTCTTCCTGTGCTCGGGAATCGCAATTGTCTTGGGCTTGGAGCCAGGTACGCCTCGTAACCGTCCGTCGTGTTCCTTATTCCCAAGGGCGCGTGTGAGCTCGTCATCCTCTCTATCGGGAATGAACCGTCCCTCTTCAACATCCTTTACTGCATTTCTAATTTCTTGGATGGGTAGTAGGGGATTATCTTTGTGTCTTCTGTTATATATGCACTTCCCTTCTGCGTCCAACGTGCCCCCATGCCCGTAAAACCAATTTCTTGCCCGTTCGATCCACTTGAGTGGCTCTGGAGTGATCCCATTAGCCAGCAGGTCCGCCTCAAGTTTCTCCCACTTAGGCATGCTACCAGCGTAGCCACCAGGCCCCATAGTATGGTGGTACATCTTTAGAGCAGCATTTGCCGCATTTTTTGCAGACTTTTCCAGAGCTTCCTCTGATTTCTTGTACGCCACAAATTCTTCCCAGTAGTCCTTTATCTTCTCATACCCTTTATCGAAGTCTGGAGTCTTATTTTTCTTGACAAACAGTTTGTTCAATCTTTTCTTCCAGTTCTTGAATAGCTCGGCCATCTTCTTAAGTGCCCAGTCCTTGACTTTTTGCTCCATGATTTTCCGGGCAATCTTTTCTGCCTCATCTGGATCCTCCTCATCTGAATCCACCTCTGGCGCCGGCAGGGTGAAATTAACCATGAGCTTTCTCCAAAGTCTTTCTTTGCCCTCATCGCTGACATATAGCTGTCCTTTCTCGTTTGGCCGATGCCATTCTCGAACGGTGATCGGGATGAAGTCCCTAACAAGAACTCCGCATTGCTTTACCATTTTATTTTTAACACCAGGGGGAGCAGTCGGTGTGCCGTCTTCAGCGACTCTTTCGATCGTGTACCTTTCTTGGTCGCCCAACTTTTTGGCTGGGCCTCGTTTTGTCCTTACAGAAGATTTGCTCGATCCGGAGGGCTAAAAGAAGAAAGAGCGTTAATATATGTATATAGACATCAGAGACTTAATTAATACAATCTTCGGCTTCATTAATATATGTATATGCACCTCGCCGGAGTTTGCAACATTTAATGTTCCACCGGAGCCTTCGGCTTCTCCCTCGTCGGCTTCTCCCTCGCTGACTTCTCCCTCACCCCGGCCGTCGGGTTCTACCTCACCGGAGCCGTCTCTTCGGTTGAGAGACTCATCTCCCTCACCGGAGTTGTTCAAAAACTCCGTGGTGACATCGACAATATCTTCCGGCCCGCGGATTATATCCTGGAGGATATTTTCCTGATCTTCGTCTCGTTCCATAGTTTCTGCAAATTAAGAACAATGCACAAAACTTTAGTTGGGTAACTTGTTCCATATGTCAAGATACATCTACAATATCATAAACCCGTAAACTCGTATCGTAAACCCGTAAACTCGTATCGTAAACCCGTAAACTCGTAAACTCGTATCGTAAACCCGTAAACTCGTATCGTAAACCCGTAAACTCGTAAACTCGTATCGTAAACCCGTAAACTCGTATCGTAAACCCGTAAACTCGTATCGTAAACCCGTAAACTCGTATCGTAAACCCGTAAACTCGTAAACTCGTATCGTAAACCCGTAAACTCGTATCGTAAACCCGTAAACTCGTATCGTAAACCCGTAAACTCGTAAACTCGTATCGTAAACCCGTAAACTCGTATCGTAAACCCGTAAACTCGTATCGTAAACCCGTAAACTCGTATCGTAAACCCGTAAACTCGTTAACTCGTATCGTAAACCCGTAAACGTATCGTAAACCCGTAAACTCGTTAACTCGTATCGTAAACCCGTAATTTTTTCCCTAACACAAATTCATACATTAAATTTCTAATTCATACATTTAATTTCATAACACAAATTCATACATTTAATTTCTAATTCATACATTTAATTTCATACACAAATTCATACATTTAATTTCTAATTTCTAATTTCAAATTGTTCTAAACCCTCACCGAGAGGGGCCGGGCGGCGCGAGCGGGGGCGTGGAGGGGCGTGGCCGGCGTGGAGGGTCGGCCTTCTTCTTCTTCCTGCCGTACAGGGGCAGAGGTAGGGGAGGTCAGGGGAAGGGAGGCAGGGGAGATGCACCGGCGGCGCCATGGTACCAGGGGAGAGGGAGGAGCTCACCGTGTGGGGGAAAAGGCCGCGGACGTCGATCGACGGCCGGCGTAGGCGGGGCGCGGCGGGGGGCGGCGCGTGGAGGTGGCGCGTGGAGGAGGAGGCTCGGGCGGCGGCGCGGCGTGGCGGCTCGGGCCGGCCGCGCGTGGAGGTGCGCGCGGGCTCGGCCTCTTCCTCTCTGCAGCACGGGCGCGCGGCGTGTGGGCGCGGCGGCGCGGGCGTCGAGGGCACCGGCGTCGAGGAGGTTGGGCAGCCTGACGGCGTGCGGGCGCGGCGGCACGGGCTCCTCCTTCTTCTCCGGTCCTTAGCGTTTCTGTGAATGAATCGGGGAAGGAGAAGGCAAGCAGTTAAGTAGCAGGGGGTCTTTGGTCCCGGTTGCTGGCAAGAACCGGGACCAATGACTCTTTGGTCCCGGTTCTTGCCACCAACCGGGACCAAAGAGTGGGCAGTTAATGCCAGATCAAGCGCGGGATCCACGGACTCATTGGTCCCGGTTCTTGGTAGAAACCGGGACCAAAGAGTCATTTTTCAAAATTATTTCGAACTTTTCAGTTCTGAAATTTTGTTCCCGCCTTTTTTTTTCTTATTTAGGTGTTTGGATATGAATTTCAAATGGTTTTGAATCTGAAAAGACTTTCAACATGAAAAGTTTTAAATTTGAATAAATAATCCAAAACCATTTTCTGTTTTCTAAAATAATTATTCTAACTATACAAACTATTAACCATTTTGCCATTTTCAATTAAAAATGCATTAACTTTATTGCATATTTTGAATTGACAAAACTTTCAACATGAAAAGTGTTTGAATTTGTATAAATAATCCAAAATCAATTTTACATTATTATTGTCATTTTCAATTTAATATGGATAAATTCATATCTTTAAATCCGTAAGTCGAAACTCGACTAATAATACGTATAAATCGATAAAAATTGATTAAGTAAGATTTATGATTAAGTAATAATAATTATTAATTCAGTTAATTCTATTTTTGGTGTTGTAAAATCCCATGGCAAGCAGAAGTAAATGCAGAACAATTTCAGAAAACCTATATTTGTAAGATGAATGTTTGGTGTTGTAAAATGCAGAAGAAAGCAGATAAAAATTATTAATTCATTTATCTTAATGCATTACATAAAAGGTTTAATACATTATTACACATGATACAACGTCTCACAAGCGCTTGAAAGAAACACACCCCTGATCCAACATCACCAACATTATTCTACATAAACGGACTTGCTGGCTCGAAGGCCGTAGGATTAGGGGGAACGGCGGGAGGAGCCAGCCCCGTGGGCGGCCGCCCGGTTCTCGCGCGCACGTTTGCGGCGGAGGGCAAGATCCATGGAGGATGAGTCTTTCAGCGCCCAATCCAGATCGGAAGCCTCCTTCGCCTTGAGCTGGTAGGAAGTCTTGGCTCGCTGGACAGGGTAGTCGCGGACAGACTGGAAGGAGGCTTCCATGGCCTCCTGTATCTGCAACCCACAACCTTCTTCCCCGTCGTCGCTCCAGTCGAAGTCGTCGTCCTCCTCCTCCTCCGCGGGAGGAGCGGCGGCGCCTGGTGGAGGTGCAGCGGCGCCAGGTGGAGGTGCGGCGGCACCTGGTGGAGCAGGAGGCCGGTAGCTGGGCATTCCTCTCCACGCCGGGCTCGTGGGCATACGGCGGGATAGACTCCCGCGGTTGCGCCCAAGCGCGCTCTGCCGAGCACGCTCGACCTCGTCCAGAAGGCGCTGCGGCGGGCGTGGCGGATCCATCTCGTGGAGACGATGCGTTCGTGGCTAGGAATGGTGGATTAGGGTTTACCCCGTCGGCGACAATATATAAAGACCTCCAGGGCAGCGCTGGGGGAGGACAGGTGCCCAGGAAAGCGCTGGGGGAGGACACGTGTCGTGACCGCAAAGCCCGTCTTTACCAACCGGGACTAAAGAAGCACACAGATCGTGTGTTTCTTTCAATCGCTTGTGAGCCGTTGGATCAGGGGTGTGTTTCTTTTGAGGGATTGTGAGCTGTTGGATCAGCAGTATCACGACCACTTCGTGAGCCACATGACCCGGTTGGTGTTACCAACCGGGACTAAAGAAGCACACGGATCGTGTGTTTCTTTCAAGCGCTTGTGAGACGTTGGATCAGGGGTGTGTTTCTTTTGAGGGATTGTGAGCTGTTGGATCAGCAGTATCACGACCACTTCGTGAGCCACATGACCCGGTTGGTGTTACCAACCGGGACTAAAGAAGCACACGTACCCTATATATAACCGCCCTCCTCAGACAAGTTACTCACTCACACAAAACATTCCAGCGTCACTCGGAGAGGCATCTTTGGGCAACCAGCGGCAAGACGTCTCTGATGACCTGCGACCGTTCCAAACGGTTGCAGATCATCAGAGATGTGTTGCCGGACGGTTGTAGATCATCAGAGACGTCTTGCCGCTGCTTGGATCGAAGTGGTGCTCAAACACAAAACATTCCAGCGTCACTCGGAGAGGCATCTTTGGGCAACCAGTGGCAAGACGTCTCTGATGACCTGCGACCGTTCCAAACGGTTGCAGATCATCAGAGACGTCTTGCCGGACGGTTGTAGATCATCAGAGACGTCTTACCGCTGCTTGGATCGAAGTGGCGCTCAAACTCACGAGCCACCGTCGGGCTGTATGCAGGGGGAACTGTGTTTGGACGGTCGAAGCTGAGGTTTGAGAGGTTCCCACGGGAGGTGTGGGAGCCGACAACCACCTACCACGCGTGTTTCACCACATAAAGGTTTAATACATTACTACACATCACATAAAGGTTTAATACATTACATTGATTTACATAAAAGCCATGAACCCTTCTTCGCGTATGTCCCTGGCCTATGATCGCTTCAGCCGTAACCATGGAGCATCTTCATTATTTAACGGGATGCTTGGGTCAGTTCTCACTGTGAAGGGCGGAATTTCATCAAACTTATCATAATCTGCTGACATGTCTGTCTTGTCCTCGACTCCCACGATGTTTCTTTTCCCTGAAAGAACTACGTGACGCTTTGGCTCATCGTATTCGTTTGCTTGTTTTTTCTTTTTTTCGGTATTCGTTTGCTTGTTTTTTCTTTTTTTCGGTCTGGAGGACATGTCCTTCACATAGAAAACCTGAGCCACATCATTGGCTAGGACGAATGGTTCGTTCTTGTAACAACCAAGATTCTTGAGATCCACTGTTGTCATCCCGTACAGCTGGTCTACCTTTATCCCTTCTCCATTCATGTTGACCCAACTGCACCGAAACAAAGGGACCTTAAAAGTAGGTCCATAGTCAAGTTCCCATATCTCCTCTATGCGACCATAGTATGTGTCCTTTTGCCCATCGTCGTTTGTTGCATCAAAGCGGACACCACTGTTCTGGTTGGTGCTCTTTTTATCTTGGGCGATCGTGTAAAATGTATTCCCATTTATCTCGTACCCTTGGAAATTCAATACAGTCGAAGATGGTGACGCGGCCAACAAGTAGAGCTGATCTCCGACAGTGGTGTCATTCATGAGCTGTAATCGCAACCAACTGCCGAAGGTCTCCATGTGTTTTTCTTTAATCCAGGAGTCATCCTTCCCCGGGTTCTTGGAGCGTACATAATTCTTGTGTTCCTCGATATACGGAGCCACGAAGGTGGAACTTTGTAGAACTGTGTAGTGTGCTTGAGTTAAAGAATGCCCGTCCCTACATATCAGTGCTTTCTTTCCTAGCGTGCCTTTTCCACTCAGTCTCCCCTCATGCCGCGATTCAGGAACACCAATCGGCTTAAGGTCAGGAATAAAGTCAACACAGAACTCAATGACCTCTTCTGTTCCATAGCCCCTTGAGATGCTTCCTTCTGGCCTAGCACGGTTATGAACATATTTCTTCAAGACTCCCATGAACCTCTCGAAGGGGAACATATTGTGTAGAAATACAGGACCGAGAATGGCAATCTCGTCGACTAGGTGAACCAGGAGATGCGTCATAATATTGAAGAATGATGGGGGGAACACCAACTCGAAGCTGACAAGACATTGGACCACAGCCTTCTGTAAACTTGGTAGAGTTACTGGATCGATGACCTTCTGAGATATTGCATTGAGGAATGCACATAGCTTCACAATGGGTACTCGAACATTTTCCGGTAGAAGCCCCCTCAATGCAACCGGAAGCAACTGCGTCATAATCACGTGGCAATCATGAGACTTCAGGTTCTGGAATTTTTTCTTTGCCATATTTATTATTCCCTTTATATTTGACGAGAAGCCAGCCGGGACCTTGATACTGCTCAGGCATTCAAAAAAGATTTCCTTCTCTGCTTTGGTAAGAGCGTATCTGCTTAAGTATTTACGCCCTTTATCCGTCTGCTTGTTGTATGGGTCTTTCATACGTTGCTGGTCTGCCCGTGCTTCCGGTGTATCTTTTGTCTTCCCATACACGCCCAGGAAGCCTAGCAGGTTCACGCAAAGATTCTTCGTCACGTGCATCACGTCGATTGAAGACCGGACCTCTAGGACTTTCCAATAGGGTAGCTCCCAGAATATAGAGCACTTCTTCCATATGGGTACGTGGTTGTCAGCGTCATTCGGAACAGATAGACTGCCAGGACCCTTTCCAAAGATTACTTCTAAATCCTTGACCATGTCATATATAACATCACCATCAGGGAGGTTAGGCTTCTTCCGGCGATCTGCCTCACCGTTGAAATGCTTGCCGGGCTTTCTTACGGCATGACCGTTCGGAAGAAATCGACGATGCCCCAGGTACACATTCTTGTTTCCCAAATGTATACTTTCAGTCTTATCTAAACAGTGCGTGCATGCATTGTATCCCTTGTTTGACTGTCCTGAAATGTTACTAAGAGCAGGCCAATCATTGATGGTTACGAACAGCAACGCTCGTAGGTCAAATTCCTGTTGTTTGTGCTCATCCCACACACGTACACCTGGTTCGGACCACAACTGCAAAAGTTCATCAACTAATGGCCGTAGGTACACATCAATGTCGTTGCCGGGTTGCTTCGGGCCTTGGATGAGCACTGGCATCATAATGAACTTCCGCTTCATGCACAACCAAGGAGGAAGGTTGTAGATACATAGAGTCACGGGCCAAGTGCTATGACTGGAGCTCTGCTCCCCAAAAGGATTAAAGCCATCTGTACTTAGACCAAATCTTAAGTTCCTTGCGTCATCTGAAAATGTCGGGAACTCTCTGTCGATTTTTCTCCACTGGGACCCATCGGCGGGGTGTCTCAACTTCCCGTCTTTCTTACGCTCTTCTTTGTGCCATCGCAACAACCTGGCATGCTCTTTGTTTCTGAACAGACGTTTCAACCGTGGTATTATAGGAGCATACCACATCACCTTAGCAGGAACCCTCTTCCGGGGGGGCTCGTCATCGCCCTCAACATCACCAGGGTCATCTTGTCTTATCTTGTACCGCAGTGCATTGCATACCGGGCATTTATCCATGTTCTCGTACTCACCGCGGTACAGGATGCAGTCATTAATGCATGCATGTATCTTCTGCACATCTAATCCTAGAGGGCAGATAGCCTTCTTTGCTTCGTATGTAGTCTCGGGCAATTCGTTATCCTTTGGAAGCTTCGGCTTCATTATTTTCAGTAACTTCTCAAATCCCTTGTCAGAACAACCAGTCTCTGCCTTCCATTTCAGCAGTTCCAGTGTGGTACCGAGCTTTGTGCTGCCATCTTCGCAGTTTGGGTACAGCAACTTTTTGTGATCCTCAAGCATGGCCTCCAACTTTAGCTTCTCCTTTTCTGTATCGCATTCTCGCTTTGCATCAGAAATGACCCCACCAAGACCATCAGCGGGCTCATCTGATGCCCGATGTTCACCTCTTTCTTCTTCAACGTCTTCCATAACAGTATCACCGCATTCCTCAGGGAACATAGGATAGTTGTCATCATCCTCCTCTTCTTCATTGTCTTCCATCGTAACCCCTCTTTCTCCGTGCTTGGTCCAACAATTATAGCTGGGCATGAAACCTTTCCGAATCACGTGGTCTTGAATGGTTCTCGGGTCAGAGTACTCCCTGACGTTCCGACACTTCTCACATGGACAAGGCATAAAATTATTCACTTTGTTTGCCTCAGCCACATCGAGAAATTTATGCAGGCCTGCAATAAACTCGGAACTGCGTCGTTCGCCGTACATCCATCGCATCCGTGCATCCATCTGCATCATATATATAATTAAGTTTATCAAATACCATTACAATAACATCTTGAATAGTGAAATGACCACCGTACATCGACACGTGCAATATTTCTGTATCAATTACAGACGAAAAGGATAAAGTTGCTAACCTCGGTGCGGGTCGGGCATTTCATCGAACACATCTTGTGCGTGGCAAAGAGAAAAAAAACTAGCACCCCCACTTCCCACCAATCCAGGAAAAAAAAACAGAGGAGAGAGGGGGGTGGGGGCAACAATATATAGGCAGGGGAGGGGTATTGGTCCCGGTTCTTGGCACGAACCGGGACCAAAGCTCCGCGGCATGCCACGTGGTCCGGCTCTGGAGCTTTGGTCCCGGTTCTTGGCATGAACCGGGACCAATGCCCCCAACCGAACCGGGACCAATGCCCCACGGGGCCCTGGCAGCTCGAACCGGGACCAGTGCCAGGCACTGGTCCCGGTTTTTGCCTGAACCGGGGCTAATGGCAAAACAGTACTCCGGACCAAAAGTCCTTTTTCTACTAGTGAGAGCTGGGCCTACTTAAACAAACTAACCATCGCATGCATCATCAACTGAATATGCCAAATGATATGCGGAGTAGAGTACTAGTAGAAGAAGGAATCACGGATGTATACCTTGAATCGGCGGTAGGTCGTAGATCGACGCTCCATGGGACTTAGGCTCAGTCCACACGAGTAGGCGCCGCCCGGCCTCGACGCCGCCGCCAATGTGGCAGAAGAGGAACTACGAGGACCCACCATGCGCCGGCGAGCTACGTCGGCCAGAAGCTCCTCTCTCTCTCTTTCTTTCTCTCTCTCTCGACAGAAGGGCGACACAGCAGCACACCCTATTGCCGTCCTATATATATACTGCCGTATTGAAGAGTGGACGGTCTCGCTTCATCTACCTCCATCCACGAATTAAAGAGTGGACGTTTGGGTTTTCCAAAAGCATTAATGCTGTGTTTGGATGTATGAATTAGGACTTGGAATTGAATTGGATTGGGAATTCCAAATCTGAGTTGGAAATGAATTGGCCTCCAATTCCAAATCAATTGTTTGGATGCACAAATCGTGAAATGAATTGGCCTCCAATTCCAATTCTTGTTTGGATGTAGAAACTGTGGAATCGAATGTTTTGGTCGCATCTGTCGTTCTCATCCAGCCACCGCCGCCATCCTTCTCCTCCATGGCTACCTAGGGGCAGCAGCGGCCATGGCCGACGGCAGCGAGGGGCGGAGGCCTGCTGCGACGGTGAGGGGCCTGCAGCGACCGGTGAGGGGAGTTGCGGCCGGCGGAAGCGGAGGTCTGCAGTGGCGGCTGCGGCCAGCGGCGGCAGAGGCCTGCAGCAGCCGGCGAAGGCGAGGGCCTGCATCGCCCGGCGATGGCGGAGGCCTGCAGCGGCGGCGGTGGCCTGCAGCGGTGCCGAGGGGCAGCAGGGGCCGGCGGCGGTGGGAGGCGGGGGGCCTGGAGCAGCCGGCGGGGGCGGAGGCCTGTTGCGACGGCGAGGGACAGCAGCGGCTGGCGGCGGCGGGAGGCGGGGGCCTGCAGCGGCGGCGGTGGCCTGCAGCGGTGCCGAGGGGCAGCAGGGGCCGGCGGCGGTGGGAGGCGGGGGGCCTGGAGCAGCCGGCGGGGGCGGAGGCCTGCTGCGACGGCGAGGGACAGCAGCGGCTGGCGGCGGCGGGAGGCGGGGGCCTGTAGCGGTCGGCAGCGGTAGCGGCTGACGAAGGAGTGCGGCCAGGAAAATCGAGCAGGGAGGAGCTCGGGAACGAACGGGGAGGAGCTCGTAACGATTCCACCCAATTCCTAGGTCGCGACCTCCGAATTGCGGAAGGGCTGTTTCGCATGCGATGAGGCCCGCTCGGAATTCGGTCGTCAATTCCGAGCCCAATTCCAAAGCCAGGCCAAACAGCAGAATCGGTCCAAAGATTCCAGAATTCCAATTCCAAGCCCCCAATTCATACATCGGGTAAGCATTTTGCGTTGGGAAGGTACCACTCACCTGTCACCATATCTACTAGTATCCTCGTTCATAATTCCCACACCACTGTCCACGTGGGTACGGCCTATGCGTATTCCTTGGTTAATTCGACAAATATAATACTCCCTCCATTTCAATGAATAAGGCACCCTCCTTTTCCGTGTTTTTCATTTGACCAAGCATTACTCCAAATATATAAGCCATACAAGTAGTTCCGGCACAAATCTACTGATAGTAGTATGTAGTCAATTTTTTCAGTTAAAGTTTGTTCCGGCCGACGGGCTGAGTATAATATAATCAAGACTTTGTTGCTCAATCTTTTCGGTCAAAGTTTGTTTTGGGATACGAGTGCACCTTATTCATTGAAAGGAGGTGTAACTTATATAATACAAATATTATTTCATTAGAAAGTATAACATCTCTAGTTTCTAACGATATATATTTTGTAATTTGTAAGTTGTATTGTGTTGATCAAATTGACAGCTTAGAAATGCGCGCAAGCCCTACCCACGGAATACTCCCTCACTATGGGAATGAAGAGCTACGTACGCCGAGGGCCGGCTCATACGCCGACGGCCAAAAGTCGGGGCGTCGGCGTATGGCCCAGCCCGGCCAGCCCACCTCCGCAACCATCGGCGTATCGTTGCCGTCGGCGTAGCTAGGTATACGCTGAGGGCTGCCCTAGGCGTATCCTTGGCCCTCGGCGTAGGCCCGGCTACGCCGACGGTCCCCCTCGGCAAAAAAAAACTAATTCATATGACATCAGAAAAATGCATATAATGTATCAAGATGTTCAGAAAAACATCCTATCCGTTTATGTCAAAATCATACATATTTAAATCATGTACAGTACCATGTTAACAGAGGAACAATTCAAACAAGTCCGAAGTTCTATGTCTTTTAGGGGAAATGAGTAGCAAACGGCCCATGACACCACATAGTTTGTCGGAACGAGGCCATATTTGGCACATGCGTGGTCCCTGGGATGGGAAGCAAGGCCCCGGTTGCGGATTTCCAATCCGACCCTCGGGCGATGATATATTCAATTTCGGGGTGCCGAAGCGGCTTTTTTTTGTGAAGCAGCTATAGGGTGCGCATTTGAGTATCGCGCGAGACCTCCGCGTAGTGGTAGCTGACCTCCTACGCACCACCTATCACATGCCATATGCGCGCGCTAGCCATCTGAGAATCCCTGCGGCTTCCTGTGGTGTCCCACCGAATCCGCTAGAAATGACCGGATTTGAACTAAGGGTACACTTTCCGTCGCTCAAGAAATTCCTGCAAAAATGTTTTTAGGTATACGATGCGTCATTTTATGTACTAAATTTTTAGCGTTCAGCGCATTGGCGAACGGGTGCACGGCGCGCCCGGTACGGCCATACCACATGTCCCCGAGGCCCCGTTTTACCCGGTTAGTAAACTAAACGAAGTCAAAAACCATGCGGCTTCGCGTGGCGCGATTTTATGTCTCCTAGTAACCAATGCAAAAGTCGGATTCGGGATACAGCAATTATCTTGGAAAACCCTTCACGAACAGGACTATCACGTCCGGAGTTCTATGGCTTTTAGGGAAAATGAGTAGGAAACAGCCCATGACACCGCATAGTTTGTCGGAACGATGCCATATTTGGCACCTGCGTGGTCCCTAGGATGCGAAGCAAGGCCCCGGTCGTGGATTTCCAATCTGACCATCGGGCGACGGCATTTTCATTTTCGGGGTACCGAAACGGCTTTTTTTGTGAAGCAGCTACAGGGTGCGCATTTGAGTATCACGCGAGAACTCCGCGTAGAGGTAGGATACCTCATACGCACCACCTATCACATGCCATATGCGCGCGCTAGCCTTCTGGGAATCCCTGCGGCTTCCTGCGTTGTCCAGTCGAATCCGCTGAAACTGATCGGATTTGAACTAAGGGTACACTTTCCGTCGCTCAAAAAATTCCAAGAAAAATGTTCTATGACACATCATGTTATGTGCTAAATTTTGACCGTTCAACGCGTTGGCGAACGGGTGCACCAGCGCGCCCGGTACGACCATACCGCATGTCCCTGGCCCGTTTTCCCTAGTTAGCAAACTAAACGAAGTCAGAAAACCACGCGGCTTCGCGTGGCGTCATTTTATGTGTCCTAGTAACCACTGCAAAAGTCGGATTCGGGATACGGCAATTATCTTAGAAAACCCTTCACGAACAGGGCTATCACGTCCAGAGTTCTATCTTTTAGGGGAAGTGAGTAGGAAACAGCCCGTGATACCGTATAGTTTGTCAGAACGAAGCCATATTTGGCACATGCATGGTCCCTGGGATGGGAAGCAAGGCCCCGGTCGCGGATTTCCAATCCGACCATCGAGCGACGGTATTTACATTTTCGGGGTACAGAAACGGCTTTTTTTGTGAAGTAGCTACAGGGTGCGCATTTGAGTATCGTGTGAGACCTCCGCGTAGTGGCAGGAGACCTCATATGCACCACCTATCACATGCCATATGCGCGCGCTAGCCATCTGGGAATTCCTGCGGCTTCCTGCGGTGTCCCGTCGAATCTGCAGGAAACTGACCGATTTGAACTAGGAGTACACTTTCCGTCGCTCAAAACATTCCAAGAAAAATAATTTTAGGTCTACGACATATCATTTTATGTGCTAAATTTTGACCGTCCAGTGCGTTGGCGAACGGGTGCACCAGCGCGCCCGGTACGGCCATATACCGCATGTCCGCGAGGCCCTGTTTTCCCCAATTAGCAAACTAAACTAAGTCAAAAAATCGCGCGGCTTCGTGTGGCGCCATTTTATGTGTCCTAATAACCACTGCAAAATTCGGATTTCGGGATATCACTACTAGAGAATAGCCTATAGAGCAAAAATAGCGCCGGCGCTGAAAAATAATGATGCGCCGGCGCTATATATCCCCGGCGCATACAAAAAATCCTGCGCCGGGCTAAAAAAGTATCCCGGCACGGGAAAAACATTATGCGCCGGCGCTATTTAGCAACTGGGCACGAGCCCGATCCAAATATTACCCCCCGGCGCATAAACCTCCTTATGCGTCGGGGGTATTTTGTATATCACCGGCGCAGGATGGGAGCTACGCGCCGGGGGTAAAATCAGCTGCACGCACGCAAAAAACTCCCCGGCGCAGGTCCATTTTTGTGCGCCGGGGGTAATGCGCGGTTATGTAATGTGTGTATATACAATTCTCCTGTGTGCGCTCGCCCTAATTACAGATCAGATCGTTTCTGGCTCTAAACCTTGGCAAAATCGCCCGCCGCCGCCGCCCCCACGCGCGCCCGCGTCTCCGGCCGTGCGCCGGCGCCGCCCGAGGTGAGCTCATACGATTCCGGCCGATCCGTGTCTCAGTTACTCTGATCTCTCTCTTCTCCCCTCTCTCGCTCTCTCATCTCCTTGACGATATATATACATAGATCGATCGAGGACTGATCGATTGAGATTAATTTGCTGGCACCGCACATGTATTTTATTATTTAATTTGATTCATTCCACCGCCGATTTTAGATATATACATAGATCGATCGAGGAATATAGTATTTTATTAGAGATTTTAGATATTGATTTGTACACATGATATGGCATCGTGCCGAGTTTGTAGGCACGAACATTCGTACGGCCATAATGTGACGGGCTCCAGATTTCATGTCATGACTAAAGTTGGAAATTTTGAGCATTCACTGGTACGATAATAAACTTTTTTGTCATTCTCATAACGAAGTTTTGTTGTTTATGTAATTATTATTATGTTATGGTGTTTATATATATATGCAGACTATCCCGTGCAACGTCCGGTTGGAGTTTAATGAACTTGCAGGAGATAGTGTGTCATTCCATTGCGGAGGACGAACATACAATGTGGATGTCCAGAAAAATGAAGATAAGACACGTTTGAGAGGCGCCGGGTGGCACCAGCTTGTTCAGCGGAACCATTTTATTGGAGCAGAAATGCTAGTTTTTTCCATGGGAGCAGAACCCAAAATTTTAGTTGCTATGTTCAATGAATTTGTTGATGAGGAAGAGGAGGCAGAGGAGGAGGCCGAGGAGGAGGCAGAGGAGGAAGATGAGCAAGAGCCTCCATACATTATCGCTCAGAGGAGCAATCTTACTGAGGGAGAGCTACATGGCCTCGACGTAATTCTTCCTCTTCCTGATACATACATTGGGATGCCGTTTGTTACGCGCCTGACTACTACCAACCTTACTAAGAACCAAATGGTATATGCATACATTCTCTTCGAAATCTATATATATTTTGTGCAAATTAACTTCTATGAAAAACTAAGTTCTCTTATATTTTCCAATGAGCAGACATTACCATCGAAGTTGGTTGAGCTGTTTGAGATCCCCAATGCAGGCACTGCTGGAGTACGCCTTGGGGATGATGCAGTTAGCCATATCCCGTACACGACGCAGACAGATGGCCGTCTCGCCTTCCGCAATGAGGCGTGGAAGAGCTTCCACAATAACACAATCCTGGATATTGGACATCCTGTGCTGATCATCTCGAAGAAAACCAGGCGCAGAAACATAGACATTATGTTTGTCTTTGAGATCATCGATGATTTAGATCGGTGATTATTAATAATGATATATTTTGGATTATGTGCTGAGAACTTGGATTTTTGCCACTTGTTCATGTGATAAATTGTTAAACTACATCGTCGGTGTCATTTATGTGATCAGATAGTACATTTTTAAATATGGAGTGTGACAGCCGATGGAGTGGCAGTCGCGTCTCAACCTGGCCGTGCAGTCACTCCACCGTCTGCATTTTAGAAAAGTTATTCAGCATTGCATTATTTTTCTATTATTGAAATTCCTTTATCATTACAGCAAAAAGCAATTAATAAATCTACGAGAAATTCTCTATTCTTTTATATTTTTTTCCTTTACATTTTCTTTTTTTTCCCTTTTCCTTATCCCCCAAACCCCCATCGCGCGCGCGCCCTAGCTAGCTAACCCTAACCCCTCGCGCGCGCGCGACCACCCCGTCCGCCGCCGCCATCGCCGCCGCCTCCCGTCCGCCGCCGCGCAGACCACCGGCGCCGCCGCCTCCCGTCCGCCGTCCGCGCGCCGCCGTCGCCGGTGAGTCTTCTCTCCCTCCCCCTCTCTCTTTCCCACGCGCGAGCGCCGCCGCCCCCACGCGCGAGAGCCCCCCCCCCCCCCCCCCCCCCCCCCACGCGCGAGCGCCGCCGCCCTCCACGCGCGAGCGCCGCCGATTTGAGTAGATTTTAGTAGATTTTAGGTTTAGTTAGAGTAGAATTTTAGAGTAATTTAGTTAGTAAATTTAGAGTAGAATTTTAGAGTGATCTAGTTTAGTACATTTAGAGTAGAATTTTAGAGTAATTTAGTTAGTAAATTTAGAGTAGAATTTTAGAGTGATCTAGTTTAGTACATTTAGAGCAAATTAAAATTTTAGTGTAAATTTAGTTAGTTTTATTTCTGTATATATCATGTTTATGCAATTGTGGGGTGGATGTGGTTTATTATACAGGTACACTTTTATGCATATGAGTTGCCAATGTTTTGCCGAAACGTTGATTCATTCCGTTTCGGCAAATTTCTGGCACTCCGCATATGACCATTTTTAGCAAAGGTCATGCCGAAATTTTCTGTGAATTTTAGAGTTAATAGCTTTCATCTTCTTGCTAGCTAAACATGTCGGATTTCGGAAACCGCAACGACGGCGTCGGGTCTTCTTCTTGGGGCCCTTATCCGCACGTTCTAAGGGGATGCTCCAGAGGCGAAGAAGAAAATGCTGCCACGGTCCGCAAGCTTCAAGAGGAACTTTCTGACGTTAGGAAGGAATTGGTGACCCTTAAAGTAAACATGGACACCATGGTAGAAAATAGGGTCACCCAACTCATGCAGCCGATCAAGGATTGGATTGAGGGAGGTCGACACGGGCCACCTCCTGAGATCACCTTATTAGAGCAGTACCACAAGCTTGATGACGCCGATGACTTCCTCCGTGAATATGATGACACCGCTAATAATGATCAAACATCTGATCCTAGTTTGAAGAAGAAACGGCGGAAAAGGGGAAGGAAAAGTGATTATATCAATACCCGGCCGAGGGTGGTTCATGACCATGTCCAAAGGTGCTCGCAGCCGTATCATGTGGCGGGGAGCCCGATTCTACCGCCTGACAAGTTAAATCAGCAAGTCGGTGTTTTGAAGAATCTGCATGACCTCGTTCTAAGAGAAGAGAAGATTCTTCTCCAAATGCCATATCCAACTTACCCTGTCTTCGTCGCCAAGGTGCCAAAGGGCTTTGGCTTTGTCGATAAACCTCCAGCAGATGTGTTCTTTCTGAGATTTGATGACATCTTCGCCATGTTTCACTTTCAAAGACTCCACCGAAGCTGGGTCCGCCTATTTGCGCTCAGTGAGGCCTACCAGCTCATCCAAGAAAGGAAGTACACCCCAAGATCACGATAATAGACCCATATTACATGATTGAGAGCAACTTGGAAAGCCTGACGGCATGACCACTGTGACGACCTACATCCAAGATTTCTTTGTGAGCAATAAGGAGAAAGACGTCTTACTCCTGCCTTACTTTCTGAGTAAGTCATTCGCTAGCTATGAGTAGATGCTTTCGTACATTTCCATCATGAAGCTTAAATTATGTATCTGATGGTGTGTTTCAATTGTGTTGCACTACAGTGACCAATATTGCACCCTCATCGTTGTATCACCGCCGAACTCGTCCACTTTGTTTCTTGACTCCGGCAGTAATACGTGCAAAAAAGACTACACAAATATCAAGAAAGTTTTAGATGATGCTCTCAACATGTACTACCACCGCACGGAAAGTTGAAACGAGAACATATCCGAGGCGGTAAGCGTGTATTTGGACACCTCACGGAGTTCGCCTGCAGCAAGCAACCGGAAAACAGCCCAAGGGAGGCATTCTATGCCATCCATCACATGCGGCAATATATACGGGATGAGCGGCTACTTAGGATGCCATCTGATATCGCAAAATTCGCGAAGGACTATGCGAACTGCAGTCAAGAAGATCTTAGACGCGAGTTCAATCGCATCCAGTGGAGGCTTGCTGGACTCGTCTGCGATGATGTCCACAGTAAGGACGGGTTGTTCTACAATGGCCCTGTTAAACCATCTAACACGGAGATAGAAAACCGCTTAGACCTGCAGCGCGACTTCAGGGATTTCATGACGTTAGAGGGGGTCCGCCCATTCCCGCCGTGGAAGAACGACGGACATTAACGATGGTGTTGGCTATTCATCTATACGATGATACTTGCTTGCCTTTTAGTTTCGAACATCTTGTGTTATGTAAACTTTAATTATGTGTACTATGGTACTTAATTATGTAACCTTAATTATTTGTACTATGGTACTTGATTATGACGTTCCCTTGCTATATATATTATTATCTGAAATGATGAGTCTTATGTTTGTGTTAAGCTTCATAATTTTTATTAACATCATGTCACAGAACCACAAATATGAATCCGGACCATCCCTTGGCTTCGTGTGCAAGCTGTGGACATGCTCTATGCAAGGATAAGAAGTTTTCGATACTGCTCAAGAGAAACCTTGAAACCATTACGGTATATGTTTAATTTAACATGTTGTGCCTCTAAGTTGTTTATATATAGTTACTTTCACACTTATGCCTGCCATTGCTCTAATTGTTGTTTCTTTCATATAATTTTTCCTAGGCTATCCCTTGTAGTGCAAGACGTGACTTCATGGAGCATATAAATCAAGACATTAATCAATTCGGGCAGTTTGAAGTCAAGCTCGAAAGCCACCGATATCCCATACATGAGAAGAACCACATTGTTCAAGTCACCAATGAGGCAAACCGGACATACTTCCATGGTCCCGGCTGGACAGAAATGACAAAGCGCTATGGGATGGAGCCTGGGGGGAAGCTTCATTTCAGCCTGGATGGTCGATACGGCTGCACCTACTATAAGTACAAACACCACTCCGAGTCCTCGGATGATGAATGTTATTTTCATGATCCTAGAGATTCTGACAGGGTTGTTATACTCCGTTCCAACCCATAGTCGGCGGACGAGTAGCTATATATGTAGCTAGTTCTTTCCATCTAGCTCTTGATCGAGTACTATTCTGTGACTATTTGTATGTTGTGTGTGTTAATACGTTCACTAATGTTGCTATTCTATCATTTAAATAAAAAGTTAAATTATTATACATGTGTATGTATCTATCATTATTATATTTTAAATGCTGAATGTGTATTCATATCATGCATATAAATTGATATACTGGTCCTGTATAAATATGGAAAAAATACGACAACATTAGCGCCGGCGCAGAAGAACGCGCCGGTGGTAATCTGTAACCCCGGCGCAGAGGTACAACGCGCCGGGGGTAAGTAAGTTACCGCCGGCGCAGAAAATTACGCGCCGGGGGTAGCCTATTACCGCCGGCGTGTTAGCGCCGGCGCGCCTATCCGCGCCGGCGATGGCCAAAATATGCGCGCCGGCGATAGGCTATTCTCTAGTAGTGTATGGCAATTATCTTGGAAAACCCTTCACGAACAGGGCTATCACGTCCGGAGTTCTATGGCTTTTAGGGGAAATGAGTAGGAAACGGCCCGTGACACCGCATAGTTTGTCGGAACCAGGCCATATTTGGCACATGCGTGGTCCCTAGGATGGGAAGCAAGGCCCGATCGTGGATTTCCAATCCGACCATCGGGCCACGGTATTTTCATTTTCGGGTACCGAAAGAGCTTTTTTTTGTGAAGCAGCTACAGGGTGCACATTTGAGTATCTCGCAAGACCTCTGCGTAGTGGTAGGAGAACTCATACGCACCACCTATCACATGCCATATGCACGCGCTAGCCATCTGGGAATCCCTGCGGCTTCCTGCGTTGTCCCGTCGAATCCGCTGGAAACTGACCGGATTTGAACTAAGGGTACACTTTCCGTCGCTCAAAAAATTCCAAGAAAAATGTGCTACGACACATCATGTTATGTGCTAAATTTTGACCGTTCAACGCGTTGGCGAACGGGTGCACCAGCGCGCCCGGTACGGCCATACCGCATGTCCCTGGGCCCTGTTTTCCCTAGTTAGCAAACTAAACGAAGTCAGAAAACCGCGCGGCTTCACGTGGCGTCATTTTATGTGTCCTAGTAACCACTGCAAAAGTCCGATTCGGGATACGGCAATTATCTTAGAAAACCCTTCATGAACAGGGCTATCACGTCCAGAGTTCTATCTTTTGGGGAAGTGAGAAGGAAATGGCCCGTGATAACGTATAGTTTGTCGGAACGAAGCCATATTTGGCACATGCATGGTCCCTGGGATGCGAAGCAAGGCCCCGGTCACGGATTTCCAATCCGACCATCGAGCGACGGTATTTACATTTTCGGGGTACCGAAATGGCTTTTTTGTGAAGCAGCTACATGTGCGCATTTGAGTATCGTGCGAGACCTCCGCGTAGTGGTAGGAGACCTCATACGCACCACCTATCACATGCCATATGCGCGCGCTAGCCATCTGGGAATTCCTGCGGCTTCCTGCGGTGTCCCGTCGAATCTGCAGGAAACTGACCGGATTTGAACTAGGGGTACACTTTCCGTCGCTCAAAACATTCCAAGAAAAATAATTTTAGGTCTACGACATATCATTTTATGTGCTAAATTTTGACCGTCCAGTGCGTTGGCGAACGGGTGCACCAGCGCGCCCGGTACGGCCATATACCGCATGTCTCGGGGCCCTGTTTTCCCCAATTAGCAAACTAAACGAAGTCAGAAAATCACGCGGATTTGTGTGGCGCCATTTTATGTGTCCTAGTAACCACTACAAAAGTCGGATTTCGGGATATGGCAATTATCTTGGAAAACCCTTCACGAACAGGGCTATCACGTCCGGAGTTCTATGGCTTTTAGGGAAAATGAGTAGGAAACGGCCCGTGACACCGCATAGTTTGCCGGAACGAGGCCATATTTGGCACATGCGTGGTCCCTAGGATGGGAAGCAAGGCCCGATCGTGGATTTCCAATCCGACCATCGGGCCACGGTATTTTCATTTTCGGGTACCGAAATAGCTTTTTTTGTGAAGCAGCTACATGGTGCGCATTTGAGTATCACGCAAGACCTCTGCGTAGTGGTAGGAGACCTCATACGCACCACCTATCACATGCCATATGCGTGCTAGCCATCTGGGAATCCCGCGGCTTCCTGCGGTGTCCCGCCGAATCCGTTGGAAATTGACCGGATTTGAACTAGGAGTACACTTTCCGTCGCTCAAAAAATTCTAAGAAAAATATTCTTAGGTCTACGACACATCATTTTATGTGCTAAATTTTGACCGTTCAGCGCGTTGGCGAACGGGTGCACCAGCGCCCGGTACAGCTCTCCCGGGGGCCTGTTTTGGCCTGATGGGAAACTGAATGTCATATTTGGATTCCTCTCATTTTTAGGTTCAAAAGATAATATGGATGTTACATTTGGATTCCTATCATTTGTATGATAAATTTAGACATATTATTTATCGAATTCTGATTAACAGATTTAAAGATATTAATTATTTCATATTAAATAAAAAGACAAAAAATAAAATCATTTATTGTTATTTGAATTCTATATTATTATTACTTTTAAACAACAACTGATTTTTTTTAATTTCCCAATCCGTTTTCGGCGAGGGTTCGTACCCCGAGGGCGGTCGTCGGCGTAGCTGTTATATGCCGAGGACGGAGATACGCCGAGGGCTTCGACGTCAACGCCGAGAGGGAGCTACGCTGACGGCCGCCGTCGGGGTAGACTACGCCGACAGCCAGCTGTGTCTAGGGTTTAGGGTTTAGGGGCGTAGCAGGCCATTCCTGTAGTGTCAGTTCTTATTTACCCTCCATTTTTATATAGTCAAAGTCAATTTTGCTAATGTTATGTTTGGCAAAAGATGTCCAAGCAAAGGTTTTGAATATAATTTGTTGTTATTATTATTAATATTGTTGTTGTTGTTTTTTTTTTTTTGAATTTTATGTTGTCGTTGTTATTGTTATAGCTATGTTTTTCAGCTTGTCCTTTAGGGCATGTTTGCTTAGTACATGATAGGAGTATGTAGGATTGCAATGTTGATTTAGCTGTCAACATGGCTAAATAGTTGATTAGATGACTAAGTGCTGAAATCTGACACAGATTAAACCACCATGTAGTGGAAAACTGCATAAAATTCGTCCAGGTGGTGGTTTGTGCAACACGATAAGTGGGACATGGTACTCTAGGACACTTTTTTGGACAAATTTGAGGAAGTCACCTGTTGGACGGCACCATTTAAATTCTGGACTGGGATTCAGTGACTGGGTGTAGGCCAGTCACGCCGTAACTGGATCTCAGATCCACCCTACACTCTCCATCCAACGGCTCCAATCAAGCGATTCTATAATTTTGTCAAATTTGTCTTTTTTGCTGCGCTCAAAATACAAAGTATTTTTGATTGAAATTTTCGTACTTACAACATGATTCGCGTTGGCAACATGTACAATTTTTTGTTTTGAATTTTTTGATGATTTGAAAAAAAAATTCAAATCATCAAAAAATTCAAAACAAAAAATTGTACATGTTGCCAACGCGAATCATGTTGTAAGTACGAAAATTTCAATCAAAAATACTTTGTATTTTGAGCGCAGCAAAAAAGACAAATTTGACAAAATTATAGAATCGCTTGATTGGAGCCGTTGGATGGAGAGTGTAGGGTGGATCTGAGATCCAGTTACGGCGTGACCGGCCTACAGCCAGTCACTGGATCCCAGTCCTTAAATTCTATCTACTCGAAGGCGTGATCTATGCTGAGCAAACCACTGCAACAGTCGTTTCAACACAGTTGTACACGTGACCACTGACAGAGCTTGCGGGGTGCTCGAGAGGATAGAGAGAAGAGAGGGATGGTAGAGGAGGGACCTACAGAAATTCACTTTGGTGCTCGAGCTCCATTTAGCTAAGGGACCTACAGATAATGTTGTAATCTATCAACACAAAAGAATGTCAATCTGAAATGGGTTATCTAATGGACTTAACAAAATGACAAAATCTGACAGATTTTGGATGGCTGAATGTGTGCACTGTTCACTACTTTAGATATCAGAATTTGGCATTTTTGTGGGAGAGTATGAAAAAAAAAGAGACCAGTAACATATGGTGTTGTCCCGCGTGGGCCCCACTCGCAGTGATCCAAAGTATTTCGAACTGTGAGGGGAAATCTGGAAGTGGAGAGGGCAGAGCGCGCGTCGCCTGTTTGGGTGGGGTGATGTTGATTATGGACTCCGTAGCTTTTCTCGGTATAGTGTGGGCTTGCTCTGCATACATCTGAGCTTGCTCGCTCACGAAGTAAAGTAGAGTTGTCACATCAGAGCTTGTCGCTCTTAAGAAATTTCAGAGCTTGTGTCAGTGCATGGCATGCAGAGCGGCAAACTGGCACCACATGCGCTCGCTAGCACCATCGGGGGCATCCAGCGACGCCGAAACTACCAGTGCTCGCTCACAAGTGCCTCGACTTTTTCTAGATAAGGATGTACTACTACTGTTGAGAAGCTGACCTCAGTCAGGTAGATTTCGAACTTTCTACTATTCCCAGTCCTTACTGCTAGGAATATTTCCGACAATAAACGAATTTCTATCATCTATATATATGATAGGAGTACAAGGAGTTTCCTGTGTTTCAATCGTACTTCCCCCGTCCACGAATAAGTGTACATATAGCTTTTTGTGTAACTCAAACATTACTAATTTTGACCATTTTTTAAGGAAAGAGTAGCAACAGTCATGACACTAGATTAGTACCACTAGATCAATCTTGAAATGTAGTTTCTAATAATTTCATGTCACGTATGTTTCTATTCTATGATAAAAACGTTGGTCAAATTTGAAAATGTTTACTTAGATAAAAACCAGATTTCTTGTAGATATGGCCATTCATGGAGTAGCATTTCTTGTTTCCAGGAGGGGTGACCACTAGCCCAACTAGACGCACTGTACGAGTAGCTCTATAGCCACGTCCTAGCACCATCTAGCTGTAGCAATGGCAGTTAATTTGCACGTCCCAGTGCTCTAAATTGTCTTGTCGAATCAATGGTTGGGGCAGTATGACCAAAGATACGTCCTTGTTTTTTACTAGGCAATGAAGATACGCGACCGACGGAGAGAGAGGAAAACAGAGTACTACCTCCGTTTCAGTTTATTAGTCTTATGCGTGTCCCTAGCTCGTCTAATTGATAAATTTAAAAAAAACTCAGCTAAGTGGCCAACTTAATACTATGAGTTATATGTTACAAATAATGTATCATTAGAAATTTTAGATTTTATATTTTATAATAATACATTTTTTATGTTATATAGGTCATTTTTTTGATTATACTATAGGTCAAATTGATGACCTAGGGATACACACATGACTAGTAAACTGAGACGGACTGAGTAGTATGCTGAGATTTCTCGCACCTCACCCTTCTCACGAGAAAGCTAGCTATGATCTGACACCACCTGAGCTCCCGCGTGTCCGTGGCACAGAGTCTGCCAAAGTCACGCACGCTTGGACATGGGGCTAACCCGTCCTCTAAAAACTATTGGATTCCATTTCCTAGCCATTGGACCTTATTCAGATCAGATCGGTGCGAATTACCATTCCATACAAACAGCTCTTACATACTTCTACGGTGAAATTGAATCTACAACAAATAAACTAGATTAGAAACACTCCACAAACTAGCCCGAGCAGGCCAAATCGGTTACCTTGAGCGGGATTTGAGCTCTTGGTAGTGGGCCCCAATTTGCTAATAGCCTGCTATTAGGCTAGCTAATGACTACTAGTGTGTTCTGTGCAAACAATTACAACAAAAAGTTCTCTGCAAAACTAAACAGAAGTTGTGGTTTTGTGCGCCATTAGCCCCACCGAGTGGTGTAAAGTGCTATTCGCTCTCTAATTAGTCTACTTTCTAGAAAAAAACAGACAATTTAGGGAAGCATTAATTACTACTACCTCTATTCCAATGAATACGCCTTTTTTTCTAAAGTCAAGCCAAGTCAAGTTTGACAAAAAAGACAAACAAAATCTATCAACAGATAGCAGTTTCCATCCACCACACACTTGGAATATCTGAAGGCTAGGAAAAACACGGGAATCCTCAAAATCATAATTAAATAATGGCAAAAATAAATATAATGATATGATTAGGTTATTATAACGCAGATACCACCTAGTTGCAGCGGACCCCACGTTTTGGTCTAATATGTTGCACCTAGCCCAAACAGAGGGTACATAATAAGTTGAGAGAACATTAATTGCACATAAAGGTGAAATTAAAAACATAGAGACCGTGCACATACAAAATATTTGAACATCATGTAGTATAGCATGAATTAAATGACTCATGGCGGGTAATTAACTCAAAAATCATTATAGTGTGTCCCGTGGTAGCTAGTCTACTACTAGTTTAAAATCAAAGATTCACATCACCTTACAGGCCCGATAGATACGGTATAGAGGAACTGGCCCACATGTAAGGTATGTATTAAGATTTAAAACGCTTGGGTTGTGCAAGGTGTAACACATTAGACGAAAACATGGGGTCATCTACAACTAGTGTTTGATTTATGTGTTTTGTGCAACATGTGCGCAATTTACTCGTACACTAGACGGGCAGCGCGCTTCACCGCGCCAGTTGCAAATCATTCTTAAATGGCTTGTTCTGTGCTTTCTATCTTTTGGTTTCATAATATAAGTTTCTTTGTATGACTATTATAGAACTCATACTATATATGCTTATCATCACCAAATAACTGTCTTTCTAAACACTTGAGTTTACAAACAACCTGTAGCACTTTAAACCGGATGGCAACTCGTTCTCTTTTTGCTGATGATAAATCTAGATTTTTGTTCACACCATTGAAACCAAATGTATCAATCAACTCTGATTTCCATGAAATCTCATACTTCCTCGGACTTCTTGGTGGAACGCTCGATGTTGGTATCCCCGCAACACTGAGGATAAGATTCTTGCTCCTAGAGCGTGCAATGATGTGGTTTTACAGAGCGGTGTAGGTGCAGAGGTGCCCCCGATGTGCATGTCGCCTTATGGCTCTGCATGTATAGGTCCCCGCGCCTCATCCACCGCACCTCCACCGACAGAGATCTCGATGACGATCGTTACATAGTGCGGGGTGGCAACCTCTTCCGTCCTAGGGTGCGGCGACTCGCATCAAGGTCCCCGCGGCTCCACCAAAGGAGATTTGAACGACGATCTTGACAGAGCGTGGGGCGGCAACCTCTTCCTAGGGCGCATCGGCGGCTCTTGTTCAGCTCCGCTGCAGGGTGTGATATGTCGTTCGGGAATGGGAGACGACAGAGGTTCCTGTTCAGCGCCGCTTCATGGTGGTACGGCAACAGGTCCAGGAGCGAGCGGCGGTGATGGGTCCTATCTAGCACCTCTCTAGGGTGGGGCAGGTAGTCCGGGAGCGGGAAGCCGTGGTGGGTGGGGCGGCGGTGAACCCTAGAGCTCGGGTGAAGGGAAGAGGAGAAAGAGAGAATGGATGGGCATGGTCGGGTGTGGGGAGGTGCGAGCATGCGAGGAAAAGCGCCGAAAGAGGTGCCTCCTTTTCACTAGTACACGTTTGACTATATATGACGATTTGGGGCTGACGTTTGGGGGAACTGTGGGCGATTGTAAAATTCGTGACGATTTTGTATTTTTGCGTCTTAGATCTGGCTTTGGGCTTCTTGGGCCAGAGAGATAGTGACGCGTGGGGTCCTAAACGTCAACGATTGTCCAAAGATTCCCCGTCTCCGGCCGAAGAGGCAACTCGCGGAGGGAAACGCGTCGCAACATATGGGCCTTTCGGGCCGGCGACACATATGGACCCACACTGTGAGCATCTTTTCACGTACTTTTCTGTCGGGCGCCTCGTTCTCGGACTTGGACCCACACAAGCCCGCACAAGAGTCCAAGGCCAGCCGCATAGGGACCCGCTTTACAAGCTCTGCCTGCACACATGTACTGGCCCTGCCACACTCGGGCCCGCATGTCAGATACGGACACGCGCCTTCTCCGTGGGGCCGGACCTTCAGACCGCATGTAAGGTCGTGTAGTGGCCCACCATTGTCAGTATGAACAACATGGGCTCCACATGTCAGTTGCCGACCCCAATTTTTTTTGCGCACGTGTACACCGGCGGTCTCATTAAGCCCTGTCGGTCCCGCGTGTCAGTGTTGGAGCCAACTGTTAGGGAACTTCGTGGGTCCATGTTTCTGACTTTGCGACGTGGGTACAATATGTCAGGCAAATTGGGCCCACATGTAGTTTACTTTTTCAGTCAGGCCCACTTGTCAGTTACAATTCGCCACAACTTGGGCCCAATTCGGCAGAACAAATGGGCCATGAATGAAGCACTGTTTATTCATTATGAAAGAGGATCCCCCACAACCCAGTTTACATGTTCAAAATTTGACACACGTAACAGACCAAGTACAAAGCCTATTTCGGGAAAATCATGTCGCGGCCACCTTATATAGCCCATAGCTAGGCCGCTAGCAGTTCGAAACCTACGTAAGTTTAGGCCCATGCTAAATTTTATCCGGTCTCCCTCAAAAAAAAAAAAGAATGAAGGGCCGGTCTGTATTCTGTACCTAGATTGTTTTGGCGTTGTTATCCGAACGAAACGGGTTTGCTGTTGCTCCTAAATAAGCCTAATAAAATGAAAACACTATCTGCTTCTTCTAAATTATCTAAAAACTCAAACAAGTATTCCTCTGACCATAAAAGGATGTCGCACGTTTGTGTAAATTTAGTTGTATCCAGTCACTTTTTAATGTACTATATATACATCCGAATTTAGACAAAATCGGCGACATCCTTTTGTGGATGGAGTACAACATTTCGCGGAAGTAACTTAAATACGCTTAATATGATATGACCTTTTTTCCCCTTTTTTTTTTTGAGAGAGAGTAACCTTTTTTTTTCTGAGAACATACGTATCCGCAGGACGACATATAATTACATCTACGAAGATATCAGCCCATAAGCCGAGAAATCAGCCCACTAAGGCCTTCCCCAGCGTGTTTTTTTCAACGGTGCTATAATAAGCGGTCTGGGTGCAAAAACAATTTCTACTATATTTAATCAACCTGCAATGTGGCAACGAACAAGCTGTGGAAGGCGAGACAGCCAAGAACTGAGTAACACCCTAGCTTCATAAAACATGTTTCCACAACATTAAACAAAAGCTATATAAACATGATGAAATCTCATTACATATCTTCTCACAAACTCTAGTGTTTTTTCTGAGCGATGAAAGAAATTCACATGCCAGGATACTACATTAATCATCCTAATTAGCTGAGAGAAAATGCATCAGCACGGTTCCTAATTTCCGTCCTGAAAGTTTCAAGTGAAATCTCAATACATATCTTCACACAAACTCTACTAATTTCCCAGAGCCGGAAAAGGCCTTCACAGGCAAGGATTCTGCAATAATAACCCTAAAAGCTCACAGAAATTGCATTAACGAGGTTGGCAATGTTGCGTCCTCCAACTGAATGATGAAGATAGTAACACATCAGTCGTCATCAGTTATGCATGGTGATGGAAGTTAACAAACAACCAGATTGGGGTCATTCATCATCTGAGTCCAAAGCTCCCCAACTCTTCTTTTAGTTGAGCGTGTTCCTCTATAAGTTTTACATGATCACAAACTCCCCGAGTTTACGCAAACTCACAGATTGGGGTCATTCATCATCTGAGTCCAAAGCTCCCCAACTCTTCTTTTAGTTGAGCGTGTTCCTCTATAAGTTTTACATGATCACAAACTCCCCGAGTTCACGCAAACTCTTGCAAGAAGCCTTGAGCCTTTAAGTCTAGTCTCTACATACAAGTAAATACAAAAGAAGCTAAAGTGAATAAATCAAGTTTCAATTGATTATAAGTATCTCGGCCACAATGAAAATGAGAGCAATCCAGATTATTCAAACATAAAAGTAACACAACAGACAAGCATAAAACTGTGGCAGGCACATCCTGAAAGTTCTTTATATGATGAATTAAAAGACATGCAAACAGATTCTGCCATACTGAGGTATGCTCAGTTTCTCACCTCCTTATTGAAGTTCCACCTGCCATTAGGTGCAATGGTGCATGGTGATGTCGAACAGCGGGATGCCGGGAAATTCACCATTTTAGTCCAAAGCTCCCCGAGTGGCATTTCGTGTGGTGTCACCGAAGTCGAGTCTCTACCTACATGTATGCTGAAGTAAATAAATCCAGTTTAAAATGAACTATCTCGGCCAGAATGAAAACACAAAAATAACACAATAGAAAAGCTTATTTCTAGTCTCAAAACTTACTTATGCTATTTATCATACAAACTTTCATACGTAATTTTATTAATTAGAGAAATGATTGTTGCGTCCTCCAACTGAATGATGAAGATAGTAACACATCACTCGTCATCAGTTATGCATGGTGATGGAAGTTAACAAACAGCCAGATTGGGGCTATTCATCATCTGAGTCCAAAGCTTCCCCAACTCTTCTTTTAGTTGAGCGTGTTCCTCAATAAGTTTTGCATGATCACAAACTCCCCGAGTTCACGCAAGCTCTTGCAAGAAGCCTTGAGCCTTTAAGTCTAGTCTCTACGTACAAGTAAATACAAAAGAAGGTAAAATGAATAAATCAAGTTTCAATTGATTATAATTATCTCGGCCACAATGAAAATGATAGCAATCCAGATTATTCAAACATAAAAATAACACAACAGACAAGCATAAAACTGTGGCAGGCACATCATGAAAGTTCTTTATATGATGAATTAGAAGACATGCAAACAGATTCTTCCATACAGAGGTATGCTCAGTTTCCCAAGTCCATATTGAAGTTCCACCTTCCATTAGGTGTATAAAGCTCTCTACAGCAATGTCTCAGAACTGCAATCTGCTGCACCAGCAAATAAAAAAGCAAGTAAGCTATGACTGAAAAAGGATCAAGTCCTGGATCCAATTTGCAGTGCATTGTTGCTGTTTGGGTTAAAAAAGAATCAAGTCCAGGAGATTATCCTTAGATCTATGAAACCAATTGATAGTTGAGAGTGGAATCGTGCAGTAAAAATAGCAGTAGGGCTCTACCAACCTATGTCTCTAGAAGACTCTACCGTCAGCCTGCATAAACTCTGGAGCAATCAAAGGAGGTACGCTGATGCCTCAAGCTTATTATCAACCTACACCTGCATAATGATGCGACTGATCAAGGAGGTACAAGTTCGGGGCAGCCATCAAGTGATGATGATGAAGGTGATGATAATCCACCTGATTCCCCATCAGTGCAGCAGTTGAGAAGAAGTGGGAGAGATCCAGTTCCTTCCACCAAATATCCACCACATGAATATGTGTTGATGACTGACGCAGGTGAGAAGGCGGCAGTGTCTGATGAGCACAAGAATGAATGGTCAGAAGCCATGCCTCAACCAGCAGTACATCTTGTAGCAAACATTACATGAGCACCAAAAACATAAAGATTTGTTGTTTAAGAATGATTCAAAAACAAGAAGAGCGAGAGAGGAACTAACCTCCAGCAGGATTAATAAGGCTCAGCTAACGTGCTGCCATGCCTTGGAAAGCCTTTCTGTCTGTCCAAAAACTCTTTCGAGTACTGGATCAGGCAAAGGGATCCCTCAACAAGCTGTCTATCTTAGGTTTCTGCAGGATCGAGACTTTCGTGCGGTGTCACCGAAGTTTAGTCTCTACGTACACGTAAATACAAAGGAAGGTAAAGTGAATAAATCAAGTTTCAATTGATTATAACGGCCATAAAACTTGATTATAAGTATCTCACAGTAAAAGTGAGAGCAATCTAGATTATTCTCGAACACAAAAATAACAAAACAGACAAGCATAAAACTATAGCGGACACACCTTGGGTGCGGCAGGCGGTCGGGGAAGACGACCTTCGGTACCGGAGGGTTTCAGGACGGCAACCCCGCCCGCGGATAGACGCGCCATGGGACGGAAGATCCCACCGCTTGTGCTTTGGCATTGTTCGCCTCCCCTCGCTCGGCCGCTGCTCCCGCGCTTCCATGCGCCGGCGAGAACGTCTCTCCGACCGCCCACGTCTAGCCATGCCTTCTCATCCTCGTCTTCGACACCTTCTGCTTGGAGCCACCAGATCTTGCCGAGGAGGAGATGGCAGAGGCGGAGGAGCCGCGGTGCACTCTAACGCTGGATCCGTTCTCTCCCACCGAAAAGATCGAGGCTCAAGAGTGGTACGTCTCCAGTCCTCTACAGGGTCGCCGGCGGCGCCGCCGTGAGTCGCGAAGATGCGGGAGAGACCGAGGGAGGGGTAAACTGGGGGCTTCCGGGTAGCGAGCGGTACTGTGGGCTCAGCATATTGTTTTTTTTTTTTACCTGGGCTCATCATATTGTTAGGGCACGTACAATGCGGTGATGGCAGCCTTCCCTTAGGCATGCCACGTAGGATTTTTGCTTAGTTGGAGGAGAGAGAATTAAGAGAGAAGGCTGCCTTCCCTTAGCTAAGGGATCATCTCTTAGAAAATATAAGGGAAGACTATTTTCTCCATTGTACCACATATGTCTTCCCTTACCAACAATTTCCTATTAAAATTTAATTATTACTATTAATTGCTAGATAACTATAAGAGATAGTGCATTGTATGACACTTATCTATCGCCTTCTCTAACTGATGTGGTCGGATAAGAGAAGGCATGCCTTCCCTCCCTAATAGGATAGTCCCTCTAACAGATGCCTGATTTTAGGGCAGCAAAAAGAAGTATATGACACCTACTTTTTTGTTGCTTTACCAAATGCCCAAATGTAGGGCACGTCATCTCCAACAGCTGCCCTATTTTAGGGCACCAATGCCGCCGCCTTCTTCTTCATTTTTTGCACATTTGCATACATATATGTCAAACAAAATAATATGTAGATGATCCAAGATAATCTCAAACAAATAAAACTTAAATTGTACTTCAATTGTTACAACATAATACAAATAGTTCACCAAATAATTTGCGTTAGGCCGTTGCCGCTCTGTAGCCGACACCTCCGGCAACCTTGCCACGACCCCAAACCCGCCACCCACACCACCAATGCCGCCATTCTTTGGTGAGTTAGGTCGCCTCTCTCTAATCGTAAGAATTGCTATTAGGTAGTCTAATCCTTAATTTGGACCTCTTTGTAACAAACTACACGTATAGTTGGGGTTCAATTCGCGAGTCATTGAACATTCTCAAATCTAAAAACATGCTTGCATTGCTTGGTTCATAGAACTCTTAAACGCGTTAATGGGATATGATCATAAGAATGCATGCCAAATGTGCAAATCGAAATACTTACGTTGAAAAATACATGAAGTTAACTTAGGTTGTTTGGTTCACATGAATTAATAATAACAAAAACATAGGAATCATAACAAACATGTTCAGTTCACGGTCATGCACGTGGAAAATTTACCGATAATATATCGATTCTTCAAGCATATACATAAATTTAGAATGGAAGTGAGGATTGATTCTAAATTCCATACTAATGCATGTTTGTATGGCTAGGATTGGTATATGGATATTTCGATATGGTTAGCTAGCTAGCGCTAGATATAGGAATGTTCTTGTGGGTTAGGTATAAGTGTGTAATATCCTTCCCCATGTGCACTTAATATAAGGGCCGCGTAAGCGAAGTAGTAGGATTGTGAAAGGCCCAGCTGAGATCAGAATGTGGCTTCCTGGATCTAGATGGATTGGGCTGGTAGGTATTTTTGCACAACCATTATTAGCTAGGATAGTGGTATATGCCAAGTAGATCTAAAAGACCACCAGGGGTATACATACTCCATCCGTTCTGAAATAATCTACATTATAGCCCCAAATTTTGTTTTGAAATATTCTAGATTTTAGCTTTTAGTCAACATCAACACTAAAAACGAAGTTGTTTTACTCTCTTTATATTATTGGGCGTTGCTATTTTCAATGTTGCTTGGATTGGTTGTTCACATATGTATGCAAGTACGTATGCTAATAAATGCAATACTAATTTGTCTCATTTTTCCTAGAATGTAGATTAAATCAGAATGGAGGGACTATGTTGGTAAGTGGGTGGATATCGCCGAAAATAAATTTTATACTGCTTTCATTTACCGGCCGCCGTCCATATTTTCACTGGTGAAGATAGATAAATGAACTAGTGCATGCGCCAGTTCTCATTTGTCCAATTTGCGACCTTTCAGTGAGACGAAATAATGGAAATAGTTAGTTGAATGAAGTGAAGTCTTTCACGTTTTTTGTCTTTCGTGCCCAATGTCTACATCCTATATATGTACTTTACAATATGTGGTGACAACTACTCCCTCTGTTTGGGATTATAGGGCCTTTTAGCCAATTTTCTAATACCAAGAAAATCCATAACTTTCATCATTAATTAGTGCATGCACTAATAGTATCACATGCATGAAAGAAGAGAGAGAAAAATGAGAGCATGCATTGGTGAAGAGAAGATATAATAAATGAGATAGGCCTTATAATACCAAACATTTTAAAAATACTCTCCGGCCTTATAATCCCGAACAGAGGGAGTATATTGTGCCCATCGAAATTGCTTCACGTACGACAGTTTACGTACGACATCTGTACGACACTACCTTTTCGTCGTGCTAATAATATGGCTTAGTGCTGAATATCCCAGCCCAATAGCCCATGATTCCGGCTCAAACCCAATTACCCAAACATGTGATACTCCATACTCTGCCCAACCCGACCAAAACATATGTACGAACTACCTTTCCATGACTCGGTCCAGTAACGATTCGTTTTGTACGTTATTTTTCATAGAAATCCAAAAATATTATCTTGAAATAATTAATTTCATAAGTATTGCTCAGTGGTCGGTCCGACAGACGCAAACTAGAAATTTGTCCGGCCGCACGTATTACACCACTATAGACTCTCATTGTCGTGGTGTAGACATATGCCTAAGTGTAGGCTTGTGAGGTGTGGGAGTAGCTTATACAGCCGGCGGCATCTGCAGGCGGGATTGGGCACTAGCGTGCAAACTGACACACGATGTACCCAGGTTCGGATCCCTCGTGGTGAGGTAACACTCCTACTCCTGTTGTGTTCTTGTTATTTCACGGTGGATAGGTTACAACTTGCTCCTTGAGCTGTATGTGGTTGTCCGGCTAGAGCTGTCGGATGAAGTAGTCTAGGGTTTCTTCCTGGACTAAGTGACTGATCGATCGATCGACCCCCTTCCTCTGGAGACCGCACCCCCCTTATATAGGGCTGAGGAGGTGCTGTACATTGGTGGGTCCGGCTCATTACACACTGACAGGCGGACAGGTTGGCCAGCTGGCTTCAGCCAACCAGCAGGGGGCCAGCCGGATTTGGCCAACCAGCTGCTAGATATTGTCGAGTCGTGGACTCTGATATATCGGGGGACCATCCCCCCAACACTCATGCCACTACCTACTTCCAAGCATGAAAGTTCCTTGTGGCACCATCCACATCCTTCCTAGACAGGAAGTTTACCCCATGGCGACATTCCGGCTCTTGCGCGACAACAACGCCGCGGGGTCGCGTGGCGGCCTCTTCTTCGATGTCGACGCCACGGGGGTAAGGGGGATGGTGGCGGAATATACCTCCTCATTCACAACAGTGAAGGGACCGGTGGCCGCCGAGGAGGAGGGGGCGCGGCCGCGACGCTAACCCTAGGCACGGGCGCGGTGTCGACAGGGCTTCGGGAGGTCGTCGATGGTCTCCATGGCAAGCGTGGTAACATAGATGGTGTTGGTAGGTACTAGGGGTGCAACCGGAAGCTTCTCGCTTTGTCGTTGTCCCCTCTCGCATGATTTTTTTGTCAATTTTAGAAGTTATCGAGGTTGTACTGTGTAAGTTAGCGAAAGCCATCCGACGTGGGGCCATAGTGACTTGTTCCTCGTACGTGAGTGGTGCATGGAGAATAGAAAATTAAGGCTGAGAATCCCGGCGCGCGTCCGAAAATCGACTGCACGGAGGTGGTTCTATGGTTTTGTAAAGTTCATTTTTTTAGAAAACTGGTGGGGGACCACTTATGGCATTGCTCTTGGAGCTTTTTCTTTTGCCCCGATTGCTAGATTTTTAGTTTTTACAGATTGGAAACAAATATACAATTTTTTTGGATATGCTCTACCCTCTAGAACACTCTGTCCAAGAATGATCAAAGGGGTAAGAAAAGAAAAGAAAAAAGTAAAGCCAGCACTCCGATCCAAAGCCCAGCCCAAACCACAACCTAAACCGCTCGTTGCTCGCATGAAGGAAGCTAGCTACCACCACGTAGGATCGTACAGACATCGTACCTAAACTGTCGTACGTATAGCAGCGCCGTTGTGCCCATAAAACGGATCCATTTGCATGTACCTACCTAGGTTTATTTGCTTGTCTTTCATGTATTCGCTCGTGATGGCAAAAAAATTGCACATCGCACCAATATTGTACGGAACTTTTGGTACTCCCACCGTTCACAATTACCCTGTGTTTAAGGTTCAGTGAAAGTCAAACTTTACAATGTAAAGTAAAGTAAACCAACCCTTGGTTGGATGGTTAGGTGGGTGGTTGTACCCCTACCCCACCAGAGTTCAAACCCCAGGTTTGACACTGGTGTTTCTCATATTTGGCGGAATATTCTTCAGTGGGAGGCGACGTTCCCGTCGATAGCGAGGCGTCCGTGGTGACTTCGTCAATCTCAAGACCTGACCCGCCGGCTCAGTATCTCGGAGGTGCTCATAGGGCTAGGGTGTGCGTGCGTGCGTTCATAGGGGTGAGTGTATGCGCGTGTATGTGAGCGTCTGTGTTGTACTGTGTTTCGCAAAAAAAAAAGTCAAACTTTACAATGTTTGGCTAAAAATATCGGGGAAATAATACATATTGTATAAAAGAAATACTATTAGAATAATCTTAGAATGCATTTTTATGTCATGTAAATTTTACCGTTGATATGTTTTGTTAGATTTTCAATCTTTGTTCAAATTTAAAAAAACTAACTTTGTCAAATCCCAAAACGTGGGATATAAATAAAGATAGAGGTAGTAATATGTTGCAGCTATCCCAAATATATACTATAGTAGTATTTGTTTTAGGCCCTTAACAACATATCTGAGATCTAGGCCTCTCAGTATGGGCTTGGGGTCAAACTTTAGGTTTAATCAAAGTCTAACTTTACAATTTTTGACTAAAAATATAGGGAAAACATAATATGTAGAATAATAAAATTAGTACTATTAGAATCATCTTGGAATGTGTAGAGCACAAAATTTTGCGGGGAAGTCAAACGTAACTAACTTTTACCAAGTTTGTTGAGAAACCTATCTATATCTAGACTAGTCACAATGGGAGTATCATATACTAGTATCATGCATATGATATTAGTCTATGATACTACCTCCACAATGGGTAGTAACATATTTGTGATATCATACAATAATATATTCATTAGGTTGTAGACTCATATTGCATTGGAAGCCATTATGTTATGGTCTCTACCTATGATACTACTTCCTCCGTCCTGGTATATAAGTCACAATCTGCTAATATCCCGGCCCAAGGTAAGCGCTGATTGGGGTGGAAATTTGCTCCCTTGCAGTAATTAAATTTCGGTAGTTGAACGATTTGTGTCTAATTAAATGGTTTCTTTAAATTTGATAACCGAAACAGCCAATCAATATCCGTACTTCCCACCTAGCGCCATGCATGGCAGTTACTACTCCAAGAAAAGCTACGGGGAGGGAGAGAGAAAGTGCGGCTTGGGTGGAATTATACTGCCTAATTAACAACAATCAATGCAAATTGTGCCTAAGGTTTCTGGACTGCATGAAATTGGGATTGTGCCTTAAGAATCAGGACGGAGTGAGTACTACCTCCTCGTTTCTCTCTCCCGCATGCATTCCTTTTATTTCTCTCGCATGCACAGCCAATAGCTGGTCCACAATAACTACTCCCCATTAACTTCTTTCCTAATTTTCTGCTAATCTCCTGGCATGCGTCATGCATGGCCAATAGCAGTGCTGCTGTCGTCCCGATATTTTGGTAAGTGTTAACGGCAAGGAGGGGCAGTTCTGGGACAAATGGGGCATAGCACACCCTGCGCCTTAAGCCTTGACTAAAAACCAGAAAAAAAATTACGCCTTAATCCTTGGGAAGGAGGGAGTATCATTTCTCTCATCATTAATTGCAACGACACGTCAGCTTTTTGCCAACATGGCATGCATGATACCATCTACGATACCCCCATTGTGGCTAGTCCTATAATACTACCAAACATATATAGTATCATATTAAAATATAGTTTATGATGAATCTAATGGCATTGATTGGTTATTATAGATGCTGACATTTTTCACGTAAACTTGGTCAAGGTAGACGTTGTTTGACTTTCAAAAAACAAAGTACGCTCTATTTTTGGCAGAGGGAGTATATTTCATGATAATTCTAATTGTATCATTTTGAGCTGCCTTCTCGTAGGCTCGTAGCTGCCTTGATGGATTAGGCTGGGCCAGCATGGTGGCGTCCCTGATTTATTTTGCCGTTTATTGTGATGATCAGAGATAATCATTGTCTTTGTGTGAGATTGTCATCGACCGCTTGCGTGAATTCTTGATTTAACAGTTTCACATGCTTTGATGCGGGTGTTCGTTATGTGAGCAGTACTTCCGTTCATCGCATTGTTTAGTTGCTGTTTTGAAATTATATCTGGCGTTAAGGTTAATTTTTTGAATTTGAACAAGTAGATCGTATCTCATCATGTAATAAAATAAAATCGGAACGTACATTTCCTCAGACTGGCATGGCATTGATTTGAAAGCACAATACAGACCTTGGGAGGTGTATAGTAGTATTTTAATTAATTACTGGAACTACAACTCGAGATGGCGTGCTATGATGGCCGCCAGTACAGCTACTCCTAGTCTAGTCTCGGTTGACACTCCCTCGAAAGTTGAAAAGAAACCGAGAGAGAGAGTGAGAGCTAGCGTTCGTGAGCAAGCCATTCCTTGGTTCACGAGCTAGGTCTAGGCGGCGATGGGGGACGGCGCCCCCGCCGTAGGAATGCACAGACCAAATCTGCGTCGGCGGCCAAGATTGACGCCATCTCCGACGAGCTTCTCAGTCTGGTGTTCGTGTGCCTCACCTTGCCTCTCGATATCGACCGCGCAGGGTTCACCTGCAGGCACTGGCGCCACGTCATCGCGTCGGAGGGCTTCCGCGCGCGTCCTCTGCTCTTACCACGGCGCGCCACCATCCATTGTCGCTGGGCAGTACCGCGTCAACAAGCGCGTAATACTTACTCCCTCTGGTCGGGTATAGAAGTAGTGCGTGTCCCTAGGTCGTTAATTTGATAAACTTAATATGAGTTATATATTGCAAAAAATATATCATTAGAAACTTCAGATTTTTATACTTTCCAATGGGGGAGTGGAGTTTTAGCTCCCGGGTGCATATGCTCCCGGGATTTGAAATGCATCTTAGACAAAGTTTGAAATGCCAAAAAAATTCAAATGAAAAAATCGCACGTACATCTTCACATGCTAAGTGTGTACAAAGTTGTTCCATGAAAAATGGACTTGTCATGTGACCTGTGTAAAATAGACAAAATTTGGTGCTTAAAATAATGTTTTTGTAGTGACCTCACCTTTGAAAAGTGAGAGTCCATGTGCATAAGTGCTAGTCCCGGATCGAAATGCTAGCACACACAGTTTAAGATGAAATACCATAAAGCAAAGGTCATCATTACAACGTATGATCCAGCGGAAATAAAATAGTTTGATACAATTTGCATAGCTCAAGGCTAGCACAAATATCAGAGTTCAAACAGCAAAGGAAACAATAGCATGGAGTCCTCTTTCTTCATGAACGCCACAGGCAGACATGTTGGGCAAAGACTCGTGATCCTAATCAACATCTTCAGCTAGAGCAATGACCTGCAACATGAAACGTTGCAGCCCGAAGGTCAATACATTTTGGAATTGTATTGGCAAATGACACTTTGGTGGACACAAATGGCAACCTAACACATACGTGCACATTTGGTTGGTAGAGCTCAAGGCAATTTGCATAAAGCCAACTTTATCCTATCATTTGTCAAAACATTTTCTTTCATTCTAATTAATAGTACCATTGGTAAATCTCCAATGTACCTTCCTACCCTTGTTCACCCACAATATTTTAATTAAGAAATTGGGATGAGGAGATCTTCGAACAAGTGACTTGTCAGTTCGCTCAAGTTGTCCATAACCGGGGACACGGCTAAGTACTTAGATTTTTACACTCTCGAGAGGTTGTACAGCTTTACCCACATGGCCAGGTCAATCCTTCTACCTCGATGCACATTCCTGCTCAAGGACAGGTGTAGACCATGGCCGAGACTTTCTGTGTGTAATCACCCAAACCATACTCTACAGGCCGCGCTTCACCTACAGTAACCACCTCTACCACCACCTGGCCCACAGGATCCGGGTTCATACAACATACTTTGTCAAGCCAGTGCCCATATAGCATGTGGTTGTACGGAAAGCTAATGAGCAAGGTTGTCTACAATCTCTTTAAGCCTAGGTGACTTTCCGCAAGTGTGTACTAGTACCAGGGCAAACTCCCTGATACAGCCACCCTCTCCAATGCTCCACCATTCACCCAGGTAGTTCATTAAACTTAGTTGTTTTTCCTTAACCTCTAGCAAAACCTTTTTCATGGTATAGCTGGTAACAACTAAATTTAATGGCGGCTAAGGGAGTCTAGAAGAGGTGTAGCTAAACTACTAGGATTTGCTAGCAAGCATAGAGCATAAACCCTAGACATGTCTACTATAAAAGTACTACAGTGCAAGAATAAAACTAGGACTTTTGGTGTGTGTCACTTGCCTGATCAGCGGGAGGAGTTGCAATCCTCGCAGTCACAAAGGTTTCAGGTGTCACAGTCACAATTTACAAGCATGCATACATAGCACCATAAACACATTGCATACATAGATATGCACAAACAGAAAAATATGGATGCAGTATGTATCTTAAACATGATCATCACGACTTAGTTGTTCTCTAGTTGCAACTATATGCAAGATGACATGAACCATATTTTAAATTTACAGAAAACATTTATTGCATTTTATCTCATTTGAAAAAGCCATAATGCTCCTTTTTAGGGTTCTGCAATATCTGCAAACAAAAGTTTGGCAAATGGTCCATGCAATGATTCTAAAATGATCTACACATTCCACTGATTCCAGAGAGTATTTATTTGCATTATTTGGATGTGTGAAACATTTTATGTGCCAATGTTAGTCATTTAAATGGATCTGCAAAAACAGTAAATAAAAGTTGTGCTACAGTGACATGTGATGTGCCTAAAATATTCTTCACATTTTTCTGAATCCAATGGTACCTTATTTGTTATTTTTGGACGTGTAGAACTCAAGATATTGATTTTGCAAGTTTTCAGATGTTTTCAGCAATTTCTGGAAATAAACAGAATTGGATTTATCTGGGGCTGCCACTTGGCGCGACGTGATTGGCTGATACCCTTTCGCGCGGATCGGCCTGTGGATCACGCTCAGGGCCGTCAGATCTTATGTGATCTAGATGGTTCAGATCTAACCGCTACGGGGGGCGACTGGGCGGCTGACTTACGGGGCCCGCATGGCGCTGACGAGGCGGTGACGCGGCGATGACGTGGGCGACGACGGGGTCAACGGCGAGGGCGCGGGTGGCGTCTGCGGCTCGGCGGCGCTCGGCGGCGAAGCTCCGGTGGCTCCCGGTGATGGAGAGGAGGTCCACGAGGTGCACCTCGACGCGGTGAAGCCAGTGGCGGTGACGGCGTGCTCGGGAGCTTTCTGGAGCGGCGACGAGGAGCGGACGGAGGCGGGGCGGGCACGGCGACGTGCTGACGCGGACGTCGATGGCGCTGCGGTGCACGAAAAAGGACGTGGAGAGGGTCAGCGTGTGCGCCCGAAGGAGGGGGTTCGACGGAGACCAAAAGGAGGCGGAGGGGCTCACCGGCGGCGTCGTAATCGTCGACGAACGACGACGGTACCGCGCGGCAACGACGATGAAATTAGGCAGCCTGGGGGTGAAATCGAGCGGGGAAAAAGGGGAGGTGGAGGAGCGGGAGGCGGGCTTTAAGGGGAAGGCGCGGACGAGGCCGGGGGCGTGCAGAGAGAGAGGGAGAGGTGGCCGACGGCGATGGGGTCGTGCAGATCGTGCGCGAGCAGGAGGACCAGCGGTTGAGGATGGTGGAGTCGACGGGGTGGGGCCTGCCTGGCAGTGGGGTGGGCGGCTGACGGGCGGGGCCCGGGCGACAGAGAGGGGGTGGAGAGAGGGCGCGCGTGCGTCGCCCGAATGGGCCGTGGCCGTTCGGCTGGCTGGGCCAGCCCAACTGGGCCGTTGCCCTGCTGCGTTTTTTTTTTTTTGTTCCTTTTCTTTTTCTTTTCTGTTTCCTTATTTGTTTCTTTGCTTTCCATTTTAAATAGAAAAGGGCAAGACAAATTCAGAAAGAAAAAACCGATAAGATATCTGTGGGTTCCTTGAAAGTTGTACAACAACACGGAACCATTTTTAGTTCAACATAATTTTTATAAATTCAAAAATTTGCATACATGCATATGTGGCTTTAAAATACCATTTTAGGGTTTGCACTTTGAATTAGAATTTGAAATTTTTCCTAGATGCAAAAATGCCATGATGCTCATGAATGCAATGCATGAATTTGAAATTTGAAATTTTGGGATGTTGCAAACCTACCCCCCTTAAGATGATTCTCGTCCTCGAGAATCGGAATGGCTAGCAAATAGGTGCGGGTGGTCTTCTCGAAGATCATCTTCTTGCTCCCATGTAGCTTCTTCCTCAGTGTGATGATTCCACTGAACTTTGCAGAACTTGATCGTCTTGGTATGAGTAACTCTTTCTGCCGTCTCGAGTATCTTGATTGGCTTCTCTTCATATGTGAGATCACTCTCCAACTGAACATCCTCAAGTGGCACTGTATCTCTCAGCGGGGTCTCTGCCATATCTGGGTGACACTTCTTCAGCTGACTCACATGGAACACACTATGAACTGCAGACAGAGATTCTGGCAATTCCAGCTGATACGCTACTTCACCTTTGCGAGCTAGGATCTTGAATGGTCCTACAAAGCGGGGTGCTAACTTTCCTTTGACTCCAAATCTCTTCACACCACGTAGTGGTGAGACTCTGAGGTATGCCCTATCACCAATCTCATAGGTCACTTCCCTACACTTCGAATCAGCGTAGCTCTTCTGTCTAGATTGGGCTATCTTCAATCTATCTCTGATCAATCTGACCTTCTCTTCAGCATCCTTGATCAAGTCTGGGCCGAATAGGCTTCTTTCTCCTATGCCACTCCATAGCAGTGGGGTGGTGCACTTCCTTCCATACAATGCCTCAAATGGAGCCATACCAATGCTTGCTTGGTGGCTATTGTTATACGAAAACTCTGCGTACGGCAAATTCTCATCCCAGCTAGATCCATAGTCCAATGCACAAGCTCTCAACATGTCTTCTAGAATTTGATTTACTCTTTCGGTCTGTCCATCAGTATGTGGGTGAAACGCTGTGCTGAACTCAAGTCTAGTTCCCAATGACTCATGTAATTGACGCCAAAAGTGGGAAGTAAATTGGGTACCTCTATCTGACACAATACTCTTGGGCACTCCGTGCAAACAAATGATTCTGTTCATGTATGTCTTGGCTAGTCTGGCACTTGTATAGGTGGTCTTCACTGGAATGAAGTGAGCCACTTTAGTCAAACGGTCAACTACGACCCAAATAGAATCATATCCCAATCTAGTCTTTGGCAGTCCTGTGATAAATCCATGCCGATATTCTCCCACTTCCATTCCGGTACAGGTAGTGGTTGCAACAGTCCTGCTGGTTTCTGATGTTCTGCCTTGACTCTGTTACAAACATCACACAGTGCAATATACTCAGCAATGTCTCTCTTTAGGTTTGTCCACCAGAACCTTTCCTTCACATCCATATACATCTTGGTATTACCAGGATGAATGGAGTATGGTGAATCATGTGCTTCTTGAAGAATCAATTTCCTAAGCTCAGGATCCTGGGGTACACAGATACGCTTCTCAAACCATATGGTTCCTTGCTCATCTTCATGAAATCCTTTTGCTTTGCCTTTGCTCATATTGGCTTTGATTTCCTCAATTTCTTTGTCTGTCTTCTGAGCTTCTCTGATCTTATCCATTAGCGTTGGTTGAACTTCAAGTGACGCCAAATAACCTCGTGGAACAATCTCCAGTCTAAGGTCTTTAAACTGTTCACACAATTCCTCAGGTAGTTCTCCTGCTGTGAGACTGTTCACATAACTCTTACGGCTCAACGCATCGGCTACAACATTAGCCTTTCCTGGATGGTACAACAAACTCATATCATAATCCTTTATTAGTTCCAACCATCTTCTTTGCCTCATGTTCAGCTCCTTCTGAGTGAATATATACTTCAGGCTCTTATGGTCTGTGAACACATCGCAATGCTTTCCCATCAGATAGTGTCTCCACACCTTGAGGGCATGAACAACAGATGCTAACTCTAAGTCATGAGTTGGATAGTTTCTCTCATGAGGCTTGAGCTGTCGCGAAGCATAGCACACTACTTTACCATCTTGCATTAGAACACCTCCAAGTCCTTGACGAGAAGCATCACAGTACACTTGGAAATCCTTATTGATATCCGGCAAACATAGAACCGGTGCACTTACTAAGCGTTGCTTCAGCTCCTGGAAACTAGCTTCACACTCATCAGTCCAAATGAATTTCTTCTCTTTCTTCAACAGTTCAGTCATAGACTTTGCTATCTTGGAGAAATTCTCAATAAACCTCCGGTAGTATCCCGCGAGTCCTAAGAAACTCCGGATCTCTCCTGCATTCTTGGGTGACTCCCATTCGGTTACAGCTGCAACCTTACTTGGGTCCACTGCGACTCCTTCTGCTGAAACTATATGTCCAAGGAATCCAACTCTATCTAACCAGAACTCACACTTGCTAAACTTGGCATACAACTTGTGCTCTCTAAGTTTCTCCATGATTAGGCGCAAGTGCCTCTCGTGTTCGGCTTCATCCTTTGAGTATATCAATATATCATCGATGAATACTACCACAAACTTATCCAAATATTCCATGAACACTTTGTTCATCATGGCCATAAAATATGCCGGGGCATTTGTTAGTCCAAAGGGCATAACGGTATACTCGTACAGACCGTATCTAGTAGTGAATGCGGTCTTGGGTATGTCTTGCTCCCTGATCTTCATTTGGAAGTAGCCCGATCGAAGATCGATTTTAGAAAACACCTTTGCTCCCTTCAATTGATCAAACAGGTCGTTGATATTAGGTAACGGGTACTTGTTCTTGATAGTGACTTCGGTGAGTGAGCGATAATCTATCACCAATCTCTTACTATGATCCTTCTTCATCACAAACAGAACAGGTGCTCCCCATGATGACGAACTTGGTTGAATGAAACCCTTTTCCAACTGTTCCTTGAGTTGCTTCTTCAGTTCCTTCAGTTCATCCACATCCATCTTGTAAGGTCTCTTGGCTATGGGTCCAGTTCCAGGCAACAGATCAATGAGAAACTCAACTTCTCTGTCCGGTGGCATTCCTGGCAACTCTTCCGGGAACACATCCGGGTATTCTCTCACAACGGGTACAGTCTCTAAGCTAACCCCCTTAAGAGAATTGACCTTACCACTCTTGAGTTCAAAGGTTGATTTGAAACGAATCCTTTTCTTTTCTGGGGTTGTGAGTGTAATTGATCTCTTTGCACAATCTATTATGCCTCCATAAGCGGTCATCCAATCCATGCCTAGGATCACATCTAGACCTTGGGATTCTAGAACTATCAAGCTCGTGGGGAAACTATGTGCCCCAATTCTCAGACTCAAGTCATGACACTCGAAAGATGCCATTATTTCACCCCCGGGTGAACTTACTCTCATGGGTTTTCCTATTGTGTTTAGTGGTATCTTATTTCTACCCACAAATGCTCTTGAAATGAATGAATGCGATGCACAAGTATCGAAAAGAACAAGTGCTGAAAAGTTATTGAGCATGAACGTACCGATCACTGCATCAGGTTCATCATATATCTCCTCCACATTGACATGGTTGACATGTCCCTTTTGGAACGGGTTCGGCTTGCTTGCATCCGCAACCTTCCTTGCTTCTTCAGCCTTCTTCTCAGGGCAGTCACTGGCATAGTGTCCTGTCTTCCTGCACTTGAAGCATTCTACCTGGCTGAGATCTTCTTCACAAAGCGGTGGCCATTGCTGTTGTTGTGGCCATTGCCGTTTCCATGGTGGCTGCCATTACCCTTCCAGGAGTTGTGGTGGTTGTGATTCTTGTGGCCATTGTTGTGGTGGCCATTTCCATTGTGGTGCTGGTGCTTACTTCCACCATCATTGCTCCATACTTGTGATGTCCAGAACTTCCACTACCATCTCCATACGAACGCATCTTGTGAGCAGGTCCAGATCCATACTTGTCATGTCCATGCTTCCTCTTACGGTTCTCTATACTATTGTGCTTGGATTCCACTGCCACTGCGCTGTCATACAGCTCCTGGTAATTGGCGTACCTTGATGCACACAGCTGAATAGATATCTCATCATTGAGGCCTCTCATGAATTCTTCCTGCCTCTTCCTATCAGTGCTCACATCTTCAGGGGCATAACATGCCAACTTGTTAAAGAGCTCAGCATAGTTAGACAAGGAGCGGGATCCTTGGCGCAAGTCGCGAAATTCGCTCCTCTTCAGAGCTATGACTCCAGAAGCAACATGAGCTGTACGGAAAGCTCCTTGAAACTGATCCCAAGATATGGCTGCTATATCAGGGTAGGTGATCTGGTAGTTGTCCCACCATTCAGCTGCGGGACCTTCAAGCTGATGTGCGACGAACCGCACCTTCTCTTCTCCATGTGCTTGAATTGTGTCCAACTTCTTGTTAATTGTGCGCAGCCAGTCATCCGCTACGATTGGCTCAGGAGAGCTTGAGAAGATGGGAGGGTTCAACCTCAGAAACCTGGTCAGACGGTCTGCTGTGGCAGTGGCGGTGGTGGTGGCGGTGGGTTGTTGTTGTTGTTGTTCTGCATGTTGTTGTTCAGCTGGGTTATGGTCTGTGTGACAGCTTGCATCAACTGAGCCTGAGCCTCCATCATTTGCTGAACATAGGCTGGCACTTCAGGTTCACGGCGGGGCGGCATGCTGTGGGGTTTGGGAGATAAGATTAGAATTAGACAAGAGCTAAGGGGAAAACAAAAATTCCTACCCTCGCACAACACAACATATAAACAATCCAAAATCACAGAAACAAACAACACATCAAGAAAATAGTTTTTAAAACTCTAGCAAACTAGTATGGTCATACCACAACTTGGTATGTTCAATATGTTATTAAGACGTCGTTGGTCCGTTGAAAGAGAGATAGTGGTGGTCTACTCTATTTCTATCTTGAGTGCTTCATCAAGTTTCTCTTCTACTTCCTCGAGGATCTTCAAAAGATTGGACTTCTAAAGCAAGAAGAATAGTTTTGAAGATGAAGTAGGTGAGAATACAAGGAAAACAATTTGCAAACATTTATTTTCAATAGAAAAAATGGATTAGATAGATAAGATGGAATTTCATCCTAAGGTCTTCTATTTCTAATCCAAACCTAGGGTCACGAACCTATGGGCAACACAGTGCTCTGATACCATCTGTAGTGACCTCACCTTTGAAAAGTGAGAGTCCCTGTGCATAAGTGCTAGTCCCGGATCGAACTGCTAGCACACACAGTTTAAGATGAAATACCATAAAGCAAAGGTCATCATTACAACGTATGATCCAGCGGAAATAAAATAGTTTGACACAATTTGCATAGCTCAAGGCTAGCACAAGTATTAGAGTTCAAACAGCAAAGGAAACAATAGCATGGAGTCCTCTTTCTTCATGAACGCCACAGGCAGACATGTTGGGCAAAGACTCGTGATCCTAATCAACATCTTCAGCTAGAGCAATGACCTGCAACATGAAACGTTGCAGCCCGAAGGTCAATACATTTTGGAATTGTATTGGCAAATGACACTTTGGTGGACACAAATGGCAACCTAACACATACGTGCACATTTGGCTGGTTGAGCTCAAGGCAATTTGCATAAAGCCAACTTTATCCTATCATTTGTCAAAACATTTTCTTTCATTCTAATTAATAGTACCATTGGTAAATCTCCAATGTACCTTCCTACCCTTGTTCACCCACAATATTTTAATTAAGAAATTGGGATGAGGAGATCTTCGAACAAGTGACTTGTCAGTTCGCTCAAGTTGTCCATAACCGGGGACACGGCTAAGTACTTAGATTTTTACACTCTCGAGAGGTTGTATAGCTTTACCCACATGGCCAGGTCAATCCTTCTACCTCGATGCACATTCCTTCTCAAGGACAGGTGTAGACCATGGCCGAGACTTTCTGTGTGTAATCACCCAAACCATACTCTACAGGCCGCGCTTCACCTACAGTAACCACCTCTACCACCACCTGGCCCATAGGATCCGGGTTCATACAACATACTTTGTCAAGCCAGTGCCCATATAGCATGTGGTTGTACGGAAAGCTAATGAGCAAGGTTGTCTACAATCTCTTTAAGCCTGGGTGACTTTCCGCAAGTGTGTACTAGTACCAGGGCAAACTCCCTGATACAGCCACCCTCTCCAATGCTCCACCATTCACCCAGGTAGTTCATTAAATGTAGTTGTTTTTCCTTAACCTCTAGCAAAACCTTTTTCATGGCATAGCTGGTAACAACTAAATTTAATGGCGGCTAAGGGAGTCTAGAAGAGGTGTAGCTAAACTACTAGGATTTGCTAGCAAGCATAGAGCATAAACCCTAGACATGTCTACTATAAAAGTACTACAGTGCAAGAATAAAACTAGGACTTTTGGTGTGTGTCACTTGCCTGATCAGAGGGAGGAGTTGCAATCCTCGCAGTCACAAAGGTTGCAGTGTCACAGTCACAATCTACAAGCATGCATACATAGCACCATAAACACATTGCATACATAGATATGCACAAACAGAAAAATATGGATGTGTATGTATCTTAAACATGATCATCACGACTTAGTTGTTCTCTGGTTGCAACTATATGCATGATGACATGAACCATATTTTAAATTACAGAAAACATTTATTGCATTTTATCTCATTTGAAAAAGCCATAATGCTCTTTTTAGGGTTCTGCAATATCTGCAAACAAAAGTTTGGCAAATGGTCCATGCAATGATTCTAAAATGATCTACACATTCCACTGATTCCAGAGAGTATTTATTTGCATTATTTGGATGTGTGAAACATTTTATGTGCCAATGTTAGTCATTTAAATGGATCTGCAAAAACAGTAAATAAAAGTTGTGCTACAGTGACATGTGATGTGCCTAAAATATTCTTCACATTTTTCTGAATCCAATGGTACCTTATTTGTTATTTTTGGACGTGTAGAACTCAAGATATTGATTTTGCAAGTTTTCAGATGTTTTCAGCAATTTCTGGAAATAAACAGAATTTGATTTATCTGGGGCTGCTACTTGGCGCGACGTGATTGGCTGATACCCTTTCGCGCGGATCGGCCTGTGGATCACGCTCAGGGCCGTCAGATCTTATGTGATCTGGACGGTTCAGATCTAACCGCTACGGGGGGCGACTGGGCGGCTGACTTACGGGGCCCGCGTGGCGCTGACGAGGCGGTGACGCGGCGATGACGTGGGCGACGACGGGGTCAACGGCGAGGGCATGGGTGGCGTCTGCGGCTCGGCGGCGATCGGCGGCGAAGCTCCGGTGGCTCCCGGTGATGGAGAGGAGGTCCACGAGGTGCGCCTCGACGCGGTGAAGCCAGTGGCGGCGACGGCGTGCTCGGGAGCTTTCTGGAGCGGCGACGAGGAGCGGACGGAGGCGGGGCGGGTGCGGCGACGTGCAGACACGGACGTCGACGGCGCTGTGGTGCACGAAAAAGGACGTGGAGAGGGTCAGCGTGTGCGCCCGAAGGAGGGGGTTCGACGGAGACCAAAAGGAGGCGGAGGGGCTCACCTGCGGCGTCGTAATCGTCGACGAACGGCGACGGTACCGCGCGGCAACGGTGATGAAATTAGGCAGCCTGGGGGCGAAATCGAGCGGGGAAAAAGGGGAGGTGGAGGAGCGGGAGGCGGGCTTTAAGGGGGAAGGCGCGGACGAGGCCGGGGGCGTGCAGAGAGAGAGGGAGAGGTGGCCGACGGTGACGGGGTCGTGCAGATCGTGCGCGAGCAGGAGGAGCAGCGGTTGAGGATGGTGGAGTCGACGGGGTGGGGCCCGCCTGGCAGTGGGGTGGGCGGCTGACGGGCGGGGCCCGGGCGACAGAGAGGGGGAGTGGAGAGAGGGCGCGCGTGCGTCGCCCGAATGGGCCGTGGCCGTTCGGCTGGCTGGGCCAGCCCAACTGGGCCGTTGCCCTGCTGCGTTTCATTTTTTTTTGTTCCTTTTCTTTTTCTTTTCTGTTTCCTTATTTGTTTCTTTGCTTTCCATTTTAAATAGAAAAGGGCAAGACAAATTCAGAAAAAAAAAACAGATAAGATATCTGTGGGTTCCTTGAAAGTTGTACAACAACACGGAACCATTTTTAGTTCAACATAATTTTTATAAATTCAAAAATTTGCATACATGCATATGTGGCTTTAAAATACCATTTTAGGGTTTGCACTTTGAATTTGAATTTGAAATTTTTCCTAGATGCAAAAATGCCATGATGCTCATGAATGCAATGCATGAATTTGAAATTTGAAATTTTGGGATGTTACAGTTTTTCAGGTGACATTTTTTGTCAAATTTTGTCTATTTTACACAGGTCACATGACAAGTCCATTTTTCATGGAACAACTTTGTACACGCTTAGCATGTGAAGATGTACGTGCGAATTTTTCATTTGAATTTTATTGGCATTTCAAACTTTGTGTAAGATGCATTTCAAATCCCGGGAGCATATGCACCCGGGAGCCAAGATGGATTTCTCCTCCAATGGTATAATTTGTGTGTTATTTAATTCATATTATATAGGTTATTAAGTTGACAACCTAGTATGTGTACTAGGACTTATAAACCCGACCGGAGGGGCATGTCATTGATTTGAAAGGACAATACAGAAACTTGGCAAGGCATGCCATTACTAGCACCAGAGCTCCATGGCTTGTTATAATGGTCGCCTGTACAGCTACTCCTAGTCAGTCTCGGGTGACCCCCTCCTCGAAAGTTGAAACGAGAGAAAAAGAGTGAGAGCTAGTGTTCGTGTTTTAGTCTCCCGGAGAGGGCGATTTGCCAGCCGTTCGATTTCTTTACCTACGGTGGATGGCAAGTGCCCTCAAAATAAGTTTTTTTCCTGATGAAAGCACATGCTTTATCCTCCGAGAGTTTTGTGTGTTTGGTGTCAATCCTAGAATGAATTTTACCGTGTATCTAAGTGTGCAGATTTAAATTGATGCATCATGGTAAGACGACCCCGTTGAGCTGGAAGGCTGAAGCTTTAGTTTCTAGGGCTAGAGTGATAAGTTTTCTGGTTTTGTGTGGGTTGTCATCGATGGTTGGAGAGAAAGACCCTTAGATCTTTCTGTTTGCTACTCTTGCAAGGGCGGAGACTCCGGTATTTTGGGTGATACCGAGGCGGAGTCTCCGGCCACCTTATCAGAGCTGGTTCTGTGCTTCACACTGGCATGAGGCTGAAGTTCGCCGGAATATTTGGTATGGAACATTTTTGTTCCGGGTGCGGCGGAGACTCCGTTTACTGGGTGATTCCAGGCGGAGACTCCGCCCCCACCAAATGCTCGCCTCAAGCGCCAAGTCGCAGACGAGGGGCGGAACTACACCAGAACTTGTGGGGCAGAACTTTGTTCCTGCATGCGGGGCGGAGACTCCGGCCCAGAGCTGGGCGGAGACTCCGGCCTAACCACGGTTCGTCATGCCATCCAAGCTACTGACAAGGGGCAGATGACGCCCGGAAGTTTTGGGGCGGAACTTTTGTTCCATCACCCCAGGGCGGAGACTCCGACCACTTTGGGTCCCTAAGCCTCTGTGTGCTATCATGAGGGAATCCCCTGCTTTGCAAGGGGTTCCCGAACCAGAGACCTGAACTGTTTTAGGACTGTGCTTCCGGTTGGGCATATTGAGGTGTATATGGTGGTTACACTTATCTTCTGCCCGGGAGCATGGTAAAGGTGGCTACTTCATTGACACATCTTATAGTTGCCACCATGATTGAGATATAGAGGTTCACCTCGGGTATTGGGTTTTGGCGGGTTTACCTGCTAAGACCCTTGGTACTATTATGCTCTCTTGTTGGTACCCTTGCCACTTGGTCTTCCCTACATATGATGCACATAATGACTCTAGAATGGTGGTGATTATCAAATACAGCCTCACAGCTGTGATGCATATTCACTATGGCAACATGTAGTGATGATGACTTTGTCATCAAACTCATGTTATTTGAGAATCGTGCTACCTATTCTGGGAGTCATGCCTATGGACTAAAATACTATCTTTCAAGGAACCTGAGTGCAGGATTCTTGACAAGGGAAGGTGCATCTTACACTTGCTCTAGCCAAGACTGTTGAGTTGCTGTGAGGATCATGAAGTCTTCTTTTGAAGTCTTCCTGATCTTCTACCTTATGTCGAGCCTTGGCTAGGGGTTGTGTTGGTGCTATCCTGAGGAGGCAAGAGTCCCTTACATGAGCATGTATGGTTCCATGTCTATTGACTTTACCTAAAGTGAACCTGTTGATATCGTGGAGTTGTGGAACTGGATTCCATGGTTGATCTCATTGAAATCACATGCCATGTCACCATCTAGAGCCCTCTCTACATATTGTTTGGAACAAAATATTCTGGAATCATCTTATGGTATGTTTCCATCCAAATTTGAGCTTAAGCAATGTGAATATTTTTGCTGGTTGTGCCATGAACTTTCATGATGTTAGGGTTTACAACAAGACCCATGTTATGTTGGGAGATCCTAACAAAATGGAGTTTGTGAAGAGTAACATCTCCTTGGGAGGCAAAGTTGTTTCTTGTGTGTAGGTGTTGAAATACCTCCGGACTCCGTAGGAAGAGTGAGGTGGGTTCTCCCATCTCATTGAGGAACACCTTGCGGAAGAAGGGGAAGAACTATGCTCTACTAATGTGGAGCCCTCACCAACACAAGTCCATCCTACTGATCAAGAGAAAATTAGATGCACACCAAGAGCAAGCTTGTAGATTCACAATCTGTGTGGAAGTGACGGTGTTTACCTGAGCTTCTGCATTTGGGGCAGAGCCTCCGGCCAGAGCGGAGTTTCCGCCATGGACACCGGAGTCTCCTCCCTCCCTGAGTCAAGATCAACATATCCATCATCATGATGAGGCTGAACCTGATGCCTATGATCAAGACTCCCAATTGAGGTCAAGACGAGGACAAGAACTGTGACATTGGTCAAAGAGGCTTCCAACTCTTATGCTATGAAGCCCTCACTCGTCGCCCAAAGAAGTGTGCTATGCTGAAGACATCATGTGTGCCCTTATCTCACTCCAAGGACATTTCCAGCTGAAGAGCTCTCCATTCAAGTGTTGTTGGCCAATAATATGCCAACCCAGTGGATTCATCATGAAGTCCTTGCTATGGTGAAGGTAAGATCTCGTTGAGAAGTAGGCATACATAAAGGGGGAGTATGACACCAAGTCATGTGTTGCTCCTCCCCCTAAAAATGCACACATTAAAGCAAAGCATTTGCATATCCGTCAATTGTGACAAAATATGAGCTTAATGTAGAGTCGTGGTTGTGGACCCTAGATGTATCTAGTGGTCCTACGCCCACATACTCTTATAAGGTGGCTTCGGCCACCGACCCACACTTAGTGTGAATTTGTGTGTAGTTGGATATTTCTTTTGTTGGAATTTATTGCCTATCTTTTTGTTTATGGGAACTCACTCATCATTGGTCTTCCTATTTGATTATTTGCAATGTTGAGTGAAATGTACCAGATCATCTTGTTTGTTTTCTGTCCTAAGCCTATTCTCAATCTTAAGACACTCTATTCTATACAAGTCCACTGCTCTCTCTTTAGGCCAAGGCGCAGGCAAGGGCCGGAATTTCCACCCTTATTGGGCTGGTAGTTCCGGTGGGCCGGAGTCTCCGCCCTAAGTCGTTTGTCACATATAAAAGGAGCAGGTTTGGGGGTTCTATTTGAATCCCTACTCCACCCCGCTCCTCCTCTCCCAAACGCGACTCCCTGCCGCCGCCGCCGCCAAGGAGTGCCACAGCCACTCCCTTGGTCCTCTCTTGCTGTGCTTCGACCCGCACGGTGACTCCTCCATCCGGAACCTTCTCCACCAATAGATCTGCCATGGGAACTGGTAATGCTCTCAATTTTCTCAATCTAGGGTTCACTCTTGCTTGTGAGGATTTGGGGCAAATGAACTAGTGTCCTTTGGTAGAACTTCAATTCAAGATGCATATTCAATGCTCCACTAGTTAGAGTTACGAAAACTTGGTAGATTTGGAGAGTATTTTGAGCTCTTTGGTTCGAGGGTACAGGGGCGGAGTCTCCGTCCCCATTACTTGTTTCGAGCGGAGTCTCCGCCCTCGCGGAATTTCCGCCAGTTAGGCCAAAATATCCGGTCGACGCCTGAACCTTGCACTCAAGCTTTCTTTAAGTCTACTTTGTTTTGCATCTCTAACTCGTGTAATCCTTTTGGGGCTTGTGTGCCTTACCTCCATGCTATCTTTCTATATCTATTCACAGGAGCAGGTACCTCCGGAGTTGCTCCGAAGACCAAGCCGCGCAAGACTATATCACATGGTCGTTGGTGAAGATGGTGTGTGGCGGGAAAGGACTGCTTTTCAAGAGGAAGCTGAATATGCTGCTCATATTAAGTACATGAAGCAGAAGGAGAAGGAGGATAATCTCAAGAGGAAGACCACTTCAATTAGAGCTTGGAACTTATCAGATTATCAGCAATTGAGGAGGGATGACATCTATTCCAGGCCAAGGGCAAAGCTGAAGAATTTCTGGACAAGGAACCAGGAGCGCCTCTACAAGGAGCTGTACCTTACTCTCTCCAAGAAGGTGTGCCCAATGAAGACTTTGAGTGTTGAGAGTCTGGGTACCAGTCAGTATTATCAGGAGATGCTCCGCGTCACCAAGAAGATGGGGCTGCACCATCTTATGCAGATGGAGCAGCGCTACAACCTCAAGGTGATTCAGCAGTTCTTTGCCACTGTCTATATGTGCACTGGATCTTCTGTCAAGCTAGTCTGGATGACAGGTGAGAACAAGTATGAAGCAAAGTTTGAGAGATTTGCTGCTGTCTTGGGGTATCCGTACAGAGGGAAGAGATATGCCTCAGGTGCTCATATGCACGTTGAAGGTATTGAGCCAGACAAGTCTACTCTCAAGCCTCTCTACAATTCTGAAGGTACTCCTGGCAGGGCAAAGCATCTCCTTCCGCTCTATGATGTTCTTCTCTGTGTGTTCCATTCTTGCATCAGTCCTTGTGGTGGCAATGCCGACGCCATCCGGAGCGGTTTGGTGAAACTGATGGCATTTGCTCACCAAGTCGCTCAGTGTGAAGAAGCTTGCACCCATGACCACAGGATTGATGTAATGGACTATATCTATGAAGAGATGCACACTGCCATCATGCACAGGAAGTGTCCTCCCTTTGCTCCTTTCATCATGAAGCTGATATGTGATGTTGTGCTGGATCAAGGTGATCTCCTTGCTGATGCTGCTGCACCCAAGACTGGGAAGATTGTCAAGAAGGTTGCTCATTCTACCACTGCTGATGGAAGTTCTGCTAGGCGACCCCCAGCTCGTGCCTCTGCTAAGGGAAAGGCCTCCAAGGCCGATGATGATGCTTCTAGCCTCACTTGGGAACAACGTCTGCTCTTTGCAGGGATGGTGCAGAACCACAAGGAGAGCGAGCTACTCGCTGTATGCACAGGGCCGCAAGCTGTCCAAGAAGATTGAGGATCTGAGCCAGAAGTTGATTGACTATCACAATGATGCCGGACTCGTGCTGGTGAACCTGAGTTGGCTCCGTCTCCTCAGCGCAGTGGTGCCTCCTCTCACACTATTCTGTATGAGGACTGGAACAATGACATTGTTCCTTGGTCTGATTTGGAGGATGTTTGCTCTACTTTCAACCTCAAGGGCAAGACGCCAATTATCATTGAGGACGATGAGCAGGAGGAGGTAGGAGAGAATGGAAAAGAAGAAGAAGAATCTGACAGTGGCTCGTACAATGACGAGTTCGGAGTCAGTCTGGACACCGCTGACAAGAGCCGCCCCTGCAGGCGCAAGAACGACAACGACAACTACTACTCCGAGACCTGAGTCTTCCATGGGACGCCGTAGCATGCCCTTCCTCTTTTTGGTATCTTGATGCCAAAGGGGGAGAGGTGAGTAGGATTGCGGGAATTTGCATGGTTGGGTCCAAGCTTGATTCTTTCTTTGGTCCATTTGTTATCTTATTTGCTTGGTCCCTTTGGTTGCTTCCTGCTCTTGACATTGCTATTGCTGCTCTATGTTTGCTACCTTTTATTCATGAACCATGGTTTGTAATAGACTTAAGTAGATGGTAAACCTTGATGATCTTGATACTTCTCATTCCATGCTATGCACCTATCATTGTTATGTGTATGCATTATTGGACTACATTTGGAGATACTCTACTCTCAAGGGGGAGAAATACTCTATATATTGGAGATTGGAATTTTTCAGATCAAGGTATGAAATCCAACTCAATCTCCAACTTGATGCTATCATGTATTTTCCCTGATCTATCTTGTATCTCCTGTGATCATGCAAGTATTGTTATTTGATATATCTGGATATCTGCATATGTTGTAAGGTTTGTAAAATCTAGGGGGAGTGTTGATCCTATAGCAGTGTGTGCATTTGTATTCAAATGCAAGTGTTGTGCACATTTAAATATGCACACATCTAGGGGGAACCCGTCTATATTTTGCAAACATTATAACAGTTCTTTGAGTGCTTAGTATCACACTATATTTGAGAACTGCAAATTCCTGGATTGTCATCAAACACCAAAAAGGGGGAGATTGAAAGCACATGCTTTATCCTCCGAGAGTTTTGTGTGTTTGGTGTCAATCCTAGAATGAATTTTACCGTGTATCTAAGTGTGCAGATTTAAATTGATGCATCATGGTAAGACGACCCCGTTGAGCTGGAAGGCTGAAGCTTTAGTTTCTAGGGCTAGAGTGATAGGTTTTCTGGTTTTGTGTGGGTTGTCATCGATGGTTGCAGAGAAAGACCCTTAGATCTTTCTGTTTGCTACTCTTGCAAGGGCGGAGACTCCGGTATTTTGGGTGATACCGAGGCGGAGTCTCCGGCCACCTTATCAGAGCTGGTTCTGTGCTTCACACTGGCATGAGGCTGAAGTTCGCCGGAATATTTGGTATGGAACATTTTTGTTCCGGGCGCGGCGGAGACTCTGGTTACTGGGTGATTCAGGCGGAGACTCCGCCCCCACCAAATGCTCGCCTCAAGCGCCAAGTCGCAGATGAGGGGCGGAACTACACCGGAACTTGTGGGGCGGAACTTTGTTCCTGCATGCGGGGCGGAGACTCCGGCCCAGAGCTGGGCGGAGACTCCGGCCTGACCACTATTCATCATGCCATCCAAGCTACTGACAAGGGGCAGATGGCGCCCGGAAGTCTTGGGGCGGAACTTTTGTTCCATCACCCCAGGGCGGAGACTCCGGCCACTTAGGTCGGAGACTCCGCCCCCCGGAACATTTTCCAGGGAACTTAAGGCAGAAATTCTGGTCACGCAAGGGCTGTAACGGTCAGATCTTCGGTGGACCTATATAAACGAAGCCCTTCGTCTCTGAAGGGTAAGTTGGCTTAGCAGTTCATATCTAGATCTCATCTCTCTCTCCTCCATTGATGCTAGGCTAGAACTTCGTAGATCTCCCTCCCTGCCCGATATCTTTCCGATTCCTCCGGGGATCTTGAAGAGGAGGAGCTGATTTACCATCTTACCGAAGGGATTTCGGCTTGGAGTAGTTTCTCTTGGAGAAACCTTGTAACCCTAGGTCTCCTTTGCGGGGATCCTTGTAGGGAGTTTCCTGTGGTGGGAATTCCTGTTGTTGGAGACACTGTGGGGGCTGGATTAGCTACCTAGCCTCATGGTGTAGTTGGGAGCCTCCATGTTGTGGAGTTGCCTCAACCTTGTGTGAAGGTTGTGCTACCTCGAACACACCTTGAGTGGAGAGCAGGTTTGCCTTTGTGGTGATCTTGGTTGGAGAATAGGGTGAAGCCTGTGTGGCGGCCTTTGTGGCTTCAGCAACCTTTGTGGTGCTGCACCTCTCCAACGCAGACGTACCTTCTTGAAAAGGAAGGGAACTGCGGGAAACAAATCCAACGTCTTGTCTCTTCATCCCGCGGTGACATCCTTCCTTCACCCTGCTCTTACTGGTTTACTCGTATACTCTGCCGTCATCAGTAGACCAGAGTATCCGCCCACCTGGCCGGAGACTCCGGCCCTCGTTTATCCGCTGCGCATTTATATTCTGCTATATATCTGCTTATCTGTTGCATGTTCATTTAGGGTCTCATCTTGTGTTAAAGCTATCACCTTTCATACTTGCCATGCCCTAAAATTGAAAAGACCTAAAATTTGGAGTAAACCTATTCACCCCCTCTAGGTTTCCATACCTGGCACTTTCACCTGAGAAGCAAGCAAAAGAAGTTAAAGATAGAGATAGACACGAGATGCGCAGGTAAGTTGGGGTGAGTTGATAGAGGTGAACAGTTAGTACAGAGTATACTTTTCTTGAAGCAGTGAGCAAGTCAGCGGAAGCTTGCACTGCCATAATCTACAGTCCCACCAGTCAAGATCACCCAAAAAGGTGATGCATGTCTCCCGCTTTGCCCGAACAAGCGAGGCGCCAGAAAATCTTTCACTTCTTCTTCTCCCCCCATCTCTCTCCAAATCCTGATTTTCTGACGTATGCCAGAGGGCTCTGTAGCACCCGGCTCCTCTCACTTGACTTAGCTTGACGAGTTTCAGGAGAGAGGAGGACTAGAGGAGTACTCTAGGCCCAGCTGTATCATTTGCCCTGCGGGACCCATATTAGAGGGTTTGGGCTGCTGAAATCGGGGCCCCGCAGGTGAGCCTATATGTCAGTCACCATACTCGCGAATCTGTGTCACTCCATTCAGCAATACTATATTGCACATGAAAGTTCTTCCAATCTGGACATTTTGCATTGTGGAGCAGAGCGCCCCGTGTAGCTCTCGCGCGCCTGTTCATCTTGAGAGTGCATCCGTCGTGGCTAAGCACGGCGGCCCGTCCTACTGTCGTGCTCCACCAGCTCTTGTATGGTACGGAGGGAGTGCTATCTCGGCCGGCGATGAGACGGAGAATGCAGGGATCGCAAGAGAGGACAAATCCTCGCCGGCTGGACCAGCCGACTTAAAGGTTTGTATACATCCTCGCATGCTACCACCCACCTCGAGCACAAGAACTAGCTTGCTAGGAAATGATTAGGCTAGTTATATGCCCTGTTTGAATCGTAGTCGTAGCATGTTTATTTGGAGCTCCCTCGCTGCAATGGATTAATTCTTGAAGAAAACAAAACCGGTTGATAACAACCGTTAGCTGATCTGTGATTCATGTGTAGTATATGGAAGGAGTATTGTTCTTGTCTTTGATCTTCCATGCTACACACGGAGTAGTACTATTCTTGCAAATACACTAAGACTAGCTAAGAAAATATATGCTACTACTGCTAAAAGAGTTAAATAATCCAGAACTTTGAGCTAAAATATATTTCCCTTCTAGCTCTAGCGCACCATCCAGCGGTAGATCTGTCTCTAGCCTTTTGACTTTTGTGTATGTGTTAGCATGGGTCGTACGAGTAGATAGAGGTGCTAAAATGTAGACAAGTTTTCCTGTTCTTGCACTGCACAACGCCTCGAGCCCTCAATGGTTCAATATGCATTTTGGTATTGTGAATTTTGATATAGTCCTTTTCAATATAATACCGAGTCAAATTTGATCTGTCTTTGACTACACTTCACAGGCATCCTAACTTGGTATGGAAGATGATTCAAAAAAAAATGGTATGGAAGAATCTTAGGCGAAAGCGATGCATGGCTGGTTGGCTGGCTACAGAAGATTGACGAAGATGGATGAAAGAATTGTTATATTTCGGTGACACTGCACAAAAAGTCCAGACCTCAATAGACACCTGGCGTCAATTTAAAAGGACCGAAGGGAGTAGAGCGCTCACTTCACAAGTCATATGACGTCATTTCTACCTTCTAGATTACGACGAAATTTCTATACAGCTGAAGCGCAGAAAGGAGAAGAACCTTTTCCTTCGGTCTATATAAAGGAGCGCATAAATTAAAGATGGAGAATAGACGGTTATTAGATTTCGGTGACACCTCCAAAAACCTCTTGGACCATGCCAAAGTTGTAGACTTGTTGTACCTAGCTCGCTTGAACCTCCGGACCTTGCTCTGTTGCTCGAGTACATCAAGCTAGCGGCTGATGAATTGACCAAGTTGCAGCCTCTTGATCGATCGATGCCCGGACTAGAACTTGTAGTACTATCAAATCTGTATATTATATTTTTTTCTTTCTTCTTTCTCTTTTTGGCTGTGGTTATCCTTGATGTCTCGACTAGCTAGTAGCTAGATGAGTAGGTGTTGGTGCAGAGGCTGCTTGTAATTGCTACCTTCTTCGTAATAATATTCACTTCATCTAAAATTAATGGGGTGTGCAGGTCTATATTACGAATGAAGTTGGTGTTTTAGTGATAGCCTTAATTTTGTCAGACATTTGTATGAACATGAAATTGAACTCTTGTTTGAGTCGACCGATAGCTTAAACTCACGCTGCGCATGCTCTGTCAGAGGCTCAAGCTCTCTACTACTACTCTACTTCTACTTCGATGTGACCGCGGCTGTTCCATGGCATGGGGAGGCAGGAGAGAGGTGGAGACGTTTACCTGCGCATCATGCAGCTGATGCAAGATGTAGTAATGTTCTTTCGCGTGTGTCTGACCATTTGCAAACGGTAGTACGGTGATCGATCCGAAGTACTACTCCCAGATGTCAGCATAATAATAAAAAAAACTAAATATTCCAAAAATAAGTAAACAAAAATGTGAAAATTGGAGCCAGCCTCCTTCTCCAGCTGCCGCTGCCCATCTAGAGCACCGCCGCTGCCGGTCCCTTCTCCATCCCGCCGTCGCCCATCCCTGCTCCAGCGCGCCGCTCCCACCTGATGTCTCCACCAGTCCAGCTACGCCGGCGAGGTCTGGCCGCCGCCGTCGCACGCAGTGAGCCCTGCCACTCGCCGGATATTTACTACCTCCGTTCCAAAAAAAAGATTCTCAACTTTGTCCAAATACAGGTATATATAGACATATTTTCTATATAGATACATCCATATCAAGAAAAAGGGGTGAAGCTTTTTTTGGAAGGGAGGTAGTAGTTTTTTTAATCATGCTGACATGTGGGACATAGTTCACCTGATGAAATGTTTGCCACACCATCCTTACATGTGGGCCATGCTTGAAAGAAATCATGTCAATTCACATTTAGTGTTGAATTAGTGCTTTTGTGGCAACCTCGACAAAATCTACTACTAGTTGATTTTTCGATGGAACACAAAGTGGTTGAGTATTCCAGAATTTAGAATTAAAAATGGTAGTTCTATGCTAACAACTCCCCACACTCGAATGATTCAAAGGTGAAGATATTCTATGCCCACAAATCAGGGTATTGCCCGAATAAGAGATTCAAAGCGTTAATTGGCTTAGCATGTTCCTATGGACGAACGTAACATATATACAAATAAAGAGAAATTCCAATGGTCAACTATCTTAATTTAGAAACGATTCAAAGGGGTAGACGACGCGTGCGGGGCCCATGGTCTAGCTAGGTAATATATACTCCATGTCGACAAAACTTTTCTAAGGTTTAGAATCCCTGCATAAACATGCATGTGGTCCTAACATGTGCATATATTTATGTGTGGTGGGAGGTTTAGGGAGGCAACATTTAACTCCTAGGTGTGTGGCCTACACAAACATGTATGTCACTCTTGTGTGACATTGACCACAACCTTGTTGGTTTTGAATGTTCCAATGACTTAACTAAAATTTTAAATATATAAATAGAGTACTTTCATTGGTTTACTTATGTTCGAAATGAGTCAAGGGTAGACGTGTCGTCTTGGTTCGCCTAGTGTTTCGCCTAAGACTACCCTTTAGAGGGTAGAGTATGTGTAAAAATTGGATGTGTAATGTTCCGCGTATAAGTGTCTTGTGGGAGATTTAGGGAACAAACATTTATCTCTCCCACACATGTTACTACTACAATAATATATGCGCTGGCATCACATGGGAAGAAGGGTTGTTATCGACTTTGAGGGGAAACTCCCACGATGGGCCCACCAGAGGGCATAATGTATGACATTGCGCTCTCAACCCTTACCACGAACCAAAGAAACACAAACCAAGGTAAAACTCCGATCCATGCATGCATGATTCAACCATTTAATTTTTTGAAGTGAGACAAAGGGGTAGACCACCCTGGGCCCACATGTTAGAGTTTATTGGCCTGAGAGACATCACTTCAGAGGGTCTAATCTCATCAAAACTTGCATGAGGATCTAACATGTGCATATAATTAAGTGTTGTGGGATGTTTATTAGGGAGGCTAATTCCAACCCCAAGTACGGTGTGACCCTCCACACGTGCATTCACTCTAACAACTTAGCAAGCAGGGTTCTCGACCTCTGGAGGAAACTTCCAAAACAGATCACACAGGGGGAATCATCATTCGTAACATTCGTAATATTTATGACCTCTAACACGACAGAAATAAAGAAAAAAACATTGTCGACCGAGGTTCTTATAAGGTAGTCGAAGGGGTATACAATCGGTGGGGGCCCTCATCTTTGTGTTCCGATCTGGTGGAGCTAGAATAGCATCCGGGAAGGGCCTTTATCCCTCAAAAACTTGCATGTGGACCTAATGTTCATTGGTCAACCGTCATTTGAAAGCAATTCAACCTTGTAATGATATTATCACTCCAAAACTTGCATGGACCAATGGATCCACCTCAGTAAATATTGTGCGACCTTGGGCCCATATTATGGTTTTCAACGTCCTTATAAACAAACACAAACCAAGAGAAGAGTTAATTCGGGTGAACGGTCATTCGAAAGCGAGACAAAGGGGTTGACGAACCGGGGCCCACATGTTATGCACACATTGGCCGATAATGTGCATGTGCTGTAATATTCTCACGCCTCTATGCATGCTGCTTGTTTGTGTGGCCATTTGCACATGGTAGATGTAAAGCCTTTCACAATGGGAATCTTTTGGCACAATAACATAGGCAAAATGCTTATGTGGTAGTGATACGTTGCAAACGTATCTATAATTTTTGATGCTCCATGCTTGTTTTACACCAATTCCTATATGTTTTATAGTACTTCACTGCACTTTTTATGCATTTTCCGGAACTAACCTATTGACGAGATGCCGCAGTGCCAGTTCCTGTTTTCTGCTGTTTTTGGTTTCAGAAAAGTTGTACAGGAAATATTCTCGGAATTAGACGAAATAAATTGCAAACTTATTATTTTTCCGAAGAGAAGACGGAGCCAGAAGATGAAGTGCCGGAGGCCCTGTAGGGGACCAGACATGGCCGAGGCGCGGGCCCAGGCCTTGCCGTGCCTGGCCTGTGTTTGGGCACCCCGGGCACCGCCTCGCGTCGCCTCTTCGCCTATAAGAAGCTCATTGACCTAAAAGTTACGAGGGTCCGTCCAGAAATCCACGAAAAGTTCCGTCGCGGCCGTCGTCGTCAACCCTAGTTCGGGAGGGGTCTGTCTGCCTCCCCCATGGATCAATCTCCATGGGGGAGGGCTCCGAAGAAGCCATGAAGGGGGGAGGCCAAGGCTGCGCTCCTCGCTGCCTTCTCCGCCGTCTTCACCGCCATCTCCATCACCAATTCCTCATTGTATTCAGTGGTTCATCCTCCCACAAACCTCTGTACCGCCCTATGTGAACATGGTGTTTGATGCTATAATATATCCTATGATCTATGTCATGGTTCCATAGTTTATTTGTTACTTGATTGAATTGTTGATTATCTTTGGTTCATTAGAGTTGTATGTTGATATGTTACTGTCCTTTGATGTCCATTATACTTGTGCGCGCATGGATCAACATCATAGGGTTGGTAGTACTTGTAAACTAAGCAGGGGAAGTTCTGCCGGAATGACAGAAACCTAAGAACGCGAACCGATTAGTTGCACGTATGGAAGTAAAGGGGACCTTGAGCTTAAGGCTATGGTTGGGGAAACCTTAATGCTTGTTAGTAGTTACGGATGTTTGCTAGCAAGCCAATCATATAGTACTTGTAATCCCTTGTAGCGGAGTGCACGTATATTTAGCCTCTCCCACATAGAAAGCTGCATCGAAGACATTGAACCCGAGATCCTCACTATTTGAGCTTGGGCAAAGCCACCACTATTACCACCGCTTTTCCACACTCATCGTACTGTTTATTTAGTATATTGCTGCAGCACTAACATTTATTTCCGTGTATTTATTTTCCTGCAAAGTTACTTCTCATACCCGTGTTATCGCTCTAGTTTTATTTCCTAGATAATGCAAACATTTAGTATACGTAGAGTTGTAGCAGTGGTTGATAGAACTTGAGAGAATGTTTATCCTACCTTTAGCTCCTCGTTGGGTTCGACACTCTTACTTATCGAAAAGGCTACACACGATCCCCTATACTTGTGGGATATCAAGACCTTTTCTAGCGCCATTGCCGGGGAGCAATAGCGTAGGTGAATATTTTCGTGTGCACTTGTTTGCTTTATCTCTAAGTAGTTTTACTTCCAGTACCAAGTTGTTCTCTATCTTTGTATGGATAGGGAATGCGAATTACAAAAAAAATTAGTTGTACTTGTTATCGTTTTCAAAAAGGAAAGTGATTGGAAAGATGAGTAATGGTTAAGTGGGGGTCGACCTTGTACACTTGTGTTCATGCCTATGAAACCAAAACAATTCTTTCCATGGAAGCTTTTCATTAAAAACTTGTAAATATTGTATATAGTGTATATATTGTACATATTTCCTCTGTACATAGAAATAGCATGTATAGTTGGTTAGTAGTTTGTATATGATGCAAGTTTGTCACTTTGCTGCCTAGAAACAGATTTCTGCGCTCCACTGTAGAAAATTTTAAAGATCACCAGAAAGTGATCTTCATATGAAATTTCTTGAGTGCAAAGTAATGCTTGTTACCTCACTTTCGCTAGTTCTGACTTTTCTGATTTGAGATACGTAGACAGGTCTACTAATTCAATCTTTACGGACTGATTCTGCTGAGACAGATTTCCTGTGCTTCGCTCCAAAAATTCGTGAAAAATCTCAGAATGGTATTTTCATCTGAAATTTTTTGTGCATAGCCCTGAGATTATGATCTGTCTTTCATTAGTTATGAGTTTTTCGATTTGAGCTACGTAACTATCTCGTTGAGTGTCATCTTTATAAAGTGTTCAGTTTTGGCAGATTTCTATTTGTTTATTTAAATATTGTACTTAGGATTCAAAAGTTTCCTCTGTTTTCGATGGACGATGGAAATAATAAGATCCTTAGTATTACAGTGGCTAAATGTTTGATAGATTTTATAGAAATTGGAAATACTTAAACATGAGTGGATTTTATATAATGAGCACTAACCCTACTAATGAGTTTTGTGAAGTTTTATGTGGATGTAGTTTATAAGTTCCAATCAAAATGGTGATATGAGATGAACAAGAGGGTGCAAGAGCTAAAGATTGGGGATGTGTAGGTGGATCCCAAGAGCATATTCAAGGAGATACAATCATCTAAGCTTGGGGATGCCCGAGTCATCCCCCTATTCATCAACCAACATGAGGTTGTCTCCTTCATACTCTATATTACCCATCCACATGTATGTATTGTATTATAGTTGCTTTTATATGTCTTGGTTTTATCCTCTTTAGTTTTATTAGGCTATTTATTTGGTTTTTGTTGCTTCTTTACTTTTACTTACAAATGGAAAACAACAAAAAAAATTGAGAGCTTCATCAAATAATCATGCCCATCTTAATGGCTATAAAGAAAGAACTCTTGGGAGATAACCCAATGTTTTTATTTCTGTTCTTTTTGTTTTGTAGAGTCTTGGAAGTTACTTCTACAGTAATAACCTCTCCTTATCAGTTTTTATTTCGTTTTTGTGCCAAGAGTAGCCTCTAATAGAAAGGAAGTAGTATTTGGGGAATTTGCTATCCTGATACAGATTCTGGGACGTCACGAGAAAAATTAGTATAAATCGCCAGAACGTCATTTTGAGCTGACAATTTACGAGCATCTGCCCCAGGTTATTATCTAACTTTCGTTAGTTCAAAGTTTTTCGATTTGAGCAGCGTAACATTTTATGAAAATCGATCATACGAACTGTTCTGTTTTGACAGATTCTTGCACTGTTTTGCTTTTGCCTCTTTATCCCTTTCTTTTTGAGTTCTCTTGATTAAAGAACCTTTTGAAAGTTGTGTTACAGTAGCTAATGCTTATTACATGATTTTCATATGTCATACTGAACTCTGTGGATTTGATTATTATTATTGCACTAACACTGCTAATGAGAATTGTGATGAGTTTTGTGTGAAGGAAGTTTTCAAGTGTAGGGAGAGAAGAATGATGCAATAAGATGAAGAATGGACAAAAGCACAAGCTTGGGGATGTCCCCTGGACACCCCAAGAAATATCCAAGAAGTACAAGCGTCAAAGCTTGGGATGCCCAAGGCATCCCCTCTTCATCAACAAAAAGCACCAGGTCATCTTTCAATGCACTATATTTTTATTGCTTCATGCAATATGTGTTATTCTTGGAGCGTCTTTATTTTTGTTGTGTGTTTTATTTTCAATAAAGATGGACCACTGCATATTTACTTTGGAGTGAGACACGCTCCGCTGTATTGCATTTTACTTTGGAGTGAGACACGCTCCGCTGTTTTGCATATTTACTTTGGAGTGAGACACGCTGCGCTGTTTTACATTTTGTTTGGGAGAGAGACACGCTCCACCGTACTGCGTTTAGCTCTTGTTTTTCATTCATTTCTGTTCAGAGCTTGTTAATTTCTTGGTTTGATTAGCTCTCCGATCTCTATTGATTATTATCTATGACAGTTGTTTCAAATAAGTAGATTGGTGTTGGATACAAGTGAAAAGTTTTATAGTGATGCAAATGGAAGCTGTAATCTCCTTTGATGTTTCAATTGGGTCGACTTGGTGCATGCTATAGTGATCATTTAGTTTTAGACTTGTAGTATCACTTTATGCTTTGATTTTTGTCACTTTGCATGATTATGGCCATTATTGCTCTCTTAGTTGGTCGCTCCCATTCTTTTTCTAGCCTCCATTTGTACTGAGTATGATCTCTACTCATGCATTCAACTCCCAAAAACCAAAACATGCCAATTGTGGCCACCATACCTACCTATATGTGGTATTTCATCGCCACTCCAAAGTAAATTGCTTGTGTGCTACCTTTAAAACATTCAAAAAAAGTATTCCTTGTTTTTGCAATACATAGCTCATGGGAAAGTAGCCTAAAAAGCTATTGTGGTAAGGATTATGTCACTTATGTATCTTAGTTCTTATAAGTTGCTTGTTGTGTGGTAACCATGCTGACATGGGACACCATCATCATATTTTTGTTGAATATCATGTGAGTTGCTACGCATGTTCATCTTGTCTGAAGTAAGGGTGATTTTCCATGAGTTGCAAAGGTTGGAGTATGCATATTGTTAGAGAAGAACATTGGGCCGCTAACCAAAGCCATGCTTACATGGTGGAAGTTTCAGCTTGGACACTTAAATCCTCAATCTCAAACGAGATAATATTATTGTTGAATGCTTAAAGCATTAAAAAGAGGAGTCCATTATCTGTTTTCCATGTTGTCCCGGTATGGATGTTCAAGTTGAGACCTTTCCAAATTGAGAAATCATGAGTAAGCTGTCTCCTTGAAACTTTGTACAGGAGGCATGGAGGTATACCCCTTTGTGACACTTGGTTAAAACATATGTATGCGGTGAAAATCCATGGAAACACGAGATAATTAGGACAAGGAGCGGGCACTATTAGTATTCGATGCATGAGGCATGCAACTTAACTACCACAGAAAGGGCTATAGGGAGGTTGGCACTCTGTGGCGCACCGTTAATTGGTGCGCCACAGAATTATTTCTGTGGCGCATGGATGCTGGTGCGCCACATAAATTTTCGACTTTCTGTGGCGCATCTTTTGTCCATGCGCCATAGAAAGTCAGAATTCTGTGGGCATGCCCGCCCATGCGCCACAGAAAGTGTACGACCTTGCCTTTTAAAAATGGCCAAGATCCCTGTGTTCTGTGCTAGTCCCTGGATCGAATAGCTAGCACCACAGTTCAAGATGTAATATCATGCAAATGCGTCAAATATTTATTACATCGATGATCCAGAAAAGTGAAACATTACAAGTTGCATAGCCAAAGGCTTGCATGTTACAAAGTTCAGCAGCGGAAAACATATAGTATCATGGAGCCTCATCATCTTCATGTGCCACAGGCAGACATGTTGGTTGCAGACTCGAAATCCTAAAACGAATCCTCACTCGTCAACAAATGATCCTGCAAATTTGAATATGCAGCCACAAGGGTCAGTACAATGATGTACTGGCAAATGACACTATGGTGGATATATATATGGCAAGGACTATCTTCTACATGCATATTTGGCTGGTGGAGTTAAAAGGCTCTTGCGCAAAGCGATATTTGTCCTACACTGGTAAAACATTTCCTTTAAAAACCAGCTATTAATGAGATAAACATGGCATGAAAACCAATATCTCTTCTACCCTTGTTCACCCATCAAGTTTTATTCTGAAATTGGAATGAATGAGATTTTTCCGTCAACCACCTTGTTTAGTTACTCAAATTGTCCATAACCGAGGACACGGCTAAGATCTTAGTTTTATTTTACTCTCGAGAGTTTGTGACACTTTCCCCACTAGACTCAATCAGCCCAAACTTCCTAATCACTCATTTAGTGAAAAGAAAAGGAGAAGATCGAGACGAGACTTTTCAGAAATGCTTTCCCATGGTACTCTAGCGAGATCACTGCCATCCTATCCCTCTACATCATCAGATCTCACAGACCCAGGTCCACACAACTTACTCCGTCAAGACAGAGGCCATATGACTAGTGGCTGCACTGGAAATAACTAGACACGGAGTGACATGAAATCTCAAGACCCTGGGTGGCCAGCACAAGTGCACATACTCAGGTACCCGCAGAACTGGGCCTGAGTAGCCACTCAACTATAAACAACCAGTACAACTCCAAATCCACCCAGGTGATTCATTAATTTAGTAGATTTTTCCTTAACTCATATACAATAAAACAATTCATTTTAGCAGTAAGCCAATCTACTAAATTAATATAGGTTACTAGTCAACTAAATCATGTGGCTAGCCTAACAGGTTTGCATAGCATATAATTTTAATAAAAACAACCTATCATGCATGCTACTGGAAAATAGTCTACAATGCAATATAGTAAAATAGTAGGTCATTTATGCTGGAGTGTCACTTGCCTTTTGAAAGTTGTCGTTGCTAACACACTCTTTTCAACGTAACTCGTAGCTCTCCGTTCAATCTATACAGTACAAACACATATCAATCAACAAACCATACAACAAACAAAATAAAACCACAACATCAAGCATGGACAACAAATAAAAAAAGAGGATTGGTGGTCTAAGTTTAACACATGATCAAATATACAAAATTGATCAATGTATTAAGGTTTGTGGTTTTCCATTGAAGGTCAAGAATGGTCTAAGGTCAGAAATAAAGTTTGTAGGGTGGCTCAAGTTTCTAAGGGTAGGTTTTGATCAAAGTGATCACACAAGGGAGTTGGTCAAAAGAGTTTCAGAACACATTAAAACTATGGTTTGCAAACATTAACATTTCAATAGCTTTTAGCATGCTTTCAATGTTTATGATTCGAAAGGTAGTAGCTAGGCATGGTTTTGGTGTCTCTGGACAGAAGCAAATATTTGGATATTTTTCTATTAAGAAAACAAGTTAAAAGTATTTATAGAAATTAAACTAAATCAAAAATACTCCATTTGAGTCCCTGATTTTAAATCATCAAAATAAAGCTCAAAATATTTTTATAACAGAGGATTAAAAACACACATATTCTAAGGTTTCTAAAACTATTTTATTTGCAAATTTTGGACTTATAGATTTAAAGTTATGTTAAAATTACTCAAATCACACATTTGAAAATTTGAATAATTTAAACTTGGCAAAATTAAAAACTAACAGTATCAAAAGTTTCTACAGGTCAAGAGCTTTCCAAAAATATAAAATTTATTAAATTTGGCCGAGCCAATAAAAAGTTATAATAGTTTTAGTATTCAGGGTCTTTTCTGCAAAACTGCAAAATTCGGTTAATTTTGAAAAATGCCAGCACACGTGGCGCTGACGTGGCGGCTGACTGGGTGCTGACTCAGCGCTGACTGGGCGTGACTTGGCGCCACGTGGCTCGATCTGATTCGCGGGTACCGGTTCGGTTTAGTGAATTAAAAAGATCCGTTGGATCTAGATCCAACGGTGGAGATCTAACAGGAGGGGGCTGGCCGGAGCTAGGTTTCCGGCGTGCGGCGGCGAACGGCGGCGACGGTGCGGCACGGTGCGTTCCCGACGTTCCAGTGATCACCAGGACCAACAGATCTTACCAGGAGATTCAGCGCGACGAGGCGAGGTCGATGGCGAAGCGGTGGTCCTCGGGGTCCTCTCCTTCTCCGGCAATTCCTCGCCGGAGTTGCGGTTTGCGGCGGCCCGAAGCGTGCGGTGACGAATACGTCGATCTGGTGTACGAGAAAAACAATGAAGATGTCTAGGAGCTGCGCGAGGATGAAAGAGTGCGAGTGGGAGGGAAGAGAGGGGCGAGGGTTCGCCGGAGTGCGGCCGGAGCGGAGATTTACCGACGGCGGCAGTGCGGCGTTGCGAGCTCGAACTCCAGCAGCCTGGCGGCGATTTTGTTAGGGTTTTGGAGTGGAGAGGGTGCGGAGGCGGTGGAGAATAAGTAGGCAGGAGCGGGGCGCAGATAAACTCGGATTCGGTGGAGATTTTCGCGGAGATTTGGTTCGGTTTCGTTCGTGTTCATCACGGTTTCGTTGAGGAGAAAAAAAAATAACGAGGGGAAGGAGGAGGCCGTGCGGGGAAAGGGGTTGGGCTGGTGCTGGGCCGGCAGTGGGCTGGCTCGGGCTGGCTCTGTTTTCATTTTTTTTTGACAACCTATTTCTTTTTAACTTTTGTTTTATTTCTCCAATTCTCCTCAAACCAAATCTAAATTTTTGTAATAAAATTAACTTTCAAACAAAGTAGGTATGTGCTGATTTCAACACTTTTGTGTTTTGAAAAACAAATAATAATGATAATATAATTCCTCATAGCATTGTTTGCCACTTTAATGGAAAATGAAAATAAAATAATTAGTAAGTAGAGTTTAATAAATTTTCAGAGAGGTTTAACAAATTTAGAAATTTATGGCAATAGTTGTGCCATCTGGTAAAATCAATTTATTTAAAATACTTAAATCTTACATAAAGGCCTATTGTCACCTTTATATCATTTTACCAAATAGGATTTTGAAACTCCCCTTTTAAAATAAAATTAAAATCTAGGAAATACCAATTTCTTGATAAAATAAAATATTACAAAACCTTTAAATTTAAATCCCCATTTAATTATGGACTTTATAAGTATCAATAAATATTTTTATTTCTAAATCCTTAAATCTTGAAATTTGGAAATATGGAAAGATTTAAAGTAATATACCTTTGAAGAAATACAAATAATCTTCCAGTAGTAGTTTTCTTGATAGCATGATTTAGTACAAAACTTTTTATTAAAACAAAGGTTTGATAAAACCTTTTGAAAATATTTTACTCATTTAAAATCATGGGCTTTATCCAAATTGAAATATTTTGCCAAAATGGCTTAATTAAATCAAAGAAACAAATAGTATTTTTTTTATGGAATATACTGAAATCAATTTAAACAAGTTTTGACAAAATCCTTTTAAATACTTTGAAACCCTTTTCTAAAATATTTGTAGAAGTTAAATGATTGAAAAAGTCATATTTGATATCTTTATAAAATAAGATTTATGAACTCCTTTTGTTTCCAATAAAATATATAAAATACTATGAGTAATATCATTACTCATTTTTTTTATAATACAAATAATTTAGTCTAAAACATTTTATAAAGAGAGTTTGGTAAATCCATTTGAATACAAATAACATTTTAATCCTGGGTTTTATACATTCTTTTTGAACTCAAGTAAAATATAGAAATTTAGTATGAGTATTATCATTTAAAATAATAAACTCAATAAAATAGTTGAAACTAAACCTTTTTAGAAATAGGCATACTTTAAGTTACTTTTGCACTTTGCAAATATGGTTTTAGGGTTTAATAAATAGCCAAAAGTTAAATATTTAAAATCAAATAATTGGAATAAGACATTTTATGAAATGAAGTTGTCTTTGAAAATTTTAAATCACCTTGCCAAATATATTGGGGTTTATGAAATACTTTGGATAAAATAATTTAATTAAACTCAATTTTTGAAATATAGATTATTTGGAAATAAACTATTAAACTTTTTGAAGGTGTTCAATGTCTTCTATCTTTGGTTTCGATTATAATTTTTAAGTTTTCTTTTTAATGAAAACAAAAGTTTTAATTTTTAGTGATTTTTAAACATTCCAAGATATTGGGATGTTACAGACTACCACCCTTAAAAGGAATCTCGTCCCCGAGATTCGAAGAGGCTAGAAAGAAAGATGGGTTTGAGATCTCAGGGTTTAGGCAACTGGGTGGGCTACCACCCTTAAAGAAATTTTTTTGTTGGTAGGTCAAAACTTTAAACTGGATTACTTGATGGAGAACATACCATTCATCTTACTTGGCTCTTTGTAGTTTCCTTTCATATGGACATGGTTCCCATGGCCCTTCTTGGATGGGTTGGGCTTGGCAGCTTCTTCCATCTTCCCTTTAGGACAACCACTTATATAATGTCCCATATTCTTGCACTTGAAGCACTGTACCTGACTAAGATCTTTCTTGCCTTGAGACAGGTGTTTACTTGGTTTGGCGGTTTTCTTGGCCCTTTTCTCAGGGCATTCGGTGGAGTAATGTCCCTGGTTTTTGCACTTGTAACAAGTGATGTGGTTTAAGTTTCTCTTCTTTTTAGGTCTTTCTAGTGCTAGAAGGTCTTCTAACTCTTGTTTATCATACTCTATCACCACGGCTGACGATCTGGTTCGCTTGATGGGGCAGTCTTGAGAACAATGACCTTCTTCTTCACACGAATAACAACACTTGGTGGTGACTTTGGATGTGTGGGGATGGGTTCTGAGTTTGACTCTATCAACATCCTTCTTCTCTGGGCAATCCCATGAATAGTGTCCCGTTTCTCTACATGTGTAACATGTTATATGACTAGTATCTCTCTTGCTTTCCTCCTTGTTTTCTTGTATTTCCACAGATCTCTTGAGCATTTGTTGCATTCCCTTTTTGACTTGCCGCCTGACTTCTTGCACCATGGGGTAAAGATGGCACTGTTTAGGAATGTGATTCATTCCTTCACACAAAAAGCAAGTGACCTGGGTTATGGAATATCCTTTATCCAAATAACTTGCATCATAGTGGGGCCACTCATCCTGGCACTCCTTGGACAGGTGTCCTATTTCTCCACAACTTTTGCATGCTCGGTGTCCCGACATAATATTCTCCTTGATTTCAATACCAACACCAACCTGTGGTAACTGGTTAATATTGCTCGCCATCAGCTGTACCACTTGGGTCTGGTTGTTTAAAAGTTGTTGAATAACTGTGTCTAACTCCTTATTGGGGTTGTTGGCTTGACTTTCTTTCATCACTTGATTCATTCTAGTGTGAGCTGCTTCGAGTAGTTGCAATGCATAAGGCAACTTGAGGTGTCTTTCGTTTTCGTCGTTGTTGGTATGTGGGTAAGACATCTGGTTTGGATCAGCAGGGATGAGTAGGGATAGAAGGAATCCAAAGGAAGTATTCCTACTCAAACACAGCAGATCAAGGCAATTCATTTTACAAACAACAACTAGCAAGCATCAAACAACATGGTTCAATCACCAACAAACAATCTAGTATTACCATACCAACTAAGTTGATATGATCAATACACTATCACGTTATCGTTATTCTAACAAAGTATCTAAATGGTGGTCTCATCTATCTCTTCCTGGAATTTCTTCAAGTTCTTCCTTGACCTTCAATGTGGTGGAACTGTCTTGTGGGGATCTTCATCGGTCTGACATCAATTTAGTTGAATCCACCAATAAGGGTCATTTGAAATGAGGAAAGATGTCTTAGAAGGTGAATAGTAGATGAGAATATAAGAAGGATAACTTGTAAATATTTTCTTTTGAATAAAATAGATTTTAGTTCTAGGTCTTTTCCTAGTTCTAATCCAAACCTAGGGTTTCGAACCTACAGGCAACACATTGCTCTGATACCATCTGTAGCGACCTTGCCTTTTAAAAATGGCCAAGATCCCTGTGTTCTGTGCTAGTCCCTGGATCGAATAGCTAGCACCACAGTTCAAGATGTAATATCATGCAAATGCGTCAAATATTTATTACATCGATGATCCAGAAAAGTGAAACATTACAAGTTGCATAGCCAAAGGCTTGCATGTTACAAAGTTCAGCAGCGGAAAACATATAGTATCATGGAGCCTCATCATCTTCATGTGCCACAAGCAGACATGTTGGTTGCAGACTCGAAATCCTAAAACGAATCCTCACTCGTCAACAAATGATCCTGCAAATTTGAATATGCAGCCACAAGGGTCAGTACAATGATGTACTGGCAAATGACACTATGGTGGATATATATGGCAAGGACTATCTTCTACATGCATATTTGGCTGGTGGAGTTAAAAGGCTCTTGCGCAAAGCGATATTTGTCCTACACTGGTAAAACATTTCTTTAAAAACCAGCTATTAATGAGATAAACATGGCATGAAAACCAATATCTCTTCTACCCTTGTTCACCCATCAAGTTTTATTCTGAAATTGGAATGAATGAGATTTTTCCGTCAAACACCTTGTTTAGTTACTCAAATTGTCCATAACCGAGGACACGGCTAAGATCTTAGTTTTATTTTACTCTCGAGAGTTTGTGACACTTTCCCCACTAGACTCAATCAGCCCAAACTTCCTAATCACTCATTTAGTGAAAAGAAAAGGAGAAGATCGAGACGAGACTTTTCAGAAATGCTTTCCCATGGTACTCTAGCGAGATCACTGTCATCCTATCCCTCTACATCATCAGATCTCACAGACCCAGGTCCACACAACTTACTCCGTCAAGACAGAGCCCATATGACTAGTGGCTGCACTGGAAATAACTAGACACGGAGTGACATGAAATCTCAAGACCCTGGGTGGCCAGCACAAGTGCACATACTCAGGTACCCGCAGAACTGGGCCTGAGTAGCCACTCAACTATAAACAACCAGTACAACTCCAAATCCACCCAGGTGATTCATTAATTTAGTAGATTTTTCCTTAACTCATATACAATAAAACAATTCATTTTAGCAGTAAGCCAATCTACTAAATTAATATAGGTTACTAGTCAACTAAATCATGTGGCTAGCCTAACAGGTTTGCATAGCATATAATTTTAATAAAAACAACCTATCATGCATGCTACTGGGAAATAGTCTACAATGCAATATAGTAAAATAGTAGGTCATTTATGCTGGAGTGTCACTTGCCTTTTGAAAGTTGTCGTTGCTAACACACTCTTTTCAACGTAACTCGTAGCTCTCCGTTCAATCTATACAGTACAAACACATATCAATCAACAAACCATACAACAAACAAAATAAAACCACAACATCAAGCATGGACAACAAATAAAAAAGAGGATTGGTGGTCTAAGTTTAACACATGATCAAATATACAAAATTGATCAATGTATTAAGGTTTGTGGTTTTCCATTGAAGGTCAAGAATGGTCTAAGGTCAGAAATAAAGTTTGTAGGGTGGCTCAAGTTTCTAAGGGTAGGTTTTGATCAAAGTGATCACACAAGGGAGTTGGTCAAAAGAGTTTCAGAACACATTAAAACTATGGTTTGCAAACATTAACATTTCAATAGCTTTTAGCATGCTTTCAATGTTTATGATTCGAAAGGTAGTAGCTAGGCATGGTTTTGGTGTCTCTGGACAGAAGCAAATATTTGGATATTTTTCTATTAAGAAAACAAGTTAAAAGTATTTATAGAAATTAAACTAAATCAAAAATACTCCATTTGAGTCCCTGATTTTAAATCATCAAAATAAAGCTCAAAATATTTTTATAACAGAGGATTAAAAACACACATATTCTAAGGTTTCTAAAACTATTTTATTTGCAAATTTTGGACTTATAGATTTAAAGTTATGTTAAAATTACTCAAATCACACATTTGAAAATTTGAATAATTTAAACTTGGCAAAATTAAAAACTAACAGTATCAAAAGTTTCTACAGGTCAAGAGCTTTCCAAAAATATAAAATTTATTAAATTTGGCCGAGCCAATAAAAAGTTATAATAGTTTTAGTATTCAGGGTCTTTTCTGCAAAACTGCAAAATTCGGTTAATTTTGAAAAATGCCAGCACACGTGGCGCTGACGTGGCGGCTGACTGGGTGCTGACTCAGCGCTGACTGGGCGTGACTTGGCGCCACGTGGCTCGATCTGATTCGCGGGTACCGGTTCGGTTTAGTGAATTAAAAAGATCCGTTGGATCTAGATCCAACGGTGGAGATCTAACAGGAGGGGGCTGGCCGGAGCTAGGTTTCCGGCGTGCGGCGGCGAACGGCGGCGACGGTGCGGCACGGTGCGTTCCCGACGTTCCAGTGATCACCAGGACCAACAGATCTTACCAGGAGATTCAGCGCGACGAGGCGAGGTCGATGGCGAAGCGGTGGTCCTCGGGGTCCTCTCCTTCTCCGGCAATTCCTCGCCGGAGTTGCGGTTTGCGGCGGCCCGAAGCGTGCGGTGACGAATACGTCGATCTGGTGTACGAGAAAAACAATGAAGATGTCTAGGAGCTGCGCGAGGATGAAAGAGTGCGAGTGGGAGGGAAGAGAGGGGCGAGGGTTCGCCGGAGTGCGGCCGGAGCGGAGATTTACCGACGGCGGCAGTGCGGCGTTGCGAGCTCGAACTCCAGCAGCCTGGCGGCGATTTTGTTAGGGTTTTGGAGTGGAGAGGGTGCGGAGGCGGTGGAGAATAAGTAGGCAGGAGCGGGGCGCAGATAAACTCGGATTCGGTGGAGATTTTCGCGGAGATTTGGTTCGGTTTCGTTCGTGTTCATCACGGTTTCGTTGAGGAGAAAAAAAAATAACGAGGGGAAGGAGGAGGCCGTGCGGGGAAAGGGGTTGGGCTGGTGCTGGGCCGGCAGTGGGCTGGCTCGGGCTGGCTCTGTTTTCATTTTTTTTTGACAACCTATTTCTTTTTAACTTTTGTTTTATTTCTCCAATTCTCCTCAAACCAAATCTAAATTTTTGTAATAAAATTAACTTTCAAACAAAGTAGGTATGTGCTGATTTCAACACTTTTGTGTTTTGAAAAACAAATAATAATGATAATATAATTCCTCATAGCATTGTTTGCCACTTTAATGGAAAATGAAAATAAAATAATTAGTAAGTAGAGTTTAATAAATTTTCAGAGAGGTTTAACAAATTTAGAAATTTATGGCAATAGTTGTGCCATCTGGTAAAATCAATTTATTTAAAATACTTAAATCTTACATAAAGGCCTATTGTCACCTTTATATCATTTTACCAAATAGGATTTTGAAACTCCCCTTTTAAAATAAAATTAAAATCTAGGAAATACCAATTTCTTGATAAAATAAAATATTACAAAACCTTTAAATTTAAATCCCCATTTAATTATGGACTTTATAAGTATCAATAAATATTTTTATTTCTAAATCCTTAAATCTTGAAATTTGGAAATATGGAAAGATTTAAAGTAATATACCTTTGAAGAAATACAAATAATCTTCCAGTAGTAGTTTTCTTGATAGCATGATTTAGTACAAAACTTTTTATTAAAACAAAGGTTTGATAAAACCTTTTGAAAATATTTTACTCATTTAAAATCATGGGCTTTATCCAAATTGAAATATTTTGCCAAAATGGCTTAATTAAATCAAAGAAACAAATAGTATTTTTTTTATGGAATATACTGAAATCAATTTAAACAAGTTTTGACAAAATCCTTTTAAATACTTTGAAACCCTTTTCTAAAATATTTGTAGAAGTTAAATGATTGAAAAAGTCATATTTGATATCTTTATAAAATAAGATTTATGAACTCCTTTTGTTTCCAATAAAATATATAAAATACTATGAGTAATATCATTACTCATTTTTTTTATAATACAAATAATTTAGTCTAAAAATTTTATAAAGAGAGTTTGGTAAATCCATTTGAATACAAATAACATTTTAATCCTGGGTTTTATACATTCTTTTTGAACTCAAGTAAAATATAGAAATTTAGTATGAGTATTATCATTTAAAATAATAAACTCAATAAAATAGTTGAAACTAAACCTTTTTAGAAATAGGCATACTTTAAGTTACTTTTGCACTTTGCAAATATGGTTTTAGGGTTTAATAAATAGCCAAAAGTTAAATATTTAAAATCAAATAATTGGAATAAGACATTTTATGAAATGAAGTTGTCTTTGAAAATTTTAAATCACCTTGCCAAATATATTGGGGTTTATGAAATACTTTGGATAAAATAATTTAATTAAACTCAATTTTTGAAATATAGATTATTTGGAAATAAACTATTAAACTTTTTGAAGGTGTTCAATGTCTTCTATCTTTGGTTTCGATTATAATTTTTAAGTTTTCTTTTTAATGAAAACAAAAGTTTTAATTTTTAGTGATTTTTAAACATTCCAAGATATTGGGATGTTACAGACTACCACCCTTAAAAGGAATCTCGTCCCCGAGATTCGAAGAGGCTAGAAAGAAAGATGGGTTTGAGATCTCAGGGTTTAGGCAACTGGGTGGGCTACCACCCTTAAAAGAAATTTTTTTGTTGGTAGGTCAAAACTTTAAACTGGATTACTTGATGGAGAACATACCATTCATCTTACTTGGCTCTTTGTAGTTTCCTTTCATATGGACATGGTTCCCATGGCCCTTCTTGGATGGGTTGGGCTTGGCAGCTTCTTCCATCTTCCCTTCAGGACAACCACTTATATAATGTCCCATATTCTTGCACTTGAAGCACTGTACCTGACTAAGATCTTTCTTGCCTTGAGACAGGTGTTTACTTGGTTTGGCGGTTTTCTTGGCCCTTTTCTCAGGGCATTCGGTGGAGTAATGTCCCTGGTTTTTGCACTTGTAACAAGTGATGTGGTTTAAGTTTCTCTTCTTTTTAGGTCTTTCTAGTGCTAGAAGGTCTTCTAACTCTTGTTTATCATACTCTATCACCACGGCTGACGATCTGGTTCGCTTGATGGGGCAGTCTTGAGAACAATGACCTTCTTCTTCACACGAATAACAACACTTGGTGGTGACTTTGGATGTGTGGGGATGGGTTCTGAGTTTGACTCTATCAACATCCTTCTTCTCTGGGCAATCCCATGAATAGTGTCCCGTTTCTCTACATGTGTAACATGTTATATGACTAGTATCTCTCTTGCTTTCCTCCTTGTTTTCTTGTATTTCCACAGATCTCTTGAGCATTTGTTGCATTCCCTTTTTGACTTGACGCCTGACTTCTTGCACCATGGGGTAAAGATGGCACTGTTTAGGAATGTGATTCATTCCTTCACACAAAAAGCAAGTGACCTGGGTTATGGAATATCCTTTATCCAAATAACTTGCATCATAGTGGGGCCACTCATCCTGGCACTCCTTGGACAGGTGTCCTATTTCTCCACAACTTTTGCATGCTCGGTGTCCCGACATAATATTCTCCTTGATTTCAATACCAACACCAACCTGTGGTAACTGGTTAATATTGCTCGCCATCAGCTGTACCACTTGGGTCTGGTTGTTTAAAAGTTGTTGAATAACTGTGTCTAACTCCTTATTGGGGTTGTTGGCTTGACTTTCTTTCATCACTTGATTCATTCTAGTGTGAGCTGCTTCGAGTAGTTGCAATGCATAAGGCAACTTGAGGTGTCTTTCGTTTTCGTCGTTGTTGGTATGTGGGTAAGACATCTGGTTTGGATCAGCAGGGATGAGTAGGGATAGAAGGAATCCAAAGGAAGTATTCCTACTCAAACACAGCAGATCAAGGCAATTCATTTTACAAACAACAACTAGCAAGCATCAAACAACATGGTTCAATCACCAACAAACAATCTAGTATTACCATACCAACTAAGTTGATATGATCAATACACTATCACGTTATCGTTATTCTAACAAAGTATCTAAATGGTGGTCTCATCTATCTCTTCCTGGAATTTCTTCAAGTTCTTCCTTGACCTTCAATGTGGTGGAACTGTCTTGTGGGGATCTTCATCGGTCTGACATCAATTTAGTTGAATCCACCAATAAGGGTCATTTGAAATGAGGAAAGATGTCTTAGAAGGTGAATAGTAGATGAGAATATAAGAAGGATAACTTGTAAATATTTTCTTTTGAATAAAATAGATTTTAGTTCTAGGTCTTTTCCTAGTTCTAATCCAAACCTAGGGTTTCGAACCTACAGGCAACACATTGCTCTGATACCATCTGTAGCGACCTTGCCTTTTAAAAATGGCCAAGATCCCTGTGTTCTGTGCTAGTCCCTGGATCGAATAGCTAGCACCACAGTTCAAGATGTAATATCATGCAAATGCGTCAAATATTTATTACATCGATGATCCAGAAAAGTGAAACATTACAAGTTGCATAGCCAAAGGCTTGCATGTTACAAAGTTCAGCAGCGGAAAACATATAGTATCATGGAGCCTCATCATCTTCATGTGCCACAAGCAGACATGTTGGTTGCAGACTCGAAATCCTAAAACGAATCCTCACTCGTCAACAAATGATCCTGCAAATTTGAATATGCAGCCACAAGGGTCAGTACAATGATGTACTGGCAAATGACACTATGGTGGATATATATGGCAAGGACTATCTTCTACATGCATATTTGGCTGGTGGAGTTAAAAGGCTCTTGCGCAAAGCGATATTTGTCCTACACTGGTAAAACATTTCTTTAAAAACCAGCTATTAATGAGATAAACATGGCATGAAAACCAATATCTCTTCTACCCTTGTTCACCCATCAAGTTTTATTCTGAAATTGGAATGAATGAGATTTTTCCGTCAACCACCTTGTTTAGTTACTCAAATTGTCCATAACCGAGGACACGGCTAAGATCTTAGTTTTATTTTACTCTCGAGAGTTTGTGACACTTTCCCCACTAGACTCAATCAGCCCAAACTTCCTAATCACTCATTTAGTGAAAAGAAAAGGAGAAGATCGAGACGAGACTTTTCAGAAATGCTTTCCCATGGTACTCTAGCGAGATCACTGTCATCCTATCCCTCTACATCATCAGATCTCACAGACCCAGGTCCACACAACTTACTCCGTCAAGACAGAGCCCATATGACTAGTGGCTGCACTGGAAATAACTAGACACGGAGTGACATGAAATCTCAAGACCCTGGGTGGCCAGCACAAGTGCACATACTCAGGTACCCGCAGAACTGGGCCTGAGTAGCCACTCAACTATAAACAACCAGTACAACTCCAAATCCACCCAGGTGATTCATTAATTTAGTAGATTTTTCCTTAACTCATATACAATAAAACAGTTCATTTTAGCAGTAAGCCAATCTACTAAATTAATATAGGTTACTAGTCAACTAAATCATGTGGCTAGCCTAACAGGTTTGCATAGCATATAATTTTAATAAAAACAACCTATCATGCATGCTACTGGGAAATAGTCTACAATGCAATATAGTAAAATAGTAGGTCATTTATGCTGGAGTGTCACTTGCCTTTTGAAAGTTGTCGTTGCTAACACACTCTTTTCAACGTAACTCGTAGCTCTCCGTTCAATCTATACAGTACAAACACATATCAATCAACAAACCATACAACAAACAAAATAAAACCACAACATCAAGCATGGACAACAAATAAAAAAAGAGGATTGGTGGTCTAAGTTTAACACATGATCAAATATACAAAATTGATCAATGTATTAAGGTTTGTGGTTTTCCATTGAAGGTCAAGAATGGTCTAAGGTCAGAAATAAAGTTTGTAGGGTGGCTCAAGTTTCTAAGGGTAGGTTTTGATCAAAGTGATCACACAAGGGAGTTGGTCAAAAGAGTTTCAGAACACATTAAAACTATGGTTTGCAAACATTAACATTTAAATAGCTTTTAGCATGCTTTCAATGTTTATGATTCGAAAGGTAGTAGCTAGGCATGGTTTTGGTGTCTCTGGACAGAAGCAAATATTTGGATATTTTTCTATTAAGAAAACAAGTTAAAAGTATTTATAGAAATTAAACTAAATCAAAAATACTCCATTTGAGTCCCTGATTTTAAATCATCAAAATAAAGCTCAAAATATTTTTATAACAGAGGATTAAAAACACACATATTCTAAGGTTTCTAAAACTATTTTATTTGCAAATTTTGGACTTATAGATATAAAGTTATGTTAAAATTACTCAAATCACACATTTGAAAATTTGAATAATTTAAACTTGGCAAAATTAAAAACTAACAGTATCAAAAGTTTCTACAGGTCAAGAGCTTTCCAAAAATATAAAATTTATTAAATTTGGCCGAGCCAATAAAAAGTTATAATAGTTTTAGTATTCAGGGTCTTTTCTGCAAAACTGCAAAATTCGGTTAATTTTGAAAAATGCCAGCACACGTGGCGCTGACGTGGCGGCTGGCTGGGTGCTGACTCAGCGCTGACTGGGCGTGTCTTGGCGCCACGCGGCTGGTTTTAGGGTTTAATAAATAGCCAAAAGTTAAATATTTAAAATCAAATAATTCGAATAAGACATTTTATGAAACGAAGTTGTCTTTGAAAATTTTAAATCACCTTGCCAAATATATTGGGGTTTATGAAATACTTTGGATAAAATAATTTAATTAAACTCAAATTTTGAAATATAGATTATTTGGAAATAAACTATTAAACTTTTTGAAGGTGTTCAATGTCTTCTATCTTTGGTTTCGATTATAATTTTTAAGTTTTCTTTTTAATGAAAACAAAAGTTTTAATTTTTAGTGATTTTTAAACATTCCAAGATATTGGGATGTTACAGAAAGCCAGACTTCTGTGGCGCATGAGACACCATGCGCCACAGAATTTCTGTGGGTCCCACGTGCAATCATTGGGCGAAGGTCCATCTGGGGACATTCTGTGGCGCACCGTGGCTGGTGCGCCACAGAAAAGTGACATTCTGTGGCGCACCTGGTAGGTGCGCCACAGAAAGCTGACTTTCTGTGGCGCACCAAGTTTTTGGACATTTTGGATTTTTTGGATTTTTTGAATTTTTTAAAGTTTTTTTAAAAAATTTAAGTTTTTTGAATTTTATTGGATCTTTCGAAACTTTTGAATTTTTTGAATTTTTTTTGGATTTTTTGAATTTTTTGGATTTTTTGAATTTTTAAAGTTTTTTTAAAAAATTTAAGTTTTTTGAATTTTTTTTGGATCTTTTGAAACTTTTGAATCTCCTTTTGAAAGTTTAGAAGTTTTTGAAAAATCTGAAATTTAAAAACACACATTTATAACACATACATAACATATACACACACAAGACTTAAGAGGATTCATATGATATATATATCAATAAGAACTTGAGTAGCACAAGGGCAGGTGAAGTGGGTGGAACTTAGAAATTAAGCGTGCTAGGGTTGGAGCAATTTGAGGATGGGTGACCTAGCGGGAAGATATCAGTTCAAAATGTGCACAAAATCTGAAAATATTTCAAATAATTAGGATTTTTTATATTATTTCATATTTTGATTTTTCTGAATTTTTTTGAAACTTTTTATAATTTTTTTTTGCATTTTTTCAGAATTCTGTGGCGCACCAGGCCAGGTGCGCCACAGAAATGTGAGAATTCTGTGGCGCACCAAGCAAGGTGCGCCACAGAAAATATTTTTGTGGCGAGAATTCTGTGGCGCACCCAGCAAACCTGGGGGTGCGCCACATAATTGCAATTTGGTGCGCCACCAATAGCCCTTTCTGTGGTAGTGTTATACGAAGTTTTATACATAACCCGTATGAATTATTGCTACTATTGACACAATTGCCTCTCTCAATTTTTTTTATATCTCTATGCTTTCAAAATAAAAAGCTCTAGCACATGAGTAATCCCTGTTTCCCTCTGCGAAGGGTCTTTCTTTTACTTTTATATTGAGTCTTCATCTTCTAAGTTCATGCACCATTAAGAGAGCATAGTTGTCATTCTTAGTTTCATGTACATGGTCCCAAAATTATTATTGATTGAATCATGAATGTGTTATTACTTGTTCTAAAATTATTTGCATCTAGTCATCCTTTGAACTTTAAAGGTGTATTCCTATGTTTTGACTGTGTGACAGCATGTCACCTCAAAATTTATCTTGTTTATCACTTACCTACTCGAGGACGAGTAGGAGTTAAGCTTGGGGATGTTGATACGTTGCAAACGTATCTATAATTTTTGATGCTCCATGTTTGTTTTACACCAATTCCTATATGTTTTATAGCACTTCACTGCACTTTTTATGCATTTTCCGGAACTAACCTATTGACGAGATGCCGTAGTGCCAGTTCCTGTTTTCTGCTGTTTTTGGTTTCAGAAAAGTTGTACAGAAATATTCTCGGAATTGGACGAAATAAATTGCAAACTTCCTATTTTTCCGAAGAGAAGACGGAGCCAGAAGATGAAGTGCCGGAGGCCCTGGAGGGGATCAGACATGGCCTAGGCACGGGCCCAGGCCTGGCCGCGCCTGGCCTGTGTCTGGGCACCCCGGGCACCGCCTCGCGTCGCCTCTTCGCCTATAAGAAGCTCCTTGACCTAAAAGTTATGGGGGTCCATCCAGAAATCTACGAAAAGTTCCGTCGCAGCCGTCATCGTCAACCCTAGTTCGGGAGGGGTCTGTCTGCCTCCCCCATGGATCAATCTCCATGGGGAGGGCTCCGAAGAAGCCATGAAGGGGGGAGGCCAAGGCTGCGCTCCTCGCTGCCTTCTCCGCCGTCTTCACCGCCATCTCCATCACCAATTCCTCATTGTATTCAGTGGTTCATCCTCCCACAAACCTCTGTACCGCCCTATGTGAACATGGTGTTTGATGTTATACTAATGTGGAGCCCTCACCAACACAAGTCCATCCTACTGATCAAGAGAAAATTAGATGCACACCAAGAGCAAGCTTGTAGATTCACAATCTGTGTGGAAGTGACGGTGTTTACCTGAGCTTCTGCATTTGGGGCAGAGCCTCCGGCCAGAGCGGAGTTTCCGCCATGGACACTGGAGTGATGTGCCTAAAATATTCTTCACATTTTTCTGAATCCAATGGTACCTTATTTGTTATTTTTGGACGTGTAGAACTCAAGAAATTGATTTTGCAAGTTTTCAGATGTTTTCAGCAATTTCTGGAAATAAACAGAATTGGATTTATCTGGGGCTGCTACTTGGCGCGACGTGATTGGCTGATACCCTTTCGCGCGGACCGGCCTGTGGATCACGCTCAGGGCCATCAGATCTTATGTGATCTGGACGGTTCAGATCTAACCGCTACGGGGGGCGACTGGGCGGCTGACTTACGGGGCCCGCGTGGCGCTGACGAGGCGGTGACGCGGTGATGACGTGGGCGACGACGGGGTCAACGGCGAGGGCGTGGGTGGCATCTGCGGCTCGGCGGCGCTCGGCGGCGAAGCTTCGGTGGCTCCCGGTGATGGAGAGGAGGTCCACGAGGTGCGCCTCGACGCGGTGAAGCCAGTGGCGGCGACGGCGTGCTCGGGAGCTTTCTGGAGCGGCGACGAGGAGCGGACGAGGCGGGGCGGGCGCGGCGACGTGCAGACGCGGACGTCGACAGCGTTACGGTGCATGAAAAAGGACGTGGAGAGGGTCAGCGTGTGCGCCCGAAGGGGGGTTCGACGGAGACCAAAAGGAGGCGGAGGGGCTCACCGGCGGCGTCTGACGAGGCTAGGGCTCGGCAAATCCCAGGATCGAGTACCCCGGGTTGATTGAGGGGGAGAGAGGTTAGCGCTGGTGATCACGACAGCTGACAAGCGAGGAGTTTACCCAGGTTCAGGCTCCCGAAGGATAAAACCCTACTTCCTGCTTGTCTGGTATTGATGGAGAGTGTGGCTACAATGGCGAGATGGCAATCTCGCTAGGGTTTGTGATGGCGGCTATGCGCGTGAGTGTATGCGTTACCCTAGACGAAGGACCCTCCTAGCCTTTATATGATAGGCTAGGTCTCGGGTGAACGGTGCCGATGGCACCTACATGATGAACGAGGGTGATGACCTAACGTCGACTATCTTGGGCCGCACGTCGTCCTCCTTGGGCCTTCCTTGGGCCCTCGTTATAGGGTTGATGGACTTGGCGTGACCCAGGTATCACCACCGTGGGGTAGTCGAAGAGTGACCCCACGACATAGCCCCCGAGTGCTTAGTCGAATCGTAGAGTCTAGTAAAGGACTCCTTCCTTCTGGGCACGCCACCAGGTTCCTGAAAGGAACAAATAAAATGGTCGACTCCGGCCGTTCAGGGCTTATGGAGGATTCTTTAGTCGAACTGTCGACTGCAGCGTAAAAACTGCGAGTAGTCTTTTGTCGGTGATTTTTCGACTGTGATTGTTCTGAGTCACTCGGAGCGCGAACAGCGCTCCCGATGGGAGTAGCCCCCGAGATTAAGCTGAACTGCTAGCAATTGAGGTTAAACTCAATTTTTCTTCAGTCGAAAAGTCCGCTCCCGATGGGAGTGAATAGACTCGTCCTGATGCAGTCGCAATTGGCTTTGTGTGACTTACTATGTACTCAACCTGTTTGGCTTACTGCACGAATTGGCTCAGCTCGTGGAGCTTACTGAATTTCTCGTGCACTCAAATGAACTGCACACTTTTGCTCAGCTCTTAGAGCTTACTGAGTATCTGCTGCACTCAAATGAATTTGTCGAGTTTACTCAGCTCTTAGAGCTTACTGTAGCTTGTTGCACAAATTTGCTCAGCTCTTGAGGCTTACTGAATCTTGTTTCACTCGAATGAACTATTCGGGTGCTCCATCAGCCGTTGGCTTACTTGCTACGCCTCCACACTTGACGTTAGTGCTGACGTTTTTTGGCGCACTCTGCGCTCGATGGGACGTGACAGAGTGGTCCCAGTGTCAGTATTGACTGATTTGACCGTTGGGCGCGAAAATTTCGCGGCGTGATGATGGCGCCTCGATTCCCGCGCGTAGTGGGCGGCGTGGCTGGCGACGGTTGCTATCTCCGCGCGACACGTGGACGGCCAGATGAGGTTGTGAAGAGCGGTTTCGCAGGGAACGGCCAGGATGAACTGACCCCGCGGTATATATTTTCACCGCGGTGGGGAACAGTTCATTTCATCCCCATTTCGCCGTCGTCTCCACTCCTCCTCTCCTCCATTGCTGCTCCTCTACCAGATTCTTCTCCATCCACCATGAGCAAGGTCGCGATGAAGAGGGCGAAGACTGCTGTTGGCGGCGCCGCCGCCGCCGAGGCAAGCGTGATGAAGAAACCTGACAGCGACTGGGCGAAGTCGTCGGTGAAGAAGGCTGATCTCGAGGCCCTCCACGCGCAGGGACTGCTGCCGCCGGCGGACCAGGCGGCGGTGCGCGCTCCAGGGAAGGAGGTATTTCCCTCTCCTCGCGAGGGGGAACGCGTGTGCTTCGTGGATTTTCTTCCGCGGGGTTTCGGGTTCCACGATTTTGTTCGCGGTCTCCTGTATGCTTATGGGATTCAGATCCATGATCTGACTCCCAATAGCGTCTTGAGCATCGCGAGCTTTATCGTGCTCTGCGAGTGCTTCCTGGCATCGCACCCAACTGGATGCTGTGGAAGTCGCTCTTCATCGTCAGGAGGAACGTGGGGAAGAGCCAGCAAGTGTACCCGGTGGGCGGCTTCGGCATCCAGGTGCGTGGCGACACCGCCTACTTCCAAATGAAGAAATCCGACTCCGTCCAGGGCTGGCGGAAGAAGTGGTTTTACGTCAGGTGCGACCAGGAGGGGCTTCCCGACTTCGCGGCTGACCGCGAGTTGCGGAAGACGAAGGCGTGGGCGCACCCGCTGTCGAAGGAGGACAGGGAGGCGACTCAGCCCTTGCTGGCGCTCCTCCGTGGTCTGCTGAAGAGTCTTGGTCGCGAGGCAGGTGGGGTGCACCTTATTGCCACCTTCTTCAGGCTTCGGGTGCAGCCGCTCCGCGCTCGCGTCCACCCGATGTGGGCGCTTGAGGACGGCAATGAACTCGATGATGACGAAGTCGAGTCAAAGGTGAGGAGCATCACCAGTCTCCGAGCCGCCGATCCGTGCAACGTCAAGTGCCCGGTCCAGCCGTATGGGCCAAACAACCCTGTGCCTGAGGTAAGCTTCATTTGCTTTCTTCTGTCTTGTATCTTCTGTCGAAATCTTCTTGCCTGACTCGAATGTTTTGATAGGGTCGTTCGGACTTCGTTAGCCTTCCTCCATTGATGGAGAACGGACCTCACGAAGAGGCTGAGCTCACAGCGGAGGACGAAGAGGTTGATGACGATGAAGTTCCCTCCGCCACTTCTCGGAGTGAAACCTTGGAGGAGGATGACGAAGATGAGGAGCCGCTGCTGAAGCGGCGGAGGCAAAAGAGTGGCGAGTCTGCTTCGGCTTCGTCACCCGTGAAGCAGGTGGAGGTGGAGAACGTGGAGGAGGCGAGCGAGTCATCCTCGGGTGCGAAGCGCACGAGTGACCCAGCTGGGCCGCTGTTCGTGCCTCCTCTTGACTCTGCACCGCCGACTGGATTTGCGAGGATGCCCTCCGTCTCCCTGGGAAGCGATGATGATGTCGATGTCACCAGGTTAGTCGTGTAACCATCGCCTTTCGTTTGTCGAGTGTGCTTCTTGACTTGCGAGTACTTGAATTGGATTATCTTGTCATAGCGACCGTACTGGTGCTGCTGGTTCTCCTCGTGAGGTGGAGCACACTTCTGCTCCCGCGATCGAGCAGGCTGCGAAGGCGACCGCGGAAGAACCTCCGGCGGGTGACGCTTTGGCCTTCAAGCCTTCGACTTCCTCCGTGCCAGAGAAAGTTGCTGATGCGACTCTGGTTGATGCTGGGCTGCTTGAGCACGTAAGCTTTCTTTGACTTGTTCTTCCAAATCTGTATCGGGTGCGCGAACAGCGCTCCCGATGGGAGTAGCCCCCGAAGATGTGCGTGACTAGGATAGTCGGGCGCAGATTGATGTCATGTTCTTTCCACAGCCTTTTTATCGCCAGCAGATGGAGGGAGCCGCAGCCTTCGTTCGAATGGAGAAGGAGAGGGATCGACTCCGCACTGCCCTGGAGCAGGCGAACAGTGAGTACTAACCTTTGCGTTCGAGAGATTCTTCGACTATCTTTGTTGATAACTTTGCTCCTTTGATCCATAGGCGAGAGGGAGAGCATGAAAGAGCGGGTCACGGAGCTAGAGAAGACGTTGGCTGAAGCCCAAGGTCGTGAGTTGGCCCGGGGTGAGCTGGAGAAGACCCAGGTCGACCGCTTGCTCGCACTCGCCGACGTTTTTGGAAGTAAGTATCTCGGCTCATTGCCTACTTTGTCTTGTGTCGACTTCTGATGTCTTGCGGGTATTGTTCCCTTTTGTTGTTCAGAGGCGTGCGGAGGCGCTCCTCCGGAAGGGACCTCCAGCGAGAATGTTGACTTGGCGAAGGCTGTTGGCTTCGTTGACCGCGCCTGCGTGTATGCTTCGGCTGCGCTGCAGAAGTCGACAGACGCCTTGGCGAGTGTGCACCGGAGCATCTTCCCCAGTAAGCCGGCGCCAGTTGCGCTCGACGCACTTGCAGCTCCGTTCGAAGGCGATGCGACCATCTTGGCGGACTACACGCGTGCGCAGACGGTACGCGGCTCCGAGCTCACTTTCCAGCTACTTCTTGGTCACCAAGTCGTAGGTGATTTTGAGAAAGTCGTCAGTGACTTCCCTCGGAGGCCTGATGGCAAGACCGCGTCCCTTAGCGGTGTGAAGGTGCAGGCGAGTCAGCTGGCTGCGAGGTTGGTCGCCACCTTCGAGAAGAAGATTGCCAAGGCTGCAGAGGTGGCTGCTAGAAAAAGCCGTTCCCAGTCGGAGTCTGTCATGTAGACTTCGCTCCTTTAGGATTACTCTGCTTTGGGTTCTTGGCTTGTAATGAACTTGTGTATTTTGCGAGCCTTTTGTTCGTGAACATGCTGATGTTGAAATGTGAACTTGTGCCTTCGAGTCTTCTTTCGTCTCTAGGCTTGAATGTCCTTTCCTTGTTTGACGCTGTCAAATTTGGCAGTCTGAGATGGGCGAAGCTCCAGGGGTTGCCGGAACGACTGGTGTGGATGACGAGGAGGACACCTCTTCGGCTGCACCTAATCGCCGTCGTCGTCGAACTCCTCCAGCTCCTGCGCGAAGTGTAAATGACCAGCGAGTGATCACCTTCATGAGGAACAAGATCATTGAGCTCGAGTCGAAGTTGAAGGTCGCCGAGTTGGAGCTGAAGCGCCTGAAATCAGGACCCGTTGCGCCGTTCTCCCAGCGTGAGGAGTTTCTTCTTGATGAGATGGACCTGATCAGTCAACAGCTGCAAGGTTGGCCTTCTAGCGCTTTGCTTCGGCTTCTTTATCCTTTTACTGTTCTTAGTGCTGGGTCTTGATGCAGATGTGAACTCTGACTTGAATGCCGAGCAAGGTCGAGTAGACGAGCGGGTGGAGAGAGAGACCACCGGTGATTCACTCGAAGCTCGTCAGTTTTGGTCAAACAAATCCAAAGGTAGAGTACTGGCTCGAATGTTGGATCGCGCCTGGCGGGCTGCTTTGCTCCTGGAAGGTTGTAGAAAGACCCTCTGGCAGATCAACAGGGTGTACTTTCCGCACAACGAGCAGCCTAATGGACTGGCTGCGCCGCTGGAGAGATTCCGCGAAGGCAAGGCGTTGAAGGAACTCGTGCACGCGCAACTTGTTGCCGGGGCGAACGTGGCGCTGGCATACGTTCGAATGCACCGTCCTCATCTTCCCCTTCACAAGGTTTTTGACGGCCTGCCTGGAGCAGATGATTACGCCGATACCCTTGCGGCTGCGGGTCAGATGATTCGCAGGTCCAGCGCTATAGTGAGCAACTTGTAGGGCCACTCGATGCGCCAAAGGGCGAGCCTGTAGAATAAGAGCAGTAGACTGCTGTTGTATATTGTTAGCTTGTAAAAGAAATTTTTCAAAGTGAAAATATGAGTGTATATGCCGAGATGGGGGCAATCTCCGAGTTGGTAATTTGTGCTTTTGTGGATTTGTAAACCTGTGCGGCGCAGCCCCCGAGCGGATCGAGTGCGGCCGAGGTGTGTCGAATCGGACCTGTGCGGCGCAGCCCCCGAGTCCTTCGGGTGGCGGCCGAGGATTTTCGAGTGAACCTGTATGGCACAGCCCCCGAGTGCGTCGGGTGGCGGTCTAGGCTTTGACTTAGACCTGTGCGGCGCAGCCCCCGAGTCCTTCGGGTGGCGGCCGAGGATTTTCGAGTGAACCTCTATGGCGCAGCCCCCGAGTGCGTCGAGTGGCGGCTTAGGCTTTGACTTAGACCTGTGCGGCGCAGCCCCCGAGTGGTTCGGGTGGCGGCCGAGGATTTTCGAGTGAACCTGTACGCAGCCCCCGAGTGCGTCGAGTGGCGGCCTAGGCTTTGACTTAGACCTGTGCGGCGCAGCCCCCGAGTGGTTCGGGTGGCAGCCGAGGATTTTCGAGTGAACCTGTATGGCGCAGCCCCCGAGTGCGTCGGGTGGCGGCCTAGGCTTTGACTTAGACCTGTACAGCGCAGCCCCCGAGTGGTTCGGGTGGCGGCCGAGGATTTTCGAGTGAACCTGTATGGCGCAGCCCCCGAGTGCGTCGGGTGGCGGCCTAGGCTTTGACTTAGACCTGTACAGCGCAGCCCCCGAGTGGTTCGGGTGGCGGCCGACGATTTTAGAGTGAACCTGTATGGTGCAGCCCCCGAGTGCGTCGGGTGGCAGCCTAGGCTTTGACTTAGACCTGTGCGGCGCAGCCCCCGAGTGCTTCGGGCGGCGGCCGAGGATTTTCGAGTTGGGCCTGTATGGCGCAGCCCTCGAGTGTTTCGGGTGGATGCCTAGGCTTCGACTTAGAACTGTACAGCGCAGCCCCCGAGTGGTTCGGGTGGCGGCCGAGGATTTTAGAGTGAACCTGTATGGTGCAGCCCCCGAGTGCGTCGGGTGGCAGCCTAGGCTTTGACTTAGACATGTGCGGCGCAGCCCCCGAGTGCTTCGGGCGGCGGCCGAGGATTTTCGAGTTGGGCCTGTATGGCGCAGCCCTCGAGTGTTTCGGGTGGATGCCTAGGCTTCGACTTAGAACTATACAGCGCAGCCCCCGAGTGCTTCGGGTGGCGGCCGAGGATTTATGTTGCTTGACAGAAGTAAATGGGAGAGATTGTTCTTCGAATCACTTTATTGATATTTGCGAGCAGGCCGCCTCATTAAAACCCTTCCAGTCCCCTCAGGTACCCTGGCGAGGGAAAGAGTGCGTCTGAAACCTGCCGCTTCTTGACATTGTACACTTGTTACAGGTTGGGGTCGATCAGGCGTAGAAACGACGTAGTTGCGCAACGTTCCACGGGTTGCTGCAGACTGTCCCCGTCTTCGAGTCCTTCAGGCGGTAAGCTCCGTCGCCGATTGCCTCTGTCACGATGTATGGACCCTCCCACGGGGAGGCGAGTTTGTGCACCTTCTTCTGTTTGAGGCGGAGGACAAGATCACCAGGGACGAAAGCTCTGGGCCAGAGTCGCCGCCCGTGGTAATTGCGTAGGTCTTGCTGATATTCGGCTGTGCGGGTAAGGGCGATGTTGCGTGCTTCGTCCAGGGTGTCCATGTCGTCCTCGAGTGCTTCTTCTGCATCGGACTCGTCGTAGGCCACCACTCGGGGGCGTCGAACTTGATGTCGCACGGCAGGACTGCTTCTGCGCCGTAGACCATGAAGAATGGCGTGTACTGGGTGGATCTGTTCGGCGTAGTGCGCAGACTCCACAGCACAGATGGCAGCTCTTCGACCCAGGCGCCTGCAGCGCGCCTCAATGGTACCCGCAGGCGCTTCTTGATGCCCTTGCAGACTAGACCATTTGCCTTTTCGACTTGTCCATTAGACTGCGGGTGCGAGACAGATGCGTAGTTGAGCTTGATGCCTTGGTCAGAGCAGAAGTCCTTGAATTCTTCAGCTGTGAAGTTCGAGCCGTTGTCGGTGATGATGCTGTGCGGCACTCCGAACCTGAAGATGATGGACCTGATGAAGTTAACTGCCGAGGAGGCAGTCGAACTTGTGATGGGCACGGCTTCGATCCATTTCGTGAACTTATCGACTGCCACCAGGAGATGAGGGTGTCCGCCCGAGAGGACTTCTTGAATGGACCCACCATGTCGAGCCCCCATTGAGCGAAGGGCCAGGCGAGTGGTATGGTCTTCAGTGCTGATGCCGGTGCGTGCGGCTTGTTGGCGAACTCCTGGCAGCCGATGCATTTCCTCACGAGTTCTTCTGCGTCTTGCATTGCAGTGGGCCAGTAGAACCCGGCTCGTAGGGCTTTGGCCACCAAGGCTCGACTGCTGGCGTGGTGTCCACAGATGCCGGCGTGGATCTCGAGTAAGATGGCTTGACCGTCGACTGGGTCGATGCACCTTTGGAGGACTCCTGAGATGCTTCGCTTGTAGAGTTCCCCGTTGATGACGGTGAAACCCTTGGAGCGGCGGATGACGCGCTTGGCTTCGACTGGGTTCGTTGGCAACTTCTGGTGCAGTATGTAGGCCAAGTATGGGCTTGTCCATGTGGGTTTGACCAGCATTACCTCCATGGGCTCCTCCGTGCTGGGCGGGTTGGTGGTGCTCGTTGTCGATGTAGAGGGTCCCGGCGCGGGCCGAAGCTTGATGGAGCGTTGCGTGATGCACTCGAGGAAGACTCCGGGTGGCACCGGTGCTTTGTCTGAGCCGAGGTTGGTGAGGGTGTCGGCTTCCTCGTTGCTCTCGCGGCCGATGTGCCGTAGCTCGCAGCCGTCGAAGGTTCCTTCCAGCTGGTTGTATAGGTCCCTGTAGGCGATCATGTTGTCGGCGATGGCGTCACATTGCTTCATGGTTTGCTGCACGACAAGGTAGGAATCTCCGTAGATCATGGGGTGAGTGGCGCCGCAGTTTTTGGCCATCCGCATGCCGTGGATTAGGGCTTCATACTCTGCCTCATTGTTGGAGGGTGTTGGAAAGTTCATCTGGAGTACATACTTCAGCTTGTCACCTTTGGGTGAGATGAGGACGACTCCCGCTCCTGCCGATCTGAACTTCTTGGAGCCGTCGAAGTACATTATCCATGCGTTGGACAAGTCGGGTACGTCCGGCAGCTGGGCCTCTATCCACTCTGTGGTGAATTCTGGAAGCACTTGGGCCTTGATTGCCTTCGGGTGCGCGTACTTCAGCCCCCAGGGCCCCAACTCGACAACCCACTTGGCGACTCGACCTGTCACGGCTTGGTTGGTGAGGATGTCGGAGAGCCCGGAGGAGCTTACCACCGTGATGGAGTGCTCGGAGAAGTAGTGGACGACCTTCCTTGATGTCATGAAGACTCCGTAGGCTAGCTTCTGGTAGTGCGGGTACCGCTGCTTGGACAGGGTTAGCACCTCACTGAGGAAGTAGATGGGCCGCTGAACAGGGTGACTGTGCCCTTCTTCTCCTCATTCGACTACGAGTACTGTGCTGACCACTCTGTTCGTGACTGAAACGTAAGGTACAGCGGCTCGTTCTCCAGTGGCGCCACTAGTACTGGAGGAGTCATGAGGGTTTTCTTGAGCTGGTCGAAGGCGTCTTGCGCTTCTTCTGTCCACTCGAACTTGTCTGCCTTTTTCATCAGTTGGTAGAAAGGCAGGGCCTTTTCTCCCAACTTACTAATGAAACGACTAAGGGCTGCGACTCGGCCGGCTAGGCGTTGCACTTCGTGAAGCTTGGTCGGTGCTAGCATTGCGAGTATGTTTTGCACCTTCTCAGGGTTGGCTTCAATTCCTCTTGCAGAGACGAGGTACCCGAGCAGTTCTCCGGCTGGCACGCCGAAGACGCACTTGTCCGGGTTCAGCTTGATCTGGCTTCAATTCCTCTTGCAGAGACGAGGTACCCGAGCAGTTCTCCGGCTGGCACGCCGAAGACGCACTTGTCCGGGTTCAGCTTGATCTGATACTCGTCGAGTGCGGCGAAGACCTTGCAGAGGTCATCGATTAGGGTGTCATCCGTTCGAGTGGTGACGACTATGTCGTCGACGTAGACTTGGACGATATCTCCGATTAGCTCCTTCAGGCAGGCTTGCATTGTGCGCTGGTATGTGGCTCCAGCGTTCTTCAACCCGAAGGGCATCATCTGGTAGCAGAACACACCATGGGGTGTGATGAATGCAGTTTTCTCTTCATCTTCGACTTTCATCCTGATCTGCTGGTACCCTGAATAGGCGTCCAGGAAGGATAGGCGTGCGCAGCCTGCAGTCGAGTCGATGATCTGGTCTATCCGCGGAAGCGGAAAGTGATCCTTGGGGCAACACTTGTTGATGGCGGTGAAGTCGACGCACATGCGGAGTTTCTTCGTCTTCTTCTTCTCCACCAGGACCGAGTTCGCTACCCAGTCCGAGTCCTTGATCTCTCGGATGAATCCGGCGTGGAGCAGCCGATCGATCTCCTTGCTGATTGCATCTCGTTTGGGACCCAAAAAGCGTCGCATGGTCTGCTTGACGGGCCTGGCATCCTTGTGGACGCGTAAGGAGTGCTCGGCGAGTTCCCTGGGTATGCCTGGCATGTCAGAAGGTTGCCAAGCGAAGATCTTCCAGTTTTCACGTAGGAACTCGACGAGCGCGCTTTCCTATGCGATAGGCAAGCTTGACGACACTTTGACTGTCTTGCTGGCGTCTGTCGGGTGGACCTGGTAGGTTGTTGTGTCGTCAGTCGTGTTGAAGGCAGAGTCTTTGGCTGGCTGTTGCGTGGCGGGAAGACAGTTTTGTCGTTGTCGACTGCCATCACCGCGAGGTGCTCGTCCATTCCAAAGAACTCGGAGATCTTGCTGAATTCACGGTCGCAGCTGTTGGAGCGGTCGAAGTCGCCGTGCACCATGATGACGCCCTTGGGTCCAGGCATCTTGAGCATGAGGTAGGCGTAATGAGGTATCGCCATGAACCTGGCAAAGGTTGGACGCCCGAGTATCGCATGGTACTGCGACTTCCAGTCGACTACCTCGAAGTCGATCGCCTCCCTCTGGAAGTTGTCGGGTGTGCCGAAGATGACGTCGAGTGTGATTGTTCCCATGGGCGTGACTGCTTGCCCTGGTACTATGCCGTGGAAGGTGGTATCTGATGGCGTCAGGTTTGTAGTTGGCCTGTTCATCCTTCTGAGGGTGTCGGCGAAGATAATGTTGATGCCGCTGCCTCCGTCCATGAACACCTTTTTCAAGGTGTAATCCCCGATCAGGGCTTCGACTACCAGAGCAGCATGCCCGGGTCGTGTACTGCAGGTGGATGATCTGCTCTGGAGAATGTGATTGGTGTCTCTGACCCTCTCAGGTAATCGGGTACTGCAGGTGGACAGGTGACAGCCTGAAAGACTTGGCGGGTGATGATCTTCTGGGTCCTGTTTGAAGGGCGCCCCTTCTGTATCATGTTGAGCTGTCCGCGTGCCGCTGGATATGCGTCAGGGGCTTCTTGCTGCGGCTGCTGCTGCTGGTAAAAGGCTCCCGCCGCCTGCGCTGGATTAGCGACTACGGGCGCGGGTGCGGGTGCTGCCTGGAGAGCCAACTGCGCGACTGGCTGTGCTGCGGGTGCTGCCTGGAGAGCCAACGGCGCGGCTTGCTGAGCGACTATCTTCTGCATTGCCTGGTATATCCTGCGTGCTTTCTTGCAGTCCTTCAACAGGTGGCGAGATCCCCACTTGCCTGTTTCCGGGTTCCTGAACATGTGATGCTTGCAGGGTTGCTCTAGCTCTTCCTCCGGAGTCAGTGTGCGTCTCTGCCACTCTTGTTTGCGACTCCCGTCGCCGCGGTAGTTGCTGCCACCGCTTCGGTTGTATTGCCCTTGGTTGTATTGGCGACTCTGGTCGTCGCCGCTTCGACTGTACTGCCTTTGGGTGTATTGGCGACTGCTGTCGCGCGCTTCATCCTCACGGGGGTTTCGAATCCCGCCGCTACTAACTCGATCGAGTCATTGCCGTGGTAACGCGGCTTCTTCTTCTGGCGTCCTTCTCGCCAGTTGCTTGGTCCGGCTTCGTCTCTTGGGGAGTAGCGTGAGCTGTCACGGACCGAGTCCTCTCCGTCTGCCCACTGATTGGCTATCTTCATGAGCTCGATCATGTTTCTCGGCCGGAGCCTACCAAATTCCTCGCGGAGGCCGCGGCGGTAGACGCCGTGCATGAAGGCGTCCATCACTCGGTCTTCCGAGGTGGTTTCCATGGTGTTGCGGAGCAGGGTCCAGCGCTGGATGTATGACCGGAGTGGCTCGTCTCGTCCTTGCTTGCATGCTTGGAGCTCGACGAAGGTTGTGGGTCTTGAGTACGTCCCCAGGAAGCTCTTAACGAAGGCATCCGCGAACTCGTCCCACGTGCTGAAGGCGTCCTTGGGTTGAGTGTTCAGCCACCCGCGTGCAGATCCTGTGAGCATTAGCTGGATGTACTGCATGGCTGTAGTCGAAGTAACGCCCTGGCAACTGCAAGCTATGAGGTAGTCTTCCAGCCAATCTCTCGGGTCCTGCTTCCCGTCGTACTTGACCGCTTCTGCCGTGAGCTTGAAGCCCTTGGGCATTCTTGTGTCGCGGATGTTGAAGCTGAAGCACGCGGCGCCGCGTGGCTCGAAGTCGCCGTCGTCGCGGTCGTCAGCATTGGGCGTGCTGGCCGTCCGCTAGGTGCGACTGCGGTCCACCATCCTCTGTGCGATGACGTTGCGGAGGTCTTCGCCTGGCTGCGGCTGTCGCAGTTGTCTTGGCACCGGGCCTGCGAGTGCTGCGGGCTCGCGGTCGCGGCGACCCCGATTTTCTTGCACCTTTTCTGTTGGCGCCTTGTTCGCCAGAGCCTCCTCGACTGCCCTGATGGACATGATCTGCTGCTTGTGGAGGAGAGCGCGCGCGTCGCCTTCTGGCGGCTGCGTCAGTCGCAGGTATGTCTCGAGTCCCATGAGTGCGGCTCCAGGCGTTTTGGGGACGAGTATCCCGTCTGAGTCCTCGCTCATGTATGATGACTCGAGGTTGCGGGTGACCCCAGCGCGGTCGGCCTCCGTCATCCGGGGCACACGGGCCTTGTGGCGTCTTGCTCCTTGCGAAACCTCTGTCGAGGCACCAGTGAATGAGTAAGCGGCCCTCCTGGCACTCGACGCGTCGGCTTCTTCCTTGCGTCGGAGTAGCTCGGCCTTCTCTGCGCGGAGTCGTTCGCCTTCCTTCCGCAGCAGGTACTGGACCGCCATAAGGTCCTCTCGGGGTGCGTCTGGTGGGGGGTACGTGCCCTCCTCGACGTGCTTCAGGGCTCTAATTGCCATGTCGCGGGTGATGGTGAGTCGTGTCACCTTGTCCGGCATGACCACCTCCAGTGGGTATGCGGGTTCGTCGCCGTTGGCCCGCGACGGACCGACCATGAAGACTTGCGCAGGGTAGATCTGGGCAGTGGGGCTGATGCTTCCACTGCTGCTCCCTTCGTCCGAGCCGTGCTCGGAGTCGAAAATGGCTGCAACGTGGTGGGTACCACATTCGCTGTTGAGGCTCTTGCCGTGGAGTTTCGCGACCTTCAACGCGGATGCGAGGAATGGATTCGCGGTCATTGACGCGGGTGCGATCGGTTTGCGGACGATCTCGCGGCGCGAAGGCATGTCTGACGTAGCCAGAGTTGACGTAGACCTTGGCCTTGTCCGCTGCGCGATCAAGGTAGTCGAAGTAGACTTGATCCGCGCAGTGGTCGCAGCCGATGCGATCTCCTTGGCAGCCGGAGACGTGGGTATCGTGGTCGCATTGGGCGCGATCTTTGCCATGGTGGAGGCAGTTGGTGTAGTCGAGGCGCGCGCGATCTTCGCAGCAGTCGAAGATGCAGTCGCCGTAGTCGCAGCAGATGCGATCACGGCAGGTGATGACGTGGTTGTTGTGGTCGCGGCAGATGCGATCTTCACAGCAGTCGATGATGCGGTTGCCGCAGTCGCAGCAGATGCGATCTCCACGGCGGGTGATGTCGCGGTTGGCGTAGTCGAGGCAGATGCGGGTGTCGCCACCGCGCGCAGTGCGGTCGCCGTAGATCGGAGTGTTCCGCGACTGTCTACGAGGTATTGCATAGTACCGAAGGTGATCCACATACCTTCACGTAGTTCAGCGTACACCAGCGATGGGCCGGCGGGTGGCTGACGTACTCGAAGGAGCCGAAGCAGATGGGCTCCCTGGTGCAGGCGTTGATCTTCAAGGTCGATGGGGCCGGTGCAACCATGGTTCCAGCGCTCGTTCTTTCCCACAGACGGCGCCAATTGACGAGGCTAGGGCTTGGCAAATCCCAGGATCGAGTACCCCGGGTTGATTGAGGGGGAGAGAGGTGAGCGCTGGTGATCACGACGGCGGACAAGCGAGGAGTTTACCCAGGTTCAGGCTCCCGAAGGATAAAACCTACTTCCTGCTTGTCTGGTATTGATGGAGAGTGTGGCTACAATGGCGAGATGGCAATCTCGCTAGGGTTTGTGATGGCGGCTATGCGCGTGAGTGTATGCGTTACCCTAGACGAAGGACCCTCGGGTGAACGGTGCTGATGGCACCTACAGGATGAACGAGGGTGATGACCTAACGTCGACTATCTTGGGCCGCACGTCGTCCTCCTTGGGCCTTCCTTGGGCCCTCGTCATAGGGTTGATGGACTTGGCGTGACCCAGGTATCACCACCGTGGGGTAGTCGAAGAGTGACCCCACGACAGCGTCGTAATCAGCAACGAACGGCGACGGTACCGCGCGGCAACGGCGATGAAATTAGGCAGCCTGGGGGCGAAATCGAGCGGGGAAAAAGGGGAGGTGGAGGAGCGGGAGGCGGGCTTTAAGGGGGAAGGCGCGGACGAGGCCGGGGGCGTGCAGAGAGAGAGGGAGAGGTGGCCGACGGCGACGGGGTCGTGCAGATCGTGCGCGAGCAGGAGGAGCAGCGGTTGAGGATGGTGGAGTCGACGGGGTGGGGCCCGCCTGGCAGTGGGGTGGGCGGCTGACGGGCGGGGCCCGGGCGACAGAGAGGGGAGTGGAGAGAGGGCGCGCGTGCGTCGCGCGAATGGGCCGTGGCCGTTCGGCTGGCTGGGCCAGCCCAACTGGGCCGTTGCCCTGCTGCGTTTCATTTTTTTTTGTTCCTTTTCTTTTTCTTTTCTGTTTCCTTATTTGTTTCTTTGCTTTCCATTTTAAATAGAAAAGGGCAAGACAAATTCAGAAAAAAAAAACAGATAAGATATCTGTGGGTTCCTTGAAAGTTGTACAACAACACGGAACCATTTTTAGTTCAACATAATTTTTATAAATTCAAAAATTTGCATACATGCATATGTGGCTTTAAAATACCATTTTAGGGTTTGCACTTTGAATTTGAATTTGAAATTTTTCCTAGATGCAAAAATGCCATGATGCTCATGAATGCAATGCATGAATTTGAAATTTGAAATTTTGGGATGTTACAGTTTTTCAGGTGACATTTTTTGTCAAATTTTGTCTATTTTACACAGGTCACATGACAAGTCCATTTTTCATGGAACAACTTTGTACACGCTTAGCATGTGAAGATGTACGTGCGAATTTTTCATTTGAATTTTATTGGCATTTCAAACTTTGTGTAAGATGCATTTCAAATCCCGGGAGCATATGCACCCGGGAGCCAAGATGGATTTCTCCTCCAATGGTATAATTTGTGTGTTATTTAATTCATATTATATAGGTTATTAAGTTGACAACCTAGTATATGTGTACTAGGACTTATAAACCCGACCGGAGGGGCATGTCATTGATTTGAAAGGACAATACAGAAACTTGGCAAGGCATGCCATTACTAGCACCAGAGCTCCATGGCTTGTTATAATGGTCGCCTGTAGCTACTCCTAGTCAGTCTCGGGTGACCCCCTCCTCGAAAGTTGAAATGAGAGAAAAAGAGTGAGAGCTAGTGTTCGTGTTTTAGTCTCCCGGAGAGGGCGATTTGCCAGCCGTTCGATTTCTTTACCTACGGTGGATGGCAAGTGCCCTCAAAATAAGTTTTTTTCCTGATGAAAGCACATGCTTTATCCTCCGAGAGTTTTGTGTGTTTGGTGTCAATCCTAGAATGAATTTTACCGTGTATCTAAGTGTGCAGATTTAAATTGATGCATCATGGTAAGACGACCCCGTTGAGCTGGAAGGCTGAAGCTTTAGTTTCTAGGGCTAGAGTGATAAGTTTTCTGGTTTTGTGTGGGTTGTCATCGATGGTTGGAGAGAAAGACCCTTAGATCTTTCTGTTTGCTACTCTTGCAAGGGCGGAGACTCCGGTATTTTGGGTGATACCGAGGCGGAGTCTCCGGCCACCTTATCAGAGCTGGTTCTGTGCTTCACACTGGCATGAGGCTGAAGTTCGCCGGAATATTTGGTATGGAACATTTTTGTTCCTGGCGTGGCGGAGACTCCGTTTACTGGGTGATTCCAGGCGGAGACTCCGCCCCCACCAAATGCTCGCCTCAAGCGCCAAGTCACAGACGAGGGGCGGAACTACACCAGAACTTGTGGGGCAGAACTTTGTTCCTGCATGCGGGGCGGAGACTCCGGCCCAGAGCTGGGCGGAGACTCCGGCCTAACCACGGTTCGTCATGCCATCCAAGCTACTGACAAGGGGCAGATGACGCCCGGAAGTTTTGGGGCGGAACTTTTTTTCCATCACCCCAGGGCGGAGACTCCGACCACTTTGGGTCCCTAAGCCTCTGTGTGCTATCATGAGGGAATCCCCTGCTTTGCAAGGGGTTCCCGAACCAGAGACCTGAACTGTTTTAGGACTGTGCTTCCGGTTGGGCATATTGAGGTGTATATGGTGGTTACACTTATCTTCTGCCCGGGAGCATGGTAAAGGTGGCTACGTCATTGACACATCTTATAGTTGCCACCATGATTGAGATATATAGGTTCACCTCGGGTATTGGGTTTTGGCGGGTTTACCTGCTAAGACCCTTGGTACTATTATGCTCTCTTGTTGGTACCCTTGCCACTTGGTCTTCCCTACATATGATGCACATAATGACTCTAGAATGGTGGTGATTATCAAATACAGCCTCACAGCTGTGATGCATATTCACTATGGCAACATGTAGTGATGATGACTTTGTCATCAAACTCATGTTATTTGAGAATCGTGCTACCTATTCTGGGAGTCATGCCTATGGACTAAAATACTATCTTTCAAGGAACCTGAGTGCAGGATTCTTGACAAGGGAAGGTGCATCTTACACTTGCTCTAGCCAAGACTGTTGAGTTGCTGTGAGGATCATGAAGTCTTCTTTTGAAGTCTTCCTGATCTTCTACCTTATGTCGAGCCTTGGCTAGGGGTTGTGTTGGTGCTATCCTGAGGAGGCAAGAGTCCCTTACATGAGCATGTATGGTTCCATGTCTATTGACTTTACCTAAAGTGAACCTGTTATATCGTGGAGTTGTGGAACTGGATTCCATGGTTGATCTCATTGAAATCACATGCCATGTCACCATCTAGAGCCCTCTCTACATATTGTTTGGAACAAAATATTCTGGAATCATCTTATGGTATGTTTCCATCCAAATTTGAGCTTAAGCAATGTGAATATTTTTGCTGGTTGTGCCATGAAGTTTCATGATGTTAGGGTTTACAACAAGACCCATGTTATGTTGGGAGATCCTAACAAAATGGAGTTTGTGAAGAGTAACATCTCCTTGGGAGGCAAAGTTGTTTCTTGTGTGTAGGTGTTGAAATACCTCCGGACTCCGTAGGAAGAGTGAGGTGGGTTCTCCCATCTCATCGAGGAACACCTTGCGGAAGAAGGGGAAGAACTATGCTCTACTAATGTGGAGCCCTCACCAACACAAGTCCATCCTACTGATCAAGAGAAAATTAGATGCACACCAAGAGCAAGCTTGTAGATTCACAATCTGTGTGGAAGTGACGGTGTTTACCTGAGCTTCTGCATTTGGGGCAGAGCCTCCGGCCAGAGCGGAGTTTCCGCCATGGACACCGGAGTCTCCTCCCTCCCTGAGTCAAGATCAACATATCCATCATCTTGATGAGGCTGAACCTGATGCCTATGATCAAGACTCCCAATTGAGGTCAAGACGAGGACAAGAACTGTGACATTGGTCAAAGAGGCTTCCAACTCTTATGCTATGAAGCCCTCACTCGTCGCCCAAAGAAGTGTGCTATGCTGAAGACATCATGTGTGCCCTTATCTCACTCCAAGGACATTTCCAGCTGAAGAGCTCTCCATTCAAGTGTTGTTGGCCAATAATATGCCAACCCAGTGGATTCATCATGAAGTCCTTGCTATGGTGAAGGTAAGATCTCGTTGAGAAGTAGGCATACATAAAGGGGGAGTATGACACCAAGTCATGTGTTGCTCCTCCCCCTAAAAATGCACACATTAAAGCAAAGCATTTGCATATCCGTCAATTGTGACAAAATATGAGCTTAATGTAGAGTCGTGGTTGTGGACCCTAGATGTATCTACGTGGTCCTACGCCCACATACTCTTATAAGGTGGCTTCGGCCACCGACCCACACTTAGTGTGAATTTGTGTGTAGTTGGATATTTCTTTTGTTGGAATTTATTGCCTATCTTTTTGTTTATGGGAACTCACTCATCATTGGTCTTCCTATTTGATTATTTGCAATGTTGAGTGAAATGTACCAGATCATCTTGTTTGTTTTCTGTCCTAAGCCTATTCTCAATCTTAAGACACTCTATTCTATACAAGTCCACTGCTCTCTCTTTAGGCCAAGGCGCAGGCAAGGGCCGGAATTTCCACCCTTATTGGGCTGGTAGTTCCGGTGGGCCGGAGTCTCCGCCCTAAGTCGTTTGTCCATATAAAAGGAGCAGGTTTGGGGGTTCTATTTTGAATCCCTACTCCACCCCGCTCCTCCTCTCCCAAACGCGACTCCCTGCCGCCGCCGCCGCCAAGGAGTGCCACAGCCACTCCCTTGGTCCTCTCTTGCTGTGCTTCGACCCGCACGGTGACTCCTCCATCCGGAACCTTCTCCACCAATAGATCTGCCATGGGAACTGGTAATGCTCTCAATTTTCTCAATCTAGGGTTCACTCTTGCTTGTGAGGATTTGGGGCAAATGAACTAGTGTCCTTTGGTAGAACTTCAATTCAAGATGCATATTCAATGCTCCACTAGTTAGAGTTACGAAAACTTGGTAGATTTGGAGAGTATTTTGAGCTCTTTGGTTCGAGGGTACAGGGGCAGAGTCTCCGTCCCCATTACTTGTTTTGAGCGGAGTCTCCGCCCTCGCGGAATTTCCGCCAGTTAGGCCAAAATATCCGGTCGACGCCTGAACCTTGCACTCAAGCTTTCTTTAAGTCTACTTTGTTTTGCATCTCTAACTCGTGTATCCTTTTGGGGCTTGTGTGCCTTACCTCCATGCTATCTTTCTATAACTATTCACAGGAGCAGGTACCTCCGGAGTTGCTCCGAAGACCAAGCCGCGCAAGACTATATCACATGGTCGTTGGTGAAGATGGTGTGTGGCGGGAAAGGACTGCTTTGCAAGAGGAAGCTGAATATGCTGCTCATATTAAGTACATGAAGCAGAAGGAGAAGGAGGATAATCTCAAGAGGAAGACCACTTCAATTAGAGCTTGGAACTTATCAGATTATCAGCAATTGAGGAGGGATGACATCTATTCTAGGCCAAGGGCAAAGCTGAAGAATTTCTGGACAAGGAACCAGGAGCGCCTCTACAAGGAGCTGTACCTTACTCTCTCCAAGAAGGTGTGCCCAATGAAGACTTTGAGTGTTGAGAGTCTGGGTACCAGTCAGTATTATCAGGAGATGCTCCGCGTCACCAAGAAGATGGGGCTGCACCATCTTATGCAGATGGAGCAGCGCTGCAACCTCAAGGTGATTCAGCAGTTCTTTGCCACTGTCTATATGTGCACTGGATCTTCTGTCAAGCTAGTCTGGATGACAGGTGAGAACAAGTATGAAGCAAAGTTTGAGAGATTTGCTGCTGTCTTGGGGTATCCGTACAGAGGGAAGAGATATGCCTCAGGTGCTCATATGCACGTTGAAGGTATTGAGCCAGACAAGTCTACTCTCAAGCCTCTCTACAATTCTGAAGGTACTCCTGGCAGGGCAAAGCATCTCCTTCCGCTCTATGATGTTCTTCTCTGTGTGGTGGCAATGCCGACGCCATCTAGAGCGGTTTGGTGAAATGATGGCATTTGCTCACCAAGTCGCTCAGTGTGAAGAAGCTTGCACCCATGACCACAGGATTGATGTAATGGACTATATCTATGAAGAGATGCACACTGCCATCATGCACAGGAAGTGTCCTCCCTTTGCTCCTTTCATCATGAAGCTGATATGTGATGTTGTGCTGGATCAAGGTGATCTCCTTGCTGATGCTGCTGCACCCAAGACTGGGAAGATTGTCAAGAAGGTTGCTCATTCTACCACTGCTGATGGAAGTTCTGCTAGGCGACCCCCATCTCGTGCCTCTGCTAAGGGAAAGGCCTCCAAGGCCGATGATGATGCTTCTAGCCTCCCTTGGGAACAACGTCTGCTCTTTGCAGGGATGGTGCAGAACCACAAGGAGAGCGAGCTACTCGCTGTATGCACAGGGCCGCAAGCTGTCCAAGAAGATTGAGGATCTGAGCCAGAAGTTGATTGACTATCACAATGATGCCCGGACTCGTGCTGGTGAACCTGAGTTGGCTCCGTCTCCTCAGCGCAGTGGTGCCTCCTCTCACACTATTCTGTATGAGGACTGGAACAATGACATTGTTCCTTGGTCTGATTTGGAGGATGTTTGCTCTACTTTCAACCTCAAGGGCAAGACGCCAATTATCATTGAGGACGATGAGCAGGAGGAGGTAGGAGAGAATGGAAAAGAAGAAGAAGAAGAATCTGACAGTGGCTCGTACAATGATGAGTTCGGAGTCAGTCTGGACACCGCTGACAAGAGCCGCCCCTGCAGGCGCAAGAACGACAACGACAACGACAACGACTACTCCGAGACCTGAGTCTTCCATGGGACGCCGTAGCATGCCCTTCCTCTTTTTGGTATCTTGATGCCAAAGGGGGTGAGGTGAGTAGGATTGCGGGAATTTGCATGGTTGGGTCCAAGCTTGATTCTTTCTTTGGTCCATTTGTTATCTTATTTGCTTGGTCCCTTTGGTTGCTTCCTGCTCTTGACATTGCTATTGCTGCTCTATGTTTGCTACCTTTTATTCATGAACCATGGTTTGTAATAGACTTAAGTAGATGGTAAACCTTGATGATCTTGATACTTCTCATTCCATGCTATGCACCTATCATTGTTATGTGTATGCATTATTGGACTACATTTGGAGATACTCTACTCTCAAGGGGGAGAAATACTCTATATATTGGAGATTGGAATTTTTCAGATCAAGGTATGAAATCCAACTCAATCTCCAACTTGATGCTATCATGTATTTTCCCTGATCTATCTTGTATCTCCTGTGATCATGCAAGTATTGTTATTTGATATATCTGGATATCTTGCATATGTTGTAAGGTTTGTAAAATCTAGGGGGAGTGTTGATCCTATAGCAGTGTGTGCATTTGTATTCAAATGCAAGTGTTGTGCACATTTAAATATGCACACATCTAGGGGGAACCCGTCTATATTTTGCAAACATTATAACAGTTCTTTGAGTGCTTAGTATCACACTATATTTGAGAACTGCAAATTCCTGGATTGTCATCAAACACCAAAAAGGGGGAGATTGAAAGCACATGCTTTATCCTCCGAGAGTTTTGTGTGTTTGGTGTCAATCCTAGAATGAATTTTACTGTGTATCTAAGTGTGCAGATTTAAATTGATGCATCATGGTAAGACGACCCCGTTGAGCTGGAAGGCTGAAGCTTTAGTTTCTAGGGCTAGAGTGACAGGTTTTCTGGTTTTGTGTGGGTTGTCATCGATGGTTGCAGAGAAAGACCCTTAGATCTTTCTGTTTGCTACTCTTGCAAGGGCGGAGACTCCGGTATTTTGGGTGATACCGAGGCGGAGTCTCCGGCCACCTTATCAGAGCTGGTTCTGTGCTTCACACTGGCATGAGGCTGAAGTTCGCCGGAATATTTGGTATGGAACATTTTTGTTCCGGGCGCGGCGGAGACTCTGGTTACTGGGTGATTCCAGGCGGAGACTCCGCCCCCACCAAATGCTCGCCTCAAGCGCCAAGTCGCAGATGAGGGGTGGAACTACACCGGAACTTGTGGGGCGGAACTTTGTTCCTGCATGCGGGGCGGAGACTCCGGCCCAGAGCTGGGCGGAGACTCCGGCCTGACCACGATTCATCATGCCATCCAAGCTACTGACAAGGGGCAGATGGCGCCCGGAAGTCTTGGGGCGGAACTTTTGTTCCATCACCCCAGGGCGGAGACTCCGGCCACTTAGGTCGGAGACTCCGCCCCCCGGAACATTTTCCAGGGAACTTAAGGCAGAAATTCTGGTCACGCAAGGGCTGTAACGGTCAGATCTTCGGTGGACCTATATAAACGAAGCCCTTCGTCTCTGAAGGGTAAGTTGGCTTAGCAGTTCATATCTAGATCTCATCTCTCTCTCCTCCATTGATGCTAGGCTAGAACTTCGTAGATCTCTCTCCCTGCCCGATATCTTTCCGATTCCTCCGGGGATCTTGAAGAGGAGGAGCTGATTTACCATCTTACCGAAGGGATTTTGGCTTGGAACAGTTTCTCTTGGAGAAACCTTGTAACCCTAGGTCTCCTTTGCGGGGATCCTTGTAGGGAGTTTCCTGTGGTGGGAATTCCTGTTGTTGGAGACACTGTGGGGGCTGGATAAGCTACCTAGCCTCATGGTGTAGTTGGGAGCCTCCATGTTGTGGAGTTGCCTCAACCTTGTGTGAAGGTTGTGCTACCTCGAACAGCACCTTGAGTGGAGAGCCAGGTTCGCCTTTGTGGTGATCTTGGTTGGAGAATAGGGTGAAGCCTGTGTGGCGGCCTTTGTGGCTTCAGCAACCTTTGTGGTGCTGCACCTCTCCAACGCAGACGTACCTTCTTGAAAAGGAAGGGAACTGCGGGAAACAAATCCAACGTCTTGTCTCTTCATCCCACGGTGACATCCTTCCTTCACCCTGCTCTTACTGGTTTACTCGTATACTCTGCCGTCATCAGTAGACCAGAGTATCCGCCCACCTGGCCGGAGACTCCGGCCCTCGTTTATCCGCTGCGCATTTATATTCTGCTATATATCTGCTTATCTGTTGCATGTTCATTTAGGGTCTCATCTTGTGTTAAAGCTATCACCTTTCATACTTGCCATGCCCTAAAATTGAAAAGACCTAAAATTTGGAGTAAACCTATTCACCCCCTCTAGGTTTCCATACCTGGCACTTTCACCTGAGAAGCAAGCAAACGAAGTTAAAGATAGAGATAGACACGAGAGGCGCAGGTAAGTTGGGGTGAGTTGATAGAGGTGAACAGTTAGTACAGAGTATACTTTTCTTGAAGCAGTGAGCAAGTCAGCGGAAGCTTGCACTGCCATAATCTACAGTCCCACCAGTCAAGATCACCCAAAAAGGTGATGCATGTCTCCCGCTTTGCCCGAACAGGCGAGGCGCTAGAAAATCTTTCACTTCTTCTTCTCCCCCCATCTCTCTCCAAATCCTGATTTTCTGACGTATGCCAGAGGGCTCTGTAGCACCCGGCTCCTCTCACTTGACTTAGCTTTTTTTTTTTTTGACACATCCAACCATCCGTATATTCAACGATCAAACCACATACACCGTACATAGATTGAAAAGCAGAAGAAGAACCAACATACGGGGAGGATCCAGAGCCACCACAGAGAGCCGCAGCTTCCCGGCGACGGAGACGAAGGCCGGCAACCACCTTGCCACTGCCTGGGTATTTAAACCTTGACGAGTTTCAGGAGAGAGGAGGACTAGAGGAGTACTCTAGGCCCAGCTGTATCATTTGCCCTGCGGGACCCATATTAGAGGGTTTGGGCTGCTGAAATCGGGGCCCCGAAGGTGAGCCTATATGTCAGTCACCATACTCGCGAATCTGTGTCACTCCATTCAGCAATACTATATTGCACATGAAAGTTCTTCCAATCTGGACATTTTGCATTGTGGAGCAGAGCGCCCCGTGTAGCTCTCGCGCGCCTGTTCATCTTGAGAGTGCATCCGTCGTGGCTAAGCACGGCGGCCCGTCCTACTGTCGTGCTCCACCAGCTCTTGTATGGTACGGAGGGAGTGCTATCTCGGCCGGCGATGAGACGGAGAATGCAGGGATCGCAAGAGAGGACAAATCCTCGCCGGCTGGACCAGCCGACTTTGTTGGAATTAATCCAAAGTGTCAGTTAGGCAAGTTTGCAATACATGAGTCCTAGTAGTAGTACGTGAGTTTTGTTCGTGTCCTAGTTGGTCTTGTGTGCGTAGTCCGTGTGCTAGCTAGTTATGGTAATCAAGTATGATTAGGAAAGTTTGGCGTGTGTTCTAGTCGTACTAGGATGTGTTAGTTCGAGTCGGTTCTGGTTTGTGTTGCTTGGCCGTGTATATATACACGTACCAGGCTGTGTAATAGAACTTGTACCGTGAGCTCAAGTTGAGAAATAAAGAAAAAACAAGAGGCACGATATGTGCCTTTGGCGATAATCTTGCGTGTTCGTCTGTTGTAATTTTTTTATGTGATCGATCCGTGGGCGAATCCCAACAATTGGTATCAGAGCCAGGTCGAAAATTTGAAGCCACGCTTGTCCCGGGGAGGCGACCCGTACTAGCGCCTCGGGGCGGGCGATCGTCGTTCAGCGGAGCGACACGGAGGAGGGCGGCAGGGAGATGTCGTCGATGAGCCGGTGGATGTGGATGATCGTTGATGTAGCAGTGGTGCCGAGGTGCGGTGCCAGGAGTCTCGTCAAGTTCGTCTTCAGGGGAGTTAGAAGAGTCCAGGAGTCAAGTACGTTTGTGTTGTTACGTTGAGTCGGCGTCGTCTATGTGAGTCGTTGTTGTGTCCAAGTGTTTGTCTCCGTGAGGATCCGTTGCAGTTCAAGCGCATCACGGTTGAGGAACTCCAGTGAGTTGTATCTTCAAGGAGCGAAGACGTGTGCGAAGACAAGTGTGTCTCGACGAGAGGATGAAGCTCAAGCGTATAGTGGGATGAGGACCAGTTGAAGGTGAGCCTCTTCAATGAGGACATGTCTTTACATGGGGCGGCGTGATCGTCCGTCGGCATGTATTCGCGAGGTGTGGCTGAAAGTGTCCACATGATAACGGCGTGACTGGGAGTCTGGATCATACGTTGAGCTGAGTCTGTAAGTCGACAAGTCGAAATTTGGGGAGATTGCGAGGAACAATCTGGCCTGTCAATTAGATTTGTCGTGGTGCGAGATATAGACAAGACACAAATTTGCAAGGAGTCAAGATGGAGGAAACACAAGGATACGACGAGTTTGGATTAGGGGGAGTGTTGGAATTAATCCAAAGTGTCAGTTAGGCAAGTTTGCAATACATGAGTCCTAGTAGTAGTACGTGAGTTTTGTTCGTGTCCTAGTTGGTCTTGTGTGCGTAGTCCGTGTGCTAGCTAGTTATGGTAATCAAGTATGATTAGGAAAGTTTGGCGTGTGTTCTAGTCGTACTAGGATGTGTTAGTTCGAGTCGGTTCTGGTTTGTGTTGCTTGGCCGTGTATATATACACATACCAGGCTGTGTAATAGAACTTGTACCGTGAGCTCAAGTTAAGAAATAAAGAAAAAACAAGAGGCACGATATGTGCCTTTGGCGATAATCTTGCGTGTTCGTCTGTTGTAATATTTTTTATGTGATCGATCCGTGGGCGAATCCAACAGACTTAAAGGTTTGTATACATCCTCGCATGCTACCACCCGCCTCGAGCACAAGAACTAGCTTGCTAGGAAATGATTAGGCTAGTTATATGCCCTGTTTGAATCGTAGTCGTAGCATGTTTATTTGGAGCTCCCTCGCTGCAATGGATTAATTCTTGAAGAAAACAAAACCGGTTGATAACAACCGTTAGCTGATCTGTGATTCATGTGTAGTATATGGAAGGAGTATTGTTCTTGTCTTTGATCTTCCATGCTACACACGGAGTAGTACTATTCTTGCAAATACACTAAGACTAGCTAAGAAAATATATGCTACTACTGCTAAAAGAGTTAAATAATCCAGAACTTTGAGCTAAAATATATTTCCCTTCTAGCTCTAGCGCACCATCCAGCGGTAGATCTGTCTCTAGCCTTTTGACTTTTGTGTATGTGTTAGCATGGGTCGTACGAGTAGATAGAGGTGCTAAAATGTAGACAAGTTTTCCTGTTCTTGCACTGCACAACGCCTCGAGCCCTCAATGGTTCAATATGCATTTTGGTATTGTGAATTTTGATATAGTCCTTTTCAATATAATACCGAGTCAAATTTGATCTGTCTTTGACTACACTTCACAGGCATCCTAACTTGGTATGGAAGATGATTCAAAAAAAAAAAATGGTATGGAAGAATCTTAGGCGAAAGCGATGCATGGCTGGTTGGCTGGCTACAGAAGATTGACGAAGATGGATGAAAGAATTGTTATATTTCGGTGACACTGCACAAAAAGTCCAGACCTCAATAGACACCTGGCGTCAATTTAAAAGGACCGAAGGGAGTAGAGCGCTCACTTCACAAGTCATATGACGTCATTTCTACCTTCTAGATTACGACGAAGTTTCTATACAGCTGAAGCGCAGAAAGGAGAAGAACCTTTTCCTTCGGTCTATATAAAGGAGCGCATAAATTAAAGATGGAGAATAGACGGTTATTAGATTTCGGTGACACCTCCAAAAACCTCTTGGACCATGCCAAAGTTTTAGACTTGTTGTACCTAGCTCGCTTGAACCTCCGGACCTTGCTCTGTTGCTCGAGTACATCAAGCTAGCGGCTGATGAATTGACCAAGTTGCAGCCTCTTGATCGATCGATGCCCGGACTAGAACTTGTAGTACTATCAAATCTGTATATTATATTTTTTTCTTTCTTCTTTCTCTTTTTGGCTGTGGTTATCCTTGATGTCTCGACTAGCTAGTAGCTAGATGAGTAGGTGTTGGTGCAGAGGCTGCTTGTAATTGCTACCTTCTTCGTAATAATATTCACTTCATCTAAAATTAATGGGGTGTGCAGGTCTATATTACGAATGAAGTTGGTGTTTTAGTGATAGCCTTAATTTTGTCAGACATTTGTATGAACATGAAATTGAACTCTTGTTTGAGTCGACCGATAGCTTAAACTCACGCTGCGCATGCTCTGTCAGAGGCTCAAGCTCTCTACTACTACTCTACGTCTACTTCGATGTGACCGCGGCAGCGGTTGAGGATGGTGGAGTCGACGGGGTGGGGCCCGCCTGGCAGTGGGGTGGGCGGCTGACGGGCGGGGCCAGGCGACAGAGAGGGGGAGTGGAGAGAGGGGCGCGTGCGTCGCCCGAATGGGCCGTGGCCGTTCGGCTGGCTGGGCCAGCCCAACTGGGCCGTTGCCCTGCTGCGTTTCATTTTTTTTTTTCCTTTTCTTTTTCTTTTCTGTTTCCTTATTTGTTTCTTTGCTTTCCATTTTAAATAGAAAAGGGCAAGACAAATTCAGAAAAAAAAACAGATAAGATATCTGTGGGTTCCTTGAAAGTTGTACAACAACACGGAACCATTTTTAGTTCAACATAATTTTTATAAATTCAAAAATTTGCATACATGCATATGTGGCTTTAAAATACCATTTTAGGGTTTGCACTTTGAATTTGAATTTGAAATTTTTCCTAGATGCAAAAATGCCATGATGCTCATGAATGCAATGCATGAATTTGAAATTTGAAATTTTGGGATGTTACAGTTTTTCAGGTGACATTTTTTGTCAAATTTTGTCTATTTTACACAGGTCACATGACAAGTCCATTTTTCATGGAACAACTTTGTACACGCTTAGCATGTGAAGATGTACGTGCGAATTTTTCATTTGAATTTTATTGGCATTTCAAACTTTGTGTAAGATGCATTTCAAATCCCGGGAGCATATGCACCCGGGAGCCAAGATGGATTTCTCCTCCAATGGTATAATTTGTGTGTTATTTAATTCATATTATATAGGTTATTAAGTTGACAACCTAGTATATGTGTACTAGGACTTATAAACCCGACCGGAGGGGCATGTCATTGATTTGAAAGGACAATACAGAAACTTGGCAAGGCATGCCATTACTAGCACCAGAGCTCCATGGCTTGTTATAATGGTCGCCTGTACAGCTACTCCTAGTCAGTCTCGGGTGACCCCCTCCTCGAAAGTTGAAACGAGAGAAAAAGAGTGAGAGCTAGTGTTCGTGTTTTAGTCTCCCGGAGAGGGCGATTTGCCAGCCGTTCGATTTCTTTACCTACGGTGGATGGCAAGTGCCCTCAAAATAAGTTTTTTTCCTGATGAAAGCACATGCTTTATCCTCCGAGAGTTTTGTGTGTTTGGTGTCAATCCTAGAATGAATTTTACCGTGTATCTAAGTGTGCAGATTTAAATTGATGCATCATGGTAAGACGACCCCGTTGAGCTGGAAGGCTGAAGCTTTAGTTTCTAGGGCTAGAGTGATAAGTTTTCTGGTTTTGTGTGGGTTGTCATCGATGGTTGGAGAGAAAGACCCTTAGATCTTTCTGTTTGCTACTCTTGCAAGGGCGGAGACTCCGGTATTTTGGGTGATACCGAGGCGGAGTCTCCGGCCACCTTATCAGAGCTGGTTCTGTGCTTCACACTGGCATGAGGCTGAAGTTCGCCGGAATATTTGGTATGGAACATTTTTGTTCCGGGCGCGGCGGAGACTCCGTTTACTGGGTGATTCCAGGCGGAGACTCCGCCCCCACCAAATGCTCGCCTCAAGCGCCAAGTCGCAGACGAGGGGCGGAACTACACCAGAACTTGTGGGGCAGAACTTTGTTCCTGCATGCGGGGCGGAGACTCCGGCCCAGAGCTGGGCGGAGACTCCGGCCTAACCACGGTTCGTCATGCCATCCAAGCTACTGACAAGGGGCAGATGACGCCCGGAAGTTTTGGGGCGGAACTTTTGTTCCATCACCCCAGGGCGGAGACTCCGACCACTTTGGGTCCCTAAGCCTCTGTGTGCTATCATGAGGGAATCCCCTGCTTTGCAAGGGGTTCCCGAACCAGAGACCTGAACTGTTTTAGGACTGTGCTTCCGGTTGGGCATATTGAGGTGTATATGGTGGTTACACTTATCTTCTGCCCGGGAGCATGGTAAAGGTGGCTACTTCATTGACACATCTTATAGTTGCCACCATGATTGAGATATAGAGGTTCACCTCGGGTATTGGGTTTTGGCGGGTTTACCTGCTAAGACCCTTGGTACTATTATGCTCTCTTGTTGGTACCCTTGCCACTTGGTCTTCCCTACATATGATGCACATAATGACTCTAGAATGGTGGTGATTATCAAATACAGCCTCACAGCTGTGATGCATATTCACTATGGCAACATGTAGTGATGATGACTTTGTCATCAAACTCATGTTATTTGAGAATCGTGCTACCTATTCTGGGAGTCATGCCTATGGACTAAAATACTATCTTTCAAGGAACCTGAGTGCAGGATTCTTGACAAGGGAAGGTGCATCTTACACTTGCTCTAGCCAAGACTGTTGAGTTGCTGTGAGGATCATGAAGTCTTCTTTTGAAGTCTTCCTGATCTTCTACCTTATGTCGAGCCTTGGCTAGGGGTTGTGTTGGTGCTATCCTGAGGAGGCAAGAGTCCCTTACATGAGCATGTATGGTTCCATGTCTATTGACTTTACCTAAAGTGAACCTGTTGATATCGTGGAGTTGTGGAACTGGATTCCATGGTTGATCTCATTGAAATCACATGCCATGTCACCATCTAGAGCCCTCTCTACATATTGTTTGGAACAAAATATTCTGGAATCATCTTATGGTATGTTTCCATCCAAATTTGAGCTTAAGCAATGTGAATATTTTTGCTGGTTGTGCCATGAACTTTCATGATGTTAGGGTTTACAACAAGACCCATGTTATGTTGGGAGATCCTAACAAAATGGAGTTTGTGAAGAGTAACATCTCCTTGGGAGGCAAAGTTGTTTCTTGTGTGTAGGTGTTGAAATACCTCCGGACTCCGTAGGAAGAGTGAGGTGGGTTCTCCCATCTCATTGAGGAACACCTTGCGGAAGAAGGGGAAGAACTATGCTCTACTAATGTGGAGCCCTCACCAACACAAGTCCATCCTACTGATCAAGAGAAAATTAGATGCACACCAAGAGCAAGCTTGTAGATTCACAATCTGTGTGGAAGTGACGGTGTTTACCTGAGCTTCTGCATTTGGGGCAGAGCCTCCGGCCAGAGCAGTTTCCGCCATGGACACCGGAGTCTCCTCCCTCCCTGAGTCAAGATCAACATATCCATCATCATGATGAGGCTGAACCTGATGCCTATGATCAAGACTCCCAATTGAGGTCAAGACGAGGACAAGAACTGTGACATTGGTCAAAGAGGCTTCCAACTCTTATGCTATGAAGCCCTCACTCGTCGCCCAAAGAAGTGTGCTATGCTGAAGACATCATGTGTGCCCTTATCTCACTCCAAGGACATTTCCAGCTGAAGAGCTCTCCATTCAAGTGTTGTTGGCCAATAATATGCCAACCCAGTGGATTCATCATGAAGTCCTTGCTATGGTGAAGGTAAGATCTCGTTGAGAAGTAGGCATACATAAAGGGGGAGTATGACACCAAGTCATGTGTTGCTCCTCCCCCTAAAAATGCACACATTAAAGCAAAGCATTTGCATATCCGTCAATTGTGACAAAATATGAGCTTAATGTAGAGTCGTGGTTGTGGACCCTAGATGTATCTACGTGGTCCTACGCCCACATACTCTTATAAGGTGGCTTCGGCCACCGACCCACACTTAGTGTGAATTTGTGTGTAGTTGGATATTTCTTTTGTTGGAATTTATTGCCTATCTTTTTGTTTATGGGAACTCACTCATCATTGGTCTTCCTATTTGATTATTTGCAATGTTGAGTGAAATGTACCAGATCATCTTGTTTGTTTTCTGTCCTAAGCCTATTCTCAATCTTAAGACACTCTATTCTATACAAGTCCACTGCTCTCTCTTTAGGCCAAGGCGCAGGCAAGGGCCGGAATTTCCACCCTTATTGGGCTGGTAGTTCCGGTGGGCCGGAGTCTCCGCCCTAAGTCGTTTGTCACATATAAAAGGAGCAGGTTTGGGGGTTCTATTTGAATCCCTACTCCACCCCGCTCCTCCTCTCCCAAACGCGACTCCCTGCCGCCGCCGCGCCGCCAAGGAGTGCCACAGCCACTCCCTTGGTCCTCTCTTGCTGTGCTTCGACCCGCACGGTGACTCCTCCATCCGGAACCTTCTCCACCAATAGATCTGCCATGGGAACTGGTAATGCTCTCAATTTTCTCAATCTAGGGTTCACTCTTGCTTGTGAGGATTTGGGGCAAATGAACTAGTGTCCTTTGGTAGAACTTCAATTCAAGATGCATATTCAATGCTCCACTAGTTAGAGTTACGAAAACTTGGTAGATTTGGAGAGTATTTTGAGCTCTTTGGTTCGAGGGTACAGGGGCGGAGTCTCCGTCCCCATTACTTGTTTCGAGCGGAGTCTCCGCCCTCGCGGAATTTCCGCCAGTTAGGCCAAAATATCCGGTCGACGCCTGAACCTTGCACTCAAGCTTTCTTTAAGTCTACTTTGTTTTGCATCTCTAACTCGTGTAATCCTTTTGGGGCTTGTGTGCCTTACCTCCATGCTATCTTTCTATATCTATTCACAGGAGCAGGTACCTCCGGAGTTGCTCCGAAGACCAAGCCGCGCAAGACTATATCACATGGTCGTTGGTGAAGATGGTGTGTGGCGGGAAAGGACTGCTTTTCAAGAGGAAGCTGAATATGCTGCTCATATTAAGTACATGAAGCAGAAGGAGAAGGAGGATAATCTCAAGAGGAAGACCACTTCAATTAGAGCTTGGAACTTATCAGATTATCAGCAATTGAGGAGGGATGACATCTATTCCAGGCCAAGGGCAAAGCTGAAGAATTTCTGGACAAGGAACCAGGAGCGCCTCTACAAGGAGCTGTACCTTACTCTCTCCAAGAAGGTGTGCCCAATGAAGACTTTGAGTGTTGAGAGTCTGGGTACCAGTCAGTATTATCAGGAGATGCTCCGCGTCACCAAGAAGATGGGGCTGCACCATCTTATGCAGATGGAGCAGCGCTACAACCTCAAGGTGATTCAGCAGTTCTTTGCCACTGTCTATATGTGCACTGGATCTTCTGTCAAGCTAGTCTGGATGACAGGTGAGAACAAGTATGAAGCAAAGTTTGAGAGATTTGCTGCTGTCTTGGGGTATCCGTACAGAGGGAAGAGATATGCCTCAGGTGCTCATATGCACGTTGAAGGTATTGAGCCAGACAAGTCTACTCTCAAGCCTCTCTACAATTCTGAAGGTACTCCTGGCAGGGCAAAGCATCTCCTTCCGCTCTATGATGTTCTTCTCTGTGTGTTCCATTCTTGCATCAGTCCTTGTGGTGGCAATGCCGACGCCATCCGGAGCGGTTTGGTGAAACTGATGGCATTTGCTCACCAAGTCGCTCAGTGTGAAGAAGCTTGCACCCATGACCACAGGATTGATGTAATGGACTATATCTATGAAGAGATGCACACTGCCATCATGCACAGGAAGTGTCCTCCCTTTGCTCCTTTCATCATGAAGCTGATATGTGATGTTGTGCTGGATCAAGGTGATCTCCTTGCTGATGCTGCTGCACCCAAGACTGGGAAGATTGTCAAGAAGGTTGCTCATTCTACCACTGCTGATGGAAGTTCTGCTAGGCGACCCCCAGCTCGTGCCTCTGCTAAGGGAAAGGCCTCCAAGGCCGATGATGATGCTTCTAGCCTCACTTGGGAACAACGTCTGCTCTTTGCAGGGATGGTGCAGAACCACAAGGAGAGCGAGCTACTCGCTGTATGCACAGGGCCGCAAGCTGTCCAAGAAGATTGAGGATCTGAGCCAGAAGTTGATTGACTATCACAATGATGCCGGACTCGTGCTGGTGAACCTGAGTTGGCTCCGTCTCCTCAGCGCAGTGGTGCCTCCTCTCACACTATTCTGTATGAGGACTGGAACAATGACATTGTTCCTTGGTCTGATTTGGAGGATGTTTGCTCTACTTTCAACCTCAAGGGCAAGACGCCAATTATCATTGAGGACGATGAGCAGGAGGAGGTAGGAGAGAATGGAAAAGAAGAAGAAGAAGAATCTGACAGTGGCTCGTACAATGACGAGTTCGGAGTCAGTCTGGACACCGCTGACAAGAGCCGCCCCTGCAGGCGCAAGAACGACAACGACAACGCAACGACTACTCCGAGACCTGAGTCTTCCATGGGACGCCGTAGCATGCCCTTCCTCTTTTTGGTATCTTGATGCCAAAGGGGGAGAGGTGAGTAGGATTGCGGGAATTTGCATGGTTGGGTCCAAGCTTGATTCTTTCTTTGGTCCATTTGTTATCTTATTTGCTTGGTCCCTTTGGTTGCTTCCTGCTCTTGACATTGCTATTGCTGCTCTATGTTTGCTACCTTTTATTCATGAACCATGGTTTGTAATAGACTTAAGTAGATGGTAAACCTTGATGATCTTGATACTTCTCATTCCATGCTATGCACCTATCATTGTTATGTGTATGCATTATTGGACTACATTTGGAGATACTCTACTCTCAAGGGGGAGAAATACTCTATATATTGGAGATTGGAATTTTTCAGATCAAGGTATGAAATCCAACTCAATCTCCAACTTGATGCTATCATGTATTTTCCCTGATCTATCTTGTATCTCCTGTGATCATGCAAGTATTGTTATTTGATATATCTGGATATCTGCATATGTTGTAAGGTTTGTAAAATCTAGGGGGAGTGTTGATCCTATAGCAGTGTGTGCATTTGTATTCAAATGCAAGTGTTGTGCACATTTAAATATGCACACATCTAGGGGGAACCCGTCTATATTTTGCAAACATTATAACAGTTCTTTGAGTGCTTAGTATCACACTATATTTGAGAACTGCAAATTCCTGGATTGTCATCAAACACCAAAAAGGGGGAGATTGAAAGCACATGCTTTATCCTCCGAGAGTTTTGTGTGTTTGGTGTCAATCCTAGAATGAATTTTACCGTGTATCTAAGTGTGCAGATTTAAATTGATGCATCATGGTAAGACGACCCCGTTGAGCTGGAAGGCTGAAGCTTTAGTTTCTAGGGCTAGAGTGATAGGTTTTCTGGTTTTGTGTGGGTTGTCATCGATGGTTGCAGAGAAAGACCCTTAGATCTTTCTGTTTGCTACTCTTGCAAGGGCGGAGACTCCGGTATTTTGGGTGATACCGAGGCGGAGTCTCCGGCCACCTTATCAGAGCTGGTTCTGTGCTTCACACTGGCATGAGGCTGAAGTTCGCCGGAATATTTGGTATGGAACATTTTTGTTCCGGGCGCGGCGGAGACTCTGGTTACTGGGTGATTCCAGGCGGAGACTCCGCCCCCACCAAATGCTCGCCTCAAGCGCCAAGTCGCAGATGAGGGGCGGAACTACACCGGAACTTGTGGGGCGGAACTTTGTTCCTGCATGCGGGGCGGAGACTCCGGCCCAGAGCTGGGCGGAGACTCCGGCCTGACCACGATTCATCATGCCATCCAAGCTACTGACAAGGGGCAGATGGCGCCCGGAAGTCTTGGGGCGGAACTTTTGTTCCATCACCCCAGGGCGGAGACTCCGGCCACTTAGGTCGGAGACTCCGCCCCCCGGAACATTTTCCAGGGAACTTAAGGCAGAAATTCTGGTCACGCAAGGGCTGTAACGGTCAGATCTTCGGTGGACCTATATAAACGAAGCCCTTCGTCTCTGAAGGGTAAGTTGGCTTAGCAGTTCATATCTAGATCTCATCTCTCTCTCCTCCATTGATGCTAGGCTAGAACTTCGTAGATCTCCCTCCCTGCCCGATATCTTTCCGATTCCTCCGGGGATCTTGAAGAGGAGGAGCTGATTTACCATCTTACCGAAGGGATTTCGGCTTGGAGCAGTTTCTCTTGGAGAAACCTTGTAACCCTAGGTCTCCTTTGCGGGGATCCTTGTAGGGAGTTTCCTGTGGTGGGAATTCCTGTTGTTGGAGACACTGTGGGGGCTGGATTAGCTACCTAGCCTCATGGTGTAGTTGGGAGCCTCCATGTTGTGGAGTTGCCTCAACCTTGTGTGAAGGTTGTGCTACCTCGAACAGCACCTTGAGTGGAGAGCCAGGTTCGCCTTTGTGGTGATCTTGGTTGGAGAATAGGGTGAAGCCTGTGTGGCGGCCTTTGTGGCTTCAGCAACCTTTGTGGTGCTGCACCTCTCCAACGCAGACGTACCTTCTTGAAAAGGAAGGGAACTGCGGGAAACAAATCCAACGTCTTGTCTCTTCATCCCGCGGTGACATCCTTCCTTCACCCTGCTCTTACTGGTTTACTCGTATACTCTGCCGTCATCAGTAGACCAGAGTATCCGCCCACCTGGCCGGAGACTCCGGCCCTCGTTTATCCGCTGCGCATTTATATTCTGCTATATATCTGCTTATCTGTTGCATGTTCATTTAGGGTCTCATCTTGTGTTAAAGCTATCACCTTTCATACTTGCCATGCCCTAAAATTGAAAAGACCTAAAATTTGGAGTAAACCTATTCACCCCCTCTAGGTTTCCATACCTGGCACTTTCACCTGAGAAGCAAGCAAAAGAAGTTAAAGATAGAGATAGACACGAGAGGCGCAGGTAAGTTGGGGTGAGTTGATAGAGGTGAACAGTTAGTACAGAGTATACTTTTCTTGAAGCAGTGAGCAAGTCAGCGGAAGCTTGCACTGCCATAATCTACAGTCCCACCAGTCAAGATCACCCAAAAAGGTGATGCATGTCTCCCGCTTTGCCCGAACAGCGAGGCGCCAGAAAATCTTTCACTTCTTCTTCTCCCCCCATCTCTCTCCAAATCCTGATTTTCTGACGTATGCCAGAGGGCTCTGTAGCACCCGGCTCCTCTCACTTGACTTAGCTTGACGAGTTTCAGGAGAGAGGAGGACTAGAGGAGTACTCTAGGCCCAGCTGTATCATTTGCCCTGCGGGACCCATATTAGAGGGTTTGGGCTGCTGAAATCGGGGCCCCGCAGGTGAGCCTATATGTCAGTCACCATACTCGCGAATCTGTGTCACTCCATTCAGCAATACTATATTGCACATGAAAGTTCTTCCAATCTGGACATTTTGCATTGTGGAGCAGAGCGCCCCGTGTAGCTCTCGCGCGCCTGTTCATCTTGAGAGTGCATCCGTCGTGGCTAAGCACGGCGGCCCGTCCTACTGTCGTGCTCCACCAGCTCTTGTATGGTACGGAGGGAGTGCTATCTCGGCCGGCGATGAGACGGAGAATGCAGGGATCGCAAGAGAGGACAAATCCTCGCCGCTGGACCAGCCGACTTAAAGGTTTGTATACATCCTCGCATGCTACCACCCCCTCGAGCACAAGAACTAGCTTGCTAGGAAATGATTAGGCTAGTTATATGCCCTGTTTGAATCGTAGTCGTAGCATGTTTATTTGGAGCTCCCTCGCTGCAATGGATTAATTCTTGAAGAAAACAAAACCGGTTGATAACAACCGTTAGCTGATCTGTGATTCATGTGTAGTATATGGAAGGAGTATTGTTCTTGTCTTTGATCTTCCATGCTACACACGGAGTAGTACTATTCTTGCAAATACACTAAGACTAGCTAAGAAAATATATGCTACTACTGCTAAAAGAGTTAAATAATCCAGAACTTTGAGCTAAAATATATTTCCCTTCTAGCTCTAGCGCACCATCCAGCGGTAGATCTGTCTCTAGCCTTTTGACTTTTGTGTATGTGTTAGCATGGGTCGTACGAGTAGATAGAGGTGCTAAAATGTAGACAAGTTTTCCTGTTCTTGCACTGCACAACGCCTCGAGCCCTCAATGGTTCAATATGCATTTTGGTATTGTGAATTTTGATATAGTCCTTTTCAATATAATACCGAGTCAAATTTGATCTGTCTTTGACTACACTTCACAGGCATCCTAACTTGGTATGGAAGATGATTCAAAAAAAAATGGTATGGAAGAATCTTAGGCGAAAGCGATGCATGGCTGGTTGGCTGGCTACAGAAGATTGACGAAGATGGATGAAAGAATTGTTATATTTCGGTGACACTGCACAAAAAGTCCAGACCTCAATAGACACCTGGCGTCAATTTAAAAGGACCGAAGGGAGTAGAGCGCTCACTTCACAAGTCATATGACGTCATTTCTACCTTCTAGATTACGACGAAATTTCTATACAGCTGAAGCGCAGAAAGGAGAAGAACCTTTTCCTTCGGTCTATATAAAGGAGCGCATAAATTAAAGATGGAGAATAGACGGTTATTAGATTTCGGTGACACCTCCAAAAACCTCTTGGACCATGCCAAAGTTGTAGACTTGTTGTACCTAGCTCGCTTGAACCTCCGGACCTTGCTCTGTTGCTCGAGTACATCAAGCTAGCGGCTGATGAATTGACCAAGTTGCAGCCTCTTGATCGATCGATGCCCGGACTAGAACTTGTAGTACTATCAAATCTGTATATTATTTTTTTTCTTTCTTCTTTCTCTTTTTGGCTGTGGTTATCCTTGATGTCTCGACTAGCTAGTAGCTAGATGAGTAGGTGTTGGTGCAGAGGCTGCTTGTAATTGCTACCTTCTTCGTAATAATATTCACTTCATCTAAAATTAATGGGGTGTGCAGGTCTATATTACGAATGAAGTTGGTGTTTTAGTGATAGCCTTAATTTTGTCAGACATTTGTATGAACATGAAATTGAACTCTTGTTTGAGTCGACCGATAGCTTAAACTCACGCTGCGCATGCTCTGTCAGAGGCTCAAGCTCTCTACTACTACTCTACTTCTACTTCGATGTGACCGCGGCTGTTCCATGGCATGGGGAGGCAGGAGAGAGGTGGAGACGTTTACCTGCGCATCATGCAGCTGATGCAAGATGTAGTAATGTTCTTTCGCGTGTGTCTGACCATTTGCAAACGGTAGTACGGTGATCGATCCGAAGTACTACTCCCAGATGTCAGCATAATAATAAAAAAAACTAAATATTCCAAAAATAAGTAAACAAAAATGTGAAAATTGGAGCCAGCCTCCTTCTCCAGCTGCCGCTGCCCATCTAGAGCACCGCCGCTGCCGGTCCCTTCTCCATCCCGCCGTCGCCCATCCCTGCTCCAGCGCGCCGCTCCCACCTGATGTCTCCACCAGTCCAGCTACGCCGGCGAGGTCTGGCCGCCGCCGCCGCACGCAGTGAGCCCTGCCACTCGCCGGATATTTACTACCTCCGTTCCAAAAAAAAGATTCTCAACTTTGTCCAAATACAGGTATATATAGACATATTTTCTATATAGATACATCCATATCAAGAAAAAGGGGTGAAGCTTTTTTTGGAAGGGAGGTAGTAGTTTTTTTAATCATGCTGACATGTGGGACATAGTTCACCTGATGAAATGTTTGCCACACCATCCTTACATGTGGGCCATGCTTGAAAGAAATCATGTCAATTCACATTTAGTGTTGAATTAGTGCTTTTGTGGCAACCTCGACAAAATCTACTACTAGTTGATTTTTCGATGGAACACAAAGTGGTTGAGTATTCCAGAATTTAGAATTAAAAATGGTAGTTCTATGCTAACAACTCCCCACACTCGAATGATTCAAAGGTGAAGATATTCTATGCCCACAAATCAGGGTATTGCCCGAATAAGAGATTCAAAGCGTTAATTGGCTTAGCATGTTCCTATGGACGAACGTAACATATATACAAATAAAGAGAAATTCCAATGGTCAACTATCTTAATTTAGAAACGATTCAAAGGGGTAGACGACGCGTGCGGGGCCCATGGTCTAGCTAGGTAATATATACTCCATGTCGACAAAACTTTTCTAAGGTTTAGAATCCCTGCAAAACATGCATGTGGTCCTAACATGTGCATATATATGTGTGGTGGGAGGTTTAGGGAGGCAACATTTAACTCCTAGGTGTGTGGCCTACACAAACATGTATGTCACTCTTGTGTGACATTGACCACAACCTTGTTGGTTTTGAATGTTCCAATGACTTAACTAAAATTTTAAATATATAAATAGAGTACTTTCATTGGTTTACTTATGTTCGAAATGAGTCAAGGGTAGACGTGTCGTCTTGGTTCGCCTAGTGTTTCGCCTAAGACTACCCTTTAGAGGGTAGAGTATGTGTAAAAATTGGATGTGTAATGTTCCGCGTATAAGTGTCTTGTGGGAGATTTAGGGAACAAACATTTATCTCTCCCACACATGTTACTACTACAATAATATATGCGCTGGCATCACATGGGAAGAAGGGTTGTTATCGACTTTGAGGGGAAACTCCCACGATGGGCCCACCAGAGGGCATAATGTATGACATTGCGCTCTCAACCCTTACCACGAACCAAAGAAACACAAACCAAGGTAAAACTCCGATCCATGCATGCATGATTCAACCATTTAATTTTTTGAAGTGAGACAAAGGGGTAGACCACCCTGGGCCCACATGTTAGAGTTTATTGGCCTGAGAGACATCACTTCAGAGGGTCTAATCTCATCAAAACTTGCATGAGGATCTAACATGTGCATATAATTAAGTGTTGTGGGATGTTTATTAGGGAGGCTAATTCCAACCCCAAGTACGGTGTGACCCTCCACACGTGCATTCACTCTAACAACTTAGCAAGCAGGGTTCTCGACCTCTGGAGGAAACTTCCAAACAGATCACACAGGGGGAATCATCATTCGTAACATTCGTAATATTTATGACCTCTAACACGACAGAAATAAAGAAAAAAACATTGTCGACCGAGGTTCTTATAAGGTAGTCGAAGGGGTATACAATCGGTGGGGGCCCTCATCTTTGTGTTCCGATCTGGTGGAGCTAGAATAGCATCCGGGAAGGGCCTTTATCCCTCAAAAACTTGCATGTGGACCTAATGTTCATTGGTCAACCGTCATTTGAAAGCAATTCAACCTTGTAATGATATTATCACTCCAAAACTTGCATGGACCAATGGATCCACCTCAGTAAATATTGTGCGACCTTGGGCCCATATTATGGTTTTCAACGTCCTTATAAACAAACACAAACCAAGAGAAGAGTTAATTCGGGTGAACGGTCATTCGAAAGCGAGACAAAGGGGTTGACGAACCGGGGCCCACATGTTATGCACACATTGGCCGATAATGTGCATGTGCTGTAATATTCTCACGCCTCTATGCATGCTGCTTGTTTGTGTGGCCATTTGCACATGGTAGATGTAAAGCCTTTCACAATGGGAATCTTTTGGCACAATAACATAGGCAAAATGCTTATGTGGTATGATACGTTGCAAACGTATCTATAATTTTTGATGCTCCATGCTTGTTTTACACCAATTCCTATATGTTTTATAGTACTTCACTGCACTTTTTATGCATTTTCCGGAACTAACCTATTGACGAGATGCCGCAGTGCCAGTTCCTGTTTTCTGCTGTTTTTGGTTTCAGAAAAGTTGTACAGGAAATATTCTCGGAATTAGACGAAATAAATTGCAAACTTTATTTTTCCGAAGAGAAGACGGAGCCAGAAGATGAAGTGCCGGAGGCCCTGTAGGGGACCAGACATGGCCAGGCGCGGGCCCAGGCCTTGCCGTGCCTGGCCTGTGTTTGGGCACCCCGGGCACCGCCTCGCGTCGCCTCTTCGCCTATAAGAAGCTCATTGACCTAAAAGTTACGAGGGTCCGTCCAGAAATCCATGAAAAGTTCCGTCGCGGCCGTCGTCGTCAACCCTAGTTCGGGAGGGGTCTGTCTGCCTCCCCCATGGATCAATCTCCATGGGGGAGGGCTCCGAAGAAGCCATGAAGGGGGGAGGCCAAGGCTGCGCTCCTCGCTGCCTTCTCCGCCGTCTTCACCGCCATCTCCATCACCAATTCCTCATTGTATTCAGTGGTTCATCCTCCCACAAACCTCTGTACCGCCCTATGTGAACATGGTGTTTGATGCTATAATATATCCTATGATCTATGTCATGGTTCCATAGTTTATTTGTTACTTGATTGAATTGTTGATTATCTTTGGTTCATTAGAGTTGTATGTTGATATGTTACTGTCCTTTGATGTCCATTATACTTGTGCGCGCATGGATCAACATCATAGGGTTGGTAGTACTTGTAAACTAAGCAGGGGAAGTTCTGCCGGAATGACAGAAACCTAAGAACGCGAACCGATTAGTTGCACGTATGGAAGTAAAGGGGACCTTGAGCTTAAGGCTATGGTTGGGGAAACCTTAATGCTTGTTAGTAGTTACGGATGTTTGCTAGCAAGCCAATCATATAGTACTTGTAATCCCTTGTAGCGGAGTGCACGTATATTTAGCCTCTCCCACATAGAAAGCTGCATCGAAGACATTGAACCCGAGATCCTCACTATTTGAGCTTGGGCAAAGCCACCACTATTACCACCGCTTTTCCACACTCATCGTACTGTTTATTTAGTATATTGCTGCAGCACTAACATTTATTTCCGTGTATTTATTTTCCTGCAAAGTTACTTCTCATACCCGTGTTATCGCTCTAGTTTTATTTCCTAGATAATGCAAACATTTAGTATACGTAGAGTTGTATCAGTGGTTGATAGAACTTGAGAGAATGTTTATCCTACCTTTAGCTCCTCGTTGGGTTCGACACTCTTACTTATCGAAAAGGCTACACACGATCCCCTATACTTGTGGGATATCAAGACCTTTTCTAGCGCCATTGCCGGGGAGCAATAGCGTAGGTGAATATTTTCGTGTGCACTTGTTTGCTTTATCTCTAAGTAGTTTTACTTCCAGTACCAAGTTGTTCTCTATCTTTGTATGGATAGGGAATGCGAATTACAAAAAAAATTAGTTGTACTTGTTATCGTTTTCAAAAAGGAAAGTGATTGGAAAGATGAGTAATGGTTAAGTGGGGGTCGACCTTGAACACTTGTGTTCATGCCTATGAAACCAAAACAATTCTTTCCATGGAAGCTTTTCATTAAAAACTTGTAAATATTGTATATAGTGTATATATTGTACATATTTCCTCTGTACATAGAAATAGCATGTATAGTTGGTTAGTAGTTTGTATATGATGCAAGTTTGTCACTTTGCTGCCTAGAAACAGATTTCTGCGCTCCACTGTAGAAAATTTTAAAGATCACCAGAAAGTGATCTTCATATGAAATTTCTTGAGTGCAAAGTACTGCTTGTTACCTCACTTTCGCTAGTTCTGACTTTTCTGATTTGAGATACGTAGACAGGTCTACTAATTCAATCTTTACGGACTGATTCTGCTGAGACAGATTTCCTGTGCTTCGCTCCAAAAATTCGTGAAAAATCTCAGAATGGTATTTTCATCTGAAATTTTTTGTGCATAGCCCTGAGATTATGATCTGTCTTTCATTAGTTATGAGTTTTTCGATTTGAGCTACGTAACTATCTCGTTGAGTGTCATCTTTATAAAGTGTTCAGTTTTGGCAGATTTCTATTTGTTTATTTAAATATTGTACTTAGGATTCAAAAGTTTCCTCTGTTTTCGATGGACGATGGAAATAATAAGAAACCTCAGTATTACAGTGGCTAAATGTTTGATAGATTTTATAGAAATTGGAAATACTTAAACATGAGTGGATTTTATATAATGAGCACTAACCCTACTAATGAGTTTTGTGAAGTTTTATGTGGATGTAGTTTATAAGTTCCAATCAAAATGGTGATATGAGATGAACAAGAGGGTGCAAGAGCTAAAGATTGGGGATGTGTAGGTGGATCCCAAGAGCATATTCAAGGAGATACAATCATCTAAGCTTGGGGATGCCCGAGTCATCCCCCTATTCATCAACCAACATGAGGTTGTCTCCTTCATACTCTATATTACCCATCCACATGTATGTATTGTATTATAGTTGCTTTTATATGTCTTGGTTTTATCCTCTTTAGTTTTATTAGGCTCTTTATTCGGTTTTTGTTGCTTCTTTACTTTTACTTACAAATGGAAAACAACAAAAAAAAATTGAGAGCTTCATCAAATAATCATGCCCATCTTAATGGCTATAAAGAAAGAACTCTTGGGAGATAACCCAATGTTTTTATTTCTGTTCTTTTTGTTTTGTAGAGTCTTGGAAGTTACTTCTACAGTAATAACCTCTCCTTATCAGTTTTTATTTCGTTTTTGTGCCAAGAGTAGCCTCTAATAGAAAGGAAGTAGTATTTGGGGAATTTGCTATCCTGATACAGATTCTGGGACGTCACGAGAAAAATTAGTATAAATCGCCAGAACGTCATTTTGAGCTGACAATTTACGAGCATCTGCCCCAGGTTATTATCTAACTTTCGTTAGTTCAAAGTTTTTCGATTTGAGCAGCGTAACATTTTATGAAAATCGATCATACGAACTGTTCTGTTTTGACAGATTCTTGCACTGTTTTGCATTTGCCTCTTTATCCCTTTCTTTTTGAGTTCTCTTGATTAAAGAACCTTTTGAAAGTTGTGTTACAGTAGCTAATGCTTATTACATGATTTTCATATGATACTGAACTCTGTGGATTTGATTATTATTATTGCACTAACACTGCTAATGAGAATTGTGATGAGTTTTGTGTGAAGGAAGTTTTCAAGTGTAGGGAGAGAAGAATGATGCAATAAGATGAAGAATGGACAAAAGCACAAGCTTGGGGATGTCCCCTGGACACCCCAAGAAATATCCAAGAAGTACAAGCGTCAAAGCTTGGGATGCCCAAGGCATCCCCTCTTCATCAACAAAAAGCACCAGGTCATCTTTCAATGCACTATATTTTTATTGCTTCATGCAATATGTGTTATTCTTGGAGCGTCTTTATTTTTGTTGTGTGTTTTATTTTCAATAAAGATGGACCACTGCATATTTACTTTGGAGTGAGACACGCTCCGCTGTTTTGCATATTTACTTTGGAGTGAGACACGCTGCGCTGTTTTACATTTTGTTTGGGAGAGAGACACGCTCCACCGTACTGCGTTTAGCTCTTGTTTTTCATTCATATTTGTTCAGAGCTTGTTAATTTCTTGGTTTGATTAGCTCTCCGATCTCTATTGATTATTATCTATGACAGTTGTTTCAAATAAGTAGATTGGTGTTGGATACAAGTGAAAAGTTTTATAGTGATGCAAATGGAAGCTGTAATCTCCTTTGATGTTTCAATTGGGTCGACTTGGCGCATGCTATAGTGATCATTTAGTTTTAGACTTGTAGTATCACTTTATGCTTTGATTTTTGTCACTTTGCATGATTATGGCCATTATTGCTCTCTTATTTGGTCGCTCCCATTCTTTTTCTAGCCTCCATTTGTACTGAGTATGATCTCTACTCATGCATTCAACTCCCAAAAACCAAAAACATGCCAATTGTGGCCACCATACCAACCTATATGTGGTATTTCATCGCCACTCCAAAGTAAATTGCTTGTGTGCTACCTTTAAAACATTCAAAAAAAGTATTCCTTGTTTTTGCAATACATAGCTCATGGGAAAGTAGCCTAAAAAGCTATTGTGGTAAGGATTATGTCACGTATGTATCTTAGTTCTTATAAGTTGCTTGTTGTGTGGTAACCATGCTGACATGGGGACACCATCATCATATTTTTGTTGAATATCATGTGAGTTGCTACGCATGTTCGTCTTGTCTGAAGTAAGGGTGATTTTCCATGAGTTGCAGAGGTTGGAGTATGCATATTGTTAGAGAAGAACATTGGGCTGCTAACCAAAGCCATGCTTACATGGTGGAAGTTTCAGCTTGGACACTTAAATCCTCAATCTCAAACGAGATAATATTATTGTTGAATGCTTAAAGCATTAAAAAGAGGAGTCCATTATCTGTTTTCCATGTTGTCCCGGTATGGATGTTCAAGTTGAGACCTTTCCAAATTGAGAAATCATGAGTAAGCTGTCTCGTTGAAACTTTGTACAGGAGGCATGGAGGTACCCTTTGTGACACTTGGTTAAAACATATGTATGCGGTGAAAATCCATGGAAACACGAGATAATTAGGACAAGGAGCGGGCACTATTAGTATTCGATGCATGAGGCATGCAACTTAACTACCACAGAAAGGGCTATAGGGAGGTTGGCACTCTGTGGCGCACCGTTAATTGGTGCGCCACAGAATTATTTCTGTGGCGCATGGATGCTGGTGCGCCACAGAAATTTACGACTTTCTGTGGCGCATCTTTTGTCCATGCACCACAGAAAGTCAGAATTCTGTGGCGCATGCCGCCCATGCGCCACAGAAAGCCAGACTTCTGTGGCGCATGAGACACCATGCGCCACAGAATTTCTGTGGGTCCCACGTGCAATCATTGGGCGAAGGTCCATCTGGGGACATTCTGTGGCGCACCGTGGCTGGTGCGCCACAAAAAAGAAACATTCTGTGGCGCACCTGGTAGGTGCACCACAGAAAGCTGACTTTCTGTGGCGCACCAAGTTTTTGGACATTTTGGATTTTTTGGATTTTTTGAATTTTTTAAAGTTTTTTTTTTAAATTTAAGTTTTTTGAATTTTTTTGGATCTTTTGAAACTTTTGAATCTCCTTTTGAAAGTTTAGAAGTTTTTGAAAAATCTGAAATTTAAAAACACACATTTATAACACATACATAACATATACACATACAAGACTTAAGAGGATTCATATGATATATATATCAATAAGAACTTGAGTAGCACAAGGGTAGGTGTAGTGGGTGGAACTTAGAAGTTAAGCGTGTTAGGGTTGGAGCAATTTGAGGATGGATGACCTAGCGGGAAGATATCAGTTCAAAAAGTGCAAAAAATCTGAAAATATTTCAAATAATTAGGATTTTTTTATATTATTTCATATTTTGATTTTTCTGAATTTTTTGAAACTTTTTATAATTTTTTTTTGCATTTTTTCAGAATTCTGTGGCGCACCAGGCCAGGTGCACCACAGAAATGTGAGAATTCTGTGGCGCACCAAGCCAGGTGCGCCACAGAAAATATTTTTGTGGCAAGAATTCTGTGGCGCACCCAGCAAACCTGGGGGTGCGCCACAGAATTGCAATTTGGTGCGCCACTAATAGCCCTTTCTGTGGTAGTGTTATAGGAAGTTTTATACATAACCCGTATGAATTATTGCTACTATTGACACAATTGCCTCTCTCAATTTTTTTATATCTCTATGCTTTCAAAATAAAAAGCTCTAGCACATGAGTAATCCCTGTTTCCCTCTGCGAAGGGCCTTTCTTTTACTTTTATGTTGAGTCTTCATCTTGTAAGTTCATGCACCATTAAGAGAGCATAGTTGTCATTCTTAGTTTCATGTACATGGTCCCAAAATTATTATTGATTGAATCATGAATGTGTTATTTCTTGTTCTTAAATTATTTGCATCTAGTCATCCTTTGAACTTTAAAGGTGTATTCCTATGTTTTGACTGTGTGACAGCATGTCACCTCAAAAATTATCTTGTTTATCACTTACCTACTCGAGGACGAGTAGGAGTTAAGCTTGGGGATGTTGATACGTTGCAAACGTATCTATAATTTTTGATGCTCCATGCTTGTTTTACACCAATTCCTATATGTTTTATAGCACTTCACTGCACTTTTATGCATTTTCCGGAACTAACCTATTGACGAGATGCCGCAGTGCCAGTTCCTGTTTTCTGCTGTTTTTGGTTTCAGAAAAGTTGTACAGGAAATATTCTCGGAATTGGACGAAATAAATTGCAAACTTCCTATTTTTCCGAAGAGAAGACGGAGCCAGAAGATGAAGTGCCGGAGGCCCTGGAGGGGATCAGACATGGCCTAGGCACGGGCCCAGGCCTGGCCGCGCCTGGCCTATGTCTGGGCACCCCGGGCACCGCCTCGCGTCGCCTCTTCGCCTATAAGAAGCTCCTTGACCTAAAAGTTATGGGGGTCCATCCAGAAATCTACGAAAAGTTCCGTCGCAGCCGTCATCGTCAACCCTAGTTCGGGAGGGGTCTGTCTGCCTCCCCCATGGATCAATCTCCATGGGGGAGGGCTCCGAAGAAGCCATGAAGGGGGGAGGCCAAGGCTGCGCTCCTCGCTGCCTTCTCCGCCGTCTTCACCGCCATCTCCATCACCAATTTCTCATTGTATTCAGTGGTTCATCCTCCCACAAACCTCTGTACCGCCCTATGTGAACATGGTGTTTGATGCTATACTAATGTGGAGCCCTCACCAACACAAGTCCATCCTACTGATCAAGAGAAAATTAGATGCACACCAAGAGCAAGCTTGTAGATTCACAATCTGTGTGGAAGTGACGGTGTTTACCTGAGCTTCTGCATTTGGGGCAGAGCCTCCGGCCAGAGCGGAGTTTCCACCATGGACACCGGAGTGATGTGCCTAAAATATTCTTCACATTTTTCTGAATCCAATGGTACCTTATTTGTTATTTTTGGACGTGTAGAACTCAAGATATTGATTTTGCAAGTTTTCAGATGTTTTCAGCAATTTCTGGAAATAAACAGAATTGATTTATCTGGGGCTGCTACTTGGCGCGACGTGATTGGCTGATACCCTTTCGCGCGGATCGGCCTGTAGATCACGCTCAGGGCCGTCAGATCTTATGTGATCTGGACGGTTCAGATCTAACCGCTACGGGGGGCGACTGGGCAGCTGACTTACGGGGCCCGCGTGGCGCTGACGAGGCGGTGACACGGCGATGACGTGGGCGACGACGGGGTCAACGGCGAGGGCGTGGGTGGCGTCTGCGGCTCGGCGGCGCTCGGCGGCGAAGCTCCGGTGGTTCCGGTGATGGAGAGGAGGTCCACGAGGTGCGCCTCGACGCGGTGAAGTCAGTGGCGGCGACGGCGTGCTCGGGAGCTTTCTGGAGCGGCGACGAGGAGCGGACGGAGGCGGGGCGGGCGCGGCGACGTGCAGACGCGGACGTCGACGGCGCTGCGGTGCACGAAAAAGGACGTGGAGAGGCTCAGCGTGTGCGCCCGAAGGAGGGGGTTTGACGGAGACCAAAAGGAGGCGGAGGGGCTCACCGGCGGCGTCGTAATCGTCGACGAACGGCGACGGTACCGCGCGGCAACGGCGATGAAATTAGGCAGCCTGGGGGCGAAATCGAGCGGGGAAAAAGGGGAGGTGGAGGAGCGGGAGGCGGGCTTTAAGGGGGAAGGCGCGGACGAGGCCGGGGGCGTGCAGAGAGAGAGGGAGAGGTGGCCGACGGCGACGGGGTCGTGCAGATCGTGCGCGAGCAGGAGGAGCAGCGGTTGAGGATGGTGGAGTCGACGGGGTGGGGCCCGCCTGGCAGTGGGGTGGGCGGCTGACGGGCGGGGCCCGGGCGACAGAGAGGGGGAGTGGAGAGAGGGCGCGCGTGCGTCGCCCGAATGGGCCGTGGCCGTTCGGCTGGCTGGGCCAGCCCAACTGGGCCGTTGCCCTGCTGCGTTTCATTTTTTTTGTTCCTTTTCTTTTTCTTTTCTGTTTCCTTATTTGTTTCTTTGCTTTCCATTTTAAATAGAAAAGGGCAAGACAAATTCAGAAAAAAAAAACAGATAAGATATCTGTGGGTTCCTTGAAAGTTGTACAACAACACGGAACCATTTTTAGTTCAACATAATTTTTATAAATTCAAAAATTTGCATACATGCATATGTGGCTTTAAAATACCATTTTAGGGTTTGCACTTTGAATTTGAATTTGAAATTTTTCCTAGATGCAAAAATGCCATGATGCTCATGAATGCAATGCATGAATTTGAAATTTGAAATTTTGGGATGTTACAGTTTTTCAGGTGACATTTTTTGTCAAATTTTGTCTATTTTACACAGGTCACATGACAAGTCCATTTTTCATGGAACAACTTTGTACACGCTTAGCATGTGAAGATGTACGTGCGAATTTTTCATTTGAATTTTATTGGCATTTCAAACTTTGTGTAAGATGCATTTCAAATCCCGGGAGCATATGCACCCGGGAGCCAAGATGGATTTCTCCTCCAATGGTATAATTTGTGTGTTATTTAATTCATATTATATAGGTTATTAAGTTGACAACCTAGTATATGTGTACTAGGACTTATAAACCCGACCGGAGGGGCATGTCATTGATTTGAAAGGACAATACAGAAACTTGGCAAGGCATGCCATTACTAGCACCAGAGCTCCATGGCTTGTTATAATGGTCGCCTGTACAGCTACTCCTAGTCAGTCTCGGGTGACCCCCTCCTCGAAAGTTGAAACGAGAGAAAAAGAGTGAGAGCTAGTGTTCGTGTTTTAGTCTCCCGGAGAGGGCGATTTGCCAGCCGTTCGATTTCTTTACCTACGGTGGATGGCAAGTGCCCTCAAAATAAGTTTTTTTCCTGATGAAAGCACATGCTTTATCCTCCGAGAGTTTTGTGTGTTTGGTGTCAATCCTAGAATGAATTTTACCGTGTATCTAAGTGTGCAGATTTAAATTGATGCATCATGGTAAGACGACCCCGTTGAGCTGGAAGGCTGAAGCTTTAGTTTCTAGGGCTAGAGTGATAAGTTTTCTGGTTTTGTGTGGGTTGTCATCGATGGTTGGAGAGAAAGACCCTTAGATCTTTCTGTTTGCTACTCTTGCAAGGGCGGAGACTCCGGTATTTTGGGTGATACCGAGGCGGAGTCTCCGGCCACCTTATCAGAGCTGGTTCTGTGCTTCACACTGGCATGAGGCTGAAGTTCGCCGGAATATTTGGTATGGAACATTTTTGTTCCGGGCGCGGCGGAGACTCCGTTTACTGGGTGATTCCAGGCGGAGACTCCGCCCCCACCAAATGCTCGCCTCAAGCGCCAAGTCGCAGACGAGGGGCGGAACTACACCAGAACTTGTGGGGCAGAACTTTGTTCCTGCATGCGGGGCGGAGACTCCGGCCCAGAGCTGGGCGGAGACTCCGGCCTAACCACGGTTCGTCATGCCATCCAAGCTACTGACAAGGGGCAGATGACGCCCGGAAGTTTTGGGGCGGAACTTTTGTTCCATCACCCCAGGGCGGAGACTCCGACCACTTTGGGTCCCTAAGCCTCTGTGTGCTATCATGAGGGAATCCCCTGCTTTGCAAGGGGTTCCCGAACCAGAGACCTGAACTGTTTTAGGACTGTGCTTCCGGTTGGGCATATTGAGGTGTATATGGTGGTTACACTTATCTTCTGCCCGGGAGCATGGTAAAGGTGGCTACTTCATTGACACATCTTATAGTTGCCACCATGATTGAGATATAGAGGTTCACCTCGGGTATTGGGTTTTGGCGGGTTTACCTGCTAAGACCCTTGGTACTATTATGCTCTCTTGTTGGTACCCTTGCCACTTGGTCTTCCCTACATATGATGCACATAATGACTCTAGAATGGTGGTGATTATCAAATACAGCCTCACAGCTGTGATGCATATTCACTATGGCAACATGTAGTGATGATGACTTTGTCATCAAACTCATGTTATTTGAGAATCGTGCTACCTATTCTGGGAGTCATGCCTATGGACTAAAATACTATCTTTCAAGGAACCTGAGTGCAGGATTCTTGACAAGGGAAGGTGCATCTTACACTTGCTCTAGCCAAGACTGTTGAGTTGCTGTGAGGATCATGAAGTCTTCTTTTGAAGTCTTCCTGATCTTCTACCTTATGTCGAGCCTTGGCTAGGGGTTGTGTTGGTGCTATCCTGAGGAGGCAAGAGTCCCTTACATGAGCATGTATGGTTCCATGTCTATTGACTTTACCTAAAGTGAACCTGTTGATATCGTGGAGTTGTGGAACTGGATTCCATGGTTGATCTCATTGAAATCACATGCCATGTCACCATCTAGAGCCCTCTCTACATATTGTTTGGAACAAAATATTCTGGAATCATCTTATGGTATGTTTCCATCCAAATTTGAGCTTAAGCAATGTGAATATTTTTGCTGGTTGTGCCATGAACTTTCATGATGTTAGGGTTTACAACAAGACCCATGTTATGTTGGGAGATCCTAACAAAATGGAGTTTGTGAAGAGTAACATCTCCTTGGGAGGCAAAGTTGTTTCTTGTGTGTAGGTGTTGAAATACCTCCGGACTCCGTAGGAAGAGTGAGGTGGGTTCTCCCATCTCATTGAGGAACACCTTGCGGAAGAAGGGGAAGAACTATGCTCTACTAATGTGGAGCCCTCACCAACACAAGTCCATCCTACTGATCAAGAGAAAATTAGATGCACACCAAGAGCAAGCTTGTAGATTCACAATCTGTGTGGAAGTGACGGTGTTTACCTGAGCTTCTGCATTTGGGGCAGAGCCTCCGGCCAGAGCGGAGTTTCCGCCATGGACACCGGAGTCTCCTCCCTCCCTGAGTCAAGATCAACATATCCATCATCATGATGAGGCTGAACCTGATGCCTATGATCAAGACTCCCAATTGAGGTCAAGACGAGGACAAGAACTGTGACATTGGTCAAAGAGGCTTCCAACTCTTATGCTATGAAGCCCTCACTCGTCGCCCAAAGAAGTGTGCTATGCTGAAGACATCATGTGTGCCCTTATCTCACTCCAAGGACATTTCCAGCTGAAGAGCTCTCCATTCAAGTGTTGTTGGCCAATAATATGCCAACCCAGTGGATTCATCATGAAGTCCTTGCTATGGTGAAGGTAAGATCTCGTTGAGAAGTAGGCATACATAAAGGGGGAGTATGACACCAAGTCATGTGTTGCTCCTCCCCCTAAAAATGCACACATTAAAGCAAAGCATTTGCATATCCGTCAATTGTGACAAAATATGAGCTTAATGTAGAGTCGTGGTTGTGGACCCTAGATGTATCTACGTGGTCCTACGCCCACATACTCTTATAAGGTGGCTTCGGCCACCGACCCACACTTAGTGTGAATTTGTGTGTAGTTGGATATTTCTTTTGTTGGAATTTATTGCCTATCTTTTTGTTTATGGGAACTCACTCATCATTGGTCTTCCTATTTGATTATTTGCAATGTTGAGTGAAATGTACCAGATCATCTTGTTTGTTTTCTGTCCTAAGCCTATTCTCAATCTTAAGACACTCTATTCTATACAAGTCCACTGCTCTCTCTTTAGGCCAAGGCGCAGGCAAGGGCCGGAATTTCCACCCTTATTGGGCTGGTAGTTCCGGTGGGCCGGAGTCTCCGCCCTAAGTCGTTTGTCACATATAAAAGGAGCAGGTTTGGGGGTTCTATTTGAATCCCTACTCCACCCCGCTCCTCCTCTCCCAAACGCGACTCCCTGCCGCCGCCGCCGCCAAGGAGTGCCACAGCCACTCCCTTGGTCCTCTCTTGCTGTGCTTCGACCCGCACGGTGACTCCTCCATCCGGAACCTTCTCCACCAATAGATCTGCCATGGGAACTGGTAATGCTCTCAATTTTCTCAATCTAGGGTTCACTCTTGCTTGTGAGGATTTGGGGCAAATGAACTAGTGTCCTTTGGTAGAACTTCAATTCAAGATGCATATTCAATGCTCCACTAGTTAGAGTTACGAAAACTTGGTAGATTTGGAGAGTATTTTGAGCTCTTTGGTTCGAGGGTACAGGGGCGGAGTCTCCGTCCCCATTACTTGTTTCGAGCGGAGTCTCCGCCCTCGCGGAATTTCCGCCAGTTAGGCCAAAATATCCGGTCGACGCCTGAACCTTGCACTCAAGCTTTCTTTAAGTCTACTTTGTTTTGCATCTCTAACTCGTGTAATCCTTTTGGGGCTTGTGTGCCTTACCTCCATGCTATCTTTCTATATCTATTCACAGGAGCAGGTACCTCCGGAGTTGCTCCGAAGACCAAGCCGCGCAAGACTATATCACATGGTCGTTGGTGAAGATGGTGTGTGGCGGGAAAGGACTGCTTTTCAAGAGGAAGCTGAATATGCTGCTCATATTAAGTACATGAAGCAGAAGGAGAAGGAGGATAATCTCAAGAGGAAGACCACTTCAATTAGAGCTTGGAACTTATCAGATTATCAGCAATTGAGGAGGGATGACATCTATTCCAGGCCAAGGGCAAAGCTGAAGAATTTCTGGACAAGGAACCAGGAGCGCCTCTACAAGGAGCTGTACCTTACTCTCTCCAAGAAGGTGTGCCCAATGAAGACTTTGAGTGTTGAGAGTCTGGGTACCAGTCAGTATTATCAGGAGATGCTCCGCGTCACCAAGAAGATGGGGCTGCACCATCTTATGCAGATGGAGCAGCGCTACAACCTCAAGGTGATTCAGCAGTTCTTTGCCACTGTCTATATGTGCACTGGATCTTCTGTCAAGCTAGTCTGGATGACAGGTGAGAACAAGTATGAAGCAAAGTTTGAGAGATTTGCTGCTGTCTTGGGGTATCCGTACAGAGGGAAGAGATATGCCTCAGGTGCTCATATGCACGTTGAAGGTATTGAGCCAGACAAGTCTACTCTCAAGCCTCTCTACAATTCTGAAGGTACTCCTGGCAGGGCAAAGCATCTCCTTCCGCTCTATGATGTTCTTCTCTGTGTGTTCCATTCTTGCATCAGTCCTTGTGGTGGCAATGCCGACGCCATCCGGAGCGGTTTGGTGAAACTGATGGCATTTGCTCACCAAGTCGCTCAGTGTGAAGAAGCTTGCACCCATGACCACAGGATTGATGTAATGGACTATATCTATGAAGAGATGCACACTGCCATCATGCACAGGAAGTGTCCTCCCTTTGCTCCTTTCATCATGAAGCTGATATGTGATGTTGTGCTGGATCAAGGTGATCTCCTTGCTGATGCTGCTGCACCCAAGACTGGGAAGATTGTCAAGAAGGTTGCTCATTCTACCACTGCTGATGGAAGTTCTGCTAGGCGACCCCCAGCTCGTGCCTCTGCTAAGGGAAAGGCCTCCAAGGCCGATGATGATGCTTCTAGCCTCACTTGGGAACAACGTCTGCTCTTTGCAGGGATGGTGCAGAACCACAAGGAGAGCGAGCTACTCGCTGTATGCACAGGGCCGCAAGCTGTCCAAGAAGATTGAGGATCTGAGCCAGAAGTTGATTGACTATCACAATGATGCCGGACTCGTGCTGGTGAACCTGAGTTGGCTCCGTCTCCTCAGCGCAGTGGTGCCTCCTCTCACACTATTCTGTATGAGGACTGGAACAATGACATTGTTCCTTGGTCTGATTTGGAGGATGTTTGCTCTACTTTCAACCTCAAGGGCAAGACGCCAATTATCATTGAGGACGATGAGCAGGAGGAGGTAGGAGAGAATGGAAAAGAAGAAGAAGAAGAATCTGACAGTGGCTCGTACAATGACGAGTTCGGAGTCAGTCTGGACACCGCTGACAAGAGCCGCCCCTGCAGGCGCAAGAACGACAACGACAACGACAACGACTACTCCGAGACCTGAGTCTTCCATGGGACGCCGTAGCATGCCCTTCCTCTTTTTGGTATCTTGATGCCAAAGGGGGAGAGGTGAGTAGGATTGCGGGAATTTGCATGGTTGGGTCCAAGCTTGATTCTTTCTTTGGTCCATTTGTTATCTTATTTGCTTGGTCCCTTTGGTTGCTTCCTGCTCTTGACATTGCTATTGCTGCTCTATGTTTGCTACCTTTTATTCATGAACCATGGTTTGTAATAGACTTAAGTAGATGGTAAACCTTGATGATCTTGATACTTCTCATTCCATGCTATGCACCTATCATTGTTATGTGTATGCATTATTGGACTACATTTGGAGATACTCTACTCTCAAGGGGGAGAAATACTCTATATATTGGAGATTGGAATTTTTCAGATCAAGGTATGAAATCCAACTCAATCTCCAACTTGATGCTATCATGTATTTTCCCTGATCTATCTTGTATCTCCTGTGATCATGCAAGTATTGTTATTTGATATATCTGGATATCTGCATATGTTGTAAGGTTTGTAAAATCTAGGGGGAGTGTTGATCCTATAGCAGTGTGTGCATTTGTATTCAAATGCAAGTGTTGTGCACATTTAAATATGCACACATCTAGGGGGAACCCGTCTATATTTTGCAAACATTATAACAGTTCTTTGAGTGCTTAGTATCACACTATATTTGAGAACTGCAAATTCCTGGATTGTCATCAAACACCAAAAAGGGGGAGATTGAAAGCACATGCTTTATCCTCCGAGAGTTTTGTGTGTTTGGTGTCAATCCTAGAATGAATTTTACCGTGTATCTAAGTGTGCAGATTTAAATTGATGCATCATGGTAAGACGACCCCGTTGAGCTGGAAGGCTGAAGCTTTAGTTTCTAGGGCTAGAGTGATAGGTTTTCTGGTTTTGTGTGGGTTGTCATCGATGGTTGCAGAGAAAGACCCTTAGATCTTTCTGTTTGCTACTCTTGCAAGGGCGGAGACTCCGGTATTTTGGGTGATACCGAGGCGGAGTCTCCGGCCACCTTATCAGAGCTGGTTCTGTGCTTCACACTGGCATGAGGCTGAAGTTCGCCGGAATATTTGGTATGGAACATTTTTGTTCCGGGCGCGGCGGAGACTCTGGTTACTGGGTGATTCCAGGCGGAGACTCCGCCCCCACCAAATGCTCGCCTCAAGCGCCAAGTCGCAGATGAGGGGCGGAACTACACCGGAACTTGTGGGGCGGAACTTTGTTCCTGCATGCGGGGCGGAGACTCCGGCCCAGAGCTGGGCGGAGACTCCGGCCTGACCACGATTCATCATGCCATCCAAGCTACTGACAAGGGGCAGATGGCGCCCGGAAGTCTTGGGGCGGAACTTTTGTTCCATCACCCCAGGGCGGAGACTCCGGCCACTTAGGTCGGAGACTCCGCCCCCCGGAACATTTTCCAGGGAACTTAAGGCAGAAATTCTGGTCACGCAAGGGCTGTAACGGTCAGATCTTCGGTGGACCTATATAAACGAAGCCCTTCGTCTCTGAAGGGTAAGTTGGCTTAGCAGTTCATATCTAGATCTCATCTCTCTCTCCTCCATTGATGCTAGGCTAGAACTTCGTAGATCTCCCTCCCTGCCCGATATCTTTCCGATTCCTCCGGGGATCTTGAAGAGGAGGAGCTGATTTACCATCTTACCGAAGGGATTTCGGCTTGGAGCAGTTTCTCTTGGAGAAACCTTGTAACCCTAGGTCTCCTTTGCGGGGATCCTTGTAGGGAGTTTCCTGTGGTGGGAATTCCTGTTGTTGGAGACACTGTGGGGGCTGGATTAGCTACCTAGCCTCATGGTGTAGTTGGGAGCCTCCATGTTGTGGAGTTGCCTCAACCTTGTGTGAAGGTTGTGCTACCTCGAACAACACCTTGAGTGGAGAGCCAGGTTCGCCTTTGTGGTGATCTTGGTTGGAGAATAGGGTGAAGCCTGTGTGGCGGCCTTTGTGGCTTCAGCAACCTTTGTGGTGCTGCACCTCTCCAACGCAGACGTACCTTCTTGAAAAGGAAGGGAACTGCGGGAAACAAATCCAACGTCTTGTCTCTTCATCCCGCGGTGACATCCTTCCTTCACCCTGCTCTTACTGGTTTACTCGTATACTCTGCCGTCATCAGTAGACCAGAGTATCCGCCCACCTGGCCGGAGACTCCGGCCCTCGTTTATCCGCTGCGCATTTATATTCTGCTATATATCTGCTTATCTGTTGCATGTTCATTTAGGGTCTCATCTTGTGTTAAAGCTATCACCTTTCATACTTGCCATGCCCTAAAATTGAAAAGACCTAAAATTTGGAGTAAACCTATTCACCCCCTCTAGGTTTCCATACCTGGCACTTTCACCTGAGAAGCAAGCAAAAGAAGTTAAAGATAGAGATAGACACGAGAGGCGTAGGTAAGTTGGGGTGAGTTGATAGAGGTGAACAGTTAGTACAGAGTATACTTTTCTTGAAGCAGTGAGCAAGTCAGCGGAAGCTTGCACTGCCATAATCTACAGTCCCACCAGTCAAGATCACCCAAAAAGGTGATGCATGTCTCCCGCTTTGCCCGAACAGGCGAGGCGCCAGAAAATCTTTCACTTCTTCTTCTCCCCCCATCTCTCTCCAAATCCTGATTTTCTGACGTATGCCAGAGGGCTCTGTAGCACCCGGCTCCTCTCACTTGACTTAGCTTGACGAGTTTCAGGAGAGAGGAGGACTAGAGGAGTACTCTAGGCCCAGCTGTATCATTTGCCCTGCGGGACCCATATTAGAGGGTTTGGGCTGCTGAAATCGGGGCCCCGCAGTTGAGCCTATATGTCAGTCACCATACTCGCGAATCTGTGTCACTCCATTCAGCAATACTATATTGCACATGAAAGTTCTTCTAATCTGGACATTTTGCATTGTGGAGCAGAGCGCCCCGTGTAGCTCTCGCGCGCCTGTTCATCTTGAGAGTGCATCCGTCGTGGCTAAGCACGGCGGCCCGTCCTACTGTCGTGCTCCACCAGCTCTTGTATGGTACGGAGGGAGTGCTATCTCGGCCGGCGATGAGACGGAGAATGCAGGGATCGCAAGAGAGGACAAATCCTCGCCGGCTGGACCAGCCGACTTAAAGGTTTGTATACATCCTCGCATGCTACCACCGCCTCGAGCACAAGAACTAGCTTGCTAGGAAATGATTAGGCTAGTTATATGCCCTGTTTGAATCGTAGTCGTAGCATGTTTATTTGGAGCTCCCTCGCTGCAATGGATTAATTCTTGAAGAAAACAAAACCGGTTGATAACAACCGTTAGCTGATCTGTGATTCATGTGTAGTATATGGAAGGAGTATTGTTCTTGTCTTTGATCTTCCATGCTACACACGGAGTAGTACTATTCTTGCAAATACACTAAGACTAGCTAAGAAAATATATGCTACTACTGCTAAAAGAGTTAAATAATCCAGAACTTTGAGCTAAAATATATTTCCCTTCTAGCTCTAGCGCACCATCCAGCGGTAGATCTGTCTCTAGCCTTTTGACTTTTGTGTATGTTTTAGCATGGTCGTACGAGTAGATAGAGGTGCTAAAATGTAGACAAGTTTTCCTGTTCTTGCACTGCACAACGCCTCGAGCCCTCAATGGTTCAATATGCATTTTGGTATTGTGAATTTTGATATAGTCCTTTTCAATATAATACCGAGTCAAATTTGATCTGTCTTTGACTACACTTCACAGGCATCCTAACTTGGTATGGAAGATGATTCAAAAAAAAATGTATGGAAGAATCTTAGGCGAAAGCGATGCATGGCTGGTTGGCTGGCTACAGAAGATTGACGAAGATGGATGAAAGAATTGTTATATTTCGGTGACACTGCACAAAAAGTCCAGACCTCAATAGACACCTGGCGTCAATTTAAAAGGACCGAAGGGAGTAGAGCGCTCACTTCACAAGTCATATGACGTCATTTCTACCTTCTAGATTACGACGAAGTTTCTATACAGCTGAAGCGCAGAAAGGAGAAGAACCTTTTCCTTCGGTCTATATAAAGGAGCGCATAAATTAAAGATGGAGAATAGACGGTTATTAGATTTCGGTGACACCTCCAAAAACCTCTTGGACTATGCCAAAGTTGTAGACTTGTTGTACCTAGCTCGCTTGAACCTCCGGACCTTGCTCAGTTGCTCGAGTACATCAAGCTAGCGGCTGATGAATTGACCAAGTTGCAGCCTCTTGATCGATCCTTGATGTCTCGACTAGCTAGTAGCTAGATGAGTAGGTGTTGGTGCAGAGGCTGCTTGTAATTGCTACCTTCTTCGTAATAATATTCACTTCATCTAAAATTAATGGGGTGTGCAGGTCTATATTACGAATGAAGTTGGTGTTTTAGTGATAGCCTTAATTTTGTCAGACATTTGTATGAACATGAAATTGAACTCTTGTTTGAGTCGACCGATAGCTTAAACTCACGCTGCGCATGGTCTGTCAGAGGCTCAAGCTCTCTACTACTACTCTACTTCTACTTCGATGTGACCGCGGCTGTTCCATGGCATGGGAGGCAGGAGAGAGGTGGAGACGTTTACCTGCGCATCGTGCAGCTGATGCAAGATGTAGTAATGTTCTTTCGCGTGTGTCTGACCATTTGCAAACGGTAGTACGGTGATCGATCCGAAGTACTACTCCCAGATGTCAGCATAATAATAAAAAAAACTAAATATTCCAAAAATAAGTAAACAAAAATGTGAAAATTGGAGCCAGCCTCCTTCTCCAGCTGCCGCTGCCCATCTAGAGCACCGCCGCTGCCGGTCCCTTCTCCATCCCGCCGTCACCCATCCCTGCTCCAGCGCGCCGCTCCCACCTGATGTCTCCACCAGTCCAGCTACGCCGGCGAGGTCTGGCCGCCGCCGCCGCACGCAGTGAGCCCTGCCACTCGCCGGATATTTACTACCTCCGTTCCAAAAAAAAGATTCTCAACTTTGTCCAAATACAGGTATATATAGACATATTTTCTATATAGATACATCCATATCAAGAAAAAGGGGTGAAGCTTTTTTTGGAAGGGAGGTAGTAGTTTTTTTAATCATGCTGACATGTGGGACATAGTTCACCTGATGAAATGTTTGCCACACCATCCTTACATGTGGGCCATGCTTGAAAGAAATCATGTCAATTCACATTTAGTGTTGAATTAGTGCTTTTGTGGCAACCTCGACAAAATCTACTACTAGTTGATTTTTCGATGGAACACAAAGTGGTTGAGTATTCCAGAATTTAGAATTAAAAATGGTAGTTCTATGCTAACAACTCCCCACACTCGAATGATTCAAAGGTGAAGATATTCTATGCCCACAAATCAGGGTATTGCCCGAATAAGAGATTCAAAGCGTTAATTGGCTTAGCATGTTCCTATGGACGAACGTAACATATATACAAATAAAGAGAAATTCCAATGGTCAACTATCTTAATTTAGAAACGATTCAAAGGGTAGACGACGCGTGCGGGGCCCATGGTCTAGCTAGGTAATATATACTCCATGTCGACAAAACTTTTCTAAGGTTTAGAATCCCTGCAAAACATGCATGTGGTCCTAACATGTGCATATATTATGTGTGGTGGGAGGTTTAGGGAGGCAACATTTAACTCCTAGGTGTGTGGCCTACACAAACATGTATGTCACTCTTGTGTGACATTGACCACAACCTTGTTGGTTTTGAATGTTCCAATGACTTAACTAAAATTTTAAATATATAAATAGAGTACTTTCATTGGTTTACTTATGTTCGAAATGAGTCAAGGGTAGACGTGTCGTCTTGGTTCGCCTAGTGTTTCGCCTAAGACTACCCTTTAGAGGGTAGAGTATGTGTAAAAATTGGATGTGTAATGTTCCGCGTATAAGTGTCTTGTGGGAGATTTAGGGAACAAACATTTATCTCTCCCACACATGTTACTACTACAATAATATATGCGCTGGCATCACATGGGAAGAAGGGTTGTTATCGACTTTGAGGGGAAACTCCCACGACGGGCCCACCAGAGGGCATAATGTATGACATTGCGCTCTCAACCCTTTCCACGAACCAAAGAAACACAAACCAAGGTAAAACTCCGATCCATGCATGCATGATTCAACCATTTAATTTTTTGAAGTGAGACAAAGGGGTAGACCACCCTGGGCCCACATGTTAGAGTTTATTGGCCTGAGAGACATCACTTCAGAGGGTCTAATCTCATCAAAACTTGCATGAGGATCTAACATGTGCATATAATTAAGTGTTGTGGGATGTTTATTAGGGAGGCTAATTCCAACCCCAAGTACGGTGTGACCCTCCACACGTGCATTCACTCTAACAACTTAGCAAGCAGGGTTCTCGACCTCTGGAGGAAACTTCCAAACAGATCACACAGGGGGAATCATCATTCGTAACATTCGTAATATTTATGACCTCTAACACGACAGAAATAAAGAAAAAAACATTGTCGACCGAGGTTCTTATAAGGTAGTCGAAGGGGTATACAATCGGTGGGGGCCCTCATCTTTGTGTTCCGATCTGGTGGAGCTAGAATAGCATCCGGGAAGGGCCTTTATCCCTCAAAAACTTGCATGTGGACCTAATGTTCATTGGTCAACCGTCATTTGAAAGCAATTCAACCTTGTAATGATATTATCACTCCAAAACTTGCATGGACCAATGGATCCACCTCAGTAAATATTGTGCGACCTTGGGCCCATATTATGGTTTTCAACGTCCTTATAAACAAACACAAACCAAGAGAAGAGTTAATTCGGGTGAACGGTCATTCGAAAGCGAGACAAAGGGGTTGACGAACCGGGGCCCACATGTTATGCACACATTGGCCGATAATGTGCATGTGCTGTAATATTCTCACGCCTCTATGCATGCTGCTTGTTTGTGTGGCCATTTGCACATGGTAGATGTAAAGCCTTTCACAATGGGAATCTTTTGGCACAATAACATAGGCAAAATGCTTATGTGGTATTGATACGTTGCAAACGTATCTATAATTTTTGATGCTCCATGCTTGTTTTACACCAATTCCTATATGTTTTATAGTACTTCACTGCACTTTTTATGCATTTTCCGGAACTAACCTATTGACGAGATGCCGCAGTGCCAGTTCCTGTTTTCTGCTGTTTTTGGTTTCAGAAAAGTTGTACAGGAAATATTCTCGGAATTGGACGAAATAAATTGCAAACTTTATTTTTCCGAAGAGAAGACGGAGCCAGAAGATGAAGTGCCGGAGGCCCTGTAGGGGACCAGACATGGCCCAGGCGCGGGCCCAGGCCTTGCCGTGCCTGGCCTGTGTTGGGCACCCCGGGCACCGCCTCGCGTCGCCTCTTCGCCTATAAGAAGCTCATTGACCTAAAAGTTACGAGGGTCCGTCCAGAAATCCACGAAAAGTTCCGTCGCGGCCGTCGTCGTCAACCCTAGTTCGGGAGGGGTCTGTCTGCCTCCCCCATGGATCAATCTCCATGGGGGAGGGCTCCGAAGAAGCCATGAAGGGGGGAGGCCAAGGCTGCGCTCCTCGCTGCCTTCTCCGCCGTCTTCACCGCCATCTCCATCACCAATTCCTCATTGTATTCAGTGGTTCATCCTCCCACAAACCTCTGTACCGCCCTATGTGAACATGGTGTTTGATGCTATAATATATCCTATGATCTATGTCATGGTTCCATAGTTTATTTGTTACTTGATTGAATTGTTGATTATCTTTGGTTCATTAGAGTTGTATGTTGATATGTTACTGTCCTTTGATGTCCATTATACTTGTGCGCGCATGGATCAACATCATAGGGTTGGTAGTACTTGTAAACTAAGCAGGGGAAGTTCTGCCGGAATGACAGAAACCTAAGAACGCGAACCGATTAGTTGCACGTATGGAAGTAAAGGGGACCTTGAGCTTAAGGCTATGGTTGGGGAAACCTTAATGCTTGTTAGTAGTTACGGATGTTTGCTAGCAAGCCAATCATATAGTACTTGTAATCCCTTGTAGCGGAGTGCACGTATATTTAGCCTCTCCCACATAGAAAGCTGCATCGAAGACATTGAACCCGAGATCCTCACTATTTGAGCTTGGGCAAAGCCACCACTATTACCACCGCTTTTCCACACTCATCGTACTGTTTATTTAGTATATTGCTGCAGCACTAACATTTATTTCCGTGTATTTATTTTCCTGCAAAGTTACTTCTCATACCCGTGTTATCGCTCTAGTTTTATTTCCTAGATAATGCAAACATTTAGTATACGTAGAGTTGTAGCAGTGGTTGATAGAACTTGAGAGAATGTTTATCCTACCTTTAGCTCCTCGTTGGGTTCGACACTCTTACTTATCGAAAAGGCTACACACGATCCCCTATACTTGTGGGATATCAAGACTTTTCTAGCGCCATTGCCGGGGAGCAATAGCGTAGGTGAATATTTTCGTGTGCACTTGTTTGCTTTATCTCTAAGTAGTTTTACTTCCAGTACCAAGTTGTTCTCTATCTTTGTATGGATAGGGAATGCGAATTACAAAAAAAATTAGTTGTACTTGTTATCGTTTTCAAAAAGGAAAGTGATTGGAAAGATGAGTAATGGTTAAGTGGGGGTCGACCTTGTACACTTGTGTTCATGCCTATGAAACCAAAACAATTCTTTCCATGGAAGCTTTTCATTAAAAACTTGTAAATATTGTATATAGTGTATATATTGTACATATTTCCTCTGTACATAGAAATAGCATGTATAGTTGGTTAGTAGTTTGTATATGATGCAAGTTTGTCACTTTGCTGCCTAGAAACAGATTTCTGCGCTCCACTGTAGAAAATTTTAAAGATCACCAGAAAGTGATCTTCATATGAAATTTCTTGAGTGCAAAGTAATGCTTGTTACCTCACTTTCGCTAGTTCTGACTTTTCTGATTTGAGATACGTAGACAGGTCTACTAATTCAATCTTTACGGACTGATTCTGCTGAGACAGATTTCCTGTGCTTCGCTCCAAAAATTCGTGAAAAATCTCAGAATGGTATTTTCATCTGAAATTTTTTGTGCATAGCCCTGAGATTATGATCTGTCTTTCATTAGTTATGAGTTTTTCGATTTGAGCTACGTAACTATCTCGTTGAGTGTCATCTTTATAAAGTGTTCAGTTTTGGCAGATTTCTATTTGTTTATTTAAATATTGTACTTAGGATTCAAAAGTTTCCTCTGTTTTCGACGGACGATGGAAATAATAAGAACTCAGTATTACAGTGGCTAAATGTTTGATAGATTTTATAGAAATTGGAAATACTTAAACATGAGTGGATTTTATATAATGAGCACTAACCCTACTAATGAGTTTTGTGAAGTTTTATGTGGATGTAGTTTATAAGTTCCAATCAAAATGGTGATATGAGATGAACAAGAGGGTGCAAGAGCTAAAGATTGGGGATGTGTAGGTGGATCCCAAGAGCATATTCAAGGAGATACAATCATCTAAGCTTGGGGATGCCCGAGTCATCCCCCTATTCATCAACCAACATGAGGTTGTCTCCTTCATACTCTATATTACCCATCCACATGTATGTATTGTATTATAGTTGCTTTTATATGTCTTGGTTTTATCCTATTTAGTTTTATTAGGCTTTATTGGTTTTTGTTGCTTCTTTACTTTTACTTACAAATGGAAAACAACAAAAAAAAATTGAGAGCTTCATAAAAAATCATGCCCATCTTAATGGCTATAAAGAAAGAACTCTTGGGAGATAACCCAATGTTTTTATTTCTGTTCTTTTTGTTTTGTAGAGTCTTGGAAGTTACTTCTACAGTAATAACATCTCCTTATCAGTTTTTATTTCGTTTTTGTGCCAAGAGTAGCCTCTAATAGAAAGGAAGTAGTATTTGGGGAATTTGCTATCCTGATACAGATTCTGGGACGTCACGAGAAAAATTAGTATAAATCGCCAGAACGTCATTTTGAGCTGACAATTTACGAGCATCTGCCCCAGGTTATTATCTAACTTTCGTTAGTTCAAAGTTTTTCGATTTGAGCAGCGTAACATTTTATGAAAATCGATCATACGAACTGTTCTGTTTTGACAGATTCTTGCACTGTTTTGCTTTTGCCTCTTTATCCCTTTCTTTTTGAGTTCTCTTGATTAAAGAACCTTTTGAAAGTTGTGTTACAGTAGCTAATGCTTATTACATGATTTTCATATGTCATACTGAACTCTGTGGATTTGATTATTATTATTGCACTAACACTGCTAATGAGAATTGTGATGAGTTTTGTGTGAAGGAAGTTTTCAAGTGTAGGGAGAGAAGAATGATGCAATAAGATGAAGAATGGACAAAAGCACAAGCTTGGGGATGTCCCCTGGACACCCCAAGAAATATCCAAGAAGTACAAGCGTCAAAGCTTGGGATGCCCAAGGCATCCCCTCTTCATCAACAAAAAGCACCAGGTCATCTTTCAATGCACTATATTTTTATTGCTTCATGCAATATGTGTTATTCTTGGAGCGTCTTTATTTTTGTTGTGTGTTTTATTTTCAATAAAGATGGACCACTGCATATTTACTTTGGAGTGAGACACGCTCCGCTGTATTGCATTTTACTTTGGAGTGAGACACGCTCTGCTGTTTTGCATATTTACTTTGGAGTGAGACACGCTGCGCTGTTTTACATTTTGTTTGGGAGAGAGACACGCTCCACCGTACTGCGTTTAGCTCTTGTTTTTCATTCATATCTGTTCAGAGCTTGTTAATTTCTTGGTTTGATTAGCTCTCCGATCTCTATTGATTATTATCTATGACAGTTGTTTCAAATAAGTAGATTGGTGTTGGATACAAGTGAAAAGTTTTATAGTGATGCAAATGGAAGCTGTAATCTCCTTTGATGTTTCAATTGGGACGACTTGGCATGCTATAGTGATCATTTAGTTTTAGACTTGTAGTATCACTTTATGCTTTGATTTTTGTCACTTTGCATGATTATGGCCATTATTGCTCTCTTAGTTGGTCGCTCCCATTCTTTTTCTAGCCTCCATTTGTACTGAGTATGATCTCTACTCATGCATTCAACTCCCAAAAACCAAAAACATGCCAATTGTGGCCACCATACCTACCTATATGTGGTATTTCATCGCCACTCCAAAGTAAATTGCTTGTGTGCTACCTTTAAAACATTCAAAAAAAGTATTCCTTGTTTTTGCAATACATAGCTCATGGGAAAGTAGCCTAAAAAGCTATTGTGGTAAGGATTATGTCACTTATGTATCTTAGTTCTTATAAGTTGCTTGTTGTGTGGTAACCATGCTGACATGGGACACCATCATCATATTTTTGATGAATATCATGTGAGTTGCTACGCATGTTCGTCTTGTCTGAAGTAAGGGTGATTTTCCATGAGTTGCAAAGGTTGGAGTATGCATATTGTTAGAGAAGAACATTGGGCCGCTAACCAAAGCCATGCTTACATGGTGGAAGTTTCAGCTTGGACACTTAAATCCTCAATCTCAAACGAGATAATATTATTGTTGAATGCTTAAAGCATTAAAAAGAGGAGTCCATTATCTGTTTTCCATGTTGTCCCGGTATGGATGTTCAAGTTGAGACCTTTCCAAATTGAGAAATCATGAGTAAGCTGTCTCCTTGAAACTTTGTACAGGAGGCATGGAGGTACCCCTTTGTGACACTTGGTTAAAACATATGTATGCGGTGAAAATCCATGGAAACACGAGATAATTAGGACAAGGAGCGGGCACTATTAGTATTCGATGCATGAGGCATGCAACTTAACTACCACAGAAAGGGCTATAGGGAGGTTGGCACTCTGTGGCGCACCGTTAATTGGTGCGCCACAAAATTATTTCTGTGGCGCATGGATGCTGGTGCGCCACAGAAATTTTCGACTTTCTGTGGCGCATCTTTTGTCCATGCGCCACAGAAAGTCAGAATTCTGTGGCGCATGCCCGCCCATGCGCCACAGAAAGCCAGACATCTGTGGCGCATGAGACACCCTGCGCCACAGAATTTCTGTGGGTCCCACGTGCAATCATTGGGCGAAGGTCCATCTGGGGACATTCTGTGGCGCACCGTGGCTGGTGCGCCACAGAAAAGTGACATTCTGTGGCGCACCTGGTAGGTGCGCCACAGAAAGCTGACTTTCTGTGGCGCACCATTTTTTTTTCAAATCCCCCCCCCCCCCCGTGGATCGCCTTTTTAGTTTTGCAGGCAGTAAAAGAAAATGATAAAAATTTCAATAAATAAAATCCTTTGACATGTAGTTAGGTTTGAGTGTCTAGTAGGTATAGAAATTTTGAAATATGAATTTTGACCTTTTTTTGGAAAACCAGGAAAAAAAATGTAAAACGGCCATAACTTTTGCATACGACATCGAAAAAATGCGTTTAATATATCAAAAAAAACTAGAGAAAAATTCGAGTTCGATTTCACCAGGGTTTACCCGGTCAGCAATTCACAGATTCCTCAAATTCCAAAAGAAAAAAAGTTATTTCAAACAGACGATTTTTTTCTACAAATCAAAAAAAAATCAAAAATTCAAAAAAAATAAAAAAATTCAAAAAGTCCAAAAAAAAGTTATAACATAGAAGATTGTTAAAGTTATTTAAAATTCAGAAATTTTTGGATTTTTTGGATTTTTTGAAGTTTTTTTAAAAAAATTAAGTTTTTTGAATTTTTTTGGATCTTTTGAAACTTTTGAATCTCCTTTTGAAAGTTTAGAAGTTTTTGAAAAATCTGAAATTTAAAAACACACATTTATAACACATACATAACATATAGACATACAAGAATTAAGAGGATTCATATGATATATATATCAATAAGAACTTGAGTAGCACAAGGGTAGGTGAAGTGGGTGGAAATTAGAAGTTAAGCGTGCTAGGGTTAGAGCAATTTGAGGATGGGTGACCTAGCGGGAAGATATCAGTTCAAAATGTGCAAAAAATCTGAAAATATTTCAAATAATTAGGATTTTTTATATTATTTCATATTTTGATTTTTCTGAATTTTTTTGAAACTTTTTATAATTTTTTTTTTGCATTTTTTGAAATTTTTCAGAATTCTGTGGCGCACCAGGCCAGGTGCGCCACCGAAATTTGAGAATTCTATGGCGCACCAAGCCAGGTGCGCCACAGAAAATATTTTTGTGGCGAGAATTCTATGGCGCACCCAGCAAACCTGGGGGTGCGCCATAGAATTGCAATTTGGTGCGCCACTAACAGCCCTTTCTGTGGTAGTGTTATAGGAAGTTTTATACATAACCCATATGAATTATTGCTACTATTGACACAATTGCCTCTCTCAATTTTTTTTATATCTCTATGCTTTCAAAATAAAAAGCTCTAGCACATGAGTAATCACTACTTCCCTCTGCGAAGGGCATTTCTTTTACTTTTATGTTGAGTCTTCATCTTCTAAATTCATGCACCATTAAGAGAGCATAGTTGTCATTCTTAGTTTCATGTACATGGTCCCAAAATTATTATTGATTGAATCATGAATGTGTTATTACTTGTTCTTAAATTATTTGCATCTAGTCATACTTTGAACTTTAAAGGTGTATTCCTATGTTTTGACTGTGTGACAGCATGTCACTTTAAAGATGAAGTGCCGGAGGCCCTGGAGGGGATCAGACAGGGCCTAGGCACGGGCCCAGGCCTGGCCGCGCCTGGCCTGTGTCTGGGCACCCCGGGCACCACCTCGCGTCGCCTCTTCTCCTATAAGAAGCTCCTTGACCTAAAAGTTATGGGGGTCCATCCAGAAATCTACAAAAGTTTCGTCACAGCCGTCATCGTCAACCCTAGTCCGGGGGGGGGGGTCTGTCTGCCTCCCCCATGGATCAATCTCCATGGGGGAGCGCTCCGAAGAAGCCATGAAGGGGGGAGGCCAAGGCTGCGCTCCTCGCTGCCTTCTCCGCCGTCTTCACCGCCATCTCCATCACCAATTCCTCATTGTATTCAGTGGTTCATCCTCCCACAAACCTCTGTACCGCCCTATGTGAACATGGTGTTTGATGCTATAATATATCCTATGATCTATGTCATGGTTCCATAGTTTATTTGTTACTTGATTGAATTGTTGATTATCTTTGGTTCATTAGAGTTGTATGTTGATATGTTACCGTCCTTTGATGCCCATTATAATTGTGCGCGCATGGATCAACATCATAGGGTTGGTAGTACTTGTAAACAAAGCGGGGGAAGTTCTGCTAGAATGACGGAATCCTAAGAACGCGAACCGATTAGTTGCACGTATGGGAGTAAAGGGGACCTTGAGCTTAAGGCTATGGTTGGGGAAACCTTAATGCTTGTTAGTAGTTACGGATGTTTGCTAGCAAGCCAATCATATAGTACTTGTAATCCCTTGTAGCGGAGTGCACGTATATTTAGCCTCTCCCACATAGAAAGCTGCATCGAAGACATTGAACCCGAGATCCTCACTATTTGAGCTTGGGCAAAGCCACCACTATTACCACCGCTTTTTGACACTCATCGTACTGTTTATTTAGTATATTGCTGCAGCACTAACATTTATTTCCGTGTATTTATTTTCCTGCAAAGTTACTTCTCATACCCGTGTTATCGCTCTAGTTTTATTTCCTAGATAATGCAAACGTTTAGTGTACGTAGAGTTGTATCAGTGGTTGATACAACTTGAGAGAATGTTTATCCTACCTTTAGCTCCTCGTTGGGTTCGACACTCTTACTTATCGAAAAGGCTACACACGATCCCCTATACTTGTGGGATATCAGGCAGTGTAGTTAATGAGGAGAGATAGTGTTGCTGTATCTTAGCTGTGATCCTAGCTAGCCCAATCACATGCATGCATGTATCAAAATCCTTAAATGTAGATACAGCCATAAGAAACAACCTATTGGAGTGGCCGTATATCTTAAGATACACCACTGCCTATGATAGTGCTAAGAACTCATCCATTGTGAAAGGCCTAAATGAACAAGAAAAAATACCAATAATAAACAAGGGTACAGTATACAAATGGTCACTGTGGGTAACTTTGTCTCGTAGCAAGCTACCGAACGCAGGTCTCAAATTGAGTATGTAGTAGTACTGATACTAAGCACAAACTTGACTCGTCGTGTTAATGCATGTCAAGAACATAATCTTAGGGCTTGTTTGTAGATTTCCAAAGGAACATTGTAGGATTCTTACACATAGTAATCTTTTCTATATAAAGATCGTCTGATTGAACCTTGAAATTCCTAACAATTTCTCATACTATAATTATATAGGATTTCTAGTGAGGGGTGAAAAATTCCTACCCTCTGAGTCCGCGAGTAGTGTACATCTCGGTTTTTGACTAAGTCAAAAAAATTCAAATTTGACAAACATTTTATAAAAAACAAAACATATTTGATCAACATTTTATATTTTAAGATAGATCTAATACTCCTAGAAAGTTGGTCAATTTATCAAGGGTTAATTGGATAGATGCCATTGCCAAATCCGCGTATTTGAAAAATGCCACTGCAACTCTCAACTTTGAAAATATGCGCTTTAAAAAAAAGTTTGAAAATATGCCACTGCAATTCTCTGTACGTTTGAGATATGCCATTATGGCCACTTTAGCTCACATACTGGCCAATACACACATGTATTTCCACCGTATATACGTATAGCTGGTGGGGCCCACCAGAATCAGACGTAAAATTTTGAGAATTAATGCGATAAAATAGTGTCAGAATATAATTAGAGGAAAAAACATCTTATAAACGTACACGTTGATCAAATAGTACAAAATCTGAGTGTTCACAAGGCTCATATCAGGCTATCAGCAGCAGGCTACATAAACATACCAAACGAGATGCATTTACATAGCTACAGGTTATGTTTACTTCACAAGCATTCAACATAGTTCCAGGATGAAATGGCGGTCAGAAAATAAAGCATTCAACAAAGTTCAGTATCAATTGGCAGTACACGCACGGGAGCCAGCAGCAATCTATGTCTGATTCTGGCGGGCCCCACTAGCTGTACATATATACGGTGTAAATACATGTGTATATTGGCCAGTATGTGAGCTAAAGTGGCCATAATGGCATATCTCAAACATACATAGAATTGCAGTGGCATATTTCCAAAGTTGAGAGTTGCAGTGACATTTTTCAAATACGCGGATTTGGCAATGGCATATATCCAATTAACCATTTGTCAAAGTTTGACTTATGAAAAAACTAGATGTACACTTATTTGTGGACGGGGGGAGTATGTGTCTCTGATAACTATGCTATGCACTAAATCTCCATAGAAATTTGCTTTGGCTTTTATATGGTGCCATCAAAGAACCTGTTCTACCAATTCTCATACTTCATTTTTCAACGGGGCAGACCATAGCAATCCTCCAATTTTCCTATTACCCTTTTGCATTTACCGCCCCCACCAGGTAGCCTCTCCTACGGACTGTCCCTCTCCTGCTCCCCATTCCGCGTTCCCACTCACGCCACTCCGTCTTCTCGACAACCTCACCGGCCTATGAGCCTATCTCAAAGTACAATGACTCCAAACTCGCCGCGCCGCTCCTAGTCGTCCCCCGAACATCTCCAAACATTTCAAGGTTTCGCAAAGCGGCTCTACCGGCGCTTGGCAAGCTTCACCCTCACCTCGATCACGCGCCAAAAAAAAACCCATTATCGGAGGCTAATCGACCATGGATGACGGCGGCGGAAGAGAGAACCATGTCCGCGATTGGTCGGAGATCGAGGATGGTCCTCTCCAGGTAATCTGCAATCGATCCGACCCGATTTGCATGTCCCGCATGTCCTATAGCGTCCGAGATCTGGACCTTAGCTTGGAACAGGTTGCGGATGAGCTGCCCTCCTTCCCCTATGATCTTCCTTGTCTACTGCACTCAAATCCTTTTGCTTGGCTGAATGACAAAAGTGCTGATGAAGGCAGAGTGATCGAAGCCTCCTTGATGCCGCTAGATGGCCCTTCTATGCCAGCGCCCATCATCCTCCCAGAGCAAACATGCCGCTGGGCTGGTTACAGGCGTAACTGGGTAGCCGTAGTTTCTAGCAATGATAGATTAAATTGGAATCTGGTGAATTTGTACACATGCACCACCATCCTGATACCGTCAATCAAAACTGCCGATTTTAAGGCTTCACCGAACAGGTGTGATCAATTTGGGTTTATGCATGATTTGGCCATCACCAGACCGCGGAAGATACATATTGCTCAAGAACCTGAGTTCATCGACGGCAAGTGGGAGTATAAGCTCATCGCGGTGTTCGATCGATTCATTGCCATCCTTAGTACACGTCCTCCTATAGGAAGTTCGTCTGCAGTAAACATCGGTAGATGGATTGTCCTGAAGCACATCAGTCTCGCCCCGGAGAGTACGTTGATGCTGCCTGGAGCGATGAGCGCATCTTCGCGGTCACTTCCTATACGGGCGATGTCTTTGTGTGGGAAGCATTTAGCTACGATTAGTTCAATAGCACCGCTGATTTCCTACTTTTGTTAATGTGATAGTAAAACCAACTAATTTCATATTAATTTGTTGCCTTTGTTGTGTGATTTGGACAGGATTGCGAGCTGATCCGATGAAACTGAAAGCCCCACCAATAAACGATGATGCTGAGGAGCAAGGCATAAATTCTCATCGGCGCTGGTTCCTGGCGGTGTCAAATCAGCTTAATCTAGATCAATCACTGATATGGATACATATCCGGGGCAGTCGAACCACTGAGAAAGACACGATTATTTCTCACCCTGGTCGGATAGTCAGAGTGTATCCATCTCTCAAGTGCTATGTCTTCCTTAGGCCAACCTTTGACGGTCCCGAGGAGCAACTAGAGGAATGGGATCGGATTGAAGACCTTGGAACTTCTTCTATCTTCCTGGGTTTGAACCACGCCCTTATAGGGGGCTTCCTAATGGTGTGTTTGGGAGATCAAGCAGCGTGTACGTTTCGGATGATCGCCTGGAACAAAGAAGCACTGCAGCGGCCGATTGGGTTTGTCTGAAAGTTGATAGTAACAATCCGCCGGAACACGCAGTGGGAGGTTTCTTCGACTACAACAAGGATGCGTGGGGAAGCACACAAACGCCCATATGGTTCGTGCCTCGTGTTTTGCCGCGGTAAAGGATTGGATAATATGTTTGCTAAGCTTTCACTGACTTCTACAGCGCGTGATCGCTTTTCTTATTTCGTGGCAATGTTCTCGTGTTGTAAAGGTTGTGGTAATACTTTATATTGCCTTTTGGTACTCGTTTTGTAAGATGGTTTCGCACAGCAACCTTGTGTATGTGCTATGGTCTGGTTGAACTTCAAAACAATATACTAGTACTACCTTTGATTTAAAAAAAAAGTACTAGTACTACCTTTATTCTGACCGCACGATCTAGATCCAACGCATGCATGTTACTGTTATTCTCGTTAACTATGTAACCTTAAGCAGGTGCTTTGGCTGAGTACTTGATTTTGTGAGGAGTCCCTGCCTCGACGTAGTATTTTACTATAGGAGTGAACTGGTGCTGTATTTTCCATATCTTGTCTTTTCTTTTGCGCTTTTTTGCTGAACTGCTAACCCCAGCTGTAATCAGAGACTCATTCGTAAAAAATAAATGATATAATCAGACGTACATGTGCAGCCGCTGCAATGTTCCTGCCCATGTGTGTACGCATGTTGTTTGACCATTTGCAAATGGTAGATGTAAAACGGACGAGAAATATTTACCAATAATAGTGCTAGTAGTACGGATTACAAATGGCAACTCTTGGGGTAAATTACATGAAACTACCACAACTGGGGCAGTGGTTACGCGTTAGTACCGATTCTGGTAATTTTTGCTAAAAACTACAAGCTCTGGGGCGAGGTGTTACAAATCCAACCAATACTCGTCTAACTGCGTTTTAACAGCATTTCTGACCGGTGGGGTCGTATGTCAGTGCTGACATGGCTGCACATGTGGAGAAAAGCTTAGGTAGATCGTAGGGCCCACATGTCGGCCCCACAATCTTTATTTTCTCTCATTTTACTTTGCACTTCACACCAGCGTTGACCCAGAGGAAACCAATCCAGCGGAGCTCGCCGCGCCTGCACCCAGCCCATCCGCGCATGAGCTCGAGTTCGCCGGTGCCCTCGCCGGCCTTGGCGGGAGCTCGCCGCGCGCCCGCCCTTCCGCGCCTCACTGGCGCTCGCGCCCGCCCGTCCGCTTGCCCGCGGCAGAGCTTGCCCCGCGCGCACCCATCAGCCCTGCGTCCGCGCACCCCCTCGAGCACGAGCACCTCAGAAAGGGAGAATACCAGGGCAGGGCGCAGTGGAGGAGGTACAACACGCCATGATGCACCGCTCGCCGCCCCAAATGTGGTCCCCGTGCAGCACGGCTGCCCGTCGTCGTCGTCCAGGCGAGGCCCCGCATGCCGGGGATATAATCGGAAGGATTTGCCATTGACCCGTGAAGTGGTTGCCCAGGGACCTCCGAGATCCGTCCATGGCGAACTCGCCGGCGATGGTTGACCGGGCGGAGGAGCTCTCCCGTGTGATGCAGAGGCGCCAACAGACCAAAACACTCGCGGCGGACCTTGAAGGGAGGGAGGGGAGGACAATAGGTTGGGGTGAGAGGGGTAGGGAAGGCCGGTGACCGGGGCCTTGCGGCGGCGGGAATCTCGCTGGCGCAGTCACGGTGGTGGAGGTGGGTGGATGATTTTCTTCATTTCTTTTTGATATTTAGGATTTTTAATTTGGGCAACATGTGGGCCCCACTGTCCAACTCAGTTTTTCCTCCACATGTGCAGCCATGTCAGCACTGACATACGACCCCACCAGTCAGAAATGCTGTTAAAACGCAGTTAGACGAGTATTGGTTGGATTTGTAACACCTCGCCCCAGAGCTGGTAGTTTTTAGCAAAAATTACCAGAATCGGTACTGACGCGTAACTACTTTCCCAATTGTGGTAGCTTTATGTAATTTATTCCAACTCTTGGTAACTTTTTCTCGTAGTACCCTAGAGAACCGCATGTCGCAATGGAGTGGTACTAGCACTCATACCGAGTAGCGAGCAGAGACTTGACTCGTCTTGTTAATGCATGTGACAAGTGAACACTGAACAGTGGATGGCCCGTCTTATCAACGACTGTCTCCCGAAAAAGGAGCCGCCCTCTGTCCTTCTCGTGCGTAGAGGGAACACAATCTCAAGCGGTTCGAGCTACTCCCTCTCTCACAGTGTATTACCCCTTGGTCGCTAATTTGACTAAGTTAATATTAGTGATATATTATAAAAAATATATCATTAGAAAGTTTAGACGTTCTATTTTCTAATGGTATAATTTTTGGTATTATATAACCCATATTATATACGTTAAATTGGTGACCTAGGGATATGCGAAAGACTAGTAAACTGAAACGGAGGGAGTAGTTCAGCTTTTCTGTATGCATTTACCGCGATTTACCGCCCCTACCTACTAGCGTCTTCTACTCGCCCCCGTTCACGCACGCCGCTCGCCAGACTTCCCCAGAACCTCACCGGCCGGCCTCTTATCCCTCCAAACTCCAAACTCGTCGCGCCGGTACGTCGGAGGTGTCCCGCAAACATCTCCATACCCCATCATCAGAGGCTAATCGACCATGGGCGATGGCGGCGGAAGAGAAAACCTTGTCCGCAACTGGGCGGAGATCAGTGATGGTCCTCTCCAGGTAATCTGCAATCGATCCGACCCGATTTTCATGGCCCGCATGTCCTATAGCGTCCGAGATCTGGACCTTAGCTTGGAACGTGTTGCGGATGAGCTGCCATCCTTCCCCTATGATCTTCCTTGTCTACTGCACTCAAATCCTTTTACTTGGCCGAATGACAAAAGTGCTGATGAAGGCAGAGTGATCGAAGCCTCCTTGATGCCGCTAGATGGCCCTTCTATGCCAGCGCCCATCATCCTCCTAGAGCAAACATGCCGCTGGGCTAGTTACAGGCACAACTGGGTAGCCGTAGTTTCTAGCAATGATAGATTAAATTGGAATCTGGTGAATTTGTACACATGCACCACCATCCTGATACCTTCAATCGAAACTGCCGATTTTAAGGCTTCACCGCACATATGTGATCAATTTGGGTTTACGCATGATTCGGCCATCACCAGACTGCGGAAGATACATATTGCTCGAGAACCTCAGTTCATCTATGGCAAGTGGGAGTATCAGCTCATCGCGGTGTTCAATCGATTCATTGCCATCCTTAGTATAGGTCCTTGTATAGGAAGTTCGTCTACAGGAAACATTGGTAGATGGATTGTCCGGAAGCACACCAGTCTCGCCCCGGGAGAGTACGTTGATGCTGCGTGGAGCTATGAGCGCATCTTCGCGGTCACCTCCTATACAGGCGATGTCTTTGCGTGGGAACCATCTCGCTATGGTTAGTTCAATACCACCGCGGAGTTCCTACTTTTGTTATTGTGATAGTAAAAGCATCTAATTTCATATTATTTTTTTGGCTTTGTTGTGTGGTTTGGACAGGCTTGGAAGCCGATCCTATGAAACTGAAGGCCCTAAAGATAAAGGAGGATGCTGACGAGCAAGACATATATTCTTGCCGGCGCTGGTTCCTGGCTTTGTCAAATCACCGTAATCTAGATCAATCACTTATATGGATACATATCCGGGGCAGTCGAACCACTGAGAAAGACGTGCTTATTCCTCACCATGGTCGGACAGTGAGAGTGTATCCATCTCTTCACTGCTATGATTTTGACAGGCCAGACGTTGAAGAACTTGATGTGCAGCCAGAGGAATGGACAAGGGTAGACCTCGGATGTGATTCTATGTTCCTGGGTTTGAACCACCCACTTGTAGGGAATTTTAGTGGTTTGTTTGGGAAGACAGGCTGCGTGTACGTTTCGGATGATCGCCTGGAACAAAGAAGAACTGCAGCGGCGAATTGGGTTTGTGTGGAAGTTGATAGTAACAATCCGCGGGAACGCGCAGTAGGAGGGTTCTTCGACTACAACAAGGATGAATTGGGAAGCACACAGACGCCCATGTGGTTCGTTCCTCGTGTTTGGCCGCGGTGAAGGATTGCAGAGGACGTTTGCTAAACTTTCACTGATTAATGCAGCGTTATTGCTTTTCTTAACTAGTTTGTGGCATGTTCTCGGGTTGTAAAACTTCTGTTAATACTTTATATTTCCTTTTGGTACTCGTTTTGTAAAATGGTTTCGCCCAGCAGCCTGGTGTATGTGCTATGGTCCTTTTATGTGGTTGAACTTCAAAACAATATAGTACTACCTTTATTCTGATTAGACGATCTAGATCTAGTGCATGATGTTATTGTGATTCTCGTTAACTGTGAAACCTGAAGCAGGTGCTTTGGCTGAGTATTTGATTTTGTGGTTTGTAGTCCCTGCATGGACGTAGTATTGTATCGTTGGAGTGTACTGGTGCTGTATTTTCCATTTCGTGTCTTTTCTTTTGCGGGTTATTGCTGAACAGCTGTAATATGACACACTCATTCGCAAAAAACAGCCTCTTCCGAGCTTCTGTGATTTTCCAAAGCCGTGGCAGGGGCTACCTCTACCCATAGATGAGAAAGTGCACAGCCTCTTCCGAGCTTCTGTGATTTTCCACCTAGGAGATGGCAATAAAATCAGTTTCTGGTACGACCCATGGTTACAGGGTACTCCGTTGCGTCAATTGGCCCCTGATCTGTTTCAGGTCTGCACACGTCGACGTCTAACGGTGGCGCAGGCAATGCACCAACACCGTTGGACGAGACACCTAGCCGGGGAACTGTCGGTACAGGCAGTGACTCAAGCTGTGCGCATCTGGGATTTGCTGCAGTCCGTGCAATTGGATGAATCCAGAAGAGACTCAATAACGTGGCGATGGACAGCCAATGGTGTATACACAGCGGCTTCGGCTTATAACATTCAGTTTGAGGGGTCGATCCGGAGAAATTATAAGGCGATCATTTGGTGTTCTGATGCTCCCATGCGATGTCGAGTTTATGCTTGGCTTGCAGTGCAGGGTCGGTGCCTAACTGCAGATGCGCTGGCTCGAAGGGGATGGCCTAACAATGAACACTGCCCTCTATGCTCATCTTCCCCAGAGACGGCCATGCACTTGCTCGCAACGTGCCCAATGACAGTCCAACTATGGTGTTTGGTTCTTCCGCAGGCTGAATTGCCACCGTCCTTTCTCCCTGATCAAACTGAAAGCTTGCAGGATTGGTTGCAGCATGTTGCCCAAGCAACGGCGCCGGGGATGGCTAGCCGTATCCCAGCTTGTGTGGTGGACAGTGTGGAAGGAGAGAAACGCCCGAATCTTCAATGGTACAGCGAGTACAATGCATCAAGTGCTCGCGAAGCTAACTGAAGATGCAAGAGTGTGGGCGCTTGCAGGAAGATCCAGCGCTGCGGACCTGCTCTTCAGACCAAGAGAGCCCGACTAAAGCATTTGTTGAAACATATTGTTGTTTTGTTTTGTTGGTAACTGTCTGCTAGGCAGTGTTGTTAGCGGCTTCGCACCGCACGTTGTAAAACTGATACTTGTCCTCTCTCTCTTATGATCATAAATGAAAAGCAGTGCTCACTGCCTTTTCCGTTAAAATTCGCAAAAAACAAATGATGTAATCTGACATTTGTTGCTTTCATTAAAAAACAGGGCCCTTTTGTGTCTTCTCTTTAAATTAAAACGCAGCTTGTATTTTCACGCTGTTCATTACTTCAGATGATCAGACTTGTTTTAGGATCACCAGGATATGATTTAGATTAAAAAGAAATATGATTTAGATTAAAAAGAACAACTTTCCATCTGTTGGACTAAGTCCCTCCACATGGAGCTATGTTGGCAGGTTAACATCAGCCCGTGAAGAAAAGATTATGTCAAAGACCACCTATTGGGCTAAGTTCCTCCACATGGAGATATGCTGGCAGCCCAACTTCCACTTTCAGGCATGTTTGTGGACCTACCTGTCTGAAATATCTACAAATTTGGCGTTCCTATGGGCGGGCTGTTCAAAATTTGTACCTGTGGAAATGCTCCTTCTACGCGTGAATGTCACAGCTGTAAAATCTGAATCCGGTCTACGAGGGCAAGGGAATTGTAGTACTTGTAATCGAATGGCACCATTACACGCGCCTAGCCGAGCTTTACCCGGTTTTCCCCAATTCAACGAACCCTAGATCGGCCTCCGCCTCCGCCTCCGGCCAGATCCACCACCGTCCTTGGCCTACTTCTCCGTCCCTCTCACCTTACACATCGTTTCCGTGCTTGAGTCACCCGTGGCTGTCCATAGTGTCGGACCACATCATCATATTTTCGGTCAAATTGCTCCATCACCGCCTACGCCCGTTGGTGCTGTTCAAGTATATCACTGATATCAGTCCCTCGTCGCAGCACGAGGAGCATTGGGTATACTAGTATTTGTTTTTGCGCAGAGTTATTTCAATTGTTTGGTGGATTAGTTGTGGACTATCTAGTTGGTTGTTCAACTGTGTTTATATTTTTTTTTAGAAAAGGAGAGCACCTAGCCTCTGCATCGGTTGATGCACACAGCCAACTGCGTTTATATTGAAGTTGCGACAAGCTAGTTGTTTGTTCTAGCTGGTCCCGTCTCAGCCTACCTGGAGAGTGATATAGTTTGTTACACTTTAGCTGGTTTCAGTATGCACAGCATCGTCCCATTTTGTTGCAATGAGTAGATCGGGAGAAGTCCCGTCTTGCCGTACATGCTTGACTTATACTAGCTGTTAGCATCCTTTATATTTTCCCTCTTATGTTCTGCAAAACTATCAAAAAACGATGTGATGTGGGGCTGAAATGCGGTCTTTTCGGTAACAGATCTGCCTAGTGGATCACAATTTCGTTCATTCCTAGTCCCTTACATGAGTGTTCGCGCTTATTATTTTGTCATCATAATACAGGTTTCAAGCCAACTTCCCATGGAAAGGACTAGTAAAATGGGAAGCTCGGCAACTAAGGCCAACAAGAGAATATTGGCATCTCAAACACCTGACAGAGATTATGATCTTGCACTCTCGTTACAAGAAGTGCCCGAGACCTCCCCTACTCTCTCTACAGCTAAGGTGTTTGTTCCTCCATTCCATCTTGCCTTGTGATATCTATGTTTGATTGCGATAGCCAATTAATCGATTATGTTGTGCTTCTTACTGGGGGACGAAGAAACCTACTGCCTGCACCAACGAGAGGGCTAACCAGCTGCCTCGATATGAAATCTTGATCATACCAGGAGCGAAAAGATCATCTCCAGGAGTGCCAGCTGCTAGATGTAGGATGTCCAGAAAATTAGCATCGCAATCACCTGCTGCATATGAAACAAGTTGTTGCGGAAGTGATAGCTTACAATGTAAACGGCGTAAACCAGGTCACTGCCCAGTGCCACGCAGATCCTCAATTCAGGGACATCCTATTGTTCAAGGCAAGTTGTACTACCATGAGCTTATTACTGCATTTAGCAAGTTGTATTGCAACGTTCTTTACTTGCTGTTAGCTTTTGTTGCATGATAAATTGATAACCACGCGCTGACATCCTCCCTAACACATGTAATGTTGATACAGGACATGCCCTTACAGATACTGAACTCACTGATGATTCAACTCAGACTCACAATGTGGCTGAAGGCATGTTTCCTGTATTTAGTCTGTTACTTCCATGAGTACCACAATAATGTACTGAACATTTATTTTTATATGTTGATCCAGACACCAAAGGTGATAATCCAGTTGGAAGGGGAAAAAACATGGGAAAAGGAACCAAAAAGTTACCCCGACTACTGCCTCGCAAACTTCCAGTCTTCATTTCAAAAGGGAAGACTAGGCAGGAGTCAGCTCTAATTGCTGCAAAGTTTGCGAGAGAATGCAACAATGTACTCAGGAGTCGTGTGCCTGTGCGTTCACATTGGAATAAGTACAAAGGAGACACTGGGCTTTTCGATGACTATTACGCTGAAGTTGCGGTAAGTACGTATTGTAGGCCTTTGCTCCCCTGTAAGATTTATATTAAGATGCTAAATTCTCGGAGATATAAATCTTATATTAATGTTCTTTCATGTCATTAGTCCAAATTTGCTGTGGACATAAATGTCTCGCCAGTCAAAATAGCTTGTACAAAGCTTCTTCAGAAAGGCCTTCGGCAATGTCGGTACCGCTTAAAAAAAGAATACTTTAAGAAAGCTTGTCCTGTCCCGAAAGAAAGCCCTGTCCCATAGATGAATAACGATGAGTGGAAGGTGCTTGTGGAGCACTGGAGTGATCCCCAAACGATGGTTAGTTTCCTTTCAAAACCAAAGTTGTTGCCTTGTACATGCTTATGTTTGCAGTTACTAATTCTACCATTTCTGCAGAAGTTATCACATAAGAACGCACATAACCGTTTACACGTTCAGTTTCATCAAACAACTGGTTCACGCAGCTATGAAGTGCACCTCCAAAATTTGGTAAGTCAAGACCTGTATTTCATTCGACGGAATACTGTGATGGATGTTTCAAGTTTAATGTCTATTTTGTTGGATATTCGCTCAATGGACAGCTGCAGGCCCATTAAACTAAGCTGTTTGTACGAGCTTTTGTGCACATTGTACCTTTTTACCAAGTTCACGTAGAACCTTCAAGCTAGCTTCATTTAATATCTCTATTTCAGGGAAACGCATACAAAGATAAAGAGCCCACTCCTTTGGAAATATTCAAGGAGTGCCACTTCAGCCGGAAAAATGGTTTCTCCACGGCAGTACAAGATGCAATCGTAAGTCCGTTTCAAAGAGTCCTCTGTCTCATGTATGTCATATTATGCTGCATCTGATAACTTTGTTTCTCAATTGCAAACCAAGACTGAGATGGAAAATCAGCTGTCTGTACCTACGGCTAATGGAGGACGCAAGAGTGAGGCCCAGGTGGTATCGGAGGTCCTCTCAAAGAATAAAGCAAACTCGAGCTTTCTTCGGAATGTGGGGCTCGTGCGTTCCTCTCAATCAAAGATGATCGACTTCATTGCAGATCTTGAGATCGAGAAGAGGGAAAGCGCACAGCTGCTGGATGTTGTGAACACTCATCAAGATCAAATGGATGAGCTGGCCAGCCAGGCACTTGAAGTAGAAAAGAATTGGGCTGATATGGAAGAATGGATTGACGAGTTAAGTGAGATAACACTAAAGAAAAGGTAGATGGCCCTAACCCAAATAACGTGGTTAACTAGCTGCGCAATGTTCCTATGGTTGAACTGTCATCTTTTGTCTCATGGGTCGTGCGGTGGTGCTAATTGAACTATTGTTACTATGACGCACGTTGGACTGAAATTTTATACACGGTAACGAATGATAACTGTGCTATTGTTTTATTATGTGGCTGTAAATGAATTATGTAATGTTGTACAATACTCTTATGTGTTTCCTGTCGCAATGCATTATTGGTCCAAATAATTCATGGCCCAATTGTGATTCCCCTTGTCTGGGCCGAAAACTGGACTGTCATCAGCATATTTGGGCTGGAAGCCAATCATGTTAAATGGGCCTCAAGTGGCACATTATTGGGCCTAGAAAGTTTGTCGCAAAATTGGCCCGGACCGATAACCTCAACATCGTCCACGTGTCAGATTATGATTTACCCGCGTGTCGTTACTTTGTGGGGCCACTTGTCGTTCATTTAATGGCACATATGCCTTCAAGCCATTGGTCCACGTGGAGTGGGGCCGCCTATCGTGTCTCTTTTAAAATCCTCCACGTGTCAGTATAGTATAGGCACATTTGTCGCAATAATGTTCGCCCACGAGGCAGCAGCAGAGTAAGACACGCGTCGACCAGCCAAAGGGCCACACCTGACATTTGTTTTGGCGACACGTGTCATTTTATGATTGAAACAGGTGTTCGGACGTTGTTGGCCCAGATGGCAAGTCAAGTAGCCGCGTGTGCGCATCACAACGTAGCGAGTGTCCGAAGACATCACGCTAGACGACAGAAGTGATATCACTCGACTGGACTGACATCTCAATCATTGGCCCGACCACTCAATCATTGGCCCGACATCTCAATCATTGGCCTGACACGGTGGTTTAGTCCGTCACGACGAGTTGGGCCTGGTGGGCTTTGGGGCAGCACGAAACCGTCATGGATCCATGACGGGCACGTCTAACCGTCAGCTGGACCGTTTGTGACGTGGAATAGCCCATGGTCCTGCAAACCGTGGGTATGGCGTGTCTGTGATGCATTTTTGACATTACACAACGAATTCAAACCGTCAATGAAAAGGGCGTTTTTACTAGTGTTTATCTTCTTACGCTATGAGAATTTACACGTCGCTGTGAATTATGGCCTATCAGTAAGTGGGACCCATTATCAAGTAGAGAATAGAATTATGGACCATCGTCTCCTCTTGGAGTTGCTCCCCGGATTCTATCTGTTTCTTAATAAAATGGTCCAGAAAGGTCTACTGGTCACTCTCCCTTTTCTAAAAAGCGCTATCCGCTGGGTTACCAACCGCCAAAGCTGCTGAGCAAACAGCCTCCGGGGAACTAGTTGGTCCAACCATTCACTATAGAGTGCGTTTCACTTCAAATTAGAATTTACCTAATTGCCAGCAATAAGTGGGAGAATAGGCATATAGAAAAATGACAAAAAATTACCTATCAATGTTAATTATGGCCCAACAGTAAGTGGGACCCACTGTTCGGGCAGAAAATAGACACTGAGCAAAGTGAGCAAAAAAACTCACCGACCCGACAAAATGGCGATGCAGATAATCTAAGATGATGATCCAACGGGTGTAAATAAGGGTAAGAAGCAATTTTATCCATCTCAGAATGTACACCCAATGGATTATTTGATCCATATTGATGCCTACTAAAATAAGGGGGAGTAAATGATGGAGACTAAAAAAACGATTGCTGCCCTCGTTGCACAAAACACTCACTTTACCTGTGTTTAATTTGTGCGGCGCTCGTTAACGCTGGCCTCGGGAACGAAGGCATAATATTTGAGCCGTGCATTCCAGCAGCCAGCGACATAAAAGTCAAAGAATGACGCGCTGACTGGTAACGCACGTGTCCCTGGCTGGTATGGCCCATATAACAGCAGTCGTTTAGACTTGCAATCTGTATATGATAGCACTAACACGATACAGCTGATCGAGAAAATCATCAGTGGCTTCGCCCACCGTACGCATGGCCCCCCCCACCCCCAGCACAGCGGGCTGCCGTCGGACACCAGTCCGACCCACGCACTAGGCCGGTGGCTCCCCGCCGGCCAAGGCGGAGGTCGTCGGTGCCGCCATCCACCGGAAGAAGCCAGCAGATGACCATGTCGCGTGCCTATACCGGCCGGTAGGTCCGCGTAATCGCCCAGCCGCTGCCGGTCATTACCTTTTGGGATCGAGCCGTCGACCGCTTTATCAGAAGCACGTAGGAAACAGAGGTCGGCGAAGAAGCGGCAAGAGCCGAGCAGAGGGCTGCCGCCGAGGGGAACCAGCTCGAGGTTGCGGCCGTTGAGACCAGTGGCGGACCTAGAAAAAAATTGGAGGGTGGGCACACTACAACTGAAATGTCGCACCGCGGATTTTTTTGCCAAATAAATAGTTTAATAGTCCTTTCATTAATAAATACTATGGGTAGTAAACAAAATTTTCAAAATTCTGGGTGGGCCACGGCCCACCCGGCCCACCCTCTAGGTCCGCCCCTGGTTGAGACCAATGCACAGGAGGCTGCGGCGACACACCAACACACCCGGCATAGATTTTTTTTAAAAAAATACTGTAACAGAAACAGAGCTCGCTCTGATTGTATTGCGCTTTCTTTTTTGAGCAACAAATCTAAATAGAACTTTATCCTAGAAGGCCTACCGCTTGCGAAAATTGTGCCGCTCTGGTAACACAGATTTGAAGTTATGTCTCTTATTCGGGCGAGTATTTTAACTAGGGATGGTCCTAGATCCGATCGAGGATCCTAGAAATTTCATTTTATTTTAATTCTTCGACGCGGAGAGGAGAGCCCCCTAAGGATCTGGACGCTTTCATTAAAAACATAGAAATATCAAAGCAGTCCTTCAAATATGCAGAATGGATCTTAAACATATACAGTAATGGCTATCAGGTCCTTGAACACCATTTGCAGACAGCAATGTTAATGTAAATTAAAATAATACGGTATTGTAGAGAGACCAGCAGCATAACGACATGAGTAATCTATGCTAGTCCTGGGTAACTCGCTGGCATGGGCACGCCCTCTCGTGTGCATCTACCTGCGACAATTCTGTGAGCGGGTTTTCAATTGCGGGGCAGTGCTTGAAGACATATCGATTCTCGCACTCTCCGCTTGGTGTAGTTCCCGGAAGTATGCACCGCATGCATGCTGGATGACCGTCGCCCCTCATGCTGGCCAGGTTCGTCCCAAAACTCTGGCACATGGAAATACTATGATTCACTTAGTGATAGAGAAGCATCACGAAGGCGAAATATATATAGCAGTAACTTACATAACAGATCGGTGGGCCCTTCAACTCCTGAAAACATGACTTGCAAACCACGGTGCTACGTAACATTCTCTGGGCAGTCAGATCCACAATTTCTTGTTGGGGGTTATCTGGTTTAATTTAAGCAAATACATGTGATCCTCTCCGGTATGAATAGAACTATACCCTATGAAAAATGCAAGGGAATTGAACCCTAGATCTAGCACTAGAAACACATTGATGTGCCTACCGAACAAGCAGCTAGCCAAAGGAGAAGGCAGAAGACAACAAGAAAAAGAGAGAATTGCAAATGGATTGAACGTGGAGAGGGAAAGTGGATTATGGTTTACAACTCAGGGTGAGCTTTTTTATACAAACAGATAGGCTAGAAATATGTACCCCACCATGAATCACGCGTGTGTCGTACAAAGAGGGGTAGGATGTCAGCATATTGTTTGGTTCCACCGTGAATCACGCGTGTGCCGTATAGAGCGTGAAAGATCGGTAGGATGTCAGCATATTGTTTGGTTCCACCGTGAATCACGCGTGTGCCGTATAGAGAGCGGTAGTATGTCAACATATTGTCTGGTTCAACCGGGAATCCTTGCACAGTGGACTGTCAGATTTGTCTATTCAAGTGCTTGTGTGTTGCCACGCAGTCATGCATATGTAAGGCATTAAATATGAGCGGTATGATTACAAAAATATCCAACGATCTGTATGATCTGATATTGTCCAATTATATATGATATGAAAAAGAGGAATATAATGGAAAAAAGTACAGAGATCGGTATAGATAAAGTGAGGTGGAAAGGTTGGAATATCCAATATATCCAACCCCCAAGTGTGACCCTGTTTCACACACATGCAGGCTACTTACAGCGGGAATCCCAACCCCCCTCCCCGATTGCAAAGAAGGGAATTACGTGAGGAACTATATGGATCCAACTTTGTTCGTATGACCTAACCAAAACACAAACAGAGATATATGACATTGTTCATTCCCACATCAGAGATACTCAAAGGGTATAGATGCCGCGAGAGGTCACACATAATATGTACATGCACTATAATTTAAGAAATTTGTGGACACCAACAACGCGAAACTCGCATTTTGGATCAAGCGGTGATGACCGTGCCATAATTATGGCCCACATTTGGGTTTCCCATATGTTCCTAAATGACGTAATCAAACACAAACGGAAAAAGTCCATGCATGGGTCGATCTCTGTGTTCAAACCCAACAAAGAGGTAGGCAAGTAGATGAGGGCCTCGAACTATATATATGTTCGCACTACTAATATTCATTCTAGGACCGATAAATAGCAGCCAACTATATATATAGGGTATAAAACGAGGTGTATTTTATATCCACAACTACAAGAAATAAATCAAGTTTATATCGACAACTAATAAGCAAGGCATAAAAGTAATTTTAGGGGGGGGGGGGGGGGGGGGGGGTTGGGCAATGAAAGAAAAAATAGCACAAAATTTGTTCGGGAGGGCTGTACTAGTAAAAATAGATACATTTTAGGGGGCATTTTGCATAATAGTGCTGGATGCTTAATTACATTTTTGGAGAAAAAGTTTTTGTATCTCTACCAGGTGCGTTTTTTAATCCATATGGATATGAAACACTCCCTCCGTTTTAAAAAGAGCTTCTTCACTTTTTCTTGATATGGATGTATGTATAACTAAAATATATCTAAATACATCCGCATGGAGACGAAGTGGTTAAAGCTGTGTTAGGAACGGAGGAAGTACAAACCCTTTGAAAGTACAGCAATTCGACCCATAATACTAATTCGAACTGGTCGTTCTAAAACCGCTTGCACACAAAAGAAGACGCACCGTTGTTGCTGACTCGAGGGACACCCCTGCGATATTTTTTCCGCAACCGCCACGTCAGCGATTCTGACGTCCTGGTCTAGAAATAGATGTTCGCCGCTCCCACTGCGTTTCTTCGCGAGATCGTGCGGCCAGGGCCAGCGTGCATGCCCAGACGAGACCCCACAGAGCCCAGACGAGACCGCATTAGTACTGGCCGTATCGGTCCTCCAGAAAACCCTAACACTTGCGCCTCCCGTTTCCCACCACGGTCCCAAATCTCATTTCAAACAAGTACTGTCTCAGATCTGGAACCCAATTTGTTGCGGCGCTCGCGGTAATCTTCTTCGCCGGTGAGGACTGCCAAGTTTCCGACATGGGTCCTCCTCCTCCTCCCCTGTTTGGACAGATCTGGTGGACTCAAGGAGCAGATGGCTCGAGAGGCGAGTAGAAGGTCGGCCGGTATGCGCGGGAGGAGCGGCAAGACGAGTCCGGCGACGACGTGGAATCATCGTCCGACCCAGGGCGCTTCCATCCGCGCTTGTCTCTGCACTCTCGTAACCGGCCGGAACAGAGGACGACGACCCCGACCTCCGCGGACATAAGGTATAAACTTTTTTGCTCCCGGCAGTCGTGGCAGTGAACTACTTGCTGTTGGCTCTGCAATTCATATCATCTGAGCTCGGCTTTATTATTCATTTATCTCTTGAGAAGATGGACCATAAGGGCTATCAACAGCCACAGAAGAAGGAAACTGAGTACTGAATAAAAACTATAAAGCGGTGTAATTAAAAGCGGTGCATGTTCCAGAACAAATTCCCTTATCCGTGTTAATTACTTGATGTTCGGTTTCAAATTCAAGTCCTGTTGTTATTTATTTTAATGCTCGCTTCTAGGTTAGTCCCGTATAAATACCTAAATACGATTTATTACTAGCTATTAGTTTGTGAACCCTGCGTGGAACCATATCATACAATTTAGCTTTGCAAGTCATGCCCTGTCAGGATATTGCAAAGCTCGTTATGTGTGCTCTATTGAGATCCATAGCATGTTTATTACTGCAGTTTATACTCTTCTGTTTTCGTATCTTGTTATTAACTTTTTTCCGTTTTAGACTCCTTGCTAATAGCAAAATTTAATGCTTCGGAAAACAGATCCCTATTTCGGTGACACCGCACGAAAGTAGCCAATCATCAGCGCAAAGAACATTATGGAGTGCTAAACGTGCGCAAGAACTTCAAGTCAATGGACAACTGAAGAGCAATCCAAGTGGGCAAATATCATATGGCCCAAGGGTGAGGCCGGGAAACTGCAGGAGGAATCCATTGCTTCCCTGCCCCAAGCCTCCCCTTCTCTTGCAGCAGCCCTCAGATGGCTGGGATCCCTTCATCTTCCTGCAGGTGGTAGAGAGCTTTATACACCTAATGGGAGGTGGAACTTCAATAAGGAGGTGAGAAACTGAGCATACCTCAACATGGCAGATTATGTTTGGATGTCTTTACATTCATCATAACATGAACTTTCATGATGTGTCCGCCTCCGCCATAGTTTTATGCTTGTCTGTTGTGTTATTTTTGTGTTTGAATAATCTAGATTGCTCGCATTATCACTGTGGCCGAGATAGTTATAATCATTTGAAATTCTATTTACTTCTGCTTCTTTTCTATTTACATGTACGCAGAGACTAGACTTCGGTGACACCGCACGAACGGCTCGACACTGCAGGTGCTTCGTGGAAGACTTAGTGTGCAGCCACCCTTAACAGGACTCTCTCAATGGTTGTTGTGGTATACCATCAGTACACCACATGGGTTGCGAAAAGACTACTACATTCTTGTGAGTTTAACTTTTGAGAACAAATATTCATTCTGAAATCTGCTATTTTTACCATCAGTACACCACATGCTTTTTGGGAAATTTTGTGCAGTTCTGAGAGACATTGTTGTGGCTGCATTTGTTTTCGGCCAGATTGTTCGCATTTTCATAGTGATTGTGATAGTTGCTATTCTACCTACCAGCTGCTATATCTGGAATTCTGCCATGATGCTATTTGTTTATTAGTGTACATAGTTTGTTATACGTGCTCTGCTTTATGCTTTTGAACCGTATCATGTTAAATTATTTATTACTTTTGTATTGTCGTATCATTGTTAATATACGAATGCTTCTGTTTTAGTCCTTGCTAAATGGCTCACTACATTTTGTATTATCCTCTTTGAACAGCAGCAACAATAGCCCGCCAAATTGATATACATACTACCGTTACCCCTTTGTTGTTGTGCATAAATAATTAAGGTACTTGCTCCAGGAGGTAGAGAGCTTTATACACCTAATGGAAGGTGGAACTTCAATAAGGAGGTGAGAAACTGAGCATACCTCAGTATGGCAGAATTTGTTTGCTTGTCTTTACATTCATCATATCATGAACTTTCAGGATGTGCCCGCCATAGTTTTATGCTTGTCAACTGTGTTATTTTTGTGTTTGAATAATCTAGATTGCTCGTAAATTATTCCTTTGTTGGAATTCCATTTATTCACTTTAGCTTCTTTTGTATTTATATCTACATAGAGACTAGACTTCGGTCACACCGCATGAAAGCTTCCACGTAAGATCACCTACGCCACCGAGGCAAACATGGCTTCAACATGCCTCCTTTGATTGCGACGACTCGTGAAGCTATGACCTCCCAATTGAGCGGCAAGTCTACCAGTAAGAACTATACACAATCATCTCTTCTACATTTATATAGTTCTCTGTGTCACAAGGCATGTTAAACTTTTGTGAGCAGGACTCTCTCAACGGTTGTTGTGGTATACCATCAGTACACCACATGGGTTGCCAAAGAGACTACTACATTCTTGTGAGTTTAACTTTTTGAGAACAAATATTCATTCTGAAATCTGCTATTTTTACCATCAGTACACCACATGCTTTTTGGGAAATTTTGTGCAGTTCTGAGAGACATTATTGTGGCTGCATTTGTTTTCGGCCAGATTGTTCGCATTTTCATAGTGATTGTGATAGTTGCTATTCTACCTACCAGCTGCTATATCTGGAATTCTGCCATGATGCTATTTGTTTATTAGTGTACATAGTTTGTTATACGTGCTCTGCTTTATGCTTTTGAACCGTATCATGTTAAATTATTTATTACATTTGTATTGTCGTATCATTGTTAATATACGAATGCTTCTGTTTTAGTGCTTGCTAAATGGCTCACTACATTTTGTATTATCCTCTTTGAACAGCAGCAACAATAGCCCGCCAAATTGATATACATACTACCGTTACTCCTTATTTGTTGGTGCAGCAGATTTACACATACTATGCTAGCTGTGCAGGCCCTTTGTTGCTGTGCATAAATAATTAAGGTACTTGCTCCAGGAGGTAGAGAGCTTTATACACCTAATGGAAGGTGGAACTTCAATAAGGAGGTGAGAAACTGAGCATACCTCAGTATGGCAGAATTTGTTTGCATGTCTTTACATTCATCATATCATGAACTTTCAGGATGTGCCCGCCATAGTTTTATGCTTGTCAACTGTGTTATTTTTGTGTTTGAATAATCTAGATTGCTCGTAAATTAATCCTTTGTTGGAATTCCATTTATTCACTTTAGCTTCTTTTGTATTTATATCTACATAGAGACTAGACTTCGGTCACACCGCACGAAAGCTTCCACGTAAGATCACTTACGCGACGGAGGCAAACATTGCTTCAACATGCCTCCTTTGATTGCTACGGCTCGTGAAGCTATGACCTCCCAATTGAGCGGCAAGTCTACCAGTAAGAACTATACACAATATTCTCTTCTACATTTATATAGTTCTCTGTGTCTCAAGGCATGTTAAACTTTTGTGAGCAGGACTCTCTCAACGGTTGTTGTGGTATACCATCAGTACACCACATGGGTTGCCAAAGAGACTACTACATTCTTGTGAGTTTAACTTTTACTACATTTTGTATTATCCTCTTTGTGTTAACTTTCATCTCACCTTTTCCCAACTATTTTGAAACAAATGCCTATTTCGGTGACACTGCACAAAAGAAGTCGGATGTTTGATATTTCCTTCCCACCTGTTGCGTCTCTCTGACAAGGCTTGTACACGTCAAGCATAATGAGTAGAGAACCAAAAGCAACTGCATTATTACGAAGGAGGAAGCTTAGCGACAATGCATCCCACGACAAACTTGTCTGCAAGCATGCACACACAAACTTGAGGAGCTCAAGTTCCTTTGCCATGATTTGTATCTCATGAGCCTGTTTGACTACAGAACGGTTCTCAACCATTCTAAAATCATTGAACTGCTCCATAGCATACAGTTCACCTCCGGCATCAGCCGCACCGAACTTAGCGTCCAGTGCATCCCACAGTTCTTTCCCATCTCGGACGTGCAGATATGCCTGGTCACTTCAGTATGACCACCAGAGGCCAGACCAATTTAGGTTCGTTCTTACTTCCATCCACATGAGTGAAATGCAAATTCTCTAGGACTTTTATCTTTTTTTCGCAGCCAAGCAGTAGCAATTCACTACAACTTGGATCTAGGACTCTATACTTCATAGCTTACTTTTTTTTTGGAGCAGAAGATGCAGTTTTTTCCCATCTCGGATGTGCAGATATGCTTGCTCACTTCAGTATGACCACCAGAGGCCAGACCAATTTAGGTTCGTTCTTACTTCCATCCACATGAGTGAAAAGCAAATTCTTCAGGACTTTTATCTTTTTTTCGCAGCCAAGCAGTAACAATTCACTACAACTTGCATCCAGGACTCTATACTTCATAGCTTACTTTTTTTTTGGAATAGCAGATGCAGTTTTGTGCAGTTCTGAGAGACATTGTTGTGGAGGATGCAAGTTTTGTGCATAACTGATGGATGACTCGTGATGCGTTGTCAACTTCATCAAGTTGGGAGGATGCAAGTTTGGCAACCTCGTTGATGCTTTTTCTCTCAGCTTTTAGGGAGATAGTTGCAACATCCTGGCATAGGAAGGCCTTTTCTATCTCTGGGAAAAACAGTTTTGTCTGAGTATATGTATTAGAGTTCACTTGAAACTTGGGAGTTTTATATTTTTCATGTTTATCTAGCTTTTTGTTTAATGTTGTGGAAATTAGTTTTCCGAAGATAATCGTGTTAATCAGTTCTTGGCTGGCTCCACCTTGCACAGCTGATTATGACACCTTCGAAAAATCACTGCGTGGAAGGCCTTAGGCCCACCCGAATTGGATCCACATCAGGAGCCGTCTAGCTCTACGGTGGCGAGGAGAGGACCAAGACTTGACCTCGCCGGTCTCATGTAATTGTACCTCGTCCTACACATACGTGAAACAAGTTATAACAAACGGTAGTACTTTAGCGTTACTTCCGCAAAATGTTGGACTTGTTTACTGTTTTTAGATAAATTTAGGAGCAGATGGTACTTCCATTTTATTGGGATGATTTAAGACCATTAGCAAACCTGTTTTGTTTGTATTACAAATCCAAAAAGACCCAAGTACCAAGAAGCCTTGGTTCATGGCCCATTTGGTCTGCCGAATAATGGCCCAAGTAAATGCGCACTTTTGCTGATAAGTGGGACCCCACTGAACTTTATTGGTCCGGCGCTTCCATGTGAGCCCTTGCTGTGGGCTATCTAAGAGGGCCGCGACATAATTTTTCCAAAGTAGGCCTGGGCCTTGGTCTGTTACGTTTGGCAAAGATGAATATGTAAGATGGGCTCGCATTGCTCAAAAAACTTAAAAAAGAAACTCGGCTTTTGTGGGCGGTATTATTTCAAAATGAAAATATAGGCCTTGGTACTTGGCCCATTTGCTCTGCTGAATATGGCCCAAAGAATGCGAAACGCAACAGACGTATGAGACCCAAACTTTATGCTCTAAAAAAAACCTTAATAAACTACATGGGTCCCGCGCCGCACATGGGCCCGGCTGGCGTGACATTTGGGACCCACGTCCCTAAGTCATAAACATGGACACACAAAGCTCCCGGATAGGTGGCACCAACACTGATATGCGGGACCGACTGGGCTTAGCGTGACCACCCGTATACACGTGGAAGCGCACGTGCGCAAAAAAATTTGGGGTCGGCAACTGACATGTGGAGCCCAGGTTGTTCGCACTGACAATGCTGGGCCACTTGGCAACCTTACAGGCGGTCGGAAGGTCCGGCCCCATAGAGAATACGCGTGTCGGTACCTGACATGCGGGCCCGAGTGTGGCAGGGCCAGTAAATGTGTGCAGGCAGAGTTTGTAAGGCGGGTCCCTGTGCGACAGGCCTTGGACTCTTGTGCGGGCTTGTGTGGGTCCAGGTCCGAGAACGAGGCGCCCGACAAAAAAGTATGTGAACAGATGCTCACAGTGTGGGTCCATATGTGTCGCCGGCCCGAAGGCCCATATGTTGTGACGTGTTTCCCTCCGCGAGTTGCCTCTTCGGCCGGAGACAGGGAATCTTTGGACAATCGTTGACGTTTAGGAGCCCCCGCGCCACTATCTCTCCGGCCCAAGCGGCCCAAAGCCAGATCTAAGACGCAAAAATACGAAATCGTCACGAATTTTACAACCGCTGACGTTCCGCCAAACCGTTAGCACCATACCGTCCTATATAGTCAAACATGTACTAGTGACCCCTCGCTGCCGTATTCAGAACAAACGGACTGGGAAGCTCATAGCATACAACGGCGGCATGCTCGCGCTCACCCTCCTCTGAAACAAGTCCTGATCCCCGTCAGGATCACCATCGCTTAAGAGACTCAAAACCTGAATTGTGAGCCCATTGACTTCGATATTCTCCTACGAGTTCACCATCACCTTGCTGGAATCACAATTGAACCACTATATTGATTTTTAATTTAGGTGTGAGAGATTATGTAAATTCTACTAGTATTGTTGAGATCGGTAACTTTGCAATGGAAACAAGAAGCTTATGTCTTGATTTAATTTTTGAACTGAAATTTATCTCAGATGAACGACCTGACAGTATGTTATATGCAGGATTTTAATTCTTAAGACTTGTCACCTAATGATAAGGTTGTCACAATATAGCGCTATAGCCCTGGCAGCAAAGATGAACCAGATAGAAATGGGAATTCATTTAAATATTTAGGATGACAAAATGGGAATCATTTAATACGAATAGTTATAAGCATCCTATATTAAATTGGGATATCAGGAAGCAAAACAAATAGCAAACAATTAATATTATTTTCCCTTAAACTTAACACTATCAGAAGAATGGTGTAAGTAAACTGAAATGGCTAACATTTTCCCATGAACTTTGTGCTATCATAAGAATGATGTAAAGTGTTGTGAACTGATGCATAATCAATTATTCTCTATAATTCCAACAGCACCTGTGATGACACCTTTTTTATGCTGAGTTCCAAACTAATATCTTTAGTGTATCATTGCTTCTTCAGATTTGTTAGATTCTTGTACTTGTTTTCGTGTTCAGTTAAAAATTGTGGCTCACCCTTACACAGAACATGGGTGCTAGACAAGAGTTAGAAATGTCACCTAATTGCAATGCAGTTAATCTGATTCTACTATACTCAGTGATACAGTGCAAATGGTTGACATTAATGTGTCTCAATTCGAGTTAAGCTAGCTGACATATCTAATTTTGATACAGGGTTATGGAAATTACTTAAGGACTTCAGTGTTGCTGATTTGGACGTACCTATGAATTGGCAATCTAATTAAGTACATTGGTCTTACTTCAGTATGATTTTTTTTCCATATATATGTGTATATATTCCATGAGTAATGGTTATGTTATAGATCTTGAGCTCTCCAAGTTTGATGTCATCGTGGTATTATTAGAAGACATATTAGATCTTGAGCTCTCCAAGTTCCATGCATGTAGCTGAACAACATCGCACAGATTATTTGAGTTATTTAGTTTTTTTTGTTTCTCTCATCAATTTATCTCCCCTAACCTACCCTTGTTATTTAGGTCCTGGTTACAGTCTTCGCCCTGCTCATAGTTTATTAACTTATACTGTTCCTTACACTTAAATTTGTTTTGGAAAATTCAGTGACTATTGGACTGTGGCCAATTGGCCTTAACATTATCTTCTTGAAAATTTGTTTTGGAAAATTCAGTGACTATTGGACTGTGGCCTGGCCTGAACATTATCGTCTTGAATGCTACAACTTAGTTGAAATGGACAGTCATCTTCTTTAGTCACCTGAACTTTTATTTTTGGATAAATGATGTTTTTGCTAATATAATATACCAAGTTGTGATGTCCTTCGTCACAGCCTCTGCTTGTTCCAAGACAACAGTGTTGTTCACACGGCGGCGGACAGGTGGGAATCGACAAGCAGTGTCGGTGAACAAGACCTGACGGGGATAACCATGCTTCTGATGGACAACACGTCGATCTAGACATGACGGGGAAACACGCCAACAGACGGCTTCATCAGGTTACATTAGAAAGCTTGGCAATATCATGTGAGCATGCACTTTTTATCAAACTTAGTCCTATGTCACTGGAAAAAGGTTAAGTAAAAAGAAGCATATTATTGGATCCTTGGCACTGTTGTTCATGTCTTTGTTGATTTTTAGCCGAAAGAGGTTACACAGCCTACCTAAACATGCGACGCACAATTTGCTGAGCATGGCTGACCATTGGTTGTTCATGCTAGAACCCTCCTTGTTTTCCTTTCTTGTTAGTCATATATTGACATGGTGTTGGACTCATAATATGATAGTTAGTTGTGATTTCTTTAGTTCCCTTACATTGTGTTTCTGTGATTTGTACAAACTAAATTCAATGCCAAAACATTTTATTTGTGTAGTCCCCCTGTCCGTGTTGTTGCTGCCCTGCTGCTGCTAGAGGAGAGGAGTAAGGAGAAGAGAGGAAAACCAGGGCAGAAGGTAGAGGAGCGAGGAGGGTGTCACTTGTTTTTTCGTTGTGGTGCCGCAGGTTAAGAATCCATGGTATAAGGTCGTAAGCTGAGGAAATTGCTTGCTTCGCATCCCTAGCTTTGTCACATATTCAGTTCCTGAGAGCATGCTTTCTTTATGACTGCTGCTTGTCCTGAATTGTTTTTCTACTCTAAATTCACTGCCAATATTCAAAGCGGTTTACCTTATATGTTTATAGTGTCATAGTGGAACTACCAAAGGTTCATGTATTTATTTACTGCCCAGAATAGTCTATAACTTGCTCCACACCCTGCATTTCTAATTATTGGTCCTGCTACCTTTGTAACCATTCAAGTATGCCTATTATGCTGCCATATAATTTGTTATTGGTCAGCAGTGTGAGCCATTTTTTCAGAGAACTGTCCTAAAGTTGCAATTTATATTCAACCCACTACATGGTGCAGTTATCAGAGCACAACAAAGGTTAGTGATTACACTATTCATATTCCTTCATGATTTGGTACATACAAGGTTGCTTGAGTTAACTGTAGCGGTGCATATTAAATTCTATCTCCAAAGAGGTATCAGTGTCTGAAATAGGAAATAGTGATCTATCAATTGAAAAATAGGGTACCAAAGCATGGCACAGACCATGGTTACTCAGCGGTGGCAGTATACCTATTGCACCAAGAGGAATGATTACTATCTTAAATATACTGAAGTATTATCATTTGCCTTCTTATATAAAAAATAAATGACACATCATATTGTAGCTTACTATATGTTGAAGGTGTCAGAGAGCATATGGGGTGCTTCTTTGTGTCGGAATATCTAGATATGGCATGTATAGTTTTGTATGGTATAGTGCGTGTGTTGCCTAAACCTAGTCGGTTTCTATGTATAGAGTTTGTATGGGACCCGTCTAGGGTTTTGCCACGCATGTACCCCGATAAATGTACACCACATGAGATCAATGAAATCATCTTGCATCTCAATCAATTCTTTCTAGTCTACACTTTGTACCGTGTGTGTTCTTCAGGAACTCATTTTTAGTATTTTCTTAATTTTCACCGTGGAGCAGACCATTGTTTTAGAACCTAACAAAACTGAAGAACACACGCTGAAACACAATTTATACTGCTTTTCGGTTTTCATTCCTAACTAATTAATGTTTGTAGGAGAACATGCTAGGAAAGGTTATTACTATTTCCTCACTGATGAAACGAGAAAAACTCTGAAACTTATTTGACAACAACGATTAACCAAAAGAATCCCCCCCTCCCCACAATCTTGTTGTCGGGTGATGATTTCCAGACATCCAACACACAAAGCTTCTGACGCATCTCAATGTGCCAATGCCTGTGTCAAGATGTAAGCGAGCTGGCTGCCCGTGCTAATGTAACCCAAATCCATCTCCTCTGCTTCAATGCGCTCCCGGATTGAATGAATTTTGGTGTCTAATGTGTTAGGGCCGTAATTATCAGGCGCAGTAGCATGGGTTCAATATCAACGCTCAGATCATCCTGCCAACATGGGTTTTACAATTTTTGAGCAGACCACCAAGTGACAAATATACGCATGCTCCTGCTATAGCACATTATCAATGAAGTGTGGCAACGGTACCCATGTACAACGTAAAAGGTTTTTATGAGTTTAAAAGGATCCAACGTGAACACTGAGCACATAATTATTATCTACTATACTTGCCTTGAATTAGGGTCATTTACAGACCATGTATGAGCAATGCATTTCATGTTTAAGACTTTCCTTGCAACCTTGGAATTAGATTTTTTTATTCCAATACTTATCTTGCTATAAATTGGAGTTAAACGAAACCTAGGAATCTTATATTTCAAACATCAAGATACTTTGCACCAACTATTCAGTGAGGTTGTCAAGCTCACTGGTTTTTCTGAACACAAAGGGTTAAACGTATTGTGTGGTTGAAGAATTGTTTGCAGTAAAGAAAACAGGAATTTACAGTAAATGATTGCAGCAATATTAAGGAAAAAGGACCGGGGTCCATAGTTCACTAGTGGCGTCTCTCCATAAAAGATATCACATGCTGGGTAAACGAATTACAGATGGGCAATTGACAAATAGAGCTCTTGTACATTGATCTTAAGAATAAACACTATGAAAAGACATGCGGGCATTACAACAAGATACATAGACCGTTAATCCAACTGCATCTATGACTAATAATCCGCCTTCAGGATTGCATCCGCGACACCTTCCAGTATTAAGTTGCATGCAACGGATAATCGCATTAAGCAATGTGTGTAAAGTAAACAATACAACTAAGTATTGCTGTTTTCTCCCTAGTAGCAACAGCACATCTACAACCGTAGGGATTTGTGTCACTTCCCATGGTTCAATAGAGGCATGAACCCACTATCGAGCATAAATACTCCCTCTTGGAGTCACAAGTATCAACTTGGCCAAAGCCTCTACTAGCAATGGAGAGCATGCAAGATCATAAATAACATAACTGAATAATCTATATCAAAGTACTCCCTATTCATCGGATCCCATCAAACCAACACGTACCAATTACAATAGTATGATCTTGATCATGTTAGGAAGCTCACAAGACCAAATAGCATGAAGCACAAAGGAGAGGACTACCATCTAGCTACTGCTATGGACCCGTAGTCCTGTGGTGGACTACTCACACTTCATCACGTAGTCAAGCATGCCGATGTAGAGGCCTCCGGAGATGACTTCTCCCTCCGGCAGGGTGCCGGGAAGAGCTTCACAACCCTCCCGAGATGGGTTCGGCGTTGACGGCGGCTACGAAACTCTTCGTGGATTTCTTCTCGGGTGTCTAGGGTATTTCCGTGGCGGAGAATATATGGGCGAAGAGGCGGAGTCAGAGGCGACCTGGTGAGGCCAAACATAGGCCAGGCGCGGGCCAAGGTGGGGCCGCGCCTGGGCCTTGTCTGCCCACGTGGCTGGCTTGCTTCTTCTCCCCTTCTGACTATGTCTTCATTACGGAAAAATAAGACCCTGGGACTTTGTCCCGTGCAATTCCGAGAATATTTGCTGTAGAACTTTTCTGAAATACAAAAACAGCAGAAAACAGGAACTGGCGCTGCGGCACTTGTTAATAGGTTAGTTCCTGAAAAGTGCTAAAAAGTGTATGAAAGTACACATAAAACATGTAGGAATAACAACAAAACAAGCATGGAGCATCAGAAATTATAGATACATTTGCAACGTATCAGCATCCCCAAGCTTAACTCCTGCTCGTCCCGAGTAGGTAAGTGATAACAAAATAATTTTTGAGGTGACATGCTGTCACACAATCTTGATCAAACAATATGTAAAAGCACATAGAGCTGGGATCATAGTATGATAACATAGACATGGTAGATATAATATTGCAATAAAACTTAGTAACCATGATGTAACATGAAAAGTAATTCAAACAAAAGACAATGTATAAAGTGCATGGAAAGTAAAGTGATTGTCTAGAGCATAGAAGAAACACAACAAAGTGGTACTCAGCTTGTCCATAAGTGATAGCAAAACATAAATGCTAGGACACCTTTAAAGTTTAAGAGTGTCACATCCCAAAACTTGGAGTGTGAAAATAAATAGAATAGGAACATTGTTTGCTTGACTTGGTTTAAAATTCACAACGAATTAAAACTTTTTTTTGTTGTTTTAAAACATTTCCCTAAATGATAAAACCTTGATTTCAAATTACTTGGAAACAATACACTATTTTGTTTTAAGGTTTTTTTTATAATAAAGAGATTTATTTTGGTTACAATGAAAACCCTTAAAACCCTATTTTCAATATGCATAAATGACTCTATTCATGTCTACAATTTTTTTTAACTTTTGTAAATTATTTTGAAACCCAACTACTGCTAGGTTGTTCCTTTTCAAATAATCTTTCCATTAGTATTTTTCTCAAATCTTTACCTAATGTGTTTGAATAATTTATGAACCAGCCTTGAATTTGCAAGATTTTTAAATAAGTAAAAAAAATAGAAATAAAGAAATAAAATGGAACGGGCGCGAGGAAACGAATCGCCAGAAGCGGCACACGAACCGCTGACAAAATCTGAACGGGTATCTCTCTGTTCTCTCCCCCTAATTTAGCGACCATTTACAATCGACTTCAATACGAGAATAACTCTCCTCTTTATCACTTTTCCATTCAGAGAGTTTATTTCCAAATTGAAGGTCTCAATCACCTGCCATCAACCTCCGTCCAAAAATTTCGCGTGGAGACCATTGGCGCGTGATTTTCTCCGGCGTTAACACGACTTCATTGCCAGTCAAACTTTCCTTCACCTTCTTGCCTAATTAGAGGGGCTGTTTCCACATTCAACTTCAACGCAGAAATTACTCCCCACTTAACTACGCACCAATTCAGGGAATTAAAACTCCATTTAATTTCCTTATTCTCCCAGACCGTCCAGGTGCACCGAATCTATTGTTGCCATAGCTCCCCGTCTCCTCCTATTTATAGCCCCGGCGTCCTCTCCATTTCCCCATCCTCTCGCTCTCTATCACGCCGCTAGGCTGCTGAAATCTCACGCCGAAGTCCGCCATTCTTCTGTAGATCTTTGTGGATTCCGACGAGCACGCAAGGTTCCAGTCTCTGTTTTCTTTCCCTAAATCTCTCCTCTTTCCTTGCGCATCTTCTGAGACACTCCATGGAATTTCTTGTGCAGCCAATCGACGGCATGGCCTACATTTGAATCTCGCCGTCGCTGGGAACTTTCCCGTCGGATCACTCACATCGTCCCAGGAAGACAACACTGCAACGGATCACACGAACAACCACACCTTCGGCTGCAGCATCACGTGCACGTCCACGCCGAGGAAGGAGGCCTGCGGAGAGACGCCTGCTTCCACGCTCGACGCGCAGCTGTCCGACTCGCCGTGATCGACTACTCGTATCGTTGGAAATGCCTTCGTGCCTAAATCTGAATCCATCTGATTGTGCTGTGTAAAGTTCAGTTAAAATCGGAACCATCGTAGGCCGTTAGATCTGAATCTGAAGGTCCATGATAGCTCAATCAACTAACATGAATCGGTCATGTCATTTTCTGTTCACCCGATCGATCGCACAGATGTGCTAGCTCATCCCATATTAACAACTTCTAAAATCTATATTTTGAGTTTTGAAACTCTGTTTAAAACGATTCTTCTGTCATTGAGTTCATAATCAAATTCCCTATCCGGTGATATACATTTTCCAAATTTCTGAATTTTCGTCATTACAGACAAATTATGTCGCGAATCCCCAAAATCATACCCGGAGATCTATAAAGCTAAAAATTACAAATAAAATACCTATGGATTCATAAAAATGTGAGGAACACAATAATCAAATAAAAACTAAACGTTTGTTTTATTTTTGAATAGTCGATTTAAACCTGTCGATTGAGTATTTTAACATAGTTCAAATTCTGTAAAAGTCCTTTTCAATATATTCGTTTTGCAAGACTGCATCTATGATCATATCTGTCCACCAATACCATTTAGATACTCCACCATGATCAAGTATCATGTCCTTGTTGATCCACGTATCCATCCCGTATATCTCCAACTTAAAAGGTTTCGTCATTTTGGACTTGATAATCCGTAAGATAGTGCCCCATGTATTCATGTTTTCACGTGGGCATTCTAACATCCAGCTGAACCGGTGCCTTCAATAGAAACACAATGTCCTAGTTATTTTGCAATTATGCATTTTCGTCACTTTGAACAGAAATTACCGCGATCTTGCGAAGATCATATCTCAAGTTCTGTTCATCCGAACTTTGCAATTGGTATCGTTGGAATCGTTAGAAATATTTCAATCCACTTGAGCCATTAGATTTAAGTTTTGACAGTAATAAAATATTCGAATTTCAAATGAGAAATATTGAGTATTATGTCATAACTTAATCCTATACAAGTCCTTTCTCAACTGATTCCTTTTGCTAAACTGAATCGTATGATCATTCCTATTCCACAACACCATCTTGGCTCAAGACCATGATCTTAATATTATTTCTTGGGTTAAACTATTCAAATTACAATTGAGCTATTTGAGTAGATTGCCAAGTCTCCAAATTCCTAAATCTAAGTATGAACTCTTGTGCTATTCGAGGAGTGTTGTCACACTCTACATAATGGTATTATAGTGATATCACTTGAGACTGTGTGATTTCAGTCACATGGATTATCCGAATCTACCGATGTGTTAGTGCAATCTATCAACTCTATCATAGATGATCCATTTCTTTTCTAAACATTTAACCTTTGATGATTTTGCAAATCCAAAAAGCCATATCTTGCAAGCCTTGCCTCATGCCATATCTCTATCCCGTTGATCCATGAGACACATGAAGTTAAAATAAGATGAACAACCATACTTGCATATTGTATTGTTTGCCTTGTTTGATTTTCTTGTTCTTGGAATGTGTGTTTATGTTGTGCTATATTTATCTTATAGCTTGAACGGAGAGCAACGTGTTTTGTTGAGACAAGTGAACGATCTTCAACTACCAAAAAGGCAAGTGACACACACAAATGTCCCAGTTTTATTTATGCACTGTAGTACTTTTTGTATTATACATGTGTAGGGTTTATGCTTGCTAGTCAATCCTAATAGCTTAGCTACACCCTTACTAGACTATCTAGCAGCCATCAAATTTTAGTTGTTACCAGCCATGCTATGAAAATGTTTTGGTAGTGTGATAAGGAAAAACAACTAAGTTTAATGCATCACCTGGGTGGAATTGGAAAGACCGGTTTATGTTGAGTGGTTACACCGGGGATTTACCATGTGTATCACACTTGTGGATGGCCACCCAGGAACAAAGAGATTGGAGACAACCTTGTTCAATAGCTTACCGTACAACCACATGCTATATGGGCTCTGGCTTGACAAAGTATGTTGTATGAACCCGGATCCTACGGGCCAGGTGGTGGTAGATGGGTTACTGTAGGTGGAACGGGGCCTGTAGAGTATGATACTGGGTGATTACTACAGAAAGTCTCGGCCTAGTCTACACCTGTCCTTGAGCAAAAATGTGCATCGAGGTAGAAGGATTGACTAGGTCATGTGGGTAAAGGTGTACAACCTCTGCAGAGTGTAAATCTAAGTGCTTAGCCGTGTCCCCGGTAATGGACAATTTGAGTGAACTGGACAAGGCACATATTCAAAGATCTCTAACCCTTTTCTTAAGTAAAATCCGGTGGGTTCAACAATGGGTTAGGAGCATACGAAGCTATGCCACCATGTATCCAGAGCCGGGGTGTACCGTTGCGATCAGTGCATGGGGCTATGCTAGTGTGTCCTTAGTGATTACGAAAAGATGAAAAGTTTTGTCAAATGATAGGGAAAAACTGGCTTTATGCAAATTATGCCTGAGCTCTACCAGCCAAATGTGCACGTATGTGTTAGGTTGCCACTTGAGTCCACCAAAGTGTCATTTGCCAATACAATTCCAAAATGTATTGACCTTTGGGCTGCAACGTTTCATGTTGCAGGTTCATACGACAAGTAAGGTACGATTAGGGTTACGAGTCTATCCTCAACATGCTCGCCTGTGGCACATGAAGACGAAGGACTCCATGCTGTTATGTTTTGTCCGTTGTAAACTCTGATGATACGCTAGCCTTGTGCTATGCAACTTGTAAGTTATTATGTAATTCTGGATCTTACGATGTAATAAAGACCTTTGTTTCTTGATATTACATCTTAAACTGTGTGTGCTAGCGATTGATCCAGGGACTAGCACAAATAAGCACAGGGATCGGCACCTTTCCAGGTGAGGTCACTACAAAGAGGGTGACTAGAATCAAGCAATTTGAGAACAAGAAATACCATAATTATGAATCGACCAATAAAATCTTGGGACCATGCACATTACACCAAGAATGACAACTATGCTCTCATAAGATGGTGCATAAAGCAAGAAGGTGAAGACTCAACATAAAAGTAAAAGAAAGTCTCTCTTTGAGAGGCAAGTGAGATCACTCATGTGCTAGAGCTTTTTATTTTGAAAGCAATAGAGATATTGAAAATGCATTTTGAGAGGTGCACTCATGTCAACGGTACTGAAAACTTTGTAAAAGATTCACGCAATAGAAATTCTTATAAGATTGCTTGCCTCATGCATAATATACTAATAGTTCTCACACCTTGTCCTAATTAGCTCGTGTTTCCATGGATTTTCATCACATACATATGTTTCAACCAAGTTTCACAAAGGGGTACCTCCTTGCCTCCTGTACAAAGGTCCTAAGAGATAAATCACTCATGACATCTCAATTTGGAAATATCTTAACCAGGGCATCCATACCGGGAAAACAAGGACAACAGACAATGGACTTCCTCTTTGCAACAATTAAAAGATCTCATAAGAGATTTTTGAGGATTTAGTCCAGCTGAAACTTCCACCATGTGAGCATGGCTTCCGTTAGTGGCCCAATGTTCTTCTCTAACAATATGCATACTCCAACTATTTGCAACTCATGGAAAATCACCCTTACTTCAGCCAAGATGAGCATGCATAGCAATTCACATGATATTCAACAAAAATATGATGATGGTGTCCCCATGTAAGCATGACTATCACACAACAAGCATTATATGAACTAAAATCACACATTTCACCATGAGCTGTAAGTTGCACAAAACAAGTAATGATTTTGAAATTTAAAGGTAGCACATAAGCAAACTACTTCTGGAATGGCAGTGAAATACCACAAATAGGTAGGTATGGTGGAAACGCCTGGCAAAACTTGGTTTTTGGTGGTTGGATGCACTAGTAGAGCTCATACTCAGTACAAATGGAGGCTAGCAAAAAGACTAGATGCGACCGACTAAGAGAGCATAATGGCCATAATCATGCATAGCGACAAAACATATTGATCAAAGCATAAAGTGATATAACAAGTCAAAAAATAAATGATCATAGAAGCATAAGATGACTGATGTATAGTCATAACATGGTGCAAGCATGCGCCAAGTCAACCCAAATAAAACATTTGCAGGAGAATATACACCACAATATTATGCTTCCTATACTAGAAACAATGCATGAAACTTTCAATGGCACAATAAACACTCTCAGCTATTTGAGAGAAGTCATGATGCAAACATAATTGATAAGTTCACAAAATAACATCTAACACGACATGCCAAAATCTATGCCACGGTCTAAACAAGCTTCCATTTGCATCACTAAACACACGAAGATTTTTTTCTCTACTTCCAACACCAATCAAATTATTTGAAACCACTCTCATAGATAATAAACAAGAAAAACCAGAGAGCTATTCAGGTGGAGCGTATCTCTCTCCAAAACAAAATGCAATAACAGCGGAGCGTGTCTCACTCCAAAGTAAATATGCAGTACAGCGGAGCGTGTCTCACTCCAAAGTAAATATGCAAAACAGCGGAGCGTGTCTCACTCCAAAGTAAATATGCAGTGCAGCGGAGCGTGTCTCACTCCAAAGTAAAAATGATGGGGTCCAACTTTATTGAAAATAGAACACACAACAAAAATACAGACACTCCAAGAATAACACATATTGCATGAAGCAATAAAAATATAGCGCATTGAAAAATGACCTGGTGCTTTTTGTTGACGAAGAGGGGATGCCTTGGGCATCCCCAAGATTTGACGCTTGTACTTCTTGGATATTTCTTGGGGTGACATGGGCATCCCCAAGCTTGAGCTTTTGTTCATTCTTCATCTATTGCATCATTCTTCTCTCCCTACACTTGAAAACTTCCTTCACACAAAACTCATCACAATTCTCATTAGCAGCGTTAGTGCAATAATAATAATAAAATCCACAAAGTTCAGTATGACATATGAAAATCATGCAATAGGCATTAGCTACTGTAACACAACTTTAAAAAAGGTTTTTTGATCAAGAGAACTCAAAAAGAAAGGGATAAAGAGGCAAATGCAAAACAGTGCAAGAATCTGTCAAAATAGAACAGTTCATAAAGATTGATTTTCCAAAACATGTTACGCTGCTCAAATCGAAAAACTTTGAACTAACGAAAGTTAGATAAATACCTGGGGCAGACGCTCGTAAATTGGCAGCTCAAAATGACGTTCTGGTGATTTTTACGAATTTTTCTCGTACAGCACAGAAACAGAAAACAGGATAGCAAATTCCCCAAATACTACTTTCTTTCAATCAGAGGCTACTCTTGGCGCAAAAAACGAAATAAAAACTGATAAGGAGAGGTTATTACTGTAGCAATAACTTCCAAGACTCAACAAAACAAAAAGAACAGGAATAAAAACATTGGGTTATCTCCCAAGAGTGCATTTCTTTAACGCCATAAAGATAGGCTCAGTAATTTGAGAAGATGCTCACATAGGAAATATAAATTGAAGCAAAAGAGAGCATCAAGAAGGAAATATGAAACACATTTAAGTCTAACCCACTTCCTATGAAAAGGAATCTTATAAGAAAACAAATTATTGAAACATGAAGCTACTAGTATATGACAAAACAAGTGCAACATAAAAACTTTCAACATAAAGAGAGGAGACTTAATATTATTGTGACATATGAAGCCATGTATCCCTCTCTCAAAATAACCTTCAGTAGCATCACGAACAAACTCAACAATATAGCACTCTTCCTCCTTAGGTAGGCATGGAGGGAAATCAAATAATGTAAGAGTTAAAGAGTTACTATCATTAGAGGGTAGATCCTGCTTTTGTTCTTCACTCTCCTTCTCCTTTTCATCCAAAGAGCTTCCAGTTTCAGCAATGTCTTCTTCCATAGGCTCCTGCAAGGCATTAGTCTCTTCCTTTGGTGGAGAGCATCTATCAAGATATTTCATTATGTAGCAATTACAATCCTTGTAATTATCAAAGCAATATTCAAGTATATCATAAATCTCGTATTTATAAGGTGCATCATCAATACTTTCAAGCAAATAGGCAATTTCGAATGCACCCTTCCAAGCAATAAATTCTTCAATTTGTTCCACATCATAAAAATCATAATTCCCCGTAACATAAGAAGATATGGTAACATTTTCATTATACTCACATTGAAAAGGGAGGTGTTTATGCCTCCTACAGCAACGAGATTTATCAAAGCAATAGGTAACATTATAAGTAGAGCACAAATTTCTAGCAATGATATTTATTAATTTGTTCCCATAGGTGTTTCCCTTTTTGTGACAAGCGGTGTTCCTTATAATCTTTTTGTTGTTCTTCTGTGAACCCACCATGTCAATAAGATCTACTTTCTAGGAAATCAACCATTGATATCAAGCATGATAATCATAACTATTTTTTTGTGTGTTTTCGATATAATAAAACAAACAAAATAAAGTAAAGCAAAATAAAAACAAAGTAAAGAGATTGGAAGTGTGAGACTCCCCTTGCAGAAGCGATCTTTCTCCCCGGCAACGGCGCCAGAAAATCTTGATTGCTCCGCACACTTTAATGAAAATGATCTCCGGCAATAGTGCCAGAAAATCTTGATGGTGTTGATTTGATGGAGCGCAGTTGGTGAACCCCAAGAGCAAGGTGTGATGAGCAAGCAGCAAGTTTTCCCTCAATTATGAAACCGAGGTTTAATCGACCAGTAGGAGAAAGGCGTCGCTTCTGAAGGTGTTGCAGACCGACTAGTGGCAGGGCGCACTACCGGCGTCAGCAGCAACGTGGAAACCTGCACACAAACAACCAAGATACTTTGTACCAGCTATTCAGTGAGGTTGTCAAGCTCACCGGTTTTGCTGAACACAAAGGGTAAAACGTGTTGTGTGGATGAAGAATTGTTTGCAGGAAATTAAACAGGAATTTGTAGTAAAGGATTGCAGTAATATTAAGGAAAAAGGACCAGGGTCCACAGTTCACTAGTGGCGTCTCTCCATAAAGATATCACATGCTGGGTGAATGAATTACAGACGGGCAATTGACAAATAGAGCTCTTGTACAATGATCTTAAGAATAAACACTATGAAAAGATATGCGGGAATTACAACATGATACATAGACCGTTAATCCAACCGCATCTATGACTAATAATCCACCTTCCGGATTGCATCCGCGACACCTTCCAGTATTAAGTTGCAAGCAACGGATAATCGCATTAAGCAAAGTGTGTAAAGTAAACAATACAATAATCCTTAGTAGCAACAACACATCTATAACCGTAGGGATTTGTGTCACTTCCCATGGTTCAATAGAGGCATGAACCCACTATCGAGCATAAATACTCCCTCTTGGAGTACAAGTATCAACTTGGCCAAAGCCTCTACAAGCAACGGAGAGCATGCAAGATCATAAATAACATAACTAAACAACCTATATCAAAGTACTCTCTATTCATCGGATCCCATCAAACCAACACGTAACAATTACAATTGTATGATCTGGATCATGTTAGGCAGCTCACAAGACCAAATAGCATGAAAAACAAAGGAGAGGACTGCCATCTAGCTACTACTATGGATCCGTAGTCCCGTGGTGGACTACTCACACATCATCGCGGAGGCAGGCATGGCGATGTAGAGGCCTCCGGAGATGACTTCTCCCTCCGGCAGGGTGCCGGGAAGAGCTTCAGAACCCTCCCGAGATGGGTTCGCCGTTGACTGCGGCTACGGAACTCTTCGTGGATTTCTTCTCGGGTGTCTAGTTCTGAACAAAATATGAATGAAAAAAAGAGCTAAATGCAGTAATAGAAAAATAGAACACTCGTTGAACGATAAGAGTGAAAACTAGAGTGTTCTTTGCAATTAAAACGGAGTGTGTCTGCTCCAATTTTTTTTATGGGATCCAACCTTTATTACAGCAGACAAAACAAAAAAAAACAAAAAAAAAAAACCTAAGACGCTCCAAGAATAACGCATAGTGTATGAAGCAATAAAAATATAGCGTCAAGAAAGATGATGATACTTTGTTGATGAAGAAGGGGATGCCTTGGGCATCCCCAAGCTTTGAAGCTTGTACCTCTTGAATATTTCTTGGGGTGACATGGGCATTCCCAATCTTGAGATTTTGTCCATACTTCATCTCATTACATCACTCTTCTCTTCCTACACTTGAAAACTTCCTTCATACAAAACTTCACAAAATTTTCATTAGCGACGTTAGTGCAATCAAAATAACAAATCCACTATGGGTTCAGATATGACATATGAAAAACATACATTAAAACATTGGCTCCTGTAGCTACTTCTTCAAACAGCTCTTCCCCTCAAAAGAACTCAAAAAGAAAGAGAATAAGAGGCAAATGCAAATAGTGGCAGAAATCTGTCAAAACAGAACAGTTCGTAAAGATCGATTTTTAGGAAAATGTTACGCCGCTTAAATCGAAAAGTGCTAACCTAATTAAAGTTAGATAATAACCTGGGGCATAAGTGCAAAAATTGGCAGCTCAAAATTCCGCTCTGGTCGTGCATACGTATATTTTTCGTGACGCTCCAGAAACTGTATCAGGACAGCAAATTTCCCAAATCTTACCTTCTTTCAATCAGAGGCTACTCTTGGCACAAAAACGAAATAAAAAGGATAAGGAGAGGTCATCGCATTAGCAATAACTTCCAAGACTCAACAAAATAAAAACAGAACATAAATAAAACATGGGTTATCTCCCAAGAGTGCTTTTCTTTAACGCCTTTCAGCTAGGCGCAGAAAGATAATTTGCATCAAGTATTTTCAAGTAAAGAAGCATCAACATCATAATTTGTTCTAATGATTGAATCAAAATGTAACTTCTTTCTTTTTCTAGGGAAGTGTTCCATAACTTTCTTCAGCGGGAATTGATATTTAATAATTCAATCTCTCATATCAATAACAGCACCTACAGTTCTTAGAAAAGGTCTTCCCAAAATAATAGGACAAGAAGCATTGCATTCAATGTCCAAAACAACAAAATCAATAGGGACAAAGTTATCATTAACCATAACAAGAACATCATTAACTCGTCCCACATGCTTCTTTCTTGTAATTTTAGCAGAATGAACATCCAAATAACAATGTTCCAATGGTGGCAAGTAAAGCATATCATAAATTTTTCTAGGCATAACAGAAATACTTGCACCAAGATCACATGCAGCATTACAATCAAAATCATCTACTTTCATCTTAATGATATGTTCCCAACCATCTTCTAATTTCCTAGGGATAGAAGCTTTAAGTTTTAATTTTTCTTCTCTAATTTGCATTAGAGCATTTGAAATGTGTTTGGTAAAAGCCATATTTAGAGCACTAGCATCAGGACTTTTAGCAAGCTTTTGTAAAAACTTAATCACTTCAGGGATATTGCAATCATCAAAATCGAAATCATTCTTATCAAAGGAAAAAGGACTATTGTCTCCCACACTTTGAAAAAATTCAGCACTTTTATCAAAAAAAAGTTTTAGGCAATTTTGTAGGAGTGGGGACTTTTCCTACACCAAATATTTTACCATTAATAGTAGGCGGCATGCTAGCATTTGGAATTTCAGTATTGCTAGTGGTAATGGTGCAAAATTTAGTCATTTTATTATTTCTAGCAATTTCAACTTCTCTTTCCCACCTAGCATGTAATTCTGCTAACATCCTAACATTGTCATCAATTCTAACTTGAATGGCATTAAAAGTTTTGCTCTCTTTATTATCATGAGGCATAACCTTTAATTTAAGAAGTTCAACATCAAGAGCAAGGCTATCAACTTTAGAAGCAAGAACATCAATTTTGCCAAACTTTTCCTCAACAGATTTATTAAAAGCAGTTTGTTCACTAATGAAGTCGGTATGGCCTATAATTGTTGCTACCAAAATTATTCCTATAGGCATTGTTGTTGAAATCATTGTTTTTGATGAAATTCACATCATAATGCTCTTCTTGAGCAACCAATGAAGCTAAGGGAATATTATTTGGGTCGACATGCCCCTTACCATTAACAAGAATAGACATAATGGTATCAATCTTATCACTCAAAGAGGAGGTTTCCTCAACAGAATTTACCTTCTTACCATGTGGAGCCCTTTCAGTGTGCCATTCAGAATAATTTATCATCATATCATCAAGAAGTTTTGTTGCAGCTCCCAAAGTAATAGACATAAATGTACCTCCAGCAGCTGAATCCAAAAGATTTCTTGAAGAAAAATTCAGTCCTGCATAAAAAGTTTGGATAATGATCCAAGTAGTAAGTCCATGAGTGGGACAATTCTTTATCAAAGATTTCATTCTTTCCCAAGCTTGAGCGACATGTTCATTATCAAATTGTCTAAATTTCATTATGTCACTTCTCAATGATATAATCTTAGCAGGAGGATAAAATTTTCCAATAAAAGCATCTTTGCACTTGTCCCAAGAATCAATACTATTTCTAGGCAAAGATAACAGCCAATCCTTAGCTCTACCTCTTAAAGAGAAAGGAAACAATTTTAATTTTATGATGGCGCCATCAATATCTTTGTATTATTGCATCTCACAAAGTTCAACAAAATTATTAAGATGTGCAGTAGCATCATCAGTACTAATACCAGAAAATTGCTCTTTCATCACAAGATTTAGTAAAGCAGGTTTAATTTCAAATAAGGCTGCTTCAGGAGCAGGTGGAACAATGGGTGTGCAAATAAAATCATTGTTGTTTGTGCTAGTGGAGTCACACAACTTGGTGTTCTCAGGAGTAGCCATTTCAGTAGAATAAAAACAAAGCAACAAAAATAAAAGCAATAATAGAAACTAATTTTTTTGGATTTTCGAAATAACAAAACAAAAAAACAAAATAAAGCAAAACAAAAACAAAGTAAAGAGATTGGAAGTGTGAGACCCCCCTTGCAGAAGCGCTTCTTCTCCCCGGCAATGGCGCCAGAAAATCTTGATGCTGTCAACGGCGCCAGAAGATCTTGTTGTGCGCGATGACGTTGGGAAACCCCAAGAGCAAGGTGTGATGAGCAAAGCAGCAAGTTTTCCCTGAGTAAGAAACCAGGTTTTATCGACCAGTAGGAGAAGCAAGTCACTTCCGAAGGTGTTGTCTGGCGTAGCAACGCGGAACCTGCACACAACACAACCAAAATACTTTGCCCCAACTTACAACGAGGTTGTCAATCTCACCGGTTTGCTGAAAACAAAGGATTAAATGTATCGAGTGGAAAGAAATGTTTGCAGTAAAGTAAAGAAAACAGTAAACAGAAAGTAAACAGGAGTTTGCAGCGGGTGTTTGTATTAATGTAAAAGAATGGACTGGGGTCCACAGTTCACTAGAGGTGTCTCTCCATAAAGATAAATAATAATGCTGGGTAAACAAATTACAGATGGGCAATTGACAGAATAGAGACCATACATGCAAGATAACTACTATGCGATTTGATACGGGCATTACAACATAATACATAGACCGTAATCCAACTGCATCTATGACTAATAATCCACCTTCCGGTTAGCGTCCGCACTCCTTTCAGTATTAAGTTGCGAGCAACGAATTATTGTATTAAGCAAAGTGTGTAAAGTAAACAATAGAATCATCCTTGGAAAAAACATTGTTGTTTTCTCCCTACTAGCAACAGTACATCTACAATCTTAGAAGTTGTTGTCACTCCCCCAGATTACTAGAGACATGAACCCACTATCGAGCATAAATACTCCCTCTTGGAGTCACAAGGACATACTTGGCCAAAGCATACACAGGCAACGAAGAGCATGAAAGATCACAAATAACATATGACAAAATATAATTGATCTCAACATAGTATTCTCTATTCATCGGATCCCATCAAACACAGCATGGGGAATTACATAAGGTGGATCTTGATCATGTTAGGTAGCTCACAAGATCTAGACATGAAGCACAAATTGGAGGAGACAACCATCTAGCTACTGCTATGGACCCGTAGTCCAGAGATGAACTACTCACGCATCACTTCAGAGGCAGGCATGGTGATGTAGAAGCCCCCGGTGATGATTCCCCTCTCCGGCAAGGTGCCGGGAAGAGCTTCAGAACCCTCCCGAACTAGGGTTCGTGATGACGGCCGCGACGGAACTTTTTGTGGATTTCTGCTCGGGTGTCCAGGGTTTTCCCGTGACGGAGAATATATACGCGGAAGGGCAAGGTCAGCGGAGGCCAGGGTGGCCCCCACCACCCCTAGGCATGGGCCCAGGTCTGGCCGCGCCTAGGCATGGTGTGGCCAGCCTGTGGCCCCCCTTCGGGTCTCCTTCGGACTCCGTCTCCGTCTCATGAAAATAGGAACTTCGCAATTTGTTTCGTCCAATTCCGAGAATATTTCTTGTAGAACTTTTCTGAAACCAAAAATAGCAGAAAACATGAACTGGCACTGTGGCATCTCGTCAATAGGTTAGTTCTAGAAAATGCATAAAAAGTGCAATGAAGTGCAATCAAAACACATAGAAATTGGTGTAAAACAAGCATGGAGCATCAAAAATTATAGATACGTTTGCAACGTATCAAAGCCCTGCAAGAATTCTCCTCCACCACCACCACCACGTCGTCGTGCTGCTGGGATTCCGAGGAGTATCTACTACATCCGCTGCCCGCTGGAATGGGGAGAGGATCGTCTACCTCGACAACCGTACGTGTGATCGAGTGCGGAGGTGCTGCCCGTTTGCAGCGCTGGATTGATCGAGTACATCGATCTTGAGATCGGCAAGTGATCGACTACATCAACCACGAGATCCAATCTCGTTAAACACTTAGCGATCTAAAAAGGTATAGAACTGATCTCGTAGCATAGATCTCATAGATTAGATCTTGGCTCTTCTCCTAGATTAGATCTTGGTTTTATTGGTTTTGCGCTAGAAATTTTTGTTTTCCATGCTGCGAACCCTTCAAATGGCACTACATCCTCTATCTAGACAGACCTCTAGGATAATCATGCATGGAGAATAAAAATTGCACATGCCTCTTGTCAGATTTTTTTCATAGTTGATCAGGTTATAAATCTAGAATATTTAGGTCATATTTTCACCTGTCTCTATCATAACAAGCATATAAATAGCTCACTCAACTGGAATTCATCTGTGATCAAGCTAGAGATAATATTTATGAAGGTTAGAAAGATTCATGGAGCCATGTATTGTGAAATGAGAATTATTAAATTAAAAAGCATACAACCTGTAGGATTTTCATTGGATTTCCAAAAGTTCATGTCACCCTAAATCCAAGTTCTTCTTCTGGCTATACTTGATTGATTAAATACAAGGAATTTGCTAAAAAGAAAGAACTTTGAACTTCAAGAATACAAGTGCGCAATCTGCAAAGCAATTTTAAGAAACATTAATTCACCTCTTTTGGACTTGCCCTTTTGCTAGCACTTGCTGGGATTACATTTGCCCATAGAGGCAAAGGAATCTGTTAGTCTTAGAAGGCATCAAAGATAAAATGAATATCCCATTCTACATGGAAATAATAATTTTAGCATCATGGAGCATTTGGATGGCCAGTAACAACAAACTTTTCAAACAATAAGACCCAAGTTCTTAAGGTTGGAAGGCAACATGTTTTGCAGAGAAGTTCCTAGTTAGGCATGGAATGAAAAATAAATATTAACAATAGTATAGAGATTGGCTGAAAATCATACATATTATTGTAAATACCATCCTTATTATATATGCATAGACCTTTTTCTGTTTTTTGCCAGCAATCATTGTAAGTACCATCCTTATTATATATAAAAACTGCATGCAACAAAAGTTATTTTTGGTATACCACACACATCAATCTACAAAAAAGAAACCATAAAATAAAATGACAATCACTTCCTGCAGTTGTGCTACACTAGAACAATATACGGCGATGCTCATGATCACACACATATGGAACTGCTCATGATGGAAACCTCAGGAGTCAAACACATCCCTCACACTGCAAGCCCTGGCGGCTCAGGCGGACACCCTATCTCAATATCGAACACCCTCCCACCCCTCCACATCTCCTCGGCGTCGTGGAATGGCACAGCTGGGCTAAGCCCTCACAACAAAAGATACTTTTCTTCTTCTTAATTAGTGAGATGAGCCAAAGCTAGTACCCTATTTCAAAAAATGATGGCAACCTCAATCGACTTTGATTTTAAACTCTGACTTGTAGATGACTGAGGGCTTCAAAGACATTCCTGCATCAGTTGTTGGCTACTTGGATGGACAGAGGATTTCGGAATGTAGTTAGCAGAAGAACAAACTAAATCCATGAATCAAGTATATGCCTCCATAGACAAAATAGTCTCCAGTAATGGAAAGATTTATTCTTCGCTGCGGGCAGATGAAGTCTCTTCTTGTGAATATTGGAAGGTAGCACAACTATAAGTTTTAAGCTGCATGTTTTTTCTTCCTAAGAGGTTTCTTGTATTCAGCCTATCAATAAGCATATGTTTGCACTCACATGAAGGGCTCCAAATCCAGGAAAAGTGAGGAATTGTTAGTTGATTTCCAATCATGAATTTATAAGCTTTTTGAGATGAGAACTTTGAGTTTCCGCATATATAACTCCAAAAATCCAAATACCCAAGCTGTATGTTTTCCAAAGCACTCTACAAATATTCTCAAGCATGATTAAATTCTTCAAACGCTTCTTGAGAAAGAGGAAAGTTGAAAAGAACTTGAGAGAACTCTGCTTGAAGCGCCTCGCGCACAGAGACATTAGTTTTTTTTTCATATGTGACAAGATGAGGAAACTTCCGATGAAGACAAGAATCTCCCCAAAGATTAGACCAAAACAAAACAGTCCTTCCATCTCCAAGATTACATTCCTTCATGACCTTGTAGTTATCAATGACCTTCGAATGAGCTTTCCACCGAAATGATCGTTTAAAGCATTGTCCAGGTAGTATACCATTATCATAATATGAATTCCAGACCAGATTGACCCTTGGAGTAGCCACTCTGTTAAATAACTTGTGAACATTCTTCAACCAGAGGGATTTATTTTGAATATCAATATTTAGGTGTAGTGACCTCACCTTTCAAAAGTGAGAGTCTCTGTGCATAAGTGCTAGTCCCGGATCGAACTGCTAGCACACACAGTTTAAGATGAAATACCAAATAGCAAAGGTCATGATTACAACGTATGATCCAACGGAAATAAAATAGTTCGATACAAGTTGCATAGCTCTCAGGCTAGCACTATTCAGAGTTCAAGCAGCAAAGCAAATCTTCAAAGCATGGAGTCCTCTTTCTTCATGACGCCACAGGCAGACATGTTGGGCATAGACTCGTGATCCTAATCCATCAAACTTCAACTAGAGCAATAACCTGCAACATGAAACGTTGCAGCCCGAAGGTCAATACATTTTGGAATTGTATTGGCAAATGACACTTTGGTGGACTCAAATGGCAACCTAACACATACGTGCACATTTGGCTGGTAGAGCTCAAGGCAATTTGCATAAAGCCAACTTTATCCTATCATTTGTCAAAACATTTTCTTTCATTATAATTAATGGTACCATTGGTAAATCTCCAATTTACCTTCCTACCCTTGTTCTCCCACAATATTTTAATTAAGAAATTGGGATGAGGAGATCTTCGAACAAGTGACTTGTCAGTTCGCTCAAGTTGTCCATAACCGGGGACACGGCTAAGTACTTAGATTTTACACTCTCGAGAGGTTGTACACCTTTACCCACATGGCCAGGTCAATCCTTCTACCTCGATGCACATTCTTGCTCAAGGACAGTGTAGACCGTGGCCGAGACCTTCTGTGTGTAATCACCCGAACCATTCTCTAAGGGCCACGCTTCACCTACAGTAACCACCTCTACCACCACCTGGCCCCTAGGATCCGGGTTCATACAACATACTTTGTCAAGCCAGTGCCCATATAGCATGTGGTTGTACGGAAAGCTAATGAGCAAGGTTGTCTACAATCTCTTTAAGCCTGGGTGACTTTCCGCAAGTGTGTACTAGTACCAGGGTCCATCTCCCTGATACAGCCACCCTCTCCAATGCTCCACCATTCACCCAGGTAGTTCATTAAACTTAGTTGTTTTTCCTTAATCTCTAGCAAAACCTTTTTCATGGCATAGCTGGTAACAACTAAATTTAATGGCGGCTAAGGGAGTCTAGAAGAGGTGTAGCTAAACTACTAGGATTTGCTAGCAAGCATAAAGCATAAACCCTAGACATGTCTACTATAAAAACTCTACGGTGCAAGAATAAAACTGGGACTTTTAGTGTGTGTCACTTGCCTGATCAGAGGGAGGAGTTGCAATCCTCGCAGTCACAAATGTTGCAGTAGTCACAGTCACAATCTACAAACATACATACATAGCACCATAAACACATTGCATACATAGATATGCACAAACAGAAAATATGGATGCAGTATGTGTCTTAAACATGATCATCACGACTTAGTTGTTCTCTGGTTGCATTCTATATGCATGATGACATGGATAAAGTTTTAATCATTGTTTGAATTTAATCAATGCTTTTATCATTTAAGGGACACTAGAATGCCCAATTAGGTGATCTACAAACTCCGTGAATAAAACTTGTGCAAATGGTTCATGCAATGATTCTATTATGTTCTACTCATCACACTGAGTTCAGGGATATTTTGTTTGTTGAAATTGGATGTGTAAAACTATTTTTATGGTCATGGTAGTCCAGTTATGGATCTACAAAATTCAGTGAACAAAAGTTGTCCAAAAGTGGCATGTGAGGTGTTCATGATGATCTACACATTTCACTGATTCCATTGGTATCTTACTTGTAAATTTTGGACGTGTGGAACTCAAGATATTGAATTTACAAGATTTCAGATGTTTTCAGCAATTTCTGGAAATAAACAGAATTCGATTTAATAAGGGCTGCCACTTGGCGTGATCTGATTCGCCGATACCCTTCGCGCGGATCGCCCTCAGGATCGCTCTAGCAGCCGTTAGATCTAAATGGAAACGTACGGCCCAGATTTAGAGTCAACGGAGAGGTGGGGCTGGCTGTGGACCTGCGGCTGACGGGTGGTGTCGACGTGGCGGCGATGTGGCAATGACGTGGCCGCGGACCGGGTCAACGGCGAGGACGGCACTGCGGTGACTGCGGCTCGGGCGTCGACGCGGGCAGCACTCTGGTGCTCCTCTGGCTCGGCGAAGGGGCGGACGAGGTGCAGGGCGTCGCGGCGAAGACGAGGGAGGCGACAGCGGCGACACGCGCTTCCTAGAACGGCGAGGGGAAGCGGCCGAAGGCGGCGTCTGCGACGGCGACGCGGCGTCGGGGACGGAGACGGCGCCCTGGTGCACAGAAGAAGGAGGGGAGAGGCTCAGGAGGTGCGCCAGAGAGAGGGGGGTCAACGGAGACCAAAAGGAGGCGGAGGGGCTCACAGGCGGCGTCGGGAATGACGACGGACGGCGGCGGAGACTGCGGGGCTCCGGCGAGCGATTGGGCGGCCTGGGGGCACGATTCGAGCGGGGAAAGAGGGGGAACGGAGGAGGGAGGAGGGGGCTTTAAGGGAGGGGGCTCGGGGCCGTTGGGGTCGACGAGGGAGCGCGGGGAAGGTGGGCGACGGGGGCGGCGACGTGCAGATCGTGCTCGAGCTGCGGTTGAGCATGGTGGAGAGGACAGGGTGGGGCCCGCGCGGCAGTGAGTGGTGGCGGCTGACGGGCGGGGCCGGGCGTCAGGGGGAGAGGAGAGGAGGGACACGATGCTAGGCCGCGGCTGGCTCCTGGGCCGGCCCAGTTGGGTCGTGGCCCTGCTTCGTTTCTTTTTTTTTGTTCTTTTCTTTTTCTGTTTTCTTTTATTTAAAATCAAAATGTGACTCAAACACAATTTGACAATAGGTCAAATGGAACCAGAAAAATACAAATAAGATATCGATGGATTCCTTGAGAGATGTACTACATCATGGAACCATCTTTTGGTTTAAAATAATTTTGAAAATTCAAAATTTAATAAGTTTGCCTCTGTGGCTATTTAAATGCCAATTCTAGGGTTTGCACTTTGCATTTGAATTTGAAATTTTCCTAAATGCAAAATGTCATGATGCTCATGAATGCAATGCATGCATTTTGAAATTTAAAATATGGGATGTTACAAACCTACCCCCCTTAAGATGATTCTCGTCCTCGAGAATCGGAATGGCTAGCAAATAGGTGTGGATGGTCTTCTCGAAGATCATCTTCTCGCTCCCAAGTAGCTTCTTCCTCAGTGTGGTGATTCCACTGAACTTTACAGAACTTGATCTTCTTGGTACGAGTAACTCTTTCTGCCGTCTGGAGTATCTTAGTTGGCTTCTCTTCATATGTGAGATCACTCTCCAACTGAACATCCTCAAGTGGCACTGTATCTCTCAGCGGGGTCTCTGCCATATCTGGGTGGCACTTCTTCAGCTGACTCACGTGGAACACACTATGGACTGCAGACAGAGATTCTGGCAATTCTAGCTGATACGCTACTTCACCTTTGCGAGCTAGGATCTTGAATGCTCCTACAAAGCGGGGTGCTAACTTTCCCTTGACTCCAAACCTCTTCACACCACGTAGTGGTGAGACTCTAAGATATGCTCTATCACCTATCTCATAGGTCACTTCCCTACGCTTTGAATCAGCGTAGCTCTTCTGTCTAGATTGGGCTATCTTCAGTCTATCTCTGACCAATCTGACCTTCTCTTCAGCATCCTTGATCAGGTCTGGGCCAAATAGAATTCTTTCTCCTACGCCACTCCATAGCAGTGGGGTGGTGCACTTCCTTCCATACAATGCCTCGAATGGAGCCATACCAATACTCGCTTGGTGACAATTGTTATATGAAAACTCTGCGTACGGCAAATTCTCATCCCAGCTAGATCCATAGTGCAATGCACAAGCTCTCAACATATCTTCTAAGATTTGATTTACTCTTTCGGTCTGTCCATCAGTCTGTGGGTGAAACGCTGTGCTGAACTCAAGTCTAGTTCCCAATGACTCATGTAGTTGACGCCAAAAGTGGGAAGTAAACTGGGTACCTCTATCTGACACAATACTCTTGGGCACTCCGTGCAAACTAATGATTCTATTCATGTATGTCTTGGCTAGTCTGGCACTTGTATACGTGGTCTTCACTGGAATGAAGTGAGCCACTTTAGTCAAACGGTCAACTACTACCCAAATTGAATCATATCCCGATCTAGTCTTTGGCAGTCCGGTGATAAAGTCCATGCCGATATTTTCCCACTTCCATTCTGGTATAGGTAGTGGTTGCAACAATCCTGATGGTTTCTGATGTTCTGCCTTGACTCTGTTACACACATCACACAGTGCAATGTACTCAACAATGTCTCTCTTTAGATTACTCCACCAGAACCTTTCCTTCACGTCCATGTACATCTTGGTATTACCAGGATGAATGGAGTATGGTGAATCATGTGCTTCTTGAAGAATCAATTTCCAAAGCTCAGGATCCTGGGGTACACAGATGCGCTTCTCAAACCATAAGGTTCCTTGCTCATCTTCATGAAATCCCTTTGCTTTGCCTTTGCTCATATTGGCTTTGATTTCCTCTATTTCTTCATCTGTCTTCTGGGGTTCTCTGATCTTATCCATTAGTGTTGGCTGAACTTCAAGTGACGCCAAATATCCTTGTGGCACAATCTCCAGTCTAAGATCTTTAAACTGTTCACATAGTTCTTCAGGTAGTTCTCCTGCTGTGAGACCGTTCACATAGCTCTTACGGCTCAATGCATCGGCTACGACATTAGCCTTTCCTGGATGGTACTGCAAACTCATATCATAATCCTTTATTAGCTCCAACCATCTTCTTTGCCTCATGTTCAACTCCTTCTGAGTGAATATATACTTCAGGCTCTTATGGTCGTGAACACATCACAATGCTTTCCCATCAGATAATGTCTCCACACCTTGAGGGCATGAACAACAGATGCTAGCTCTAAATCATGAGTTGGATAGTTTCTCTCATGATGCTTGAGTTGTCGCGAAGCATAGCACACTACTTTTCCGTCTTGCATTAAAACACCTCCAAGTCCTTGACGAGAAGCATCACAGTACACTTGGAAATCCTTATTGATATCCGGCAAACATAGAACCGGTGCACTTACTAACGTTGCTTCAGCTCCTGAAAACTAGCTTCACACTCATCAGTCCAGAAGAATTTCTTCTCCTTCTTCAGCAGTTCGGTCATAGGCTTTGCAATCTTGGAGAAATTCTCAATGAACCTCCGGTAGTATCCCGCGAGTCCTAAGAAACTTCGGATCTCTCCTGCATTCTTGGGTGACTCCCACTCGGTTACAGCTGCAACCTTGCTTGGGTCCACTGCGACTCCTTCTGCTGAAACTATATGTCCAAGGAATCCAACTCTATCCAACCAGAACTCACACTTGCTAAATTTGGCATACAACTTGTGCTCTCTAAGTTTCTCCATGATTAGGCGCAAGTGCCTCTCGTGCTCGGCTTCATCCTTTGAGTATATCAATATATCATCGATGAATACCACCACGAACTTATCCAAATATTCCATGAACACCTTGTTCATCATGGCCATAAAATATGCCGGGGCATTTGTTCGTCCAAAGGGCATAACGGTATACTCATACAGACCGTATCTAGTAGTGAATGCGGTCTTGGGTATGTCTTGCTCCCTGATCTTCATTTGGAAGTAGACCGATCGAAGATCGATTTTGGAAAACACCTTTGCTCCCTTCAATTGATCAAACAGGTCGTTGATATTGGGTAACGGGTACTTGTTCTTGATAGTGACCTCATTGAGTGAGCGATAGTCTATCACCAATCTCTTACTAGCATCCTTCTTCATCACAAACAGAACAGGTGCTCCCCATGATGACGAACTTGGTTGAATGAAACCCTTTTCCAACTGTTCCTTGAGTTGTTTCTTTAGTTCCTTCAGTTCATCCACATCCATCTTGTATGGTCTCTTGGCTATGGGTCCAGTTCCAGGCAATAGATCAATGAGAAACTCAACTTCTCTGTCTGGTGGCATTCCTGGCAACTCTTCCGGGAACACATCCAGGTATTCTCTCACAATGAGTACAGTCTCTAAGCTAACCCCCTTAAGAGAATTGACCTTACCACTCTTGAGTTCAAAGGTTGATTTGAAACGAATCCTTTTCTTTTCTGGGGTTGTGAGTGTAATTGATCTCTTTGCACAATCTATTATGCCTCCATAAGTGGTCTTCCAATCCATTCCTAGGATCACATCTAGACCTTGGGATTCTAGAACTATCAAGCTCGTGGGGAAACTATGTGCCCCTATTCTCAGACTCAAGTCATGACACTCGAAAGATGCCATTATTTCACCCCCGGGTGAACTTACTCTCATGGGTTTTCCTATTGTGTTTAGTGGTATCTTATTTCTACCCACAAATGCTCTTGAAATGAATGAATGCGATGCACCAGTATCGAAAAGAACAAGTGCTGAAAAGTTATTGAGCATGAACGTACCGATCACTGCATCAGGTTCATCATATATCTCCTCCACATTGACATGGTTGACATGTCCCTTTTGGAACGGGTTCGGCTTGCTTGCATCCGCATCCTTCCTTGCTTCTTCAGCCTTCTTCTCAGGGCAGTCACTGGCATAGTGTCCTGTCTTCCTGCACTTGAAGCATTCTACCTGGCTGAGATCCTTCTTCACAAAGCGGTGGCCATTGCTGTTGTTGTGGCCATTGCCGTTGTTGTGGCCATTGCCATTTCCATGGTGACTTCCATTTCCCTTCCAGGAGTTGTGGTGGTTGTGATTCTTGTGGCCATTGTTGTGGTGGCCATTTCCATTGTGGTGCTGGTGTTTACTTCCACCATCATGGTTTCCATACTTGTGATATCCTGAACCTCCACTTCCTTTACCATAAGAGCGCATCTTATGTGGTGGTCCTGAACCATACTTGTCATGTCCATGCTTCCTCTTACGGTTCTCTATACTATTGGGCTTGGATTCCACTGCCACTGCGCTGTCATATAGTTCCTGGTAATTGGCGTACCTTGATGCACACAGCTGAATAGATATCTCATCATTGAGGCCTCTCTTGAATTCTTCCTACCTCTTCCTATCAGTGCTCACATCTTCAGGGGCATAACGTGCCAACTTGTTAAAGAGCTCAGCATAGTCAGACAAGGAACGGGATCCTTGGCGCAAGTCGCGAAATTCGCTCCTCTTCAGAGCTATGACTCCAGAAGCAACATGAGCTGTACGGAAAGCTCCTTGAAACTGATCCCAAGATATGGCTGCTATATCAGGGTAGGTGATCTGGTAGTTGTCCCACCATTCAGCTGCGGGGCCTTCAAGCTGATGTGCGGCGAACCGTACCTTCTCTTCCCCATGTGCTTGAATTGTTTCCAACTTCATGTTAATTGTGCGCAGCCAGTCATCTGCTACGATTGGCTCAGGAGAGCTTGAGAAGATGGGAGGATTCAACCTCAGAAACCTGGTCAGACGGTCTTGCTGCGGCGGCGGCGGTGGTGGTGGTGGTGGGTTGTTGTTGTTGTTGTTGTTGTTGTTGTTGTTGTTGTTGTTGTTGTTGTTGTTGTTCTGCATGTTGTTGTTCAGCTGGGTTATGGTCTGAGTCGCTGCTTGCATCAGCTGAGCCTGTGCCTCCATCATCTGCAGAACATAGGCTGGCACCTCGGGCTCTCGGCGGGGCGGCATGCTGTGGGGTTTGGGAGGTAAGAATAGAATTAGACAAGAACTAAGGAGAAATAAAATTCCTACCCTCGCACAACACAAGCATATAAACAATCCAAAATCACAGAAACAAACAACACATCAAGAAAATAGTTTTTTAAAACTCTAGCAAACTAGTATGGTCATACCACAATTTGGTATGATCAATACGTTATTAAGACGTCGTTGGTCCGTTAAAAGAGATAGTGGTGGTCTACTCTATTTCTATCTTGAGTGCTTCATCAAGTTTCTCTCCTGCTTCCTAGAGGATCTTCATAAGGTCGGACAGCTAAGGAAAGAAGAATAGTTTTGAAGATGAAGTAGGTGAGAATACAAGGAAAACCATTTGCAAACATTTATTTCCAATAGAAAATGGATTAGATAGATAAGATGGAATTTCATCCTAAGGTCTTCTATTTCTAATCCAAACCTAGGGTCACGAACCTATGGGCAACACACTGCTCTGATACCATCTGTAGTGACCTCACCTTTGAAAAGTGAGAGTCTCTGTGCATAAGTGCTAGTCCCGGATCGAACTGCTAGCACACACAGTTTAAGATGAAATACCAAATAGCAAAGGTCATGATTACAACGTATGATCCAGCGGAAATAAATAGTTCGATACAAGTTGCGTAGCTCTCAGGCTAGCACTATTCAGAGTTCAAGCAGCAAAGCAAATCTTCAAAGCATGGAGTCCTCTTTCTTCATGACGCCACAGGCAGACATGTTGGGCATAGACTCGTGATCCTAATCCATCAAACTTCAACTAGAGCAATAACCTGCAACATGAAACGTTGCAGCCCGAAGGTCAATACATTTTGGAATTGTATTGGCAAATGACACTTTGGTGGACTCAAATGGCAACCTAACACATACGTGCACATTTGGCTGGTAGAGCTCAAGGCAATTTGCATAAAGCCAACTTTATCCTATCATTTGTCAAAACATTTTCTTTCATTCTAATTAATGGTACCATTGGTAAATCTCCAATGTACCTTCCTACCCTTGTTCTCCCACAATATTTTAATTAAGAAATTGGGATGAGGAGATCTTCGAACAAGTGACTTGTCAGTTCGCTCAAGTTGTCCATAACCGGGGACACGGCTAAGTACTTAGATTTTACACTCTCGAGAGGTTGTACACCTTTACCCACATGGCCAGGTCAATCCTTCTACCTCGATGCATATTCTTGCTCAAGGACAGGTGTAGACCGTGGCCGAGACCTTCTGTGTGTAATCACCCGAACCATTCTCTAAGGGCCGCGCTTCACCTACATTAACCACCTCTACCACCACCTGGCCCCTACGATCCGGGTTTATACAACATACTTTGTCAAGCCAGTGCCCATATAGCATGTGGTTGTACGGAAAGCTAATGAGCAAGGTTGTCTACAATCTCTTTAAGCCTGGGTGACTTTCCGCAAGTGTGTACTAGTACCAGGGTCCATCTCCCTGATACAGCCACCCTCTCCAATGCTCCACCATTCACCCAGGTAGTTCATTAAACTTAGTTGTTTTTCCTTAATCTCTAGCAAAACCTTTTTCATGGCATAGCTGGTAACAACTAAATTTAATGGCGGCTAAGGGAGTCTAGAAGAGGTGTAGCTAAACTACTAGGATTTGCTAGCAAGCATAAAGCATAAACCCTAGACATGTCTACTATAAAAACGCTACGGTGCAAGAATAAAACTGGGACTTTTAGTGTGTGTCACTTGCCTGATCAGAGGGAGGAGTTGCAATCCTCGCAGTCACAAATGTTGCAGTAGTCACAGTCGCAATCTAGAAACATACATACATAGCACCATAAACACATTGCATACATAGATATGCACAAACATAAAATATGGATGCAGTATGTGTCTTAAACATGATCATCACGACTTAGTTGTTCTCTGGTTGCATTCTATATGCATGATGACATGGATCAAGTTTTAATCATTGTTTGAATTTAATCAATGCTTTTATCATTTAAGGGACACTAGAATGCCCAATTAGGTGATCTACAAACTCCGTGAATAAAACTTGTGCAAATGGTTCATGCAATGATTCTATTATGTTCTACTCATCACACTGAGTTCAGGGATATTTTGTTTGTTGAAATTGGACGTGTAAAACTATTTTTATGGTCATGGTAGTCCAGTTATGGATCTACAAAATTCAGTGAACAAAAGTTGTCCAAAAGTGGCATGTGAGGTGTTCATGATGATCTACACATTTCACTGATTCCATTGGTATCTTACTTGTAAATTTTGGACGTGTGGAACTCAAGATATTGAATTTACAAGATTTCAGATGTTTTCAGCAATTTCTGGAAATAAACAGAATTCGATTTAATAAGGGCTGCCACTTGGCGTGATCTGATTCGCCGATACCCCTTCGCGCGGATCGCCCTCAGGATCGCTCTAGCAGCCATTAGATCTAAATGGAAACGTACGGCCCATATTTAGAGTCAACGGAGAGGTGGGGCCTGCTGTGGACCTGCGGCTGATGGGTGGCGTCGACGTGGCGGCGACGTGGCGATGACGTGGCCGCGGACCGGGTCAACGGCGAGGACGGCGCGGCGGTGACTGCGGCTCGGGCATCGACGCGGGCGGCACTCCGGTGCTCCTCTGGCTCGGCGAAGGGGCGGACGAGGTGCAGGGCGTCGCGGCGAAGACGAGGGAGGCGACAGCGGCGACGCGCGCTTCCTAGAACGGCGAGGGGAAGCGGCCGAAGGCGGCGTCTGCGATGGCGACTCGGCGTCGGGGACGGAGACGGCGCCCTGGTGCACAGAAGAAGGAGGGGAGAGGCTCAGGGGTGCGCCAGAGAGAGGGGGGTCGACGGAGACTAAAAGGAGGCGGAGGGGCTCACAGGCGGCGTCGGGAATGACGACGGATGGCGGCGGAGACTGCGGGGCTCTGGCGAGCGATTGGGCGGCCTGGGGGCACGATTCGAGCGGGGAAAGAGGGGGAACGGAGGAGGGAGGAGGGGGCTTTAATGGGAGGGGGCTTGGGGCCGTTGGGGTCGACGAGGGAGCGCGGGGAAGGTGGGCGACGGGGGCGGCGACGTGCAGATCGTGCTCGAGCTGCGGTTGAGCATGGTGGAGAGGACGGGGTGGGGCCCGCGCGGCAGTGAGTGGTGGCGGCTGACGGGCGGGGCCGGGCGTCAGGGGAGAGGAGAGGAGGGACGCGGTGCTGGGCCGCGGCTGGCTCCTGGGCCGACCCAGTTGGGTCGTGGCCCTGCTTCGTTTCTTTTTTTTGTTCTTTTCTTTTTCTGTTTTCTTTTATTTAAGATCAAAATGTGACTCAAACACAATTTGACAATAGGTCAAATGGAACCAGAAAAATACAAATAAGATATCGATGGATTCCTTGAGAGATGTACTACATCATGGAACCATCTTTAGGTTTAAAATAATTTTGAAAATTCAAAATTTAATAAGTTTGCCTCTGTGGCTATTTAAATGCCAATTCTAGGGTTTGCACTTTGCATTTGAATTTGAAATTTTCCTAAATGCAAAATGTCATGATGCTCTTGAATGCAATGCATGCATTTTGAAATTTAAAATTTGGGATGTTACATTAGGACACCAAGACCTCCTTGCTTCTTTGGTCTGCATAATTTTTAACAGGCCACCAACACCAAGCCTTCGAATTTGACATGATCAATATTTTTTCATATATTTCTAGTAATTCATAGAAGACTGAATTCCACTTTTTACCTCACATAGTGGAAATTCATCTAGATTACCTTGTTCGAAAACTAATCCACGTCCACTGGGCAAGGTGTGAGGTGATGATTGAGGCTTAAAATTATTACAAAAACAAAGTGGAATGGAACATAGGGTTAAGAGAAGACTTGACATGATCGGCTACAAAATTCTCCGATCTTAAAATATTTTGTCGTGCCCATCTGTCGGGGATGTGACCCCGGGTACCCCAAAGTGTTGGTTTAACCAAGGTACTAAAGGAGGTAAAAGCAGGATTTATTGGGTAGAGAATAAAGAAAAAGTAAAAGAGTGCAGCCTGGTCCGAATCTGGGCGTGCCCGAATCGAAATACCACTCTATACCGAATCGAAATACTACTCTATACTGGACCGAGCTCCCTAGCCGGATTGAGTGGCACAGCCCCGGATGGGCCTAGTTGTCCTTAACTGGACCGATGCATCCGAGTCAGACCACCGGACCTCGGTTGGGCCACTGTTGGGCCAAGAGTCGGTTTCATCACCAGAGGAGCAAGATCACAGTACCGGCATCTCCCCAGCTGCTGCTAGGCCCGAGGCCTACTTAACTCGGCTGGGCCGGCCCGCTTAATCCGGCTGGGAAAAGGTTCTCAGCAGACCCGGACTGGGCCGATTTCCCTTTGACCCGGCCAGGCTGGACCGAGGTCAATCCTCACCTCGGCTGGGCCTTAGCCTGCCTCCGAGGATGGGCCGCATCGGTGGCTCTCCTCTGAGCGGATCGTGACAGAGGATCTCGGGTGGACAGAGATGATCGCTACGCAGGGTGTACCGTAGCGCCCAGCTTCGTTCGAGGCTTGGACGGGCTGGGTCGCATCTGCCGGGTTACGAGGGACCGGATCGTTACCGCGGCTTGTTTCCTCCATCGACCGGATCACCTCGACCGAGTCTACTCCAACCGGATCAGTGATCCCAGGCTGAGGTAAAATAGACAAGGCGAATCACTGTTGGCAACCTCCAGCACCTCGTCCTGGACTGGATATCTACAGACGCCGCATCATCCCTAACCGGATCATCTCCGCCGATGCCGGGACAGCCTTATCCGGATCATCACAAATATCTTCGGGAGAGGATAAGAAGAGGACGTGGAGATGCCAGAGACAATGGCTAGACGACAAAGGAAAGGACGGCATCTCCCGGAGATGCCGGAGACAAGTGCTAGAAGACAAAGGAGTCAACTGTGCTACAGTGCGTGGTGCCTCCTCCTCCACTCATTGTTCCCTGGGTTCCACGTTATAAGGAGCACCAGGGAGAGGGCGACCATGCGCGACCACGCGCGACCACACACAGCCCCTGGGCTCTCTCTTCTTCCTCTTGCTCACTGGAGCTTTCTTCTTCCTGGAGTTCCTCTCCATTGCTAGATCTTCATAGCTCGAGGAGCACATGTACAAGTCATATACAAAGAGGAGAATACACCAAGTAGGCTAGTGCTGCAGTAGGGGTTTTACCTCCTCACGAGGGCCCCGAAGCAGGGTACATCGTGTGTGCTTTGTGTTCTTGCGGTTCTTGTTCTTGTTCTTGCTTGTTCTTCGTGTTCTTCGTGTGTTCTTCGTGTGTGACTCCATCGCACAATCCCTCCCCGAAACCACAAGCATCCGTTCGGCCCCAGAATAAGCCTACCCTAGGCATCTGCGTGTTCCCACCACGACAGTTGGCGCCCACCGTGGGGCTGATAGTGGTGCTTGTTGGGTTAATTTCGGATGGGATCTTCATCATCAACGCGGGGACTCAACATCGCCATTGTCCCCGCGCTCTAGCTTGACATGATCGACAGATCCGTGGTGTGAAAAGTGACTCGGGGACTCGACTTCGGCATCGTCCCCGCATGTGGACGCATTTTCGAGTTGGATACAGTGCGAATCCAAGCTGATTCTGGAATCCTGAGATGTTCTGGAATCCGAATCGACTTGGCAATCTGAATCAAGTTTCGGTAATCCGAATCAAGTTTTGGCAAGTTTCGGTAATCCGAATCAAGTTTTGGCATATTCTGGAATCCGAATCAAGTTTTGGCATATTCTGGAATCCGAATCAAGTTTTGGCATGTTCTGGAATCCGAATCAAGTTTTGGCATATTCTGGAATCCGAATCAACCTGGCAATCCGAATCTAGTTTCGGTAATCCGAATCATATCTTGGAAATCCGAGTCTATTATGGGTATTCATACTGGCGTTAGCGTCTTCCTCGACTTCTTCAACAAACTGGCCTTGTAAGTATCATTTATATATCTGCTTTATGCTTCTGCGTAGTCTCAAACAGTACTCGGGGACTGCCCCCTCGCTTTTTGTCTAAGTGTTTTACCCCGGACAAGATGTCTTGACCCGGGGACTGGGTAACCAGTCTGTTTTACACCACCTCCTAGATAAGAAAAGTGACTCGGGGACTCGGTTGAGACCGAGTCTAGTTTTTTGTGCATAGTATCTGCTGTTAGGTTCGTTTTATATCAAGTGCTATAGCTAGTTTGCCTCGTACAATTGTTGTTCCCGTCAAATATTTTTCATGATATGTATGTTGGACTAACGTTGAAAGGTGACATCGGTTTTGTCGAGAATGTTCGTTATTGAGGTATCCGGGAAATCCGAAGTATTCCAGAAGTCCGAGGTGTATTGGTAATCCTGATCATATTGAAAATCCGAATCATTTGGTAATCCAGGTCATGTTGGTAATCCGAATCACTTTGCAAATCTGGATTCTATCGGTAATCCGAATCACTTTGGAATTCTGGATTCTGTTGGTAATTCGAATCACTTTGGAAATCTGGATTCTTTTGGTAATCCGAATCACTTTGGAAATCTGGATTCTTTTGGTAATCCGAATCACTTTGGAGATCTGGATTCTGTTGGTAATCCGAATCACATTGGAATTCTGGATTCTGTTGGTAATCCGAATCACATTGGTAATCCGAATCACATTGGAAATCCGAGGTATCCTCGTAATCCGAAGTATCATGGTTATATTGGTTATCTCAGATTACCCAAGTTATCGAGGCATTATCAATATTCTCTGGATCGCCGTTTATTTCGGCTTGCCACAGTATCACGGCATCATTCCACATCACAGATCGCCGTTTATTTCGGTTTGTCATAATATCATGACATCATTCCATATCCCACATCGCTGTTTATTCTGTTTACCAGCGTATCATGGCATCATTTGCATACCAGATCTTTGTTTATATTTGTTAGCTAGAGGCAACCTTTGAGTAATGTTTTTGCAGGTTGTATGTCAGTCCAGCAGTGGCTGGAGACATCTATGTCGGTATACGCCCGGAGTGGCTAAAACCGGCATTTGAGACATGGTTACGTCAAACCAGCAGTGGCTGGAGACATCTATGTCGGTATACGCCCGGAGTGGCTAAAACCGGCATTCGAGATATGCTTATGTGAGTCCAGCAGTGGCTGGAGATATCTGTGTCGGTATAAGCCCGAGGTGGCTAAGAACCGACATATGAGTTATGCCCAAGGAGGCCGAGATACCGAGACATACGTGATATGCCCAAAGAGGCCGACATACCGAAATATGTGTTACGCCCAAAGAGGCCGAGGTACCGAGACATGTGTGATATGCCTAAAGAGGCCGAGGTACCAAATTATGAGATATGCCCAGAGGGGCCGAGATACGAGACATATGAGATACATACTTGCAGGTTTATGTCGGTCCAGCTTACGCTGGCGGCATCTCAATTCGGTAAAAGCCAGGAGGGCTAACCGACGCAGGCGGCATCCAAGTTCGGTAAAAGCCAGGAGGGCTAACCGACGCTGGCGGCATCCAAGTTCGGTAAAAGCCAGGAGGGTTAACCGACGCTGGCGGCATCCCAATTCGGTGAATCCCAATTCGGTAAAAGCCAGGAGGGCTAACCGACGCTGGCGACATCCCAATTCGGTAAAAGCCAGGAGGGCTAACCGACGCAGGCAGCATCCCTATTCGGTAAAAGCCAGGAGGGCTAACCGACGCTGGCGGCATCCGGGTTCGGTGAAAGCCAGGAGGGCTAACCGACGCTGGCGGCATCCGAGTTCGGTAAAGGCCAGGAGGGCTAAAAACCGACGTATAAAGGCGCCTATGCATGCAACACATTTCCAGTACAAACTGATCATCTCGTTGTTGATTCGGGTGAGCTCGGTCAACCGGATGTCCCATGTGGCCAGGAGGGCTGAGAACCGACATGCAAAGGCGGCCATGCAAGCAGGAGGCTATGCAAATGGAGATTTCTTGGTGTGCTCATTTATTTTTGTAAGTCTGCGCGCGACTCTGCGAGTCCCCCACAGCCTCGGGGACTACTGTCGGGGATGTGACCCCGGGTACCCCAAAGTGTTGTTTAACCAAGGTACTAAAGGAGGTAAAAGCAGGATTTATTGGGTAGAGAATAAAGAAAAAGTAAAAGAGTGCAGCCTGGTCCGAATCTGGGCGTGCCCGAATCGAAATACCACTCTATACCGAATCGAAATACTACTCTATACTGGACCGAGCTCCCTAGCCGGATTGAGTGGCACAGCCCCGGATGGGCCTAGTTGTCCTTAACTGGACCGATGCATCCGAGTCAGACCACCGGACCTCGGTTGGGCCACTGTTGGGCCAAGAGTCGGTTTCATCACCAGAGGAGCAAGATCACAGTACCGGCATCTCCCCAGCTGCTGCTAGGCCCGAGGCCTACTTAACTCGGCTGGGCCGGCCCGCTTAATCCGGCTGGGAAAAGGTTCTCAGCAGACCCGGACTGGGCCGATTTCCCTTTGACCCGGCCAGGCTGGACCGAGGTCAATCCTCACCTCGGCTGGGCCTTAGCCTGCCTCCGAGGATGGGCCGCATCGGTGGCTCTCCTCTGAGCGGATCGTGACAGAGGATCTCGGGTGGACAGAGATGATCGCTACGCAGGGTGTACCGTAGCGCCCAGCTTCGTTCGAGGCTTGGACGGGCTGGGTCGCATCTGCCGGGTTACGAGGGACCGGATCGTTACCGCGGCTTGTTTCCTCCATCGACCGGATCACCTCGACCGAGTCTACTCCAACCGGATCAGTGATCCCAGGCTGAGGTAAAATAGACAAGGCGAATCACTGTTGGCAACCTCCAGCACCTCGTCCTGGACTGGATATCTACAGACGCCGCATCATCCCTAACCGGATCATCTCCGCCGATGCCGGGACAGCCTTATCCGGATCATCACAAATATCTTCGGGAGAGGATAAGAAGAGGACGTGGAGATGCCAGAGACAATGGCTAGACGACAAAGGAAAGGACGGCATCTCCCGGAGATGCCGGAGACAAGTGCTAGAAGACAAAGGAGTCAACTGTGCTACAGTGCGTGGTGCCTCCTCCTCCACTCATTGTTCCCTGGGTTCCACGTTATAAGGAGCACCAGGGAGAGGGCGACCACGCGCGACCACGCGCGACCACACACAGCCCCTGGGCTCTCTCTTCTTCCTCTTGCTCACTGGAGCTTTCTTCTTCCTGGAGTTCCTCTCCATTGCTAGATCTTCATAGCTCGAGGAGCACATGTACAAGTCATATACAAAGAGGAGAATACACCAAGTAGGCTAGTGCTGCAGTAGGGTTTTACCTCCTCACGAGGGCCCCGAAGCAGGGTACATCGTGTGTGCTTTGTGTTCTTGCGGTTCTTGTTCTTGTTCTTGCTTGTTCTTCGTGTTCTTCGTGTGTTCTTCGTGTGTGACTCCATCGCACAATCCCTCCCCGAAACCACAAGCATCCGTTCGGCCCCAGAATAAGCCTACCCTAGGCATCTGCGTGTTCCCACCACGACACCATCGACCTAACATGCAGGGCTCATCCAACATCACATGTTGTATGCTAAGATGGGGCAAAACCATAGTAATTTTTGTTCTTAAAATGTGACATTTCTCTATAACTTTCACGAAATGGGGTAATATGTGTCACAAATGCATAACTATGGGGTGAAAAGTGGAATTCACTCTTTATGGAACAATGAGACTATCATTTTCACATATGAGTATATATATCACCGGGTCTAAAAGTATAAACACATATCACACTTGAACATAAAATGAGTTCTTTTCGGAACAAGAAAGCCTTTGAAAAAAAAAATATTAGAGGAGTGCATTACTCCACTGCCATACCAAATTATTACTCCATTTGACATCATCAAATTAGCTAATGATAGATAGGAAAATGCTCCGTTGAACCTGGGTGCACGTGAACCCAAGTGGGAAATGCATTTTCCACATGTTAAAAAATTCTGACAAAAAGTTTGGGTGTACGTATGCATGTTCCATGTGTGCGCAGGAAGTTTCGCGGAGAAACGACTTTTTATTTGGCCTATGGAAAAAAGACAAAATACGTCACATATATACTGCTATATAGCCCTGCAAATTTTCATTTTTTACGGAGGCAAAGTTAAAAGTATTTTCGTCACGAAACTCATGTGCAGGGCACATGTTTTGCATCACCTATGTATGCAATTTGTGATTTTTGAACTTGTTTTTGCATCAAATACGCACGTTTGGAAAAAGTGGGTTCATATGCCCGCAGGTTCATAATATCCACTCTCTAGATAGATACGTTATGTTATTCCATTGCTGCCCTGACGCATTCCACATGTCATATACTGTACAATGCAAAAGCATCCGTTTATTAAATCACATGTGGGTCCACTTGTGACGTTTATATGTATGCAGTGGGCGCAGTAAACAGAGGTTGCAGCTTGCAAGACATCCAATAGTGTTTCCCCTTGGTAGGATAACTACGCGTTGAAGATTGAAAAACCGAAGCAAGTGATGTTCGTCAGCGTCGACTTTGAATAGATCGAGCCAGTGGAATGCAGACAGCTGGGCATGTGTAGAAATCAAACAGATACCGTATAATAGAATTCCTTCGGCAGTTCCGACGGTCGCTCTCAGTCATTTTTAGAATCAAGACCCAGGGGCCCAGCTTATATTGGAAAGCCAAAGCAAGTTCAATACAACCATCCACTGCAACGAAGGCAGCAAACACAGAGCAGCGCGCAGCAGAGACTAAGCCTACCTACAGCACTTTTTCGAGAGTACGCCAAAAGCGTACTAACGTTTATAGGGGATTACAACAACACTCAGCCAGGGCTGACTCAAAGAAGACAGCAACAGGCAAGCCACACCCACACCAGCCTAAAGCCTACTCTCGCGGCAATCTATCTACCTCACCTGTCCTAGCCGTCATCCAAAGCTTGAACCCGTCGACAATTCTATCTACCAGGACCGTGACCGTGAATTGGCGCCCAACATTGTTGAACAACCTGGCATTCCTCTGCTTCCACAAGCTCCAAGCGATCAGGATAACAAACGTGTCGAAATTCTTCTTGTTGGCTTTGTTGAAGGGTTTCCTGACGTCGAGCCACCATTCCGCGAAACTGTCAGTCATCCTCGGCGCCGCGATGCGCAGCCCAGCCACACCAAAACATCGGAACCACACCTCCCTCGCGTAGACGCACTGCACAAGGATGTGTTCGATGGTATCAAGCTCCTGGAGGCAGGCGAAGCAGCTACTCATCTCATCCTGAAGGCCATGTCTCATGCGCCGATCCGAAGCCCACACACGATGCTGCACTGCTAACCAGCAGAACAGTTTGCATTTGAGTGGGGCATGAGATTTCCAGATGCAGCTCGCCGTGGCGAATCTCATGGCACCATGACAGAGCAACGCATAGGTAGAACTCGCAGAGTACACCTTGTTGCTAGTCCATGGCCAGATGAATCTGTCAGCCACCGAGCTGTCGCGGTGCACACTCTGCACCCGCAGCCACAATCTGACGCACTGCTGCCTGCCCTCCTCACCGAGCACCCCATCCAGGTCTTGAAGCCATGCATTGCCACTCAAGGCCTCCTGGACCGTCCTACTGTTCTTGCGCCGGTGCTAGCAATGTCAAAAACCAGCGGAGCAATCTGTCCCACTGTTTCACCGTCAATCCAACGATCCAACCAAAAAAGAGTCGTGTCGCCCCGCCCCAACTGAAGGTGTGCTAGGCTTCTGAAAACGCCGATCGCATGGTCATCCTTCAACATGGGCAGCCCCTGCCAAGGCCTAGTCGGATCCGTCCTTTTCAGCCACTCCCAACGAGTTCTGAGAGCTAAGCCTTGCAACCTCAGGTTCTTCACTCCGAGACCGCCATATTGCAAAGGTTTGCAAATTTGCTCCCAAGCCACCAGGCACTGACCGCCATTAACGTGGTCCTTGGCGACCCAAAAAAACGCCCGAAGCCAACTATCAATCTCCTCCAGCAACCAGATCGGGGCCTCAGCAATTAGGAGATGATGAATTGGCCGTGCCGTAATGACCGCCTTGATCAGCGTCAATCTTCCTTCCTTGGTGATCCAGCCTCTCTGCCAGGCGGGGATCAGCTTCAGCGCCGCATCAAGAACCGGCTGCCACTCAGATTTGGTCAGCGGGCGCAAAGCCAGCTGCAGCCCTAGGTACTTAATCGGGAACTCAGCGATCTTGCAACCGAGGATGTTTCTGACGCGCCCTTCCTCCCTTGCGCTGCAACGAATCAAAGTAGCTGAGGACTTGGCGTAGTTAACTCTCAGGCCCGACGCCTCCCCAAACAAATTCAGGATCTGACGTATAGCGTGGAGATCTGTAGCTAGCGGCTTAGCGAAAAGCACCACGTCGTCCGCAAAAACTGAAATTCTCTGCATCGGGTTGATAGCTGCAAGAGGGGAGAGGAGCTCATCTCTGACAGCGGCCACCACCATTGCCGTCATAACCTCCATCACCATAACAAAATAAAGCGGCGAGCTAGGATCGCCTTGCCGCAGCCCTCTCCCATGCTGAATGCGTCTGCTTGGCACACCATTGACCAAGACCTTGGTGCTCGCGGTATAAAGCAGCAGAGCCGTCCACTTGAGCCATCGCTCACTAAAACCCATCCTGCGCAAAACCTCCATCAGAAAAGCCCAAGAGACAGTGTCGAAAGCCGCGAGATATCAAGCTTGAGCAACACCCCGGCCTGCCTTCTAGCGTTGATCTTACGGGCAACCTGTCTGACAAGGATAAAATTGTCGTGTAAGCTCCGCCCCTTGATGAAGGCCGACTGATTAGTGCTCACCAAGTCTGCCATCTTCGGCCGCAGTCTATTAGCCAATAACTTGGAGAAAAGTTTGGCAAAACTGTGAACTAAACTGATCGGCCTGTAGTCCCCCACTTCCAGCGCATCCGGTTTCTTGGGGATGAGAGTTATAAGTGCTTGGTTCAGTTTGCCAAAACCTCTACCGTCCCCCACATACAGTTTCAGAATAGCCGCCAAGATGTCGTTCTTGATGATCGGCCACGCCAGCTGATAAAATGCACCACAGAAACCATCCGGGCCTGGAGCCCGGTCAGCTGGCATATCCTTGATCGTATTCCAAACTTCCTCCTCCGAGAAGATCCCATCTAGATCGTGAAGATTATGGACAGGCATGTCGACATTGTCAAGATTCAGAGTGTGGCTGCGGTTCTGAATACTCCCAAGAATCTCGCTATATGCCTGAAAGAAGCAATCTTCCTTGCGCTTCTGCTCCGTGATAAGCTCATCCCCCACCTTGACCACGGGAATAAAACTTTTGATGCGTCTACCATTGGCCACCGTGTGGAACAGCTTGGTATTGGCATCACCATCGCGCAGCCACCGCATCCTGGACCTCTGCCTAGCGATAGTCCTTTCCAACGATGCCAAACCCAGCACATGCAGCTTAAGGGTTTTGCGCAGCCAGGCCTCCCCCGGCGAGAGGCTTCTTCTGTCCTGGGCCTCATCAAAGCGCAAGATGATCGCATGGGCGACAGCAAGCTGGAGTTTCACATTACCCACCCGTTTTTGGCTCCAGGACTGCAAATGCGACGCCGTGTTCCTGAATAGCTCATTCAGCCGTTTAAACGGGTCAACTATAGCAGGATCACACACCCACCCTTCGCGAACCGCGTCCACAAACCCGTCCAACTTGGTCCAGAACATCTCAAATCTGAAGCGCCTAGCCGGCCTATGTGCAGCATTCATCGAAAGATGCAACAAGGCATGATCGGAGACAGAGGAAGAGAGCGCCTGCAAAAGGGAGTCTGGGTGATCAAGATCCCACTCAATCGACGCCAAGGCCCTATCAATCCTCGTCATAGTTGGCGAGGCTCTCTCATTACTCCAGGTGAACAGCCTGCCGTGCATGTAGAGGTCTTTCAGGTTCATGTTGTTAACAAAGTTGCGGAAGCAAGCCATCGCTCTCCTGTTCAAGTTTCCATTGTTCTTCTCCGAGGCATGCAGGATCATATTAAAATCGCCTATGATGAGCCACGGCCCAGCACAAAGCGATCGCCGATCCACCAACTCCTGCAAGAACTGCTGCTTGTCCTCCAAACTCTGCGGCCCGTACACCGCCGTAAGCCACCATCTCTTGAGGTCACGGGTAAAAACCTCGCCGGTAATTGCATGGGTGTCCATGCTAACATTCGCAATGTTAAGCACAGTAGAGTCCCACGCAAGGAGAATACCCCCACGGGTTTGCTCAGCCGGAAGATAAACATACGCATCGAAACGAGGCCCCAAACATTGTGCAACCACAAAGTCATCGATTACAGCCATTTTAGTTTCAAGTAGACAGATGATGTTAATGTTCATCGTGTCTAAAAACTCCCTCGCCAAATCACGCTTCACAGGATCATTGATCCCGCGAAGATTCCAGCTTGCCATCTCGGGATTTAAATGCATTGGATAGCGAGCACAACAATCGGGGCTTGCACGATCAAGCCGTCGCCATCACCAAGCAGGGCGCTTCCTCAAAGCTTGACGGAACCTTCTTGCCGAAGATGGCCGCCAGCGCACGAAGCTGCTGCTCCTTCAGGGGCGAATCAAACACAGCACGAACTTCTTCGAGGCAGGCTTCTTCGACCGCAAAATCGCAAGTGGATATACCCAAAGCCTTCAGCAGCACCGTATCCTGCGGCGACGTTTTCTTCGGAACCTTGCCGATCACCGCACCAGGGGTAGGAGTGGCAGCGACAACGCAGCTGCGCTGAGATCTTCTAGGTGTTGCGGTTCCGGTTCCGCACGCATGCGAGCCGTGCTCTCCAACTCCCTCAACAGAGGCGGTGCCAAGGTCTTGAGAACGCGAGCACAAAAGGCTTTGATGCGAGAGATCGCAGCCAAGTCCTGCTGCTGTGTCTGCACTCCGTCGTCCTCCTGAATTTGCATGTCACTATTGGGGCCAGCATAGGAGCCCTCGAATTCGATCTCAACATTCGGGCCCAACGTGGCTGGGCCACGAAGACTCAGCCCAGCATCGGCCCGCGTGGCTTCATCGTTGTCGCCCGAGAGCGAAACCTGGAAGAAATCGTTCCCGCTCTCCTTCCCGCACTCCTCCGACGCCAAATTTGAAATGGCCGCGCCTGCTAGTGGTGGGTCCTCCTTGCAGGACGAATCCTTGTCGCCATCGAGCTCAGGCACAGACCCCTTTTGCCCCGGTCCAATGAGCGTCGGCGAACCACCAATAGCGACTCCTGCTTTTGCGGCTGCAGACAGGGCTTCTTCCTGATTGGCTGCCCCCGGAGAGAGACAGCCCTTTCCCACCGGCGTGTCATCCTGCCCGTTGGCTGCCAGAGAGACAGGGGCCACGGGCCGTGCTTCCACACCAACCTCGGCAACTGTTGAGACTGGATCCCGCTGCACGCGGGCCCCCGTATCCAAATCGGGATCGACAACCCTTGTCGCGGCGTGAGCACGTGTATGCACGGCCGCCCTTTGACCGGTCCTCGCTGGGCTGCCAGCCCTAGCCGGCCCCACCCTGTCGGCGACAGCGGTGTAGAGGGGTCCAGCGATGGGCGGCATCTGCCAACCGTCCTCCAGCACCAGGTTCGCCGGCGGTGAGATACCACGGCGGCGCTGCCAGTGATCGTGGCCCGAGCTGTCCGCTTGGAAACCACCACGCAGATCCGGCACACCGGCCGTCCAATGACCGGTGCGCGTAGTCCAGTAACCGCCCTCACCACCGAAGCTTCCAGGATCCGGCAGCCCACTCTGGCCGCTCCCCGGCGAGCTCGAACCCAAAGCAGGGTCGTCCAGCAGTACGTACTCCTCCACCCGAGCAATGTGGATGAGAGCTCGGTATCTCAGCAAACCCCTCTCCGTGTCTCTGCCCAGAGGCCGTGGCCTGGCGCTCTCCATGTCGAAGTTCACCGGCTCCGGGATCCACAGGTCACGCTCCGGCGGAATATCATCCATGTTGCTCGTCCAGCCAGATGTCCAAAACGTACCCAGATCAACTCTGTTGGCGGTCTCCGGCGCAATTCTGTCCATGCTGCATGAGGTACCAAGCAGGTGCTCGACAGTTGCGCGCTCCCAGGCGTGCGGCGGGATGCCTTCAATGGCCAGCAGAACGCGAGTGCGCGCAACCCGACGCTCAGCTTGCGCCAATCTTGTCCACGGCCGGAAGAACAGCTTGAAGTCCTCATGATCCACCGACGGCCGCGACATGATCTCATCCCGGTGCTCCGCCGCCCGAAACACGACCAGGAAGTCCTCGGGCTTGAACAGGTGAACTGTGAAGGTGCCACGCGGGATGCCGGCCTTGAGAACCAGAGCGTCTTCCACCTGCTGGCAGGTGACCCACGGTCGAGCACCGCCCACATACACCACCATAGCATGACGAAGCCTGCGCTCGAGCTCGTCCATGCTTGCCGTCCTGGGGATGATGCAAGGCGCAGATCTTAGAGACCCGCGGGAGCTGGATGCTTCCTGCAGCGCCGGCCAAGCTGCCATGGGGTCAGCTGCCTGTGGAGGCGGCGGCGGCGGAGCCCGACGGTCAGCAGGCGCACGACGATCCAGCGCACCAGGCTGCGAAGCAGCAGGCGTGCCGGAACCACGCGCACCAGGCTGAGCGGAAGGACCCCCCCCCCCCCCCCCCCCCCCCCGTTGCGCCGGCTGACCACGACGAGCAACCACGGCAAGGGCTTTGCGACGCAACTCATCCTCGGACTCCGGTCTCCGCGGCCTCTTACAGCCGCCAGAGCCATGACCCTCCTCCCAGCAACGGATACACACCATCTTGTTGTGGCACTCTCTCCGAAAGTGACCAGCTTGCAGGCACTTGAAGCACGCACCATCCATGACCGGCGACACCGGGCGCGGCGGCCTCGCCGCTTGCTGCACCCTCATCTGCTTGCGCCTGCGCCAGAGCGCCTTGCGAGACAACTTAGGCTGCAGCCACACGAGCCGATCTTGGACACGACCGCCAGGCTGCACCGGCGCCGCGGCCGGCGGGACAGGCAGGTCGCGCACAGACACAGGGCTACCTCCACGGGAAGCCGAGGAGCCGACGTCAGACGAGAGGTCCAGCCCAGACACGACCGGCCTCGCCGAGGAAACCGACTCCGGGCTTGGCGGCGGGCTCGGGATGCGCCCCCCAGATCCAGACGGGGAGACATTTGAAGCCGCCAAGGGAGCGGGAGCGGGAGCCGCGCTCCGCGGGACGTGGGTGGCCGACGCCTCCGGAGCAGAGGACGACGGGAAGGTGGGCGCCGTGGCCGGGGCGGCCGGCGGCGAGGGGGTCGCGCGTGAGGCGCTGTCGCGGGAGCTCATCGTTTACACACAAATAGTTTTCCTACCTACAGCACTTAAGCATAAAGCTAACTGGCAGCATAAGTCTCAGAAAACGGCAACACAGGCCACTAGACGACCAGCAAAGAGATAAAGCGAAAACATCAAAGCTTAACACAGAAGCAACTCGACATCAACGCCTAAGGACTACCACCAGACGGAGGAGAGTGTAGACGCGCAGCAGCTTCTCTCCAACGCCGAGAACACCAAGATCACCCAACTCCAGCACGCGTGACGCCATTGTTCTGCTGGAGCGACGAAGTGATCCTGGCGATGATCATCTCAGATAAATGCAGCTTTTTTGAAGCCACCAACGGCCTCCATTGCTGCAAAAAGGACAGAGCTCGGTAAAGAGGAACAATAGGATTCAGCACAACCTTATTGTTAAACACTCTATCATTCCTGGTAATTATTGGATCGCATGCTCTAGCCAATTCTCCTAAAAGACCGATCTGATTGGAGAGACTAGACAATTGTATTTCAACACCCCCCCTAACGTCTAGGCCATTGGGCATTTTTCTAGACGCACATCTAGGCTCATTGGCGGGAGGGGCTAGCTTGCGCGCGCTCGATGGAATCGATTCCATCGCGCGGTTTCCGACCAGGCGTTTTAGCTAATTAAGGAAAGGTTACGTACGTACATGTAACCTAATTAGGAAACCTCCTATTCCCTTTACGTGCAGGTTCTGCCAGGCTGGCTACCATCCTGTCACGCTACTATTTCGTGTGCGCGCGGCGGGAACTACTCTCTTCCGGTTTTCCTATTCTCTTTTGACGCGCACAGGCTATATTTGAAAACTTGATGGCATTTTTTACTGAATCTACACTATTCCCTTTTTTTGCAGAAAGGGAATTATGGGAAACAATTTTTTTGAATTTCCATCGAAAATCTGGATGCAAAATCAATTCCCTTTTTGGGCAAAGGATATTTTAGGGTAAAAAAATGGGAGGGAGGTAATAAATTCCACTTCCAACTAGTAGAATTTTTTTATTCAAATAAAGAACTCCACTTCCAACTAGTACAAACTATTCCCTTTTTGACTGAGATTAAGAGGAAACAAAATTTTGAATTTCCATCGAAAATCTGGATGCAAACTCTCTGACTTTTCAGCGCGCGCCAAAAAACCCGGTGCTAAATTTTGGTAGTCGAAACATAAACAATTCCCTTTTACACGAAAAACAAAAAAAGACTAGATTTTTTTACTACAACCCAATGGATAAATCAATTCCCTTTTTGGGCTAGTGGTTTTTTAGGGTAAAAATAAATGGGTGGGAGATCGAAAAATCCCACTTCCAACTAGTCTAATTTTTTTGGAACAAATAAGAGCTACCACTTCTTACTAGTATAATTTTATTAAAGAAATAAAAATCCCAATTTTTCCTAAAGGGAAAACAATGATACACCAAAATGAAAAACAATTTGATTGGCCACTAATAAAAAAGAACTATTAGCAAAAACATCACAATCCGATTACTAAAAGAACAACAAACACTCACTGTCAGTCAAAAAAAGACCAACCTACCTTGATGGCAGAACAAAAAACTTGTTGCTGCAAAAATCAATTTGCCTTGCTTTTAAGAAGAAAAAAGACAATAAACTATAAAAAGCACAATGGATAAAACCACTAACAAAAAAGAATGGATCGAGCATTTATTGAAAAGACATACCTAAAATCAACGAGCGGAACAATACATGACAGTCCACTGACAGAAAAAAGAGTATGAACTACATTTTACAACGAAAAAGTCATGAAAAGGGTGATTCTAGTTCATACAACTTATTCAAAATGTCTGATCATATAAATCAAAACAAACAAATTAAAGGCAGCGACAAGGTGGATACTTCAGATCATGTCGAAAAAGATGCTCCGGTAAGACCCATGTCACTTAGCACCGATACAGCGGCCAGCATCAGCCAAGGAACATCCTCATTAATTTCCCTAGTGAATCCAGTGCTTTATCAGTATTATAAAAACTTGGCGGCATAAAAAGTGTGATATCATAGTTATGACCGAAAGTAAATGCACACTTTTCTCATGTACCTGTCGAATATTCCAGGTAATCTACTGTAGTTGGCAGCAAGCCCGTCAAGAACACGAAGCAGCATATAGAAGTTCGTTACGAAGCTGGATCAACAAAATAGCTTGTCAATTGAGAAGCCAACTGATTTGGAAATTAAAAACTACAAATAAACCAGATGCTACTGACTCCAATTTTGCTCACACACAATATCAAAGCATATGACCATGAAGCATAAACCCATGTGTGCCCAAAATTTGCATCACGTTTATCAATAGGGTCAACATTATTTGAAAGAACCTTTACTTCTAATTCTAACAAGGTACAAAACTACTCTACTATTGAGAAGAAGCTAGGTGTTAATTTTATATGTAGTCTCTTTCGGCCTGACATTACTTTCTTCCTGCAGCCACTAGAGAAAGACATTGGTACAACACAGATAGTTGAGTATGATCAGAGGCCTGATGTCTTCCCGCAACCACTAAATGGAAATACACTGCCGTAAAGCACTTAGGTATTTTATCAATAATTACAAAAACTAAAAAGAATACATAGCAGATAAGATAAAAAAGGAAAGACATTTAGCAAGAGAAGTTGCAAAAAAGAAGGGATAAAATGGCTTACACTCACATGTTTGGCCAGTCTGCGAGTGTAGATATTGTTTCAGTGCTAGCCATCAAGCACAACAGCCAGATAATGCATCCTTAGCAGCAGATGGCTTGCATATTGATGGACCATGGGAGTATCGGCAACATCTGATGAAGGTCAAAAATGAAGGAAGTAAGTCATCATTCATCCATAGCCGCCAACAACAGAAGGAAAAGAAATGGACCACATGTTAACAAATGACTACCCATCTGTCCAAGTAATACATCATTGGCAGCGGCCACAGACTCATTCCAAAATGATGGACCAATCTAGATACATATGTTCAGCTAAGGTTACCAACACACTATATTTTGAAGGACCATGCTCTATAGGTAATTGTTATAAACCTAGTAATTATGGAGTCGCCCAGGTGTTAAATAGTTATTAACACGAAATTGATTTATTTACCATAATTTATACTTTATAGGTAATAGTTACCAGACGCATATCATACAAGTAATCGGCTAATGATATTAAAAGGTTTATTACCAATACTATAACACACAAGTTACCGAGATCAGGTGTTCACTTAAGCATTTATTACCAATAGTATAGCCTAAAAGTAAACGATGGGGGAAAAACTAGTACTAAGTTACCATTCCCATATCAAAACAAAAATATCAAAGTCAGGGGTTCTTGAAAAACAACGTCATTACCAACACTATAGCATACAAAGTTACCGATGAGAAGCGACTATTAAAGATGTTACCAAACGCATATCATACAAATTATCAACCAGGATGATAGTGAAAACGTTTATTACCAAGGCTATAGCGCACAAGTTATCGAATGTGGGGGTTTACTTGAGGATTTATTACCAATACTATAGTTAAAAGATAGCCAATGGGAGAAGAACTAATATTAGTCATCGCATGGCAAACAAATTATCAAAAAGCAAACATGAAAGTATCATTACCAATACTATATCATACAAATTATCAATGAGAAGCAACTAGTACTAATTACCGGTCACATAACAAACAACTTATCAAGTGTGGGATAATTCATCATTGTTTCCAACACTACACAAGTAATAGTGAGTTGGGATTTAGTGGAGCATATCTACAGGTGTTACCATACGCGTATCTATAAAGTTATCAACCATGTAATACTAAGCATTTATTACCATGGTTATATCATACAAGTTATCGATGGTGGGAGCGGGTGGCACTTGAGATTTATTACCAAGCCTAATATCATAAAAGAAATCAAAAAAAATGAGAAACAATCAGAAAATAGGCAACAAGACGCATGGAAAAACAACTTATTAGGGTTTAGGGTATACTTGATGAACCATTACCAACACTACATCATATAGATCACCAATAAACAATACAACTAGTGAAAAAAATGTTACCGGACGCATATCATACAAGTTATCGACCAGGTGATACTAGAAGATTTATTACCAATACTATAGCACACAAGTTACCGAGATCCGGTGTTTACTTAAATTTATTACCAATAGTATAGCCTAAAAGTAACCGATGGGGAGAAAACTAGTACTAGTTATCATTCCCATATCAAAACAAAGATACCAAAAGTCGGGGGTACTTGAAAAAGGGCGTCATTACCAACACTATAGCATACAAGATACCGATGAGAAGCGACTAGTAAAGATGTTACCATACGCATATCATACAAGTTATCGACCAGGTGATACTAGGAGGTTTATTACCAATACTATAGCACACCAGTTACCGAGATCGGGTGTTTACTTAGGCATTTATTACCAATAGTATAGCCTAAAGTAACTTATAGGGGAAAACTAGTACTAGCTACCGAGATAGTGTGTTTATTTAGACATTTATTACCAATAGTATAGCCTAAAAGTAACCGATGGGGGAAAACTAGTACTAGTTACCAATAGTATAGCCTAAAAATAACCGATGGGGGAAAACTGGTACAAGTTAGCGAGATCGGGTGTTTACTTAGGCATTTATTACCAATAGTATAGCCTAAAAGTAACCGATGGAGGAAAACTAGTACTATTTACCAATAGTATAGCCTATTAGCGAGATCGGGTGTTTATTTAGGCATTTATTACCAATAGTATAGTCTAAAAGTAACCGATGGAGAAAAACTAGTACTATTTACCAATAGTATAGCCTAAAAGTAATCGATGAGGCAAAACTAGTACTATTTACCAATAGTATAGACTAAAAGTAACCGATGGGGGAAAACTAGTATAAGTTAGCGAGATCTACCAATAGTATAGCCTAAAAGTAACCGATGGAGGAAAACTAGTACTAGTTACCAATAGTATAGCCTAAAAGTAACCGATAGGGGAAAACTAGTACAAGTTAGCGAGATCGGGTGTATATTTAGGTATTTATTACCAATAGTATAGCCTAAAAGTAACCGATGGGGGAAAACTAGTACTAGTTACCGAGATAGGGTGTTTATTTAGTCATTTATTAGCAATAGTATAGCCTAAAAGTAACCGATGGAGGAAAACTTGTACTAGTTACCAATAGTATAGCCTAAAAGTAACCAATGGGGGGAAAACTAGTACAACTTAGCGAGATTGAGTGTTTATTTAGTCATTTATTACCAATAGTATAGACTAAAAGTAACCGATGGAGGAAAACTAGTACTAGTTACCAATAGTATAGACTAAAAGTAACCGATGGGGGAAAATTAGTACAAGTTAGCGAGATCAGGTGTATACTTAGACATTTATTACCAATAGTATAGACTAAAAGTAACCGATGGGGGAAAACTAGTACTAGTTATCGAGATAGGGTGTTTATTTAGACATTTATTACCAATAGTATAGCCTAAAAGTAACCGGTCGGCGAAAATTATTACTAGTTACCAATAGTGTAGCCTAAAAGTAACCGATGGGGGAAAACTAGTACAAGTTAGCGAGATCGGGTGTTTACTTAGTCATTTATTATCAATAGTATAGCCTAAAATTAACCGATGGAGGAAAACTAGTTCTAGTTGCCAATAGTATAGCCTAAAAGTAACCGATGGGGGAAAATTAGTACAAGTTAGCGAGATCTACCAATAGTATAGCCTAAAAGTAACCGATGGAGGAAAACTAGTACAAGTTAGCGAGATCTACCAATAGTATAGCCTAAAAGTAACCGATGGAGGAAAACTAGTACAAGTTAGCGAGATCTACCAATAGTATAGCCTAAAAGTAACCGATGGAGGAAAACTAGTACTAGTTACCAATAGTATAGTCTAAAAGTAACCGATGGGGTAAAACTAGTACAAGTTAGCGAGATCGGGTGTATACTTAGTCATTTATTTCCAATAGTATAGCCTAAAAGTAACCGATGGGGGAAACTAGTACTAGTTACTATTCCATATCAAAACAAAGATATCAAAGTCAGGGGTACTTGAAAAATGGCGTCATTACAACCACTATAGCATACAAAGTTGCCGATGAGAAGCTACTATTAAAAATGTTACCAAACACATATCATACCAATAATCACACAGAATAATAGTGAAAACGTTTATTACCAAGCCTATAGCGCACAAGTTATCAAGTGTGGGAGTTTAGTTGAGGATTTATACCAATACTATAGTAAGGTAACAATTGGGAGAAGAACTAATATTAGTTATCAGTCGCATGACAAACAAATTATCAAAAAGCATACTTGAAAGCATCATTACCAACACTATATTATACAACCTATCGAAGAGAAGCAGCTAGTACTAATTACCGGTCGCATAACAAACAGCCTATCAAGTGTGGGATACTTCATCATTGTTTTCAGTTATCGATGAGAGAGAACTAATAAGATGAGAGAGTAATAAGATGTTACCACTCAGCAAACAAGTTTTCATGTGACCATTTATAAACCATACAGTATTGTCAAAATTTTGCAACCAGAAAATATTTGAGAATACTAACGACACACATACCAATTCAGTTAGCCTTACTATATAGTAATCACGAAAAAAGCAATCATCCAAATAAGCACAACATATATGCTAATGATAATTTCACGTGTGAAGCTAATGACATGAAAAGGCCATACATTTCTGTTCAACAATATTTTGAAGTGGCTTGAACACATTAAGGGGTCTCCTTGTTCCAATAATCTGCAAAATAATAACACAAGGTTACCACTTCACAAAAAATGCAAAAAAAGAAAAACTGTGACAAAATGGTATAGTAGAAGCACACAATTTGACTTGACCCTGCTAAGACCAGCTAAATAAATCACAGTTTCGACAGTCCTACCGGCACCACACATCCCACTTAGTGTTCTAGATCAGAGGTAAATATTAAGATGCACCCGAGGAAAGAAAAAATACATATAAGCATCTTTCATGTTCAGCCCACACTTCATATTTTAAAATATAAGTTACAAAAATGTATTCCTATATAATTTGAAAATGGAGGGATTATAGACCTATAAAGGACTAGTACAGTGTTACCGATGTTCCTGCTATTTTAGTAACAACAAATATTCAATTGGAAGATCAAATTGACATTGTCATTCCAGATAACTTCCGCTAAGCACTCCCTTATCAACCACCCTATCCACCACAAGGCTAGTGTCTTTCAAACATTTGACACCAAGACTGTCAACCAATATTCTGCATTTATTGTGATTAAGAACACGATCAGATCAATAATCATTTTGTAAAATACAGAATAACCTTCTAACAGCAATAGCAACATGTAGTTTCGACGTCCCTACTTACCTTTCAGTAGCCTTGTACATGTTATTTACTGCTGGGTTGTCATCTGAACCGAAAGTGATTTGTCCTTCTGTGTGAATTGTTTCTATAGAAGAAACACTGATATTGGTCTATTATAATTTCCGAACTAACCACACACAAAAAATGATCCAGCACTTGGTCACCACGCTAAACTCTCTGACGACACGCGCTACACCGACATTGCTCAGTTTAAATGAAGGCGATAATGGCAAGCCAAAACCAGCAAGTGGAGTGGAGTTGAGTTGCCACGGTCACCAGCTGAACTGAACCATACATCTACCTCCCCTCGACACTCCGCTCTGCACCTGATACTCCGATCAGACAGACAAGCAGCAGCTCCAGCAATCCAAATAATCCACACATAATTAATCACACACACAAAAAAAATTCGGCTAAGTTAGGCAACAGCTGTACAGCAACCAGCCAACATCACGAATGAATTATATCTTCTATATGATGAATAAACACAGCAGGGACCAGAGCAAAAAAATTGGTGACCGGCGGAGCGGTTAGCAGGCATATCTATAATCTATATCCTACAATCGATCGAGCTTGGCGAACTATCCTACAATGGCAGAGTCTGCATCTTTGACATGTCCCCTCGGTGCCAGGTCCCAGCACAAGAATGAACAAGGAGGGTCATCAAACCTACAATGCTAATTCGAGCAACTCCATGATGGTTTCGAGCCTCCTAGCAAACAAATCGACCCAATCAGAACGCAAACTGCATCACAAATCTCTTGTATGAAACATCCTCATCTTCCAATCTCCTCACAACCACTAGATCGAACCACTCCATGGTGATTTCAGCCTCCTCCACGCCCATCTTCTGCTGGCCCTAGCGTGAAGGCCGTCCTCCACCGCCACTCCTCGCGTTGCTCACCCGCCGCCGCCGACCGCTCCGGCTGCTCCTCCCGCCGTTGACCTGCTACACTTCGCCAGATCTGGACGTGAAGTTGAGGAGGCGGTGGTGGTCCTCCTCGCCCACCTAGGCCGTGCGCCGTCCAGCCATCAGCACCGGCAGCGGTGGTTGGAGGATCGCAGGTGGCGTCGGTGGTTGTAGTAGAGGATGTGGTGGCGATGGTTGGAGCAGGCCGGAAAAGGGAAATGGGAAATAGTCCTGGTTGCAGCCGGCCGGGAATGGAAAAGGAAGAAAAGGCCGACATGCCAAAAAGGGAATGGGAGGAGCGCACCGCGCGGTCGAAAAGCGAGCGAGCAGTCGCGCGCTCGTCAAATAGCCGTTTCGCTCATTGGCCTAGTACGTGGATCATTGGATCTTTTTAGGGAGGCCGCAAATATTTATTTTAATACTGCGTTGGCTGGGATTTGAACTCGAGACCTTTTGGCTCTGATACCATATTGGATCGCATGCTCTAGCCAATTCTCCTAAAAGACCGATCTGATTGGAGAGACTAGACAATTGTATTTCAACAGTAATCCAAAGAGCCCAGGACAAGGCCGCAAACCAGAACCACACTGGCGCAGCATTTCCACATTTGTTCAGAAGAAAGAGTTCAGTAAACTCTTTCATGGATCTCGGTATACACTCCATCCCAAAACAGTCTCTAATGATGCACCAACAATATCTAGATACTGGACAATTGAAAATAATGTAATCCGTATCCTCAACCTCTCCACATGTCACACAATGAATCGAACCCGGCCAATTTCTACTCACTAATTCAGCCGCCGACTGGAGACGTCCTCGGACACACAGCCACATAAAATTCTTGATTTTTAAAGGGCAACTCGTTTTCCACATTTTCATCAGTCCCACATCAGCTTTCCCCGGATTTAGAATAAAATCATATAACGATCTCACCGTAAATTTACCAGATTTCTCCAAATTCCATTTCACTACATCATCAGAATCTTTTAATTGCACCCCAGACACTAAATTATTCAGCTCAATCCATTCTTGCACCTGTACAGGATCAAAAGACCTACAGAATGTAAGGTTTAACCCACCCATACGGAGTGCATCTGCCACCGTAATATCCTTCTGCTCACAACACTCAAAAATAGCAGGAAACAAGCATTTTGTCGGGCATTCCCCAAGCTATACATCCAACCAGAAAAATACTCTCTTTCCATTCCCAATTTCATAACTGGAGCCCCGTTTGAACCAGGACTTCACAGTATGTAGCCCTTTCCAAAACTAGGAACCACCAGTCCCTTTAGATTGATAAAAACCACCATCACCCATGTATTTCCTACGCAACAAATTACAGCTAAGATCGTTTACCCCACTCTCCAGTTTGTATATCCATTTGCTCAGTAAGCAAATGTTCCTGATCCTGGAGTCAACAAACCCCAGCCCACCAAACTTTTTCGGTTTACACATTTCATCCCATTTCACCATATGGTATTTTTTTTTATTGCCCACCCCTTCCCAATAGAAACGGGCTCTAGACATATCCATCTTATAGTGATTACCCTCATAAAGCAAATAGAACCCCATCGCATACGAGGGGATGCTATCTAAACAAGAATTTATAAGAATCGACCTAGCACCAGAGGATGCCATAGAATTAAAACCTACCTCCAGACGTTTATCCACTTTTTTAGGAACAAAAGCCAGATCTTTAGCCATCAATTTATCACAGCTAACAGGTAGCCCCAGATATTTAAGTGGAAAAAACCCCACCGAGCAGTTAAAAGCTCTGGCTAACGTCAGCAAGTCTTCCTGACTCAAACCCACCCCAAAAACTTCACTCTTTTGATAGTTGATCTTTAACCCAGACATTTCCTCATAACAGTATAGCAAGAACTTAGTTGCAGCAAAACTTTCCACATCATTTTCTAATGACGGTGGCTCTCAGTCATTACAGACGAAGTTTCTTCTACACATTCTACTAGCGAGAGAAATGGAAAATTTTTGAAGCTAGATATGCTCATTCGGGATTTCGCGTCCGCCACCGAAAACTGAGGAATATTTTGCGCAAAGGGGTCGACTATCGTCTCCTAAATCGTTTGAGTAGCTGGAAGAGTAAGCTCATGTCCAGCTCAAAAAAAAAAAAGAGTAAGCTCATGTCGTTTGAACGCTGCTCGCTCTCTCCCCGGACGAGACGCCAACGATGCAGAGTAAAGGGCGGACAAGATCTTGCAGTGGTTCAAGTACGACGTCGGGCTGGACAGAATCAGGGTGCTATATCTATGCTTCCGACGCTTCGTGTTCATGAACTAGAAAAAAAGAGAGCCTGATGCTTTTGCTGATAAGTTGAGTGGACTGTTTTTCTGAAGGAAACATATGAACTTTCCTACGACAGCGAATGTCATATATAGATATAGTACATCGGCACATCGACTAGCGGTTCTCAGCTTCTGCCAGCGACGAGCTTTTGCTGTTGCAGATGCTGCTGATCCCGCTGCGACTGGAACGCGGACGCCTTCTCCTTGATCTCCTGGAAGGCGCGCATCGTGTCGCCGTCGAATCCACCCGCAAACTGCACGAAATGATAAGATTGAGTGTCGTGTAGAGATATCCGATAGCGTGTATGAGCAAATGAATTGAGCATCGTGTAGAGATATCCGACAGCGTGTATGAGCAAATCAATGAAATTGTGATACCTGGTGAACTCTGAAGGCGAATCGGACTCCCTGGAGCATGAGCTCCACTTCGTCGGGGCCGCCTTGTGTGGCCTCCAGCTCCGAGGAAACCCGTCCCTGGTACTTCCGTGCTAGCTTCACCGACTGGATTTTGAGCTGCAAAATACAGACTCATCTTGTTATTGTAATGCCATTTTATTCAGAGAAACACTAGAGGTGACCATTAGGAGATCACAGCATCACACTGCAGGCATTTGCACATTATCCATCAGAATCATGTGATGTACAGAAAAGAAAATTGTGAAAGTTAATCTACAGAAAAATTGTATCTGCTATCTAGAAAGTGAACATATGTCTTTTTCGAAAAGAGTGAACATATGTCTACCACCAGATATGCAGACCTGTAGTCTTTCTTAGTCTCAGTTTCCATGGCAACAAGAAAGCAGATGACCAAATTCCAAAGGAAATAATTGAGTGTTGTAGCTGTTAACTGAGGGGCACTTTCATGAAGACTGTGAAGACCTTAAACTTTGAGCTATGACTAGTACCAGAAAATAAACTTTGAGCTATGACTGTGAATCCCTACCTCGTGCACTCCATACAGGGGCTAGGTTCTAACAACAAATTAAGCATGTGCAAATGATCATCTTATTACTGGAAAAAGTAGCCCAGTACCAGAAAATAAACTTTGAGCTATGACTGTGAATCCCTGCCTCGGGCACTCCATACAGGGGGGCTAGGTTCTAACAACAAATTAAAAATGTGCAAATGATCATCTTGTTACTGGAAAAAGTAGCCCAGTACCAGAAAATAAACTTTGAGCTATGACTGTGAATCCCTGCCTCGGGCACTCCATACGCAACAAATTAAAAATGTGCAAATGATCATCTTGTTACTGGAATGCCATTTTGTTCAGAGAAACTGGTGTTGACTGTTGGTAGAGCACATCGCATGCACTTGCAAATAATCCATAGATACAAGCTCATGTAATTTACACAGCTTTTATTTGCGAAATTGATCTACAGAAATATTGTATGTGCTACTGCTAGCTAGGAAAGCCAACATTGTCTACCACCAGATATGCCTTGCTTAGTTTGCAAGGCAATTAAAAAGCAGATGCCAAAATTCTAAAGGAGACAACAAACTGTGGTAGCACTTAACTGAAGGGCAGTTTTCAGGAAGTTTGTCAAGACATTTACTTCATACATGATCAAAATATTAACGCAGTAGTAGTAAGAAACTTTGACAATGATTGGAACAGCCCTACATTGTGCATTCCATACAGGGGGCTAGGTTCAAACAACAACTTAAGCATGTCTAAAACGATAATCTGTCATGTATGAATTTACCTGACTGACGATTCCGGTGTCCTGCATCCACTCCCACGGGATCTGGTAGCCGCGGTACCGGTTCATCGCGCCATCACGCACACGCCCAAGGCTGTACACTCCGTGCTCCAACCTGCCAACAACCATACAGATGATGAGCACAAGAGGTAGCTCACAGGTAGACGAAGGACATGAGGAGGATGCCATACTTCTCGAATAGGGCCTGCATCTTCTTGAGAGCAGAAGAGCAGTTCTGCCTCGGATCGTCGCAGAACGACGCCACCTCCGCCTCGACCTTCTTCAGGTCGCGGTACCCGAACGCCGCCTCCCGGAGCGCGTCCGCCTTCTGCTCCGGCCAGTCGAAGTGCTTGAGGACCGCCCGTTCGTCCACGTGGAGCAAAGTTGAAAGACATGATCAGTCACGCACTGCTCTGCAAGAAGCAGAATTTTGGCTACAGAGAGCAGAATGTCGCCACTCGGCACTCGCCAGCGAGATTATTACCAGGCGTGAGAGCTCGACGTCGATCCATTTGACGAAGGTGACCACGTCGTCAATGTCGGCGAAGGCCGCGCCTTCCACCTCCTTGATGAGGAACCGGATGAAGTCGCCCTGCCTCTCCACGTCTGATCTGATCTGCAACATCCCCAACCAAACGCATCAAAAAGTTCGTCAGATTTGGATATTTTTCACATCAAGTGAAACGAAGCAAGATCAGGAGCTTCAGCCGAGTGTAAATGGAATGAACGAACGGAAGCAGACATTTTGAAATTATCCTGGGTTCAAGAGAAGTTGGCGCGAAGCAACGGTGCGATCTGGGTCAAACTTTATCTCGCTCCAACGGCTAGTAGACACAGGTCCGCGACGCTGTGCTCCTGCCCACGAGCATACAGTGGTAGCTATAATATTTGAAAAGGAAGAAGAAAGCTTCACTGGTCACTGAGCCCGGCGGGCCCCAGGTGCCAGTCTGACAGGAGCCACTTTGGATGCTATCTATGCCATGCCTGCACCAAGCTACCAGACTACAATTGTTATTTGCTCTTATTTTTTGTTGTTCCTAGCTACAGATTGTCCTTATCTTATTTATTCCTCCTGACGATGGATTGCAAAATTCCAAGAGAAAGAATTGTGTGCAAGGAGTGGGTTTCTCCATGGAATACGGGGTGGTGAACTCGAGAAAGAGAACCTGTATCGTATCTGTATGTTGTTGGCGTGTGTGCGTGCACAGGTCACGCACCAAAAGTGGATTACTTTCTGGTGCTGTGTTCTTTCCTCTTTGTTCAGTAGCGCAGCAGGCAATCACTATTATCGGCGATTGATTTGTTTCATCCAACTAGTTGGCAGGTAGTTTTTGTAATTGCCTTTTTTTGTTTGGAGATTTTATCAACATGATGTTGGTGATCTCAAATCCAACAATATAGGCCTATATCTATACTATTATTACAAGTTTTAGAGTACTTGGTAGTTTTAACAACCGTTCATCTACTCTAATCGAACGGTGATAAAATTAGAGCTACCAGAAACTACCAGATTAAAAGAACCCGAAACTACCTGAAACTACCAATATTCTTTTATTTTAATTGAAAGTAAAAGGGTATTTAGATAAATTCGGATCAATGGCCCCACCGTCTGATTTATCCCCTTTATATCTCACTCTCTCCCCTAGATGGGGGCCTCCCAGCTCAGGAGATCGCCGGCGCCGCGGCAGCAGCTGTTTGTGGGCGCCATCGACGTGCGACGTGTCGCCCCTACTCGTCTTCTTGCTCGAGTCCAAGATGGAGGTCGTCCCCTCGCTCGCATCTGCCTCCGCTGTCCTCTGCCCGCTTGCATCCGCTGCCGCATCAATCGATGGCAAGGCCCCATCACCTCGTACCACCGATACTACGACCCCCCACTCCACTGCCTCCCTCATCGAAGCAGAAGGAGCCGACGAGTCCGGCTTAGCTGATTGCTGCCGAACGGCCGGCGAGGCGGTGAGTGTACTGATGCAACGGAACTTCTTCCGTCTTCGGCGAGGCGTCCAGACCTCGAGCAGAGCCCGCAGCAGGGCCACCTGCCGTCTTCGGCGTGGTGGTAGCCCGAGCCTTTCCTATCTCCCAGTAGTGTCAGTCAGGCTGATTTTGTGCCAGGCGAGTGGGCGGTGGTGTGGAGGTACTGGGTCGTCGGCGCCACCGCCCACCGTATTTCTGATAGTACAGTTTTTCAGCTAGACAGCGAATTGCTGTGATGTTCTGCTTTTGCTTTGCTCCAAAAGATGAGTTTCTGGGTCGAGGACGAGTAACTCTTCGACAAATGACCATAATACCCAGAGTGATTAAACTTAATTTTCTGCTTGATGATTTGAGGGCTGTAATAATTTATGAGGGGAAGATTAAAATCAAACGGCTATAATAATTTAGGAGGGGAGCTACCTGAAACTACCGGCGGTAGTTTTCCAAGCACCGTAAAAGAGCTCTACTATTATATACGAGTTGGTACGTCACTTTGCCTTTACATTTGCCTTTGCACTTTGCATTCATATGGAGCGTTCAATCACCCTCAACATCACCGCACCGTCCGATGACATTTTTTTCCCGATTGTTGCCCCTGCTTGTTAGCGCTAAATCACGAACAAATCACGTCATTTATTCCTTTCCTACTATTCATTGGCATGCAATCAAATCGCTAATGGGTAATTCATTGCATGTCCCCTGCTCCTTAGCGCTAAATTGGGATTTTTCTTTCCTACACAATCGTACCCAATCAAACAAGTAATTCATTTGCCTTGTTATCAAATAAGTAAGTTACGTCGCCTCATCCCAACTTAGTTGGTGGCCTCCATGGAAATGAGATCGCTGGGAAACATCGAGTATGTCGCCGCCGTCGCTGACACCGTGGCCTTCATAAGAATAATCAGGTAATTAAGTAGATAGGATGCCAAGGAAGCAGTCGTTGACGGTTTCCTCATCTCCGGCAGGCAACAACGCGCACGACAACGAGCCCAGGATCCTCGAGCTTGTTGTCCTCATCGGCCGCCAGCACATCTCCGGCAAGCGCATCTTCCTCGATCGGCTTCTTCCTCAGCCCCAAGGTTGGTCGAGGCCGAAGTTCGGCCGCCGAACTATCCTTAATTCTTCCTTGGTGTTAATATGCTAATTCGTTCGGTTCGTTCTGGATTGGTTCATCTGCTCCTTGAGCTGCGCTGGTCTGGCCGTGTTTGATCTACATGTGTTGGTGCGCCTGAGAAGACCCTCGACGGACTATGACCTGCCGAACTGCTGCGGAAAGAACCGACCCCTGTGTTAGAATTGGGCCCATATGTGAGAGCCCAATAAGCAATTTCAGAAAATCTCAAAGCCCAATTTTGTGGCAGCACACATGGGAGTGGAGTGGGAGCTAAATTTTAGTCCCACATTGCTAGTTGGAGGAGAGTTGCACCAACTTATATAGTGGAGTGTTGTGCTACTTGGTGTGCTTGTGAGAACAGAAGGCTCTCTCCCGCGCGCTCCTCCTCCTCCGCCGCCGCCGCCCGTCACGACGCGCCGCGCCGCGCCGCGGGTTGCGGGAATCTCGCCGAGCCGAGCTCCCACGGTGTACGTGTTAGGGTTCCCCGAACCGCACTATATATTGCTGTGCACTGCGTGCGCCGTTGCGTACTGGACCAATCTTGGTTTTGCCAATCTCGCGCCTTGCGCCGCCACCGTAGTCTACTCCATCCCGTGCACCGGCGAACGGGACAGCAGGTCTCCGGAACCGCTCGTCCTTGTGATCCTGTACGGGAGAGGGCGAATAAGGTTTTTGGGAAGCGCTCCGCACGACTGCTCAAGTTCTTCATCACGGCTCGACTTCCTGGACGATCTCCGGGTCCGAGGGCGACTCGTCTCCAACGTCGTCTTCTTCGGCTGCTACCGTCGCTGCTCCATCGACTTCTTCATCTACTACTGTTCGGTACGTGTGTCACGTTCTGATCTGCTGTTCTACTATGGCTGTGTTAGTAGATGTTTTGCTGCTGTTCATGTTAATTAATACGTCTAGTATTTTCGAGTTAACATGTTAGTAGCTGCTGCGATCATATTTTTATTCTGGAATTAATCATGGAAATTATGCCTAATAATCCAACAATCCAAAAACCTTATTTGTTATAGGCAATTTCCTGAGTTAAACATGGGACATCTATCTGATGCGCTGAGGCCGGACAAGTTTACCGGTGTGGACTTTAAGAGATGGCAGTACAAGACCACACTGTGGTTGCGATCTCTGAAAGTGTTCGAGGCTAGTGAGGGTTTACCTGAAGGAACTATATCTGACGAGGATCAGAACAAGTTCAAGGAAACCAATACTGCCTTTGTGGGACTCGTTCTGAGTGCTCTTAGCAACAAGCTGTTTGATGTGTACATGCACATTACAGATGCCAAAGAGCTCTGGGAGGCACTGAACGCTAAGTTCGGTGTAGCAGATGCTGGCAGTGAACTGTACATCATGGAGAGCTTCCATGACTTCAGGATGGCTAACAACCGTTCTGTAGTCGAACAGGCTCATGAGATACAGTGCATTGCTAAGGAGCTTGAGCACGCTAAGTGTGCCTTACCTGACAAGTTTGTGGCTGGATGCATTATTGCAAAGTTGCCCTCTTCATGGAGGAACTTCGCCACAACTCTCAAACACAAGAGACAGGAGATATCGGTTGAAAACCTGATAGCGTCTCTTGATGTTGAGGAGAAGGCTCGGGCTAAGGACACTGCTGAGAGAGGTGGTGAAGGTCAGTCTAGCGCCAACATGGTGCAGAAGAACTTTCACCATGGCAAGAGCAAGGCAAAGAGCAAGCCTTCCTTCAACATGCCTACCAAGACTACTTCTTTCAAGAAGAAGAAGAAGATGCTGAACAAATCTGAGCTAAAGTGCTACACTTGTGGAGAGCCCGGACACTTCTCTGTGGACTGCCCAGATCGTGCAGACAAGAAAGGGAAGAAGCATGTCAACGTCGTGACCGCTAGCAATGCTGATGGGTACGGTAATTTACCGATTGTGCTTTCAGTATTTCAATCTCCATGTTGGTGGATTGATACGGGTGCTAATGTTCATGTATGTGCTGACATCTCTATGTTCACTTCTTATCAGGTCGCAGATTCAAGCGTCTTAATGGGGAATGGATCACATGCTTCTGTTCGTGGTGTTGGCACGGTAGATCTGAAGTTTACTTCGGGGAAGATCGTGCAGCTGAGGAACGTGCAGCATGTCCCTACTATGAACAAGAATCTTGTTAGCGGCTCCCTTCTATGCAGAGATGGGTTTAAATTAGTCTTGGAGTCCAATAAAGTAGTTGTGTCAAAGTTTGGACAATTTATTGGTAAAGGGTATGAGTGCGGAGGCTTGTTCCGCTTTTCATTATCGGATTTTTGTAATAAGTCAGTAAACCATATTTGTGGCAGTGTGGATTCGGATGCTAATGTTTGGCACTCTCGTTTATGTCATGTTAATTTTGGTTTAATGAGTAGACTTTCCAGTTTGAGTTTAATTCCTACTTTCACCATTGCCAAAGGTTCTAAGTGCCATAGCTGTGTGCAATCTAAGCAACCTCGAAAGCCTCACAAGGCAGCCGAGGAGAGAAACTTGGCACCTCTAGAACTCGTACATTCGGATCTATGTGAGATGAATGGCGTGTTGACAAAAGGTGATAAGAGATATTTCATGACTTTAATCGATGATGCTACTAGGTTCTGTTATGTATATTTGTTGCACACTAAAGATGAAGCTTTAGACTACTTTAAAATCTATAAAGCTGAAGTAGAAAATCAATTAGAGAGAAAGATCAAACGTCTTAGGTCAGATCGTGGTGGCGAGTATTTCTCCAACGTATTTGATGAATTCTGTGAGGAACATGGTATTATTCATGAGAGGACGCCTCCCTATTCGCCCCAATCAAACGGGGTTGCCGAGAGGAAAAACCGCACGCTGACCGACTTGGTGAACGCCATGTTGGACACTGCTGGTTTATCTAAGGCATGGTGGGGGGAGGCTTTGTTGACTTCGTGTCATGTCCTGAATAGAGTTCCTAACAAGGATAAAGAGAAGACACCTTACGAGGAGTGGTCTGGGAGAAAACCATCACTTTCTTATTTTCGTACTTGGGGATGTTTGGCGAAAGTCAATGTTCCAATTCCTAAGAAACGAAAACTTGGACCGAAGACAGTGGATTGTGTCTTTCTAGGTTATGCTCAGCGGAGCATTTGCTATAGATTTTTAGTGGTTAAATCTGAGATACCTGATATGCATGTTGATACTATTTTGGAATCTCGTGATGCAACATTTTTTGAGAACATGTTTCCTATGAAGGATATGCATAGCATTGCTAGAATTTCTTCTGAGATATTTGCTGAACCTAGTACATCTGTTGATCATTCTGAACAACCACTTGTTGAGGAAGTCCTTGAGAAGGATGACAATGAATCAGCTCCCAAGAGGAGCAAGAGACAGAGGACTGAAAAATCCTTTGGTGATGATTTCATTGTGTACCTTGTGGACAATACTCCCACGTCCATTGCAGAGGCATTTGCATCTCCTGATGCTGATGACTGGAAAGAAGCTGTCCATAATGAGATGGACTCGATTCTTTCTAATGGAACTTGGGAATTATCTGAACGACCCTACGGCTGCAAACCTGTGGGTTGTAAGTGGGTGTTCAAGAAGAAGCTAAGGCCTGATGGTACTATTGAGAAGTACAAGGCACGGCTTGTAGCCAAGGGCTACACCCAGCGCGAAGGCGAAGATTACTTTGACACCTATTCACCTGTTGCTAGACTCACCACCATTCGAGTACTACTTTCCCTGGCTGCCTCCTATGGTCTTATCGTTCATCAAATGGACGTAAAGACAGCTTTCCTTAACGGAGAGTTGGAAGAGGAAATCTATATGGATCAGCCTGATGGGTTTGTAGTAAAAGGTGAAGAGAGAAAGGTGTGCAAATTGTTAAAATCTTTGTATGGGCTGAAGCAAGCACCTAAGCAATGGCATGAGAAGTTTGACAGAACTTTAACTTCTGCAGGCTTTGCCATTAATGAGGCTGATAGGTGTGTATATTATCGCCATGGTGGGGGCGATAGTGTTATATTATGCTTGTATGTTGATGACATACTGATTTTCGGTACAAGCATGATAGTGATAAATGAGGTCAAGTCTTTCTGTCAAAGAGCTTTGATATGAAAGATCTGGGACAAGCTGATGTGATCCTGAACATTAAGCTGATTAGGGATGAGAGTGGGATTACGTTAACGCAATCACACTATGTTGAGAAGGTCTTGAGCCGCTTTGGTTATATAGACAGCAAGCCTTCTCCAACACCCTATGATCCCAGTGTGACACTCAGAAAGAACAAAAAGGAAACGAGAGATCAATTAAGATATCTCAAGTGATCGGTTCACTCATGTACCTTGCGAGCGCGACGAGACCTGATATCTCTTTTGCTGTGAGCAAGTTGAGCAGGTTCATGTCTAACCCGGGTATTGATCATTGGCATGCACTTGAAAGGGTCATGCGCTATCTGAACGGTACAATGAGTTATGGGATTCACTATTCAGGGCACCCTGCGGTGCTTGAGGGATACTGTGATGCGAACTGGATCTCAGATGTTGATGAGCTCTACGCCACAAGTGGATATGCATTTATTCTTGGAGGTGGCGCAGTGTCATGGAGGTCTTGCAAACAGACCATTTTGACGAGGTCAACCATGGAAGCAGAACTTGCTGCTTTAGATACAGCTTCTGTTGAGGCAGAATGGCTGCGTGAGCTCTTGATGGACTTGCCGGTGGTTGAGAAACCATTACCGGCCATCCTTATGAACTGTGACAACCAAACGGTTATTACGAAAGTGAACAGTGCTAAGGATAATGCGAAGTCATCAAGACACGTCAAGAGCTTGAAGTCTGTCAGGAAAATGAGAAACTCCGGAGTAATAACTGTTAGTTATATTCAAACAGACAAAAACCTGGCAGATCCCTTTACGAAGGGACTATCACGTAATGTGATAGATAGTGCATCGAGGGAGATGGGGTTGAGACCCGTGAGCGTTACACCATAGTGGTAACCCAACCTATGTGATCGGAGATCCCGTGAATTAGGACCTGGGAAGAACAAGCTAGTGGTTTAACTGAGGAGAGTTATTTTGTAACCCTCTCCGTGGGAAGATGCATAACTCTCACATTCTGTAAGGCAGGTTGGCAATATGCCTTAATGTGTTTCTGTTGGCTATTCGTAGCAAAGGTGCTATCCTACAGAGCGACCTTGAAAGAACACACCTATATGAGTCCGACTGTTAAACGTCGCAGTCTATGAGATTTGGGTGATCTCTAGTAAGCTCATGAAGAGACCAGGGAGTATGACGCATATGCTCCACCCGCGGGGTAGGCTACTGGCAGCCACGTACTGGTTATGACTTTGAGTGAAGTCTATTGGCACCAAACTTGCAATTCAAGGTTCGTCCATTGTTCAAGTTGCTGGTAGATGTAGCTTGAAGCTCTAGGCGGAAGTTCAACTTAACAGTCTCTGCTGAAACACTGGTATATAAACAAGAAACGAGGTTTGGCAAAATCTCTAAATGGGAATTTGAGATCTGGTGGGGGATTGTTAGAATTGGGCCCATATGTGGAGCCCAATAAGCAATTTCAGAAAATCTCAAAGCCCATTTTGTGGCAGCACACATGGGAGTGGAGTGGGAGCTAAAGTTTAGTCCCACATTGCTAGTTGGAGGAGAGTTGCACCAACTTATATAGTGGAGTGTTGTGCTACTTGGTGTGCTTGTGAGAACAGAAGGCTCTCTCCCGCGCGCTCCTCCTCCTCCGCCGCCGCCGCTCGCACGCACGCACGCACCGCACCGCACCGCACCGCCCGCCCGTCCCGTCCCGTCCCGTCCCGACGCGCCGCGGGTTGCGGGAATCTCGCCGAGCCGAGCTTTATTTTTGCAGTCTGGGAAAAACGGTTTGGACGGACGCGTCACAGTTAGTCAGTTCGGGTCGCTCCCGGATCGTGGGCTAGTGTAACCGACCCAAAACGTGCGCGACGTGGACTTGGCCCACGGTGTACGTGTTACGGTTCCCCGAACCGCACTATATATTGCTGTGCACTGCGTGCGCCGTTGCGTACTGGACCAATCTAGGTTTTGCCAATCTCGCGCCTTGCGCCGCCACCGTAGTCTACTCCATCCCGTGCGCCGGCGTGCACCGGCGAACGGGACAGCAGGTCTCCGGAACCGCTCGTCCTTATGATCCTGTACGGGAGAGGGCGAATAAGGTTTTTGGGAAGCGCTCCGCGCGACTGCTCAAGTTCTTCATCACGGCTCGACTTCCTGGACGATCTCCGGGTCCGAGGGCGACTCGTCTCCAACGTCGTCTTCTTCGGGCTGCTACCGTCGCTGCTCCATCGACTTCTTCATCTACTACTGTTCGGTACGTGTGTCACGTTCTGATCTGCTGTTCTACTATGGCTGTGTTAGTAGATGTTTTGCTGCTGTTCATGTTAGTTAATACGTCTAGTATTTTCGAGTTGAACATGTTAGTAGCTGCTGCGATCATATTTGTTATTCTGTAATTAATCATGGAAATTATGCCTAATAATCCAACACCCTGCAGGCCAATTGACGCCGGTCTACATGGCCGCTAGCAAATTTATGGTTGTCATCTTCCACTCCAATGGGCAATGGAGCTGCATCTCAATTTTGTTTGTTTTGCATCTGAGTTAGCATCAGTTGTTACTTCTCAATTCTCGTGGGTTTGGAATTTACCTGTTCATGTTTGTTTAATGTTTTGTTCTGGCCGTATGTTCAATTCAGAGATTCGGTAATATCTGCAGAATTTTATGAAACTAGAGGAGGCACAAAGTAGACTAGAAGAGCAGACCGTGAGGCGTGAGACCACGCTTCCGAGTGTGCTCAGGCCGTAGGAATGAGCTGCAAGGACCTGCAGTCGTTGATACATGATGGAAGACGCTGCAGGGAGAAGATGGCTCATGATACATGTAGCTAGAAGTACCAGGGATATGGCCTTCACATCGAGGATCTTGTTCAGGTTTCACTCTCTTATATTGCTCCTGCAAAACCTATATTTGACATCATGTTCCATGTTGTATATGTTTATTGCTTTTAGGACGGATGTTGTGGTTGATGAGTACTTATCAGAAATTCAATCCGTGCAAGGGATGTAGGTTCCGGACATACGTCTATTGGTGAATACGTCAAGCTATTAAAAGGTCTATCTTAAAGCACTCAAGATTAATTCTGTTGCCGGTATGGCCTGAATAAACCATGTCTTGAATCCAAGTTTGTGTAGACAATTTCATTTATTCTGGCATTACTATTTTTTGAGAGCTATAGATTTCCTGGTGCAGTGGTGTGACCTTTTTTTTCTTGCGCTATAATCGCACGAGAGTGTCTATGCACGTCTCAAAAAATGGTGGGGAAAGAAAGGCTGGACTACATCTTTGAAGGGGAGCAGCCTACTAATCAAAACGTAGTTCAGCCCGGCACGATTGAGAAGCTGGCAAAACTCACGATCAGGTTTGGTCCAGTGATGTTGTGACGTTCCAGGTACTACCATCTCCTGCAACCTTCATAAATCATAATAGATTAGCAAAGAAGACAGCAGTAGTATTGTGCAATGTGATATTCTAAAAAAATAATTCACTGATATGATTGAATAGTGTGAAACATGGCACTTTTAATTCACTGATAATTCACTATTTTTATTCACTGATTTTCGCACTTTTGTCTGTCTTTTTGGGGAAACTTGGTAGAATTGATCAAACTTAATCTAGGCAGCCTGTCACGTTTTCTCGGTTTCATTGTTCATAAGGAAATTAGGGGAGAAGAGCACACATGTATGTATGTAAAAAAAATGGAGTAGCTTGTACAGAGTAATTAGCGTTATGTACACCACAATTTCTTCCAATTGAAGGAAGTTTAGGAACTTTGATGTAACAAGTGATGATTTTTCTTTACAGGTTGAATCATATCGAGAAGAGTTCAATAATTGGAAAGGAGATATACAACTTATTTTATATTTTCTTGAATTGAAGAAAGAATATTTCACCATAGATATATAGGCAACCCTGTCCCATGTTTGCTAGCTTGATCGTAGTTTCTAGAATTTGCCTCAAGGAGATTGTGAAATCATGTGTGATGTGCAACATTGGCAAGTGATAAGTAGAACATTGATTTGGATACTTTGGGTGATATGGATACTTGTGTGGTGTGAGTTGTGTGAAACTTACCCTGAGTCAAGTCGTGGACTTGTGCTCGTACTGGTTATTTGTTGTGTTCGCTTTCAGGTGTTTCCGGAGCTGAGTGAACGCGGTCGATGACGGGATCGAGGGACAAAGCTTGGGAGAAGCTGAGGTCTAGGATCAAGGTCATGCGAGACGTTCGTGCGAAGAAATAATGAAAGTGAAATCTACGATGATCCGGTAGAGCACCGGTTTGTCGTACATGGCTTGTACCGGAGATGTACGGTACTGAAGATGACACTCGACATGTTGGTCGAGGTCCGAGATTCGGAAGACGTCACGAGGAGCGAGGCGTCGCGGGGAAAAAAATATGAGGATGAAAAATGCATTAGAGTGGAGCAGCTCGTGCAGGTATGTGCTAGCTGATGGATCGAGTGCTTGCATGCATGGCAGTAACGATCCATATGCATGCATGCATGGCAGCAGCAACGATGAAGTGCTATCCATGCATGTGCGTGTATTGGCCAAAGGTGAGCTCGCATGTGTGCATGCGGCGCTAGAGGCAGAGGAGGCAGGCGCTGCCAGCCTGCAGGCGTCGAGCAGCAGGAGAAGACGCGAGGTGCAGCTCGCCCAGGGACAGACACGGTCTGTGGTCGCGCGGGAGGCACGCGCAAGTCAGCAGCAGGGTCAGCCGCCAAAGAACAAACAGGGTCTGTGGTTCAGCGGTTCAGCGAACCGGTACGCTACGCCGGCGGAAAAATTATTTCCTAAACCGACTGCGTTTTAGACTCTGTTTTAGGGTTTGCCTAGCTCTTTAAATAGAGAGGCATTGACTAGGTTTTGGGTACGTCTAAGGAGAGGAACTCAGATTTAGATCTAGATTTTTTTGAGAGTTCTTGGATGCTGGCACGCATCTTCTGTAACCGATCGACATCGTGGCAATAAAGTGATATTTGGCGGTGTCATCTTTGGACTTCTTTGATCTTGCTGAAATCTTCATATTAGATCTCTCTAATATTTTGCTACAGGTTTTTCACGAGATCAAGGGAAGTTTGTGGTGCGATTAATCTCTCTTTCTTGCTAATTCTCGAAATTAGGTTTAGATTGATTTTCGCAGTTTTCTGTCAGCCCTTACTGTTTTGATCATATCTTTTGACTCGTAACTCCGATCGAGCTGATTCTTCTTGCGTTGGTTAGATAATTTCCATACCTTTAATTTGAGTATTCAAACGCATTATTTGGTTCAGTAGATCTTGAGATACGAATATTTAACCATCACGAACAGATTAGGGTTTCAGGGTTTGAAAGTTTGAAAAAGTTCTAATTTGCTTCCGCGCAATCATTCACCCCCCCCCCCCCCCCCCTCTGATTGCCTATCTCGATCCCTCAGGAGTACATGTGATGTGAGCTAGAGAAGCCATGTTTTTTGAACATGGAGATAAGGCTGTGGTTCAGCTGGCTAATCAGACGGGGACGATTACTCACGTGTGCCAAAGTCTAATGGACCGCAAGGGTTATTTACAATCTTGGGTGATATTGCATCCAAATGAGGAAAAAATACGATGCTTGGTAGTTAGTAGTTAGGCCTCATTATATCCTTGTCACTGTTCAACGTACAAACAAGTACATAATTGTGTTATAACAGTGGGGAGGTAATTGTTTCGCTCCATTGATGCACAGATATGTCACTTTGCTTCCATGTCTTTTATTTCTTTTCTCAAGTCATGTCCGTTTCAAGTAGAGCAAATCAAGGATGGGAGGAGCGTACGTAAGGCTACAATTCGTTTTCCTCCATGGTGTATGATGGAGGAGACACACATAATGGAGTGAATAAAGATAAATGGTACGTCTAGATATGATTGGTAGAGAGGGCTGCATCGGCAAAACAGAAAACCTCAGGGATGCATTTTCTCGGTAGAAGAACAAGGGCACTGGCTAATGTCCCCGATTCTAATGGCATGCTTGTACTATATGCTTTATGATTTGTTGGCCATTTCACTTTAGGAGATGACTTTGGAAGGAATTATTGTCTCTTTAATTTTCGTGCCTCTTGACTAATTTGGGGCCGTAGCAACGCACGGGCATTCAACTAGTGTTTGTTAAATGCCAGTTTTAAGATTTTCACTAAAGTGGCGACAATTCGTATTTCTGAGGTAGCTCATAAAGTGACTAGACCTACTCAGACTGCCTTTATGCCAGGGCGACATTTCTAGAGGGGGTGGTGGCAGGCCCGGTCCGTTGGTTTTTCGGACCTGGGGCGAAGCAGGAATTTCGGGCCCCTTATTATGAAAATATTTTTTATATGTCTATATAAAATGCTATTAAAAATACTTAAAGTGTAACCAAAAGCAATATTATTCATATCAAATAATGTATACATCTTTGTCGAGGGACGACCTCGGCAATGCCCTCACGTTGAGGACTTGAGTTCGGGGAAAGAGACATGCTGGTGACTTCGAACGGCGTATAAGCAAACAAAGGGCACGAGGACGAGGTTTTACCTAGCTTCAGGCCCTCGATAGAGGAAACCCTACGTGCTGCTTGTCTTCTTATAATGATGAAGGTGATTACAATCTCGCCTAGATGGAGACGAGGTGTTTTGGCTATGGTGGCTATGGTTACTGGATTGCGAGTTGAGTTGCTAGAGGACCTCTCCCGGCCTTTATATACTAGGCCGGGTCCCAAGGTACAATCCTAGTCGGTTACAACTTAGGCTTTCTTGGCGTAGAAGCTTAATCTTTCCTTTAAACGAGTCTCTATCCCGTACGGAGATCACCTTCCATACAGTGCCTGTCTCTCGTTAAGGTATGCCAACCTTCGGGCTTCGTAATCTTTCGAGCCCGGCCACATAGTTTATGGGCCGAGGCCTATGTTTATGTCTTCAAATGTATACGGGGTACATCATACGACATAGTCAGATTACCGTCCCCCCATCAGTAGCACCCGAGTTTCTAGGGGAGTTTGTAAAACTCGCGTGGAAACTCAATCATTTGAGCAATTTGTTATGCCTGTAATTGAATCCAGTATGCTACTGAATCTTAGAGATTTGATTATGTGCCCGGCTGCTGAATGAACGCGACCGGTAAACCTGTTGGAAACACCATAATCTACAGTCAAACTCGAGTCCCCGGGCTCGAATCTGAAAGTTAGGCGTAACTCGACCTGCGCCGCTTGAGGCCTTACCGAGGTTCGAGCTCCTGCTAATTTGTTTATAGCCTGACGCGTCCGTCAGGGATTTCTCGCGAGTGTCTACGCAGTATAAGCTGGTAGAGCGTCGCTTCTATACCAGTGCCTTCAGAGCGGATCATGAGGTCTTACCTACGCGAGTGTTTACGCGGCTTCAGGATCGATCGCGTTGCGAGACCTAGAAAAGGCGAGGGGTCCATCACCTAGTCATCCGAGGGGCTTTTGACCCAGTCGCTCGGCGAGGCTGGCCATCACTCGTATGTATAAGGTGCCACCTTTGTTAAGGTTACCAGCAAATGTATAAGGTCTCAGCTTAATGAACACGCTCCTTAAACAAATTTGGAGCTTCTCCGTAAGCTCCGAGCTTATCGAAGCCCCCTGGCCCATGGGCCTGTAAGCTGTGAGTAGCTTTAGTCTTGACCTTGAATCCTCCAGCTTTGATTATTTTGAGGTGACGAGTACGGATAAGGTCCGACCTTAACCATAACGTTACCTCCCACCTTATGCTGCGTGACGTCAGGGGTGACTATTCACGCACTGAGCTGAAACACTGCGACGCGTGTCAGGATTAGACGTGACGGGCCCACAGGTAATCATAACGGCGGAAGAGATTTGACCGTTCTGTCCGCGCGGGAATCGAGGCGCCTTCCTCGGTTACTTCCCCTTTTTCGCTCTCATGATTAATAACCACCGCTTCATTTTTAACCGAGCAGCGCTGATAACTGACAGATCCTGCCACGTGGCGGGCTAGGTTTCCGATCAACGGCGGAGATAGAGCCCTTCCTTTAGTACTTTTACCCCTGAGGGATTTTGCTTCGTCTCCTCCGCTCAGACGCCCCTGCTTTCCGTTCTCCTTCTCTCCATTGCCGCCGCGCACCAGTTCCACCTGCACACACTTTTCATCCTCCGATCCTCGTCGCTCGATCCCATGGGGAAGAACAGCGGCAAAGCGACCGCTCCACCGGCGGCGCCACGAAGGGCAAGAGAGCCAGAGACACCTCTGAGGCCGCGGCGGCAGAGAAGAAGATGCCCTGTAGCTGGGCGAGGTCTACCTGCTCCGAGGCGGATCTTCAGGAGCTCCGGGTGGCCGGACTCATCCGGAGGACGAGAACCTCGCCAAGATCCCTTCCAGAGAGGTGATCCCTTCTCCCCCTTCTGGTTGGATTGTCGTCTTCCTCGTGTTCTTCTTCCGTGGCCTCTCTTTCCCCGCACACGATTTCCTGCGGGGGCTTCTCTGTGTGTACGGCATCCAGCTGCACCACCTCACACCCAATGCGGTCTTGCAGATCGCCTGTTTCATCGTGATGTGCGAATGCTTCCTTGGGATTCATCCGCATTGGCGGCTCTGGAAGCGTTTGTACAGCGCGAAGAAGCAGGGCGATTATGCTTCTGGGAGCTTTGGCTTCGCCGTCCGCTCCGACATGGACTACTTCAAGTTCGAGAACCTCGACATCACCCAGAACTGGCGGAAGAAGTGGTTTTACATGAAGGACGCTAAGAAGGGGAACCAGTAGTTCGGCCTCCAGCCCTTCAACGTCTCGCAAGCTGCGGTCAAGAGAAGGTCGTGGGCTCACGAGATGATGCCAGGAGAGAAGGCTGTGGTTGACACTCTGCTGGCAAAGCTCAGAGGGGTCCTTTCTCAGCTGGACATGAAGGTCTTCGTCCCCCATCTGATCACACTCTTCATAAGGCGCCGGGTTCAGCCACTCCAAGCTCGAGCTCATGGGCTGTGGTTATACACTGGTCCTTTGGACGAGACGCGTTTCTCGCGAAAGGATTACCCTGCCAAGGAGCTTGAGCAGAAGCTGATGAAGGTGATAAAGTTGAAGCTTGGGGAGCAGTTCGAGGAGAATCCTAAGGTTAAGCCTTACGGAGAAGGCGAGTGGGTGGATGAGGTAAGCTTTATCCTGCACTTCTTATTTCTGTGTGCCCAACTTGCTTTGTTCACAAACTCGAGCATCTTCTACTTCTAGGATCACGAAGTCATCGACTACCTTCCCCCACGGCCAGAAAACCTATCATCTTTGCCCGATGCATCGAACCTCTTCAAGGTTGAGGGCGAGGCTGAGTCTTCGCACATTATTTCTGTTGCTGCAGCAACAACTGAGGATGAAGACGAAGCTGTCTCCTCCTTGAAGCGGCAGAAGAGGTTGACTCCTGAAGACTCAGGTAATTCAACTTCTTCGCTTCCCAGCTTCAGGGATCCATCGGACCACCTTGCGGATGCTGCCACGGGGGGCGACACCTCTAAGCTCCGCGCTGCAGCCTCCCCTGGTATTCGTGAGAAAGCTAGTCTCCTCCTCGACTCGTAAGTATGCTGAATTTTCCTGAACGTCCTTCCTTCGACCGTATATCTCACACCTTTTGCTCACTTTGTATTGTCTCCATCATGTTATCCTTACCTCCCATGGCAGGGACTCTGACGAAGAGGAGCTGGTAACCTTGCAAGAGCGCCGGCGACAGATCCTTGCTAGGAAGGTGCATGCCCCTGAGGAGGCTCTCGAGTCTACAGGTGCTAAGGCCAGCTCACCTGCGCCAACCACTACTGCCGCTCCTTCCTCAGAGCCAGCTAAGGTGATTGGCGAAGGTGCAAGGCTGTCGACTGGCGGCCTCCCTCCAAGAGCCACCTCCAAGCCTGCTGCAGCATTGCTCGAAGAACCTGTAAGTTCTGCTTTCTTTCCTTAAATGTCCTACCATGGCAGCCCCCAAGTCTGTGAGTATCTGCTTGTAGATGGTTACAGACTTATAATCTAGAACCTTTGTTATTTGCTGCTGCAGTCGTGGGTTGCAAAGCTGAATTCTCTTCGTGATGAGCATATCGCGCTGGAGGCCAACTACACATCCTTGCAAGGTGCCTGCTAATGCTTGTTTTGCCTTTTTATGCTGTTTTGCCTCTCCTCCTGTGCTAACACTTTTGTTGCGCTTTGCAGAGGTGAAGGAGATCTCCTTGGAGAAGGACGACGCCAAGCGCGAGAGTGAAGCGCTTAAGAAGGAGCTCGCTCAATTCAAATCACAGTCTGAGGCTGCCGTGAAGAAGGCCAATGATGACGCTCAAAGGCGAATTGACGAGGCGCAAATTGAGCTGGCGTCGCGGGAGAAGGAGCTGGTGAGTCGCCTTGCTTCCTGGGCCAAGGAGCTACTGGGTGAGTTCTTTGGCTACCACCGCTTTCGCTTGATGATACCCGTTCTGTTCCACAGTTTCCTCACTTGCTGTTTTATAACCTGCAGCTTCCTCTGGTATTGCCATTGAGGATGCCAACATCGCGAACCTCGAGGGTGGCATAGCTGCCTCTGAGGCTTGCCTCACGCGGGTGAAGGGTCTGCTTGATCGGCTTCATGGCGGCCTGTCAACACTTTGCCCGCGACTGCTGAAGGCTGGAGAGGAAGCCCCCAAGTCTTTATCCGGCCTTGGTGAGTACTTCTGCAGCGAGAAGGATCCTCTTCGCAACTTCAGCAGCGAGCGCACTCACCAAGGTGCTGGTCTTGCGTTTGGCCAGCTCATCGCCCACGGCCTCGAGGAAGAAGTTGGCCGAGCCTGCTCCTCCAAGGCGGTGGATGAATCGGGCAAGGAGGTAGATCCTTCTTTCTATTCATCCAAGGGTATTGAGTATTCCAAGTTGCTTGGCCTCCTTATTAGAGGCGATAAGAAGAAGAAGAGCTCTTCGGCCGCAGCTAGTAGTGCTACGACCAATGTTTAGATTCTGATCTGTATTATTGTAATGGGATATTTGTGCTTCCTTCTGTTTGCTTCAGACACCTGCTTTCTTTTGTTGCGACACGAATGCTGAATTAGTATATTGTTCCTCTTAAGCTGTCTCTGAGTTATTTCTTCATAAGTTACAGCCTTTACTGCAGGTTGCACCTTCTGCTTCTGCTGGCGGTCTTTGTGGACCTATTCTTTCATCTCCACCTTCCGCTGATGCAGCAAAGGTGCCTTCCTCGTCCAGCAAATACTCGGACAAAGATACAATTACCTTCATGCGTGACCGCATCACATCTCTCGAGGCTGATTTGAAACAAGCCAAGGGCCAATCAGATGTTTGGAGGCACAAGGCCAGAATGGCTCTTGAGGCTGAGGACTACCTCCTTAGGCAGATTCGCGATGCTAGCGAACAACTCCTAGGTGAGGTTTTGCGATTCCCCAAGCCTTTCGATTTCATTTTGTTTAGCACGTCATACTTAGATACCTCCTCCTTCCTTGTTTAGTTGTCCGCACCAATGCCCAGGAAGAGCAAAAGCGAGTCGAAGATCGTGCCACTGCGATGAGTGATGACCCTGCTGCTGATGGTGGCACCTTTTGGTTAGATCAGAACAAAGGTCGGAGATTGGCCTTATTTCAGGATAGGGTTGCTGATGTGGGCGACTTTATGGAGCGATGCCGTCGCCGCTTTGCCAATATCTACAAGGTTATGTTTCCTCTAGATCCCCCAGTGGAGAGCTTCAGAGGCTTGATGGGTGCGTTCAGCACAATGTCCGAGGTTCGTTCTTCGATACGAGCTCAGTTGGTCGTTGGAGCCCAACTTGGTCTAAGTTTCACACTTGTGAGGCATCCCCATCTGAATGTTGACCAAATCGCGGACCTTCCCTTTGGCACTTCTGATCCTCGGGCGACTATCGAGCTAAGCCCCCAGTATGCTGCGACCGAGCGAGCGGCGAAGAAGATTGTTGCCCGGATGCTTGCCGAGGAGGAAAGACTTCTGCATCCCGTAGCTGGAGGCTTGCACCTTCAGCCTGTGAAGGAGGAACTTCAATGATTTCTAGCTTGGTCGCCATTGGAGGCTCTTATCAGGGTGTGTATGTTGTAGGCTACATTGTTGGATCTTTGACTTGTACATATTGGGAGCCTGTACGTGGCTTGAGTTGTTTTTGCTGTGCATATTATGAGCCTGCGCGGGGCTTAATTATTGTACATATTAGGGGCTTGTACTTAGCCTGAATTGTTATCATACATATTCGGAGCTTGTACGTAGCTTAAGTTGTTTTTGTACATATTGTGAGCTTGTACGCAGCTTAAGTTGTTAAAATATATCCAGTATGCTTGGTGCTCTTTCGTTAGCCTGATTCCTTGTTGTCTATGCGCCTCACCAAGTATTAGATATTTGTAGCTGCCTTGGAGTTTTCCGAGGTTTCGACATACCAGGTGTAATCAGCTACTCGAGCTGCTCGTAGGATATAAGATAAATGTTTTGGGGGGAAGCCCCCAAGTATATGATAAACTGGGTGTTTCTTGGGAACACTCTCTTATCTTTATTTGATCAAAGGTCGAATGTAGTACAAATGCGATTGCCAGGAGGCTTATTGAAAGGGGGGATGATCTAATGGTCGTCTGTCCGCTGGGTGGGGGAATGTTGCTCCTTGTAACCTGGTGAGGTTCCCTTTCCTCAGGTTACACCTTGTATCTTCTTGCGTGCAGCTTACGTCTATGCGACGGAATCTGACAAGTTCTGAGTGCTACCATCTTCCTCGATCCCTTCTTCGGTTGAGGCCACCTCGACCTCCAAGTAAGGTGCTAGTGGCGAGGTATTGCCACGGATGCCATGGATCAAGTACTCGAACAGCAAGCTCCCTGGTATGCCGAAGGCGGACCTTCCAGGGTCGAGCTTGATGTTGAAGTGCCGCAGGTTGATGAAGGTTTCATGGAGGTCTTCTATCGGTGATCCTCCAGTCTTCGTGACGATGATCACATCTCCTGTATAAACTTGGGCGTTTCTGCCTATCTGATCTTTGAGGCAGGATCGCATCATGCGCCGGTAGGTGACACCGGCATTCTCAAGGTTTGCAGGCATTATGGTGTGGCAGAAGGTGCCGAGTGGTGAGATGAAGCCTGTCTTCTTCTCGTCCTCTTCTCTGAGCTTGATCTGATATCGGCCTTCAAAGGCGTTGAGTACACTAAAGTACTCGCAGTCATTGAAGAAGTCCATAATGTCTTCCACACATGGTATAGGCTCAAGTTCCAATGTTGTTTGCTTGTTCAGCTTCTCATAATCAAAGGTGACCTGATGCGTCAGAGCGTCGATGTTCATGTTTGTTAACCAAGTGGCTGTGGGTATGGCTTTGATGATGTTAGCTTGGGTCAACCTCATGATTTCGTCCTTCAGGTCATCCTGTTCTGCCGGCGAGAACCTCTTTGCCAACTGCACGCAAGGTTGAGCATCAGGTATGAGGTTGATCTTGTGCTCTGCTAGTTCTCTATGGACTCCCGGGAAACTATATATGGTTGATGCGAAGATGTCCCTATTTCCTGTTAGGAACCGGGTTAGAGCTTCCTCGTGGTGGCGCTCGAGATCCATGAATATGAGCGTAGCCAGGGTTATATCCCCTGGATATAGTAGACACTCTCCGAGGTTGTCGTTCAGATCAAAAGGATTCTGGTATCCGACGTTCACGTCAAAAGGATGTGAAGTTCTGCCTTCGGTGCTTCCGATGGACTCTGCAGAATTTGCTCTTGCGTGTATTCCGAACATTTCTGCGAGTCTGCTGAAATCCTTGTCGCAGTTGTCAGATCTGACGAAGCTCCCGTTTATGGTTATTGGCCCATTTGGCCCTGGCATCTTCAGCTTGAGATATGCATAGTGCGGGACGGCCATGAATCTTGCAAGGGCGGGTCGCCCCAGGATTGCGTGATACTGCGACGGCCAGTCGACCACCTCAAAGGTGAGTAACTCACTTCGGAAGTTATTGGCAGAACCGAAGGTTACTTCTATGATCGTCTGCCTGAGTGGGAGATTAGGCTTTCCAGGGACTATTCCGAAGAATGGCGTATCGGAAGGTGCTAGGTTTGCTAATGACAGGTTCATAGCTCTCATGGTGTCAGCGTAGATCAAGTTGATACCGCTCCCACCGTCTATGAATATCTTGCTTGACTCAAAGCCCCCAATTTGTCCCTCAAGGACAAGGGCGGCGTGTCCTGGGTTGGGTACCAGAGGTGGGTGATCCTCCCTGTCATAGCCGATGTACTGATGCGACCAATCTAGGTATTCCACCGTTGTTGGCTGCGTCCATGTGGCAGCATCGATTTGTCTGGTGATTTGCTGTTGCTTTCGATTTGGCAACTTCCCTTCCTGTATCATGCCACATAAGCTTCCCCGTGGCATTTTGTAAACAGCACTAGCCTGTGCCTGCGGGTTCTCCTTTTGCGGCTGCAGCTGCTGATGGGCTGCAGCAATTGCGGGTCCGCCGAGGCTCAACGGTGGTGGAGGAGGTGCGTTATACGCGATGCTTCCTGGGGCTGGCTGCTGCCCTTGGTTGGTTGCACCTTGCTGGGAGTTTTGAAACTCCTCCTGTATCCTGAGGAACGTTTTGCATTCCCTCAGTAGATGTCCAGATCGCCTTTTGCCGTTCTGATCAGTGTAGTAGTGGTATGTGCAAGGTCCAGATAGTATCTCAGCTGCGGAGGGTCCATCTCGCCGTGATGAGAAGTCACGGTTTGGCCTGCGGTACCCTCCATCGTGATTACCATCACGGTTGCCTCCTTTGTACCCGTTGCTGCGACCATCTTCACCGCGCTTCTCGGGGAAGCTGGCTGCTATCATCTCGGGGTCGTCGTTCTCATATCCCCTGTATTTGCGTTTGCCCCTCCTTCCGTGGTCGAACCTTCTGTCATCCTCATCGTCTGAGCGTCGGCGAGTGTTGCTAGCTCACCGCGTCTTCTCCATCGGCCCATGAATTTGCGATCTCCATGAGTCGAACTATCGTCCTTGGTCGTTTTCAACCTAACTCCTCCTTGAGCTCCCTCCTTCGCACTCCATTGGTGAAGGCATCAATAGCTCGCTCCTCCAATATATCTTCTGCGGAGTTTTTTAAGGTGGTCCACCTTTGGATGTATGAACGTACTGGCTCATTGTGGCGCTGGACGCAAGCGCGCACTTCCTCTATGGACGCTGGCCGTTTGTAGGTAGCGTTAAAGTTGCGGATGAAGGTTTGCTTCAGCTCGCTCTAGTCCCGTATGGAGTTTGGTCGCAAGCTCTCTAGCCAGGTCCTTGTCGGGCCTCTAAGGTGCAGCTGCAAGGATTGCATAGCTATGACCTTAGTCCCGTTGCAGCACCTGACAGCCGTAAGGTGGTCCTGCAACCACGTCTTTGGCTCTTCAGACCCATCATACTTGCGATGATCGGATGGTAGTTTGAATCCTTTGGGCATGGGGGTGTGCCTGATGCGGCGATCGAAACAATTTGCACCACAGACCTCCTCATCGTCACCTGAATCGCTTGATTCTTCTTCTATAGCTGCAGCTCTTGCCTTATCGACCTTTTTCTGGGTAATCTCATTGCGAGCATCATACCCTTTCTTCCTTCTGTTGGGGGACTCCTTCCCAGAATTCCTTCGAGCCTTCACAGGTGTCGATGGTGTGTTTGCTGCTTTTTCTGCTGGCTCAGCCCCGTCAGGGGTGAGAGCGTCATCCGCCATGGTGAGGCCTCGGAGGGCTTGCCTATACGCAACGGTTCCTGGGTCATTTTCCGGGGGAGCATGCGCAGTGAGGTAAGCTGCAACGGTTAACAGCCCTCCCCTCGGGGTTTTTGCTATTAGATCGCCATTCGTGTTCTCCGTGAAATCAGGATCTGCCACCTTAGGCGTAGATCGAGGTCGTGGCGTTCTATCGTTTTCGTTTCCTCCGGTTACCGACCGGGTGGTGAAGGACGAAAGGGCTGCGCGTCGTGCACTGGAAGCATCTGCCGCTTCTTTCCTCTTCTGAAGTTCCTTTTGCTCTGCTTGCATCTTCCTTCTTTCCTCATCGAGAGCCGCTCGATTTTTGCGAAGGAGGTACTTGTATGCGTGTAGCACATCGGGATCAGTGGTGTCAATAGGAGCGCCTTCCTCGATCAACCTCTTGGCTTCGTTCCACACCTCCACGGAGAGTCTATCCATCCACGGAGAGTCTATCCAGTGGAGACCCTTCCTCTTCCCGAGTGGCCCTAGGGCGTCCGGGTCTCCTCTTTGGAGCCGAAGCGCTCCGGTTCCGGTTGGTATTGCCTCCAGCAGCTGCCCTGGTCGTAGCCATGGCTCATTGAGCATATCGTGGTCTTCCGGTAGTGTTGAAGTCAATGAAGGTCCTTCCTTGGCGAATTTTGTACAAAACGCGTCAAAAAGTGCCATGAACCGCTGAGTCAGCTTCCGAGCTGCTGACTTGATCGGCAAGGATAGTCAGATCTGGGACCTTGGAGGCAGCATGGGGTGCCTTGCTTTCTGTGTGAGATGCGCCGATGATGGTAGCACCTTCTACCCCTTCGACTTGGAGCGTCGAAGTTAGATCTAGGAACTTCTCACAAGATCCATCGGCGATCCTGCCATCTTCTGTTTCCGTGACCTGAGTGACCACAGAGGTCGAAGCCAGGACCTTACGGGAAACAGAGGTGCTTCTGGTTTCGTCGCGGCGTCCGTGTTGGCTCGCGGTCGTCGAAGCTTCAGTGATGCTCGAGGTTGAACTTGAACTGGGCGACACAGCGGAGATCGGCTCTGAGAGCAATGCCGATCCCTGGCTTTTGAAGAAGTAGCGCAAGCTTCTGAAGGTGAGTTCTAGCCCGTCGCGGAACTCCTCGAACGCAGGTCGCATGGCCGGAGAGTGTGGCCTTAGGGTCATGGACCCAAGGCAGATCGGCTCCTCCTGAGTCGATCCGCCATAGATCGCCAGCGGAGCCATGGAAGACATGGATCCAGCACGCGTGATTCCCACAGATGGCGCCAATTGTCAAGGGACGAGCTCGGCAATGCCCTCACGTTGAGTTCTTGATGTCAACACCCAGATTTTTAAGTCCAGATGCCTATTATACCGTACGTCGCAATCCCAGGAAGATATTGTTGCGAGATATAATAGATTGGTATCACAGAATATATCTTATTACAAACCATAATTGTCTTACACAAATAGAAAGACCACAAGGGTCAAGTCTATAACACAACATTATTCAAGCAGCGGAAAGTAAAGCGGGTAGAGTCTACATGCTTCAATGCCACAGGCAATGCTTGACATCGGAGAGGGTCCTAGTTATCGTAGTGGTCCTGGTCATCATCTTCATCGTAGTCCTCCTCGTAGTCTGGCCATTTGAATAGCCAGGGACAAAGCCGTGAGTACTTTTAAGTACTCGCAAACTAATACTAACATAAGCACTAATAATATAGAAGGTGTCCTAAGCTCTAGGTTTATTTGCACAAAGCTAGTTTTATTTGTCTTAGCAACTTAGTAGTAAAAGACATTCTATATGGCCTATAGCTACTCATGCGGGAACTTTAAGTGTCATTCCCACAACTAGTGTGATTCAAGTCATAATCATAGTCAAGATCAAGTCACAAAACATTTTTAGAATTTCTGATGATGGAACAGTATGGCCTTCCCAACCGTCCATTACCGCAGACACGGCTATTTGAATAGTTTTCACTCTGCAGAGGTTGCACACTTTTGCCACAACGATTGAATAGTCCGTCAGGGTCAGCCCTGAATAGTCACACTCAGTGTGCGGACCCCCAACATAGCTTTCCCATTAAATTCCCTAGTACAGGCACCTCCCCTATGAGCTTGGCCTCCCAACCATGGACAATCTGCCATCTTGGGAACTACATAGGTGTTCGGGGTAGGATACTCATTCAGTACAGGCAGCATCTGCTGAACCTCTTTCATTACGAGAGGGAACCCGTACTAAGGTACATAAATTTCCAGCTAAGCCCTATCCCAGATTCAGGTATTGTGGGGGTACTTGTAAAATTGGAATGGTATCGCATCCGAACCCAACCATCAGTTTTTGTAAAAGTCACCAAGTTCAATTCAGTGGTCATATTCACCTTCAAACCTTCAATAGAATGACAACCTCATTCTAAGGTAATTCAATTCAAGATACTTATGTGTTCCCATCTAGAGTGACCAACTATTGTCTAAAGCACTAGCACTAGTCAAGGGGGAATATTTATCCGTGTATGGGTACTCATCAAGTGTAGTATCTACTATTGGTGGAGTACTAGTATAGTAGCTAACCCAAGTAGTAACTAGTGTAATGGTTCTGTACCAGACAAAGGTGAACTATAAAAGTAAAAGAATACTTTAGTAAATAAAAGTAAAGCTTGCAAAGTAAAAACTTGGAATAGGTAGGTTCCTTAAGTAAAATAAGTTGAAGGTATCTAAGGATACATCACAGTAGCTTGCACTAGATTAGCTTGCCTTGGTTGGTGCAGTTGTCAGTGGGGTCCTCCTGGTAGACTTCTGCTTCTTCCTCGTATTCCTCGGTACTAGCGTCCATAAATGGATACGGGAATACAATCACCAAACAATACTAGAGTAGCTACTCAACCAACCATGGCTCACACAAATGACTTATAAGCATTACCATAATTAATGCTAGGGTTTTAGTATTTTTGAAAAGTAATTTCCAGTCATTGGTTTTATTTCCTTTTTGGAAAAGTAATTTCCAATCATTGAAATTACTAAGATTTAATATTCTCAAATAATAAAATATGGGATCATGTGTGACCCAAGTCCTCACCTCATATTGTATTATTTGGAAAAGTGATTTAAATGAGAGGCTTCCTCTCATAATATTTACTTAGGGTTTCTATCAATTTTATTTTGAGAAGTACATTCTATTCATTAGCAATTACTATATTTAATATCCTCAATTAATAAAATATGAAGCCATGTAGACCAAGGTCAATACTTCATATTATATTATTTGGGAAAAAGATTTAGATGAGATACTATATCTCATAAAGATTTAATAATAATTTGGGCAATTTAAATGAGCTAGAAATGGTCACATAACCATTATTTAAATCCAGCTCATGCCTACTATAAATAAAATTACTATATGATGGCATATTCAGGTAGGCACTAACATTTGTGATTTTTGAGAGGTGGAATCAACTCAAAATCATTTATGGTTAATTTTTGATAAATGTTTGAATTTAGAAAAGGTACTGCATTAATATTTTTGGTGTAATTGTTTTGTAACAATGCAGAGGCTGAGCATTATTGATTTGGGTAGATAACATTCAGAGCTTTCCAAAAATATTTATTTCATAAATTTTGGCTAAGTAGATCTCTGTTAAACAAATTTTGAAAATGAGCTAATTCACAGATTCAAACTAAATTGAAAAAGCATTATTTGAATCACCGGGCTTAGGCGGGAAAGAAATGGGCCAGCCCAAGGGGGCTTCTGCGTGAGCAGAGCGGCCTGACAAGGTGGGGTCCGGGCGTTAGTGAGTTATTCTCACCGAAGCGGTACGGGTAATCTGCGCCGTTGATTTAAATGAAGATGGACGGCTGAGGTGTGTCTTCTACGCGAGTTAGGGCTGGGAGAACTCCGGCGGCTCTCCGGTGAGGGTATGGGGTCAGAGGCTCACCTTGGACGTGGCGGAGCTCGGGAAGGGCGGCGATCGAACGAGGGGGCGAAGGCGAGCCAAAGAGTAGCAGTGGCGTCGCTCGAGGTGGAGGGAATCGACACCGAGGTCTGCGCCTTGCCGGTGGGACTCCGGTGACCAAATTGGGGCGGCGCTGCTCAAATTGGACAGAGGGGAGCGGTGTGGAGTACCAGAGGGAGGAGGTGAGGCGAACGGGGTGGAGAAATGAGGAGGGGAAGTCCTCCTTATAAAGGATCGATGAGAGGTGGAAGGGGGCGTCGGTGCTCAAAGGTGGAGGTGATGTTTGGGGCTCCGAAGGGGCAAATGAAGGACGGCGTGGCGTTCCTGATATCATTGCGAGTGTGCTCATGCACTTGGCGAGGTCAGAGGAGCACTGGGAGCGTTGACATAAGGTGGCGTCGACCATGGACGCGAGCGGCTGTCGTCTTCCTCAAGGACGGCGAGGACGACACGGGACTGGGCGGCATCATGTCTGGGAGGCTGCTTTTATCATGTGGAGGCGACAGGAGAAGGCAGGGAGGCTGCGGCGGCGTATAGGCGTGGGGCTGCTCGGCGTCCTTCGACGTCGAGCTGTCCTCTGTTGGCAGGGATGTCGACGGGTCGGGGTCAGAGGGGGAAGAATTTTGCTCGGGCTGAGGTACATGCGTGCTGAGAGGAGGGAGTGGTGCTCTCTTGGCATGGTGCAGGGGGTCAGAGGGGGCAGAGGAGAAGGATGGCAAGGTTGAGTGGCATTGGTGCAATGTGGCATGCTTGCCATTGCCATGAGTGGCAAGTACCAAAGCAAAAAGGGGATTAGAGAGATCAGAGATGGTCAGAGGTCATCACTGTGTGGTACAAGCTCAGCTGAATCACTGCAAAAGCAAATGGCAATAGTGATTGTCTCTTAATTGCATTTTTATCTCCATGTGTTTGATATAATGGCCGCATGGGACTTTGATTTTTATTTTGGTGAAATAAAGTTTCAGTGTGATGCCAATGATCTAAGAGACCAATGTGTGGCTTTGGTTTGGGTAGGAAAGATGGTTTGGTTCAAAAACCAAATTTGTGGAAATTAAGATGATCTAGGTTCTGTTATTTTATTCCCACTTTGCTTGCTTAGATTAAGTGATAGGGAAGGGTTCTGCAATTATGGAAATGGCCAAAGTGTTCACCTCAATATTGTCTCTGATACTAAGCAAATAATTGCTATAGGTTAACTCAGAGATTAGCTAATAAAGAGGCTCAAAATGGTCATCAGATTAATTTGGTCAGAAATGACCATTAGCACTTGATTTGTTTCTTTTGATTTCTTTTTGGTTTTTATTTGTTCAGTAAGTGTTGTTTTAGGTTTAACATTGTTATCAAACAATATAAGTAAATGCAAGGCTAGCAATTCACTCATTGATGCTTGCATGCAAATGAAATTCCATTTGGAAAATGCAAGTTTTTTGTTGACTCTCATTTTTGGATAAATGGAATTTTTATTTATTCACATTGATAAATTTGGGGTGTTACAAACCTTCCTCCCTTAAGGAAATCTCGTCCTGAGATTTAAAGAAAACTAGGAACTAAAGAGATCTGGGTATTCAGCCCTAATATAATCTTCTCGTTCCCAGGTGGCTTCCTCTTCAGTATGGTTGCTCCATTGCACTTTCAGAAACTTGATGCTTCGGGTCCGGGTGGTTCTGAACACTTCCTCTAGGATACGGATAGGTACTTCATGATAGGTTAAATCCTTGTTGATATCCACAGATCTGTGATCAATATTCTTGAATACTTCCGTCTTTTCGGGACTTCCAAACATTTCCTAAGTAGTGAGATGTGAACACATCATGCACCGCTGACATTTCCTCAGGCAGCTCCAGCTGATATGATACTTCTCCTCAGCGACTCAAAACTTTAAAGGGTCCAACATATCTGGGTGCAAGCTTTCCTCTGAGTTGGAATCTTTGCATTCCCTTGAGGGGTGATACTTTCAAATACACGAAGTCTCCAATCTCGAAGGTCAATTCTCGGCGTCTCTTGTCAGCGTAGCTCTTCTGTCTTGACTGGGCTGTCTTGAGGAGTTCACAGATCTTGTGAACCTTTTCTTCGGCTTCATTCAGAATGTCAGGTCCAAACAATTGACTATCTCCTACTTCCGACCAATTCAAAGGGGTACGGCACTTCCTTCCGTAGAGTACTTCAAATGGGGCCATTTGCAAACTAGCTTGATAACTATTGTTGTATGAGAATTCTGCGTACGGCAGACAGTCTTCCCACTTAGATCCATATTCTAACACACAAGCTCTCAACCTATCTTCCAAAATCTGGTTAACTCTTTCAGTCTGTCCGTCTGTCTGCGGGTGATACATTGTACAGAAATTCAGTCGGGTTCCTAATCCTTCATGCACTTTCTGCCAGAATCTTGAGGTAAATTGGGATCCTCTATTTGAGACAATTGATTTGGGGGTTCCATGTAGGCTAACTATTCTTGAGATGTACAACTCTGCTAACGTTGGGCCTTGATAGGTGGTCTTGATGGGGATGAAGTGGGCTACCTTGGATAGTCTATCAACTACTACCCAAATAGAATCATTTCCTCTACTTGACTTGGGAAATCCGGTGATGAAGTCCATTCCTACGGAATCCCATTTCCATTCGGGAATCTGCAGGGGTTGCAGCAATCCTGCGGGTCATTGATGTTCTGCTTTGACTCTCTGACAAATGTCACATTTGGCTATGAAACAAGCAATCTCCTTCTTCGTTCGGTGCCACCAAAATTGCGGATTCAGATCTTGATACATCTTCGTTCCACCGGGATGAATGGAATAAAGAGTGTCATGGACTTCCTTCAAAATATCTTGCTTCAATTCTGAGTCTGCTGACACGCAGAGACGTCCTTTGTACCAAAGAACTCCTTCTTCATCCTCAGTGAATCCCGGGGTTTTCTGATACTCATCTGACGCTTGATTCCTTCAATTCCGGCATTTCCCTTCTGTGCTTCATTGATTTGACTTGTCAAAGTGGGTTGCAGTTCAATGCTGGCTAAGAATCCTTCGCTAACTACCTCAAGTCTAAACTTCTCAAACTCCTCATGTAAGCTTGGTTGCTCTGCTGCTATCATGGTGTTAAGCTGGCACGGCTGTCGACTTAGAGCATCCGCTACCACATTGGCCTTGCCGGGGTGGTAATGAATGTCCAGGTCATAATCTTTGATTAACTCAATCCATCTCCTTTGCCTCATGTTCAACTCCTTCTGAGTAAAGATATACTTCAAGCTCTTGTGATCTGAATAGATCTCACAGCGATTACCCATGAGGTAATGACGCCATGTCTTCAATGCTAAAACTACAGCTGCTAACTCTAGGTCGTGGGTTGGATAATTCTGCTCATGTTGCTTCAATTGCCTTGAAAGGTATGATATCACCTTTCCTTCTTTCATCAACACACATCCAAGACCAATCTTGGATGCATCACAATAGACATCAAAGGGCTTGGTGATGTCCGGCATGATCAATATTGGGGCTGAAATCAATCTTCTCTTGAGCTCTTGAAAACTTGCTTCACATTTGTCGGTCCATTCAAACTTCTTGTCTTTCTTCAAGAGTTGGGTCATGGGTCTAGTTATGCTTGAAAATCCTTCTACAAACTTGCGGTAATATCCCGCTAATCCAAGAAATGCACGGACTTGGGTTTGAGTGGTTGGAGCTTCCCATTCCTTAACTGACTTAATCTTCTCAGGGTCAACAGAAATTCCTCCTGCGGACAAGATATGTCCCAGGAATCCTACTTTCTTTAGCCAAAACTCACATTTGCTAAACTTAGCATATAGCTTATGCTCTCTCAGGGTTTCCAAAATAATCCTCAAGTGTCTCTCATATTCCTCTTCTGACTTGGAGTAAATTAGGATGTCATCAATGAAGACAACAACAAACTTGTCTAGGAAATCCATAAAGATCTTATTCATGAGATTTATGAAATAAGCGGGGGCATTGGTCAATCCAAATGACATGACATTGTACTCATACAATCCATATCTGGTGGTGAAGGCAGTCTTGGGGATATCCGTTACACGGATCTTCAGTTGGTGATAACCAGTCGTAAGATCAATCTTAGAGAATACTCTGGCACTGGTCAACTGGTCAAACAGGTCTTCTATCTTTGGTAAGGGGTATTTGTTCTTGATGGTGACATCATTCAGCTTTCAGTAATCTGTACACAAACGACTAGCTCCATCCTTCTTGTCCACAAACAAAACAGGGGATCTTCAAGGCGATGCACTTGGTTTAATCAGTCCTTTGCTCAGCAAATCATCCAATTGCTTCTTCAGCTCTACTAGCTCTGACAGGTTCATGCTGTAGGGTCTTTGGGCTATGGGTCCGGTTCCAGGAATTAACTCAATGATAAACTCGATATCCCGATCTGGGGGCATACCGGGTAATCCTTCCGGAAACACATCTGCGAATTCGCAGACTACTCTGACTTGGTCTAGGGTAGGCTTGGCTAGGCTTTTGTTATAGGTGAAGTTTCGGGGCAACCTTTCTGACACATGTTCTACTACCACTCCATTGCGACTGGTCATGGTTATTGCCTTCTTGGCACAATCAATCATCCCATGGTGTATAGACATCCAGTCCATACCCAGTACTACTTCCAAACCTTTGGTTCCCAGTACTATTAGGTTTGCATAGAAATCTATCCCATGTATTCTGATAGGCACAGCTTTGCAAAATTTTCTAGCTTTAGTTGTTGAACCAGGTATTTGAACTACCATGACATGCTTCAAATTTATTGGGTGAATCTTACGAGTGCATGCAAATTCTTCAGTGACAAATGAGTGCAATGCTCCAAAATCAAACAAAACTCTTGCAGGTACTGAATTAACAGAAAATATACACAGCACGACATCCGGGCATCTTGAGCTTCTTCGGCATTCATATGGAAAAGGCGGCCGGTACGGTTGTTCGGGTTCCCTTGTGCATGCCTCCTTCCAGTTGAGACTCGGCGCTGTTGTTGAGCAGTGGCAGCAGCATTGGCAGCCTTGGCTGCCTTCTTGGGGCATTCATTTGAGTAATGCCCAACTACTCCACATTCATAGCAGGTGATGGTTGACTTGTCCTTGGGTGCGAGGGGCACCGCGTTGCTTCCAGTCCTTGGGGCAGTGTTGCTGTTGTTGTTGGGATTGTTTGGAGGACTGGTTGGGGCACGGTTATTGGGGTGGTTGTTGGGGTTTCCTGGCCTGGGGTGTCCTCCGCCACGGTGAGAATAGTTCAGATGGGATGTCGGAACTGGTGGCTTAGAGGGCCTTGGGGCATATCCTCCACTTGGGTTGGTGCGGAACTTCTGGGCATTGCTTGGCCCACTCTGATGCATCATGCAACGCTTGCGGTTCTCGTTGGCTTGGTGGATTTTTCCTTCCATCTGTATGGCTGAGTCCACTAGTGCTTCTAAGTCAGCAAACTGGACGTTGACCAGCACTGTTTGCATTTCGTCGTGTAGTCCATTCAGAAACCTCTCCTTTTTATTTTCTTCAGTGTTGATCTCGTCAGGGGCATACCTTGATAGGGTCAGGTACTTGTCACGGTACTCTACCACGTTCATTCTGCCTTGCTTCAGCTCCTTGAATTCATCTCTCATCCTCTTTACCAAGCCCTGGGGCACATGGTACCTGCTGAACTTGGTCTTGAAGTCTTCCCAGCTCATCATCTGGCCACCGTTCATGGCACATGCACTGTTCCACCAGGCCCTGGCAGGTCCTGACAGGTAGTGGGTTGTGAACATTACCTTATCTCCAGCTCCTACTCCAGCTACTTCCAAGTTGTTCTCCATTGTCTGTAGCCAGTCATCAGCATCCAAAGGGGCTTCACTACTACTGAACATAGGCGGGTTGGTGTTCTGGAAATTTCTTAACTTGGATCCTGGGTTGTCATTGGGTCCATGGCCTTGATTGTTGTTGTTGTTGTTTGCCATCTGGGCTATGTTCAACATTGCTGCAATGTTAGTTTGACGTTCGGCTTGGCCAGTTGCCCTGTCTGCCATGAGCATCTGTAGGATCTATTGCATCGGATCCTGTCCATTGTTGGCACGGGTTGGAGGCGCCATCTGAATCATGAGGGAGATAATAAGATAAGAGGGAAATTCTATGGTTTGTTTGGTATAGTTTGATAAGTTCAAACTTGAATATTTGAAAACCAAACACACATTCATTCATTCAAGCAACATATGTTACAAAGCTAACACACCAATGGTCTTAAGGACCATTTCCTTCATCCTACGATACATTGGGACGGGGTACAAACTCACACCTACGCAAGTGCATTACTACTACTACTCCATGTCGGGCACCATGGGTTCCTCAACTTCCTCCAGGGGAATGTAGTCGTCCATTCCGGTGTCCAGGAACTCATAGTCTTCCAGGGTGGTGTCTTCATCTTCTTCGAAGTCGTTGTCGTTGCTCAGGTAGGCGTCATCCTCTCCTTGGATGTTTTCACCTTCTTGCTCCAGGTCCTTCAGCTGGTTCTCCTGGTCCGTGACAGTCTGCTCCAAAGAGGCTATCCTCTTACGAAGACGAGTGATGACGGAGTCCCTCTTGGCACGTTGGTGACGAAGAGTCTTGTGCTCCTTGGCAAGGGTGTTGATGGTGTCGGTGAGTTGGGCATGCTCGATGTGCTTCTGGTTGGCGTAGTCGTGGGAGTTGTCTAGTTCCTTGCGAACTTCGTGCAGCATGAAGTCCAGGTTTTCTGCGTGATGCCTCAGATCTGGGTGCGAAGGCACATCCAGTGGCTCTCCCATGATGTCATGACGGGCGTAGTGGAAGAAGCGGGTGTGTCGGATCTTGTTCACATTCTGGCCACACAGGCGGGCAAGTGCCTCCTGCATAGCCCTTGCAAGTCCATCTGCCCAGTTGTTCTCTCTGATAGAAAACTGGATCCTTTCTGAAGTAGGTGGCTCCATCTTTCCTCGAAGGTCTCCAATGATGACCCGTTGCATTTCACCTCCAGGCTGGTCGTTGACTTGTCCTCCAAAGAACTTCGGGTGCGTGCGTTCAAGAAAGTTGGACAGAGGGTCCAGGTCCTTCTCAAAAACCAGGTCTCCTTCATTGCCCAGCTGGTAGTGCTTAGTCTGGGTGAACATATCCATCTATAATTGAAATGGATGATTAAGTTAGTGACGTGATCAAGTGTGCAAGTTTTTATATAGGAGTACCAAGAAAGGTAAGACATATATTTTTCTCTTTTGAAAAAGATTTCAAGGATAAGAGTGAGAATAGGGTTTTGTAAATATTTTTCTTCTTTTGTTTTGAAACTATTTTGTTTGGATGTCCATTCTAACTAGGGTCTCCTAAGGTCAAGATAGGCTCTGATACCAACTTGTCAACACCCGGATTTTTAAGTCCAGATGCCTATTATACCGTACATCGCAATCCCAGGGAGATATTGTTGCGAGATATAATAGATTGGTATCACAGAATATATCTTATTACAAACCATAATTGTCTTACACAAATAGAAAGACCACAAGGGTCAAGTCTTTAACACAACATAATTCAAGCAGCGGAAAGTAAAGCGGGTAGAGTCTCCATGCTTCAATGCCACAGGCAATGCTTGACATCGGAGAGGGTCCTAGTTATCGTAGTGGTCCTGGTCATCATCTTCATCGTAGTCCTCCTCGTAGTCTGGCCATTTGAATAGCGAGGGACAAAGCCATAAGTACTTTTAAGTACTCGCAAACTAATACTAACATAAGCACTAATAATATAGAAGGTGTCCTAAGCTCTAGGTTTATTTGCACAAAGCTAGTTTTATTTATCTTAGCAACTTAGTAGTAAAAGACACTCTATATGGCCTATAGCTACTCATGCGGGAACTTTAAGTGTCATTCCCACAACTAGTGTGATTCAAGTCATAATCATAGTCAAGATCAAGTCACAAAACATTTTTAGAATTTCTGATGACGGAACAGTATGGCCTTCCCAACCGTCCATTACCGCGGACACGGCTATTCGAATAGTTTTCACTCTGCATAGGTTGCACACTTTTGCCACAACGATTGAATAGTCCGTCAGGGTCAGCCCTGAATAGTCACACTCAGTGTGCGGACCACCAACATAGCTTTCCCATTACATTCCCTAGTACATGCACCTCCCCTATGAGCTTGGCCTCCCAACCATGGACAATCCGCCATCTTGGGAACTACATAGGTGTTCGGGGTAGGATACTCATTCAGTAGAGGCAGCATCTGCTGAACCTATTTCATTTCGAGAGGGAACCCGTACTAAGGTACATAAATTTCCAGCTAAGCCCTATCCCAGATTCAGGTATTGTGGGGGTACTTGTAAAATTGGAATGGTATCGCATCTGAACCCAACCATCAGTTTTTGTAAAAGTCACCAAGTTCAATTCAGTGGTCATAATCACCTTCAAACCTTCAATAGAATGACAACCTCATTCTAAGGTAATTCAATTCAAGATACTTATGTGTTCCCATCTAGAGTGACCAACTATTGTCTAAAGCACTAGCACTAGTCAAGGGGGAATATTTATCTGTGTATGGGTACTTATCAAGTGTAGTATCTACTATTAGTGGAGTACTAGTATAGTAGCTAACCCAAGTAGTAACTAGTGTAATGGTTCTGTACCAGACAAAGGTGAACTAAAAAAGTAAAAGAATACTTTAGTAAATAAAAGTAAAGCTTGCAAAGTAAAAACTTGGAATAGGTAGGCTCCTTAAGTAAAATAAGTTGCAGGTATCTAAGGCTACATCACAGTAGCATCTAGATTAGCTTGCCTTGGTTGGTGCAGTTGTCAGTGGGGTCCTCCTGGTAGACTTCTGCTTCGTCCTCGTATTCCTCGGTACTAGCGTCTATAAATGGATACGGGAATACAATCACCAAACAATACTAGAGTAGCTACTCAACCAACCATGGCTCACACAAATGACTTATAAGCATTACCATAATTAATGCTAGGGTTTTAGTATTTTTGAAAAGTAATTTCCAGTCATTGGTTTTATTTCCTTTTTGGAAAAGTAATTTCCAATCATTGAAATTACTAAGATTTAATATTCTCAAATAATAAAATATGGGATCATGTGTGACCCAAGTCCTCACCTCATATTCTATTATTTGGAAAAGTGATTTAAATGAGAGGCTTCCTCTCATAATATTTACTTAGGGTTTCTATCGATTTTATTTTGAGAAGTACATTATATTCATTAGCAATTACTAGATTTAATATCCTCAATTAATAAAATATGAAGCCATGTAGACCAAGGTCAATACTTCATATTCTATTAGTTGGGAAAAATATTTAGATGAGATACTATATCGCATAAAGATTTAATAATAATTTGGGTAATTTAAATGAGCTAGAAATGGTCACATAACCATTATTTAAATCCAGCTCATGCCTACTATAAATAAAATTACTATATGATGGCATATTCAGGTAGACACTAACATTTGTGATTTTTGAGAGGTGGAATCAACTCAAAATCATTTATGGTTAATTGTTGATAAATGTTTGAATTTAGAAAAGGTACTGCATTAATATTTTTGTTGTAATTGTTTTGTAACAATGCAGAGGCTGAGCCTTATTGATTTGGGTAGATAACATTCAGAGCTTTCCAAAAATATTTATTTCATAAATTTTGGCTAAGTAGATCTCTGTTAAACAAATTTTGAAAATGAGCTAATTCACAGATTCAAACTAAATTGAAAAAGCATTATTTGAATCACTGGGCTTAGGCGGGAAAGAAATGGGCCGGCCCAAGGGGCTTCTGCGTGAGCAGAGCGGCCTGACAAGATGGGGTCCGGGCGTTAGTGAGTTATTCCCACCGAAGCGGTACGGGTAATCTGCGCCGTTGATTTAAATGAAGATGGACGGCTGAGGTGTGTCTTCTACGCGAGTTAGGGCTGGGAGAACTCCGGCGGCTCTCTGGCGAGGGTAGGGGGTCGGAGGCTCACCTGGGACGTGGCGGAGCTTGGGAAGGGCGGCGATCGAACGAGGGGGTGAAAGCGAGCCGAAGAGTAGCAGTGGCGTCGCTCGAGGTGGAGGGAATCGACACCGAGGTCTGCACCTTGCCGGCGGGACTCCGGTGACCAAATTGGGGCGGCGCTGCTCAAAGTGGACAGAGGGGAGCGGTGTGGAGTACCAGAGGGAGGAGGTGAGGCGAACGGGGTGGAGAAATGAGGAGGGGAAGTCCTCCTTATAAAGGATCGATGAGAGATGGAAGGGGGCGTCGGTGCTCGAAGGTGGAGGTGATGTTTGGGGCTCCAAAGGGGCAAATGAAGGACGGCGTGGCGTTCCTGATATCATTGCGAGTGTGCTCGTGCACTTGGCGAGGTCAGAGGAGCACGGGGAGCGTTGACATAAGGTGGCGTCGACCGTGGACGCGAGCGGCTGTCGGCTTCCTCAAGGATGGCGAGGACGGCACGGGGCTGGGTGGCATCATGTCTGGGAGGCTGCTTTTATCATGTGGAGGCGAAAGGAGAAGGCAGGGAGGCTGCGGCGGTGTACAGGCGTGGGGCTGCTCGGCGTCCTTCGACATCGAGCTGTCCTCTGTTGGCAGGGACGTCGACGGGTCGGGGTCAGAGGGGAAGAATTTTGCTCAGGCTGAGGTACAGGCGTGCTGAGAGGAGGGAGTGGTGCTCTCTTGGCATGGTGCAGGGGGTCAGAGGGGGAAGAGGAGAAGGATGGCAAGGTTGAGTGGCATTGGTGCAATGTGGCATGCTTGCCATTGCCATGAGTGGCAAGTACCAAAGCAAAAAGGGGATTAGAGAGATCAGATATGGTCAGAGGTCATCAGTGTGTGGTACAAGCTCAGCTGAATCACTGCAAAAGCAAATGGCAATAGTGATTGTACCTTAATTGCATTTTTATCTCCATGTGTTTGATATAATGGCCGCATGGGACTTTGATTTTTATTTTGGTGAAATAAAGTTTCAGTGTGATGCCAATGATCTAAGAGACCAATGTGTGGCTTTGGTTTGGGTATGGTTTGGTTCAAAAACCAAATTTGTGGAAATTAAGATGATCTAGGTTCTGTTATTTTATTCCCACTTTGCTTGCTTAGATTAAGTGATAGGGAAGGGTTCTGCAATTATGGAAATGGCCAAAGTGTTCACCTCAATATTGTCTCTGATACTAAGCAAAGAATTGCTATAGGTTAATTCAGAGATTAGCTAATAAAGAGCCTCAAAGTGGTCATCAGATTAATTTGGTCAGAAATGACCATTAGCACTTGATTTGTTTCTTTTGATTTCTTTTTGGTTTTTATTTGTTCAGTAAGTGTTGTTTTAGGTTTAACATTGTTATTAAACAATATAAGTAAATGCAAGGCTAGCAATTCACCCATTGATGCATGCATGCAAATGAAATTCCATTTGGAAAATGCAAGTTTTTTGTTGACTCTCATTTTTGGATAAATGGAATTTTTATTTATTCACATTGATAAAATTTGGGGTGTTACACTTGAGTTCGGGGAAAGAGACATGCTGGTGACTTCCAACGGCGTATAAGCAAACAAAGGGCACGAGGATGAGGTTTTACCCAGCTTCAGGCCCTCGATAGAGGAAACCCTGCGTGCTGCTTGTCTGCTTATAATGATGAAGGTGATTACAATCTCGCCTAGATGGAGACGAGGTGTTTTGGCTATGGTGGCTATGGTTACTGGATTGCGAGTTGAGTTGCTAGAGGACCTCTCCCGGCCTTTATATACTAGGCCGGGTCCCAAGGTACAATCCTAGTCGGTTACAACTTAGGCTTTCTTGGCGTAGAAGCTTAATCTTTCCTTTAAACGAGTCTCTATCCCGTACGGAGATCACCTTCCATACAGTGCATGTCTCTCGTTAAGGTATGCCAACCTTCGGGCTTCGTAATCTTTTGAGCCCGGCCACATAGTTTATGGGCTGAGGCCTATGTTTATGTCTTCAAATGTATACGGGGTACATCATACGACATAGTCAGATTACCGTCCCCCCATCAATCTTAGTAACTTACCCTTAAATTTTCTCCTTACACTCCTAGATGCAAAGTTAGTAATGATGGAATCAATATCAATTTCATCCAATAGCTTCTTCTCAATGCATAGAGTTGCCAAACCATTTAACCTCTCTTGGGACATGACAGATCTCAGATGGTTCTTCAATAATTTCAACTTTGAAAAGCTTTTCTCGGCTGATGCAACCGTCACGGGCATAGTAAATAAGATGCGATAAGCAATAGAAATATTAGGATAGCAATCCGCTTCTCTCACAAACTGGAAAATATCCATAGCGGTCATTGATCTATTTGGCAAAGTTAGCTTCATAACACTTAACTCGGAAATTAGTTCATTTAACTCAACATCATATTCAGGTGAGCCATCTAGATCTCGAGAGAATGTTTGTGCAACGCTCTTTTAGTTGAGAACCATCTAATGATTTCAAGGCTGTTGAACTCAATAAAAACCCAAATAAAACTTGCCAACTCATCTGGATTCCACAAACTGGTCGTGTTACTCTTGAGAAATTTTTGAATGGATCCACTTTGTGATTGTATGAACTTCTGTTTCTTCTTCCTCTTCCTTTTTTTAGCACCGGATTCAGGCGCCATAACCGCACTAGAAAAAGAAAAACAGTTACCAATTGACACTAGAATTAGGGCAGCAATTAGTACCAATCCACGGAGTATTGGGAGTTTGGGAAAGATTGTGGGAATTGAGTTACCTTGTAGGCAGACAGCAGACTGGGCGACCGGTGACGGCGAGCAGAGCAGCGGCGCAGAGTCCAGACCTGGGCAGGGATTGGGAGCGACGAGCTGGGCGTCGAGTGAGAGATGAGAAGCGAGGCGTGAGGCGTTGAGCGTGACACGAGAGGCGAGGCGACGGCCTGGGCGATGTTTGCGATCGTGACGAGGACGTTCGGTTGTTCCTAATCGCTAATCACGGTAAGAATCCCTATCCTCGTCGACTTCGGAAATGGCCCAATACCTAGCCCAGATGAAAAAGTCTGTCCTCGTTTTTTTTCCTCAGATGTATATTGGGCCCTATGTAAACTATACATTTCTGGAAGGCCCCTTCTCTTCCTGGGCCCGGGGCGGCCGCCTGTAAGGGTATTTTACCCTTAACCATTATTTTGGTAACAATGACACCGTTGCTAGAGTATTGGACTAATATCAGTTGCTAGTATATCATCAGGGTTTTAGTCCATCAAATATTCGGGTGTATCAATGGAACAGAAGGGAAAAGGAGACCCCCCATTTTTAGTGTGCAGGTTGGCGTCTCAGCCGGCAGGACCGGATGTGGCACCGGCCTGTCCGGTGCCTGGCTCGGTCGGCCGGGTGGCTCGCCGGGCTGCCCGGTGTATGCCGGACCATATGCCGGGGTGTCACCGGACCACAACAGAGACCACCCCGGCACAGCCTGGTGTATCTCCCGGTGGGCACCGGCCTGCCCGGTGGCTGGCTTGGTACGCTGGATGGCTCACCGGCCAGCCTGGTGAATGATCCGGTCTCACCGGACCGCTCACCGGCCTGTCCGGTGGGGCGTCCGGCACACCGGCTTCCCCGACAAAAAGCTGAGGTGGCAAGTTGCAATGGCTCTATTTCCATCCACAACGGCTAGATTTCGTTCCACACTATAAAAAACCCTTCTCCTACCTCCAGAACGTTAGGCACTATACTATGCTTTGTTCTTGAGCTCCCTCTCATACTCCATTGTTGTAAAACACCAAAAAGCTCTAGATCTCCCTCCTCCTCCACTCAAAATCAAATCCCTCCGGGGAATAGCTTGAGGAGGTCCTGATCTATGATTCCACCAAGACAATTTCCATTCCCCCTTGTATTGCTCAAGCTGCTAGGGTTTCTTGCAAACCCTAGGTGGCCAAGGTCATCCGGAAGCATTCGAGCTGTGGATTTGCTCCTGAACAAGTTGTGAAGGTTTGGGATAGGCTCGGAGAAGAAGGTGAGCCTTCGTGGCACTTGGGAAATCCTTCGTGGGATCCCACACCTCTCCAACGTGACGTACCTTCTTGCAAAGGAAGGGAACACGGGAATACATCTTCGTCTCTGCGTGCTTTCGGTTATCTCTAACCGAACTCTTTACTTGTGTTATTTATCTTGTGAGAGCCTTCGTGCTTGAGTTAGTTGTATCATTATCTAGGTTGCCTCACCTAGTTTATATTAGGCTCACCTTTATATTCCGCAAAGCCTAATATTGCAAAGAAACAATTAAAATTTGTAGAAACCTATTCACCCCCCCCCCCCCTCTAGGTTTACCATCTCTGAACTTTCAATTGGTATCAGAGCAAGGACTCTTTTTAAGGGCCTTATAGCCTTAAGAGTGAGATGGAAAAACTATTAAAGGGTTTGGATGAAGAATCTAACCTTTCGGTTAAGGAGATGAAATCCCGATTCTTTTTTTTTGAACATTTATGACAGTAGGAAAGGCTCCTACTGCCTCTTCATTACCAAAGGGACCCAAAGTCCAGATTACAAAGGTATTACATCTTATTGTATAGGGGATGGACGTGTCCAAACCCACAGTATCTCAGGCAAAACTAGGAAAAAAGTAAGAGAGGGCTATAGGCTAGTTACAAAGCTATTTATAAAGGAGTGAAGCTCCTTTTTTGTTCTATGTACAAGAAGAGCAAAGTCCTGTTTGAATCTTCTCTTCCAAGACTGAACTTCAGGCGTCACATTATTGAAGAGAAGGTCATTTCTTTCTTTCCAAATACTCCAAGCACCAATAATGAATATCTCCATGAACATAGGTCCAGCCCATAAGGCTTTCCCGCGTTCCACGATTTCCAATCTGTTTCCAAAGTGTTGCCAATGAATATTCAGAGTTTCCCAGCATTCCTTACTAAAAGGGCAGTGGAAAATCATGTGTTCGATTGTTTCTTCAGGGGGATTGGGGCACATCATGCAATTATATCCAGAGTTTATAGTAAACTGTCGTCTGCGTAACATATTCCTAGTATTCACCCTGTCTGATAAGAGTAGCCAGCAGAAGAACTTCAGTTTCGGAATGCATTTACATTTCCATAGCCACAAGAAAGAAATCCCGATTCTTAGCATATGATGCTGAGAAAAAGTTGAAAGAGGATGAACTCCGAAGCCAAATGAATGAAATGAATGCCATGCTTAAGAACCTAAGTGCTAGGGCTGGTAGTAGGGGCTCTGCTTCTGAGCAGTCATACAACCAAGTTAATCATGACTATCCTAAAAATACTTCACCCATGCCTCATATAATTCATAGTGGGAATGTTCCCCATTTTGATGGAACTCACTTTTCCTTTTGGAAATCTGCTATGGAGTCTCATATTCGCAGCTGCAGTGTGGAGTTGTGGGAGATCGTTGCTGATGGATATATGAAGCCAAAGGATCCCACTAAGCTGACCTCCACCAAGTTCTACAACCGACAGCTCAATGCTTCTGCATGTGACAAGATCAGAAGTGGCATACACCGCAAGTTGCTCGATCAAGTCAATTACATTGATTCAGCCAAAGAGCTATGGGATAGGATTGTTGTCCTCCAAGAGGGAACCAATCTTATTCAAAAGTCTCTTTATGAGACAGCCAAGTCTGAAGCAACCCGTTTCATGATAAGGGATGGAGAGTCTATTGCTGATGCCTATGCAAGACTTGGAGCTCTTTGTGTGAAGATCAGAGGACTTGGCTGTAGCAAGTACAATGATGGTTTTGATGTTAATGAGGAGTTCGTAAAAGGCAAGGTCATTTCTATGATTGCTGTCAAACAGAAGGACACCAACTTAGCCCTCAATTTGTGAATCCTCTCCAACCAACAAGAGATGTCTGCAGATGATCTTGTATCTTATGTGGCTGCCGGTGACAACTTGGCCAAGGAAGGAGAAAGACTAATGAAGATGAATCGTGCTGATGGTTCCTCTCACAATCTTGCCTTGAAGGCTAGGGAAGTTCAAGAAAGGGAAGAAGACTATGAGATTGAAGAAGAAGAAGAAGAAGAAGAAGAAGAAGAAGAGATGATCTCAGCAAGTGAGTTTTGCACAGAATTTGCCTTGTTCGCCAAGAGATTTAACAAGAAGTTCTCAACACCCTCCAATGAGAAGAAGAGAACATGCTACAACTGTGATGAAGACAATCACTTTGCAAGTGAATGCCCTTATGAGAAAAGGGTTGACAAGCCAAGATTTGTCAAGGGTGTCAAGCCAAAGCTGAGACCAAACCCAATAAATGAGAGATTCAAGAAGAAGAAGGGAAGTGCCTTTGTTGGTGCTGAGTACACTTCCGATGTAGAAGGGGAAGATGAGGAGGAGGAGGCAGGAGTGGCTGGTTTGGCTTTCTTCGAACCTGGGTCACTCTTTACCTATGACTACCTCAAGGATTATTCCACGGAGTCGTCCACTCCAGATGTTATTGGTTCTTCGTTCATGGCTAGGAAGACAGATGATGACTCCGACGACTCTTCTCCCTCCGAGATTATTGGCTCTTGCCTTATGGCAAAAGAAACTAAGGTAATGCAGTCCCCACCATCTTTATCTAGCATACTTGATGATGCTGAATCTGTTGATCATAATGAGCATGCTATTCTTAAAGGTCTTTTCAAAGTTAGATGCACTCTTCGTGGTGATGCTCTTGTCAAATTCGATTTCTTGATAGACTCTCTCAATGAAAGGGATGAGTCTATTGAGGAATTGGAATCTCTTATGAAAGAAGAGAAACAGAGATTCAATCTCCTAAGACAAGAGCTGAAAGATGAAAGGTGCATATCTCAAGGCCTTAAGCAACAGATTGAAACTTTTGAGATTGATAAAGTTAAAGATCTAGAAACTATTGAAAGGGCTCATTTAATGGCCCAAGAGCTGGATGCCTCAAAGAAGGAGCTTGAAGTAGCTCATGCTTCCCTCAACAAGGATCTTGATCATCTTGAAAAGGCTAACAAGCTTGCTAAAGATGAACTCAAGAAACTTGGAGAGAATCATGACCTACTTCAGGCCACTTATAAGAAGGCTCTTGGATCATTAAGTGATCCTATTAATTGTGAAAATTCTGCTAGTTCATCTTCCTCCACCACTTGTATGCATGATAATCTTATTGAGGAACTTGCTGAACTTAAAGAAGAACTATCTCTCTATGTTGAGACCAATGAACAACTTGAAACTACTCATAAAAAATATGGTCTCAATCCTTATGGTATTGATAGCAACTGTACAACTACTGTTATTCTTGAGGAGAATGTCAGGTTATCAAATGAGCTTGATAAGCTCAAGGCCTCAAAGAGTAAGATGAGTTTGGATGACCTTTTGAGTAAGCAAAGGTCAAACAACAAGAAGTATGGACTTGGGTATAATCCCAAGCCCCAAAAGAAGAACAACTTCAGGAAGGAGAAGCCTGCTCAAGCAAAGAACAAGAAGGTCACTAATGTTGGCAAAGCCCCAAAGGGCAGAGCCGCTAGTGGTGACCGCACAGGACCAAATAATCACTACACTTTAGTTACAGATTATTATGGTGATGTCTATGCTGAATATGTTGGACCTAGCAATGGCTATGCTTGTAGGGGGTACTCAATTTGGGTACCAAAAGATCTCGTTGCTATTGCAAAGGGGCCCATCAATCGATGTGTTCCTAAATCCTCTACTTGATTTGCAGGGGTACTCCTCCGGTGGTCCAAAATGGGTGTTTGACAGTGGATGCACCAATCATATGACCGGAGGAATAGGTGTGCTTGACCAGTTCATTGAGGATATTAACAAAACGTCAAGCATCACCTTTGGTGACAATTCGAAGGGAAAGGTACTTGGGTATGGCAAGGTGGCAATCTCAAAGGACTTGTGCCTTGAGACGGTCATGCTTGTTGAATCCCTAGGTTACAATCTGCTTTCTATTTATCATCTTGCAGATGCTGGTTATGATTCATATTTTACTAAATATTGTTTGAAAGTCTTTAGGAGTGATAATCTCAAATTGGTCCTTGTTGGGCATGTGGAGAACAACCTTTACGTGGTTGACCTCTCAAAAGAGAGTAGCTCCTTCCCCACATGTCTAATGGTCAAACATGATGAGGGCTGGTTGTGGCATCGCCGCCTTGGTCATGTTAACATGAGAAATCTTAAACAACTCCTACAAGGTGAGCATATTGTTGGACTAACCGGTGTCTCTTTTGAGAAAGATCGTGTGTGCAGTGCATGTGTAGATGGAAAGCAACTCAAGAAGAGACATCCTATCAAGAGTATCATCACCACTTCTAGGCCTTTGGAGCTCCTTCATTTGGATCTCTTTGGGCCATCTCATTATGATACTCTTGGTGGGAGAAAATATGGATTGGTCATTGTTGATGATTATTCAAGATACTCTTGGGTCTTTCTACTTAAGTCTAAGGATGAGACCTACAAAGAGTTCATCATCTTTGCCAAGAGAGCTCAACGAATGTATGAAGCTGAGATCAAGGCAATAAGGATTGACAATGGCACCGAGTTCAAGAATTACACCATGCAAGAGTTTGTTGATGTTGGGGGCATCAAGCATGAGTTTTCTGCTCCATATACCCCTCAGCAGAATGGTGTTGTGGAAAGGAAGAACCGGACTATTATTGAGATGGCAAGAACAATGTTGAGTGAATTCAAGTCACCCCATAATTTTTGGGGAGAAGCCATCTCTACTGTTGTGCATTACTCTAACCGGCTCTTCCTCCACCCATTGCACAACAAAACTCCATATGAGCTTCTCACAGGTAACAAGCCTAATGTCCTATACATTCGTGTTTTTGGATGTAAGTGTCTTGTCAAAAATAATAAGGAAAAGCTTCGTAAATTTGAAACTAGAACAATAGAGGGTATATTTGTTGGATATGCTGAGAACTCTCACGCCTTTAGATACTACAACAAGTCCAATGGGACTATTGAAGTATCTTGTGATGTGGCGTTCTTGGAGGATAATGGCCCCCAAGTGGAGCAAGCTGTTCCATGTGCTGCAGGTGATGTTGATCCTTCTAATGCCATCAAGCTAATGGGCATTGGACACATTCGGCCCACGAAAGTCCATATTAATGATCAAGCTAATGGTGATGAAGCATCAAGCTCAGCTCAAGTGGAGTCTATCTCTACTCAAGCTGAACCATCAAATGCAGCCCAAGATTCATCCTCAGCTCAAGATGAGCAGCAGTCCGAAGAACAAGAAGAGAACCCTCAACCCCCTGAGCAAGACCAAACTGCTGATCAAGAATCATCCTCATCTCATGGTCAAGCTCAAGCTGTCCCTCATGATCAAGAACTAGCAAGAGATGAATTTATTGATCATGAAGGAACCATCCGGAAGATCAAGGCAGCATCAAGGGCAAGTGACATGAAGATTGATCAAGTCCTTGGTAGCATCTCTAAAGGAGTGGTAACTCGTAGACACCATGCATTACTTATCACTTATTGTCAACATCATGCTTTTGTGTCTAGCTTTGAGCCACTTAAGGTACATGAGGCCTTGGTGGATCCGGATTGGGTGATTGCGATGCAAGAAGAATTGGAGTGTTTCACTCGCAATGAAGTATGGTCTCTAGTTGAGAGATCCAAAGATCATCGCATCAATGTCACTGGGACCAAGTGGGTGTTCAAGAACAAGCAAGATGAGAATGGCATTGTCATAAGAAACAAGGCAAGGTTAGTGGCGCAAGGGTTTGCCCAAATAGAAGGTATGGATTATGAGGACACCTTTGCGCTGGTTGCCCGTCTTGAAGCTATTCGCCTTTTGCTTGCATTTGCATCTTTTCATAATATCAAGCTATATCAAATGGATGTGAAAAGTGCATTTTTATATGGTCCCCTAAAAGAAACTGCATATGTGGCTCAACCCCCGGGTTTCGAAGGCCCATGCCGTCCCAACCATGTGTTTTTACTCCATAAGGCACTCTATGGTCTCAAGCAAGCTCCTCGTGCTTGGTATGAGTTCCTTAGGGATTTTCTACTCAAGGATGGTTTCAGCATGGGTACCGTCGATTCCACCCTTTTCACCAAGCGGGTTAAAGGGGGTGGCCTATTCTTATGCCAAATATATGTTGATGATATTATATTTGGTGGAACTAACCCTGCTCATAACAAAGCTTTTGAGATGTTGATGACCAGGAAATTTGAGATGTCCATGATGGGGGAGTTGAAGTTCTTTTTAGGCTTCCAAGTGAGGCAACTTGCTAAAGGCACCTTCATCTCCCAAGAGAAGTATGTGAAGGATATGCTCAAGAAATTCAACATGACCAATGCAAGCGCAATGAAGACACCCATGCCCGTAAAGGGGCAGCTTGGCTCATGTGATGATGAGAAGGATGTGGACCAAAAGGTATATCGGTCCATGATTGGATCCTTGCTCTATCTTTGTGCTTCCAGGCCGGATATCATGTTAAGTGTTGGGATGTGTGCTCGTTTTCAATCTGCTCCTAAGGAGAGCCACTTGGTGGCAGTCAAACGGATTTTAAGATACCTTATTCTTACTCCTACTCTCGGGCTGTGGTACCCAAAGGGGTCAACCTTTGAACTCATAGGCTATTCGGATTCCGATTGGGCTGGTGATAAGGTTGACCGGAAGTCTACCTCCGGGGATTGCCAATTCATTGGCCGGTCATTGGTGAGTTGGTCATCCAAGAAACAAAATTCCACTGCCCTATCCACAGCCGAAGCCGAATACATATCCGCGGCAACTTGTTGCACTCAGTTTTTATGGATGAAGCAAACCTTGAAAGACTATGGTGTGTCTCTTGGTACGGTGCCTCTTCTATGTGACAACGAAAGTGCAATAAAGATCGCCAATAACCTAGTGCAACATTGCCGAACAAAACACATTGACATTCGCCATCACTTCCTACGTGATCATGTTACCAACGGGGACATTGCACTCACTCATGTGGGGACAATGTACCAATTGGCGGATATTTTCACTAAGCATTTGGATGAAGCCCGGTTTGTGAACTTGAGAGGAGAACTTGGTATTCTTGATCCTAAAAACTTAGATTGAACAACTTCTTGCACTACATTCCTGCTTTTAACTTGCTATCTAGCTTGGTTGTGCAGCATATATGGGGATAGTCATCTTACCATGTCTTGGTTTGATGCATACCTATGTGTGCAACATTAATAGACCTAGTGTCAAAATATGGACCCAAGCATGTCTCTTCGCGGTCTCATGACATTTGTGCTTTAACATAGGGCGAGAAATTCCCCGCCACTCATTAGCCTCTATTTTTCTAAGTGATTTCATGTTAAGAGGCTAACTGATCTTATTGCAAAACTATTTGTTCAAAAATATTCATGGCTCTTGATAAATTTCGAATCATGCCCATTGTTGCTATTTATATCTTGTTTGGATTTCTCTCCAATGGGTATGCCTAGAAAACATGTGTTTCCTACCTCCTGTCTATGCTCCTCTTTCCGTATCTATCTATCTATATTGTACATGTCATTTTTATCTCTAAAATCAAAATTCATGAAATTAAAGAGGAAATTGTGGCGGCCATCCTGGCGCACCGGCCCTGCTGCCGGACTGTTCGGTGTCACGTCCGGTCGACCGGCTGTGGCGCCGAGCGGCCCGGTGCACGGTCTGGTCTGCCGGGATGCACGATAACTGCTCGGTTTAAGTGGTTGAAGGGATACCCCTTCGTGGCTATCCCCACCATTTGCCCCCACGAAGTGCAGCCGCCATGGACTCCCTCCTCCGATCCATCCACCTCTCCTAGAGCCTCTCCACCAATAGAAATCCCCCATACACCCATCTAATCATAGATCAAACCCTTTGAAGGATCTCCACCAAGGGATTTGGGCATTTTCAAGCTATTCTTGGAGATCTTGGGATTTTGCTCCTTTTTGCAGTTTCTCTGGCTACCTTGAGCAAGGGGAGCAATGTCTTCGGGTAATTACATCCTTCTTATTGTCTATCTCTTGAATCCCCCTGCAAATTGCTCCACATTTTAGGGATTTGAGTTTTTAGGGTTAGGGTTAGGGTTAGCCCTAAATGCCATACACCTCACCTCATGGCTTTCACTCCACCCTAGTGTCTCATATATGTACAAGTTGCTGAGTTTATGTATGTTTTTGTCACAAAAATTGGGATTATGCAGTAGTAATATTGTCTCGGTCTGTTTGATCCGGTACACCCGCCCAGGCACCGACTGAGCCGGCAGGTCATCCGGTGCACCGGCTCATACACCGGATCGTCCGGTGTATGGCCCGGTCTGCCGACCGATGCGCTATCTCAGCCACTTTTTGTTTCACCTTCATCATAACACTTGTCTATATATAATTTACTTTGGACCCAGTTTTTTTTAAAAAAATGATGACATGTACACTTACCCCACTGCTACCTCTCCTATATGCTTATTCACAGGTGGCTCTGATGACGATTTCCGTGCTCCTCCCAAGAGGGTCAGATCAGTGAGCAATGTGAGGCCTACAGGGTCTCGTTCCAGTGGTCGTAAGTCTGTTCAGCCAAGGCGGGACAGTGATATGCCAGGTGGTTCCGGAGTTGGTAGTCGCAAGTCCACTGAAAAAAAGAGGAAGGGTAAGGGTGCAGCAGCAGTAGAAGAGGAAGATGATCCTCTGATTGAGAAAGTGCCAACTGAAAATACTGCCTCTCTACACATCAAAGCCTGGGGAAGACTTAGGGAATCCAATCCCTATCGCTTTGAGGAGAGAACATACACCCATGGCGACCAGATGTTCTGGACTAAAACTCAGGCCTGTTTCTGGAAAGACTTCTATAATAATCTAGAACATATGAAGAATGGTTCATTTGTGCAACCCAAGGCTATCAACCAGGAAGAACTGAACTTATATGCTGCTACTGAGTTTCGATTTGTGGTTGAGACTCTGCAGAAGTTGGGTCTTTATGACCTTATATGCCTGAAGCCTGGAGAGGGTACTGGTGTGTATTGTCCAGATCTTATCCGCCAGTTCCACTGCACCGCGTACTTTCATGAAAACCCTGCGCGCACTATCACCTGGATGTCTGGGACTGAGCAGTCACTACTAAAAATCAGATTTTTAGTGACAACTCACTTTTGTCATGCAAGATCAATTTTTGTCACCAAAAATCACCCCATGACAAAAAAACTACCGTCGTTAGCATCGTCATTAAAGCCCCGTCATAATCATTTTTTAACGACAGTTTGCACTTTTTTGTCAAGGTCAAACCTATTTTCAACGACGAAAATTACACCGTCATCTATACTGCTATGCATGACACTTTTTTTGTCGTTAGATATGCACAAAATTTGTCATTGTCGAAGCTGATGATTGTACAAATAGGCTGATGTGGCTGCTCTTACGTGGCTCTGACCGTGATGATGTGGCTTCTGTCAGCGGTGGGTCCAACCATAACGACGTGGATGCTGGCAGGTGGGTCTAGGCATGATGACGTGGATGCTGGCAGGTGGGTCTAACTAGGATGACGTGGCTGCTGTCAGGGTGGGTCCAACAGTCATGACGTGGCTTCTGTTAAGTGGGTCCAACCGGGATGACGTGGCGGCTGGGCCCACTTTGTGGTGACATGTGGGGCCTAGGCGGCTAGGCATGTGGGTCCAGAAGGTGATGACGGTGTTTCAGATTTCGTCATGGTAGGAAGATGATAGCAATGTAAATAAATTTGGAAATAATTCTAAATTTATTCACCAAATTGAATTTGAACCAGTATTTCAAATTACATCCAAACAAACTTCATAAGTCTACCAGACGACACACAGTGGAATGAGAAAAATAGCACCGAAATAAAATCTAAGCATTGCCCTTGGTCCTTAAGAGGAAACTAAGAAGTGCATCCATTTCCTTTTGCCTCTCTGCAAATTTCAAACTCTTCTCTTCCTGGTCTTTCTTCAGAGTTGCAATTTCCAGTTCCTGCTTCATTCTAAGATCTTCGAATTTCTGGTCTTGATCTTGAATTCTTTGCTTGATCTCATTGTCATACCTTTCACGTGCCTCTAGGTATTGTTGTTCCTGAGTTGCAAGCCTGTCTTCCAACTCTCGGATGTAAGCAGATGAAGAGCTTGTCTTACTTGAGCCTTTTGGTATGGCAATGCAAAACTGCCTTGAAGAGGTCAGTTCCTGTAGAACTTCATCAATAATCTGTAGATCAGTTTTAGGAATATGATCTTCTGGGTGTGGTCCCATCTTTCTGAGCACCATTTCATTCTGCAATAACATAGCAATACTATAATGTCTAAGAAAAGATTAATGAAATAATATGTGCTAAGTAATTAGAATTGCCTATAAACAGAAAGTAAATTCTCACATAAGCAGCTTCAGACTTTTCACTCATCAAACCATCCCTGCTGGTGTGGCTTGTTTTGTAAAATTCAATTGGATCAGTCTCCTCCTGGTAGTACATGACCTTCTGCAGGAATAACATTAGAATGATCAGCACTACTTCATCTGCAATATTAATAAAAGAAATTGAATTTGATAAGGGTTATAGAAATTCTTTACTACATGTTTCCTTTCTGCAAATTTGCTTCTAGAAGCACTGCTATGGTACTTCACACGTCCCCTGTTAGGTTTATTCCTCACGTTCACGCCAGTATCCTGTGGGTTTACATGGATGAGATAATTATATCATACAACATGCATATGTATGAAGAACATATTGATGGAAAGTCTGCATCATGTACCTGGGAGTGCTCATGGAACCATGATTTCACAAGGTATTCCCAAGTCTGCACATCTACGTTAAATGGCCTCTGGAGAAATGCTTGTTCAGGTGTCAGAACTTTAATCTTATCCCAGTACATCCTTTTAAGCATGTACCGTTGTTGGCGAAAAGCATATGTGCAATATCAGTGTTGATAACTCTACCGAGATCATCATAATCTGACGTTTCAAAATTTTCCTGGAAAATATATGAACGCAAATTTAGAACTAGCTAGTAGAGTAATTTTGATAATGCTATGATGTAAGAAGGGTGTGTGTGCTCTTACAGCAATTAAATTAGTAGCACCAGGAATTACAGAATTCAGACCACACTCTGAATTCAGTATATTTGTCTTTTCGTTCGTCGAACATGGTTTAGCCGATGCATCTGAAACAATGTTCAGTAAAAAAGGTGTAGCTTAGATATTTATATTTGCAAGTAGGAAGTAATTGGTAATGCTAACAAATGTTGTTCAAACCTCGGTGTTGAGAGATATGTGTAGGTGAATTGCTGTCTCTTGAAGTTGCTCTCTTTGTAGGTGTACTATCTTCTTCGGTTTCAACGCCTTGTGTGTGTCCAGCTACATCTGATCCAGAATTTACATGGTCTGTAAATTCTGTTGATCTAGGTGATATCTGAGATGGTGCTAAAACTGTCTTGCAACGCTTTTGTTGTGGTGGGGATGTATCAGCGTCAACCTCCTGCATGAAAACAGATCAACACAAGATTATTTTCAAATAACATTGAGAGAAGATAACAATTCATAATATAAGATCATGTGACCTTCGATGTTAAGGCCTGAATATTGCGCGTTTCTTCTTGTGCTGCAGTGTCATCGTCGGTACTTTGTTCTTCCAGATCATATATTTCGTAGTCAGGAACCGGAGACATGTCATTGTGTGGCGGCTGTGCCACTTTTTCTTTTGTATGTGCGCCTGTTTGTCGACCAGAATACACAAATAGCCGCGCAATTCTGGAGAAATCTTCAAGCGGACGTCCTTGTTCTACAGCTTTGTTCTTCAAATAGCTGCTCATAGCAGAAACATTTTTTTCCCTTACTTCTGACTTGAGTTCTTCATATGTCTATCCTCTGATTTCTTCATGACCTGAAAAACAATAAAGATCATGTAATACACGCAAGACTAAACAACAATTCATATTTGATTCTAGGTACATTTTCAGAGAAGGTGAAACTAGTATTATATTTTAGATCATGATTGCAGACAAGGAAAACACAAGAACACATAATCTGGAAACTGTCCGTCAGATAAACTGTTTAACAAATAACACGTAAATGATATGGCATAAAAAATCTTAAACATATATGTCATATATTTACGTCAGAGCAGTTATATCACAATGTCACAACAGGGCGAACAGAAAATTGTTAACAACATATGCCACAGCGATGCAGTACCACTAAGTTGGTTCTGCTCGTTAAGTTTCAGATACATGTCTGCAGTTACTGCAGCTCATCAGATGGTTGTCGGCAATACAGAATCACCGAAGACATCTGAATGGGGCGATCAGCGCATTAGGCTAACATGTATTCACAAGATTGGTTTTTGATTAGACTAGATTGATTGTACAGATTACCATATTACTACGTTGTCGGCAATACAGAATCACCGAAGACATCTGAAATGTAGAGACTCAGATCTAGTACGAAATGTAAAACCTAAGATCGAGTACAAAATGTGTAGAGACTCAGATCGACTGAAGCTTTATGTCGGTGTTTACCTTCTTCCTTCGAAGAAGAGCTCGGTGTGTCGCGGGTGTTCCAGGTTGGCCATGTCGCCGCCGGGGTTGGCAGATGAACTGGTAACCACCGCCGATGCTGCCGGATCTACTCAAGGAGGTGGGCACGACGTGGTGTTGGCGAGATCGGTTTGTGTCGTAATTAGCGGACGGTAGCTGCGAAGCGATGGCACGTAATTTATGTGAGGTAAATTGGGTGGGTGGGTCGAAAAATAGAAGAGGGAACGAAAAATTTCGGAAATATTGGAGGGAATGAAAGTTTTCGTAAAATAAAATAGGGAATGTTTTAATTATTTGATTATAACAAACACAAATTGATTATGACGATCAAAAAGATTTTAAGAAAATCATTTTATTATGAATCCTTCATTCATAATAAAATCATAAAAGTGTTTTGATACCTTCACAATTGGCAATTGTGTGTCATATGTTGTCCATGGAAAATAAAATACTTGAATAAACAATCTTCATGTACCAACCTACTATCAAAGTTGAGGTTGCTTGCACGATGATCATGTCCGTCTACCCCATTGAGCTACTTCTCGACCATTTTGTGACCTAACATGTTCCAAATGGGCTCAAATTTGGCTCAAGGGTGCGTCATCACATCCCAAATGTAAGTTTGCATTGTGCCTTGGCCATCTGGTTTGAAATTTTCAAAATTTGAATGCTAAAACTCAAAATTAAGGCCTGATTTGTGAAGCATCTACTAGAAAACATGAAGAAAACTTGGGCAGCACACCCTGGTGTCAATCTAGGCACCATTAGGACCACAAATCACCAGCTGGTAGAAACAAAAGGTTACATATACTCTTCACACGCTCTGGTCAACCCTAGTTTGACCAGATTTTTGAAAATTCATTACTAATTCAGAAATCATAAAAGTGTTGTGATACCTTCACAATTGGCAATTGTGTGTCATATGCTTTCCATGGAAAATAAAATACTTAAATAAACAATCTTCATGTACCAACCAACTCTCAAAGTTGAGGTTGCTTGCGCGATGATCATGTCCATCTTCCCCATTGAGCTACTTCTCGACCATTTTGTGACCTAACATGTTCCAAATGGGCTCAAATTTGGCTCAAGGGTGCGTCATCACATCCCAAATGTAAGTTTGCATTGTGCCTTGGCTATCTGGTTTGAAATTTTCAAAATTTGAATGCTAAAACTCAAAATTAAGGCCTGATTTGTGAAGCATCTACCAGAAACCATGAATAAAACTTGGGCCGCACACCCTGGTATCAATCTAGGCATCATTAGGACCACAAATCACCATCTGGCAGAAACAAAAGGTTACATATACTCTTCACACGCTCTGGTCAACCCTAGTTTGACCAGATTTTTGAAAATTCATAACTAATTCAGAAATCATAAAAGTGTTTTGATACCTTCACAATTGGCAATTGTGTGTCATATGCTTTCCATGGAAAATAAAATACTTGAATAAACAATCTTCATGTACAAAACTACTCTCAAAGTTGAGGTTGCATGCGCGATGATCATGTCCGTCTACCCCATTGAGCTACTTCTCGATCATTTTGTGACCTAACATGTTCCAAATGGGCTCAAATTTGGCTCAAGGGTGCGTCATCACATCCCAAATGTAAGTTTGCATTGTGCCTTGGCCATCTGGTTTGAAATTTTCAAAATATGAATGCTTAAACTCAAAATTAAGGCCTGATTTGTGAAGCATCTACCAGAAACCATGAATAAAACTTGGGCAGCACACCCTGGTGTCAATCTAGGCATCATTAGGACCACAAATCACCATCTGGCAGAAACAAAAGGTTTCATACACTCTTCACACGCTCTGGTCAACCCTAGTTTGACCAGATTTTTGAAAATTCATAACTAATTCAGAAATCATAAAAGTGTTTTGATACCTTCACAATTGGCAATTGTGTGTCATATGCTTTCCATGGAAAATAAAATACTTGAATAAACAATCTTCATGTACCAACCTACTCTCAAAGTTGAGGTTGCTTGCGCGATGATCATGTCCGTCTACCCCATTGAGCTACTTCTCGACCATTTTGTGACCTAACATGTTCCAAATGGGCTCAAATTTGGCTCAAGGGTGTGTCATCACATCCCAAATGTAAGTTTGCATTGTGCCTTGGCCATCTGGTTTGAAATTTTCAAAATTTGAATGCTAAAACTCAAAATAAAGGCCTGATTTGTGAAGCATCTACCAGAAACCATGAATAAAACTTGGGCAGCACACCCGGGTGTCAATCTAGGCATCATTAGGACCACAAATCACCATCTGGCAGAAACAAAAGGTTTCATACACTCTTCACAGGCTCTGGTCAACCCTAGTTTGACCAGACTTTTAAAAATTCATAACTAATTCAGAAATCATGAAAGTGTTGTGATACCTTCACCCTGGTGTGAAAAGTTGATATTTGCGAACCAACGAATATTATATTTGATATTTTCATGAATTTTACGGCGCATGCATTAAGTTTGAATATATTCGTTCGACTAGATCTGTTATTGTTTTAAGTTAGGGCCAACAATTTAAAGAGTTTACGAAAAAATGAATTTTGGAAATTACCACCGCCTATGGCCGGGTTAGGTGGCGTCATTATCGCTAGATACAGGTGGTGGGCGGTTTGATCGCCAAGTGTCGCGCCAAAGAATTACCATCTACAATTTTGTTACACTGACAGGTGGGGCCCACTGCGGAGGGGTTTTTGTGTTGTCAAATCACGTTGCCTGTACTCATTCTGCTGCATTGGTTCGCACTGCCAAAATCCCCCTTATCCCCCATTCGCTGTTCCTCGCAGCTGATAGAACCTCGTCTGCGAGAATCAATCGGGGGATGCGACGATACTTGTAGGCCGTCAGCTCAATCCCCCATGCCGAGGACCAGCGATAGATGGATTCCGGCCGCTCTTCATCCGCGAGGAGGTATCATCCGAGCTTCGTTGCTACGGCAAAGCGCATCAGCATGGACTTCTCTTCGTCGTCTCGGCAGACGGCGGTGCGAAAACTGGTAAGTCTTCAACCTTCTCGACCTCTGAGGGATTTGTAGATCTGAACTGTGGTATCTTAGAAATCTGCCGTTTGCGATTCGCAGTGTGGTGTTTGTTCAGACGACAAGGGTTTGTGCGATAAACAAAATCAGGGGACAAACAGCTTCACTATCAAACTTCGCCCTGGATTTCGTGGAAGAACTGTAAGTCATTCCCTAAATATTCCCGAAATCCAGTAGGATTAGACATGCAGCCCTAGATATTCTAGTCTATCGTTGTGAATGTCAGATCTATAATCTAAATGTAAGTCATTCTCTAACTGTATGTGGTTTACATCTTCATTTTATTGCTTAGGTTATTCCCTGCTATACCAGGAACTACTTCTTGCAAAAGTATGCTATCCCGACCTTCCAGAACAGCAGTTTTGATGCATCTTTCAGGACCGTGCATGGATTTCAGATTCCAGTTAAGGTTATCAATGAAAGGGGGATAACCTTCATTACTGGCAAAGGCTGGACTGAATTTGCAAAGTTGTACCGCCTTCATACTGGTTCTGAAATAATCATTGAGATTGACACCCATGGTCCAATATCAAATGTGATAACTGGAACTCAGCCAATCACCCATCCATGTAATTTTCTAACTTGTTCCATTCAATCTTCATATGAACAAATTAACTATGCCAATTAAACTTTAAGTTTAATAAATCTATACTATTATATAGGAATATCATAGGTTGGAAGGTCTGATATTTGTATTTTTCATATAGTACCCCCTCTATATTGTAGTGTTCACTATGCTGGATAAATGCAATAGGAATATCCCTTTACTTGCTGAAGTTTTGCCAAGTATTGTTGATCCTTTGTTTCTGCTTGTGCCTATAGAGGACTAGAGGTACAGCCATGGAACTTTCTTTTCCATATTTTTCTTGTTTTTGGTTGATATAGGGGTTATCATGGTACATGATGAAGCAAATACTATATTCCAGATTGGGGAGGTGCAACACTAAGTATCGATGATGGAGAATTAATGTGTTGGTGCGATGAATTAAGAAATTTTAAAATATAATCTTATTATATTGGAATAATATATTCATATCTTTTTTGAAACATGTGAAGTTTATGTATAAAATGTCTACATGTACAGTAAGAAAATAACTTAGGCCGTAGCAATGCACGGGCGTTCAACTAGTAGTTAATAATACTGCAATTTCGCAAAGATTTTTACTAATTGGTTATATATGTTGTGACACTAGTTACCCCATTTAACAAATTTGTTACAGATATGGGGTAAAAGTTGTAGAAAAAATTTAAATGGGGCAACTAGTGTCACAAAATCAGAAACATAGGGTAAAAAGTGGAATTCACAGTTATATTTTTGCAGCATACTACGAGTTGAATGCTGACAAAAAAGAGATCATGGACAATCACACTGGCACCAGGGTGAACTGGAGAATGATGGGGACGATCATTAGCCATGTCAACAGGCTTGATAACATGGTGGATCATCATGACCATGCTAGACTTAATGCACAAAACGTGTATGGACTGGTGCATACCATTACCACGTCCAACATGGACAAGACCTTTGTGGTAATCATTACCAACCTTTTGCTCATGTACTTACATTGTTGCGTCATACTAATTATTTCTTGTCTAGTTTTGTTTTCTTACTATACCAGTCCACAACATCTATCAAATTTCCTGACATCACATTTCTTAAATCAGAAACTACCACGCCGTCTTCTGCCGAGAGGCATGGAACAAACTGGGGAGATCATCCTTGTTTCTCACCCAGATGTTAGGGTCGCCACCAACTGTACTATTTCCCAGGATGATGGTCGCGCCTGCATCAACGCCTGGGATCTATTCAGGGAGATGGTTCCTGCTCTGGAGGTTGGAGAGAAGGTGCTCACACTACTACAGAATAGCCCTCCTGTCGCGTGTGCGTTTTCTCCATCTGACGCGTGTAAGCACGCGCGACTGCTAAGTACGTGCGGGTCTTGCACGCGACAGGTGCGAAGATGCCTGCCGCGTGTGTGAACTGCCCGCTGGCACTATCAGTTCTGTCGCGTGTGCTGTTGTCCGCTGCCACTAACGCTTCTGTCGCGTGTGGCGTGCTCGCTGCCACTAACGCTTCTGTCGCGTGCGGCCCCACCCGCTCCGGATACCCGCTGCCAGTATCTCACCTGTCGCGGACGTCTCAGTTTGCCCGCTGCCAGTATATATTGCATCCGCCGTTTTTTCTGCTTGATTTTCCGTATTAAAGCAGGCGTGATAATTTAGACGGTAATAATATATCAATTTAGACAGTAATACAGAAAGTTCGTCACATTAATTAGGTTTACACTGAGTACGAAATAATACATCATGGTTCATCCATAATAGCACACACAATATGCAAGTCTGAATGCAGTATACACACATTATGATCTAAACTAGAATGGCATACAACAGAAACGAAATCAGCATGAACGACATGGAGACAACGATGATGGTGTTCTTGGGGTTCTTCTTCCTCTCTTCTCCTTTCTTCCATAGCAAGGTCTAGGATTTGCAGTCACCAAGACCCATTTGAGACCCATCTGCATCTTCAGGTTGAAACGGTGGAGCCAATGATTCGAAACCCGGTAACACCCGAGCTATGCTAACAGTAAACAAGCTATTGTCCATTTCGACGGTGTGACTTACATGTTTTTTAGGTTCAATGATTTGCGACGTCCTTCAACTCACCGTCCACATAGTGTAGGAGAACGCATGGAACTGACTGAGGCCTGCGAAAGCATGTTGGGCCTTAGAGAGATTGGAACGACGATGGCATGTAAAGGTAAGTAAGAAGGAATGTGTCGAGCTTGTGGTGCTTAATTACCGTGAGGGCTTCGAGCTGAGCCAAAGTCGACACACCGCCGCGGACGTTCAAGACAGAGGCGACAGAGGGGTTGCTAGAAGAAGGCGCGGTGCTAGGCGGCGAATGTCCGTTACCACCAGGAGCATTATTGGTCGGAGTCACCATGATCAGTTCTTTAGGCGGCGCCTGGCTGTTCGAGGTGCTCGCGCCGAAGCTAGGTAATGGAAACGGCCCTTTTTTGACCACCCTGAAACCAACTAATGAACGAGTTCACCATGGTAGGAAGGATGGCAGTCATCTGGCGACCCATTTCGTCTTGGACGAGATCTCTAGTCTTTTCCTCCACCCTCCTATCAATCTGCTCCGCGATAGAAGCATCAGCCATTCTCTTTCTCTCCTTTCGTTTCTCTTTGCTCTCATGGTAGTAGTAATCCCAGCTGGCACCGTTTCCGCCGCCAACCACACGGCCAGTTGCCGGCTTCGTACCCGGTTTCTTGCCCATGACCTCGTTCAACGCACGGTTGAAAGGTGTGTCCCATACCGGGGCCGACCCCTGTGACGAGGAGCTTTGAGGTTTCATTTCCTTCTGCAAAAGGAACGAGAAACATTTAGAAACCGTGACCAAATAGGGTTATAAGCAAAGCCGGTATAAAGTAACTACCAATTTGTTCTGCAGATCCTTCATTTTGTTAGACGTGACAAGATTCCCACTACTATCAGTTTTATAATGGCCTCTAACAAAATCTTTCTCAGGCCCATCTTCTAAATCGTCCCAGGGTTGGCTTTCGCCAACCCTACGTTCAGCGTCCTCCTTATTCCACCTGACGGCATTCTTGCGGCCATAACCACGGCTTCCGAGAAAATGGGGACCTATGTTCAGATCCCGCATTCTGATACCCCACTTGCGCGCGTCCTCTACTTCAGGTAGAGAGGCCGTCTTCTTGAATGTTGTCCACTCCTCCTCCGTGATCTGCGGATATTTCATGCTGACTTCAGGGTAATCTTTACCCTCACGAATCATTCGTCTCAACCTGCCTTTCCAACTGTTCAAGGCCTGGGCGAACTTGGAGAGGGCCTTTTTGTTGACCATATTGGTAGTGAGATTATATTTGTCGTGGTAAGGCTTCGGGAACTTGAACCTATCATGCAATTTCTGAATGAGTAGGACCTGTAAATGATCCCTACTAGGGTCCCTAAGGCTCGTTTCGTTGATGGCAACGGTGTCACGAAGTATGCATCCTATGTCGTTGCCGTAGCCTGCTGCAATCGACTCCGGCGTTAACGGCTCGAACTTGGCCTCGTCTATGGTGAAGACTTCTTCCCTTTGCGTCCTTAGCTTGTTTGGGTGCCTATACTTCTTCTTCTTCTCAATTTTGTCACCCCCGCCATCGGTGGTCACGTTGCCACCCTCGACATCGGTGGTCCTGTTGCCACTTTCGACATCGGTGGTCCTGTTGCCACCCTCGACATCGGTGGTCCTGTTGCCACCCTCGACATCGGTGGTCACGTTGCCACCCTCGACATCGGTGGTCCTGTTGCCACCCTCGACATCGGTGGTCCTTTTACCACCCTCGTCATCGGTGGTCTCATCCTCCTCCCCAGAACTAGTGGTCTCAGCGCCACTGCTATCATCATCTTTCTCACCGCCCCCATCATTCATAACAGGCTGCGACCCTTGGGACTTTAAATACTCCCAGTATATTCCGTTGGGCTGTAATAAAGGTGTTTCTTCTTCTTCTTCTTCTCCCTCCTGAGACCACTCTGTTTCGTCGAAGTGCTTTCCGGTCGACGACATGTTAGCTATAAAGTTAATTAAAATCAAATTAGTTAGTCAGTCGGAAAAAACGGAAAATTTTGACATGACCATTGCTAAAAATATGACATTTGGAGTGCCAGAATTTTGCCGAAACAGAAATTAATCAACATTTCGGCAAAACATTGGCAACTCATTTCCTGTAGAGAAAATATAACCCAAACCCAACCCACATTTAGGACATTGCTCTAGAGAAAATATCGGCCGGGCATTTCATCGAGCAGTAAGAGGACGTAATCAGTAAGGATTGCATGGAGAAAATATCGGCCGGGCATTTCGTCGCGCAGTCAATATAACTCATTTCTTGTAGGTAGTAGGAGCTCACCTGCGCGCGGCGGACAAGGACGACGTGCGCGCGGCGGACAAGGACGACGTGCGCGCGGCGGACAAGGACGACGCGCGCGCAGCTCACGGCGACGCGAGGGGCCGGGTCGGGCCGGCGGCGGTGGTATATAGGCGAGAAGGAGCCGGGTCGGGCCGGCGGCGGTGGTAGGCGAGTTGGGGCGGCGGTTTCGGTGGTAGGCGAGTGGTCGGGGCGGCGGTGGCGGCGGCGCGCGGCGGAACGCGGCAGAGGATAGGATTTGGGGGGCAAATGGTCGATTCGAGCGCGGGCGCCCTAGCTCGATCTGTTTTATGCCAAATTTAGTGGCAGCGGGCAGACCAGCCTGTAGGCTGCCACTATTAGTAGAAGTGGGGGGAAAATGGTCGATTCGCGCGCGGGCCCAGTTTTAAGCCAAATTTAGTGGCAGCGAGCGGTCCTGTACGCTGCCACTATTAGTAGAAGCGGGCGGAGCTGGCTGCTCGCGGCTACTATATAGTTCATATAATGTCATGAGTTCGGCATTATAATATAGAAATCAAGAAAAGATGCATATATATATATAATAAAAGTTTGGGTCACCGATCGATACAGCAAAGTTTAGTATATAGGTACTTAATAATTATACAATTAAGAGTGATCGATATATATTACATATATAATAAAATAGTATAGTTTCACAAAAGGTTCCGCATTCGTTTAACTGCCATCTTCTTCTTGCCTTTTCTGCCCGATGTTGTATAATTTAGCCCCACGTCATGACTTCTTCTCTTGAATGGAAGACCTTTCTTAGGTAGCATTGTCCTGGTTCTTCTTAGAGTGTATTCTTTTTCGTCATCTGTATCTTCTATCTTTGGGTCACCGCGTACATGTCAAAATCTTGCTCGTGGGCGACTCCATCCATTCCGATGATGTTCCTTTTGCCTCTCCTTACGACAACGCGGCTAGGCTTCATCGGGTCGGTTATGAAGAAGCATTGATCCACCTGCGAGGCCAATACCCATGGTTCATTTTTCGCGGTGACGTTAGCGCCAACACTCTTGGATTGGGCCGGTGGTGGTATACACATGGTAGTGAAATACCCATTGTTTTCTTTTTGGATTTGCTTAGCCCACCTGACACGAAACATTGGTACTTTCTCTCCGATGTAGTTCAACTCCCATATCTCCTCGATCCTTCCGTAGTACCTATCTTTTTCGAAACCGGTGTAGGATAACATCGTTACCCCTGAGTTCTGATGTTCACTATTTTTGTCCTTTTCCTCTGTGTAGAATGTGTACCAGTTGATATCGTATGCTTGATAAGTTGCAAGGTTGGGCGCGGGTCCCTGTGACAAGGCAAATAAGACCTTTTCATCCATAGAAGTCATTGACGGGGGATTCACTAGAAGTTCCTCTTTAAACCAACGCAAGAAAGTGGAGTTGTGTTCTCTGATTATGTCTGCCTCCGTCTTCAGGTGACGATACTTTTCTGCAATCATTGTTTTGTGCTTTGTCACCCAAGGATCAACAATCTCCAGGTGTTGTAGTGCTACTAAGTTTGCTCTGCCAAAGTCAGCGAGTCGGTCACAATGGCCAACATGCATTTCCCGCATGCCAATTTTGTGACCTACTCCATCGAGCCTGCCAAAGTGCTTATTGACAGGCAAACCAACAGGATCGTCGGTGTTTAAATAATTTTGGTAGAAAGAGACGCACTCTTCGGTCAGAAATCCCTGGACGATGCTTCCATCTGGATGGGCCCTGTTACGAACATATCCTTTCATCAACCCATTCATCCTTTCGTAGGCCATCATGCTGTGCAAAAATGTTGGCCCAAGATTGGCGATATCTTCAGGGATATGAACCAACAAATGCACCATAACATCAAAGAATGCGGGTGGCAAGTACATCTCTAGCTCACATAGTATGACAATGATCTCTTCCCGTATCCTCTTGAGTTTCTTGACGGTGATCGACTTTCGACTGATGACGTCGAAAAAGTTACATAGGTCAAAAAGTGTTTCACGAACGTGCTCGTCCATTACCCCTCGCATCGCCACCGGAAGGATCTGCGTCATCAACACGTGACAGTCATGAGACTTCATCCCACTGAATTTTTTTTCTTCGGGTCTAGATATCTGCTTATCTTTCCTGAGTAACCGGAACTAACTTTGACCCCTAAAAGGCACTTGTAAACTTGATCGAGCTCATTCTGACTTAGAGTGAAGCAGGAAGGGGGGGCAGTAATATTCAGAACGTTTAACCTTTTTTCCCTTGTGACCTTCCGTCTCCTCCTGGTCATTATGTTTAACCTTTTTTCCTTTGTGACCTTCCGTCTCCTCCTCCTGGTCATTCCCACTGGGCCTTCCGTGAAGCTCACGTCTGATATTCTGCTCTTTGAGGTCGTTTCTTGCTTTTGGCCCATCTCTGGTCCTTTCCGGCATGTTGAGGAAAGTGCCTCTTCTTCATCATGTACTTCAGGAGCTTCCTCATCATCATCATCATCATCATCATCATCATCATCATCATCATCATCAGCATTGTTATTGACTTGCTCATGCACTTCTTCAACTTCCTCATCATCATCTGGAAATACCCACCGAGTGTATCCATACATGAAACCATTCGCTAGCAAGTGCCCCTTCAAAACGCCATTAAAGGGGTTGAGCAAATACTTTTGTTTGCATTTTCGACCCGGACATTTTATCTCTGTTTCTTCATTTTTAATCATGTCCTCCGTCGCGGCGGCTAAATATCTGTCCACGACCCTTGAGCTCATTCTGATCATCATTGCCTGCAAAAATACTTAAATTAGAACCTTTGAATTTAAACAGAAAATTTTGACATGACCTTTGCTCAAAATGTGACTTTCGGAGTGCCAGAATTTTTCCGAAACGGAAATTAATCAACATTTCGGTAAAACATTGGCAACTCATTAACATCCGATCACATGCACGCATATATATATAGTTTAAGTTGTAGAGATACTCACCTACTAGATAAATAAAGCAGAGAAAATCAAGACGACGCGTCGACCGAGATCTTAGAGCGGTGAGCCGGCTTTTGGAGACTTTATGGATAATCATAATCGCAAGCACATCACCAGCAAGGTCGAAGAGCAAGGGGGAAAGTGGATCCCCTTGCCTAAGCCCTTGGTGTGTACAGAAATAAGGTCCCACCTCGCCATTCACTTTTATTCCTACTTTACCACCTGAAACTATTTTTAGCACGAAGTCATTAAATTTATGCGAGAATCCTTTCATTTCCAAGACCTGAAGAAGAAAAGGCCATTTGATTTTATCGAATGCTTTTTCAAAGTCGATCTTAAAGAGAATCCCAGCACTTTTGCGAGTGTGTAGATCATTTAGTACTTCATGAAGTACCACTACACCCTCCATTATAAATCTGTTCTTAAGAAAGGCAGTCTGTAATTTTAACCACTTTAGAAATGACTGGAGTTAAACGGTTTACCAGCATTTTGGTGATGATTTTAAAGACTACATTCAGGAGACAGATGGGCCTGTACTTCTGAATTCTGTCAGCATCAACCCCTTTCGGGACCAGAGTAACCACTCCATAATTCAATCTATCAATATTGATTTTATTATTCACAAAATCATTTACCAGAGCAAGAAGGTCCTGTTGGATTAACGGCCAAAAATGTTGATAGAAATCAGCATTGAAACCATCCGGACCAGCTGCTTTATTTTTTTCCATTCCAAAAACTGCATTCTTGAGATCCTCTAAGTTAAAAACACCTGTCAAACTCTCTGCCTCTTCCGCACTGATTTTTACTACCCCTTCAGTGTTTAAGTGTATCCGACACACATCAGATCTACCAAACAAATTCTTATAGAAGTCTGTGATAAACTTTTTCAAGTTATCATGTCCTTCTATAATTCCTTCATCTTGATTAAGTCTAACTATCCTGTTTTTCCTTCCCCTACCATTCGCTTTCGAGTGATAATACTTTGTGTTATTATCACCTTCCAGCAATTCTTTTTCGCCTGATCTCTGAAGCCATTTGGCTTCCTCTTCTTTTAGAATTTTGTTAAGCTGCTCTTTGCACTGTTGCAGATGCACCCAGTCATCTGTAGACAGTTCACCAGATTCACTTAACTTGTCTAGTCGATCAAATTCATCCGCCAAGAATTTCTTCTTTTTCCTAATATCACTTTCAAAGTTTATATTCCAGCCTTTTAGTTTCCTTCTCATATTCTGAAATCTTTTCAACCAAATGTCAAGGCTAGAACCGTTTCCATAATCCTGCTTCCACACTTTTTCTACAACATCTTTTAGATCATCTCTAAAGAACCAGGCATTTTCGAACTTGAAAAGTTTTGGAACTTTAGCTACTTCTCCGGTTGAAATCAACAATGGAGTGTGATCAGATAGATCTCTAATCATCGCCGTGACTGTAACTAAAGGAAATTTTTCCTCCCATGAAGGAGAGACTAACATCCTGTCCAACAACGCAAAAGTGGGGTCCTTTTGGTTGTTTGACCAGGTGTACTGTCTCCCGCTTAACTGAATTTCTAATAATTCACCCTGAGAGATAATCGCATTGAAGAGTAAACTCCACCGATTTAGCCCTCCTGGTTTGTTTCTGTCACTAGTCCTTCTTGTAATATTGAAGTCACCAGCAATAACAATTGGGACTTTCGTTTGTTTAATGATATGCACAAGTTCCACTAGGAATTTAGCTTTTCCAGTGGGCTGCGCATCTCCATAAACAACGACAAGGTTCCGAGTGAAGTTCTCTAGCTTACTATGAACCAAAAATCTGATAAAATATTCACCAAACTCCTTTTCAAGAACATCTAGAGTATTTGAGTTTACTCCCAGCAAAATACCTCCCGATCTCCCTTTTGCAGGTGTCCAGGCCCAATTAAACATTGTGTCTCCTCCTATAGACATCAGAAATGCTTCGGAGAAATCTTGCTTAATTGTTTCCTGAAGACCTATAAAATCAAGTTTATGCTTGTCTGTTGTTTCTTTAATAAAGTCCCTTTTGATCTTATCACCCACACCTCTAGGATTCCAAATAAAACCATTTAACATTTTAACGCTTTTTCTTTCCTTTCCTTTTCCTAACCACCGTTCTCACAGGCGTCTTAACAGAATAAACCTCAGTTGAACGTTTATCTGCTAAGAGCCCGGAGAGCAAAGACATATTATCATTCAGTAAATTAACACTTTCTAGTTCTCCTTCCATTTCTTCCTGATTTAGTGTCAACAATTCTTTTAGAATTGTATCTACTTCCTCAGGTTGAAGGTGATTATTGTTTGGTTCCTCCACTACCACTGTCTTTGTCTTTTCACCAAAAACCGCCATTCTAGCTTCTTCTTGCACACGGATCAGTTCTAAATTATGCTCTACCATGTCAAGCGAAATTCCTAAATCAACTCCAATCAATCTAGCAATGTCAATCAAGGTGCTATTGTCTGAGTTAAGAACAGAGGGAAAACTGTGTGTACCTTCCTCGCTGTCCAGCGTCTTGGCCTTGATATGTTTTGCTCTTTCCATCACAGGGACGTCGCCAGTGTTTTTTCCTGCCAAACGACCACTGCACCTGATGAACTGATCTTCCTGACTGTTATTTTGCACTTCAGACTGAGAGTTGAGAGTATCTTTGTCGACCAGGAAACCGTCAGTGCCGTAAGCCTTCACCTTGGTAGTGAAACTGTCAGACTGCATCCCTACACCGCCTTCAACCGGGCGTTCTCGGCCTGGAGCCTGGCCACTGCGTCCCTGCACCGCCCTAGCTCACTGCTCTTGGCGGCGAGCTCCGTCTCGAGAAACGGCACGATGACGACTGTCTCCTTGAGGATCTTCTGCTCCAGCAGCTCGGTGCGCAGCCGGGACTCCCGCTCCTGCAGCTCCTCGACGAGGCGGGCGAGCTCGCCGACCTCCGGCCCCGTCGACGGCACGGACGCCGCGCGCGCCGGCTGCACCTGCGCGGAGGAGCACGGGAAGTATACCCCGAACGAGCGCGCGAAGGAGTTGCCGCCGCCGGACGTCTTGGCGCCAGAGCCGGGCGGCGGCGCGGGCGAGCCCGAGGGCCGCCTCCGCGGCGTCGTCTCTAGCCGAGGCGCCGACGATGGGACAGGCTGCTGCAGTGGGGATGGCGCCGCTGCGGGTGCCGCTGGCTTGCGCGCGGAGGTGGAGGAGGAGGTCTTGGGCCTCGCCGGGCTGCGCTGGAAGCCCATGGCCGCCTTGACTCTGCCGGCCACCATGGCTGGCGTTTGGCACGTTGGGAAGTTTTGACCTTTTGCTTTGCACGCCGCGTGTCCTTAACAGCTCTTTCAGATAGCTGCTACTACTATAACAGCTCTTTCAGATTAGTATGTCAGCTCATTTAGAGACAAAAGCTCAGAGTTGACTTGCTACTTTACTGCCTTGATCTGCTGCTTGAGATGGCGCTTTGCAAGTAGCTGAAAAAGGCTCGGATTTGAATTGGATTTGTCCCAAACTCTCGGGAAATTCCCATTTTGCACCTGCACGGCCGCACCTTATCGTTTGATGTCACACTTTCGTTTTTTTTTAAGAAATAAATCAGTGACATACATTATGTTGTATATTGTGTATTTGCAAAGTTTAATTGAAAATTTCTGGCATGCACAAAAAAGACAAATGATGTGTGAATAGTGTTGAAATACTATTCACTTTGATCTTTTCGTTTTTTCAGATGTCACATATGGTCATATTTTGGAATGTAATATTGTATATGCACAAGATACAATGTAACCAATGCCCATGATTTTATTTCATATTTTTTAAGCGGGGTAGTTTAATAGTCCATCCCGTGTATTTTTTATTTTTATTTTGAAACAGAGGTAAAAAAATAACCTCAATCTACCAGTTAAAAAAACCGGTTGTTCCATGCAAAACCGAGCAAAAACCGATACCCACTTAGGCCGACAAGCTCTCACATCACACCACACTCATAACCTCTGACATCTCAAAGACACAACTAAATCATCGAAAACGTCGATGAGAACACCTAGACAAAAGCCAATGGGCAACACATGAGCCACAAAACAACCCAGTCCGAGAAATCCATGATTATCCATCAGGCGGATGCAGACATCCTCTGTATTCACTTGGTTTCGGTTCACAAGTTCGGTTCCTATTTAAAGTTGGTTCAAGACAAGATAAAGGTGTTCCTATGACTTTTATGACGTGGAGTTATTCCTTACCAAGGATAATTTAGCTAGGTGAAATGTCATGGATATAGCTTTTGTTTGTCCTTAATCAATAGGTTATTCGGGGTTTTGTTTTTCAATGGCTCGGGTGGTATGTCAAACAGTTAATTAGGTGATTAATTTCAATCCTCCATTTACCGTATACTATGTCACATTTGGACCTTAGCTACTGAGGTATCGACAAGTCTCTTCGCTGGCTTATTATTGTGCGAGTGGGAGCTGCAATAATCTGCGTTTATGCAAGTGTCGTGGTTGTGCACCAGCTGAGGGCGGTCATTCGTTGTCCTAATACAATTTACACAACATAAAGAGGTAAATGGAATTTGGTGCCAAGAAACCGGATTGGCATGCTAGTAACTTTATTTGTAGGCAAATCGTGAAATTTCTGTGTATTCGGTTAGGTCCAATTCACATTCTTACTTGTCTTACTAACTAGTACCTCTGTTCGAAAAAAAGAAGGTATATATATTTTTTCTTGATGCCAAATGGTGTAATGTTTGACCAAGCTTAGATAATAAGCAATTAACATTTACAAGACATAACAGATGTTGATAAAAAAAATTTGTAAGCTTGGTCAAACTTCAAGTCATTTGACTTTGAGAAAAAATTATGCGTTTTTTTTTGGAATGGAGGTAGTACGTTTTTTAATGTGATCAGCCAATTTGACATTTTTTTTGCTGTAGACTTAGAATTCAAAACGTCAAATTAAGGTCGAGCTAGATGTAGATGTAGCCATTTATTTCCATAAGTTCAGAAAATATGTTTAAAAACCTTTTGAGTAAATCATGGATGTAGTCAAATATATATACATATATATATATATATACATATATATAAACCCTATTTGACTCCCAGGGTGCAGAACAGTTATTTTGCACCCAACATATTTTTATGTTGTTGCATCCATATTTTTTATGGTTTGTCTACTAATAATTATGTGCATTATGACTCACAACAAAAAAAATTGACATAAAAAACAAAGCATATGAGTCATCATAGTATAAAATACGTAAAAAATATGTATTTTTGGTCATATTTTTTTACGACATCGAAATAAAAAAATTACATCGTGTCAATTTTTTCTTATGTTCTACTCAACTTTTAGAGCAAGACAAAATTTACGTGACGTAAAAATCACGTACGGTTTGAAAGATAGAGGGTGGGTGTAGAATAACTATTCTACGCCCAGGGAGTCAAATAGCGCTTCTCTATATGTATATAAATTAGTAGATGCTCCATGGTGCCCGGACACCATACTCGATACGCTATACATACCTAAAGATGGAAAATCTCGATGCGGACAAGTTTATATTGTAGGCTACACGAAAATGATAAAAGTGTTTATGTGAGTAGAGTGAATAGTGCATATAAATAGTTTCACATTGAGATTTTGCACGCTTGTAGAGATGACATCCCGAGTCTCAAGTTTTGGGGAAACTGAAACTGCATGGTCTCCAGTCACACACGCACTTGCATGTTCATGCACTTATTACGCGCAGGACATATACGCATACTCCATAGTACATAGTAGTACAAGCTGTATGTCTGTAGCCGATCCGTGACGGAAAAAAAAAAAAAAAAATTGCACCGCCCGTTTGTGGGTGCTGTATAAATCTGGCCCACGCATATGATGCTCCTCCGTCAAATCACAAGTAGCGCGCAAATATACGAAGGAAAGCGAGCGAGCGCACAACCTCTCCTCTTTATGCTTTGTCCCTGTCCGTGTGCTGAACACAATTTGCCGTTGCAACCAAACTCCACAGCCGGAGTGACTGCTGTCTGCTGACCGTGGAGGACCCGCATGGCAGTCACCGTTCGCAACGTTTCCACGTCGCGGACCCGTTTCTTGCCATTGTGGTGCTTGCGGTTGGGAGCGTGTCGCTGGCAGTGGGCCCCGCCCGTGCCCGTGTTTTTCAAACGCAGAAGGTGGAAACAGGTACTCCCTCCGTTCTAATTTAATTGACTTGGTATTCACCAAATGTGAATGTATGTATAGAAGTAATATGTCTAGATACATCCACATGTGGTGTATAGCAAGTAAATTAAAATGGAACGGAGGGAGTAGTTAGGTAGGTTTTGCAGATCGAGTTGGAGTAAATGGCGGCGTCTGCCAAGGAGCAAAACCGTCGAGGCAGTAAATAGCAGCCGTTGCGTACGTACATCACACGAGTATCTCCACGCATATGGACCGTGAAGCAACCGCCCGCACGATTAAAATTAGCCGCCCCGGCCGTGTGTCATCAATTTGTCTTCAAGCAGGTGTACGGCGAACGTGTTCAACTTAAATCTGGCACTCTAGAGTGTAGCTGGCCTAAAACACTTTCGGCAAGGACAACTGCTTTAGGTAAAAACTATTTGGACTACTTGATGTATGTTCTAATATTAGTTTCAAAAAGCTAACGCCGTAGGACTAGGTGTTGGAGTTCTAGTCTAAATAGGGACTGAAGAAATAGGCTTTCGCCCCGCTATATTAATATAGCAACCACCCGATACAAGTTTTGAGACCACTGCTGGAGCAAAACAGCACACTCATGCCCAAGAGAACAAGAAAAGAAAACAAGGCCAACATCGGCGGATCAACAAAAACGAAAGTGACTCGGGACTAATGCGAACTCAAGTCCTAACACTTAGTATGAATAGGACAAGTAGTTCTTTTAGAATTTTATAATGGATCGGCGAAACGGGTGCACCAAACTATTTTGGGTTTACTAATCCAGCACGGTCTGAACTAACATTGTAGCAGAAACCCCGGTATATTCATGGGCCAACACTCCACTGAGAAATCCACAGTTCTTGATGCAATCCTATTTCAGCCAATTACAAGTGCTCCGTTCCATACAACCTGTCTCAGATTTGTTAAAACTTCGATTTATCTAGGCACTACTATTTGATTAGGTACTGCTAAATTTAAAAAAAATCTAAGACGAGTTTCATGGGACGGAGGGAGTATAATTTTAAAAACCGTACAGATCTGAAGATCGGACCGGACAAAACAGGAACCAACGCCCTATCTGGGTTTTTAAGAGGCACCAAACTAGGCAAAAAAAACACAGGAGAAAAGAGCTGAAAATAATGTGTCATCAACAAGTTTTGAACCTGCGACCGAAATCGCTAATTAAAGGGTTCCCTTCCGGAAGGGAACCGCGCGTTCGCTCCGCGCGTGACAAGTGTCGCCATCTGGTTAGCCGCTCGCGTCGTCGGTTACTTCCGCGCGCGACACGCGTCGTTCTGTCCTCGCCCGCCGGTTCCTATCGGGGCGGGTTTTTCGTGTTAGCGGTTCGGGTAGACATACCGATTCGTTTTTTTTCCCTTTCTCCATTTCCTTGTTCTTTCTATCGCTTCGTGTCTTCTCTGGCGGAAGAGGGTGACCTACCGTGATGGTCGCCGCCGACGGCGCATGTGACGGAGGCGTCTTCTTCTCTACTGGTTTCCGGCGAGGTTGTCGGCGAGGAATTGCGTTCCCTTTTTTCCTTTTTCTCTTTCGTTGATACTATCGTGTGTCTCGTATCTGGCGGAATCTGGGTACCGTACCGTGATAATCGCTGCCGACGGAGCGTGTGACGGCGGCGACTTCTCCTGTACTGTTTTCCGGCGAGGTTTCTGCTGAGGAATTTTCTTCCGTCTTTTTCCCTTTTCCCCTTTTTCTATGTGTAAACTCAGGAATCGTAACCGTTCTTTTACTCCTGGGATTCTATTTCTTGGCACCGATAATTCGATTTCCCGTCTTTGTTCTTCTTTAATTCGTGTTTCCTTTAATCCGTATTTGTTCTTCGTCCCTTTTTTCCCTTTTAACTCGTTAGATCCACTACAAAAAGGTGCATCCTTTTTCCTCCTTTTTCACTTTTCTTTTTTCCCTTTGTCATTTTCGGGCAGGGAGTTTTCAGGGGAAGTTATGGGAGGGAGAATGCACTTTTAAATACAGTATGCGTCAACTTTTTGATAGATATGTTTGAGCAGATTATGAAATGTCAGATTCGGTCATGCAATTTGAGATAGGAAAAAAGATGTTCCTGCCTCTGTGGAAGTCTATATCTGCAATATGTTTCCTAGTTACATGCATGAGGAGGTAATTGTTTGAAACATTATGAATTTTGTATTTTTCAGATTTGAACTAAACTGAAGAAGATGTATAGTTATACATCTTAACTGTTAGCACAGCTGGTCTATCAAAAAGAATCCGAGCTTTCAGTGTTGATAGTGATATTTCTGGTTGTACTGTATCATCTGATGATGACTGTGATGGTAGCTGTTGTGAAAGTGAAAGTATGCTCTTCGATATTGAGTGTGTTTGTCTGTTCTTCTGTGTGCATTCTTCCAGGAGCAGCGCGTTGGTGTACATCAAGTAGCGGTGTTGTTGTACATCTAGTACCAGCGCGTGTGGTCATCCAGGAGCATCGTGTACATCCAGTAGCAACATGTTTGTACAGCCAGTAGTAGTAGAAGTGTGTACATTCAGTAGCAGTGTGATGTACATCATGTACCATCATGTACATCCAGTAGAATCATTATGTACATCGAGCAGCAGTAGCGTAGTGTACATCCATTGGACACATTTGTGTACATCTAGTAGTAGCAGCAGCGTGTACATGCGGTAGCAATGTGGGTGTACATCAACATGCGTGTATATCCAGTAGCTGTGTTGTTGTACATATAGTAACAACGCGTATGTACATACAGTAGCATCGTGTACATCTAGTAGTAGCATGTTTGTACAGCTAGTACAAGTAGCAGCGTGTACATTCGGTAGCAGTGTGATGTACACCAAGTGCCATCATGTACATTCAGTCGCATCATTATGCACATCAAGCAGCAGTAGCATAGTGGTGGACACATTTTTGTACATCTAGTAGTAGCAACAGCGTGTACATGCGCAAACACTGTGGGTGTACATCAAGTAGCGGTGTTGTTGTACATCTAGTACCAGCGCGTGTGTACATGCAGTAGCTGTGTGAGTGTACACCCAGTAGCAGCGTGTACATGCGATAACAGTGTGAGTGTACATCAATGTGATGTAAACCCTGGAACAACTAAATTGTAGATCCACTATCATTATGGTGTATATCCATCCAATAGCATTAGCACTGTGTACATCCAGTAGTACTAGTAATTGTTGTCTAATCTCGTGACATTACATATCTTTTAGGAAATGTAGTAATATGAACGACAGAAACGTAATAATGGGTCTCTTGTGTTGTTTGTTTTGTATGAACTATTTTTATCTATTCCTCTGCCTACTGTGAGTCTGGTCCTTGATCTCCAAATATCAGGTACTCAAATCCACATCTTATTCTGCCATTGTGATAGTGTGGCCCTCTGTTTGCTTGATTCTGTGTTGGAGTTGAGTAGTTGTTCTTTGTGTAACTTGTTCTGTTTCTTCTATTTTCGCGCTGTTGCGGCTGCTCGTCATGCTGCCTGTTTGCTGCCTCTTGTTGCTGTGGTGCAGTTTGTTCCTGCTGGCTGTTGTTTGTTTGCTGATTATTCTGTCTGTTTGCAGCTGCTTGAGCTTCAGCTTTCAGGATACTGCAAGATGTTCTAATGTGTCCCTTTACTTTGCAATGACCGCATGTTATGTTTCTTGCCCTGTTGCTCTTCTCTGACCCAGGCTTTGGTCTGTTTCCCCTGTTTGTACTTCTTCTCGTAATTATTGGTGGATCATGTAGCCTGTCATCTTCGTTATTGTGTATAGCTTCTTCTTCTGTTTCTTTCTCTTGCCCTGCCAGCACTGCCATCACTTTTGTTTTCATGTCTCGCATGCAATCCACCATCACCCTGTATGCTTTGTCTTCAGGACATGCTAGGTTGCATATTTCTGCCATGCTGCTCATTGCGCCTGCAAACCTTTAGCTTCCTCCGTGTTGGAAACATCCACAGCATCTCCAAGTGTTTGCAGTTCTAACTCGATATCTTTTCTCCATCTTGGAATGACAAAACTCTCTGGCAAGTGAGTTATTCCAAGTTGCACCATTACCCTGATTACATGGCAGCAGTGTATCCCATCTCTCTGCATTTTCTTGCAACTGCAGCTGAAATTCTTTTTTTCTTCGTCGAAATACACATCAAAGTATTTTCTTCTGAACTCCATTTTGTCATACTCGCTCACTCTCTGCAACTGGATGTGGCCTGGTGGTTCTGTTGTGTAAATAGCAAATGCAGTGCTGTTTGTGATTTCTATCTGGAATTTCAGGAATATGTCATGCGTGTATGCCTCAAGAGCCTGCTTCTCAAATGGATGGTGGGTAATTGTTTTCGCTGTTTTCAAAGTCGATTTCAGCTTCTTTTTGTCAAGAGCAGACAGACACTTGTCCTGTATGACTTCATATTGCTCCAGGAATTTTGTTATTGTGTCTGTGTTCCTGCTGTAGCATTTCCACATATTGTTTGTGCTTTCGCTACGTCCCGTGCTCGATGAGAATGGATAGAATTTGTCCATGAAGTATGCTGGGACCCATCTGCTTCTTATTCTGTATAGTTTGTTTAGGTGCTTCTCTCCTTCTGCACCGTGTTCTTTGATGACATTTGTCCATGCTGTTTCAAATTCCTCTGGAGTGAATGCATTCTTTGCTGCAAATCTCAGTGCCTCTGAACAATTTGGGTGCGTTGCGAAGAATGAACCTTGTTTCTGGCTCATTTTTGTTACTATGTGATAGTAACAGTTTCTGTGCGTGGTGTTCTTCAGCACCTCCTGAATCGCTCTCTTCATTGCTTTATCTTGGTCCGTTATGATTGTCTCCGGTTCTTTTCCTCCCATTGCTTCAACAAATGTCTGCAGGACCCACTTGAATGAACCGATTTTTTCATCCTTGAGCAATGCAACACCAAAAAGCACCGTGGCCCCGTGATTGTTCACGCCAACAATAGGAACAAACGGCAGGTTGTATTTGTTGGTGCTGAATGTTGTGTCAAACGATATGTACTCACCAAATAACTTGTAGTTCATGACACACATTGCGTCCATCCAGAAAAGACTTCTTACCCTTTTCTGCTCGTCTTTCTCAATTGCGTAATAGAACCCAGGCACTTTTCTCTGCAGCGTTTTGAAACGCTCAAGGCAATGATCAATGTCATGGTCCTTCTCGATTTCAGTCTGGTGACTTTGAATGTTGCTCAAGTCGATTGCATCAAACGGTATGCTGCGGAATCTGCCCCTTATCTTCCGGAATATTAACATCATCTTTCTGGGTGGCAGGCGGCCCATCTGTAGGAGTTCAATTAGCTTTCTGTCTAGTGGAGTCATCCTCTTGTGACAGTGTGAGAACCTTATTAGATAATCCGTTGGTTCCAGCTCATGGTTGTGTTCCAGATTTACTTTCTTGATGAACCATCCTTTGTCCCACTTGTGCACCATTATATGTGCATCACACCCTGTCTTGACCAGTGTGGCTGTTCTCCTCTTCCTGGTAGGATTAACATCCATATTAGTCACCCCTTCTTTGTTGCATGTAAAATACTGGTAGTATATCTCGTTGTCCTTTCTTGATCTCTTGCTGCTGAACTTCTTTACTGAGAAACCTGATTTTCTTGCATAGAGTGCATATCTGTAGAATGCGTCTCTCAAGGACTTGAAAGTTTCACCTTCCTTTGGGATTGTTGCATTGATTATCTCATCAACTGCTGGATAGCTGTCCACGTCAAACATTTTGTCCATTTCTTGTTCCATCATGGTTGGAGGCTCTGGGTTTATTGTAGGGTCGTCATCATTCATTTCTGCTGTGCTCTCTCCCGTTGTCTCCTCTTTCTCCTCATCGTGCAGAGTGTCATTATTCTGTTGCTGGCTTTCAGTTTGATTTGTTTTATGCTGCTTGCTTGTGTGTTCCTCTGGTGAAGCACTTTGTCTTGCTGCTGAGTTCTCTGTGTTTGCTTTCGTGTTTCCTGAGCTCTCTCCCATTGTCTCCTCGTTTTGGTACTCCCCTCTGTAGTCCTGTGTACAACCATAGAATAACCTCATTTGAGCCGCACGGTTGCATAAATATATGGAAAAAATGGCTATGTTCTTTTGTATTACCTCTTTTGCTTTCCATTCATCGTAGCTTCTGATGTAACTCAGCGTTGACCCTTCGTGTTTTGTTTGCTTACTGGAATTTGACTGCTTGCTCATATCTGCCTGCAATAGTAGCAAGGTAAATTTGTTATAATAGTGTCAAATTTTCTTTATGTTTTGTTTCGTTGTAGTAGGTCCTTACCTTGTACTTTGTGTAGGTGTTGATATTTTCAGTGTATTCTTCTGTTACTTTGTTCCAAGCAGGTGTTTGCTGTTGATTGTGTAAGCTGCTGTCCTGTCTGAAGTTACTTCTCTTCTGTTGTGCTGATGAAGTGGATCTGGTTTCTTTTACCCTGCATTCCTGTGTCTGTATGGAAAATAATACCAATTGATCAGCACTGCTGTGCATGAATTTGAAATGAAATATTGTGTGTTTTTATGCTGTACCTCTTGTTCCTTGCTCCCTTCCCATCTTACAGATGCTGCAGTACTCTGTGCCTGCATTGAGTCATCGTATTGACATCCATGCGATGTTTGCTTACTATAATTTGAAATTTCCTTGTTAATGACCTGCAAATAGAAGTGAACGTAAATTAGTTCCCTTATTCGTTGTTGTAGTTCTTCAGCATGTCTTCTCCGAGAAGCCGTGATACCTTGATAGTTGTTGGAGTTGCTGTATAGTTTTTACTGGATTCCTGATATTGTGGTAGCCCAAGAGAGACATTTTCAGTATAACACTCATCCTGTTTAAAAAGATACAGATTGAAAACAGTGTGAGCAATAATGTTTGCTTTTTAGTGTTGTCAGTAAGCTAAGTTGCAGTTTTTTACCTTGATCCTTATGAAGCTGTTTGACTGTGGTATATTCTTTAGTCTTTGTGGCAGTACTGGAGCATGTGAAAGAGTCGACGAAGCGGAGAATGGAGCTGGACCTGTGAAACCTGATGAGGTTCGTACTATTCTTGTCTTGCTTCTCCTTTCTTCCTGCAACTGGTTTTCTAACGGACGCTTCAAAGCAGAACTACTCTCGCTTGTTTGCAACTCTTTTTCTTTCTTTATATGTACAATAGCTCGCCTGAGATGAGCTTGCTGTACTTCCCTTAGAGATTCTATAGCCGTATTGACTTGATCTGTGTTTTTTCTTGCTCTCTTGTCCTTCCATCTTTGAATAATTAACTGCAATATAAACAACATATGTACATAGTAATTAGTTATGTGTGGATATATTACTAGTTGTACAACTGAAATTTAAATCATGGCTTGTAGTGCATGTAGTGTAGCCTATGTTTATGTACTTCAGAGGTGTGATATTTTGTACTCTATGGTGCTAAGCATTGTATGCAAAAGATGTACTCTATATTTATGTACCTTCCTAATTACTTTTGTCAGCTCTTCCCTTGTTGGTAGCTTCTGCATCCCTGGTGGTAGCTTGCTTTGTAGTATATTTTCATTGTCTTGTTCATCCATATCCTCAGGTGACCCATCGTTGTTCATCCCTGCAGAAGATGAAGATAATCAAGGCATGCTGATGGTGATGGTGATAGAGACACAAGTAGTTGCTAGTTCTTTTGCTACAGAAGATGAAGATAATCAAGGCATGCTGATGGTGATAGAGACACAAGTAGTTGCTAGTTCTTTTGCTACAGAAGATTAAGATAATCAAGGCATGCTGATGGTGATAGAGACACAATTAGTTGCTAGTTCTTTTGCTATGATTGAATAATCACTTTGAATACTCGTTTGTTTTGTTTGTACTGTTTGTGTTGTCAAAAAATACTTGTAAGTAGTTCCCTGGCTATACCGTCATGTACTGGATATCAGTTTGTGCAAACTAAGAAGCGATCTATTCGAATTGGCTGGATACTTGTAAGCGATCTATTCGTTGCTACCATCAAACTAAGAAGCTGATCGTATATACGGATTGGCTGGAGACGCGATCTCGATGATAGGAAGGAACGAGTTGAGTCGATAGAAACAAAGCATCGCGAAGAATAGACGGGTGCTGAACGATCGAGAAGAAGGAATCAGATTAGGGAGGGAACGAACCGACTGTAGAAACGAGCGAAGAAATCGCCAGCGATCGTCAGCGAGAAGATGAATACCTGGATCGCCAGCGATCGCCAGCGAGAAGATGAATCCTTTTTTGAATTTTGAATCGAGACGGGGTTGGTATCGGATGGACGGCTTCCAGGTGGGGCCGCAATTATTTCAAAGTAAAGTTGCGTGAATGGTTTTGGCTCTTCTCGTTCTATCCAGACAATGACATGTGGACCCGCCTCCACCCCACCTCCCTCTTTATTTTTCCTTCTTTTCCCTTCCTTATCTTTCCCTTCCCTTCGTCGCTTTCCTTTTCTGCTGCTGGCGTGATTTCTAGGGTTCGTCGACGCTGGCTTCTACTTCCGCGCCGCCTACTTCCTGTTTAGCTGCTCGGTGCGAGGGGATCGATTTGATTGTTCTGTCGAGAGCGAGTAGAAGGTGTCGATCTTCTTTCATTAGCCCTGGATCTTCCGAGTTCCACTGGTCAGGAGGGTATTGTCGAATCCACCCTCGGTGGTTAGACACGCCATCATGTGAAGATGAAGGTCCTGTAATCGTTACTCAGGAATGCATGGCTGCAGAGCAGTTGGAAAGAGAAAGGGTCAGGGTTGAGGAGAAGAGAATTGCATTTGATAAGTCAGTTGAGGAATATAGAAATAAGAAGTCAAGGTTTGTACATATGCAGGGTGCCACTAGCATGGTTTTTTCACTTCGTAGTTTCTTCGTGGTGTACATCTGGTTGTACTTGTTCGTCTTGTTCGTCTTGCCCAACTAACACAAGATGTTCGCCTGGTTGTACTTTTCTCTATAACCTGTTTGTACAACTTGTTCTACTTGTTCTGTACTTCTTCTGTTATTTGTGTCGTACGTCTTGTGTTCATATTATTGTACGTTGCTAAATCACTTGGTTGTACAACTGTCCTACTTGTTTTGTACTTATTCTGTTTTGTGTTTTGTACATATTGTGTTCATATGATTGTACTTTGCTAGATCACTTGGTTGTACAACTTAAACATTGTTTCAGTTTTATTGTTAATACCATACAGTGTTAGTTGTACTGCCATTATATTATCCGGTGTACATCTGGTCTTTCTTTCTTGTACTTCGTATGTTATGTTTGTTGCATAGCTTGCGTTTATAAATTTGTACTTTGGCTGTACTTATCTTATACCTTACGTGATTTAATTTCAAGTTCATATATTGTAATTAAACATTTATAGTGTATGTACTCCTGATGAGTTTACGTACAATATTAATTGTGCTACTGCTATATTTTTATCTTGCATTTTGCTTGTTTGTGCCTTTTCTTATATACCATGTTGTTTCTATTTTTTTTCTGTAGGTCAAGCAGTATGGCTGATAGCAAGTTTGAGTTCACTACGAAATTTAGTCTTCCTAAGTTTCTCTTAGTCCGGAGATCTTTAACTCCTAGGCAAGAGGATCTTGTGTCTGAAATTGGGCAAGGCTCACTTCTTAGTCTTTGTCTAGACGAAATTCCAAGAGACCTTGTGGTTTGGATCGTCCGTCACTTCAATCCACGGAAGAATATGTGGAGTTCCCTAATGGGTCTAGCTTTCCTTTAAACTCTTGGTGTACTCATAAAGTTCTAGGCACACCTATAGGTGGTCGCCTCATCCCGAACAAGTGCAGTGATAAGTTCAGGTCCGCCATCAGGGAGAGAACGCAGTGTGCTGGCCAGACGCCTTCTATAAATGAGCTTATTAAATTTCTGAAATCTGACTTAGATGATGCTGATTTCCAGACATACTGGATGATGTTTAATGTTACTGTTTTCCTCTGTCCTACGACCTATGACTCTGTCAGCCCTGAGTTCTTATCTGCGTTGGAAGGTCCGCCTGAAGAGATTGCATCTTATGACTGGTCTTCTGTTGTTTTTTGGAAGATTTCAAGGTCAATTGATACCTTTATCAAAAATGGCTTCACAGGAGCTTTGTGTGGCTGCTTGCTTGTTCCTCTGGTTAGTATATGATCTGTTTCTTTGTTTTTGTTTTTTTTTTGTTTTTTTGTTTTTGTTTTAAATCATATCATTCTTATTCTTTCTGTGTTTTTTTCCTCTATAGATGACATATCTGGACAATCTCAACACAGAAGCTGTTGAACTTTCAAGAGTTGTCCCGCGCATTAGTGTATGGGACAATGAGACTGTTAAAACATACCAGAAGCTAGATATGATTTCAGAAGAAGATGGGACTTATGGCGGTCTATCGGCAAGTTTACGTGCTAAATGTTTGTTGAAAATATTTCCCTGTCTTTTTGTATATTTCACTTATCTTCTCCTTTTTTTTGTGATGACAGTTAAAAGATTTGAGGCTCACTGTTTTCTACCAGGGTGTTGTTCCTGATATTTATTTTGATGATGTGCATCCTGCAGTTGGGTCATTTTTGTGCTCGTATGTGCAACCTGATAAGCAATATCTGGTATGTAATAGAAACAAACTGGCTGTTTTTTTTAAGTTTTGTTTTATTGTTTATAATTCCCCGTTTGAGTTTTATTTGTCTTGTTTATATAAAAACTTTTTGTTCTTATTGTTGAGTTCTTGTTTTCTAAACACTAGGCAATGGATGAATTGAAGGGAATCATGCGTGGCATGTACACTGAGATATTTTCTGCAATACGGCCGATAGTTGATAATACTATGTGCAAAGTTATGCAAATGGCAAGCTCAAACGTTAGCACCTCGTCACATCACGGCACTTCGTCTGGTGTTCCTTTGATAAAAGATCTTTCTGCTAAGTTGGAATCGCTCAGTCAACCTGATTCAACTAATGGCACTGCTTCGTCGCTGGAGGATCGGATAATTCCATTGAGTCAGACTGTCTACGAGCAAATCAGGTTGTTACAGGAGATAATACCCATAGACTGCAAGTACAGTCCTAATGCACTCTATAAAGATTTTCTCCTGAATCTTAAGAGCTACCTTGACCGTGTTTCTGAAGGTCTACCTTATAAACTTCCTTTTGAACCAACCTTGGATATGCTAAAGAGAAAAGGCGTAGTTTGCATCAACTGTGAAGGATTGAACTATCCTCGTGTATGTGATTCATGCAAGGACCTTGGAGATGGAACAGTTGAGAAGGTAGACGGAACAAGTGCATCGAAGGTGGTCACCCAAGATACTGAAAAGGTTGTACCCAACATTGAAGGCAATCTTGTCCGTTCCTCGTCACCTGCACAGTTGGCTCTAGGGAACACTTTATCTGTCAGACATGGTGGTAAGGCAGTTTTATCTGCTACAGACAGTCTTTGCACATCTGGGAAGTCATCTGATTCTCTTATGGTGGAAGCTAGTTCCTCTACTCATGCTGGACAGATGAAGCATGACAGCTCACCTGATAAAGATGGACATAGTATTATGACATCACCGAAGACGCATTCAGTTGTTGTGTCCCAGCCCAAGCCAGATGAGTGTCACCCTGATGCACAGCCTAATATAACTGTGAATAGCCAAGGGCAGGTTGGCATGGTCTCACCAGCAGTTCCTGCGAAAGAATTATCCAATAAGTCGGCTGTTAATTGTTCTGGAAATTTATCTGATTCGAAGAGGACCTTTTCACAAGCTATTGTTCCTGGTGTGGTATCTGTTGCTGGTGGATCTGGTAAGAAACCAAGGTTTGATGAAACAGTAGAGAAAAGGTTAGATTGTTCGTTTGATGCAGGACAATTCAGTTCTTTTGTTACGGAAGGTAAATGTCGGTTTGACGATCCTGAAGTTTGGGAAAGTATTGATCGAATCGAACAAGAGAGGCTGGCTTGGAAGAGACAGAATGGCATCCCTGCATCTGTGAGTTTTCCCTTGTCCCAGCCTCCAGACTCGCTACGAATGAAAGAGGTGGTCTGCAACGTTGAACAGACTTGTCCACCTGTTATGAACAATTACTTCTATTCCTCACAGAGTGAAATCTCAAATAGGCATCCCAGCATTCTCCGTGGTCAAGACTCAAGGACAGCAAATGGTAGAACAAGGACGGTTAACTTCACAGAACCGCCTGTATCGCAGATGTATTGTTCGCCTCCCACACCTGGCATGATGGATTGTAGAGAACCATCCAGACATTTGGGAATGCCAAAAATTATTCAATGTTCAGACCGTCCTCTCTGTGGTATGACAAATTCTTTCATGGCGCAGCGAGTCCTGGATTTGGAACAAACTCTTGCCCAAGGTCTTATTCCCACAACTCATGTGGTTCACAGCCGAACCCTGATAATTGCTATTCACCAGGATTTATTCCAAATTCTCAGTCTGCTCCATCGTCTAGCACGAGGAGGGATCATTCTGTACTGTACCATACGAGTTCAGGACACAGTTCTAACCATCAGTTTGGTGGATATGTTAACTACCATCAAAATGACTCTGGTCCTTCCTCATCATCTTGGTATCATAACCATCAGTGTCAACCCAATTTCAACACCTGCCAACCAGGATTCAATGGTAGTAATTCTTCGGGATCTGGAAGTCGTTTTTCAGGTCCTGGCAGTAATGCATCAGCCAATTCATGTCCTGGCAGCCGTGCTACGGCTAATTTTACTAATCTTCTTAGAGCCAACAACGACAATGCACGGAATAATAAGCCTGAACTACCTGTAAGAGAATCAACCGAGAAAGAAGTTTTGGTGTTGGAATGGATTAATAAATTCTTACCTGGCGAATATGGCAGAAGGTACTTTTAGTTTTTGTAATTTTTGTCTTACTCTGTCTTTTAGTAGTCGATTTACTTTCAGATCATTTTGAGAATCTTTCTTATTGTGCAGCCCAAGGGTAGTAAGTATTAACAAGAAATATGCGGTGCATCGCAATTTTGGCCTTTCGATGCAAGTCGGTGGCTGGATCCATGGTTATGTAATGGATGTTCTGTCTTCCTCAGTGATGCAAGAGCAGTTCGATAGTACTGCATACTATGATGCACGTCGACCGACCTTCAAAAAATACATCATGTCCCACGATGTTTCTGTAAGTTTGTTGATTACTAATGTTTTTGCTGCCGCTTTACATTACATTATTCTCTTATTGTTGTTTTGTTATTTGTCAGGCATTGTACGCGACTGCTGGAACAGATGTTGGAAAGCTAAAGAAGCTGATCAGTGAGCCATTTATGCCATGTAGAATGGAATACTTTCATGCTGTGAGTAGAATCATTATGTATATGTCCATTCTATTGTCTGTTTTGAGTAGATATTTTTAATATTTAATTTATTTATTTTCAGGCTTTTATTCCAGTTATAGAAAATCACTTCTGGATCCTTGTTGTTGTTAACTTTCAACGACAATGTTTCGAAACATATTGCCCATATTATGACGGCATAGAAGTGGCAGAAATGGCGCATATTGTCATTACTAATTTTCAGCGTGCGTTTCATGAGGCTTACCATTCTCACCGATTGAACATTTACGACATGACAATTGAACCCATAGAAATCGTGTCGGATAATTCAAATGAGTAAGTTTTGTACATCTAGTACATCTAGTTCTCCTATATTGGTATGCTTTGTCAGTTTTCTCATATAACCCATATGGCAACAGAGGTTGTTCTATTATGTTTGAATGGTTAATTGAAATTGTTCTATACCGTGCAACTACAGTTTTGCCCTTCCATTTTAACATTCACTTCCACTACTTATGAAATAGGAATGACACTAGTGTTCATGTCATGGAGATCATTAGAAAGCACAATGGGTTCTTCCCGTATCAAATCAGAGCTGTAAGCTTAATGTATCTATAAGAACTTTGGAAATGATACATGCATTACAAATTTTAAACTGCTGAATCTTATTTGTGTATGCAGTGTAATACGAAGAAGCTTCGTGAACAGATTGCGTATCGTATGCTTGCATTTCCGTCAAACTCCAGTTTACCGACTGATGTCGGGAAAATCATTACGGGACAAGTGACCAGGATATGAGTGGTTATGATGTTTTGCTGTTCAGTAGATACATGGCACTATCGAACTCAGTACTTTCTGTCTGTTGTGTGGACCGTGAATGGTATGTATGCATATGTTTTGTAATAATTGTGATGAAACTATGTCAGTTTAACATGGTCAACTGATTGAATGACCTTGACTAGCATGTAATGGTTGTCTGTTACCATCTTTCTGTATTCATGTACTTCTGTCTTTGTCATGTTTGTACACTCACCTTTACGAAACATGTACAATTCACGAACAAGTACAATTTATTATAATCCTTCAATACTCTTAAAATTCTGTACAATTAATGCCATGTATTTATACGTGGCAAGATAATTCTACGTACATGTACAACTTTTTTTGTCTTCTTGTACACCCTGTCATTAGTGCCCGTACAAACAAAAATAGGTAAACTGTACAACCCGTAACAACAGGATGTACAACCAGCAGCACACGCTGTGTACTCCCCTTTTCGTGTTGTTGCATGTACAACCTTTTCTTTCTTCTTGTACATCCTGTCAAAATTGCCCGTACAAATCAATATAGGTAGCCCGTACATCGCAAAACACTATGATGTACAACCAGCAGCACACGCTGTGTACTCCCCTTTTCGTGTTGGTGCATGTACAACCTTTTCTTTCTTCTTGTACATCTTGTCAACAGTGTCCGTACAAACAAATACGGGTTGCCTGTACAACCCAAAACAACAGGATGTACAGCCAGCAGCACACACTGTTTACGCCCTTTTTCGTGTTGCTGCATGTACAACTTTTTTTGCCTTCTTGTAGATCTTGTCAACAGTGCCCGTACAAATCTATATATCTAAACTGTACTCCCTTTTTCGTGTTAGCAGTGCATGTACAACATTTTCTTTCTTCGTTTACATCCTGTCAACCGTTCCCGTACAAACAGAAATAGGTAACCTGTACAACCCTGTCAGCAGTGCCCGTACAAACAAATACGGGTAGTCTGTACAACCCGAAACAACAGGATGTATAACCAGCAGCACACACTGTACTCCCTTTTTCGTGTTGGTGCATGTACAACTTTTTCCTTTCTTCTTGTACATATTGTAAGCAGTGACCGTACAAACAAATATATGTAGCCTGTACAACCCAAAACAACAGTACAAGGAGCAGCACACGCTGTCTACTTTTTTCATGTTAGTAGTGCATGTACAACTTTTTCTTTCTTCGTGTACATGCTGTCAACAGTTCCCGTACAAACTGATATAGGTAACCTGTACCACCCTGTCAGCAGTTCCCGTACAAACAGATTTAAGTTGCCTGTACAACCGTGTCATCAGTGCCCGTACAAACAAAAATAGGTAAACTATACAACCCGTAACAACAGGAGGTACAACCAGTAGCACACGCTGTGTACTCCGCTTTTCGTGGTGGTGCATGTACAACCTTTTCTTTCTTCTTGTATATCCTTTCAAGAGTGTCCGTACAAACGGATATAAGTAAACTGTACAACCCGAAACAACGGGATGTACAACCAGCAGCAAATGTTGTGTACTCACTTTTTCCTGTTGGTGCACGTATAATTTTTTTCCCTTCTTGTACATCCTGTCAAGAGTGTACGTACAAATCAATATATCTAAACTGTGTACCGCCTTTTTCGTGTTAGTAGTGCATGTGCAACCATTCCTTTCTTCGTGTACATCCTGTCAACAGTTTCCGTACAAACAGACATATGTAGCCTGTACAACCTTGTCATCAGTGCCCGTATAAACAAATACGTGTAGCCTGTACAATCCGAAACAACAGGATGTACAACCAGCAGCACACACTGTACTCACTTTTTCGTGTTGGTGCATGTACAAGTTTTTTTGCCTTCTTGTACATCTTGTCAAGAGTGTCCGTACAAACGGATATATCTAAAATGTGTACTCCATTTTTCGTGTTAGTAGTGCATGTACAACCTTTTTCTTTCGTCGTGTACATGCTGTCAACAGTTCCTGTACAGACATATATAGATAACCTGTACAACCCTGAACAACAGGATGTACAACCAGCCCGAGGACGAGGGCAGATTCTCCTGGCGTTATGTTGTTTTTTGTTTTTGTTTTTGTTTTTGGTACTTCTGTCTAAATGTCAGGTGTACTCCTATGTGGCCAGATACTTTTACGTGCAATGTGTTCATAATGTTTTGACCTTTCACCTTTTATTCCTGTACTTCTATTTCCAATGCACTTGTACGTTTACATTTGCATAGTGTGTACATTCGTTGGTCCATTTGGAAGTACCAGTACATTCATACTAGTACTTCCAAATGTACATATCTTCTTGTTGGTTGTTGTACACTTGTACTGGAAGTACAACATATATTAGTATAAACGTTTTGATTCTTGGAGATCTAGACGCATGTTGTTTCTTGCTACTGTATAATTTCAAGATAAAATGTAGCTGATTTTTCAGGAATCTCAAAGGTACAAGTTACCCAGTACGAATTAACAAAAATTTAATAAAAATATAAATACAAAACTGTAGGTCACGAATTTCTGTATTAGATCAAATAACATTTATTACATGAATGCATAGACAAATAAAGGCAGACGACACCTATATGAAACTCTCGGTTACAAAATAATTTTAAAATATCTCTAAGACTTATCGAATGGATGAAAAAATAAAAATAAAATCTAATACAGATAAATGGACCAACACTTAATTCCTTTTCACCAACCCCATCCCCACTCTTTGCGCTTGTATTCGGGCTTCTTAGTGTACAGGCGATGGAAGAACCCCTCTCATGGATGTCCAGCTGCCTGAAAAGCTCGTACGCCGCGTACGCGTTCTTAGCCGCATAATTCTTATGTTTCTTCGAAAGTGGCGAGGATCCCCACTGAAGGTGATCTTTTTTTGTCAGACCACCGTCATTGTAACAGCCCAAACCTGTGAACCAAAATTTGAGTACCAAATTTTCACTTTTGTATCCTCATTTGCATCATGGCATGCATGTGTCATTACATCCATTTAAATTGCTAAACAACACACTAAATGGGTTTGTCAAAAGTTGGAAAACAAAATGCTAAACTTGCTCCAACAATTCTACAAGCAATGAAAGCATTCAAACTTGCAAATAAAATTATCTTGACCTCTTATATTGTCCAGGTAGTTCCAAGAGTCCAAAGTAATATTTTTGCCTTGATTCAAAGTTACTAAAGTAATTGTGTTGGAGAATTTAGCAAAATGCCTAGTTAAACCTCTCTAAACAAATGCTGTCCAAAACATTTTATTTTTGGGGCGCCAATTTTTGTGGAGCTCCCACATGATATAAAAGGGCTACCCAAATTATTTCATAATTTTTGAAAATTGTTTAGTGCCTTAATTAAATGTGGAAAGGTGCTGCTATTTTTCATAAAAGGAAAAAGGACCTATTCGTGATGTTTTTAAAACTGGCAGGGGGTTTTCGTGAAATAGTCTTCTTCTCCCTGTAGCCACGACGCCATGGCCGCCGTGTCGCTCCCGCGCGTGCACGCTGCCCGGGGCCCCCTTCCCCCTCCTCTATATGTTAACTACCATCAAAATGACTCTGGTCCTTCCTCATCATCTTGGTATCATAACCATCAGTGTCAACCCAATTTCAACACCTGCCAACCAGGATTCAATGGTAGTAATTCTTCGGGATCTGGAAGTCGTTTTTCAGGTCCTGGCAGTAATGCATCAGCCAATTCATGTCCTGGCAGCCGTGCTACGGCTAATTTTACTAATCTTCTTAGAGCCAACAACGACAATGCACGAAATAATAAGCCTGAACTACCTGTAAGAGAATCAACCGAGAAAGAAGTTTTGGTGTTGGAATGGATTAATAAATTCTTACCTGGCGAATATGGCAGAAGGTACTTTTAGTTTTTGTAATTTTTGTCTTACTCTGTCTTTTAGTAGTCGATTTACTTTCAGATCATTTTGAGAATCTTTCTTATTGTGCAGCCCAAGGGTAGTAAGTATTAACAAGAAATACGCGGTGCATCGCAATTTTGGCCTTTCGATGCAAGTCGGTGGCTGGATCCATGGTTATGTAATGGATGTTCTGTCTTCCTCAGTGATGCAAGAGCAGTTCGATGGTACTGCATACTATGATGCACGTCGACCGACCTTCAAAAAATACATCATGTCCCACGATGTTTCTGTAAGTTTGTTGATTACTAATGTTTTTGCTGCCGCTTTACATTACATTATTCTCTTACTGTTGTTTTGTTATTTGTCAGGCATTGTACGCGACTGCTGGAACAGATGTTGGAAAGCTAAAGAAGCTGATCAGTGAGCCATTTATGCCATGTAGAATGGAATACTTTCATGCTGTGAGTAGAATCATTATGTATATGTCCATTCTATTGTCTGTTATGAGTAGATATTTTTTAATATTTAATTTATTTATTTTCAGGCTTTTATTCCAGTTATAGAAAATCACTTCTGGATCCTTGTTGTTGTTAACTTTCAACGACAATGTTTCGAAACATATTGCCCATATTATGACGGCATAGAAGTGGCAGAAATGGCGCATATTGTCATTACTAATTTTCAGCGTGCCTTTCATGAGGCTTACCATTCTCACCGATTGAACATTTACGACATGACAATTGAACCATAGAAATCGTGTCGGATAATTCAAATGAGTAAGTTTTCTACATCTAGTACATCTAGTTCTCCTATATTGGTATGCTTTGTCAGTTTTCTCATATAACCCATATGGCAACAGAGGTTGTTCTATTATGTTTGAATGGTTAATTGAAATTGTTCTATACCGTGCAACTACAGTTTTGCCCTTCCATTTTAACATTCACTTCCACTACTTATGAAATAGGAATGACACTAGTGTTCATGTCATGGAGATCATTAGAAAGCACAATGGGTTCTTCCCGTATCAAATCAGAGCTGTAAGCTTAATGTATCTATAAGAACTTTGGAAATGATACATGCATTACAAATTTTAAACTGCTGAATCTTATTTGTGTATGCAGTGTAATACGAAGAAGCTTCGTGAACAGATTGCGTATCATATGCTTGCATTTCCGTCAAACTCCAGTTTACCGACTGATGTCGGGAAAATCATTACGGGACAAGTGACCAGGATATGAGTGGTTATGATGTTTCTGCTGTTCAGTAGATACATGGCACTATCGAACTCAGTACTTTCTGTCTGTTGTGTGGACCGTGAATGGTATGTATGCATATGTTTTGTAATAATTGTGATGAAACTATGTCAGTTTAACATGGTCAACTGATTGAATGACCTTGACTAGCATGTAATGGTTGTCTGTTACCATCTTTCTGTATTCATGTACTTCTGTCTTTGTCATGTTTGTACACTCACCTTTACGAAACATGTACAATTCACGAACAAGTACAATTTATTATAATCCTTCAATACTCTTAAAATTCTGTACAATTAATGCCATGTATTTATACGTGGCAAGATAATTCTACGTACATGTACAACTTTTTTTGTCTTCTTGTACACCCTGTCATTAGTGCCCGTACAAACAAAAATAGGTAAACTGTACAACCCGTAACAACAGGATGTACAACCAGCAGCACACGCTGTGTACTCCCCTTTTCGTGTTGTTGCATGTACAACCTTTTCTTTCTTCTTGTACATCCTGTCAAAATTGCCCGTACAAATCAATATAGGTAGCCCGTACATCGCAAAACACTATGATGTACAACCAGCAGCACACGCTGTGTACTCCCCTTTTCGTGTTGGTGCATGTACAACCTTTTCTTTCTTCTTGTACATCTTGTCAACAGTGTCCGTACAAACAAATACGGGTTGCCTGTACAACCCAAAACAACAGGATGTACAGCCAGCAGCACACACTGTTTACGCCCTTTTTCGTGTTGCTGCATGTACAACTTTTTTTGCCTTCTTGTAGATCTTGTCAACAGTGCCCGTACAAATCTATATATCTAAACTGTACTCCCTTTTTCGTGTTAGCAGTGCATGTACAACATTTTCTTTCTTCGTTTACATCCTGTCAACCGTTCCCGTACAAACAGAAATAGGTAACCTGTACAACCCTGTCAGCAGTGCCCGTACAAACAAATACGGGTAGTCTGTACAACCCGAAACAACAGGATGTATAACCAGCAGCACACACTGTACTCCCTTTTTCGTGTTGGTGCATGTACAACTTTTTCCTTTCTTCTTGTACATATTGTAAGCAGTGACCGTACAAACAAATATATGTAGCCTGTACAACCCAAAACAACAGTACAAGCAGCAGCACACGCTGTCTACTTTTTTCATGTTAGTAGTGCATGTACAACTTTTTCTTTCTTCGTGTACATGCTGTCAACAGTTCCGTACAAACTGATATAGGTAACCTGTACCACCCTGTCAGCAGTTCCCGTACAAACAGATTTAAGTTGCCTGTACAACCGTGTCATCAGTGCCCGTACAAACAAAAATAGGTAAACTATACAACCCGTAACAACAGGAGGTACAACCAGTAGCACACGCTGTGTACTCCGCTTTTCGTGGTGGTGCATGTACAACCTTTTCTTTCTTCTTGTATATCCTTTCAAGAGTGTCCGTACAAACGGATATAAGTAAACTGTACAACCCGAAACAACGGGATGTACAACCAGCAGCAAATGTTGTGTACTCACTTTTTCCTGTTGGTGCACGTATAATTTTTTTCCCTTCTTGTACATCCTGTCAAGAGTGTACGTACAAATCAATATATCTAAACTGTGTACCGCCTTTTTCGTGTTAGTAGTGCATGTGCAACCATTCCTTTCTTCGTGTACATCCTGTCAACAGTTTCCGTACAAACAGACATATGTAGCCTGTACAACCTTGTCATCAGTGCCCGTATAAACAAATACGTGTAGCCTGTACAACCCGAAACAACAGGATGTACAACCAGCAGCACACACTGTACTCACTTTTTCGTGTTGGTGCATGTACAAGTTTTTTTGCCTTCTTGTACATCTTGTCAAGAGTGTCCGTACAAACGGATATATCTAAAATGTGTACTCCATTTTTCGTGTTAGTAGTGCATGTACAACCTTTTTCTTTCGTCGTGTACATGCTGTCAACAGTTCCTGTACAGACATATATAGATAACCTGTACAACCCTGAACAACAGGATGGACAACCAGCCCGAGGACGAGGGCAGATTCTCCTGGCGTTATGTTGTTTTTTGTTTTTGTTTTTGTTTTTGGTACTTCTGTCTAAATGTCAGGTGTACTCCTATGTGGCCAGATACTTTTACGTGCAATGTCTTCATAATGTTTTGACCTTTCACCTTTTATTCCTGTACTTCTATTTCCAATGCACTTGTACGTTTACATTTGCATAGTGTGTACATTCGTTGGTCCATTTGGAAGTACCAGTACATTCATACTAGTACTTCCAAATGTACATATCTTCTTGTTGGTTGTTGTACACTTGTACTGGAAGTACAACATATATTAGTATAAACGTTTTGATTCTTGGAGATCTAGACGCATGTTGTTTCTTGCTACTGTATAATTTCAAGATAAAATGTAGCTGATTTTTCAGGAATCTCAAAGGTACAAGTTACCCAGTACGAATTAACAAAAATTTAATAAAAATATAAATACAAAACTGTAGGTCACGAATTTCTGTATTAGATCAAATAACATTTATTACATGAATGCATAGACAAATAAAGGCAGACGACACCTATATGAAACTCTCGGTTACAAAATAATTTTAAAATATCTCTAAGACTTATTGAATGGATGAAAAAATAAAAATAAAATCTAATACAGATAAATGGACCAACACTTAATTCCTTTTCACCAACCCCATCCCCACTCTTTGCGCTTGTATTCGGGCTTCTTAGTGTACAGGCGATGGAAGAACCCCTCTCATGGATGTCCAGCTGCCTGAAAAGCTCGTACGCCGCGTACGCGTTCTTAGCCGCATAATTCTTATGTTTCTTCGAAAGTGGCGAGGATCCCCACTGAAGGTGATCTTTTTTTGTCAGACCACCGTCATTGTAACAGCCCAAACCTGTGAACCAAAATTTGAGTACCAAAATTTCACTTTTGTATCCTCATTTGCATCATGGCATGCATGTGTCATTACATCCATTTAAATTGCTAAACAACACACTAAATGGGTTTGTCAAAAGTTGGAAAACAAAATGCTAAACTTGCTCCAACAATTCTACAAGCAATGAAAGCATTCAAACTTGCAAATAAAATTATCTTGACCTCTTATATTGTCCAGGTAGTTCCAAGAGTCCAAAGTAATATTTTTGCCTTGATTCAAAGTTACTAAAGTAATTGTGTTGGAGAATTTAGCAAAATGCCTAGTTAAACCTCTCTAAACAAATGCTGTCCAAAACATTTTATTTTTGGGGCGCCAATTTTTGTGGAGCTCCCACATGATATAAAAGGGCTACCCAAATTATTTCATAATTTTTGAAAATTGTTTAGTGCCTTAATTAAATGTGGAAAGGTGCTGCTATTTTTCATAAAAGGAAAAAGGACCTGTTCGTGATGTTTTTAAAACTGGCAGGGGGGTTTTCGTGAAATAGTCTTCTTCTCCCTGTAGCCACGACGCCATGGCCGCCGTGTCGCTCCCGCGCGTGCACGCTGCCCGGGGCCCCCTTCCCCCTCCTCTGCCTCGCCTCTGCAGGAGAAGAACACCACGAGGACCACTGCTCCCCGTCCCCACTCGCCCTGCTCCCCGTCCCCACTCGCCCTGCTCCCCGTTCCTCTCCTCTTCTTCCCCCACCGAGCCGCCATGGACGCCCAGCTCCGCCGCCACGGTGCCGTCGATTGAGGCCTCCCCAAGCTCAGCCAGGACCACCCACGGCTTTGCCTCGACCTCCTCTCCATCTCCGCCGAGGGAATCGAAGCGGGACGCCGTGAATCGCCCGAGCCATCCGTGACTTCGCCGCTGCCGTCCGCGGCCTCGCCGGAGAAATCCCTCGCCGTCGACCAACTCCGGTCCACCCGAGCACCTCCACGCCACCAGGGTGAGCACGCCTCCCCTCTGGCCCTCGTTTCCCTCCCTCTCTCGCGGTGTTTCGCTGGCTGCAGCACGCCGCCGTGCGCAACAGCGCCGCTCGGATTTTCCGAGTTCGGAGCAAACCGGATTATCCGGCTGGGTCCAGCACCGATTCGAGTAAGGTCCTTAGTCGTTTTTCAGCTAGCGAAGATGATCGGATAATCCGAGGCTTGGAGGATTCGGATTGTCCGGATTTCTCCAGTACGAAGAACTCTGGGTCCTTAGCCATTTTTCTTCGAGTGTGCACTTGATCGGATAATCCGATTCCTGAATATTTCGGATTTTTCCGAGTGTTATCAGTACCGAAACCTGGGAGTCCTTAGCCATTTTCAGAGGTTACCTCTCCATCGGATTTTTCCGAGTAAAGGAAATTCGGATTTTCCGATTTATATCAGTACAAAGGAACCTTCTTTCCTTAGCCGTTTTTTTCGAGTGAACAGTGAACTCGGATATTCCGATGCCAATTTAATTCGGAAATTCCGAAATTAGTCCGGTACAATAGTTTTTGCTACTTTTTCGATTACTTGTCTTCCTATTTTGATAAGTAATTCTAGTGTGGTATAATTCAACTTATTAAAGACAAATAATCACAAGAGGAGATAAATTATTTAAAAGAATTTATTTAATTCAGGAAATCATAAAATTAATAACTATTTATCGGTGCATCCGAAAAGGGTGTTCGATACATTAAAATGTCCGGACAGTCGTAAACGAACCTTTTAAAATGTTGTCATGCATTTTTGCTCACTGTAACCGTAACGCACCTCCGGACACTAGGAGTTTCATTAAACTAATATGGGGTGTTATTCGTATCCGGTTGCCGTAAATTATTTCCCGCACCCCATTTAAATTGTTAGATAGCTTATAATAAGTTCGGTGCATTAAAATGTCATATCATCATTCTTGTACGCATTGCACAATTGCCATGTGTTGATTGTTGTTTCTGCTTTCCGGTGTTGTTTGCTCTCCGGTAGATCACGAGTCCGGAGTTGAGCCTCACTACTCCGACGAGCAGTTTGACTACTCCGTTCAACAAGGCAAGCGTAATCCCCCCTCTGAGCATATCTTATCCTATTTTCCGCAAATATTTTCTCCACTATAATATTGCATGCGGTTCCAAATGTCAATTTGCTTGGATTAGAGTATCCTATAGTTGCATTAAGTTTCCGATGCCAATTACCTGTTTCCCCTCCTATTATCCATAGGATTGTATTGTTGGCCTGAAATACTTAACTATGCAGTGTTGATGCTTAGCCATGCTTAGTTAAATGCTTAGCAGTCCGGTGGATGTTTCATGTTGGAAACAGGTGATGAGGTACAGATGATGGTGGAGAATTTGTGGTGACAGGTAATAAGATGCTTAAAGGTGGGGATGAGAGGCCACTTCGGTATGGTGGTGTTTTGTCTCACTCTCGCCGCCTAGGTGCGAGTTCTTTACCTCTTGAACCAAGAATGAGCGCGCTTCCTTTCGGTGGGGTATATGGAGCCCTCGTCGACCGACTAACTTGGGCGGGACTAGCCAGGGTCCTCTAGTTTGAGCTTCCATTTGCGCGTGCGTGAGATGGTGGCCAAGACTGAGATGAGGATGGTGGTGTTAGGAAAATGAGTGGCCACGGGACAGGGTGTTGGAGGACTGACCTGTCTCGTCCTCACTGATGATCCTGGGTTAGTCTTTAACAAGGTAAAGGTTGTAACCGTTCCCACTCAGCCGGCTTTCCCCGGAAGAGAGCTACGTGTAGGCAATGAGCCGGGCGGTACCGAAGGTAAACACAGTGCACCCCTGCAGGGTTAAATCTTTTCGAAAAGCCGTGTCCACGGTTACGGACAACTTGGGAAAGGACGATAAGATCATAGAATAACTTTAACGGAATGATTAAAAACTGGGTACTAGAGGTACCACTCAGAATGCAAGGTGAGCTTCCTCGAGGGTGATTCGGGGAGGTGCCTTTGATGAACAGGTACAGTGGTTGATGGTTGATGATGAAAGGTGATGAAAGAAAGAGTTACTTCTTACCTCTTTTGAAAATATTCTGATTAGTCGATGCCTTTGAGTTATGTTTTCATAAATAAAATCAGCTTTATGCAAAACAGCCATAAACTTTGAAAGCCTCATCGAGCTATATAGCTCTTAATCTTGCGAGTTCGTCGAACTCAACGTCGTTTGTTTTGTTTCAGAGGAGGACTTCACCGACCTCGAAGGTGGGTTCTTTGTGGACGTCGACGAGTAGTCTGGGGTTCCCAGGTGGCAGCTTGGGACATCCCGGAACAGCTGGCGCTGTGATGTTTATCTGTAGGCCTCTTAGGCCATATTTGGATCTTGTTGTTTAGAACAACCTAATTTGCTTCCGCTTGTTGTAATGTTGGGTCTGTGACCTCTGGTTGTCATTTGCTATCTTTCTCTATTATAAGAGTTGAACTATATGATTTGTGTCGTAGAGTCTGTGATGTGCCAGTTGTTCCACAAGTCTTGATCTCTCTATTATGCATTGAGGGTTGTGCCTGTGTTAAGGCATCAATCGGGGTGTTGCGTTGCCGATGATTCCGAGCAACGCCTGCCAAAGGTTTTGGCCGGGGATTGGTAAACCCGTAACCTCCGGTTGTATCGCTTAACCGGTGACACACAGCATCACTGTATACAGTCGGGTCGGGGCGCCACAAGTTGGTATCAGAGCAGTACTGCCTGTAGGAAACCCTTCTACTGGTCGATGTTGAGTCTAGTGTTTGTGAAAATATTTTAACCTAAAAATGAGTTGTGAAAACCATCTTAGGATTCTTTTTACTCCTTATCTGGTTACCCTCTAATCTCGGAGCAATCTTACCTCGATTTGATTAAAGGTTTTACTTCTCACCTGTTACTTCAAAATGATTAGAAACGGGGTGGGTTCGACCTTTAGTGTTATGTGTCACGTTGCTCCCGCTGCGTTGCAATCCCAAATCAACTCAGATGTTTCTATCTAATCATTTGATCCTTTCTTTGGGTTTTAACCCACGGACTTGAACATAAGGTCCCGGATTGTGTCAACTAGAGTGTGTTAAGTTGTGATTTCTTAACTCTCACTAGTAGCACATGATGCTGATCTTTGACCCAAGTTCTATCTTGTTGTTCCTTCTCGCAAAGTATTATCGTCCCTAGTCTGTGTACTTGTGTAGACGCTAATGCTATTGTTCGACCATTCGGAGAAAGATACTAACTGTGTCATTGTCAAATCTCCAGAATGGCTCGAGGAGGCCGTGGAGGCCGTGGTGGTCGCGGTAACCACAATGATGATGAGGATGATCTGCCGCCACCACCCTCGATGGCTGAGGTCTTGATGGCCATTGAGGAGAACCGTGGGCGCAATGAGCGCTTGCTGAGCAGTTGGTGCAGCAGAATGCACGGAGGAACGAGTGCAACACTCTCACTGAGTTCCTGCGCTCGCAGCCACCCACCTTTGCTGATGCTAAGGAGCCACTGGAAGCTGATGATTGGCTTCGTGCTTTGGAGCGCAAGTTCTCCGCGCTGCATGTCCCATTGGCTGAGCAAGTCAACTTTGCCACCTATCTCTTGGTTGGTGCTGCTGGCTGTTGGTGGGAAGCCATGTGGCTTTGTTTCCAGCCAACCATGTCTTCACCTGGGCTGATTTCGCACTGCCTTCCGTGCGGAGTACATTCCCCAGCCGATCATGGACTTGAAGAGGAGGGAGTTCCTGGATTTGCAACAGGGACGGATGGACCTCCGCACTTATGGTCGTGAGTTCAACCATCTCTCTCGTTACGCCCCAAGGGACGTGACCAATGATGCTGACAAGCAAGAGCTGTTCCGCAAGGGTCTGACTCCGCAGCTCCGCTATGAGTTGCCCTTCAGGTTCCAGACCTATCAGGAGCTGTTCAACCAGGCTTTCACTCTTGAGCAAGGAAGAAAGGAACTTGAAGCTTCCAAGAGGCCCGCACATGGGGACCACCAGAGTTCCTCGGGTTCTGAGAGCAAGAAGCGCAGGGTGTTTGTTCCCTACAGCGCGTACCTCGTGCTCCATTCATGCCAGAGCCGCAGGATAGGCCACCTCCTCCGCGCCCCACTACTTCGACACTTGGGGTAGGCGGAAGTGGGTACCGTCCTATGCTACCTGCTCCACCTGGAGTCACTTGCTACACCTGTGGCCAGGCTGGCCACTACTCCAGGGAGTGCCCCCAGAAGGCACCTCTCGCGATAACTCCTGCACGAGCCCCTGCCACTCCAACTGGCAAGGCTGGACCTATTGTGCGTGGTCGCCTGAACCACGTCTCTGTTGAAGAAGCTGAAGATGACCCCGGCGTTCTTATGGGTGAGTTACGAATCAACGGCAATACAGCTACAGTTTTGTTTGACTCTGGAGCATCGCATTCATTCATATCCATAGCTTTTGCAAAAGACCACAAAATACCGTTCGAGAAAATGACGTCCTTGGTGATCTCCACTCCTGGCTCCAAATGGCAAACCGATGGGTTACTCCTGAGGTCCAGATTAATATAGGTTCCTTGTCTTTTCCTTATGCCTTGGTAGCTCTGAAGTCCAAAGGCATTGATGTCATATTGGGCATGAACTGGCTAGCCAAATACCAGGCTAATCTCGACTGTGCCGCCAAGACCATTACTGTGACCGCTCCTTCCGGTGACATTGTGAAGTATTGGCCTGCAACATCAATACCTCCGTCCGCCGTCGTACCCAACTCACCTGAGATTCTCCTTTGCTTTATGGAAGGCGAATCCCCTCCTGAAATCCAGGACATACACGTGGTGTGTGACTTCCCGGATGTGTTCCCGGAAGAGTTGCCTGGCATGCCTCCTGACCGAAGTGTGGAGTTTGTCATAGAGCTACTTCCCGGTACGCTCCAATTTCCAAGAAGCCCTACCGTATGCCGGTGGAAGAGTTGGCTCTGTTGAAAGAGCAAATTGATCAGCTGTTAGCAAAGGAGTTCATCCAGCCTAGCAGTTCACCTTGGGGTTGTCCGGTACTCTTTGTCAAGAAGAGGGATTCTACCGTGCCTCGTCTAGTCTCTGACTATCGACCGTTGAATGCGGTGACAATCAAGAACAAGTATCCTATTCCTCGCATCAATGATCTGTTGGATCAGTTAGCTGGTGCAACGGTATTCTCCAAGATGGATCTGAGGTCAGGCTACCATCAGATAAAAATCAGAAAGGAGGATATTCCAAAGACGGCATTTGTTACTCGTTATGGCTCATATGAGTATACCGTCATGTCCTTTGGTCTCACAAATGCCCAGCTACTTTCATGAGGCTCATGAACTCCATCTTCATGGATTATCTTGATAAGTTTGTCGTCATTTACATTGATGACATCCTCATCTATTCCAAAACCAATGAAGAGCATGAGGAACATCTTCGTTTGGTTCTGACACGACTTCGAGAACACCGCCTCTATGCCAAGTTCTCCAAGTGTGAGTTTTGGTTGGATAATCTCATCTTCCTTGGTCATGTGATATCCGCAATGGTGTGGCTGTCATTCCTGACAAGATTCAGTCCATTCTGGATTGGAAAACTCCAATGTCAGTCAAGGACATCGTAGCTTTCTCGGATTGGCGGGTTACTACCGCCGATTCATCGAAGGTTTCTCCAAGATAGCCAAGGCCTGACTGACCTTCTCAAGAAGGATAAAAAGTTTGTATGGTCGGCCGAAGCTGAAGAGAGTTTCAAACACTGAAAGCCAACTCACGTCCGCTCCTGTGCTTGTCCTGCCGGACACAAGCAAGGATTTCGTCGTCTTCTGTGACGCCTCTCTACAAGGCTTGGGTTGTGTATTGATGCAAGATGGCCATGTGGTGGCGTATGCTTCTCGCCAATTGAAGCCGCATGAGCACAACTACCCAACTCATGATCTAGAACTTGCCGCTGTGGTCTATGCTTTGAAGCAATGGAGACCATACCTGTTTGGTAACCGTTGCGAGATCTTCTCGGATCACAAGAGTCTGAAGTACCTCTTCACCCAGCCGGATTTAAATCTCAGGCAAAGGCGTTGGTTGGAGTTAATCACGGACTACAATGTGAGTCTGAACTATCAACCCGGCAAAGCAAACGTCGTGGCTGACGCGCTAAGTCGGAAGTCCTATTGCAACAATCTGATGATTGAAAGGCCCAACCTGCTCTTCATGAAGAGTTTGCCCGTTTGAACCTGGAAATTGTTCCCTCGGCTACCTTGCAAATCTGGAGATCAAAGCTACTCTTGTAGACCAGATTAAGGATGCTCAGAAGCTGGATGAGGGTATTCTGAAATCAAGAGAACATTGCTAGTGGCAAGGCAAATGTTTCTCGGAAGATGAATCCGGAGTTGTTTATTTTGGTGACCGTCTAGTGGTGCCAAAGAACCGGAATTTGAGGGAGCTCATTCTCCAAGAAGCTCATGAATCACCTCTCTCTATTCATCCCGGTAGTACCAAAATGTACCAAGACCTTCGACCACAATTCTGGTGGACTCGTATGAAACGAGAAATTGCCAAGTATGTTGCTGAATGTGACACATGTCGACGGGTAAAGGCTGAACATCAAAGACCTGCCGGCACTCTTCGCCCTATTGCAGTCCCGAGTGGAAATGGGATGAAATTGGTATGGACTTCATCACCGGGTTTCCCCGATCTCAAAAGGGCAACAATGCAATCTGGGTAATCATTGATCGTCTTTCCAAGGTTGCTCACTTCCTACCAGTCCGTGATGATATACGGGCAAGTCAACTTGCTGACTTATATTTGGCTCGTATTGTTCCATTGCATGGGGTCCCTCTGAGGATCATATCGGACCGTGGAAGTATCTTTGTATCCAAGTTTTGGCAGAGTTTCCAAACTGCTATGGGTCCCGTCTCAACTTCAGTACCGCCTACCATCCTCAAACTGATGGTCAGACCGAAAGAGTGAACCAAGTGTTGGAAGACATGCTTAGGGCATGTGTGATCTCTTTTGGCAAGGTTGGGAAAAGTATCTCCCTTTCGCGGAGTTCTCCTACAACAATAGCTATCAAGCTAGTCTGGGCATGGCTCCTTTGAGGCTCTTTATGGAAGAAAATGCCGCACTCCTCTAAATTGGTCCGAGACCGGAGAGAGGGCACTCTTTGGTCCGGATGTGATCAATGAAGCTGAGGAGAAGGTTAGAATCATAAGAGAGAATCTGAAGATTGCTCAGTCTAGGCAGAAGAGCTACTATGATAAGCACCATCAGGAAATTCACTATGAAATTGGTGATAAAGCTTATCTCCGTGTCTCTCCCCTTCGTGGCGTTCGCCGCTTCGGAATCAAAGGGAAATTGGCCCCTCGCTATGTTGGTCCTTTCACCGTTCTGGAAAAGCGAGGAGATCTTTCTTATAAGTTGGAGTTACCGGTCAAATTCCCAAATGTGCATGATGTGTTTCATGTCTCCCAACTTCGCCGGTGTTTCAAGGATCCTATCCATGGGGTCAATCATGAGGAGCTAGATCTACAAGAAGACCTCACTTATCGTGAGCATCCTATCCGTGTCTTGGATGAAGCTGAAAGGAAGACCCGGAACAAGACTACCAAGTTTCTCAAAGTTCAGTGGTCTCACCATTCCGAGGAAGAAGTAACTTGGGAACGAGAGTCTAGTCTTCGTGAGGAGTATCCCGACTTTTTTCGCAGTCTTAGAATCTCGGGACGAGATTCCTGTAAGGAGGGTAGAGTTGTAACAGCCCAAACCTGTGAACCAAAATTTGAGTACCAAATTTTCACTTTTGTATCCTCATTTGCATCATGGCATGCATGTGTCATTACATCCATTTAAATTGCTAAACAACACACTAAATGGGTTTGTCAAAAGTTGGAAAACAAAATGCTAAACTTGCTCCAACAATTCTACAAGCAATGAAAGCATTCAAACTTGCAAATAAAATTATCTTGACCTCTTATATTGTCCAGGTAGTTCCAAGAGTCCAAAGTAATATTTTTGCCTTGATTCAAAGTTACTAAAGTAATTGTGTTGGAGAATTTAGCAAAATGCCTAGTTAAACCTCTCTAAACAAATGCTGTCCAAAACATTTTATTTTTGGGGCGCCAATTTTTGTGGAGCTCCCACATGATATAAAAGGGCTACCCAAATTATTTCATAATTTTTGAAAATTGTTTAGTGCCTTAATTAAATGTGGAAAGGTGCTGCTATTTTTCATAAAAGGAAAAAGGACCTGTTCGTGATGTTTTTAAAACTGGCAGGGGGTTTTCGTGAAATAGTCTTCTTCTCCCTGTAGCCACGACGCCATGGCCGCCGTGTCGCTCCCGCGCGTGCACGCTGCCCGGGGCCCCCTTCCCCCTCCTCTGCCTCGCCTCTGCAGGAGAAGAACACCACGAGGACCACTGCTCCCCGTCCCCACTCGCCCTGCTCCCCGTTCCTCTCCTCTTCTTCCCCCACCGAGCCGCCATGGACGCCCAGCTCCACCGCCACGGTGCCGTCGATTGAGGCCACCCCAAGCTCAGCCAGGACCACCCACGGCTTCGCCTCGACCTCCTCTCCATCTCCGCCGAGGGAATCGAAGCGGGACGCCGTGAATCGCCCGAGCCATCCGTGACTTCGCCGCTGCCGTCCGCGGCCTCGCCGGAGAAATCCCTCGCCGTCGACCAACTCCGGTCCACCCGAGCACCTCCACGCCACCAGGGTGAGCACGCCTCCCCTCTGGCCCTCGTTTCCCTCCCTCTCTCGCGGTGTTTCGCTGGCTGCAGCACGCCGCCGTGCGCAACAGCGCCGCTCGGATTTTCCGAGTTCGGAGCAAACCGGATTATCCGGCTGGGTCCAGCACCGATTCGAGTAAGGTCCTTAGTCGTTTTTCAGCTAGCGAAGATGATCGGATAATCCGAGGCTTGGAGGATTCGGATTGTCCGGATTTCTCCAGTACGAAGAACTCTGGGTCCTTAGCCATTTTTCTTCGAGTGTGCACTTGATCGGATAATCCGATTCCTGAATATTTCGGATTTTTCCGAGTGTTATCAGTACCGAAACCTGGGAGTCCTTAGCCATTTTCAGAGGTTACCTCTCCATCGGATTTTTCCGAGTAAAGGAAATTCGGATTTTCCGATTTATATCAGTACAAAGGAACCTTCTTTCCTTAGCCGTTTTTTTCGAGTGAACAGTGAACTCGGATATTCCGATGCCAATTTAATTCGGAAATTCCGAAATTAGTCCGGTACAATAGTTTTTGCTACTTTTTCGATTACTTGTCTTCCTATTTTGATAAGTAATTCTAGTGTGGTATAATTCAACTTATTAAAGACAAATAATCACAAGAGGAGATAAATTATTTAAAAGAATTTATTTAAATCAGGAAATCATAAAATTAATAACTATTTATCGGTGCATCCGAAAAGGGTGTTCGATACATTAAAATGTCCGGACAGTCGTAAACGAACCTTTTAAAATGTTGTCATGCATTTTTGCTCACTGTAACCGTAACGCACCTCCGGACACTAGGAGTTTCATTAAACTAATATGGGGTGTTATTCGTATCCGGTTGCCGTAAATTATTTCCCGCACCCCATTTAAATTGTTAGATAGCTTATAATAAGTTCGGTGCATTAAAATGTCATATCATCATTCTTGTACGCATTGCACAATTGCCATGTGTTGATTGTTGTTTCTGCTTTCCGGTGTTGTTTGCTCTCCGGTAGATCACGAGTCCGGAGTTGAGCCTCACTACTCCGACGAGCAGTTTGACTACTCCGTTCAACAAGGCAAGCGTAATCCCCCTCTGAGCATATCTTATCCTATTTTCCGCAAATATTTTCTCCACTATATTATTGCATGCGGTTCCAAATGTCAATTTGCTTGGATTAGAGTATCCTATAGTTGCATTAAGTTTCCGATGCCAATTACCTGTTTCCCCTCCTATTATCCATAGGATTGTATTGTTGGCCTGAAATACTTAACTATGCAGTGTTGATGCTTAGCCATGCTTAGTTAAGATGCTTAGCAGTCCGGTGGATGTTTCATGGTTGGAAACAGGTGATGAGAGGTACAGTTGATGGTGGAGAATTTGTGGTGACAGGTAATAAGATGCTTAAAGGTGGGGATGAGAGGCCACTTCGGTATGGTGGTGTTTTGTCTCACTCTCGCCGCCTAGGTGCGAGTTCTTTACCTCTTGAACCAAGAATGAGCGCGCTTCCTTTCGGTGGGGTATATGGAGCCCTCGTCGACCGACTAACTTGGGCGGGACTAGCCAGGGTCCTCTAGTTTGAGCTTCCATTTGCGTGTGCGTGAAGATGGTGGCCAAGACTGAGATGAGGATGGTGGTGTTTAGGAAAATGAGTGGCCACGGGACAGGGTGTTGGAGGCACTGAACCTGTCTCGTCCTCACTGATGATCCTGGGTTAGTCTTTAACAAGGTAAAGGTTGTAACCGTTCCCACTCAGCCGGCTTTCCCCGGAAGAGAGCTACGTGTAGGCAATGAGCCGGGCGGTACCGAAGGTAAACACAGTGCACCCCTGCAGGGTTAAATCTTTTCGAAAAGCCGTGTCCACGGTTACGGACAACTTGGGAAAGGACGATAAGATCATAGAATAACTTTAACGGAATGATTAAAAACTGGGTACTAGAGGTACCACTCACGAATGCAAGGTGAGCTTCCTCGAGGGTGATTCGGGGAGGTGCCTTTGAGGAACAGGTACAGTGGTTGAGGTTGGTTGATGATGAAAGGTGATGAAAGAAAGAGTTACTTCTTACCTCTTTTGAAAATATTCTGATTAGTCGATGCCTTTGAGTTATGCCTTTCATAAAGAAAATCAGCTTTATGCAAAACCGCCATAAAACTTTGAAAGCTTCATCGAGCCTATAGTAGCTCTTAATCTTGCGAGTTCGTCGAACTCAACGTCGTTTGTTTTGTTTCAGAGAAGGACTTCACCGATCTCGAAGGTGGGTTCTTTGTGGACGTCGACGAGTAGTCTGGGGTTCCCAGGTGGCAGCTTGGGACATCCTGGAACAGCTGGCGTTGTGATGTTTATCTGTAGGCCTCTTAGGCCATCATCTGGATCTTGTTGTTTAGAACAACTTATTTTGCTTCCGCTTGTTGTAATGTTGGGTCTGTGACCTCTGGATGTCATTTGCTATCTTTCTCTATTATAAGAGTTGAACTATATGATTTTTGTGTCGTAGAGTCTGTGAAGTGCCAGTTGTTCCACAAGTCTTGATCTTACTATTATGCTTTGATAGTTGTGCCTGTGTTAAGGCATCAATCGGGGTGTTGCGTTGTCTGGAGTGAGGTGTACCCAGCAACGCCTGCCTAAGGTTTTGGCCGGGGATTGGTAAACCTGTAACCTCCGCTTGTATCGCTTAACCGGTGACACGCAGCATCACTGTATACTAGTCGGGTCGGGGCCCCACAGTCATAATCCTTGTATGACTTATCAACAAACAAAGCAGCAACATCCATCAAACTTTCCTTCCTCCTCGAGGATTTATCGGGATTTCTCCAAATAGCATGGATGTCTATATGGTTCATGATAAACAAAGGAGTGGCAGAACGATATAGCATTGTCTTATCAGTAGGGATGTCGAAACCGGCAAACCTGTAGTGCCAGTTGCGAAGAAAACTATCAAACTTTTCAGAGATATCGTCAGCAGCACAACTTATGTGATAGACCAAGCATTCCTGGCCAACAGAGAGACTAATGACGGCTGCCTTCTGAATATTGCCTCTGTTGCGAGTATAAACCTTTGAGTAAACTCGACGTCTACTCCCACGAGCTTCAGTTTCCCTGCAGCCAAGATGACTTCAACCTTTTCGATCCACGCATCTACAGATGTGGTGTGGTTGGTGTAGACCGCGGTAATGATGGTATCCCCATGGGCAGGAACATCATACTTCACGGTGAAAGGATTGTACTTCATTCTCACAGCTTGTTGAGATCTGCCGTAATTGATATAGTTAGATTACTATACATGATCTGTGATCAAAACTTTTGATGCAACCCATAGAAACAAAAAACGGTACATAATTACGTAAAAACAAGTATAGTTGTACTTACGGGATAGAAATCCTGGTAAGATGTGGCGTAGGGGATGGAGCTAGAATAGCATAGATTCCTTTTTTGTGAATAAGTGGTTGTATGCATAAGCATTAATATATGGAGGCCGCACGAACAGATATTATCACAAAAAAGGGAAGATAAGATTTCTTATCGTTTCAATAGATATCTGTTGCGACTTGATAAGCTCTAAAATGGTTGTTATCCATAGGACCGTTGCCCAAAAATGTGGTTAAACATGTTGAAAACAGCACACAAATCAAACACATTAAAGATCACAAAGAATTAACGTGCCAAAAACAAATGTGTTTTGCTTACCAATAGTGCACCAAATTGATATTAGTAAAGATAGAGATATTTATTCTTCGTACATCCGGTTAAGCTGTGTCCGTACAAACAGAAATATCTAGTCGGTACATCCTGAGACACTCGGATGTACGTAGTGAAGGTACAACTATTTATTCTTCGTACATCCCGTGAAGAACCTATGTACAAGCAGCCATAGATATTCTGTACATCCTTAAACTCTTGGTTTGTACTACTAGTGAACCAACACTTTCAACTATTAGAGTGAAGGTACAACTATTTATTCTGTTTGTACACCCGTTCAAAGAGACTCCATACAATCAGATATACCTAGTCTCTACATCCCAAAATACTTTGTTGTACTGTAAATAAGGCCACAATTGTACATCATGTCACGTGTGCCCGTACAAACGGATACATTTGAATCTGGGGGGAGACAGTTCATGAATGAAACACAGAAAGTTCAGGAATGTAAGTTGAGGACTCGCAAATAGTTTTGACAAAAAGAAGGGAATGACAGTTAAGTTCATACAACAATCTGAATCAAATTTATCATTGAATTAACCAAAAACTGGTTAAAAAAGCCGAACACGACTGATATACAAGGGAAGTTCATACTATAAGTTGAGGAAAAAGGTAAATTTTATTGCCATGGTAAAGCCAGAATGAAAGCTAAACATGAATCCTGAAATTAAATTTATCATTTCACCACTGCCTACAACGCTTCCTCTGAGTCCTGCTCATGACCTTGTAACGGCCTCTCTCGTAGAAGTCCAACTGCCTGTAAAGCTCGTAGGACACGTATGCATCCTTGGCTGCATAATCCATATGCTTCTGGGAGAGGGGAGCCTGATGCCACACTTGATGATCATCATTCGTCATACCACCCTTCATCTCATAGTATGAAATGTCGATGAGGATACCGGCAACATCCTTCATTCCTTGCTTGCCATTGAACTCTCCATCCCTGCCAACTTTCTGCAAATCAGGATCTTTCTAGATTTCCTGGATGTCTACATGGTTATAGATATACAGACGAGATTTGCGAAGCATCCTCCTATCACTGGTGATGTCAAAACCGGCAAACTTGTATTGCCAGTTTCGAAGGAAGCCGTCGAACTTCATTGACACCGGGTCAGCAGCACAGGCAACGTGATACACCAAACAATCTTGGCCAACACACAGTTGCAACACGGCTGCCTTCTGATCTCGGCCCCTAGGAGTAAACTCGACGTCGGTTCCAACGATCTTCACTTTTGACGCAGCCAACAGACCTTTAGCCTTGTCGACCCAGGCGTCTGCAGAAGCAGACTCGTTGGTGTACACAGCGTTGATTGTGATGGTGCCATGCGCACGAACAGTGTAACTGGTGGTGAAAGGCTTGATTGCCATTGGAAAAGAGTTTGTGGAAGATAGCAGATGGAATGGCGGCTGATAGATGGGATAGAAGTCTGAAAAAACTGGGCAAAGGGAGAAACCTATATAATGGCAGCATTTGCAACCGAAAAAAAAAGGATATCGTGGAGTGGATAAATCCAATTTGAAATATTCTGTTGTAACGAACATGGAGGATGCTCGAAGAGATAAGTGTGCCGCCCATATAAAACGGATGACAGGTTCAGAAATAGTTGTGCACACAGGAGGAAATTTTAGAGAGTACTGGTGCCTGTTTGTAAGACGTTGGGTGTACACAGGTAGCTCACGGTAAGTACAACTTCTCTCAATTATGTGTACATGGTAGCCTACTGAGTAGTACGCTTCGTTGCTTCCTGTACTAAACGTAAGTTAGTGACCATATGAGTTTTAGCAAGCATCACACAAATATGCACTACAATTGTTTGTTAAATTTCATGCGACACCACTTTTTTTTATTTTGTGTGGGTGTACATGTCTGAAATACCGGGTGTACATGTCTGAAATACCGGGTGTACATGATAGCCTACCACAGTAGTACGTTACGTAACTACTTATAAATACAATTAATGGATTACATAGGTGTACACAGTCGAACAATACATTTCCAGAAATGTACAAACTTAATCAGCCTGTAATATCTTGTATATAATTTAGAAACAGTTTATACTGAAATGATTGTTTTTGGAGAACATATTTGCATAATCTAATGCTACAACTCAAAGATCTTTTATCTTATTGATATCTTATAAAAAAATCGTAGTTGGGTTGATCATCTCTATTTGCTTGGCGTCCCAGTCCAAGAAGTGTACTACTACGACAATAAAAGGTGAACTAACAATCAATTAAGCAAACATTTATCCTCAAATTAACATAAGTACTTGTAGTTCATTCTTCACAATAGTTTCCAACACATGACACACTCATACTTTCAGTACAATAAATATGGATTACACAGGTAGCCGTGGAACAAACCACATAGGCGTCTGTGCACTGGCATATGCTTCCTCTTTGTACTCAAAGAACCCTCCGATAGCTCTGTTTTCCGGTGGTACTACGCCAACGTGAAGACGTAACCAATCGGCTTCTGAATGTTCATTGTCCATTTCCAAACAATCATGCGAAATATAAACGCAGTTTGGTCTTCCCAAAGGCAGTTTTTCTGCAGGGTCAACCAATCCGGCATCAATTCTCCCTATCAACCGGTGGTTAATACCAAGGAAAAGAGATCGTCCTCTGAGGTGCTCTAACCGAACCCAGGCCGCTTTACGGAGGTCTCCTTGACGCACGTTCCTCTCAAACACATAGCAGCGCAGTGAAGGGTACACTCTTACTTTGTGACCATTGTAGAGAATTGTTTCTTGTGCTGTGTTTCTTCTGCCACATACATGGATCCACATAAGCCTTGCTCTTTTTTCAGACAAAGCAAGGAAGAAATGACCCCGAGAGTCTACTTCTTCATCATCATCGCCGTCATCATCATCGACCACATCAACAGCATCATCATAGTTCACTTCCGGTGCCTGCAATGTCATTGGGGATGCCTGCGGACCTGTCGAGAACAAATTTATGTAAGCAACCCCAATTTTAATTGAATTTTCATGGTGGACTGATTCCTTTTAATGTTTATAAATTGGAATATAGTATTAACTTCAGCAGAATAACGTACCATATGTATACGGATCCCAGACAAATACTTTGCCGCCATCTGAGGATACCGCAAATAAAAGGTTGGTGACCCAGATAGCATCGCGGTAAAAACCTGGGGAAAGGAAATCTTTACTGAGAACCCTCCACCTATCGTCCTCCCCACCATCAACCCGTAGGATTGCGATGAATGTGTTGAAAACTGCTATGAGATCGTATGACAAACCAACTTCTGTAAGGTATGGTTCATCAGCAATATGTATCTTCACAAGCTCAGTGAATGCCATGTCATCGTACATATACATGAAGGGCCCACCTTCCGACTTAAACCCTGCATCCTCAATTGATGGGACTATGGTACTAACACCTATGACAAGGTTCATGAGTTTCCATTCCGTTGGTATTTCAGACACAATAGCTACCCAATTACGCCTATACCCAGCCCATCGCCAACCCTGTTCCATTATCACACTCGCTGGCATAGGAAGGCTGTCTAGTGGCATCATGCTGGCATCTGTGCTTCTCTCATCCTTACTCCTGTCGTTTGGCCAGGTGGATGGATTCGTGTGCAGAAGGCAGGGTAAATCAAAGGGGATCGCCGCCACCCGGCCAACCGCATCCCTTATACCAGGCACGGCATGGGCGAACCGAGACAAGCTAAGTGGATCGCTTCGGTTGGTGATCACCTGGACAGTGTTGTCCGGAATAGTTCCCCACGGAACAACACGGTTGTCGCCGCCTTCCTCCATAGAAGATTTCCAACGATGGTCGCTACGAGGAGGATGAACTGTGAGGGGGATGAGTTGTGAGTTAAAATCTCAAGGGGAAAAAGTTGGACATAGGAAGTACATAATTTTCTATTTTTTAAGTTAAGCACACAAAGAAACACTTTGTTGGACACAGGAATAACTTAATAACTCCCGGTCTCGCTGCATATTAGACATATACAATTCAGATGGAATAATAGATGCTCAATAATTCTACAGATCAAGAGTAAGTGGGTGCCCAATCACTATCTAATAACTCTTCTGACAAGAGCATGAGCAATTGAGTTGGGCGATCTCGTCATCTTGACAACATCCATCTAAATTTGCAATCCTAGTGTTCAAAAGGGGATTACTGAGATTGGTTGCATTTGCTGTGACTTGACAATCTGAAAGAAATGTAAGTTTATACTAAGAGAGTGTTCGTAATGTATGTTCATTCGAAGGGGATTGTTTGCCTTGGTTGGATTTGCTGAAAAAGTAAATAATTTCAAACCTCACGTAAAATCTACGGACATATAGTCTTTACAACTGAGGCCACATATTGGAGTGATGTCAACTTGAACCTATTGTTTGGAAGTGTTGTTTCTTGAGTTGCAAATCTTATAAGCGAGGAGTCGCAAAAGTAATGTACATCACACACTCAAAACTATGCTCCCTATAATGTTTAAAGTTAACTAATTAATCCATGGGCAGAAATCAAGTCCATGACTGGAAGTTTCAAAATAAGTTGGAAGAGAACTGGAAGGAGAAGCGCTGACCTGAATCAATTCGGGACGAAGAAGAAGAAGCGTCTGCCAGCCGCCGTCGCGGACGGGCTCAGGTAGCCGGTGGCGCCGCTTTCCGGTTTGGGTGCCTTCTGGTGGAGGATGAGTACGAGGCGGAGGCAGCCGCTGTCATGGACGGGCTCGCCGCCGCCGCCGCTTTCCGCTTTCCGGTTGTGGTGGAGGATGAGGAAGAGGGGGAGGCAACGCGGTGGGTAGGTGTGATTTTATGAGAGGGGAAAATAAAAAGTTTTTGTAATAATATAAGAGGCAGTAGAGGCATCGCCGTCTGGATGAGGTGGTAAAAAATAGATGGATGTACGCGAGTGACTCATAGGAAGTACACGATATGCTATTCGTGTTGTACAGTCTGGAACAGCGATGTACTACATGTCTGCTTTTATATGAGGTACTACAGGCACGCAAGATTTTTACTTATCTGGGTGTACAAGGAATTTAACTGGGGTTGCTTTCTTTTTTCAGTCTATAAAGCACAGTATTTATTGTTGTGCATGTAAGCTCTACGGGTTGTACATTATAGGTTTCTATCGTAGTACGCTTCTTCCCATCTAAAAGTACATCTTGTTCTCCTGTGGGTGTAAAAGTGTTTATAACAGGAAGTACAGGGCGTACAACTGCGATTACGCTGACCGATAGGTCCCACCCCTTCCCCCATGGTCCTCCTACTACGACAATTAAAGGTGAACTAACAATCAAATAAGCAAACATTTATCCTCAAATTAACATAAGTACTTGTAGTTCATCCTTCACAATAGTTTCCAACACATGACACACTCATACTTTCAGTACAATAAATAGGGATTACACAGGTAGCCATGGAACAAACCACATAGGCGTCTGTGTACTGTCATATGCTTCCTCTTTGTACTCAAAGAACCCTCCGATAGCTCTGTTTTCCGGTGGTACTACGCCAACGTGAAGACGTAACCAATCGGCTTCTGAATGTTCATTGTCCATGTCCAAACAATCATGCGAAATATAAACGCAGTTTGGTCTTCCCAGAGGCAGTTTTTCTGCAGGGTCAACCAATCCGGCATCAATTCTCCCTATCAACCGGTGGTTAATACCAAGGAAAAGAGATCGTCCTCTGAGGTGCTCTAACCTCCTCCAGGCCGCTGTACGGAGGTCTTCTTGAAGCACGTTCCTCTCAAACACATAGCAGCGCAGTGAAGGGTACACTCTTACTTTGTGACCATTGTAGAGAGTTGTTTCTTGTGCTGTGTTTCTTCTGCCACATACATGGATCCACATAAGCCTTGTTCTTTTTTCAGACAAAGCAAGGAAGAAACGACCCCGAGAGTCTATTTCTTCATCATCATCGCCGTCATCATCATCGACCACGTCAACAGCATCATCATAGTTCACTTCCGGTGCCTGCAATGTCATTGGGGATGCCTGCGGACCTGTCGAGAACAAATTTATGTAAGCAACCCCAATTTTAATTGAATTTTCATGGTGGACTGATGTTTATAAATTGGAATATAGTATTAACTTAAGCAGAATAACGTACCATATGTATACGGATCCCAGACAAATACTTTGCCGCCATCTGAGGATACAGCAAATATAGCGATGTTGGTGACCCAGATAGCATCACGGTAAAGACCCGGGGAAAGGAAATCATTACTGAGAACCCTCCACCTATCGTTCTCCCCACCATCAACCCGTATTATTGCGATGAATGTGTTGAAAACTGCTATGAGATCGTATGACAAACCAGCTTCTGTAAGGAATGGTTCACCAGCAATGTGTATCTTCACAAGCTCAGTGAATGCCATGTCATCTTACAGATACATGAAGGGCCCACCTTCCGACTTAAACCCTGCATCCTCAATTGATGGGACTATAGTACTAACACCGGTGACAAGGTTCATGAGTTTCCATTGCGTTGGTATTTCAGACACAACCCAATTACGCCTATACCCAGCCCATCGCCAACCCTGTTCCATTATCACACTCGCTGGCATAGGAAGGCTGTCTAGTGGCATCATGCTGGCATCTATGCTTCTCTCATCCTTACTCCTGTCGTTTGGCCAGGTGGATGGATTCGTGTGTAGAAGGCAGGGTAAATCAAAGGGGATCGCCGCCACCCGGCCAACCGCATCCCTTTTACCAGGCACGGCATGGGCGAACCGAGACAAGCTAAGTGGATCGCTTCGGTTGGTGATCACCTGGACAGTGTTGTCCGGAATAGTTCCCCACAGAACAACACGGTTGTCGCCGCCTTCCTCCATAGAAGATTTCCAACGATGGTCGCTGCGAGGAGGAGGAACTGCGAGGGGGATGAGTTGTGAGTTAAAATCTCAAGGGGAAAAAGTTGAACATAGGAAGTACAAAATTTTCTATTTTTTAAGTTAAGCACACAAAGAAACACTTTGTTGGACACAGGAATAACTTAATAACTCCCGGTCTCGCTGCATATTAGACATATAAAATTCAGATGGAATAATAGATGCTCAATAATTCTACAGATAAAGAGTAAGTGGGTGTCCAATCACTATCTAATAACTCTTCTGACAAGAGCATGAGCAATTGTGTTGGGCGATCTCGTCATCTTGGCAACATCCATCTAAGTTTGCAATCCTAGTGTTGAAGAGAATTAGCAAGAAGCCATGGTTCAAAAGGGGATTACTGGGATTGGTTGCATTTGCTATGACTTGACAATCTGAAAGAAATGTAAGTTTATACTAAGAGAGTGTTCGTAGTGTATGTTCATTCGAAGGGGATTGTTTGCCTTGGTTGGATTTGCTGAAAAGTAAATAATTTCAAACCTCACGTAAAATATACGGACATATAGCCACATATTGGAGTGCTATCAACTTGAACCTATTGCTTGGAAGTGTTGTTTCTTGGAAGTGTTGCAAATCTTATAAGTGTGGAGTCGCAAAAGTAATGTACATCACACACTCCAAACTATGCTCCCTATAATGTTTAAAGTTAACTAATTAATCCATGGGCAGAAATCAAGTCCATGACTGGAAGTATCAAAATAAGTTGGAAGAGAACGGGAAGGAGAAGCGCTGACCTGAATCAATTTGGGACGAAGAAGAAGCGTCTGCCAGCCGCCGTCGCGGACGGGCTCAGGTAGCCGGTGGCGCCGCTTTCCGGTTGGGGTGCCTTCTGGTGGAGGATGAGTACGAGGCGGAGGCAGCCGCTGTCGCGGACGGGCTCGCCGCCGCCGCCGCTTTCCGCTTTCCGGTTGTGGTGGAGGATGAGGAAGAGGGGGAGGCAATGCGGTGGGTAGGTGTGATTTTATGAGAGGGGAAAATAAAAAGTTTTTGTAATAATATAAGAGGGAGTAAAGGAGGCATCGCCGTCTGGATGAGGTGGGAAAAAATAGATGGATGTACGCGAGTGACTCATAGGAAGTACATGATATGCTATTCGTGTTGTACAGTCTGGAACAGCGATGTACTACATGTCTGCTTTTATATGAGGTACTACAGGCACGCAAGATTTTTACTTATCTGGGTGTACAAGGAATTTAACTGGGGTTGCTTTCTTTTTTCAGTCTATAAAGCACAGTATTTATTGTTGTACATGTAATCTCTACGGGTTGTACATTATAGGTTTCTATCGTAGTACGCTTCTTCCCATCTAAAAGTACATGTTGTTCTCCTGTGGGTGTAAAAGTGTTTATAACAGGAAGTACAGGGCGTACAACTGCGATTACGCTGACCGATAGGTCCCACCCCTTCCCCCATGGTCCTCCTTCTCCGTCACGCCCGAAACACTGGTTTAATTCAAATCACATAGAGGGAAACACCACAAGAGCAGAGCAGCCACAACGACGGATCAAACAGACTACCGGGAAACCTGCGGCGTGGTGGTATAACCGTCGCGCCATCAAAACCGTCGCCGTCGCCGGTGCCGTTGCCGTCGCCCTCGGAGCAGGAACATCAAGGCAGTCGAACTCAGGCACCGGATGTCTTCCTCGCAGACAGATTCAGGTAAAAACCTTCCAACTTGTTAATCCTAGAAACCCTAAGCGAATCTGCCATTTTTCGATTATGCTAATACTTGATGTTATTTCCATATAACCGGTAGTAACGTTATGTTTTTATTAGGTGATTTTTCGAGATCGCCGATAAGCCAACAGATTGGTGATACAATTGCGGATTTGACGAGGAATGTGGTTCAGCCAGATTCCCCAGAATACCAACCTGTGGAGAAAAACGGATCCAGCAATTTGGTGTACCAAAGGAAGAAAATGGAAAAAAATTCAGATACTGCAGAAGCAGTGAGAGATCAAAACGCAAAGGTTGCTGCAAAAGCTGTGAAGAAAAGAAGTACATTCAAGAGTACTAAAAGGGATTTAACAGTGATTGCGTAGCCAGCAAACATCAGAGTACAGTCAACATCTTCGATAAGAAACGCGAAGCAGGGAAGAAACGGTGCAGAAGAACAAATAAAGGGAAGAGAGAGTGAAGACGAAGAAGACAGAGATGAACATGGAGACGAAGAAGAAGATAAGGGAGATAGTGACTACGTCGCCGAGAAGGATGAAGAAGCACTAAATGAATCAAATAGTCAGATTGTCCTCCATAATTCCCAGACCGAGGCAAATCAACTGATTGCCAGACCAAAGAAGAAGAAGAAGTCAGATAAAATAACAAACCAAATGGAGCCTTTTCAGTGCCAGCTGTCCGTTCGATGTGTAAAGAATGCCTTTGCTATACTGGAAGGTGTCGAATCTTGGTTAGACAGTGTCATTGCTGCAGGGTTCGGTGCTTTCCGTAACACAGATATCGTCAATTCAATTAACAAAAATTGTATGAGCTTCTGCATGTTGAAGCTTGACCATAGTACAATGACAATGTCATTTGGTCCAAACAAGGTGATAGAATTTAACCGTTATAATATCCACAAGTTGACTGGATTGCCGAATGGAGATCAGACAGCTCCAAGACCGGCAACAGGAGATAAGCGTCTTGCGTCGCTGAAGGCTGAGTTAGAGATTGTGGATGGGAGTGGGAATGAGATAACCATAAAAAGCCTGCTAAAAAAGCTGGAGGTGTTGGCAAAAGCTGAACAGAAACAAGCTGAAAAGGAACAAGCTGAAAATGAACGGCCTGATGGCAGTTCTGGCAGTGCTGCTGACAGAAAAAAGCTTGCACTGAAGGTGTTCTATCTCATTTTCTTTAACAAAATCATAACAACTGGAGCATCAGGCCGCCTAAAGAGAGAACCAAAAATGGTTGAGAGTCTGGATTTTGATAATATGATGGGAATGGATTACAGCCAACTTGTTGTGGATGAGATACAGAGATCGGCAGAGCAGTGGCAGAGTAAAAAGAGAACCAGATGGTCATATCTAGAGGCCTTCTCTCTTGGGCCCATGCTGCTGTATCTAGATTCATTGATATGTAATGATCTTGCAGATATGACTCTACGAACTCCTAGACTAGAATACCTGAAAGAAGCTAATCTACAGAAAATTGCAAACGCTGACTCCATCATGAAAGAAGACGGAATTCACTTTGGCTATATTAAAGTAAGCACTCTATTTTATTCTGAAAGTCTGAATGTAGATGCCTTTTTTGCGTTTTCAGCTGACAGACAATTAATATGATTTCAGGCATGGAAGGCGCCTGCTGACCGAGTTTACAAATCTTACGAAGAACATGAGGCACAAGAAAAACCTGCTATGAAATACAGGGCTGGAGCCATCCGTTCTTCTTCCGTTGTGGAGCAGCAGATATCGATTGGAGACCAGCAGACACTATCCCTAGTGTCAAGAAAGAGAAAATTTGTTGATGCTGATAGCGAAGTACTAAAAAGGATGCAAGAAAAATTGGCAGAAGTCGAAGAGTTGGCAAAAAATATACAGACATCTGAAGGTATTATAGGCGACAAATTGCATCCTCAACAGGAAGTCGAGGCTGAAGATATTTCTAGAGAAAGAAGATCTATATCATCAATTAAAAATCAGACCTGTTTACTTATTGATCTGGTTAATAACTTTGCGAGAGATCAGAGTTATACATTGAAGAAATACATGGGTGAGCCCAATCTGAAACCAACAAATAAGAGGCAGTCTGTACAGAAGCAGGTGGCATTATTTCAACCTATAAAAGATAAGAAGAAACAAGATGGAGTTGATGGGAAGGAAAAACGGAAGAATCGGTCTATTGCAGTTGAAGAAAATCTTGCTGCGGAAAACAGCAATACATTAGATGAGATTGTACCACAACCACAAAAGAAGGTGCTCTCTCTATCTTTACATATCGCTTTATAGTGTAGTTATACTTATTACATTGCTGAACTATTTTTTCTATTTGTTCATCCGGTCATGTGTGCCCGTACTACCAACATCCCTAGTTTGTACATCATGAAATTCAGTTGATGTACTATTCGTATAGCCCTAGTTTACTGTATAGCCCATACTATTTACTACATTCGTGTTCGTGCAAGGACTTCTTTTTACTCTTTGTACATCCAGTCATGTGTTCCCGTACAAACAAGTGTCCCATAGTTTGTACATGCTGAAACACTTGGATGAACTACCAACAGCCCACACTTTGTACTCCATTGATATTAGTGCATGTACAACTATTTTTCTCCTTGTTACCAGTCTGATTTTTTTTCCCTGTTAATTAATCCTCAGGGCAATAAACAACAATCTGTTATCCCACCTGAACACCAACCTGTTTTGAGATTAAAACAACCACGAAATGGAGGAAAGAAGAAGAAACTTGAGGATGGGGTTGTGAAGAAGTTGAAGACACAGGATCACCCTAGTGCAAACGTAGAGAAACAATCTACGGATGACAGTATTGCAGTAAATGAGATTGTTCCACAACCAGAAAAGAAGGTGCTCTCTCTATCACTCTATAATGTAGCTACACATATTACATTACTGATCTTGATATAACCAATACTGCAACATTACCTTGACAAATCAATCGTATACCCCGTCACACGTTATTGTTTCCTTTTTTAAAAACTTGTTCGTTGTGAATGTAAATCAACAGGTGTCTGAAGAGAATTTTGAAAACGTGAAGTTGCCTCCTCGTATGGGAAATGGTTCCAACAATGAATTGGTGGATAACAAAAAGGCAACAGCTGCTGAAAGTGTAATTTAATGATGCATCCTTATCTATAAATTTTATTTTGTAGATATTATTGATCCAAACATGTGACAAATGATTATTTCGAATTCATGATTAGCAGGATCAACAACTAGCAACTGTCTCTACTTCCCAGCTTCTAGACGGTCGTAGCAAGACCGGGTTGGTCGACGTCAACGTCAGAAGAAACAAAGATATTGATGAAGATTCGTTGGCATACATGCCTCCGGGGAATGCAGCAGGAGGAGAGAAAGACAACGCACAAGTGGATTATGCATCTACAAAAGCACAAGTGACGCATCCACTGGTTGATAAACCAGATACTCTAGGTAACATCTAGTGATCAGTTAATTTTTAAATGCTAAATAAACTACTGTTGCAGATCATGCAATGTATCAGTTGAATAATCTTCTGTTGCTTCTTTTTATTTCAGACCTAAGAAAATCAAATAGCGAGATTGATAAGTCACAATCTACAGTACTAGAACCAGCTGAAAGGCTAAAAGAGATTGATGTGGTGGCTTCTCCTGACGAGGTAATCAATTAATAAATTCTTATAGATTTTAATATAAAAAAAAAATGAAAAAACTGTAGACTAGCTGCAAAAGCTTAACCTTAACTCTTATTTTTATAGATCAATGATGTGTCACAGGAAGATCAGATGGATGATGCATCTCCTACCAAAGAGATGCTCCATAAAAAGGTTCGATATTCTTCGGATCAACATGATGAGACATCTCTGAAGGATGGTGCAGAAGAGAATATCCTGAACATTGAATCTGCTGCTAAAGAGGATATTCAGGAACAGAACCAAGTTACTGAAGAACAAACAGGCAAGAATAAGGAGGATCAGGTTTTCTTATATATATTTCGTTTGTACAAGTGCAATGATGCTAAAATATTTTTCTATTATTTTTCTTGGATGGTAGAGGAAACGGATGATTTAGAAGGTCTGGAATTTGCGGAGAGTGTACTTGTTTTTAATGATGAAGACGTCCAACTAGATCACGGAAAGGAAATAGGTAAGAATTTATTATAATTATTTTGTTGCACACTAAGGCAAATACTAACTCACCAGTGCAGGCCATCTAATATATATGTTCAATTTTTTTTATTGCCACGCAAGACTGTGACAAGGAAAATAAAGATGAGCTAAGATCAAGCCTTGAAAGCGTCAAAAATTCCAAAGAGACAGCATGCAACCAAGTATGACGTTCTTTTTCAAATCTAACCATTGTTTCATGGTTTTTCTTCAAACTAAAAACATTATATCCTGACATTATATACTAATTTACTTCAGGAAACTACCGCCAAGATACCAGAAGCACCTTGTGATCCGAAAGACGATGACACTTCGAAACATCGTAATCAAGACAAGGATCAAGACAATGATCTTCCTGATCTTGTAAACTCGGTTGAAGCCACAACGTCGATGGAAAAAAAGCATGTGGAAGAACAACCGATAGAAAAGGATCTTCCAAGTACTACCGCAGATATAGGCAAGGAGTTATTTTTTTTTTTTTTTTAAAACCCGTTTCAGCAAAAAAAACAAGGAAACAGGAAAGAAAAAAATTTCTCATGCTGAACTGGCAATGTACATCATGAGATATTGTGACCTTTCCTGCTACTATGTAGTCCCCTTTTCACAAGGATCAGTAAACAAAGAGAAGAGTTTTGAGCAGCTGAAAAAATGCAAACCTCATATTTATTTATGCTTGTTCGAAATATTCAAGCTGCATCGAAGACCAAAAAGGAAAGTCCAACAAAGTTTTCACATGTTTATAGCTATGTTATGCTTATTATTGATTCACACGGGTTGTTCTATGTAGGCACCGAAGAACCTGCACCGGAAGAGGTTGAACACATGGAAAAAATGATACAGAAGCTGCACAAAGATATCTGCACAGACCATGGAGAAAAAAAGTAAACTAATTTACAAAAGTTTTACATATGCATGTTAGGGATAACATAAAATGCAATGACTGTTTGACCGTTTGATGTTTTTTTCTCCTTGTTTAAACGTAACAGGGAAACAACATTCATCGTACATGGAGAAAAAGGAGCAGGAATGGAAGTTAAACTTGAAACTATTGCTAATTCGTTCAAAGATAATGCCGGTCTTAATTCAAGTGTAGCAAGTATCATAATCGACAGAATCCGAGAAGAAGCAGAAGAATCAAAAAAAACTCTAATAGTACCGTTATACACCTTCGTGAGGACAATTATCTCTTACTGGTGTTTTTTGTATAAATCTCCATCGGTTTAATTATGCTATTAAAATTAATAGTACTATGTGTGAATTGATGACAATATATCTTTTTCTGTTGACAGATGAGAGTAACAAAGAAACAAGAACTGCAGCGTAAGACTCTATCAGGATTACTCAAATCAATGGATCCAAACAACCCGAACAGATATCTGAGAAATTACAGTATGGTACGTTATCTAGCTTCATTAATTTGTTCATTTCTTTTTATTTTTAAGTTGTTTGCGACGGAAAAAATCTGATTTCTTGAAATGCATCTTCTACGCAGATAAAGATCCCTTGCATGGATGAGTCTGATGAAAAAGGACAAATTGGCCATTATTTCGTGGTCGCATTGAACATCAACGGAAAGAGATTCGAACTTCTAGATTCTTTAGGGGGGAAAAGATACGAAAAGTTTTTCTTCAAATTGGTCGGAATTCTAAAGGAAATATGGAAGCTTGCATACAGCAAAAGCAACGACGAGTTATCTTATCCGACCATAGACGATTTCAAGCACTGCAAGATTACCGTCCCAGAACAAGGAAAAACGTAAGATTCTCACAATGTAGAAATTTTATCAACAGGCAAAAAGGATAAAAAGATGGCCATTTTTAAGTTTGACTTTGATGATTTAATGCAGGCTAAACTGTGGGTTCTACATGTTCATGATCATAATGTACTGGAATGGACGTTCGTTGCTAAAATTTGATAACAGACACATACTGGAGATCCGTAAAAAAATTCTATACTTGCTCCTCAATTGGGACAAATTGAAGATAGATTTCAGTTTGATTGGTTACAATGAAGGTAAGGCAGTCTGCAATCCAGTCTAATACTGTCTTTATATTCATGTGCAGTCTTACTGTCAGGCGTGACCCATGACCACTATTTTGTAAATGCTGTAGTATTAACTAGACATAAAAGAGAACTCTGAACTAAGGGAAAATCAGTGTACATCTGTACTAGTGTGTATGTAAAATATTAGACTTTGATTAAGTTGTTTTAAAACCTTAATTTTGTCATCAACTTAATTTCCTGTTACGTACTATTTCTACCTGGATGTGTAAAGACAGGGAAGCAACTTAATTTTGTAAGCTAACCTTGTACTAGAAGGAAATTAGACTGCTTGCTAAGTAACATCCTTTGCCTGTACATCCAACTAGTTAATTCACGTACTAGAACAAATGCAATGTCTGTACATCCATTTGGTTCATTCATGTGCTAGGACACATGGAAGCACTGGACAGGCAAATTTTTTAACTTGTAACAAGCTCTCGTTTCATTTATGTAGATGACTTGCCCGGGATTATAGGCAAATTCTTAATGGTGCCAAAAGAAAAGTTCAGGCCACGTATAAAGTCACTGGAAATGGATGAAATCTCACAAGTAATTATAACAGATGGGGTCAAATCCAACGAGTTTGACGTCCACAGGCAAAAAAAACCCCTGGATGTTGTAATTATTGATGACGACGATGGTGAAGAAGACAAACGTGAGAAGATCGGAGGTATCACCAATGTCAGCCAGACAGACAATTGCAGCATGGAGTATAATAGAAGAAAGAGAAAACAAGAGATTGAATTCCAGCACGATGTAGAGGAGAAGGGAGAACCGAAGAAACCAGATAAAGAAGAAACAATCAACACTAAGACCCCGTCATGCAACTGTTGTCTCCTCCTGATTATGCAGTATCGACAGGTAAACAGAGCCCTGCCGGTTACGTAGTAACACCTGATCGATACAGCGCTCTGCAGCAAACATCAGAAGACGAACAGTCTCCACAAAAGCTTAAAAGGAGGAAAATCGTTGATTCAGCAGACATACTGTCAGGGGTAAGGCCAATTGCACCTGCCACAAAGGTGTGCGAAACGGTTGCTCCATATCGTCCATTACAGTTTAAAAATGGCGTTTTAGCAAAGAAGGTCATTGATCTCATTTTGGGGGAAGAAACAAGAGAAAAATACAAAAAGTGAGTAGTAGGAAATGTATATACTGCAGTACACTCATAGTTGTACGTTACGCTATGTATTTTAACAGTACTCACCGTTTTGCAGGGTTACTCTCTTTGAAGGAAAACATATTCATTTTCCTGAATCAGAAGAGACTTTTAAGATGACTGGAGAAGACATTCAGCATATTTTCGCCCCTGGAGAATGCATGGAAGGTCAAGTGATAGACTATATCATCGATATTTGGACTAAAACTAATGAACATTATATGAACGGCGAACGAGTGATGTTGACTCCTGGGTTCATAAAGGTAAGATCTCGTGGCCTGGCAACATTCAGTCTGCTCTTTATATTCATGATGATTTATAACATTATTCAGATTTTCTCACTTCGAAACTTGTCTCACCGTAGGATGTCCTTCAAGTCTGCGTAATGGACATGGCTAATGGAGAACTAGACAGACAAAAACTGGAAATTAAACAAGGTATTTTCAAAACGGAAGCAGAAATGCTCGAGGGGTTTAACATAGATGAAGCAGTGAAGATGTTTGACAAGTACACAGCAGGAACAGGAGACCTGCTTAAGTCAAAATTGGTAAGTTTGGTTCCATAACAATTGTTTCGATTACAAATCAATAACACAAAAAAGCATGACTTACAACTCTACATTCACTCAAAACAGATACTCCTGCCCTATTACAAATGCAGTCATTACTGCCTGTACATAATGAATAGATATAAAAGGGTAGTTCAAGTCATTGACTCGAAGTTGTACAAACCTGCGGATGCTCGGTCATACAACTCCTTCAATTATGAACTCGTGAAAATTGTAAGTACTGAATTCACACGTATACGCCACTGCATATTATTACTTCATTGAAGCAAGATAATGTAATGAGCTTAATTTGCACTAACACAGATGAAGAGAATGGAAGTAGTTCTGAGGCGCAAGTATGGTGACGCTGCATACAATGCAAGCAAACAACCAGACTGGGTTCTCTTGGCAAAAAAGAAAAAAAGGATACCAGTACCTCGACAAGGATACAACCAGTGTGGTTTCTACATGTTACGCTATGCTTACCATTTCGATGGAGAGAAGATGGTGTATGAAAGATCTGAGAACAAGATGAAGTATAAAGAAATCGTGGACAACGATGTAAGCAAGCTCGATTCAAAGTTCTTTGCTCTGTAATTACATCAATAAATCTAACTTACGGTTTATGTGTCCTTACAGCCACATGTACCTGAATGGAGCGCGGAGTACTTGTACACAGTGTTGTTCAGTGTCAGCAACATGGTGGATTTGCCAGAAGAGATTCTACAATTTGCTCCATATATGAAAAAAAACAGATCTGGCAGTGGAGATGCAGGAACAGCTAATTCAGAGAAAGTGAGTACAGAATCAGGGTCATAGAACAAATTTAAAGAAACAGGGCAAGGATGCGCATTGGAACCATATATGCCCAGAAATGTACAAACTTATTCAGGACGTTTATACATTTAAATGCCTGTATTATCTTGTACATAATTTAGAAACAGCTGACACTGAAATGATTGTTTGGAAAACATATTTGCATAATCTAATACTACAACTCAAATATCTTTATCTTATTGATATCTTACTTCTCATCGCACAGGCTTGATTATCCGTCGTGCCATTGCAATGTCTTGTAATAATATCGTAGTGACCTTGATGTTGATTTTTTGCTTGGTGTCTCAGTTCAAGAACTGTTACCACTACGACAAAACTATTTAAAGGTAAATGTCCGAGGAAAAATACATTCAACACTAAATAGTGTACTTCCACAATTTTATATCTTGTACTTCTTTTATGCCGCTGTTGTACAACGATATGTACTACGCATGTACACCGTGTGTGCTACGATACGGACGGCACCAAATGACACACTCGAACTACCCATATAAAAACCATGTACAACTTTTTTTTAGAATGATGTGGTTAGACAGTGGATGTACATCTTATATTTCACTGTTGTACACCCACGTATGATATCATGTACAACTGTTCTTACAACGATGTACATACACTATATGAAGGGGCGTACGCCTACCAGCTGTGAAGCATGGCAAGAGTACAACTTTTTGTACTTCACCCTTGTTACCCCTGTACACACCAAAATAACCAATACACGCATGTCCACGTTACAAGTCAGAAACATGTACACCTCATAATTGAATGTTGTACAGTCATGCATAATATCATGTACAACTGTTCTTACAATGACGTACATGCACTATAGGAAGGGAACGTCCTATCAGATGTATAACATAGATGTACATAGTATGTTCCTGTATTCACTGTATTAATTGTTCTCACTTTTTAGGCCACTATTATACGCGGACACAAAATTACACATTGCAAAATTAAATCTTGAACTTATTATGTGCCACTGTTGTACACTGTATGCGCTACGAGACAGACAACACCAAATGAAAATACTCGTACAACCCGTATAGAACCTGTGTACACCTCTTATTTGTGTGATGTACATACACTGTAGTATGAAATGTACGACTATAACACGTAAATGGATATACATGTCAAATTCTTCGAAGACAAAACACTATACTCCTACGACGAAACTACAAACATAAAATAGCGAGAGATCGCTGGTAACACAGATAATATTTAATAAAATCATACGAGATACTTTTAGGATTGCAGTAGAGCAAAGACAAAGTCTTAAACACAAGCCAGGTACCAAATTTCAGATACAAAAAACATCATTGAAGCATGTAAGGCAACATATTTAAACGAAGGTCAGTGGCCAACAGCATCAAATGTGATCTGGAATTCGCCGTTGATGCCGTGGAACAGGATGAGCAGCAACATTCCCTTGTACAGTTTACAGTCACGAGCAAAATTTCTCCAGCCAGTCGTGAAACGAATCCTTCCATCTCCAACTGGGGTGTAGTCTGCTACAGTAACATGATGTTGCTGACCCAACACAAGATGTGCTCTCCCTTCTATGGGCACGCCTATCACTGACAGTATGAGCTTTGGGATGCGCTGCAAAATTAATCAAACGAACAGCTATTGTCAGAGTGGAAAAAAGTTAATTGTTAAAACATATCAGACTTCGAACGGAAAAAAATCAAGCAAAAACAATGGTAAAATAAAGCATACCAATCCGGTGTGGCCGAGATCTGTCTTAGTCAACCTGTGGATGAACACTGCACCCTTTCCTATTCCATGCATACGAATAGCAAGGCTGATATTGGCAACCTCGTATGGGTTTGGGTTGACACCTCTAGAGATGACAACAGCTGATGCTGACTCCTCAAAAGCATACACATCTGTTTTGCAAAAAAAGTAAAAAAGAAAAAAGGAAGAAACAAATCATAAGCAAAGATAGGTAAGTAAACTACAAATTAAATAAAATACAATAATTAAAAAACGATAACAAAGAAAATCGACTATACTTTGCACAATTCTTTGTTTTGGAATACCATCCTTATCTCGAGGATGCAACAAAAGATAAGGCTTCTGGAATTGCCAGTCAAGATCGATAATGTGAGAAGGCTGCATGTTATGATCTTCTAGGAACTTGTTGTACTGAACACCAAGAATCCTAGTCTTGCTTTCCAGTTTACGCAGTTCAAAGTTGTAAGCTTCATTGTCAGTAGTTTTAACTGTCATGTGGTTGAACATTGCGTGCTTGATAATGAACCTCATGAAACAGGGAACATTCTAGGTAAAAAAATGAAGAACAAAATCAGACTATAACTCAAAACACTTTTTAGGTAGTAATAAAACAACATAAAAAATTTAGCTATAGGTACAAACTGAGTAAAGTTGAAAGTTGCTTCCAAGATGAATGTTGAACCTCCACACTAGCTTGTCCCTGTTGTTGTTGCAAGCTTCGGCAGGGTTGCCACAAGTCCCACACTTCATCTCGATAGACTCAAACAAAAAAGAAAATAGAAATACATGACCATTATACGACAATGGGGCTGAAAAACATATATATCATAAATGCAATTGCTGTTCTTTATTTATCTAGCAGATCTGTGATCTAGATTGATTTAACGAAAAATAGTTTTAGAGTGATACACATATCAGAAAAAGGGTGGGACTATTCAATAACAAGGCATGGATCTAACAAGGCATCCATCTGATTAACAACCAAGAAAAAACGTACTACAAATACCGCTAAAATCATTAAAACAGAGTAGATCTAGAAAAAAGCGGGGATTTGTCGAAGAGGATCAAGTGGCAAAAAAGAAAGACAAAAGCTGTCACACATACTGCAACAAAAATGATAGAAACTACAAACCTTGATGGCCTGCTATGGAGGATTTTACTTCTACCTACGAAGGAAGCACTTGTTTTGGACGGACGGGAATAGGAGAAGACGGAGTGGGGGACCTAGATCTGCCGAGAGATATAAAGTGGGTTAAGATAAATGCTGCAGTGGAGTAACTGAGGTGGGTGAGTTGGTGGGGATTACAGTTTCTCCTAGTAAAAAATAAAATAAATTAAACGGTACTCAGAAATTAAAAAAACCTTTAAGATTATTCCCAATCGGTACAAAAAATATAAAAACAAAATTTAAACATAAAACGACGCTAAGAAATAATAAATGCATCACATAGAGTCCAAAAGTACAAAGTTTGTATTAGAGATGTACAGAAACTCGTTTAGGTGATGTACAGAAACTCATTTGAGTGACGTACGTAAACTGCAATGGGCAACGCACGGCTATGATACGGCCTGAGTAGCCTATTTTGTACTTCACCCTCATGGCACATGTACATCCTAATAACCAATACACGGATATAGATTGCAACTACTAAGATCATCAATAATGCCACCAAAAATATTAAGAGATCAGTGATAACACAAACAAATTTTTAGTATACTGCATAAACAAGTACATTTAAACGTTCAAACAGCGACATGTTAAATACAACAAATCACAATAAACCTGATACAGGGAGTAGCTACAGAAAGACACTGAGTTCACTGAAAATTACAAACTAAACACTAAACTTTGGAAATTTCAAATCACAATCTGATACATGAAGCCACATATCCATCCTGACTTCTTCAAACACAATGCCTGCCAGCTTAGCAGCAAAGCCATCCTCAGTCGTCCGTAGAGTAGGCACGAACCACATCGGCGCCTCATAGATTCTCCCCACCCAAGAGCAGGATAAACCAAAGAAGAACCAATTGCAGGGGCATGATTGACAGGCATACGACACCAATCAGCACCTGGAAGTGGATACTGGGTGAGGCACGAGTGTGAAGCAAACACGCAGTTTGGCCTGAACACGGGCAATGTCGCTGCAACATTTCCAGCAGCTGGCTGAGGGGCATCAATGAAAAAAGGATAGTTCATCCCAACAAATAGAGAGCTCCCCATCAGATGATCTTGCCTAACCCAGTCTGGTTCGACATGGTCTACAAGGTGCACATTCCTGGCATAAACAAAGCAACGCAGGAAGGGGTAAGTGTGAAGCTCTCTACCCATATGGTTCACCGGGGCTCCATCACTAGCAGCCTGTCCAATGGTATGAACCCATACAACATTGTTGCCTCCAAGTCCGCAAGCAAGAAACCACTGATCTGATTCAAAAGCGCCGAAATCACCCCACACTGGTTCTATGCCTAACAAATCTTCGACGACTGGAGCTCGAATGACACGAGGAGCTGCACTGGCACCTGAAACATAAAAAATATCAAAAAAAAAAAACACAACTACTAGCAAGCAGCATGAAAAAAAATATGAATTTAGCAATAATAGTACTCGTAACTATGGCAAACTATGAAAAATAATGCGTACACAATCAAAAGTTGGAATAAGAAACCATGTGAATAATGAAAACATAAAACAAGCCATCGAACTTAGAATTAACCAAACAAACCTAATTAAACATTTTGTCAATGGGACTAATAAATATTTCAGAAGTATAAAAAGGAATATTACTAACCCCATTCGAGCGGGTCCCACACAAATACATCCCCATGCGGTGCTGTAACCGCGTAGATCCTCTGCTGCAGGTCCTGAATGGCATCAACATATTTTGCCGGTACAACAAAATCATTACTCAGGATCCTCCAGTGAGGATCAACTCCACCACGCATGATAGCAATCGTCTTATCAAACACTGCTATGAGGAAATAATGCCAGACACCATCCCCAACGTTGTATGGCTCAACCGCTATCTGGATCTTCTTAAGTTCAAGTCTCATCAAGTCGCAGTGAAACCTGAACGGACTGTCAGGATAAATCTGAACATCACGAACACTAGGTACTTCAATCTCTTCCTTGGTGTACACGTTGAACAGAGTCCAGCGAGCACCATCACGGACAAATGCAATCCATGGACCCTTTCCACCAGCCCAGTGCTTGTTTCCACGGCCTAAAGTTGTGACTGGTAGAAAAGCTCCTACCGTGGGACCGTCCAGTTGCAAGAGTGATGCATCAATTCCCTAGCCAAGTTTAAATAAAATTGTAAACAGAATGAAAGAAACAAGATAAAATCGATAAGCAAAACAATGGATCCAGAACGAAACTAAACAAACAAACCAAATGGGATAATCTCTACATAAATTTCAGGTCTAACTAAGTCATGAAACGAAGAAAGTAGAGATTCAGAATAGATTATCACTTCGAGCCATAGTATTGACTTCAATCAAAACTTACACTCAAACACTGCATTGGATGATCAACCAAGACAAAATGAAATACCTCGGAATAACGCAGATCAGACCAGTTAAAAGGTTGGGGGGATTCCATGTGGAGCAAACATGGAGACCCAAAAGAAAGACTTGGGTCTTCTTCGATTGAACGGCGCACTTCCGGGACTCCACGAGCAATGCGACCAGTGCTGAGTAGGTCAGTCCGAGAGGTAATTTTCCCAAAGGACCAGAGGCAAGCACACCAACCATGGAGCCATGCTTGACCGCTTGCTGCTTTCACCCTTCTCCATTGACGGAACCTATGCACAGAGACAGAGATATGGACAGTGTTGGCGAAGAGAACTGATGTTGCGAGGAGGAAGACAATGAGAGGAAAAGAGGGTGCGCGGACGAATATAGAAGTCTAAATGTAGCAGTTATAACGAGCAGATGGAATTTTGGAACCGCACAGGGCCACGATCTAAAGACCCGTCATCCAAGCCACGATCTATTTATCACGATCTTTTATATAAAAAATCATGAAAAAAAAAGGAACCGCCTCTAGAAACGGAAATCGGTGTTTTTAACCAGTAAAACAATAGTACATGTACGCAATAGTACATGCACGAAAGAATTTTAAAAACAGTCCGCGAACCATCAAGTGTAACGCCTTAATCCATGACAATATGTACAACAACGTTTTGCTTCCTGTACTTCACAGTCAGATTTGTCTGTACATCTAGATAATATTACGTTGTACTTCCAGTTGTTGAATGCGCGTACAGAACCTTAGTTAAACAGAGAACGTCAGGTATAGATTAACTAGCGAAATAGTTTTTTTATATGTTAGATATACCCATAATGTCGTACATGAAAACCAAAAGTTTTAAATTATGTACGACTGATGTAGGCAGACTTGAACTTCACTTCATGCCACACTTGTACACCAGCTGACATGACATATGAATGGTTTATAAAGAACAAAAACGTAACACGTACAACCAGTTTAGAGGAACGCACATCACAAAAACAAATATTTGTACATTCTAAAATTGCATACAAAAAATATTGAATACACGTACGTCCAAGCTACTAAACTAAGTACGACTGAAATAGAGCCACTCGCACTACCTTTTTTGACACTAGTGTACACCCTCCCACCAACAAAATGTACATGACTGACATGTACTTTATGACAAAGCTATCTTGTACTTTCCCTCGAACTAAACGTACATAAAACTCAACTAGACTTGAAATTCCAAAGCAATCTTGTACTGTCTTGTACTTCAGGCACGTCTAAATAAATTAGCACATAACTCAGCTAGATATTTGCTTCCAAAATACATTCCGTATTTCTATACTTATTTAGATAGTAAACAAATTGATCCCAATATCATCTCGACTAAGCGTGCGCTGATGACCACAGTTTCCAATACTTTTCTGTACAAAAAAAACACGACGCAACGGTCTGTTTATTTTTTTGTTTCTGTAAGTAAAATAACTAAAAGATAATTTACAAAAAAAATAAACAACAAATATAAGCTGATGACAAGGAAATTACAACGCTTTTAATATCCAGTCTTACATCAACGACAACATCAACAAAAGATAAAAGTCTCTAGACAACGGATAATCCAAATTTAAATATTAAAGTTACTTTTCAAACTGAACATAATGACAGGGAACTAACTGAAGCAAGCAACCTAAAAACGATGGTGGTGCTGCTTAGACAACGGATAATCCTTCACTCCTCATTGCCCCAACCCCACCAGCCTTGAGGAAGAACAGGCACAAACCACATGGGTGTCTCAACAGTCTCACCATATTTGCTACAGCATAGTTGAAAGTTGATCCAATAGTAGGTCCACCGCTGACTACAAAGCGGCACCAGTCTGGAGTTGGTTTAGGAAACTGGTTGCACCTCCAGTGAGAAGCAAACACACAATTCGGCTTGAAAACCTGCAGTTCATGTCCAGCAGCAATGACACCAGCACCAGCAGGAGCATGCAGAAAGAATGGATAGTTAGTGCCAACAAACAGAGAGCCTCCACGAAGTTCCTCCTGCCTCACCCACACTGATCTGACAGGGTCACTAACAACTCCATCCCTGGAGAAGACATCGCAACGAAGTGACGGATAGGCAACAAATCCCTTCCCATGTGATTAATCGCTGCACCTTCGCTGACTCGTTCACCCCTGGTATGAACCCAAATAATTCTGCCATCAGACTCCACAGCAAGGAACCAGCAACGGGAATCATTCTGATCTTCACCACCACCTGCCAGGCCACCAGGAAGATCCTCTATCACAGGAGCAGGAATGACTCGTGGACCAGCACGGGTACCTGTTTCAGTTTATTTATATTAAAAAACATGACAAGATGTACCTAATCTACTTATTAAAAAATAAAAAATAAAATCAAACGGCCATTTGCTAAATTCAAACTAAAACTGAAGATTATTGTAAACTAGTACCATATATGCAAGCATAAATTATAATCTGGGCTACTGATACAACTGGGATTATTAAAATGAATACTCTTTTTACTACTCTAGTACCACTTTAGCAAAATATTGTACCTACATCCACATTATTTTTGAGAACCATTTACCCTGAATTGTTTTCTACTCCTCTTGCTCTTTTTACTACCATTTATTTTTCCACTTTAGCAAAATATTGTACTACCATTTAGCTGTCATGCTCTGCACTCCATGAAGATCCAGTGATATACATGGAAACAAATTTTGTATGTATTTTAAACAACAATAAAACAACAGATTCAAAATTTCAAGTAAAACTGAAGAGCTACAAATGAAAAGTTAAATACTAACCTAAAAAACAGATTTGAAAACCTTCTTGTAAATTTTATACAGGAAAGAAAAAAGATCTTATTAATGATAAAATTAACGAGCAATAACAATCTAACAGCAACCAATTATTATGCACTAATTCTATGCATGAGAAACCTATAGTCTGTACTACAGTAAAAGAAAAGTTTCAATCTTCATTCCAAATTTCGTTCCTCCATCCTAGACTAACAAATTTGAAATACATTTAAAATATCACTAGAACAACAAGTATGTAACCTAAAATATATTCAAAATTTAACATCAAATGAAGGGTGCATTACGAATCAAACATTCTGAATAGAAGTAAACTCACCCCAAACAGTTGGTTCCCAAAGAAGGACATCACCTCTCGGAGCAGTAACAGCATAGACTCTATCCACATCCAGTATTGCATCAACATACCTCGATGGAGCGAGATAATCATTACGAAGGATCTTCCAGTTAACATCCCTCCCACCACGCATGATAGCAATGAACTTATCAAACACTGCTATAAGATCATATCTCCACTTGTTTCCTGCAAACTGAGGAGTGGAGGCGATCTGGATCTTGTTCAACCTGATGTGCGCCATGTCATGGATGTAGTGATAAGGGCTGTGGTGATATATAATCCCTGCATTCTGCACACAAGGTACTTCGATCTCCACGTTAGAGTATACATTAAGAAGATACCAACGAGCATTGCCCTGAACAAGTGCAACCCATTCACCATTGGAACCAACCCAGTGCTTCAGTCCAGGGCCACCATCGGCACATGGCACAAAAGCATCTGCGGATGGCAAATCCAACGGCATCACCTTCGCTTTGATGCCCTAAAGAAGTTTGAATGGTCTTTCAAATGGTGTTCAAACAAAAAACAACGAAAAGAAGATAAACAGTCAGGCAAATGGAAAAACACGAATGGAGATTACCTCTTCAGTGCGATCATCAGGAAAAACAATGGGATCAGAATGAAGGAGGCATGGAGAACGAAAAGGAAACTTTGGGTCAGCCTCAATAGCATTCCGCATTCCAGGAATACCGCGCGCTAGCCTAGCGATGGACAGGAGGTCGGCGTTCGAAGTGATCTCTTCCAGAGGACCAGGAGCAATCTCAGAGACGAAGTGCCTCGACTTGCTCGAACCACCATGCTCCATGGCACAGGGACGATCGTCAATGCGGAAAACGAGAGAGACTGTTTGCGTTCAGCAGGAAAGAATGGGAATTTGTGAGAGAACAAACTCGCCGTAGATCAGTATTTGTAGGAGGGAAGTTACTGTAGGATCATCGGTATCTCCGGTAGCGTGACTGTACATCTGGATAATATTACGTTGTACATCTAGTAGCAGCATGTTTGTACATCCAGTAGTAGTAGCAGTGTGATGTACATCAAGTACCATCATGTACATCCAGTAGAATCATTATGTACATGGAGCAGCAGTAGCGTAGTGTACATCCATTGGACACATTTTTGTACATCTAGTAGTAGCAGCAGCGTGTACATGCGGTAGCAATGTGGGCGTACATCAAGTAGCGGCGTTGTTGTACATCTAGTACCAGCGCGTGTGTACATCCAGTAGCATCGTGTACAACAACGTTCTGCTTCCTGTACTTCTCAGACTGCTGCGGCTGTACATCTGGATAATATTACGTTGTACTTCCAGTTGTTGAACGCGCGTACAGAACCTTAGTTATAAACAGAGAACGTCACGTCAGGTGTAGATTAACTACGGACATAGTTTTTTTATATGTTAGATATACCCATAATGTCGTACATCTGGATAATATTATGTTGTACATCTAGTAGCAGCATGTTTGTACATCCATTAGTAGTAGCAGTACGATGTACATCAAGTACCATCGTGTACACCCAGTAGCATCATTATGTACATCGAGCAGCAGTAGCGTTGTGTACATCCATTGGACACATTTTTGTACATCTAGTAGAAGCAGCAGCGTGTACATGCGATAGTAATATGAGCGTACATCAAGTAGCGGTGTTGTTGTACATCTAGTACCAGCGCGTATGTACATCAAGTAGCATCGTGTACAACAATGTTCTGCTTCCTGTACTTCTCAGACTGCACAAGATGTACGTGACTCAAAGCGTGTATGTACACTGGATAAAATATGTACATGCCCACAAACTAACATGTACATAGTGAACCACGTGTGGTCAATTTACAAAATAATACAACCTATTAGTATTATTTTATGACAACTATGAACAAATTTCCTCATCTACTTTGAGATAGGTCAGAGGGGTCAACAGCCGCTGAACATATCCACCACCACCACCACCACCACCACCGTCGGTTGCGGTTGCCATGCCGCAGATCCGTCCACATCTAGAAATCGCGGTGACTCCGGAGATCTGTCCGGACAGAGCAGCGACGCCGACCGGAGTGCACATAACCGCGCCGCACAGCCTTCGCGATCTCGCCGCATCGTCGCAACGCCGCAGATCCGTCGACATTTAGAAATCGCGGTGACTCCGGAGATCTGTCCGGAGAGAGCAGCGCCGCCGCCCGGAGCGGCCAGAACCGCGCCGCACAGCCATCGGGTGTCACGATACCTCAGGACCTCACCGATTTTGGAATCACGCGGTATATTTTCAAATCCGCCTTCGACATCAACTCCGCGGGACTCTCATTTTGAAGGTTAGTTTCTTTGCACACAAACAGTTTTACTAGAAAACAAGCAATACTCTGCTATGGGTTCTATAATTTTCGACCATTTCTTCTTCTTAAAGAGAAATAAGAAATGCGGCAGAAATCTGTTCCATGCAAGATATGAAAGCCATAGCTTGTACGTACTTAGTTAGAAGCTTGATATAAGTGATGCACAACCAAGCAGTTAATTATGTTTTACTCCAATTTTAGTGTTGGGTTGTGCATACCTTATATCATACTTTTATCGTTGAGATTTCGATGTTTTAATATTTGCATATTCAATCTACATAGCAATACCAATTCTGAGACTCTTGTAATTTTTTACACTACAGGCTCTAACAAAACGAAATCAAGGGTTCAAAACAACAAGTGGTTCATGGATTCTGGACACCCATTGGTATATGATGAACAAGGTAACAACTTCTCTTCAGTGGTCAGATTGGAGAAGCCACTAGCTGTGGTACCTCCAGAGAATTCTGAAGACTCAGTACTAAAGAAAAAGGAACATTCTGCAGTGATGAGGGCAAGGGAAAGGAAAAGGAAGGCATCTGAACCAGAGCAAGAAGCGTCTGCCGAACACACACAAAAGAATGTGGGAAAGAGGACTACAGGACAAGAAAGAAAAAAAGGGCCCAACAATATTCTGCTTCAGCAAAATCCGTGCGCACACGCACAAGTCCTAGATTTGCAAGTGCTGGCAAGAAGAAGAATTGTGCAGATGAGGACATAGAGGACGAAGAGGATGCAAGTAGTCAACAAGAAGATGGTAGTGATGACAACTATCAACAAATTGAGGAAGACACAGAGGACGAAGAGGATGCCAGTAGTCAACCAGAAGATAGTAGTGATGACAATATGAACAAATTGAGGAAGACAGTCACAGTTTGAAGGTAACCGACTAAATTTCTAGTTGGGTTGAATGAACATGCAATGTAGTACTATCTTGTTATGACTTAAATACTGATACATATATTTATTATTTTTGCAGAAGAGGGAAGGCCAAGGACAAAAAAGAGTGAGAATACGCAAAAGAAGAAGAAGAAGGTTGCTCAAAGGCCTAGAGGAGCAAAAAAGTTGAAGAAGGAAATCAAAGAACTATGAGGTGCTCCCTAGCAGAGTTCTACAACTGCGCAGCATTGTTGAAGTCGCCATATAGACAGGCTTCGGAAAGCAGGTCTCGGACCTATGCTGGATGGAAAAGTGAAAAATAACATTGATCGTCGCCTGGCCTACTTCCTTATGGAAAAAATAGATCCAAAAACAATGATACTGGACCTTGGTGTACCAAACAAAGTTATACAGATAACTGCTGACGCAATCCATAAATTGTTTGGACTGCCTCATGGCACCAAGACAGCTCCCAGATTTTCAGAAAATGGCAACGACAAGGATTTATTTGAATTAAAGAAAGATCTTGGATATAGGAGGAGTGACCATATCAACGTAGATCATTTACGGACACTGCTTAAAAGTTTTGGAAGATGAGAAGAACGATGACTTAGCCCTGCAAGTTTTTATGCTGATAATGTGCATGAAAGTCATCTGCCCCGGAACATCTGTACGGGTCGCAAGAGAGGCAACATGGGTGAAAAACCTTGACTTGAAAAATTGAAAAAATGGACGTTTGTCAGTTGATCGTTGATGAGCTAAAGAGAGCAGTTATAAACTTCCAAGGATCAAAATCCAAAGGAAAGTATTTACCAGGGTGCGCTGTAGCACCAGTGCTGATATATCTGGACTGCTGCCTCAAAACAAATTTATCTGATATGGATAAGAGAACACCTCGCACACACTACTTGGATACAAACAAGCTGAAGAAACTAGCAAAAGCAGACCGTGTAGGTGACGATCAATACGGCAGCTTACCGGTGAGAGAATTTTGAAAAATTAAATTTAAACTATACTATGCCCATATTGTACTCTCAGTAACATAGAATATTTTGTTTCGATATAACTAATTATTCTTTACCGTGAATTTTTTCCAGTGGAAAGCACCAGACGACGTGGTTTACTACCAGGCAAAAACTCCAATGAAAAGAGTAGCCGAGTCTTCTGCAGAACAAAGGACACATAGGAAACGTTTTAAAACAGGAAGTACAAGTGGAACAAAAGGGCAAGTTGAAGGATGCAGCAGCACTGAGCCGGAAAGAGCATTTGAAGAAATTGATTCTTTGCTGTCTAGAACATACGAGCTCTCACTCAATATACCGACAACTCAAGACGGTACAAGTAAGGCTTCACTTGGATCTGATGAGAACGGGACAGCAGAAGATCAATTTCTACATCACTTACAACAGACTACATACCATCTACGAGAATCTTATAAAAACTTCAGGACAATCAAGCAAGAAAAAAGCAAGAAAGCTCAGAAAAAGAAACAGATGATCAGTAACAATACCTCAGGTCCTGTTCACAATCTTGGTACAAAAAAAAATAGACCAAAACAGAATGTTGTCTTTTTTATAGTTCTCTACTTATTTTATTATGATCTAATAAATCCCATGATTCTTTATGCCAGGTACTGAAAAGAACAAAGAAACTACTGAATCAAGAATGGCTCCAGAGTCTGTATTGGAACAGCATAACATCGATTCACAAGATGAACTGCCCAAGGATCAGGCACCACCTACAACAGGTTGTAACACAATTTTTCATGGTTCTTTCTAGTTTTCTTTATGCTCAGTCTGTTAATTCCAAGATTTACTATCACATGACCAGATAAAGAAAAGCAAACAAAGATAACATACAGACTCCAGAGACAGGGTTGGTACAACAAATGGATGAAGCACCACAAGATTTGGCAAATGCTGGAACACCACACATGCCCAACAACACAGGTTTTAAAACATTTCTTTTATATTATTCAATTCATCTTACCTCAGGTCCTGTTCACAATCTTTGTACAGAGAAATAACCAAAACAAAATGGTTGTCTTTTGTGTAGTAATACTTTTTTTTTGAAATATAAAATTTCTATGATTTTTATTATGATCTAATAAATCCCATGATTCTTTATAAGATACTGAAAAGAAGAAAGAAACTACTGAATCAAGAAAGGCTCCAGAGTCTGTGTTGGAACAGCATAACATCGATTCACCAGATGAACTGCCCAAGGATCAGACACCACCTACAACAGGTTGTAACACAATTTTTCATGGTTCTTTCTAGTTTTCTTTATGCTCAGTCTGTTAATTCCAAGATTTACTATCACATGACCAGATAAAGAAAAAGCAAACAAAGATAACATACAGACTCCAGAGACAGGGTTGGTAGAACAAATGGATGAAGCACACATGCCCAAAAACACAGGTTGTAAAACATTTCTTTTATATTATTCAATTCATCTTCAAGCATTTTACCAACACTGTTCAAAATTACTAAAAGGAGAACATATTATGTGATTTCTTTTCAGATGATGTAGTCAATGCCAGAACAGACGTAGAGACGATCAGCAATACAACTATGTTGAATAGAGCAGACATGGATTTGACAGTTCAAAAGGAGTTAGATATTGTGGTCACTTTGAGGAAAATGAAAAGTACCTACACTACGTCTTCAATGGTGGGAAATTACGTAAGAAATCTAAGAAAGAAAAAGAAGAAGCACCGTAAGTCAGACAAGCTTAATTACTATGAAAATTTGATCGTACATCTATATTCTGTATCTAATATGTCACCAATGTTTTTACTCACCTTAATATTGTGTCACCTTGTAGACAACCTTTTGTTCAGATTGGTGATACGTATTGCTCATACCAGAAGTTTCGAGAGTCTTTTCGGCCACGCGAGTTTCTGACTCTGAAGCCATGTCTCTATGGACAGAGGATTTCAATAAAGAAGGAAGAAAGTTAGCTATGCACAACCCACTTGAAGTAAAAAAATATGCATTCTCTTGCTACACTACGGTCAGTATCGCATTGTACATTACACATTGTTTCTCCGTTGAACTTCTGAAAATTTATAAATTCCGTAAAACAGATGAAGCTTGCAGTTGATCCAGAAAAATTCGACCCTAACTGTTGCATGAAAGAATTCAAGAAATTAAATAAGAAGTACAACATTCTGAATGATGACCTTGTGAGTTTACCAAACCTTACAACAAAATTGTTTCAATTCACTAGTTGTTTTGATATCAACATCTGAAATTTTCCAATGATGCCGTGTAGCTGTTCTTCCCAATTGTGGAAATCCAACACTGGATTGTATGTTGCTTCAACATACTACACCAACAGTTTCACCTTTTTGACTCCATGAAGTCAGGGGAAAATGCAAGCATATTGGATACTGCAGCCAAGAATCTGGTAAGTAAATAGACAGCAAATTCTGAAAATTAATAAGAAATAATCTCATTCGATGTAGAACTAACAAATCATTGCTTGGATTTCACAGTTCAAAAATTTCTCAACGCTTGTCAAACAGTCGAAGCTATCCAATATAGACTTTGACCAATTCACGCACTTCACTCCTCCTCATCCAAAGCAAGATACAATGTAAGTTTTTCCTGCATATCCATTATCTCAGTTACAACGCTATTGATGGTGCATATTTTATTTAAATTTTATTCTTATCAAATTACAGCTATGACTGCGGTTTCTACTGCATGTTGTTCATGGATTACTTTAATACCAAGGTCATGTTGAAGTTCAAAACGCAAGGCATTGTATATTACCGCAGGGTTGTTGCAGCTAGACTAATTGACAACAGAGAGAACAAAGGAGACATCGACAAGATTATGGAAAAAGAGTTAAAGTCTAGTGGAAAAAAAATGTTTCGATCATATATTTTCGTTATGTACAAGTATGAAGAAAGTACCGGACTTTGATAAAACATTTTACTGGAAGCTTTTGATTTGAACTTTTGAATATCAGTTGATGTAATGCTATGGGGATCAATCTATATATTTATCCGTCAGTGACTGGACAGACACGCAGCCGAGATATGGCGCAGCCGAGATGAGCGCCGTAGGCGCATAGAGCTCTACAAAGCAGAGCCGCCGAGGCGAAGCCGAGCCGTAGCACACGCTACGACGAATGCACGCAACAACAAACACGCGCAACGACCAATGCCCCCCTTTCAAGACATTATTAAAATTTACCGAGCCGAAGGCGAGCCGTAATACTGTCAAGATTGCACGTACATACAAATATAGGTATCTTGTACATCGCGAAACACTATCATGTACAACCAGCAGCCGAGATGAGGCGCCGTAGGCGCATAGAGCTCTGCAAAGCAGAGCCGCCGAGGCGAAGCCGAGATACGGCGCAGCCGAGATGAGGCGCCGTAGGCGCATAGAGCTATGCAAAGCAGAGCCGCCGAGGCGAAGCCGAGATACGGCGCAGCCGAGATGAGGCGCCGTAGGCGCATAGAGCTCTGCAAAGCAGAGCCGCCGAGGCGAAGCCGAGCCGTAGCACACGCTGCGACAAATGCACGCAACGACAAACACGCGCAACGACCAATGCACCCCTTTCAAGATATTATTAAAATTTAACGAGCCGAAGGCGAGCCGTAATAATATATAAAATAATTCTGCTGATTTTATTAATTAAAATATATAGTTGAGTTATTTTATATATTTTGAATATTTATTTTTGCTGATTTCATTTATTTATTATCTTATATTTATGTTATTTAAAAGTATTTGTATATTCTAACTAAAAGTTCATTCTCCCTCCCATAACTTCCCCTGAAAACTCCTTGCCCGAAAATGACAAAGGGAAAAAAGAAAAGTGAAAAAGGAGGAAAGTTGGTACGTAGTTTTGTCAGCCTGTCACGTAAAGGGAAAAAGGGAAAAAGAGTCACGCTACCGGGTAACGGGTCCGCTGCACCAAAGAAAGAACCCGCGAACCCGAAAAAACGGTTCGCACCGTTTGCTTCCTCGCGCGACACGTGGTCGTCCGGGAGGGCTCGCTCACGCGGTCTTTTTCCCTTCCCGAAGGGAAACCTTTTGCTAGTGGCACCCTGCTGCGTTCTTTCCTTTTAACTTGCCCACCACTTCTACTCTACGCGTGATATATGAGAACGGTTTTCCTACTTGCTTAGCTTTTTATTTTGTACAATTTCTGCGTTAAAAAAAGCACATTACCAATACATGGACTGTTTCAGACTGCTTCTACTTCTTCATCCATTGGTTTAAGATTGTTTATTTCCGTTACATTGCCGAGCCGGTGAACACCTTTGAGAATATCGTGAAAGTATTTATTTTGCACCACGAAAAATATTTTATAAAACATCAAATATTTTTATATCCCCGCTGAAAAACTGTGACGGGCCTCATTACTCGAAACAACGTGACATGCCTCGTACTGTTTCAGCTCTTCATGCTGTTTCAAAATCCGAACAAATTCAAAATCTGAATAAAGTAAAATCGGAAGAAAACTGAAAATTCGTTAGACTAGAAATAGTTGATGAAGTTAGTAACCAGGTTTATGTTATTCTCCTTTTATATTAATGAACCAAAATTGAAAATGGTGTACCAAAATTGGAAAAAGTGAGGAACCAAAATCTGAAAAAGCGGTGAACCAAAATTTGAAAAGCCGTGAACCAATATTTGAAGATGGTGGACCAAAATTTCAAAGTCGTGAACTAAAATTTCAAGAGTGATGAACCAAAAATTCAAAAGTGGCAAACCAAATTTTGGAAATTGTGAACCATAATTTAAAGAGTGGTGAACTAATATTTAAAAAGGGTGAAATAAAATTTGATAATTGACAACCAAAAATTTAAGTGGTGAACTAAAATTTGAAATTAGTGAACAAAAATTTGAAAGTGGTCTACCAAATTTTGAAAAAGCATTGAACAAAAATTTGAAAAAGCGATGAATCCATGAATGTACTTTTTTGAGCCCGTGGACTTTTTTTCATCCATGAAAATATTTTCTTCAAACCGTGACCTTTTTTAACCTAATGAATATTTTGCAAATCCACGAACGTATGTTTCTTTGAACCCATGAACAAGAAAAAGAGAAGAAAAATTAACGTGAAATAAAACAAATATAAAAAGGAAGAAAATGACACAGAAAACTAAAAGAGAAAATGACAGAAAACCAGGAAGAAAAACCGTTGGCAGAAAACCTAAAGCAATCCACGTAAAAAAAACCAGCAACACCGGGAGGCAAGAAAAACCAGCTACCAACGCGAAACATAGGGAACATCAATCGATCTACTACTAATAAAAGAGCAAACTTAAACTTTTCTATGTACACCAAAATTAGCATACACAGAACTGCCAGCACCCTACGATCTAATCTGATTAACCAAATCCAACCGAGTATGTTATCTAAATGGTCCGCCTGGCCATTGAACGGCGTAGATGTAATGTTCAGCCGCGTTCCGCCCTTGTTTCTACTGCTACGCGTCCCCCGCGATCCTCGGGCCCACGATCCGATTCGTATTGCCTAAATCACGGAACTAACCATCCCATAAAACACAATGAAAAAAATAGCACGCTATTTCCCGGTTAATAGCACGATATAGCGTATTTGGAGAGGCTACGCTATATTTAGCCTAAAGTTGACGCTACGCCGCTATTTTCGTCTTATACGCCTGAAACCACACTAAACGTGGTAACGTTATAGCTACGCTAACAAAAAGTCAGGAAATAACGTTAGGTGATGATGATGGCAGGCAATCTGGTGGTTCTTCTAGTTATTCTGAAGATGATGTCAATGATTCTGATTAAAGTTTAAAATATTTATCTTTTAGTTTATTACTTTTTCATGGTTTTACGCCTCATATTTGTATTCGTGCCATGGATTTGGCCTTGACATTTGAATATGGTTACCTGGTTATGCATGTATTGTTTTTGGAAAAAAATTAGTGCCGAAATCCTTAATATTTGGGCTATTTTTTACAACTTTTTCATCACGCTATTTTATATGTAACTTCTCTATATCACGCTATATCTTGTATAGCTTCTGGAGGAGGGCCACGCTATTTTTGATAGCACGCTATTTTTTTCCTTGATAAAACATGCGTCCCTCAACCTGAAGGTCAACTACGGAGACGACTGCCCTTGCCTAGATACCATGCCCACCAAATACCTGCCCCATGACCCCTGCTATCCAGATACCTGAACATCCGGGATTCCTCTCCACCTATCCTCCCGTCCCCCCTGAAGCACTCTTCTACGACGCCGGAGGAGAGCGACACGCGCAAAAGGCGGCGAGCTGCAGCAAGGAGGCAGGTAATGGCGTGCAGGGGAGTAGATAAGATGCACGGTGGGCGACACTCGAGGCACGCGCGGCCGGCGTTGCACGCTGTGATCAGGTCTCGCTGTTTACGCGTACCAGCCGGCCGACCCTCAATCACAGATTTTACATGGTCAGAAGGCTTGCAATTCCATCAGTTGCTGAAAGTATGCACGACTAAGGCAACAAGGTCTTCAAGGTTGCTTCAGGTTGAACATAGCTTACAAACCTCCCCAACTCCTCACTGTCGGATTCAGGCCAGCTTGTTTACATGTGGGTATTTGTCATGGATTCATTGTTTGTCGAATACTTAGTTTCAGTCGTTCAGTGGATCCCAAACGTTGAACTGTATATGAGTCTCGGGTGTGGTGGTCTAGGTATGATTCTCTTCATCAGGGATTGAAAGCCTGACCTGTTATTTTTGCTTTCACTGCCCTACTTATATTAGCGTTCTAAAAATAAAAATAAATTATACAATATTTTACTGTCAAACTGATTAACTCTACCCGGTTACACTGATAGGCCAACAAACTAATATCATATGGAGGCCTATTTGATGTGTTCTAGAGGTAATGTACTACCAGTGATCTCATGATCTTTGCAAGACTGAAATTAATTCGTGTCTCAATGTGATTATCTTTCGAAATGTTTTCTTTCCAATGCCATGTCGTAATTCATCTTAGTACAACTGAAAATATATTGGACTTTAATAGTCCAATTGAGCTAGGGTTACCACTGACAGCAGCTCAAGGTACTGGATGTGTGAGACTACTCTAGAAATATATACAACATCTCTCATCTCTGGTGAGTCTTCTCTATTCCCTTTTTCTTCAGTTAGGATTTTCATTTCTTAACCCTTGTATACGTAACTGCTATTGTTGGTGCCATATATCCATCAAAATTGAGCAACCTAATAAGGACAACGGATGCTATGATGATGCAGTGTAAACAGTGTGAAGTTCCTACTGGCTAGATGCTCGAAAACATTCTTTTTGGCAGGGTAAATGCTCTGTAATTCTCTACAGATTGTGTGCTTCTCTTCTGTTCAGTGAAAAGAACCAAACCAGAATCAGATCAGTGACATCTGGGCTCCTCGGAGAGTTTTCTTCAGTGATTAATCTAATCTCACTTTGTGTGTGTGTCTGAATTAATTTGCTCTAAATTCTAACTTTAGATACGATTTTTCATCTCTATAAAACAAATTGTCAAAATACACCTTCTGGATTAAAATTTGTTTAGACTTAAATTTATTAATTGAAAATCGCATGTTCACTTGCAGCTGACAGGCCATTACATATATAGGATTGGCATCAACACTTTTTATGCCAGAACCCTTTGACATGTAAAGCAACTAATACTAGGTAGTAGAATCTTGATTCCAACAGGATAAAGCGAACTGAGATAGCATACATGATTGCCCCCGTATCAGGGTAACCTAATTTCACTAATCAGTGTATGGGAAATCATGAAATTGTACTCCATAGTTAGTTCTCTGCATTGTTTACATGCATTACATTATTTACCGCTACATTTTCTTGTAATGCATTTTTATTTTAAGCTTTAGATTATTACTCTTGTTCTGCTAATTGTTTGCAAACACACAATCACCGAATGTGAATTTTCATGATTTACCACTCTTTTTTTTTTGGTACTGAATTTGGCATTGGCATGCACTCAGTTTGACTGCGAACACATCGTTATTGCATCCTTCCAACAGCTTATACCTGGAGAGTACTGGATGAAGAAACACAAGAGTAAAGCCTACGAAACCTACCACAGTTTTTATGTTTGTGTATTATACTTTTAGTCTACTTGTTATCACCCGTTCCATTTTCTGAATAATGTTCCATCCGCTGGCAGGAAAATCGATGGGGCAGGCTTCCTAGAAATCATTATTACCTGCAAGTTCGGTCTGCAATAGCTGAAATTTATTCGTGCTAATGACCGGGCAATTTCTTGTAGTCCCTCCGGTCCATATTAATGGACTAAAATTTGACTAGATATGAATGCATTTAGTGTAAATACTTATATAGATACATTAATCTAGACAAAGTTGAGCCCATTAATATGAACCAAAGGGAGTATCTTGACGTAGACGATTGGCAATGGAGCATACTAAACTCTCACTTGCTTTCTAAACTGATGCAAACAGTATTTGTTTATGATGTTCAGTTTCGAGAGCTGTGACTTTCCAACTGTAATTGGGTTTACGATGTTCAGTTTCGAGAGCTGTGACTTTTCAACTGTAATTTGGAAGAATCCACTAAGACATCATTCTTTCTTTCATCAGTTTTGAATTGTTTTAGAAAGAAATATTGTATATAATAACAAGTCTAAACTGGAATTAGCTGCTTTGTTTTGCAGCCCCAAGTAAGTGCAGAAAGTGGACGATGCATAGCACTTCAAAGAATCCAATCGTGCGTTTGGTAGACAATTTATCTACTATATTCTATTCTTGATGGGCGGTGTTTTTTTTGAAACATTGATGGGCGGTGTATTTGGTTGAACAGGACAATTGTTGCATTGCATAACCACTTAGTCCATGATTTAACTCCTACCTTTTCCGATTTTTTTCTATGAATTTTGATTGTTCAATTTTATGACGTGCATTTGCACGTGCCCGCTTACTTTTTTTTTTTTTTTTGAGAACACAGTACAACACAGACGCTCACAAATACGCACATACACTCACCCCTATGAACGCACGCACGCACACCCTACCCCTATGAGCACCTCTGAAGGACTGAGCCGGCAGATCTTGAGGTTGACGAAGTCACCACAGGCGCCTCGCTGTTGACGGGCACGTCACGTACCACTGAAAGAATAGCGCCGGATAATCCTGGAATAAATCCAGGTAAATGCAAACGCCCATGCCAAGTCTAGGACTTGAACCTGGGTGGGCTGGTTCCACCACAGGGAACCCAACCATCAGAGCCAAGCTCCGTTTGCCACGTGCCCGCTTACTAGTAAAAGAAAACCGCTCTATCCCGTGTGAAACAGCGAAGTGACATGCTAGTTGGGCCAGGCCCAACATAGTGACTCGAGGCATAGGGGTGTATGCGGTGCCAACAATCGGTGCCGCAAAGTGCGGTATATAGGAATTGCCGGTTCGGGACATTGTCTCGTCATGACGATCATCGTGACAGTGCTAAACACTACTCGGTTCCCGCAATTACCTCATCATTACGATTATCAGGAGGAGGCATCATCGTGACAGTGCCGCCGCCTTTAGAACCAGACTGTCCCCAGGATGGTGCATCCTTGAATCAAGCGTGGAGTACTTCATAGTCTTCCCAGGTCGACACCTCCACAGGTAGCTTGGCCCACTTGATTTGAACTTGCAAATGAGCAGCATTAATTGTCGCGCTTGACCAGTCTCAGCTCCAGAAACTAACGACTTGAATTGGGACACATGGTGGTAGAACCAACTAGTCTACCAGATCTCGGGCGTAGATTATAGGGGTGAAAGGAAGGAGGACGGGGCGGTTGACGTGCTCGATGGCAGACAGGCGCCGTGATCGCACGTGGAGGAGAGGACGACAGGAGGCGGTGGCGGCTAGGGTTTGGGGGATCCGACTCCTGTGGGAGTCGGGCAACAAAATATGTTTATTGCTTGCCTTTGATTGTACGATTACATCTGGTATTTATAGACTAAGAGATTAAAGATAAATGGGCTAAGCCCTTAATTAGGCCCACGATTGGGCCCCCTCCTGGTATATGACATGCCGGTCATAACATCTCTCCCAGCCTGCGGAAACAGCTCGTCCTCGAGCTGGTAGTCCGGGTAGTGGTGGCAGAACTCGTCCCGCTGCTCCCAAGTGGCCTCCTCCTCCGGAAGGCCCTCCCACTGAATCAACAGGTACCAGACGCCGCGACGTAGTTGGGCCCGTAACACCTTTGCCGGACTCGGAAAAAGACGGCCGTCGGCAGTCGGAGGAAGCGCCGGCGTCGTCGCCGGTGGCTCCCCGCGGTAGGGCTTCAACAGCCCCACATGAAAGACATCATGGGTGCGGGACCCGGCCGGAAGCTGAAGGCGGTAGGCGAGTGACCCCACGCGCTCCAAGACGACGAAGGGCCCAGCGTAGCGAGGACCAGCTTGCGCTTCGCGCGCGGGTCCAGGGACTGATGCGAGCGGTGGAGAAGGCGCAACCACACCCAGTCACCCACGGCGAACTCCGCGTCGCGATGGTGGTCGTCATAGTAACGCTTGGCCAGCTGCTGGGCCTGAACAAGTCGTTGCCGCACCTCAGCCAGCATTTCGTCACGGTTGTGAAGAAGCTCTCCCGCCACCTCCGTCCGAGCCGTCGCTGGATCCACCGGCAGACTAGGCGGAGGCGGCCGGCCGTAGACCACCTCAAACGGCGTGGCGCGCAGGGCGGAGTGATAGGAAGTGTTGTAGCAGTACTCCGCCCACGCGAGCCAGTCCACCCAAGCGCGAGGGCGATCGCCTGTGACATAGCGCAAGTACATGGCAATCACCTTGTTGACCACCTCCGATTGGCCATCCGTCTGAGGGTGGAAGGCCGTGCTCATCCGGAGTTTTACTCCTGCCATCCGGAAGAGATCACGCCAGACATGCCCCGTGAACACCGGGTCCCGGTCGCTGACGATCGAAGAAGGGAACCCGTGAAGGCGGACGATGCCGTCGAAGAAGGCATGGGCGACGGACGCGGCAGTGTAAGGATGGCCGAGCGTGATGAAGTGCGCACACTTGGAGAAGCGGTCGACCACCATGAGAATGACTGATTTGCCGCCCACCTTAGGGAGACCCTCGATGAAGTACATGGAGATGTCGGCCCAAACCTGAGAAGGCATCTCCAAGGGCTGCAGCATACCAGCCGGCCGCAGTGTCTCCGTCTTGTTACGCTGGCACGTCTCACAAGAGCGCACCCAGTCCCGGACCAGGGCCCGATCACCGGGGATGTAGAAGTCGGCGCGGAGACCGTGGAGGGTCTTCTGGATGCCCTCGTGTCCTGCCGAGTGGGCCATCAGCAGCACCTAGTGACGGAGGTCGTCGTGGTCGGGCACGAAGATGCGGCGCCCATGCAAGAGCAAGCCATCCGCCAGGCGCCACGGCTCATCCAGCTCGCCTGCCTCCAGTTGCTGCCGCAGTAGCTGAGTGTCCGGGGCATCCACGGTAGCCCGGCGAATGTCGTCGAAGAGCATGAAGGTGGGCCCCGAGTGGATGCATAGCACCGCCCCCTCGGAGTCGCCGGTAGCTGCGTCGTGGTCGGCGTCACGGCGAGACAGGGCGTCGGCCACGGTGTTGAGGCGCCCCGGGCGGTACTCAACAGTGAAGTCAAAGCCAAACAGCTTGCTGATCCACTGATGCTGCGGTACCGTAGACAGCCGCTGATCCAGTAAGAACTTGAGGCTGTAGTGATCCGTGCAAATCCGGAACGACCGTCCCCAAAGATAGGGCCGCCAGTGTCGCACGACCTGCACCAGGCCGATGAGCTCCTGCTCGTACACCGCGAGCTTGAGATCGCACGCGGCGAAGGGCTTGCTGAAGTAGGCGAGAGGACCGTCACGCTGGTGAAGGACGGCGCCGAATCCCACCCCGGAGGAGTCGCAGTCCACGATAAATGGCCGGGCGAAGTCCGGCATCTGCAGCACGGGCCCAGTCGTGAGGGCCCCCTTCAGCGCCTCGAATGCCGCGGTAGCCTCGTCATCCCAGGCGAAGGCGTCGTGACGCAGCAGGCGCGTGAGCGGGGCCGCGATGAGGCCGAACTCCCGGATAAACTTCCGGTAGTATCCGGCGAGCCCCAGGAAACCGCGAAGGGCTCGTGGCGAGTGCAGTGTCGGCCAAGCCGCGACGGCCGCCACCTTGTCGACGTCCATAGCCACCCCCTCAGCCGAGATGACATGGCCGAGGTAGGCGACCGAAGGCGTCCCGAACGTGCACTTCGAGCGCTTAAGGTGAAGACGATGCGCTCGAAGCTCGTTGAAGACGATGGCGACGTGCTGGAGGTGCTCCGCCCATGATGTGCTGTAGATAAGAATGTAATCAAAGAAAACCAGCACAAACCGGCGCAAGTAGGGGTGGAGGACATCATTCATCAGAGCCTGAAAGGTCGCCGGGGCGTTGGTGAGGCCAAATGGCATCACCAAGTGAAGGGAATTGGCGGTGAAAAACAATAAAATTTTCCTCTAGCGCTTTCCCGATTTTCCCAAAATCTATCTATTAGTAATTGCATAACGATTAATGGAAAACTGTATCGATCACATACCTTATATGAAGAGCGAAACAACGCGAAACGTTCGTCGGAACGTGGTCGATGTAATCGAACAGCTTGCGACCTCAAGGTCGTGACGATCTCGATCAGCTTGACGACGAACTTGGATGTTGACGTAGACGATACGACAACGAGTGCCTCAAGTGTGACACCTCGAAGGTTTCACACACATATGGTGGAATACGACTTCTTTCGATTCCCGATCCAGCAGAGTCGCGGAAGTAGATGTGCCGGATTTGGAGATCCAGCAGCACGACGGCGTGCAGCTTGTGAATCTCCCTTTTCCCTCGGTCGAAGCACCAACAGGGGGCGCCCGCACAAGGTGAAGGGGAGAGGGAGAGGCGCAGGTGGAGAGGGAGAGCCTCCTAACATGGGAGAGCTCTCACCTTTTTCTGGATTGATTGGTGTGTCAAATCCACCTGGGGGGGCTCTCTTTATATAGGGGGCAAGGGGCCAGGTTTTGCCCCTCCTCCAAAAAGGAGGGAGGGGGGCCGGCGGCTGGGGCCCACCCCACCCCACCCGACCTAGGGCTGGGGGGGCGGCGACCAAGGGGAGGAGGGCGGCCGGCTGGGCCCCCTCACAATACCCTAGGCGCCCCAAAGGCGCCTTTCCATGGGGCGTTTTCCCTAATGGGCCCAAATCTGATATTTGGCCCATTAGTGAATTGCTCCCTAAATTGGCCTTTAAATAAATACCTTTAATAATTAATATTAATTCATAATTAATATATATTACTATATATTTATTTCCCGCTGATCCGGAACTCCTTTCAGACCCGTTCGAATTCCTTCGAACTCCTCTACGGAACCTTTCCGATACACCTATATCTTTCTTCACTTACTCCGATAACATTGCCACACATCTTACGTGTCGTATAACCCTTAAGTGTGTTACCCTAGCGGTTCGAGAAACTAAACAGGTCGAAGGTCACTACGTGTCCCATCTGTTAATAATGCTGCGTCTGGATACGGGCATTATCCCTGCAAGTTCAACGAAGATCTTTTTGTCGATTGAACCGTAAATGTCACTTTCTATCCCTTGTCACTTCGATACTTGTCTTATCCATGATTTGATCAACGGTATCAAATACCTAGCTTCAATCTTGTTACCGATAAAACATTTTACTCGTTTCGTAATATCTCATCCCGTGAGTCATTCACATGTTGCGCAACTGACGAGGGGTAGACTCATCAAGACCCATGGTTAAGGTCCCTAGGTTATGAATATGGGTGAGAGAACGTGGTAGAGCTGGAAGCGTCGACGGTTGACAGGCGAGGCAAGGATTTTACCCAGGTTCAGGGCCCTCGAGTGGAGGTAACACCCTACGTCCTGCCTGTCTGGTATTGATTTGTGAATATGGCGATTACAAGGATCCCGGCGAGATGTCGATCTCGCAAGGGCTTATGGTGGCTATGGTGTGTCTTGTCTGGTTCGATGGCCCTCCCAGTCCTTAAATAATAGGCTGGGTCTCGGGTGTTCGTAACCGACTCGATTTACAAGTATGGAATTTCTAAACCGACTATTGCTACGCCAGCTTGGAGGATACTCCATCTTCGTGGGCCTCCCTTCATGGGCTTCATGTAGGCTCTGATAGTTGGGCCTAGTCGACACGTGCACCAGGTACCCTCATGGTAGGGTACCCGATAGGCATACCCATGTCAGTAGCCCCCGAGTACTTGTCTGATTCGAAGAGTCGGGCATGGACTCATATAACTGTGCACGATACTTTGCATCATATAATAAACCATTTTGGTATGAAATAGACATGATAACAATGTCGAGTGTCTCATTTGACTATGAATCGAGTGTTTCATCGAATATGAATTTTCGTTTATAACATAGCACATGATGGCTATATCGAGTATTTCATCGACTATGATTTATGAGAGTCAAGGGATATTAGCATAGCAGGCCCAGCTCACCCGACGGATCGGGGCTAGTTAACTACCATTCGTGGCAAAACCATACTAGCTTTCATACAAACTCGAGTCCCTGGGCTCGAATCAGGAACAAACTGGACAGACTCGAAACGGCCGTTGAGGTCTTACTGAATCGAACTGCAGTATATTTTGCCAATCAACCCAACGCGTCCGTCGGGGATTTATATCATGTCTGCCGACACTACTAATTTGAGGATGACGCTGCGGGAGCGGTCCCCAGCCCAGCTCGACGGATCGGCGGGTCTTACCTTTGCACTATGCATGCAGCATCCAAGGATCGTCGGATCAACTCGGGAATATTTTGAGTGTGTGCTTATGAACTGAGTCGAACCTTTGTACTATGCGTGCAGCATCCGAGGATCGTAGATCAACTCGGGAACATTTTGAGTGTGATTTTGTCTATGAACGGAGTCGAATGTTCTGTCGACTGATATTTTGCCTTGAATTCTATCGGGTGCGCGACAGCGCTCCCGATGGGAGTAGCCCCCGAGATTGTGTTTTATTGCTCGCAATGGAGGATAATCTCAAAACTTTGAATCCCGGACATGTTAGTCGAAGAAATTTTTTGATACGCTCCCGATGGGAGTATGATGTTGTAGTCGAAGGTCATTCGACTAGCATCTGTGAACTTTGCCATTGAATCAGTCGAGATTCTTATGAGAGACCACCCGAAGATACGCCGGGTGATTTGTTATGCCAGTTGAACATTGTGAACGTCAGCAATGACGTATTTTTCGACTGCCACTTCTGACAAGCGATGGCGTGCTTGGTAAGGCCGATGGGACGCGACACTGCTACGTGGGCCCATTTTTGCAGAGCTGACCAAGGATGACGCCACGTGGACCTTTGATTTGACCGTTCCAGCGAAATTTTCTCGCGGCGTGATGATGGGCCTTGATTCCTGTGCGTAGTGGGCGTAGTGGCCGGCGACGGTTGCTCTCCGTGGCTGCCACGTGTATGGCTGGATTTCGCGCGGGGCGTATGCTCTTATTTCGACGGCTGTGATCGTTTCGATCTGTGGTAAATAGAAGAGGACGGTGCTGGCGTATTTTTTACTTTGCCATTTGCCTCCTGCGCCGCCTCTGCTTCATCTTCTTCCTCGCGCCGTGCTCCCTATTGTTCTGCCACCAAGCTTCGTTCGCCAAGCTCCTCCACTGCGAAAATGCCGAAGAAAGGAGGAGCCAAGCGTGATGCCGCCACTGCTGCTGTGACTGCCGCGACCAAGGGCAAGAAGAGCGCGGCTGGCGCGTCTGCATCCACCACCACGCTGAAGAAGAGTGGCGGGGATTGGTCGGGGTCCACCATCAAGGACGCCCACCTCGCGAAGTTTCGCGAGCAGGGCTATCTGCCACCCGCGGAGGAGCTCGCCGTCCGCGCGCCATCTCCCAAGGAGGTACTCCCCGATCCCCGCGCTAACGAGCGCGTATGTTTTGCGGAGTTCTTGCCTCGAGGTTTCTCGCTTCCCCTCCACGATTTCGTGCGTGGACTCCTTTATGCCTATGGGGTGCAGATCCATGATCTCACCCCAAATGGTGTGCTTCACATAGCGGTGTTTATCACGCTATGTGAATGCTTTTTGGGTGTTGCGCCCAGCTGGGCTCTGTGGAAGGCCATTTTCATGGTGCGGCCAAACAGAGGAGGTGGTCGCACCTACCCAGTTGGCGGCTGCGGAATCCAGGTCCGCAGCGACACCCGTTATTTCTTGCTAAAGACAGTCGACTCCGCACAAGGCTGGAGGAAAGGTTGGTTCTATGCGAGTAGCCAGCAGGAGGGAGTCGGCAACTTCTCGACTGCTGCTTTTGCGAGGACCAAGGCCTGGGACCACCAGCTCTCAGCCGAAAAAATGGCGGAGGCAGCGCCTTTGATGACGCGAGTCGACGGGTTGCTGGACAAAGTGACTGGCATTCAGTTGATTGCGATGTTCGTCAAGAGGCGAGTGTGGCCAATCCGCGCCCGAGCGCACCCCATGTGGGAGTACGAAGGCGCTGGTGACTCCACCCGTATGAGCCCAGAGGAGTTGTCGAGGAGCGAGGTGGTAGCGCATGTGCGGTCCATTACCAACCTAAGAGCGGACGACCCTTGCAAGATCGAGTGATCCGTTGCTCCGTATGGGTTGGAAAACCCTTTGCCTGAGGTATGTATGATTTTTGAAGTATGCTCGTAGTTTAAGAGTTGCCACTCGTATGCTTTTGCGATTGCAATTTTGACTGCTCACTTTGCTTTTGTGTTGTGCAGGGCCACTCGACTGCTACCACTCTTCTCCTCTGCCAGAGGATGGCCCAACTGAGGAGACTCAAGCGCAAGAGGTGGAAGTGCAGGGGAATCAGTCGCCCATTCCTTCTGCCACCACTTCGCATGTGGAGGAGGTAGAAGAGCGGGCAGTCGAGGAGGTGCAGACTGAAGAAGTTGCTTCCCCTGACCAGGAAGTTGAAGCCGCAGCTCCGAAGCGGCGTCGACTGGTGAAGAAGGTACCTTCCGCTGTAAGCTCACCCGCAAGGGGCAAGGCATGGAGGGCGATGAGGAGTCAGGCTCACCACCTGCTCTCAACGTCGCTCCTTTGCGTGCATGTTCAATGAGCTCGACTCCTCCTCCTTGCCCGAGTGGCGCCATAGTCTTTGGCGGCCCAAGTTTTGACGACCTGGACGACGATGAAGATGAGGAGCACAGGTATGCACCATTTGCTTATGCTATAGAATTATATGCTGTTGCATGTTTTTGCTGAATATTTGTGCATTTATGCCACTCGCAGCGCTGACAGTGATCAGCGTGCTTCTCCCTCAACTGAGAGAATCCCGACTCCGGAGCATCGCGTTGCGTCGCCACTTATGCCAGAAGTTGCCCACCGATGACCACCACGACCGTCGAGGAAGCGACCCAGGTGGTGGCTCCAGAGGTTGGAACATCAGGCGCGACTTCGGAGCCATGGATGAACCATGTAAGTACCTTTATGCCTGGCTCGAGTAGTTTAAAACTGTTCGAGTGTATGAATTTTGCTGTTTTTATTATGCCTGCAGCCCTTCTACCGTACCTTGGCAGATTCTGCCAAGGCGTATGTCCAGGTGGAGCGGGAAAGGGACGATCTGCACGCCAGCTTAGAGCGGCTCAGTCGTGAGTTCTTTTGCCTTCTGATTTTGATCCTTCATTTTGTAGAAGTAGATGCTTTGACGAGTCTGATCTGCTTGTGCTATGCTGCTTCAGGCGAGAAGAAGGAGCTGGAGGACGCACTCGCCGCGCAGCGCTCAGAATCGAAGAAGGAGCTAGAAGCTTCCTCACGCTCGGCTGCTGCACGGGAGCGAGAATATGCTGACCAGCTCGCAGCACTCGCGCAGGCCATAGGAGGTGAGTGTTTATTTACTCTTTGATATGTAAGATGTACTTGTCGATTGTCATGAAATGACCTTGTACTCTTTTCTGGTTTATGAAGGGGCTGTTGGCGCGCCGGCTTCTGCAGATGAGTCGAGTGACGAGCTGTCACTCGATCGTATTATGAATGACCTCAGCGCCAGGTGCACTCAGGCGACGGATGCACTCGCCAAGTCAACGAGTACACTCGGTGCTGTGTACAGGACGGTGTTCCCAACTGGCGAAATGCCTTCGACTGCGGATGATTTCGCCAACGTCCTCGGCCCGGAACGTCCACCATGGCGGATTTCGCACGCGCCCTTGCGGTACGCGGCTCAGCATCCACCCTCAAGCTTCTTTTGGGTCACGGGATAGAATGCGACTACGAGGGCGCACTGTCTGAGTTCCCTCGGAAGCCAGACGGGAAACCCGTGTCTCTGAAGGGAGTGAGCGGAGCAGCCGCGCGACTGGCTGAGGTGTTTATGACCACCATGGAGCGCCGGGCAGCCGAGACTGCTGCTCGTTTGCTTAAGTCGAAGTCGGGATCGTCTGCTTAGGATTAGGGTAGCTCCACCCTTTTGATTTTATGTCTTGTAATGACACCTTTGAACTGCGCGATGTGCGCTCTGCCTTTTGCTACTTTGTTTATGCCATATAATCTTTTGCGTATGTTGACTGCGCTCGAAGAGCTGTATGCTAGCAGTTTCACAACTTATGCCTCGAATTCCTGCTTCTAATGTAAAACCTCGCGTTTTGCGATTATGCTTTTGAACAGTCACAAGAACCCGCTGCTTCGACTGCCTCCTCACGAGCTCCGGCTGCCACCCGATCACCAGCTCAGGTGGCAAACGATGCCAAGGTGATGGAATTTTTGAAGGCCAAGTATTTGAAAATGGAACAGGAGCTGAAGAACGCCCAGGACGAGCTGCGTCGACTGAAGATGAGGCCCGCGTTGGCCACCCAACGCGAGCAATATGTGCTCGGAGAGATGGATCTCGTAAACAGGCAACTCGAATGTAAGTTCGAGTCTTTGTTCTGTTTACAAGCTTGATTCACAGCCTTGTCCTTCCAATCTGATTTACGCACCTGTTTTGTAGGCTTTGTTGATAACTTTGATGCGGAGAAGACTCGCGTTCAAGGGCGTTTGAGTAATGTTAATGAACACCCAACTACTGGGCGTGATCATTTTTGGCTTCAGGGTTACTACGCCCGCATACTTGCTACCTTGCAAGACCGTGCCTGGCGGAGCGCAGAACTGCTCGAGTTGTGCCGTTTGGCATTTACTCGAGTGAACGAGATTCTTTTTCCTGCAGGGCCACAGCCTCAAGGAATACGCGCTTTGCTAGACATCTTTCGTCAAACAACTCCTATTCGAAAGTTGTTGACTCGAAGACTTGTGATTGGGGCCAATGCAGCAATGGCGTATGTGCGCAGTCGAAGACCACGGTTGGTGTTGCAACCACCCGCAGTCGGAGAGCTTCTTCAACAAAGAGATCTTGATGATACAATCCAAGCTGCGGAGACACTAATAGAGTGTACACGCGAACAGCTTTGTGGTCCCGAGCTGCCCATAAAAGACGAGCCTGAGGATTGAGGCTTTTTGCGAGTGTAAAATTTGTACAGGGGGCAGCCCCCGAGTGTAAATTGTAACTCTTTGTATATGAATTGATCATTATTTTATGAACTCAGCCCCCGAGTCAATCGAGTGGGGTTTATGAAATATCTGTCATTGTAAACCAATGACTGTACAGCCCCCGAGTCAATCGAGTGGGGTTTATGAAATATGTGTTGACTGCAAAGTCTGTGTGCTTTTCACCTAGATCCTTGTGACGCAGCCCCCGAGTGATCGGGTGCAGCTAAGGTTTGATGCTTTTGCCTGAGTGAAAACTCTTTGAGATTGTCAACGCAGCCCCCGAGTGTCTCGGGGGAGGTTCAGTTATGAATTATGCGAGTAGTGAACACGAAGAAGTAGGAGGAACATTGATTGTATTCCACTTTTGAATATTTAGGCTGCAGGCCGCCTCATTAAAAACCTTCCAGTCCCCTTAGGTACCCTGGTAAGGAAAAGAGTGCGTCTGAAACCTGCAGCCATCCGACATATCGCCTATTACATTGTATGAGTTTAAGCACTCTATGCATAGAAACGGCGCAGGTGCGCAACGTTCCAAGGATTATGTGAAAGTTCGCCTGTCTTCGCGTGCTTCAGTCGATATGCGCCACCACCAAGTACTTCTGTGATGATGAAAGGCCCTTCCCATGGGGATGCGAGTTTATGCACCTTCTTCTGCTTCAGTCGAAGGACTAGGTCGCCAACGTCGAACGATCTTGTGCGCAGTCGACGGCTGTGATAGTTGCGGAGATCCTGCTGGTAAACAGCTGTGCGGGCCAGGGCCGTGTCACGCGCCTCGTCAAGCAAATCGACTGCGTCTTCGAGTGCTTCGTCTGCGTCGCCTTCGTTGTAAGCTTCGACTCGAGGTGCATTGAATCGCACGTCTGATGGCAGTATTGCCTCTGCACCATAAACCATGAAAAATGGTGTGAACTGGGTCGAAGCGTTGGGGGTTGTGCGCAGGCTCCACAGCACAGACGGGAGTTCTTCGACCCAAGCCCCCGCGGCCCTTTTGAGTGGCACCAAGAGGCGCTTCTTGATCCCGCTTGTCACAAGTCCATTGGCTTTTTCGACTTGGCCATTGGATTGCGGGTGCGCCACAGATGCGTAGTTGAGCGTGATGTCTTGCTCTTTGCAGAAAATTTTGAATTCTTCAGCCGTGAAGTTTGTGCCATTGTCAGTGATGATACTGTTTGGGACGCCAAAGCGATAGATTATGCTCCTTATGAAGTTGACTGCCGTATTGGCAGTCGAATTTGTGATTGGTACCGTCTCGATCCACTTGGTGAACTTGTCGACTGCCACCAGAAGGTGAGTATGCCCACCATGCGACGATTTTTTGAGTGGCCCAACCATATCAAGCCCCCACTGGGCGAAAGGCCAAGCCAATGGTATTGTCTTCAACGCCGATGCGGGTGCGTGTGGCTTTGTTGCGAATTTTTGGCAGCCAATGCACCTTTTGACTATGTCTTCTGCGTCCTTGAGTGTTGTTGGCCAGTAAAAACCTGCTCGAAAGGCTTTGGCTACGAGTGATCGACTGCTGGCATGATGCCCGCAGGTACCTGCATGAATATCTCGAAGTATGGCTTGGCCATCTTCGAATGCAATGCATCTTTGGAACATACCTGATATGCTGCGCTTGTATAACTCGCCGTTTATGACAGTGTATGCCTTTGATCTTCGAGTGATGCGCCGGGACTCGGCTATGTCATCTGGTAGCTCGCTGCGGAGTATGTATGCAAGAAAAGGTCGAGTCCAAGTTGGCTCTATGAGGAGTACCTCGACTGGGGGATCCTCTGTGCTGGGTGTTTTACCCTTTGCTGGCGTAGTCGACGAAGGAGGTGCTCGTTTCTCCTTTATGGATCTGTGCTCGATGCGCTCGAGGAAAAACCTGGTGGAACTTGTGCGCCAGTAGAGCCAAGATTGGCCAGCATGTCTGCTTCTTCGTTGCTTTCCCTTCCTATGTGCCGTAGCTCGCAGCCATCGAAGCTGCCCTCCAATGTGTTGTACAGGTCGCGGTAAGCGATCATGTTGTCTGCGAGTGCGTCGCAGGTCTTCATTGTTTGCTGCACCACAAGATTCGAGTCGCCGTAGATCATCAATCGAGTGCACCCAAGTGCTTTTGCCATCCGCATGTCGTGAATTAAGGCTTCGTACTCAGCCTCGTTGTTGGAGGGTAGTTTGAATCCCATCTGTAGAACATAGCGAAGCTTGTCGCCTTTTGGTGATATGAGGATGACGCCTGCTCCCGCCTCGTGCTTCTTGGACCCATCGAAGTACATAGTCCAAGAATTTGATAAATCTGGTGTGGCTGGCAGCTGGGCTTCAATCCACTCGGTTGTGAAGTCGGGTAGGACTTGTGCTTTGATGGCCTTCAGGTGCTCGTACTTGATGTCTCTTGGCGCCAACTCGATGAGCCATTTTGCGACTCGCCCAGTTGCATTGGGGTTTGTGAGGATGTCACCAATTGCTGAGTTACTTACCACGGTGATCGGGTGCTCCGTGAAGTAGTGCGTCAACTTTCTTGAGGACATGAATACGGCGTAAGCCAGCTTCTGATAATGCGGGTACCGCTGTTTTGATATGGAGAGAACCTCGCTGAGGTAATAGACTGGCCGTTGTATGCTTTGGGAGTGCCCCTCCTCTATACGCTCGACTACCAGTACGGTACTCACCACCCTGTTTGTAGCGGAGACATACAGGTAAGTGGCTCCCGTTCCCTGGGTGCGACGAGGATTGGAGGGCTTGTGAGGATCCGCTTGAGATCTGTGAAAGTTGCTTCGGCTTCTGGTGTCCACTCGAACTTGTCCGCCTTCTTCATCAGTCGATAGAATGGTAGCGCCTTTTCACCTAGTTTGCTGATGAATCGACTGAGCGCTGCCACTCGACCCGCCAGCTTCTGCACGTCATGAAGTTTTGAAGGCCTTTGCATTGTAAGGATGGCCTGTATTTTCTCTGGATCTGCTTCGATTCCTCGGGCAGAGACTAGGTACCCGAGGAGCTGTCCGGCTGGAACGCCAAACGTGCACTTCTTCGGGTTGAGCTTGATGTGAAAGCGCTTGAGGTTGGCGAACGTCTCCCTTAAGTCGTCGAGTAGCGTGCGTTCTTCTCTTGTGGTGATGACAATGTCATCTACATAAACTTGGACGTTGCGTCCGATTTGCTTTTTGAGGCAGTCTTGCATCATGCGCTGGTATGTTGCACCCGCGTTTTTGAGCCCAAAGGGCATAGTTGTGTAGCAGTAGACCCCGAGTGGGGTTATGAACGCCGTTTTTTCTTCGTCTTCCTTCTTCATCTGAATCTGGTGGTAGCCTGAGTAGGCATCCAGAAAGGAGAGTCGTGCGCATCCGGCGGTGGAGTCGACGATCTGGTCGATTCGAGGTAGAGGGAAGTGATCTTTGGGACAGCACTTGTTCAGTGCCGTGAAATCCACACACATCCGAAGGATGTCTGTGTTCTTCTTCTCCACGAGTACGGGGTTGGCCACCCATTGTGATTTTTTGATTTCTCTGATGAATCCTGCTGCGAGTAACCGGTCGACTTCTGATTCGACTGCGGTTCGCTTTGGGCCGGAGATTCGGCGCATAGTTTGCTTGATTGGCTTTGAATCTGGAAATAATTGTAGAAAGTGCTCGGCGAATTCCCTGGGAATACCTGGCATGTCGGCTGGACACCACGCAAATATATCCCAGTTCTCACGAGGAACTCGACGAGCGCGCCTTCCTATGCGATAGGCAGGCTCGACGATACATTGACTGTCTTGGACGGGTCGGTCGGGTGCACCTGATGCGACCTTGTGTCGTTTGTTGCGTTGAAGGATCTGTCGACTGCCAGTTTTTTGTTCTCCGGGAGGAGTGTGCGGTCGTTGGAGGTCGCCAGATCGGCGAGTGTTTCCTCTACGCCAAATGTCTCGGAGATTTTGCTGAAGTCACGGTCGCAAGCATCAGACCTTTGAAAGTTGCCGCGGATAGTTATGACTCCTTTTGGCCCTGGCATCTTCAGCGCGAGGTACGCGTAGTGTGGCACTGCCATGAATCGAGCGAACGTCGGGCGCCCAAGGATAGCGTGGTATTGTGATTTCCAGTCGACGACCTCGAACTCAATCGATTCCGTCCTGAAGTGGCTCTTGTCCCCGAACGTAACGTCGAGTTGTATGGTGCCTTCTGGGCTGATTGCTTTGCCTGGGACGATACCGTGGAAGGTATTTGAAGATTTGGGGAGGTTTTCGACTGACCTGTTCATTTTGCGGAGCGTGTCCGCGAAGATTATGTTTATGCCGCTGCCTCCATCCATGAAGACCTTGGTCATGGCGTAGCCTCCAATTTGTGCGTCGAGTACCAGAGCTGCGTGCCCTGGTCGAACTAGAGCTGGGGGATGATCCTCCCGACTGAAGCTTATGGTGGTTTCCGATCCCTTCAGGAACTCAGTCACCGCAGGGGTGCCATGACAGCCATGTTTACCTGTCAAGTGATGAGTTTTTGCTGCCTGTTGGAGGGGCGACCCTTTTGAATCATGTACATCTGCCCGTGGGGCTGTGGATATTGATCGTCTTCTACCCGATGTATGGGTTGTATGGCACCCGCGAAGTTTGCGCCTGGGGCAGGCTGTTGTGGCTGCTGCCGCTGCGGCGGTGGTGGCGCCATGAGCGCAGGCTGAGCGTTTGGTTGCGGTACAGGCACAGGCGTAGGCTCAGCGGGTGCTGGACCGTACCTTTTGAGTCGTCTCATGTATTCAGTCGCCATTTGATCGAACTTCTTGCAGTTCCTGAGAGTATGATTGGAGCGTAGCCTTCCATCATCCCCCTTGAAGAGGTGCCATCTGCACCAGTCGTCCATCTTCTCGTCGTATGTTCGCTGGGGTTTTGTTTCGCTGCGTCTTCGCCACTCTTGCCTTTTGTCACTCCGCTGGTCGCGGTCTCGGCTGTCCCGTCGATCGTCTGATCGGCGATTGCTTCTGTCTTCGTCATCACGGGGCTGTGCATAGCCAGCCGCCATGAACTCGGGTCTGTTGTCGTCGTAAGGACGTTTGGAGCGTTTACGCCTGCGATCATCTCTATATGAATCTCTGCGGCTTCGACTGCCGCTGTCGTGGTTGTCGCGTGTTGGGGAAGAGCGGGATCTGCGGACAGAATCCTCTCCATCTGCCCACTCAGTCGCGATTTTTATGAGTTATGCCAAAGAACTTGGCTTTTCGCGGCCGAGTGCCTCTTTGAAGTCCTTCCGGGCGAGGCCCTGTGTGAAAGCATCCATGGCTCTATCTTCTGATATGGTGCCAACCGAATTGCGTATTTCGGTCCACCTTCGTATGTATGACCTCAACGACTCGTCTGATCGTTGAGTGCATGCTCTGAGTTCTTCGAATGTCTTCGGGCGCTCACAAAGAGGCTTGAAGTTTTTGATGAAATCTCTGCAGAAGTCATCCCATGCGTCATATGATGATGGAGGGAGCGCTTTGAGCCAGTCGCGGGCTGTGCCTTCGAGCATAAGTCGTATGTATTGCATCGCTGTGGTGTTTGTGCCACGTTGGCATGCCACAGCGAGTCTGTAGTCTTCTAGCCACCCGGAAGGTTCCTGGCGACCGTTGTACTTGGGCTGTTCGCCTGTGAGCTTGAATCCTTTGGGCATCCGCGTCTCGCGAATGCGTCGAGTGAAGCATAGTGCTCCGCATGGCTCTGGTTCACGATCAGAGTATGAATCACTGCTCCTGCTAGATCTTCGTGATCTGCTCCTGCTAGATCTGTGCCTTCGTAAGCTTCCCCTTGCATCCTTCGAGTGGTGGCTGCGACCACTGCGATTATGCTCTGCATGGCGAGAGTCGACTAGGTCTCGATCTCGGCCTCTTGATGGAGTTTTGTCTTCTGGCTGTAAAGCCTCTGCCGCTAGAGCTAGCGATTTGAGTTGTTGGCGATGCAGGGCGGCATGTGGATCATCCGCCGGAGGTTGCAGTGCCTTGAGGTAGGCACCTATGGAGAATAGTGCACCCGCGGCTGTTTTGGGTACTGGGATTCCTTCAGTATCTTCCGTCATGAACGACAGGTTGCGAGTGATTTTTGCTCTCTCATGCTCTGGCAGGTTTGCCAACCGCGACCTGGGTCGTGAGTTTGGCTGTTGTGTGGACCCGAGGGATTGCTCCCTTCTTCTTGCGCTTGATAGGCTAGCTTGCCTTTTGCGTTCTTCGAGTGCCGCTCGGTAGTTTTGCAGTCGAATCGACTCTTGCCAGTTGAAGTACTGGTAGGTCAACATCTCCTCCGGGGTCGAGTTTGCTGGCATCATTGTGCACTCCTTTATGACTTTATCCGCTTTTGCCGCCATCTCTGCCGTGATCGTCAAGGTTGTGACCCCATCCGGCATGGTTACCGTGCATGTGAACTGTGTAGGCCTGCGGGTAGCTGCCGCTGCGGATGATTCTGCGGAGAAGGCCACATAGACCTGGTATGGCGTGACCCGAGGGCACGTGTATGCATTGTCGATTCCAGTCATGGATTCGATGTCATCATCGAGGCTCATGTCAGAACCATTATGCTCATCGATTAGATCTTCCAGAAGAAGCTCGTTGTCAATTTGTTCATCGCTTATGCTCATCTCCTTGGTGGCGTAGCCATTATGGATTTCCGAGTCGAGGTTGGTGTCGGCGAAGATTTCTGATTCGACGTTGCTGTCGTTATGAATCACGGGCTCGCAGAAATCGTCGAGGGAGATCCCGCAGTCGAAGGAGTCGTCGAGTGGAAGATCGATGTCGAAGTTGCTGTTGCGGTACGCTGATTCAGCTTCCTCGCCTTGGAGTTCCTCCAACACGAACTTGTCGAAACCGCCGGTCGACATGGTTGTTGCAGGTGAGCAGGCCTCAGGAATCGACGACGTGGCGAGTGCAGTCGACGGAGCTTCGAGTGCGATTTGCGCGAGTTGTTGCGGATCTGACAAATCCTGCGTGCCAACATCGTTTACGAAAAAACTGAATTTTCCAAAAGTTAGATCCAAACCTGACTCAAGACCAGAAAACGCCTCCTGAAGATCTGGCGAGTGTGGATTGAAGTTCGCTATCAGTGCAGATGCGCTTTTTGCTGGTGAGGCGGGCAGGCTGCCGCTTTTCGAGTGGATCGGCGAGTTGCCGTGTGTCGCCTGGCTCGGCGAGTCGATGTTTGTGGACATGATCGGCGAGTTGCCGTTTGCAGGTGAGATCGGCGAGTTGCCGTTTGCTTGTGTGATCGGCGAGTTGCCGTTTGCTGATGGAACCGACGAAGCTTCGAGTCCAGCGCTATTCTTTCCCACAGACGGCGCCACTTGATGAGGGGTAGACTCATCAAGACCCATGGTTAAGGTCCCTAGGTTATGAATATGGGGGAGAGAACGTGGTAGAGCTGGAAGCGTCGACGGTTGACAGGCGAGGCAAGGATTTTACCCAGGTTCAGGGCCCTCGAGTGGAGGTAACACCCCTACGTCCTGCCTGTCTGGTATTGATTTGTGAATATGGCGATTACAAGGATCCCGGCGAGATGTCGATCTCGCAAGGGCTTATGGTGGCTATGGTGTGTCTTGTCTGGTTCGATGGCCCTCCCAGTCCTTAAATAATAGGCTGGGTCTCGGGTGTTCGTAACCGACTCGATTTACAAGTATGGAATTTCTAAACCGACTATTGCTACGCCAGCTTGGAGGATACTCTATCTTCGTGGGCCTCCCTTCATGGGCTTCATGTAGGCTCTGATAGTTGGGCCTAGTCGACACGTGCACCAGGTACCCTCATGGTAGGGTACCCGATAGGCATACCCATGTCAGCAACATTATGATGAGATCTTACCGAGTGGGCCCAGAGTATCTCTCCGTCACTTTGGAGTGGACAATTCCTTATCTTGATCCTTCGCCTCAGCCCACCTCTTCGGAAATACCCAAGTCACACCTTTATGACCACCCATTACGGAATGGTGATTGATGAGCTCAAAGCAATCCTAGGAGATGACGATTCTAAAAGGACCTCACAGTCTAAGGACTAGAATATAGCATCACCCTTATTACGTCGATAAACTCTGTGACTTTGATCACGTCGTAATACCTTTAGGTCCGGGTACCTATCATCATTTCATCACCCATGAAATAATCTCATCGTCAAGTGTTTGCCCATGATCAGGAAACCTTGATCATCTCGAGTCCGATGAACCAGTGATCTAGAGAATCACCGGGAACTGGGGTTTGTCCTTATATATCACACGTGCATTAAACGTTTCCTCTTAATGCAGTTATAGCATGATATTAGAACTATCAAATTACTTAATGAAATATACCAAAATAATATCCAATATTATTGGCTCTAGGGCATATTTCCTTCAGTCTCCCACTTGCACTAGAGTCCAATAATCTAGTTCGCATTTGTCTTTAGGATTATAATATCATATCTCCATATGCTATTATTAATCATGCATGCTAAGCAAGAGAGGAAGTATCTTACGGTCCGGAATTGTACAGATCCGCTATATCTTTTGCAAACTTTTAATGTCACCTATTTTGACATTAAACCACATCATCCAAATGATGTTTTGTTTGAAGTATTTAGAACTTGGGTTCTTAGAGAAATACTTCATTTTCTTCAATTCCATGGCACTCTGCTAAATCACTAAGGACAGTCGCATATCCATGTATACCAGAAAATATTGCTCTAATATTTTATAGGACTATCTCCTAACCATTCTTTATACTTGCTATTTCTGAAATAGCCACTGCTAACTATTGTGGTCTTTAATCGACAGATGCATTTTATGCACTTCGATACCTGGCTTTTACTATGGCATAATCTTTATGAGGTATTCCTGTCTATCTAGAATAATTCCATTCTAACACTTTACAATCAAATCCAATTATTCCTTAGACTTTGGAATTTTATCCTTTGTTCTCCTAGGAACTTCCAGAATATATTCTTAATTCCTACCTTTCAACAATTCTACTTGGAATTGTATCCAAAACATGTTCTTCAACAATTCTTCCTGGAATTGTATCCAAACTCTGTTTTTCATACAAGAACTTTGGGTACTCTTTTGTCAAAATGGCTTTATACATATAGAACCTATGATTCAGGCATAGTTCAATATATTACCACTATTTATTCCAAGTTCAAAACTTGAATAAATTCCTAGGGCCAACAAGTAAAAAACACTTTTCTAAACTTGTCCTTTTCTGAACTCCTTCAGATTATAATCCAGGATTGATTTGACAAAATACTAAATATTCCTTAACTCTAAGGACTAATATTTAATACTATCTAACTTCTTCTATTGGTACTTGAATATTCACCATATGACTCCTCATACGTGAATAAGCTCCCACTCAAATATTACATCATATATGAGTCCTTTCAATAGCTCCCACTTAAATATATGTCCCTACATATAATTTTGGGAATGCTACTTAGCTCCCACTTAGTTTCATAACTAAGACCTTCTTGACTATTTTGAACTCTTTCAAAAAACTTATGATCAACTTATCATATCAAGAATTTATGAGATGCAAGAATCCATGTGTTTCATTAAACTTTGGATCTTCACAGAAAACTCCCTGAAGGTTTCAAGCCATGCTACTTTACGTAGTCAACCTTTGAATTTGTCAATCCACTGAACTATGACAAATCATGCTTTCAAGTCCTTCATTTGAATTCCATTCATTCCAAGTAATTCTTTTAATTACTTTGAATATACAAGTAACTCCTTACTTGACGAGATATAAGTACAATTACTTTATATTCTCAAATGTAATTCTTTGAGGTTTTCAATGACAAATGGTCATTTCTCATTTTTATCTAGGTCCATCACAATTTCTTTGTATTCAGTAGAATAACCCTTGTTATAATAACAATCTCTACTTTTATCCATAGCAGAGCACTTAGTCGAAATTCAATGATCATTATCATTTATTTCTACTATTTAACAAAGTCACGCTTCCGGAACAATTTTCCATTATGCTACTCTGATTTCAGATAAAGTCATTACTTTACCTTGTCTCTTACTATTCAGTCCTTTCAACAATTTAACGAAATACAACTTTCTGATAAATTCCCTTTGACATACAAAACAAATTTTGCATTCAAATTCAGTTGAAGAACTTTTGTATTCATAACTCTTTATGAAACACTACAAAGATTTTTTCTTATTCACTTGTCTATTTTGAATTACAAATTAATTCAACAATATGTGGAAACAATATGCAATCAAATATGCACATTCATGCTTCCATGAATTCAGACGGTTTCCTGGGATTTGCTAATTCTAAATGATAACTCCTAATAACTTAAACGCCCTTTCGAAAAGAAGATTTATTTCTTTATAACATTGATATTAATATGATTACAATATGCGTGGGGCGCATCAACTTATTGATGTCCTTCACATATTCAATTTCTTGCTTAAAACTCCTTTTAAACAATTACTTATAATCATATTAACACTTGAGTCCCTTTGATCAAATCTCGGAGATTCAATTCCTTTACTTTATTCTAAAACTCCTTTAGATTCGGGTTTTAATAGTAAATCATTATTTACTTATAACTCCCTATAAAGTATACAAAATAATGGCAATCACTACTTGTTGAAATTCCTTTACATCATTATGTAATAACTTCAACAATATAAATAAGAGTTGTCCTGTTTTACCAAGACGCCCAGAAATCTTAAGTCACTTAACAATACACGGGAAATAATTTGTCGAAGGATCAAATATCCAAGAGACATTTTATTTATGCGCCCCATGAATACTTGACTTAAATCTGAAGTGTTTTATTCATAAAACAATGCCATTACTAAGTTTGAATGTTATAATAATATTTTATAAATGTTTAGACATTATTACAATAGAGATCAATAACACATTCATAATCACAAATGCGAACACAAAAGGACTTATTCATAAATATGTAGAACAACTGATTTATTCCAACTTTATATGAATAACTGTCTTACAAGAAGACCCAAAAGTTTCACACTAATCTCGATTACAAAACTTTATTCAAAATCCCTAAAGATAACTATGGAGATGAAGCTTTATTTGGCCTTCAACTCCTTGAAGTCCTCCTAATGCTCCATATCCCCTCCATCATGTCCAGCTCCAGCAGACGTTCCTGTTTTCAAATAAAACAAGGGTGTAAGTATCATATACTTAATACTGCAGAAGTTTTAACATTTAAAACCTTAAAGTATATCAAATATACCTTCTATGACTTCTCCAGCCATAGGCTCAACCTCCAGAAGCCTTATCTTTCCTATGACTTGATAGATTGATGCCCAATTACCTCCTCTCACAAAGCCATCAACAAAGCTTGAGTAGCTGGGTGGAAGAGAACGCAGCAACACATTTACTGCGAATTCCGTTGGGATCCAAAAGTCCATCCCCTCTGTCAGAAACTCATACATATCTCTCATGAGACTTAGGTGAGTTTCCACATCGGTATTTTCTTCCATCCTTGTTGAAAGAAACTTGTCAAAATACTCATATTGGCCCAGTCTCCACTGTTCCGCAAAGTCCTGAATAAGGCGGTGTATCACAGTATGAGCATAAGAGAACTCTGAGAACGAATCCCTTAGTTCGGGAACCATGTTCTCTACCATGAGGTCTTTTACCGTCATGGAAGTTTCCAAACTCAAGTAATACATTTCTAAATCACTGGGGTCAGCAGGTTCTTCCTCTTTCTCTGGCGACTCAAAAGCTACGCTAAAAGCGGCATTGTTATCCAGCATTTTATAAAGGCGCTTGTACCAAGGTATGAAGTTCGACCCATCAGACTTAAGAACCTCTCCTTTCAGAAAACCACCAGTACAGAAAAGAAAGTCTTTTTCAGCCATGGTCTACACACAAAGTTATTTGCAAAGATTAAGATCAAGTTTTTTGATAAATTAGTTCTATTTAAACACAAAAGAACTACACTGAAAATTTTAATCCCTCAGAAAATATTTCAGCGACTACACGATCCTCCTAGTATCAACACCCGACGATGTTATCTATCCGGCATGCCGACTTTTCAGAGGTAGACATTACCATGTCAATCACATCCTCATGCGACTCGTGCTTGACCTTTCGGTCTCTTGTGTTGCGAGGCCACAAGTTCATGTGCTAGGCTCGCCAATACAACCCTAATGTATTCCGCCTGTGGAAGCCGGGAATGCAGTTCTGCTTATTACTTTTGAACCTTGCTTCCACACACTGTATGCGAACTAAAGACGGCCCCCGATCTTCACGTGAGGTTACCGTCCTTCGAACTTTATTAGTGTTTGCACATTACGGGAATAACACAATTATTGGTATTTGGAGGGATCATCTTAAAGATGCCGTCGGAATAACCTTTTATTCAGCTAGATTAAGATGCTTACAAAATTAACATCGAATGTTGATTAATGACATTGGGTTTCAAATTAACACACTGATCAATATCGGATGTTCCGGCAAAACTCCAATGAGGTGTGGCGCCTCCGTAAACCCCTCACAATGTTAAATTATTACTATCGCCAAGCAAAACAAAACATCATGACAATATCATTAAAACAAACCCCCTTGCAAATTAAAATTAGACGCCTCTACTTTTAACTCTTGCAAGTTTTACGTGGCTGTTGGGTTTTATCGCAAAAGAACCTTTTCTTACCTACGCGAACACAACCACAACGCCGAATGGACAATTGTTGCTATTACACCCCTCCTGGGGCCCTCCTTGCAAATAGACCAACCGCTATAATAGAATACCGACACCCCCCCTAGCCGCGTATACGGTACAAGCCATATGTCAATTGCGGAGCAGGTCTCGCCGAAGCGTAAAGTTTGCCGGGAGGCCGCAAATCTACTATGCCGCAGTTGAAATAAGTGCACGAAGGGTAACAATTGTAAATTTGACGCCTGCATGAACACATGCGTCTAACCGTACGGCAATACTAAGCATAGATCAGGCTCTGATACCACTGAAGGGAATTGGCGGTGAAAAACAATAAAATTTTCCTCTAGCGCTTTCCCGATTTGCCCAAAATCTATATATATTAGTAATTGCATAACGATTAATGAAAAACTGTATCGATCACATACCTTATATGAAGACCGAAACAACGCGGAACGTTCGTCGGAACGTGGTCGATGTAGTCGAACAGCTTGCGACCTCAAGGTCGTGACGATCTCGATCAGCTTGACGACGAACTTGGATGTTGACGTAGACGGTACGACAACGAGTGCCTCAAGTGTGACACCTCGAAGGTTTTGCACACATACGGTGGAATACGACTTCTTCCGATTCCCCGATCTAGCAGAGTCGCGGAAGTAGATGTGCCGGATTCGAAGATCCAGCAGCACGACGACGTGCAGCTTGTGAATCTCCCTTTTCCCTCGGTCGAGGCACCAACAGGGGGCGCCCGCACAAGGAGAAGGGGAGAGGGAGAGGCGCAGGTGGAGAGGGAGAGCCTCCTAACGTGGGAGAGCTCTCACCTTTTTCTAGATTGATTGGTGTGTCAAATCCACCTGGGGGGGCTCTCTTTATATAGGGGGCAAGGGGCCATGTTTTGCCCCTCCTCCAAGAAGGAGGGAGGGGGGCCGGCGGCTGGGGCCCACCCCACCCCAACCGACCTAGGGCTAGGGGGCGGCGACCAAGGGGAGGAGGGCGGCCGGCTGGGCCCCCTCACAAAACCCTAGGCGCCCCAAAGGCGCCTTTCCATGGGGCGTTTTCCCTGATATTTGGCCCATTAGTGAATTGCTCCCTAAATTGGCCTTTAAATAAATACCTTTAATAATTAATATTAATTCATAATTAATATATATTACTATATATTTATTTCCCGCTAATCCGGAACTCCTTTCGGACCCGTTCGAATTCCTTCGAACTCCTCTACGGAACCTTTCCGATACACCTATATCTTTCTTCACTTACTCCGATAACATTGCCACACATCTTACGTGTCGTATAACCCTTAAGTGTGTTACCCTAGCGGTTCGAGAAACTAAACAGGTCGAAGGTCACTACGTGTCCCATCTGTTAATAATGCTGCGTCTGGATACGGGCATTATCCCTGCAAGTTCAACGAAGATCTTTTTGTCGATTGAACCGTAAACATCACTTTCTATCCCTTGTCACTTCGATACTTGTCTTAACCAAGATTTGATCAACGGTATCAAATACCTAGCTTCAATTTTGTTACCGATAAAACATTTTACTCGTTCCGTAATATCTCATCCCGTGAGTCATTCACATGTTGCGCAACATTATGATGAGATCTTACCGAGTGGGCCCAGAGTATCTCTCCGTCACTTTGGAGTGGACAATTCCTTATCTTGATCCTTCGCCTTAGCCCACCTCTTCGGAAATACCCAAGTCACACCTTTATGACCTCCCATTACGGAATGGCGATTGATGAGCTCAAAGCAATCCTAGGAGATGACGATTCTAAAAGGACCTCACAGTCTAAGGACTAGATTATAACATCACCCTTATTACGTCGATAAACTCTGTGACTTTGATCACGTCGTAATACCTTTAGGTCCGGTACCTATCATCATTTCATCACCCATGAAATAATCTCATCGTCAAGTGTTTGCCCATGATCAGGAAACCTTGATCATCTCGAGTCCGATGAACCAGTGATCTAGAGAATCACCGGGAACTGGGGTTTGTCCTTATATATCACACGTGCATTAAACGTTTCCTCTTAATGCAGTTATAGCATGATATTAGAACTATCAAATTACTTAATGAAATATACCAAAATAATATCCAATATTATTGGCTCTAGGGCATATTTCCTTCACCAAGAACTCGAAGTGGCCATGGTGGGTCTGAAATGCCGTCTTGGCAACATCATCCGGATGCATCCGCACCTGGTGGTAGCCGGAGCGGAGGTCGAGCTTGGTGAAGAAGCGCGCCCTGCGGAGCTCGTCGAAGAGCTCATCGACCACCGGAATCGGAAACTTGTCCTTGAGCGTCACGGCGTTGAGTGTGTGGTAGTCGATGCAGAAATGCCACGTGCCATCCGATTTGCGGACGAGTCAGACCGGCGTCGAGAACGGTGACGTGGAGATGCGGATGATGCCCGCCGCGAGCATAAGTGCGCACTGCCGCTCCAGCTCGTCCTTCTGCAGCTGGGGGTATCGGTAGGGGCGCACGGCCATCGGTGGCGTGTCCGGCAAGAGATGGATGCGGTGATCATACACCCGGACAGGCGGAAGGCCCTGAGCCTCGTCGAAGATGTCGCTATGCTGCTGCGGGAGGTGAGCCAACAGGGGTTGGTCAGGCTCGGCGTCGGCCGCGGCGAGCTGAAGCTGTGGCGCCGGGGAGGCCCCTCCCCACGCCCTCCCATCGAATGCGGCGACCCTGTCGCCCGAAGGTCATCGTGAGGGTGTCGAAGTCCCAAAGGATGGGGCCGAGGGTCCGCAAGAAGTCGACACCGAGGATGAAGTCGAAACAGCCCAAGTCGATGCCGGCGCAGGTGACGGTGAAGAGCTCGTCACCGATCGTGATGGGCACGTCGCGCGCCAGCCCATGGCACCGGAGTCTGTCGCCGTTCGCCACCGTGACCCGCAGGTGATCGCCGCCCGTCGGCTAGAGCGCAAGCCGGCTCATAGTAGCCTCGGGCAGGAAGTTATGCGTGGAGCCCGAGTCCAGGAGAGCCACCAGGCGCTCGCCGTGAATCGTCACCGGCAAGAGCATAGTGCGCTCGGTGCGGATGCCCGCGAGCGCATGAAGCGAGACCACGAGCGTTGTCGCCGGCGGGGTTGCGGTGGGGTCCGCCACCGTGGGTGGTGTCGAGTCGGCGAACCCATCGGCGGCTGCCTCTGCCTCGAAGTCGTCGACCATCTCCAAGTATAAGAGGCGCGGGCAGACGTGGCCCGGTGCGTAGGTCTCGTCGCAGTTGAAGCATAGGGCGAGGCGGCGGCGCTCGAGCTGCTCGGCCGGCGTCAGCCGGCGGAAAGTCCGCGTCGCGGGCGGGGCTGCGGCTGCGGGGGTGGCGGGTGTCTGCCGGGCGGGACCCTGTGAGGGCGCGGTTGGGCGGGCGGGCTGGCAACCCCCTCAGCTCGGTGTGCCCTGCTGCAGCGCCTGCGCTCGATGCTCGTAAGCGCGGGCGTACTGCATGGCTGTCTGGAGGTCATGGGGGCGATGAAGCTCCACGTCTACCCGGATGTACTCGGGGAGGCCGCCCACGAAAAGCTCGGCGCGCTGTCGTCCCATCACACCCGGCGCGTGGTATGCGAGTGCTTGGAAACGGTCGGCGAAGTCCTGGACCGTGGAGGTGAAGGAAAGTCGGCCGAGTTCCGCCAGTCAGCTCCCGCGGATCGGCGGCCCGAAGCGAAGGAGGCATAGCTCGTGGAAGCATTCCCAAGGGGGCATGCCGCCCTCGTCCTGCTCGAGGGCGTAGTACGACGTCTGTGCGGCGCCCCGGAGGTGATAAGAGGCGAGCCAGGTGCGGTCCGACGTGAAGGTGCGCTGCCCGTGGAAGAACTGCTCGCACTGGTTGAGCCAGTTGAAAGGGTCCTTCGTATCCTCGTAGGTGGCGAAGTCGATCTTGGCGAACCGTGGCGGTGGCGGCGTAGTGTCGTCCTGGCCGGATGGCTCAGCGCGGCTCGCGCGTGGGCCCACGAAACCCGACACGGTGCTGTACGGTAAGGTGGGTGGCGGAAAATCCCCGGCCGCTGTGTAGACCGTCGGCGGCGACGACCCGGCCAACCAGTCCGGTAGCGGTGATGGCGACGGTGGGACGCGGACCTGCTGGATTGGAACGCCCCCCGGGTGGTCGAAATCGGCCCGGTGCTTGGGGGCGACGACCACTGCAGGGCCGCCGTGGGCAGGGGCTGCAGTTGCAACCCTGGGAAGGCCACGGTGGCCACCGAGAACGGCGAGGGCCACGGCATGGCCGGAGGGCCGGTGATGACGGGCGGTGGCGGCGTTGGCGGCGGCGGCCCGTAGGGGCTGGTCAGGTATGGATCCCCTGGACCACGGTGACGAGGTCGTTGAGGACCCCTCTCATCTCCGCGGGGGTGTAGACGACGGCGGCGGGTGCGGGGGAGGAAGAAGTCATGGCGGCGCCGGGCGCAGTGGTGGCCAGGGGCGTGGTGCTGGGCAGCGAGGTGGCGGTGGTGGGGGGCGATGAAGACATGACCGAACAAGGACAATCTCATACCAAATTGGTAGAACCAACTAGTCTACCAGATCTCGGGCGTAGATTATAGGGGGTGAAAGGAAGTTGGACGGGGCGGTTGACGTGCTCGACGGCGGACAGGCGCCGTGATCGCACGTGGAGGAGAGGACGATAGGAGGCGGTGGCGGCTAGGGTTTGGGGGATCCGACTCCTGTGGGAGTCAGGCAACAAAATATGTTTATTGCTTGATTTTGATTGTACGATTACATGTATTTATAGACTAAGAGATTAAAGATAAATGGGCTAAGCCTCTAATTAGGCCCACGATTGGGCCCCCTCCTGGTATATGACAGGCCGGTCATAACACATGGAATACCAGATGGATCAAGCTCGTCGACGGAAGCTCCAGTTTATATATTGCACTGCTTTCAGCCCCAAAACCGCAAGTTATAATGCATGGATTAATCAATGATGGTCTTATGTTCTTTGAGCAGCCCACGACGGAGACTTATAAACCAAAGATAGATAATGTTCGATTGGCTATGTTGACAGTAACTGGGGGTGATCTTACTATTCCTCAGATTGTGGTGCAGTTACAAAGGTTGGTTCCCACAGATCAATTTCTTTGGGATGTAGATCAAGTTGGTCACAATGTGTTCAAGGTGCCTTTTCCATCTAGAAGTGATCTGGACAGGTTAGAAATCTTTGGAGCATGCAAGGTTCCCAACAGCAAATGCGAAATTACTGTAGTTCCTTGGGTTGCGAAGATGGAGCCGATGGAGAAGCTGCCAAAAAATGGATCCGTGTGTATGATCTTCCACCGAAGGTGACGGGAGATTTTTTGTCTCTCTGGAGTTTGGGCTCGTTGTTTGGCAAAACTATGAAAATTGACATGAAGTACACGCGCAAATATGGGGTGCTGCGTATCCTCGTTGGCTGTGTGGACTATACCTTGATTCCTACTAGTTATACAATGTACATCAAAGATGGGTTCTATCGCTTGAGGTTTAAGGTAGAACACCCTGTTGATGTTGGCGATGAAGAAGATGATCCACCAAGATCGCCTCCTCCGGATGACGAGGATGGGGAGGGGCAGTCTGAAAACGATTCAAAAAATGGGGACGTTGAACAGAAATCAGTAGGCGATAATGGACTTGACGACATGGTGACAGACGAGGTATCCAAAACTGCGGATGACAAGGTCGTTGATACTGAGCAAGCAATGGACGTCATGCAAGAAAAACACACTACTGCGGGTGTGATCTTCTCGCCGATGGTGCAGAAGCAGTTTAGGCAAGCCATGCAAGAGCTGAGTGAGTCCATGGTTCTGAAACACGTGTGGAGTCCCCCATAGACAGCTCGCCGGTGCTCACTGCTGTGACATCCCCAGCTCAGCCGACGGCACAAGCTTCAGCAGTACATGACTCGGCTGCTACCATTGTGGACACTGTGACTGCTCCGATGGACGTCATGCAAGAAAAACACACTACTGCGGGTGTGATCTTCTCGCCGATGGTGCAGCAGCAGTTTAGGCAAGCCATGCAAGAGCTGAGTGAGTCCATGCGTTCTGAAACTCGTGTGGAGTCCCCCATAGACAGCTCGCCTGTACTCACTGCTGTGACATCCCCAGCTCAGCCGACGGCACAAGCTTCACCAGTAAATGACTCAGCTGCTACCATTGTTGACACCGTGACTCCGATGAAAACGGTGGTAAACAATGATGGTTGGAGTACACCTACGAATCTGACGCTGCCGAGGCTTGATCAATCAGACTTTTCAAGTGGAGGTGTGTATATGGATCGCATGGGGAACCCAATGATGAATATGTCTCAGCAATGCGGGCTGGGATCAGTTGGGACAGGTGCGATGGAATCAAGACCTACGGAACCGGAAATCCTGGCGTTTGGGGGGATGCAAGAACTTGAGGTGCGGTCAAGTGATCGGTTGAAGCTACAATCCAATGCGAGCCTGCCTATCCTCGAGCGGGCTATGGAGTTGGCTTCTCGCAAGAACGGCGACATACCTCCAGGTACTCAAATTGCATCCAAGCTTTCTTTAAATTCTTTTTCAGATGCTGAAATAAAATGTAGGGCAGATAGGCTAGGCATTTCTTTAGGGAAAACAACAGTACAAACAGAGGTCGCAATTTCAGTAATTAGGAGTGTGCAAAAAGAGAGGGAGATTATTTTCCTACAGAATTCCTTACCTCCAACGGTTGATGATGAGTCTAGTATGGTCTTACGAAGGGCCAAAAATTTGAGTGAGGATTTGGATGATGAGGAATCGGAAGGATATTTAGATCATGTGGATCTGAAACCTCCCAAGGATAAAACAAAACGTGGTCGTAAAAAAAATAGCCATTCTAAGCGTGAGGTTAGAAGGAGTGCAAGAATTAAAAAAATTAAGAACCAATAAGAAAATGAAAGGAGTTGTGTGGAATACGGATGGTTTTGGAGACTCGGCCAAACACTTAACGGTTAATGAGATGGTGAGGGAACAAAAAATAGATTTTGTGGCAATTGTGGAGACAGGCAGATCCTCTTTTGCGACCCCCTTCTTGAATTTTTTAGCGGGTGGTATGGACTTTACGTGGTACTGTATCCCCCCTCATGGTAGATCCGGGGGTATGCTAGTGGGTTTTAATAATGCCACCATGACCATTAGTGATGTTCTCACAGGAGACTTTTGCGTCAAGTTTCATGTGAAGAATAAGCTAGATGGTTTTCGATGGGCTCTTGTAATAGTATACGGCGCTGCTCAAGAGGAGAAGAAACCGGACTTCTTGGCCGAGTTAGTACGGATTTGTGAAGGGGAGACACTACCTATGCTAGTAGGGGGGGATTTCAACATCATAAGACGACAAGAGGAAAAAAATAATTCAAATTTCAACGCTAGGTGGCCGTTTGTGTTCAATGCTATTATTGAAAGTTTAAGTTTAAAGGAACTTGATATGTCGGGAAGACAATACACGTGGGCTAGTAGGATGGAGACACCGACTTTTGAGAAGTTGGACCGTTTTCTTGCCACTGTTGAGTGGGAACAAAAATATCCACTCGTAACTATTCAGGCCTTAACTCGAACGGGCTCTGATCACACACCGCTGTTGCTCGATTCAGGGGATCATGCTTTTATAGGAAACTCTAGTCATTTTTCATTTGAGCTATCTTGGATGCGTCAGGATGGCTTTTATGAAATGATTAAAAAGGAGTGGAATTCCATCCAAGATGGAAACTCTCCGGTGGAGAGATGGCAACACAAAATATGACACTTAAGACAATTTCTGAGAGGGTGGGCTAAATCGCTAAGTGGAGAATATAAAAAACTGCGGGAAAAACTCTCCCTTTTGATTACGGAGCTAGATATTAAGGCAGAATCCACTCCTTTAAATGCAGCCGAGCGGGCTGCAAAAAAGGATGCGGATGAATGTCTTGCAAATATTAGGAGAGACGAAGAGGCTAAATGGGCACAACGAGCAAAAGTAAAATATATACAAGAAGGTGGGAGTAATACGAGATACTTTCACATCATTGCTAATGGAAAACATAGAAAGAAAAAGATTTTTCAGCTTGAGCAAGATGAAGGCACAATAGTGGGACATGAAAACCTCAAATTCTTTATTTCAGAATATTACAAAAAATTGTTTGGAGCACCGGTTCCAAATAGTTTCACAATGAATGAGGAGGTTACAAATGATATGCCTCAGATTTCGAATGAGGAGAATATCATCTTGACACAATCCTTTACGGAAAAGGAGGTGTTTGAAGCAATAAATCAAATGGAACATAATAAATCTCCTGGGCCAGACGGGTTCCCAGCTGAGTTTTATCAAAAAATTTGGGATGTTATCAAAGGAGACTTAATGGCGATGTTCTCTCAATTGCGGGAGGGAAATTTGCCTTTATTTAAGCTCAACTTTGGCATTATTACGCTGCTGCCCAAAAAAGAAGACGCTAGTCGAATAGAGCAATATAGACCCATTTGCCTGCTCAATGTAAGTTTCAAAAAATTTACAAAAGTGGGAACTAATAGGGTGACTTCGATAGCTACTAGGGTGGTGCGGCCAACCCAAACAGCTTTCATTCCGGGCAGAAATATACTAGAGGGAGTTGTGGTACTACACGAGACAATACATGAAATGCATAGAAAAAAATTGGATGGGGTGCTTTTTAAAATAGACTTTGAAAAGGCATATGACAAGGTTAATTGGTCCTTCTTACAACAAGTCTTACGAATGAAAGGCTTTTCTTCACAGTGGTGCGATTGGATAGCCAGATTTGTGCAAGGAGGTAGTGTGGGAATACGGGTCAATGACGATATCGGTCATTACTTCCAAACACTAAAGGGGCTGAGACAAGGTGATCCCTTGTCACCTCTCCTATTTAATCTTGTCGCCGACATGTTGGCAGTCCTAATTGAGAGGGCAAAAAGGGATGGTCAGGTCGGAGGACTCATCCCTCACCTGGTGGAGGGTGGCGTCTCAATTCTTCAGTACGCGGATGATACAATATTATTCATGGAGCATGACATTGCGAAAGCCATGAACATGAAGTTAATATTGGCCTTTTTTGAGCAACTTTTGGGTCTGAAAATTAATTTTCATAAGAGCGAACTCTATTGTTTTGGAAAAGCAAAGGACAGTCAGGAGGAATACCGACACATATTCGGGTGTGAGATCGGTTCGTTGCCTTTTAGATATTTGGGAATTCCAATACACTATAGAAAATTGTTAAACAAAGAATGGAAAACTGTCGAGGACAGGTTTGAGAAAAAATTAGCTTCATGGGTAGCAAAGATGTTATCTTACGGAGATCGTCTTGTGCTAATAAATTCAGTCTTGACTAGTTTACCAATGTTTCTTTTTTCATTCTTTGAAGTGCCCAAAGGGGTACGTAAAAGATTGGACTTTTATCGCTCAAGATTTTTTTGGCAAAGTGATCAATTAAAGCGGAAGTATAGGTTAACAAAATGGAATATTGTATGTAGACCGAAGGATCAAGGGGGTCTGGGCATTGCGGTGCTAGAAATTAAGAACAAATGTCTTTTAAGCAAGTGGTTATATAAGTTGTTGAATGAACAAGGGGTTTGGCAAGAACTTTTAACTAATAAGTATCTAGGTGATAAGACGTTATCATAGGTACAACCAAAACCTTTTGACTCACCTTTTTGGAAAGGTTTGATGAAAACTAAGGATGAGTTTTTTGTGCGTGGCAAATTTATCCTTGGCAACGGTGAACAAACTAGATTTTGGGAGGATATTTGGTTAGGAAACATTTCATTAGCGAATGAATACCCTAACTTATACGCAATAGCTTCTAATAAATCTGCTACAGTGGTGGAGGTTCTTGGATCAGTACCGATCCATCTACCCTTTAGAAGAATCATTTCTGGAAATAATAGAACTATGTGGTTACATCTAGTAGAGAGGCTGATGCGAGTTACTCTCACGGATCAGCCAGATAGTTTTAAATGGGATCTAACGGATAATGGGGAATTTACGGTTAAATCTTATTATGCGGACTTGCTTAATGGACATACAAGGTACTTGCGAAAATACTTGTGGAAACTAAAGATCCCTTTGAAAATAAAAATATTTTTGTGGTTCCTAAACAGAAAAGAACTATTGACTAAAGATAACTTAGCTAAACGACACTGGACTGGGTGCAAGAAATGCGTTTTTTGTGGTTCAGATGAATCGGTGGAGCATTTGTTCATCAACTGTGCTTTTGCTAGGAATATTTGGAGGCTAGTACATTTTACGTTTAATGTTTACCCTCCGACTAGTGTCGCAAATATGTTTGGATCTTGGTTGAATGGGATAGACAAACATACAAAAGCCCGGATTAGAATTGGTGTTGCGGCCATATTGTGGGCTATTTGGAATTGTCGCAATGATATTGTATTTAACAAAAAACAATCTTCTCACTATTTGCAGGTTATCAATATGGCGGTCTACTGGATCCGCTTGTGGTCGTACCTCCTCCCTATGGATCAGCGTGGTCTTATGGATTCAGGATGTACCCGTATGATGTCGATCGTACGGGCAATCTTCTGCCGGGCTGGGTGGCAACATACTAGAAGACTTGATGTTTAGCTTTTCTGTGTTTGAGTGGCTCATTTTTATATCCACTTTGTGTGACCCATGAACTGTAAAACTTGAATGCTATGATTAATAATTGCGGAAAGCTGTGTGTATCACTTTGATACAGAGGCCGGGGATCCGCACCCCCTTATCTAAAAAAAATATATTGCAGACCCAAATACATCTGATATGACAATTGTGTAAACAGTTGAAGCTTGAGAAACGCAAAGTCACCTACTTGAAACTCCATGTCTGAGTGGTGATGACCAACATATAGTTTCATACGTTGTTGAGCTCTCTGTAACTGACCACCCACGAAGGAGTTTAGAGAAGAGGGCACGCTACTGAAGCAACTCAAACACCTCAGTATTAGTAGTGTTTGGCACAGCTTGAGCAAACCCCATATTTGGCTCATGACCATAGAGTGATTTGGATGGCGAACTGCCCAGTGCAGTATGGTGACTAGTATTAAACAAGAGCTCGGCCAAAGGAAGCAACGACTGTTCCCATTTCTTCTGCTGATCATGAATAGCACACTGAAGATACATTTCCGGACACCGTTTTGATGATAAGCAGATCTCATTTACAACTCTGTATCCAAAATTTGAAACAATTCTCTCCAGAAATTGCTGGTGAAGACTTTGTCTCAACCAGAATCAATGGATGGACAGGGAATACAGTGAAGCTTAACCACTTAATCCATGAATTCGTTGGCCACATAGCTTGTTGTGAAGGTATTTGAGAGGAATGAAATGACTATATTTGGTAAATCTGTCTACAACTACCAAAATACAGTTATAGACTTGAGAAGTTGGAAGCCCTCCACAAATCCATACTAACTGCTTGCTAGACCTCACAACTTACAAATGCTCTTTTTTAGCTTGTTAACATACCTGACACTGCTTAATAAAATTTTCCACAGCTGTTTCAAGCCTGTTCAAGTGAATTGTTTCTTAAGTATCTGGTAAGTGGCCAACATATGCCAGAATGTCCTCCTACAGGTGTAGGGTGGAAAGCTTGAATTTTTTTGTAAACCAGAATTTACACAAAACCAAATCCACCGTTGATATCTGAGCAGCCCATCATGTAATTGATACCTAGGTGATCAGTGTTAGGGTAATAGACTGCTTGTATTACCAGGGGGCCAAAGGCCACATATATATAGTACATGTACAGGTGAATATGCAGGAAGCCCCTAACATATGGGCAAAATACAATATGCACAAATCTACTCTAACACCCCCCCTCAAACTCAGGGTGGATCCACAACACTGAGTTTGGAGAGTAAGAAGTCATGTTGCGCTCGAGTTTGTGCCTTTGTAAAGAAATCTGCCAGCTGCAAATCTGAAGGCACATAGTGAAGCGCAACAACCTGATCCTGCACCTGAGCACGTGTATAGAAAGCATCAACACCAATATGCTTGGTCAGCTCATGCTTGACCGGATCACGTGCAATACTGATAGCACCTGTACTGTCACACAAAAGTGGAGTGGGTGTCGTAACAGAGACCCCAAAATCTGCAAGCAACCACCGTAACCAGGTCACCTCAGCAATCAACGAAGCCATAGCCCGCAGCTCAGCCTCAACACTCGAACGGGAAACCGCGACCTGTTTCTTCGTCTTCCAAGCAACAAGCGAACCACCAAGAAACACACAGTAAGCAGAAAGTGAACGACGATCCGTAGGATCACTCGCCCACGTGGCATCCGAGTAACACTGGAGCTGGAGAGAGCTGGAACTAGGGAAGAAAAGACGACGAGTAATCGTGCCACGAAGATAACGAAGGACACGGAGGAGATGACTATAGTGAACGGTGGTAGGAGCTGAGACAAACTGACTCAGAATATGGACGGGATAAGAGATATCAGGGCGAGTGACAGCGAGATAAACAAGACTCCCAACAAGATGGCGATAACGTGTGGGATCAGAAAGAGGCTCACCATCAGTGGATCGAAGCTTAACATTAAGCTCCATAGGAGTCTCAACGGTACGCTCATCACTAAGATCAGCCCGAGAAAGAAGATCCTGAATATACTTTTCCTGGGAGATAAAGAAGCCATCGGCTGTAGAAGAAACCTCAATCCCAAGAAAGTAGCGAAGAGGACCAAGATCAGACATGAGAAACTGCTCACGTAGACGTGCCTTAACAAAGGCAATGTGCTCAGGGTTATCACCAGTGATGATCATGTCATCAACATAGAGAAGCAACAAGGTCCGACACCGAGAAGAGGTGTAGACAAACAGTGCTGGATCATGAGCACTGGGAGAGAAGCCAGCGGCAATAACCACAGAGGAGAAACGCTCAAACCAGGCACGAGGGGCCTGTTTGAGACCATATAAGGATCGTCGAAGACGACAAACCATCCCATCGGGAACAGAATACCCAGGAGGAGGCTGCATGTAAACCTCCTCACTCAACTCGCCATTAAGAAAAGCATTCTGAACATCAAGCTGGGATACAGACCAGCGTCGAACAGAAGCAACAGCAAGAAGAGTACGAACAGTGGTCATATGAGCGACAGGAGCAAAAGTCTCGTCATAGTCTCGGCCGTGCTCCTGCTGAAAGCCACGAGCCACAAGACGCGCTTTATAGCGCTCGAGAGATCCATCAGAGCGGGTCTTAATTTTATAGACCCACTTACACGTGATAGGACGAACACCTGAAGGGGGAGAAACAAGATCCCAGGTGCCAGTGCGCTCAAGCGCAGCAATCTCCTCAGCCATGGCCAGCTGCCACTCAGGATGACGCTCAGCATCCCGATAAGAAGTCGGCTCGGAGACAACAGAAAGACCATACTTACTAGGAGTATAACGGTCTGGAGGACGACGCTGACGAACAGGCCGTGAATGGGAAGGCTCATCAGCAGAAGATGACTCATCAGAAGAAGAGGAAGAAGGAGGAGCCGAAGAAGAGGAAGAAGGAATAGGAGAAGGAGGAGCCGAGCAGGAGAACGAGGAGTACTAGGGGTACTAGACGGAGGAGAGGATGGCTCCGAAGATGGAGGAGGCGCACCAGGTGTAGAAGATGGAGAACTAGGAGATGGGGAAGAGACAGCAGGAGGTGAATCCGGAAAAAGGAGAAAAGAAATATCATCCACCGGATAAGTGCCAGAGGTATGGCGAGGATAGAAGGAGCGCGTCTCATCAAACGTGACATCACGAGAGATGCGCATCCGACGAGCAACAGGGTCCCAACAGCGGTAGCCCTTATGCTCATCACTGTACCCAAGGAAAAACACTCAGCAGACTGAGCGGTCAGTTTGGTGCGTTCGCGGGGAGGAAGAAGAACATAGCAAGCGCAACCAAACAAACGAAGAGCCGAGTAATCTGGAGAGGTACCAGAAAGACGCTCGAGAGGAATGCCACCTTGAAGGGCAGCAGAGGGCTGAATGTTAATGAGGTAAGTCGATGTAGCGACAGCCTCAGCCCAGAAATGTGGCGGAAGAGAGGAAGCAATCATCATAGCACGGGCAGTCTCAAGAATATGACGATGCTTACGTTCGGCGACACCATTTTGAGCATGGGCACCGGGACACGAAAACTGAGCAAGGGTACCCTCCTCAGCAAGAACACCACGCAGGTGCTGAGAGATATACTCACCTGCAGAATCAGCACGAAAGACACGAATAGGCGTGGAATACTGAGTACGAACCATGGCAACAAAGCGCTTATAAATGGAGAGAACCTCACTGCGAGAGCGCATAAAAAATAACCAGGTGTACCGAGAAAAATCATCAATGAACAAAATATAGTATCGATGACCCCCCTTTGACTGAAGGGGAGCCGGACCCCAAACATCTGAATGAACTAAATCAAAAGGTCGCTGAGATACAGACGCACTAGTAGGATAGGGAAGCTGAATCTGTTTACCTAACCTACAACCCTGACATGAATGTAAAGACACATCTCCTGAAACAGACCCTAGAAGACCTCGACGAACTAATGACGATAAACGGGAGCCACAAAGGTGACCCAGCCGATGATGCCACTGCTGGAAAGAGCCAGTGACAGAAGCAGCAACCGCAGGAGAACTGGCAGATGAAGTAGCAGCGGAAGGAACACGAAGCCAGTCTAACTCCCAGAGCCCCGGAGACTGAAGACTACGAGGGCCAGCTCCAACCAGGGCCTGAGTCCGACGGTCCTGAACAGCACAAGAATCAGCGTCAAGAATGACGCGACAACCAGAATCAGTAAGCTGACTAGCAGAAAACAAGTTCATCTTAAGGCTAGGGACATGAGAAACATCAGGAACAGAGAAAGATGAAGTAGAGAGGGTGCCTCGACTAGAAACAGGAAGAGAGGTACCATCAGCCGTGATAACACGAACAGGAGAAATAAGAGAGCGAAGAGCAGAAAGAATAGAAGACGCAGAAGTCATATGAAAAGAAGCTCCAGAATCCAGATACCACGGGGATGACATACCTGACTGTGTAGAAGGTGGTGGTCGCGTGTTGCCAGAAGAACCAGACACAGAACCAGCAGTACCCGGCAAGGAAGAGCCTGAAGCAGCAGCAGACCACGAAGACCACGGATAATGTCCTGATCAGACAGTGCAGCAGCAGAAGAAGACCTGAAGATCCTGAAGAACCAGTCCTCCGACGAGCAAGATACTGCTGACGTAAGCTGGGATCCCTCTGCCAGCAGCCAGAAATATCATGGCCAGGCTTGCCACAGTAGGTGCAAGGACCACGAGAACCACGAGACTGCGGGGGCTGACTCTGACCCTGGACCTGAGGAGTAGGTAGTATCGGCGGTACTGAAGACCGCGACGGAGGCTGTGGCGGAGCAGGACCACGAGCAGACGGCACAGGAGGACCACGAGCAGCAAGAACAGAGGGAACCTCCAGAAGACCAGCACCACGAAGACGAGTCTCCTCAGCACGAAGCTCAGACAGGACCTCAGAGAGCGGAACACGACCACGGGCATGTAGCTGTGCACGGCGTGGCTCAAACTCCTTGCGGAGCCGCGACAAAACTCAAAGACGCGCTGAAACTCCAGGTCGGCGCGAACAATCAAGCAGCAGGGACAGGTGGCACACACAGGCGTACGAAGAGAATCAAGCTGACGCCAAATAGCAGCACTCTGAGTGTAGAACTCATCAATAGTCAAATCGCCCTGCTGAAGGGCATGCTCCTGGCGGACCACAGACAGGTAAAGAGCATCCCCAGACGGCTGATAACGCTGACGAAGAAAGGCCCACTGAGCAGCAGCAGTGGGAAGAGCCATAAACTCAGCAGCATACTGAGGCAGGACACTGGAAGTCAGAACAGCAGCAGCACGAGCATCCTCATCTATCCACTGAGAGTAGGCAGTCAGATCCTGCCGGTATGTCGCAACAGCAGCAGAATGGTCCTGGACCTGCCGGTCATAAGCAGTCATAGCAAGAGCATCAGCACGAGTGGCGGAATCCTTGTCCTCCTGAGAAGCATCAGAGGCAAGGGCAGTAGGCGTCGGTGCAACAGGCACCGAAGGAGCAACGGGGTGGGGCGGACAGGGACCTCGCCAGAAAGCACACCCCACAGACGAAGACCGCGCATGTGGACGCGCATGAAGTTAGCGAAATCAGGGTAATTCGCTCCATCAAAGATAATCGGGCAGCGAGGAATCGCAACATAGCCCGACGAGGTAGACATCTCTCTCTCTCTTTTTTTTTTTCAGAAAGTCAACTCAGATCAGATCGGATCGGGAAGAAGCAGCAGAGCCCGACGCGATGGTGCGGGGCGGCAGGGAGGAGCGGCCGGGGTGGGGCGGGACGGGAGCAGCACGGACGGCCGGAGGCCCGGCGGCGGACGGAGACGAGGCCGGCGGCGGAGGACGGCGACGGGGACGGGGACGAGGCCGGCGACGGTGAGGCCCGGCGGCGGAGATGGCGACGGTGAGGCCCGGCGGCGGAGCTTGCCGGTGGTGAGGGAGGCGAGACCCAGGGGCGGACGACGACCTGGAGCTGAAGGAGGACGCGGCCCAGGGGCACCAGAGACGCGGCGACGGACGGCTGAAGGAGGACGCGGACGACGGGCACGTCGGGTGCAGAAACGGATTGGAGAAGAGGACGGCGGCGGCCGGGGCACGGCGGCGAGGAGCCGGGGGTGCAACGACGGCGGCGGCACGGACGTGGAGAGAGAAGAGGCCCTAAAACCAGGGCTCTGATACCATGTTAGGGTAATAGACTGCTTGTATTACCAGGGGGCCAAAGGCCACATATATATAGTACATGTACAGGTGAATATGCAGGAAAGCCCCTAACATATGGGCAAAATACAATATGCACAAATCTACTCTAACAATCAGCAGATGTAATGGCGAAAGACTTGAGCAAATCTTGAGCCGTATGATCCATCTCACGAGAATTTAACACATGTTTCAACCATATAGGTTGTGCCAATGACACATCTGACAATTGCATAAAATGACCAACTCTGGACAATGCATCAATAGACAGATTATCCATACCTCTATTGTACTACCTCTGTCCATAAAATGATGTTGGAAATTTGTCTAAATTTATATAGACATTTTTTAGTGTATAGATATAACCAAATTAAGAAAAATCTGTGACATCTTTCTATGGACGGGGGAATACTCAAGACCAATAAATTTAGCCATTCATTTCTTCTGTAAACCAGATCTCAACACTTGATTCTCTAGATAGCACAGACTTCTATGACCAGTCTTGATTACAAATGAACCATGTTGCAAATAAGGTCTCCACGAAAAGCATAGGCATCACAAGGCTAGCGCCGCTAAGGCTGGCCGAGGCGCTGACGGGAAGGCGGCTGCTCGAAGCTAGCGTTGTTGTGGAGATAGGTGTGTGGTAGTAAGAGCCAACACTAGCATTGATGTAGGGATAGGGGTGTGGCAGTAAGAGAAATTCGTGGCGCCCGTCTGAGAGGCGAGCGACAAAGGGGGGCGCGTCCAAGCTTGAAGCGCCATCGAGGCCGGAAGCTCCGTAGAGCTTGTTGATGCAACCGAAAGCGAGCGTCGCGGAGCCGCTCATTGCACTCCCTCACACGCTCTAGGGCCAAAAGTACGACCACCATCTGCGGTATGTCCTCTCACGCCATGAGCCCATGATGCCCTCCTGTTCTTGTGCGCACGTGAGATCTTGGGCGGATAGACTTGATGGATGATTTATAAGCAAAATTTGTGCGACATTACAAACAGATAATCCTTCCTTATGAGATAGTATATCATTACCCGGTAAATACAATGTCGGAATTGCTACTAAACCTCAGTCACCTAAACAGCCATTAGAACAGTTGCTTTAAGATTTGTGCAATTTAGTTTAGGCTGCAAGCTAATTTTCTAGTCGTGGGCTTTGGGCCATCTTGGCGTGCCTTTGTAGAATGTGAAATTTTGTCTATATTTTCTTTTTTGGATTTGTCGTTTTTGTGTGCTCCACTGCTGTAATTTATAAAAAAGGAACATGGTTTGCAACTGTTGAAAACTATCATGGGCCGCTGGATTACGTCATGATTTGTATTAGTCTAGGGAGTTACACATTGGTATCAAGATTTTTTCTGTTGCATGTGCCTGTTGCATGTTTGTTGCAACCGAGATTTTCCTAGTTGCATGTGTGTTGTTGCATGTGGGTTGCAATAAGGTTGTTTCCGGTTGCATGTGGGCTGCAATTGAGTTGTCCTTGCACATGGGTGTAACGGAGATTTTTTTTCACTTAAACTGGTTTGCAACTGAGATTTTTCCAGTTCCACCTGGGTTGCAACTGAAATTTCCCCAATTGCATGCGGGTTGCAACTGAGGTTTTTTCAGTTCCCCGTGAGGTGTGAAAGAGATTTTTTCCAGTTGTAAGTGAGTTGCATCTGAGATTTTTTCAGTTTTAAGTGGGTTGCTACTAAGATTTTTCAAGTTTCACGTGGGATGTAACTGGACGTTTTCTAGTTGCACATGGGATGCAACTGAGATGTTTCAGTTGCGCCTGTGTAGCAACTAAGATTTTTTCAGTTAGATTTGGGTTGCAAATGAGCCTTTTCCAGTTGTTGTTGCAACTAAGATTTTTCTAGTGTTGTACATGGTTGGAGGTGTATTTTTCTAGTGAAATATGCGAGTACGGAGCTTTGTTGCTTTTCTCTTATACTCTTTATACCGACGATAACATATCATATTTCTTACTGCATACGTCAACATTTCATATTACATCTCTTCGTGATAGACAGGTTCGTGCTAGGCACAGCTCCTCAGTGCGACGCATGCAAGCAATCCTCGGACGCAGACTAGTGTGGCTACTCGCGTCAGCGACTAAGCAAGCAATGCACGATGCCTTAACAAGCTACTCATGCCAGCGACTGAGATTTGTTGGATTTCAGTCGACTGAGCTCCAGATGCTCCCATAAAATGTCCTTTCCTGAATTTCGTTGATACACGATTGAATTCCAAAAACAGCACTACCTTATTTCAGGAAGAAAATAATTTCTCATGCATGATTTCCGCAAGAAATTGCATGATTAAATTTCGCATGCATGATATCCACAAGAAATTCTATGATTAAAATTCGCATGCATGATTTCCGCAAGAAATTCCATAGGGATCAAATCCGTTGGCCGCGTCGTCAATCTCAGAAGCAATCTGCTGGCGTGGTGGTGGCATCCCTACGAAAGGAAAGGAAGAATATGTTTGTTTCAGCGAAAAAGCAAAACCACATAGTGTTTGACGTCTATGTCTTATCCTGAATGTCCAACACTGCTTTGAGATTCCAGAGAACACCCTGACATGTATCCATTTCATGTGAAGAAGCCCAGAAGCCCCTCCCCTTCTGCAACCAAATTTGTGAACCTCGATAATGCAATAAATTATCGAATTATTACAACCAAATTCATTTTTTAGCATAATGTTAACCTCGATAATGCAATAAATTGTTTTTGACTTTTTATATGTAGAAAAATGGAGCATGTGTGAAGCATTTTTAATCAACAAATATCACAACTATTATTTTTCAAAAAATATCATTAGAGAAAAAAACATTCGACCATTTTTCTAGTTCTCTCTTTGACAAATCAGCATATAAAGACAAGGAAAGAGAGAATTACTCATCTATTAACACATATCTCAAGAGATAATTTTTGTATGATTTCCACATTATCTTTAACACTAATTTCGGCAGTTCGTCACCAAACCTGTAAAGATTCACACAAGTTTTATAGAAAAAACATGAATCATTCAAGTTCCTTTCAGATACAAGCAAGTTTCATACAAGATGCAAAAAAAAAAAAATCAAGCAGGTCGATCATAAGCCACCACAAATAAAATGTGAAGAATGATATAAATGGTTCAGACGCTGCCACATTCATAAGAGCCAAAAAAAATCTGAATCTGGCATGAAAATATATCGAGATCTATACATAATTCACAGAAGATACAGTTGATTCATAGAAAATACATAAGAGATTTAACATGACTCCGTTTCATGTGCTCATTCATATCAAAGAACAAAAATAAAAAAATGGATTTTACAACCTAATAAACTACGATGAATATTGAAAGTCACGAAAAATCCAAAAAAGGCCAGATCCAGTCGAATCTACACTGAAAGAACTGGATTCATAAAACTTACAAGAACAGATAGAATCAAGATTCATTCAATTAACACAATATTTGACCGGGAACAGGGACGAAGAAGTCCAAAATCTCCTGCCGGCGCGCCGTGGGAGAGGACGGCTACTCCGGCTGATGGAAGACGGTGACGGCCGCGCGGAGGAGGTTGGGGACGAGGGCCCAGATTGGCGCCGCCATGTCAAGGAGGACGTCAGCACCACGCCGGCCATGTGCTACAGACCACCGACGGCATGGGGACGACCGGATCCGGTGGTGTGCATCGACTCATGGCGGCCGGCAGGGAGAAGGTCGCTGAGGATTTGTGTGGAGCTCGGGGAGAAGATTGGGGAGGAACCATGGCAGCTAGAGAGGGTTGCGGGAGGGAGACCATGGCGTGTGGAAGTGTGGTGGGCTAGAGAGAAAATCTGGTGGAGTGGGGATTAGGTATACGTGTACAGTTGACCTCTCGTGTGCTATAGGTGTAGAAAAGAGTACAAGTACAGGGTCTAGAATGCAAATTCTACAGTTCCAATCTCCAACAGTTGGTAAAGGACTGAGATAAGACCGAGACGCGTGAGCCGTGGAGGAATCGCCGCGTTCTTTGTTTCAGCGGTTTTGCTACTTCTCAGTCGCTGAGAATTAGTTAGTTCTCAGTCACCTCTCTCACTGTTAGATTTACCTCGCGATTTGTGCAATGTGGGAGTTACACATGAGTTGCAACTAGGTTGTAACTAAGAATTTAATGAGTTGCAACTAGGTTGCAACTGAGAATTAGTACAAATTTTATACGGTTTTGCTAGTTCTCAGTCGCCTGAGAATTAGTTAGTTCTCAGTCACCTCTCTCACCGTTAGATTTACCTCGCGATTCGTGCAATGTGGGAGTTACACATGAGTTGCAACTAGGTTGTAACTAAGAATTTAATGAGTTGCAACTAGGTTGCAACTGAGAATTAGTACAAATTTTATAAGTTGCAACTAGCTTGCAACTGAGAATCCAATGATTTTAATGAGTTGCAAACATGTTGCAACTGAGAATTAGTACAAATTTTGTAAGTTGCAACTAGCTTGCAACTAAATCTAATGATTTTAATGAGTTGCAACTAGGTTGCAACTGAGAACTAATACAAATGAGAGAGGTGACTGAGAACTAACAAGTTCTCAAGCGCCTGAGCTCTAGGCGCTCCCAATTTCAGAACATCTTCAGCTTCAATCATGGATCTTGCATCATTCCATCCCACTCCGCTCTGCATCCTTGCCTCCTTCAACATTCTGTATTCTCTTTTCAGCTCCTTCACCTTCTCTTGGATTTGGCTCTTTGTGTATGATACATATGTATTTTTTTGATGGAACTCTTTCACCATTTTATTCCATGCATCTGAAGACCATCCATTCTGACCCCTGTAGTGGATGGTGTTGTGCTCATGCAGCAGATCCACAAGTGACTTCTCCAAGAGTGAGTTCCAAGAGGCTCTTTTGTTCTCTACATAAACCAAGGTAACATGGTGGTTATGGCAAGTACAAATATGTACAAGCAAAGATATGCAGACAGTTAAAAAAGAAGACAAATATGTTCAGAAACAAAGCATCAAATGTAACATGGATGCACTAAACAAATGCAGAAGACATACAAGCAAAAATATATGATGTGAAACAACATATGAATAGAACTGCATCTCTTCTTTGTTACCTTGAGTTGCCTTGTTAGCCTTCTTTGTCGGGCCGGCCTTGAGTTGCCGCCTTGAGTTGCATTGTTGACTATGGAGGTATACCTCATTGAACCTTTGGTAGCCATTGGGGAACCCGTGGTGGGAGACTTGCCTGTCTTCAGTGGCCTGCCCTGAGTTGCCATGTTGGCTACATAACATAAACATTAAGCAAAAACACAATGTTCAGAACATAAAATTTAAGCAAAAACACAATGTTCAGAACATAAACATTTAACAATTCTCCCAATTATACAATTATACAATCACACATGTTCAGAGCATAAACTTTAAGCAATAACACATTGTCATAACATAAACAACTTTCATAAGGCACTTCATTACATAATTTCTAATGCATAAACATTATACAACTCTACCAATGCGCAAACACTAATTTCTACGCCTTTGCCTTTGGTAGTCAGTCCACATCTGACGTGCTATTACATCTCTGAGATTGTTTCCTTCATTGTCAGCATGTTGATTGCCCTCATCACCATCAGGTAGATCAACAAAGTTTTTTGGTGGGATATTATCTTCTTGATCATCCAACCATTGCTCATCACCATTGAGTGCTTTAATGATATTGTGCAATAGGGCTGCAGCCAGTGGTATCTTCACCTGGTTCCAAATTTTGTGAGATGTTGCAACCTTGAGGATAGGAAACCGTTTCTTTAGCCCCAAAAGCCCTTTCTATAGCATTTCTAAGTACTGCATGCCTATGGTTAAATAGCTCTTTGTAATTCTGCGGTCTTCGGCGTCTTGCACCGAACTCCTTGAGATGATATCGTACTCCACAATATGGTGCAAGAAAGGAAGATGTATGTAGCGCCCCGACCCGACTACTATACAGTGATGCTGTGGTTACCGGTTAGGCGATACAAACGGAGGTTACGGGTTTACCAATCCCCGGCCAAAACCTTTGGCAGGCGTTGTTGGGTACACCTCACACCAACAACGCAACACCCCGAGTGATGCCCTAACGCAGGCACAACTATCAAAGCATAATAGAAAGATCAAGACTTGTGGAACAACTGGCACATCACAGACTCTACGACACAAAGATTCATATAGCAACTCATATATGAGAAAGATGCAATATTACACACAAAAGGGGTCACCGACCCATCAGTACATCATGCGGAAGCGAGGTAGCGTTGTCTAATACAACAAGATCCAAATATATGGCCTAAGAGGCCTACACATAAATAATCCAAGCGACAGCTGTTCCAGGATGTCCCAAGCTGCCACCTGGGAACCCCAGACTACTCGTCGATGTCCACCCAGAACCCACCTTCGTAGTCGGTGTGGTCCTCCTCTGAAACAAAGCAAACGACGTTGAGCTCGACGAGCTCGCAAGATTAAGAGCTAATATATGCTCGATGATTGGCTTTCAAGGTCTTTATGGCTCTTTTGCATAAAGCTGATTTTATTTAAATAAACAATAATCACAAGGCATCGACTAATCAGAATAGTTTCAAAGAGAGGTAAGAAGTAACTCTTTTTCTTTGAAATCACTTTCTCAACGTCAACATCACCATCAAGTACCTGTTCATCAAAGGCACCTCCCGAATCACCCTCGAGGAAGTCAGCCTTTCATTCGTATAGTGGTACCTCTAGTACCCAAGTTTTAATCATTCCGGTTAAAGTTATTCTATGATCCTACCTTCACTTCCCAAGTCGTCCATAACCGCGGACACGGCTTTTCGAAAAGATTTACCCTGCAGGGGTGTACAAAGTTGAAGTCCCCGGAGTCCCGAAGGGCCCCAGCTCCTTCGCCACGCGTACCGTCCAGCCCATTACCTAGCTTTTAGCTCTCTTCCTTGGAGAGCTGGCTGGGTGGGAGCGGTGTCGACTTCTCCCTCGTTAAGGACTTTCCAGGATCATCAGTGACGACGGGACAGGTCTGGTGCCGCCTCCAATCCACTGTCCCGTGCCCACTCATTTTCCTAACACCACCATCCCCAACAGTTCACACCACCATCATGCACGCGCAAATGGAAAATCGAACTAGAGGATCCTGACTAGCCCCGCTCGAGTTATTTAGTCTATGAGGGTTCCTGCAATTGCATAGGCCTCACGCATGGTTGCACGCTCAGTCTTGGTTCAAGAGGTATGGCACTCGCACCTAGGCGGCGGGAACGAGACAATACACCACATCCACCGTGGCCTCATAATCCCCACCTTTAAGCAATTTATTATCCATCACCACAATTGTCCACCATTACCATCATAACATCACATGTTTCCAACATGGAGTACCCAAATGTACTGCTAGGCATTTCACTAAGCATGGCTAAGCATCAACCTAGCATAGTAATTATCTCGGCCATCAACACAATCCTATGGATAATAGGCGGGAGACAGGGAAATGGCATAAGGAACTTAATGCAACTATAGGATACTCTAATCCGATCAAAAAAGACATTTAGAACCGAATGCAATATTGTAGTGGAGAAAATATTTGCGGAAAATAGGATAAGATATGCTCAGAGGGGGGATTACGCTTGCCTTGATTGACGTGCTGATAGTATTGCTCAGTGGGGTATTGAGGTGGAACCCCGTCTGCTGGATCTATCGTAGCACAAAACACGGAAAAAATAACAATCAATCACCACACATGGGTACAATGCAATGCACAAGCACATGATGACATGTCAAGTTCATGCAAAGCTATCAACATTTAATTTAGTTGACACCTTAAATGGGGTTCCAAATAATTAGTGCAATTATTTGGAAACAACCCCATATTTATCTTAGTGACCTTATTACTCGTAATTTATCACATTACTAATAAGTGTCTCAAATATGCATGAACATGGCATGAATGGATAGGGTTTGTAAATCCGATCATTTCGGTACCTTATTTGTAATTTTCGGAGTACCGATGAATAAGTAGCGAATTAAATAATTAATTGAATTTAATTCTTTTTAATCGATTTATGATTAACATCAAATGAATGTTTGTGATCAAGATGTGAGAATGGCATGGTTGGTTAGCACTCGAGCCGCTGATCATTTTGATATCTCATTTGTGATTTTTGGACCAATATTTAAAAAGATATTAATTATTTAAATTTCTTTTATTTTTCCAGAAAAAGAAAAATTACACTGTACACTGGGCCGGCTCTCAGCCCGGTCAAACCGGCTAACGGGCCGGCCTGCTAACCGAAGCCTCCGGCTGTGAGCCCGGCTGGGCCGGCTCCTGGGCCGGCCAGGCGGCAGACGCGCCCGGTACCTGGCCCGGTTGAAACCGAGCCCAAGGCCGGTTAGGGCCCAGAGGCTAACGGTCCGGCGGCCGGTTTAGCCCGCTCTGCGTCCGGTGAGCGAGGAAAAGAAGAAGAACAGAAAAGGCAGTGACGAACGCGTCGGTGACCGTGGTGTTCCGGCGAGCGGCGCGCGAGAGAGGAAAAGGGGAGGGAAGGGGTTGCCTCGGCACTGGAGCCTTACAGTGGCGTGATGGCGAGGTCAGGAACGGCGGGGGATTTCGCACGGCGACAGATTTTGGGGCGGCGAGCTCGGGCGGCCGCGCGGGGAAATGGGGACGGTGAGGTCGATTCCCAGCCTCCCCCTCTAATTCCTGCGGCGAGGACGACGTGGACGGCGCGGCGGAGCAAGTGGTGCTCGTGGATTTATACGGGAGCTGCTCACACGACGGCGACGAGCGCGGCCAGCTCGAGGTACCCGTCGGTCATGGCGTGCGTGGGGGAAACGGAGATGGGGAGAGGAGCACGGGGAGCAGTGGCGAGTGGGGATGGTGAGCAGCGCGTGCTCGGTCCCGTGCAGGTCGAGGCAGTGAGGAGGGGGCCCGGGCGTCGCGCGGGTGCAGCGCAGGCACGGCCGTGGTGCGGCGGGAGCGAGCTCCAGGTCGCTACAGGGAGGAGGAGAAAACAGAATTGCAATTTGGTCCCTGGCAAAAATCTTCCATCACGGACAGGTCCTCCTGGCATTGCAACTAGGTCCTTTTTGTGTTTCAAATTAACTCCAGCAGCATTTCCACCATTTAAAAGAGACACCAGGGCATTTTTATAAATTCCAGAAAAATTCATAGGGTTTCTGAATGACCTTTAGGTGCTCCACAAAAATTGGTGAGGTCAAATAAATTATTTTGACCAACATTTGTTCACAGCTTTTAATTAAGGTAAATTGGGCAATTTCCAAAATGTATTTAATTGGAGCATTTAGACAATTCCAAAAGTAGTGAAGATATTCATGGAGATTCTCAAAAGCATATTGAAGCTCCCCATTATTTTAGTTTGAATTTCTGGAAAGCTTAACTTGGTTCCAAAAATGGAATTGAGTTAACTCAAATTTGGATTCTCAATTGAAATTCCTATTTGGAGATATTTGGATTTTGAGAATTGATTTCAAAAGTGAACTTGGAACTTCCTAAACCATTTGGAAGTCCAAGCATGAATTGTTGACAGGTTGGGCAATTGTATTTGGTTTTGGGTGTTTGGGGGAAGTTGGCTTTGCTTCCCCATCTTAGTTGCTTGCATTTGTCGATTTCTTAGAAGTAGAAAATTCTCATATGCATGACCTGATGCAAACATGATAAGAAAAGTGGAAAAATTATTCGTAATTTGTCTTTACAAGCTGGGGCTGTTACAATTCTACCCCCTTACAGGAATCTCGTCCCGAGATTCTAGGATTGAGTGAAGAAGGCGGGATATTCCTCACGGAGACTAGACTCTCGTTCCCACGTTGCTTCTTCCTCGGAATGGTGAGACCATTGGATTTTGAGAAACTTGATGGTCTTGTTACGGGTCTTCCTTTCCGCTTCATCCAAGATGCGGACAGGATGCTCACGGTAAGTCAAGTCCGGCTGGAGGTCCAACACCTCATGATCAACCGCACGAATAGGATCTTTGAAGCAACGCCGGAGTTGAGACACATGGAACACATCATGCACATCCGGGAAGTTGGAGGGGAGCTCGAGTTGATATGAGAGATCTCCTCGCTTGGCTAGGACCGTGAAAGGACCAACATAGCGAGGTGCTAATTTGCCCTTGATCCCGAAGCGACGAACGCCTCTGAGGGGAGAGACTCAAAGATAGGCTTTGTCACCAATTTCATATTGGACCTCTTGATGGTGCTTGTCATAGTAGCTCTTCTGTCGAGATTGAGCAGCCTTGAGATTCCCGCGAATTATTCGAACTTTTTCTTCAGCCTCATTGATCACATCAGGACCGAAGAGTGGCCTCTCTCCGGTTTCAGACCAATTTAGAGGAGTCCGACATTTTCTCCCATAAAGAACCTCAAAGGGAGCCATTTGGAGGCTAGCTTGGTAACTGTTGTTATAGGAGAACTCGGCGAGGGGAAGATACTTTTCCCAATCCTTACCGAAGGAGATTACACATGCCCGGAGCATGTCTTCCAACACCTGGTTCACTCTTTCGGTCTGACCATCCGTTTGAGGATGGAACGCGGTGCTGAAGTTGAGACGAGTTCCCATAGCATTTTGGAAACTAGTCCAAAACTTGGAGGTGAATAGGCTTCCACGATCAGAGATTATCTTCTTGGGAACGCCGTGGAGGGCGACGATTCGAGAAACATACAGGTCTGCCAACTTGGCAGCTGTAATGTCAACACGAACGGGGAGGAAGTGAGCCACTTTTGATAGTCGATCAATGATGACCCAAATAGCATCATTTCCCTTTTTAGTCTTCGGTAGCCCCGTAATGAAGTCCATGCCAATTTCATCCCATTTTCATTCCGGGACGGCAATGGGGCGAAGAGTACCGGGAGGCCTTTGATGTTCAGCCTTCACCCGTCGACAGGTGTCGCATTCAGCAACAAACTTGGCAATTTCCCGCTTCATACGGGTCCACCAAAATTGGGGTCGAAGGTCTTGGTACATTTTGGTGCTTCCGGGATGGATGGAGAGAGGTGTATCATGAGCCTCCTGAAGGATCAGCTCTCTCAATTTCCGCTTCTTGGGCACAACTAGACGGTCACCAAAATAAACAACTCCGGATTCATCAACAGAGAAGCATTTGGCCTTGCCGCTAGCGATGTTTTCCTTGAGCTTCAGAATACCCTTATCACGCATTTGAGCTTCCTTTATCTGGTCTTCAAGAGTAGACTTGATCTCCAGATTTGCAAGGTAGCCAGAGGGAACAATTTTTAGGTTCAAACGGGCGAACTCTTCATGCAGAGCGGGTTGGGCCTTTTCAATCATCAGATTATTGCAATAGGACTTCCGACTTAGCGCGTCAGCCCCGACGTTTGCTTTGCCGGGTTGATAGTTCAGACTTACATCATAGTCCTTGATTAACTCCAACCAACGCCTTTGCCTGAGATTCAAATCTGGCTGAGTGAAGAGATACTTCAGGCTCTTGTGATCGAGAAGATCTCGCAGCGGTTACCAAACAGGTATGGTCTCCATTGCTTCAAAGCATATACCACAGCGGCAAGCTCTAGATCATGAGTAGGGTAGTTGTGTTCATGCGGTTTCAACTGATGAGAGGCATACGCCACCACATGGCCATCTTGCATTAGCACACAACCCAAACCTTGCAGAGAAGCGTCACAGAAGACGACAAAATCCTTGCTCGTGTCCGGCAGGATAAGCACAGGAGCGGAGGTGAGTTTGGCTTTCAGGGTTTGGAAGCTCTCTTCAGCTTCGGCAGTCCATACGAACTTTCTGTCCTTCTTCAGAAGGTCAGTCAATGCCTTAGCTATTTTGGAGAAACCTTCAATGAATCGGCGGTAGTAACCCGCCAATCCGAGAAAGCTACGAATGTCCTTGACTGACATTGGAGTTTTCCAATCCAGAATAGCTTGAATTTTGTCGGGGACGACTTCCACACCATTTGCAGATATCACATGGCCAAGGAAGATAAGTTTATCCAACCAAAATTCACACTTGGAGAACTTGGCATAAAGACGGTGTTCACGAAGCCGTGTCAGAACCAACCGAAGGTGTTCATCATGCTCTTCGTCGGTTTTAGAATAGATGAGGATGTCATCGATGTAAATGACGACGAACTTATCAAGATAATCCATAAAATTGAGTTCATGAGCCTCATAAAGGTAGCCGGCGCATTTGTGAGTCCAAAAGACATGACGGTATACTCGTATGAGCCATAGCGAGTAACGAATGCCGTCTTTGGGGTATCCTCCTTTCGGATCTTTATCTGATGGTACCCTGACCGCAGATCCATCTTGGAGAACACTCTTGCACCAGCTAACTGATCCAGCAGATCATTGATTCGGGGAATAGGGGACTTGTTCTTGATGGTCACCGCATTCAACGGCCGGTAATCAGTAACCAACCGAGGAACGGTCGAATCCCTCTTCTTGACGAAGAGTACCGGACAACCCCAAGGTGAACTGCTCGGCTGAATAAATTCCTTCGCCAACAGCTCATCAATTTGCTCCTTCAATAGAGCCAACTCTTCCGCAGGCATACGGTAGGGTTTCTTGGAAATTGGAGCCGTACCGGGAAGCAAGTCTATGACAAACTCCACACTTCGATCAGGTGGCATGACAGGCAATTCTTCCGGGAACACATCCGGGAAGTCACACACCACGTGTATGTCCTGGATTTCCGGAGGGGACAAGCCTTCCATGAAGCATAAGGTGATATCCGGTGAGAGGGGAAGGTCTGATGATGGAGGTCCTGATAACGTAGCCCAAAACTTCACAGTGCAGCCGGGAGGGTGGGTCACGGTGATGTTCTTGGCAGCACAGTCGAGATTAGCATGGTATTTGCTAACCAGTCCATTCCCAGGATGGCATCAATGCCGTTGGACCTCAGAGCTACCAACGAGAAAGGAAAAGCTGAGGAACCTATATTGATTTGGACCTCAGGAGTAATTCCATCGGTCTGCCAATTGGAGCCAGGGGTGGAGATAACCATCGGACGGCTCATCTTCACGAACGGTATATTATGGTCTTTTGCAAACGCTATGGAGATGAATGAATGCGATGCTCCAGAATCAAACAAAACGGTAGCAGGATTGTTGTTGATGCTCAACTCACCCATAAGAACGCCGGGGTCCTCTTCAGCTTCTTCAACAGAGACGTGGTTCAGGCGACCACGGACGAGAGGACCAGCCTTGCCAACTGGAGTGGCGGGGGCTGCAGGAGTCACCGGAACAATTGCCTTCTGGGGGCACTCCCTGGAGTAGTGGCCAGCCTCACCACAGGAGTAGCAGGTGAGTCCAGGAGGAGCAGTCAGCTGAGGTCGATACCCACTTCCGCTTGCCCCAAGTGTCGGTGTAGGAGGGCGTGGCGGTGGTGGTCTGTACCCGTGGCTTTCGGCACATAGGGAGCACGGGGCACCGAGCTGTAGGGAACAAACACCCTGCGCTTCTTCTTCTCCGAACCAGAGGGACTCTGATGATCCACTGGGGCGGGCCTCTTGGAAGCTTGCAGTTCCTTCCTACCTTGCTCCATAGTGAGAGCTTGGTTGTACAGCTCCTGGTAAGTCTGGAACTTGAAGGGCAACAGCTCATAGCGGAGCCGTGGTGCAAGACCCTTGCGGAACAGATACTGCTTGTCCTCATCATTGGTCACGTCCCGAGGGGCGTAACGAGAGAGGTGGTTGAACTCACGTCCATAAGCTTGGACGTCCATGTGTCCCTGGGTCAGATCCAGGAACTCCCTCCTCTTGCGTTCCATGATGGGCTTGGGGATGTAGGCCGCACGGAAAGCGGTGCGAAACTCAGCCCATGTGAAGACATGGCCAGCGTCAAACATTGACACATGGCTCTCCCACCAACAGGCAGCGGCACCAACCAAGAGGTAGGTGGCGAAGTTGACTTGCTCGGCCACTGGGACATGGAGCGCGGAGAACTTGCGCTCCAAAGCACGAAGCCAATCATCAGCTTCCAGTGGTTCCTTCGCCTCAGCAAAGGTAGGTGGCTGTGAGCGCAGAAAGTCGGTGAGCGTGTTGCAGCTATTCCTCTGTGCATTCTGATGCACCAACTGCTCAAGCAAGCGCTCATTGCGCCCACGGTTCTCCTCGATAGCCATCAAGACTTGAGCCATCGAGGGTGGAGGTGGTAGATCATCCTCTCCATTGGGGTTACCACGGCCTGCGCGGCCTCCTCTTTGAGCCATTCTGAAGATTTGACAATGACACAATTAGTATCTATCTCCGAATGGTCGGGACAAAAGCATTAGTGTCAACTCAAGTACACAGACCAGAGACAATAATACTTTGGATAACAATAAGCAGAGGATCGAATGAGATGGGACTTGGGTTAAAGATCAGCATCATGTACTACTAGTAAGAACTAGTCGGAACAATCCGGGACCTTTTGTTCAAGTCCTTGGGATAACACCCGATAAAAGGAGCAAATGATTAGACTCGGTGCGGATAACATTGTTCAACTTCTGATTTGGTATCGATTTGTCACACGGCAGAAGCAATTGGACACATAACACTAAGGTCCACAACACGTAAGGTAGAACCCAACCCGTGAACCTAAACTCCGACACCAGGCTTAAAACAAAAAGAGGTAAGAGGTCAGAGTAGAGCGAGTTGGATGAGGAGTAAAAAGAATCCTAAAAAGATTTTCACAACTCATTTTTAAGTTATAAATAATTTTCAACTAGACTCGACATCGACCAGTAGAACGGGTTTCCTACAGGCAGTCCTGCTCTGATACCAACTTGTAGCGCCCCGACCCGACTACTATACAGTGATGCTGTGGTTACCGGTTAGGCGATACAAACGGAGGTTACGGGTTTACCAATCCCCGGCCAAAACCTTTGGCAGGCGTTGTTGGGTACACCTCACACCAACAACGCAACACCCCGAGTGATGCCCTAACGCAGGCACAACTATCAAAGCATAATAGAAAGATCAAGACTTGTGGAGCAACTGGCACATCACAGACTCTACGACACAAAGATTCATATAGCAACTCATATATGAAAGATGCAATATTACACACAAAAGGGGTCACCGACCCATCAGTACATCATGCGGAAGCGAGGTAGCGTTGTCTAATACAACAAGATCCAAATATATGGCCTAAGAGGCCTACACATAAATAATCCAATCGCCAGCTGTTTCAGGATGTCCCAAGCTGCCACCTGGGAACCCCAGACTACTCGTCGATGTCCACCCAGAACCCACCTTCGTAATCGGTGTAGTCCTCCTCTGAAACAAAGCAAACGACGTTGAGCTCGACGAGCTCGCAAGATTAAGAGCTAATATATGCTCGATGATTGGCTTTCAAGGTCTTTATGGCTCTTTTGCATAAAGCTGATTTTATTTAAATAAACAATAATCACAAGGCATCGACTAATCAGAATAGTTTCAAAGAGAGGTAAGAAGTAACTCTTTTTCTTTGAAATCACTTTCTCAACATCAACATCACCATCAAGTACCTGTTCATCAAAGGCACCTCCCCGAATCACCCTCGAGGAAGTCAGCCTTTCATTCGTATAGTGGTACCTCTAGTACCCAAGTTTTAATCATTTCGGTTAAAGTTATTCTATGATCCTACCTTCACTTCCCAAGTCGTCCATAACCGCGGACACGGCTTTTCAAAAGATTTACCCTGCAGGGTGTACAAAGTTGAAGTCCCCGGAGTCCCGAAGGGCCCCAGCTCCTTCGCCACGCGTACCGTCCGGCCCATTACCTAGCTTTTAGCTCTCTTCCTTGGAGAGCTGGCTGGGTGGGAGCGGTGTCGACTTCTCCCTCGTTAAGGACTTTCCAGGATCATCAGTGACGACGGACAGGTCTGGTGCCGCCTCCAATCCACTGTCCCGTGCCCACTCATTTTCCTAACACCACCATCCCCAACAGTTCACACCACCATCATGCACGCGCAAATGGAAAATCGAACTAGAGGATCCTGGCTAGCCCCGCTCGAGTTATTTAGTCTATGAGGGTTCCTGCAATTGCATAGGCCTCACGCATGGTTGCACGCTCAGTCTTGGTTCAAGAGGTATGGCACTCGCACCTAGGCGGCGGGAACGAGACAAAACACCACATCCACCGTGGCCTTATCATCCCCACCTTTAAGCAATTTATTATCCATCACCACAATTCTCCACCATTACCATCATAACATCACCTGTTTCCAACATGGAGTACCCAAATGTACTGCTAGGCATTTCACTAAGCATGGCTAAGCATCAACCTAGCATAGTAATTATCTCGGCCATCAACACAATCCTATGGATAATAGGCGGGAGACAGGGAAATGGCATAAGGAACTTAATGCAACTATAGGATACTCTAATCCGATCAAAAATGACATTTAGAACCGAATGCAATATTGTAGTGGAGAAAATATTTGCGGAAAATAGGATAAGATATGCTCAGAGGGGGGATTACGCTTGCCTTGATTGACGTGCTGATAGTATTGCTCAGTGGGGTATTGAGGTGGAACCCCGTCTGCTGGATCTATCGTAGCACAAAACACGGAAAAAATAACAATCAATCACCACACATGGGTACAATGCAATGCACAAGCACATGATGACATGTCAAGTTCATGCAAAGCTATCAACATTTAATTTAGTTGACACCTTAAATGGGGTTCCAAATAATTAGTGCAATTATTTGGAAACAACCCCATATTTATCTTAGTGACCTTATTACTCGTAATTTATCACATTACTAATAAGTGTCTCAAATATGCATGAACATGGCATGAATGGATAGGGTTTGTAAATCCGATCATTTCGGTACCTTATTTGTAATTTTCGGAGTACCGATGAATAAGTAGCGAATTAAATAATTAATTGAATTTAATTCTTTTTAATCGATTTATGATTAACATCAAATGAAAGTTTGTGATCAAGATGTGAGAATGGCATGGTTTGTTAGCACTCGAGCCGCTGATCATTTTGATATCTCATTTGTGATTTTTGGACCAATATTTAAAAAGATATTAATTATTTAAATTTCTTTTATTTTTCCAGAAAAAGAAAAATTACACTGTACACTGGGCCGGCTCTCAGCCCGGTCAAACCGGCTAACGGGCCGGCCTGCTAACCGAAGCCTCCGGCTGTGAGCCCGGCTGGGCCGGCTCTTGGGCCGGCCAGGCGGCAGACGCGCCCGGTACCTGGCCCGGTTGAAACCGAGCCCAAGGCCGGTTAGGGCCCAGAGGCTAACGGTCCGGCGGCCGGTTTAGCCGGCTCTGCGTCCGGTGAGCGAGGAAAAGAAGAAGAACAGAAAAGGCAGTGACGAACGCGTCGGTGACCGTGGTGTTCCGGCGAGCGGCGCGCGAGAGAGGAAAAGGGGAGGGAAGGGGTTGCCTCGGCACTGGAGCCTTACCGTGGCGTGATGGCGAGGTCAGGAACGGCGGGGGATTTCGCACGGCGACGGATTTTGGGGCGGCGAGCTCGGGCGGCCGCGTGGGGAAATGGGGACGGCGAGGTCGATTCCCAGCCTCCCCCTCTAATTCCTGCGGCGAGGACGACGTGGACGGCGCGGCGGAGCAAGTGGTGCTCGTGGATTTATACGGGAGCTGCTCACACGACGGCGACGAGCGCGGCCAGCTCGAGGTACCCGTCGGTCATGGCGTGCGTGGGGGAAACGGAGATGGGGAGAGGAGCACGGGGAGCAGTGGCGAGTGGGGATGGTGAGCAGCGCGTGCTCGGTCCCGTGCAGGTCGAGGCAGTGAGGAGGGGGCCCGGGCGTCGCGCGGGTGCAGCGCAGGCACGGCCGTGGTGCGGCGGGAGCGAGCTCCAGGTCGCTACAGGGAGGAGGAGAAAACAGAATTGCAATTTGGTCCCTGGCAAAAATCTTCCATCACGGACAGGTCCTCCTGGCATTGCAACTAGGTCCTTTTTGTGTTTCAAATTAACTCCAGCAGCATTTCCACCATTTAAAAGAGACACCAGGGCATTTTTATAAATTCCAGAAAAATTCATAGGGTTTCTTAATGACCTTTAGGTGCTCCACAAAAATTGGTGAGGTCAAATAAATTATTTGACCAACATTTGTTCACAGCTTTTAATTAAGGTAAATTGGGCAATTTCCAAAATGTATTTAATTGGAGCATTTAGACAATTCCAAAAGTAGTGAAGATATTCATGGAGATTCTCAAAAGCATATTGAAGCTCCCCATTATTTTAGTTTGAATTTCTGGAAAGCTTAACTTGGTTCCAAAAATGGAATTGAGTTAACTCAAATTTGGATTCTCAATTGAAATTCCTATTTGGAGATATTTGGATTTTGAGAATTGATTTCAAAAGTGAACTTGGAACTTCCTAAACCATTTGGAAGTCCAAGCATGAATTGTTGACAGGTTGGGCAATTGTATTTGGTTTTGGGTGTTTGGGGGAAGTTGGCTTTGCTTCCCCATCTTAGTTGCTTGCATTTGTCGATTTCTTAGAAGTAGAAAATTCTCATATGCATGACCTGATGCAAACATGATAAGAAAAGTGGAAAAATTATTCGTAATTTGTCTTTACAAGCTGGGGCTGTTACAATGTATTTGCATATGGTTAAAAATTGATCAAGATAAAAGTTTTAAGGTAAGCACCTGGAAGTATGGATAGAACCTAGAATCGCTGTGAATTGTATAAGGCACTACATTAGGATTGGGAATCTTCAAGAATCTGTTGCTGAGAATAGGGACAACTACATTGAAAAAATGCTTCATGACTTGATGATAGCTGTCATTGCTATGTCCAAACTCTAGTTGCAGATCCTCAAAAGATGAATTATGACTAAGCATGAACATGAAAAATCCCAGCTTCTCCTCAACTTTAATTCTACTGTCGCAGACCAGCTTTTCCCTTCTAAGGTAATTAGCCAATGACCTGAAGACTGCAGGCTCCATTCTGAATGCTGTTCTACAGTTCTTCACATGCACTTCAAGTAGCTCTCGCACCTTTTCCTCCCCTGTTAGCACAGATGTATGACGTTTTTCTTTTTTTCCTCCTCCCCTAGAACCCAACACATGTAGGGCAGGCAAAATGAACATCATCATATCATCATCTTCCTCATCCCTCCTTTTTCTAATGCGATCCCTTATCGTCATAGCCATTGCAAAACTAAAAATAATATATACTATTTTAGTTTGCAAGCTAAACAACCAATGTGTCATGACTATCAGGGCACAGTTGATATAAGAAGTGCAAAAGAAGTGCAATTTAGCTTCTATATATTGGGAACAGAGACAGCAGTTCATTAGTAACCAATGCATCGTCATGGTCATTGCTCTTCCTAGCATAAGATTCACTAGCACATGAATTCTTTACTCCTAACATAAATAACCAGACATTAATAGACGCATAAGCAAAAGCAGATAATCATGACAGTAAGTCCGGATTATCTACCAACAGCACAAGCATCACATAAAAACTTCGCATTCAAGAGTGCCCATGATAACAGAGACAGACTTAGAGGCAAAACAGCAGATCATGGGCGCCTTCCTTAGCGGCGGTGCCTGGGCAAGGGCGGGCGACCAATAAAGAACTTGCAAAATGCAAATTAGGAGTCACCAATATACCGTTTCCTTAGTAAACAAGATGGCTTCTGCATTACTAAACTAGCTACTATGGTGGTACTGATCCTTACTCAAATTAGGAGTCACCAATGTACTGCTTACTAAACAATGAAAACTAAAATGAGGACAGAGCAAAATCACCAAGCAACCACGCAAAGATTAATGACTACCCTAGTTAACAGGCTACAACATACTATACTCGGTGTAACCAGGCCACTCCAATCGATCCTTTGCCCTTTGGAGAGAAACAACAAACAAGAAGCATCTCCATGGATCTAAGCGAGAAAAAGCTAGCCGGCCAAGGAGAAGGAGGAGTGACTGGGGTGAACGGCTAGGTTGCGTCGAGGGCTGCCTCGGGCACTCGAGGATGCGCTCCAGCCTTGGCCGCCACCCTTCAGCGCGGGCCTGCGTCTTGCCGTCGCCGCTGCCATCGTCGGCGCCGGCAAGAACCCTAAACCTAGAGAGGGGAGAGGGGGAGGTGGGAGGAAGAGGAGCTTACCCGCGAGAGGATTCCGTCGTGGGCGAGGGACGCTGGAGATGCAGAGGCGCCGTCCTTGCCGCCGCCGGTGACGCCAAGCTTGTCGCCTGGTCGCGCCGCCGCCGAGTCCTGTGACGCGTCGTTCGCCTTGGGATTTCGTCCACGGGTTGGGAGACGATGATTTGATCCGCGGCGGAATGGACGGGGTTGGGAAGGTTTGGGCCGGGGTTTTGGCCGCGTCGGGTGTAACCGAACGCGCGGTTGCAGTTGGGCCGGGATTCAATCTCCTCCGGGCTGATCCGCGCGGGTGGACGTGGAACGGGCCACGTTCCCGACCGGGTGGGGGCTAACCGAACACAGCCTGAAGGGGAGAGGCTAGGGTTTGCTGGGCTCAGCCTCGATTTGGAGGGGGGATGAGGATGAGGGGAAAGGAGGGGATCGCCTATAGGTCGACCAGGTCGACGATAGCGAGCAGTCGCACACCCCGCTGGCTGTCGTGGGCCTGGCCCATGTACTCGCTTCGCTTGTTTCTTCAGCGCGGACTGTACCCCGCGACTGTTTTGCTGTTTCCGCGTGGTGGTTGCCTGGTTGGCTGACTATCACTTCTGATAGTGTTTTATTTGCACCATGTTTGTTTCTCGTTTTAAAATATATTTCAATTTAAAATAAAGTGTACACGAAATTTATGCGCGTCAACGGATAGGTTCCATTCCTGTACTCGGTTTCGAGTTTCGTCGATTGTAACTTCTCAATTTTGAATCGATATTCAAAATATTTTTAGACAATTTTTATCAAATTCGTCGCACTCTGTCGATCGTTTGAAATATCCTTTGACGAGTAGGTTAATGTCAACGTTTCACATATCTTTCAAGTTGTAACTTTTTGTTTCGACGGTCATATACGAGATAATCTTGTACCGTAGGTTTAAACCTATTTATACTCCACACTATGCACGCCTTCATGTGTAGATACATGCATATTTGAACAAAACATTTTCTCTACATTTTTTGAACGATTTTCAGAAAAGTGAACAAAATAGGTATTTGAACGGAAATTATTTTTGAACGATTTTAAAAGGCGAATAGAAAAGGTCTATGAACGGAAACTATTGTTGAACGATTTTAAAGGCGAACAAAAAAAGTCTGTGAACGGAAATTATTTTTTGAACGATTTTCAAAAAAGTTAACAAAATAGGTATTTGAACGGAAATTATTTTGAACGATTTTAAACGACGAACAGAAAAAGTCTGCGTACGGAAATTATTTGTGAACGATTTTTAAAAAAGTGAACAAAATAGTTATTTGAACGGAAATTATTTTTGAACGAATTTAAAAGGCGAACAGAAAAAGTCTGGGAACGGAAACAATTTTTGAACGATTTTCAAAAAGTGAACAAAAAATAGGTATTTGAACGGAAATTATTTTTGAACAATTTTAAAAGACGAACAAAAAAAGTCTGTGAACGGAAATTATTTTTGAACGATTTCCAAAAAATTGAACAAAAAAATAGATATTTGAACGGAAATTATTTTTCAACGATTTTAAAAGGCGAACAGAAAAAGTCAGTGAACGGAAATTATTTTTGAACGATTTTCAAAAAAGTGAACAAAAAAAAAGGTATTTGAACGGAAACTATTTTTGAACGATTTTAAAAGGCGAACAGAAAAAGTCTGTGAACAGAAATTGTTTTTTAACGATTTTCAAAAAAGTGAACAGAATAGGTATTTTAACGAAAATTATTTTTGAACGAATTTAAAAATAGTGAACAAAAAATGGTCGGTGAACAGAAACTATTCTTGAACGATTTTAAAAGTGAACAAAAAAAGTTTGTGAACGGAAATTAATTTTCAATGATTTAAAAAGTGAACAAAAAATTGGTGAACGGAAACTAATTTTGAACGAATTTTAAAATAGTGAACAAGAAAATGCAAAAAAAAATAAAACAAAAAATGGTGGACATTCGTTCATTTCTTGTCCCCAAAAAATAAATTAAACTTCAAATTGACAACAGAAAATAAAATAGAAAATTAAAGAAAGAAGAAAAACGAAACTGTACTACAAAAGGAAAGTGGGAGAAAATAGAAAGAAAAATAAAAACGAAACAGAAAACAGGAAAAAGTTATAACACGAAAGTTGTGGAAAACGGTGAGTTTCATATACCCATGAAAGGATTTTTCAAACCGTCGACTGAGTGTGACAAATTTAACAGAATTCATCTAAAAAAATTGAAAACTTCGCTTCAAAATTAAGAAGCTACATTCCACGAAACTCGAAACGGATCACGAGAATGAAACCTAATCGTGAACGTACACATATTTCATGTATAAATTATTTTTGAAATGAAATATATTTTTGTGTGAGATGGAGTATGTGTTAGACTGTGTACAGAACGAACCAACACAGCGCGTGCGAAGCGAAGGAAACATTAAAAAACGGAAGAAAAAAATCTAGCGCTAAAACTATGCAGAAGACCTAGCGCACAGTACGCCCAACAACTAAATGGGCCAGGCCCAGGAGAGCGCAGGGGGTGTGCGACGCTGGTTAACGTCGACCTGGTCGATATATAGGATTCGCCGAAAGGAGGGGAGCAGGTGGCGTGGGCGCTCGGCGTGGTCACCCGCTTTGCGTGCTCCTGTACGGAGATGAGGAAGGAAGGATCAGAAGTGGTCGCTGGTTTCAGTGTGTTGTTTTCCTGGGAGTTTTAGGTCCTTTCAAGATAAAGTTTTATTTCGAAAATTGAAGGAAAGGAATAGTTTGAGATATTTGAAAGGTTCCTGCAAGTTAAAAAAACCAGAACACTCACAAGTTTGAAGATTTGGTAAAACAGATAAATATTTGGATTCAAAAATAAAGAGAGGGAGTGAGAGGTTTTAAAATATAAACGTGGTAGCAATTATTAGAAAACCACATATTGAGTGTTGGATGATTTGGGAAAGATCAAGAAGAAAGATAGGATGAGGGATTGGAACAAGAACGAAAGATTGGATTGGAAATTTTAAATTTAAGCTTGTATCATCACAAGTGATGAGATAGAAAGAGGAACCAACAAGAGGTAAAACTAAAAGTGACAAGAGTAAAACCCAAATGCAATTTATGAAAACCAAAAGTGATATGTGATGCATGAGATGCAAGATGACGTCACAACGACGCGGAAAAACAAGCAACGGAGAAATTTACCATATTGGGTTTTTTTCCGGGTCGTTACACGGCCCAATAAGGGTTAAAGGCCTTGTTAAAACTAACAACTAACGCGGACTAACGCTGTTTTCAGCAGGTGTCTAGTTTGTGCAGAAATCCAACTTTCGGAAAAATTCCCGAAAAATATCGCAAAATCCATATTTTACCAGAAGACTGACGGATCCAGAAGCCGAGACGGAGAAGAGCCACGAGGGGCCCACACCTGGCCTAGGCGCGGGCCAGCCTTGGCCGCGCCTAGGGGGCGTGTGGCCGCCTTGGGCACCCCCTCGACCTCTCCTCCGGACTGAATATAAGCCCCAGACCTAAAACCTCTGGGGGTACGTCGTTTTTCCAGAAAGAGTTCCGCTACGCCGCCGCCATCGAAAACCGCAATCCAGTGACCAGAAACTCCGTTCTGGCACCCTGCCGGGACAGGGATTTGGAGGAGATCATCGCTATCATCATCACCGACGTCTCTACATCAACCATCCATGATTCCCCCATCTATGTGTGAGTAATTCTCCCGCTGTAGGCTGAAGGGGATGGTAGGGATTGGATGAGATCGTTCATGTAATAGCTATAAGAGATTGTTGAGGGCATAGTGCCTAGTATCTGGTGGTAGTATTTTAGACATTGTTGCAACTTGTTATGCTTAATGCTTGTCATTTTGGGCCCGAGTGCCATGATCTCAGATCTGAACATGTTATTGATTCATGAGGATAATTATTGTTTCTTGATCATACCTGCAAGTTGTATACACATATTGTTGTTCGGAACCCGAGGCCCCAAAGTGATAGAAATTGGGATAACTGGAGGGGATGGCTATGATGTGAGGATCATGTGTGTTCACGGAGTGTTAATGCTTTGCACCGGTGCTCTATTAAAAGGAGTACCTTAATTACCAGTAGTTTCCCTTGAGTCCCCGCCGCGGCCTGGCGAAGGCCGCCGCCCACCGCGCTCAGCGGCGCCGCCCCCCGTCGTCCCGCGCCGCCGCGCTCCGGCCCTAAACGTGTTTTCCCCGTCCACGCTCTCGCCCCGTACGAGCTCGACCCCGCCCCGTACGAGCTCGCCCCGTCCGCGCCGCCCCGCCATGCTCCTCCGCCTGCCCGCAACACCCTGGTCCGCCGCGGCGCGAAACCACCGATTCCGGCGACCAGCGGCCAATTCCAGCGAGGATGTGCTTCTCTCAGTAGGCTACAGTCCATCTCCAGCGAAAACTAGTCGAAATTTGGAGGGATTTGGTGAACTTGACAGTGGTCTGGCGGGCGGAAGGACGACAATGAAGAGCAACTGCCATGAACTTTCAGCGCGCGCAAAGTTCGGTTTTGCCTTCGGTTCGGCCTTTCGCCCCCCACAACTAGGGGCCGAGTTGGGTTTCTCGGTTCGGACTGAAAAAATCTTTTCGGTTTTGCCTCGTTTTCAGGCTCTGTTCTGCGTCGTTTTTGGAACTGAACCCGTAAACTGGCGGTTATTTTTCAGTTTTGGCCTGTTTTCAGGCTCTGTTAGAGATGCTCTTATGCTCTAAGCGTTGCATGCATGGATTAGCTGGCCAGAGTACGTACGCATGCGGCCGGGGGCATCTCGAATGCCTGGATTAGGCGGCCGGGACGTAGCACGTATGCCCTGGCGGTTTCCAAGCATAGTTGCACTTTTTAGTCCCACATCGGGGACCCGAGGAGGTACACTCCAGGTTAAATACCAGCGCCCTATGGTTGTTGTTAATCACGTGTTTGTTCCTAGATTCATCCAACTGTCAGTTAGCGAACTGTCCTTGCCCGAACTAAATGGGCCGCCCAGCTAAACAAGGCTACACACCCGCGCCTCCTGCACTCAGCTCGGCCGGCCTGCCAGCAGCCCAGCCCAACGCCAAAACCCTAGCGCGCCGCCGCTATAAATTATAGCCGCAAAATCCTGCGCCCTCTTCCTGTAGACACTCCTCAGCCACTCCACGCCGCCGCCACTCTGCGGCATGTAATATCCCAGGATTTTGAGACAACAAACAGAGAGGAAACACATGTGTGCATTGCATTCATGCATAGAAAATCCGGGTAATTTTCGCGCTTTAAAATAAAACTTGTCAAAGTCATTGATGTCTCACTCAAGTTGATGGAATTGAAGTAGATTATCAAGTTGAGTGTGATAAACCTCAATGTGACCTTTGATAAAACCATATTTTGGGAATAGATATTTTGATCTATAGGATAGATTAAATAGAATGGAACTAATATATAACACATCACAGAAGGATTAAATACCAGATCTGTTGAGATCATATCATGGTATTCCTTGCAATAACTCTTTGATACAGATGAAAGTGAAAAACAAATAAGAAGAAATAGTAACCAAATCTTTATCTATACATTTCCTATATCAATCCAATATTCATTCTTACCAAGATTATTCTGGTAATCCTTAAACTCAATTCTTGAACTCATGTCAAGGCAATAAAAAATAAGACTTAACATCACTACTTGATCTATTTTATTCTTTTGTATCTCATCTTATTCATACCAACCTGAGAAGAGAGAGATATGCACATAATCAAGATACATCAAACATTCTTAAGTAAGAATCTTATGTCTTAGTTAATATTCCATATAGATACCATAGGTGAAACCAGTATTAAGTGACTAGAGTAATTACCACAACTTAAGTGTTTCTTATGGAAGCCATTAGACCAGAATCATTCCTATAGAATATCTCCAATAAGTATCTTTGATTAAAAAGAGGGGATAGCAACCTCATAACCAACTGATGTCTGTAGGGAATATGGTACCAAGTGATCATTGACCTTGACTAACCAAGTGGAACCTAAAACCTATATGACCAGAGAAACCTTGTGAGGATATCTTGATCGTTCACACTAGCCATACCTATGCAAGAGAGAACAAGTTAAGTGTTACACCCTAATAATTGAGAAAGCACTTAATCTTGTAGGTGAGACCCATACCTTATTAATATTTGCCCTAAGACTCTAAAAACTCATGATCACCACAATTGGGTGTTGATCATAGCACTTAGAGAATATTCATACAAGTAATAAAGTAAACTTTCTTTAACAAGAGTCCATCCAAACTAGTTGGAAATTGGAATAAATAATAGTAGTAGTAAATTGTAAAGAGATAGTGCCATGATACTAAGAACTAAAAGTGAATAACATAAAAGAAGCTAATAAAGAGAAACTAATGAGAACTAGGTTGATCATATCTAGTACATGAAATTGCCATGCTATAAGAATGTGAATAAGAAAACTCTAACAAGACCTAGTGTGATAAGCAGATATCATCCATCCCTAATAACAATATAAGGTTAGTAATAAGTAATACTAGTTAACCTCAACATCTCTAGTAATCCCAAGTGTAGTACCCTGGTGTATGTTTAACTAAATCATCTGTCCACACCCATATTAATAACTAGAGTGACCACCATAATAACTGTGTAGGATATTAACCTCTGGTAAATCCCATATACCTCAGAAGCCTTGGAACTTAGTATTGTGAAGCCAAATTAAGTATTGCTATAATGACATCTGGTAACATTCCATATGAAGAGAAGGAGAGAAAACCCTCTATATGATAAGTAGTTGTCTTTGGATCATTTGGAAAACCTAAACCATTTCAACTCAAGTCATGTTTAATTTAGCAACTCTAATCAAGCCATCATAATATGTCTTATCTGTTAAGTCAATAGTTTTGATTCAAACAACCATTCTTGAATTATAACTTAAGTCCATGACACAAGTGAATTATCAACATATCAACATGTGATCAAAGTCAAACCTCTAAAATCAATACCTGTATAGTACATAAAATAGAAAGTCCTCTAGCATTAGAAAGAAAGACACCACAAATAAATCACTAGTGATCTAGGAGTAAGTCTAAGTGATTCACTTGATCGCAGAAAATATCAAGAACATAAAACTGTGCTCATTTGGATTGTTTTCCAAAAAAAATGGAAAACTATTAACAAGTTGTAAGTTTAGTAAATAGGTATGTGACCAAAAAGGCCATAAAGTATTTATATGACAATGGGAAATCGTTATAGGATTTATAAAAATATTGTGGTTGTTCCAAAGTGGACATTTATAAATCAACTCTAATATAATGCCAATTTAATAAGACTAATAATGTCTCTTATATAATATTGCAAATACATCTACAAATAATCTCAAGATGATATAGTGGTTCAGATCAACTGCTAGGAAATTTTGTATTTGTCACATTGTTTAAAATATTCAACATCTGAATTGAATTCAAATTGGAAAAACAAAACAGAAAAAGAATAAAAAGAGGGAGTTAGAGCAGCAGACCTGGCTGGCCGAAGGCAGCCCAAGGCCAGCCCACGCGCAGCCCGTGAGTCAGCCCAAGTCCACCGCCGCCTCCCTTGACGCTTACAGGCGGGACCCGCGCCAGAGCCTCATCGTTATCTCCTTCCCCTCGTCGCTGTGCTCGACAGTGCGATGGAGGAAGTCCTCCTCGTCGACGCTGTTGACACCTTGACCCCCTCGCGCTATAAAACGCCGAGAAGAAACGCCGTGTCATCCTCATCCTGTTGAGCCTATCCTCATCTCTTCTCGTCCTCTCTACCTCTCTCAACGGCTCGAGACATCTCGCAGCAACTCACCATGGCGACGTCGATTGAGTACATCCCGGAGACCATGGAGAGGTCCTGGTGATGCGCTTCGACGAGTAGATCATCTGGGAGCAGCGCTGCGTCAAGTGGAGCTCAGAGCTCGGCGTATTTCGCCGTTTCCTTTCGCAGCTCGCCGCCGGTAATGGCGAGGTGGAGCTCGACCCCGACCCAATCCGCATCAACAACCACACTAGAAGAATCACGGTGAGATTCCACGTCCGTAGAGCTACTTATCGCATTTTTTGGTGCACCGTAGCTCGACGTCGGTGTAGCTCACCGTGCACCGCCGCCGTTTGCCGTCGCCGGTGAAGTTCCGGTGACCTTTCGGAGGCGGCACGACCACTGTTAGGTTCGCCTCGTCGTCCTGATTCCAATGGTACCACGTACCCATCCTGGCTCGGCCGGAATCGCCGTCGCTGACGTCGGCGAGCTCACAGAGACCACGGCCACGTCACCTCTTGACTAGTCCACGATTTTGACCTGGTCAAGTCCATGTGGCAGATGACGTGTCCCCTGGCCCACGGGTCAGTGGCAGTAGTTAAGTGTAGAAGCGGTGTGAAAAGAATTCAAACCCGTCTAATTCAAATATGAAAATATCTGCCAACTTTGAAAAAACATAACAAAATAAATATAGCTCCTAAAAATATGTATGACATATCAAAATGTTCAGCAAGAAATAATCTATCCAATAAAAATATAATATCACATTTTTATTTTAACTAAAAATTCATTTATTTAATGAATGCTAATTAAGTAATTTTCTACTATACCAAAAATTTAATAAAATCATTTTGAAATAGTATTTCATTTTGAAATTGTAAACAATATTTTGTAACCTTTAGCAATACACTTAAATATAATTTTATTTTCTTGTATTATCATCAGGATTTCAAATTACTAAAAAGCTAAACCTTAATCAAATATTACTTGTAAATTATTATTTCAAACAATAAAATTTAGGAAAAATCTGAAAACCAAACCAATTATGAAATGAAGAATTATTCTCTAACAATAATTATTGTTCAAATATTATTTACTTAATAATTTGAATAATCATTTAAAATTGCTAATTCATTTTAATTCCCAATTATTATGTGACCTAATTACTTAGTAATTGAGTATTTCCTTACAAGTTTATTCAACAACTAAAATTTCTAAGACCCTTAAGTAACCAAGTTCAACTTAATGAACCATATTAGTAAATCTAGTCCCTCTTATTTCCAGTATTTCTGACTCACTAATCCAAATACAAGTTTAGTCTACATTAAGACTTCTAATAATATAATCTAGTTGTTACTTTCTTGTTATCATTATACCATAATAATCTACCTTAATAGTAAAACAGAAATAAGAACCATTAACATATTCCATTTCTAAAGAAGGACTAGGAACCCTAAATTGCTACTTTTATGTATTCATCGTTAGTCAATTTATTTAGGACAGCTAAGAGTTACCTCAAAACCCTGAAAGCTACTACCTTCCATTTGAAATGCTTATTATTCATATAGTAACATGTTTTTCAAAAGTTACTCTTTTAAAGAAGCATTATAAGCAATCATTAAAGCATCACTTGTTAGACCTAAAATAAGTTCCTACTCTTCACTTGACCATAATCAATCATGTATTACTATTATGTTGCTATACCTTACTGTTTGCCTTATAAGCTTGTTCCAACATAAACCAAAACCTCAATAAGACAATTGTTTGTTAAGCACACTAAAAATGTAATACATCACAATAAAACCACTACAACTCACTAATCCATCTGGGTTAGGGTACGCTTAGAATGTTTGCATATCATATCTTATACATAATAGCATGCTGCCACTTCTTTAAACATTGTCCTTACCGGATGATGATGGATTTTCAGAATTTGGAGTTATATCTTATATTGAAGACTTTGATTGCATAATCTTGCAATCAACCAGGCAAGTTCAATATACATTCCTTTGAGAGTCCTTTATTAAAGGCTTTATAAAAGTGCTCTATCGTATCCTTCTTCAAACTCCAAAGAAAAGTATTTTCTAATTATCAATTCACCTGCATTGTGTGGTGGGCACTGGAACCATGGTATGATTGTTGATGGTGGAGGTTCCAGTGTACATGGTATGAACACCCAGGATTAATAACAAATGTCGTCCAGTGATTCTAGCGCCGTATATAACGCGCAACCATGAGATCTATAATGGCTCTGGGGAAGTCAGCTGGATCTTCTTCCTCTTGCATACTGACGGACTTGATAGAGCCTGCATGTGAGTTCGGTGGTTCCACATGGGTTGGGAGGGCCTTAAGCTCCCCGTCACATTGACGAAGGGCGCTCTATCGTCTATGATGGATTGTATCATGGTCATGGGTCATATTAAGTCGCCGTGTTGCGCAAGACCGAAGACCCGCTGAATACAAAAGGGTGGGTATGCAAGGTCGCGGAGGAGGGCAGTGATTGGCTTGGGTCTTATACTGGGCCCCACACCAAGGAAGTGTGGACGAGCATGCAACTCGGATGTGCAACAAGGATAAGATCTCTCATGGGTAAAGCAGCGCACCTCTGCAGAGTGTAAAAATGTGGCTTGTCACTCCCTGTTCTGGGAAATAACTGCGAACGTGGCAGGAAAGGAACTCCACGAAGTTCTAGTCAACCTGTGAAGACTGACGGACATAAATCTTCAGAATAAAATACACCTTTGAAGAAATGTTTGTGAAAACTGCATTAGCCTATGACTTCCTGGTCTACCGCTGTAGTTAGTGCATCAAACACCCACCAATAGACTTGTTGAGTAACGCTGTTGCTCATACTACACTTCTCACCCCTTCTAGGTTGGAAAGCACCGAAGAAGAATCTTCCGTGGAACTCGAAGATGGGAGGCAATGTCTACTACAAGAGGCAGAACTCATTCAGCTGAGTTAAAGAAGTCAACGGGAGCATCGGACATGGTGGAACCATAGAATAGAAGTATATGGGAAGCAATTCCCTATTCCTAGAACCCCAAGTATTTCTAGTGCTACTAGAGCACCACTTCTAAGCCAAGTAACTCTAGAGGCAGCTCTAGTGTTAAAATTAGTCCAGTAGTTGTTTGTTCTGGATTTCTATTTGGAGTTTACCTCATTGTAATTTAGGAGGCTGTGAAATTCTTCTGTAAGAGTCGGAGTTGTAATTCTATAGACATACCTTGGACCCGCATATGTTTCTGGTGTACCACTCTGAGGGATATAATACGGGCGAAACGGTGTTTCACTTGTGTTTTATCAACGACTTGCATACTACACCATGCAGTGGTATGCTGGGTCACCGCACGGCAAGAGCTGCCGGCTGCGGTGGCTCAACTATCTCCGCCCGGACATCCGCCACGGCGGCTTCACCGACGCTCGGAAGCAAGTAAGTAAGACATCCTCTCCTCCTGCGGCATGACGGCGCTGTATCAGAGCCTTAACTGCCTATAGGAGCCCTTGCAGCGGACGAAGTTGAGTCTAGAACTGATATTTTTGTAGCTATTCAGGAAAATTATGCGTGAGAGTAGGAATTCTTGCATTTTACTTCTTACCCCACCCACCCACCCTCTGGTAAGGAAGTGTAACGGTTTTATTCTATCCTTACCTTGTTTCATCTAGGATATCACGTGTTCTAGGTTCGTAGTACCATAGGTGTTTGTTCAAAGTTTGAAAACGTTGCCTCTAAATCCTTTGGTTTCAAGATCAATGAAAGTTGTTGAAATCTTTCTATCGCTTGTTAGCATGATCGTCCTAACTTGTTATATTTTGTTTCGGTGCTAATCTCAAGTTTCTTCTCCTTTTGGAGTTCTTTTGTTCATCTATCTTTTCAATTGGCATAACTTGGACAGTGTTAGCACATACCATGTTTTGTTAACTTCTGCATAGCAATTTATACCACTATCTTGTGAGATTTGCGAAGTATTAATAACGCTATCATTCTAATCTTCACATGTTATGGATAACTCTTGTGTACTTGATTTCTCTTGTACCTTGATGATACCTATCTCATGATCATGTTAATCAGTTGCAATTCTGAAGTTTAGTACACTCATGTTGGAATTTTCATATCCTTCTGTGTACTAATCCAATTCTTTTTCACCAACAGGATGGTGCGCCCACCACCACCTCCTCCTCCTCCTGAGCTGGGGCAGGCATTACTCCAGATGATGCAGATGATGGGACAGATGCAACAACAGCAGCATAATGCAGAACAACTCAACCGTCAGGGCAATGGGAGAGTGATGATTCGGGATTTCTTGCAACTAAATCCCCATACCTTTGACGCTACTCGTGAGCCGTTAGATGCAGATAATTGGGTACGTGATGTGAATCACATGCTCAACACGGCTAGAGTGGCTCCTAAGGACAAAGTGAGGTTTGCAACGCACCTGCTCAGGGGAAGTACAACTACTTGGTGGGATCATTATCAGGAGATGAGACCCGATGGTGCAGATATCAGTTGGGATCAGTTTGTGGAGGCTTTTCGCAGCCATCACATCTCAGAGGGCATTATGGACCGCATGAAAGAAAAGTTCTGCCAGCTGGTGCAGGGAAACACTGATGTGGTCACCTATAGCACAAAGTTCACTGATCTTGTTCGCTATGGTGGCGATGAGGCATCAACATAAGAAAGGAAAATGAAGCGTTTTCGCAATGGCCTCACGCCCTCCATCAGATATGCTCTTACTCATGTTACAGCCAGGACCTTAGATGAGCTGGTGAACATTGCGGTGAAGGAAGAAACAGGAAAGCTTAAGTGTAACGGCCCGGAAAATCCCCTTATTAGTTTGGTCTGTTGTTTTTCCTGTGAATCATCATTTTTGCATGTGTCTGTTTTTGACTAAAACTAATTTCGCAAACCTTATTTTGTTTTGCTAAATATCCCGGTGAATTATAAAGCCATCCCTCTTTTTCTTATTTTCGAATTAAACCCTAAATAATATTTTCCGGTCCGTTCCATAAAATGTTTTCAAATACTTTATAAAATGTTGCAAATCCTTTTTTCAAAGTTATCTTCCATGTATCTTTGGTTGTGCATCATAAAGCATCATAAGCATCATGACATGTCACCTTGGTTTTACAAATTGCATTTTGGGTTTCAAAGTTTGCAACTCTTTTGTTCTTGTTGAGTTCTTCGTTCCTCTCTCTAATCTTCTATCTCTCTCTATCACAATTGTGATGTTACAATTCAAACCGAAATCCTAAAACTTTCTATCCTAACTTGGACCTGAATCCATCCCTAGCCTATCTATCTAGTTCGGCCCAGCTGGAGACTTCCACTCCTGTAGATGATGGCCAGAGAGCGCCTCTCCCTTCCTTTTGACAGAAATAACCTTTTTACTAAAGAAATTCACAAAATAACCTTCTGATGAAACTATTTCATTTTCACTAACCCTTTTGTGTGACGCTTTTGTCTTAGGCGTCACACTATACTGCGTCACACTATACTGTGTGACGCCTATGGCAAAGGCGTCACACTGTGTGGCGCCTCAAACTTAGGCGTCACATAACCGAGGTTGATAGCTAATCAGTCTGGTCCTTCGCCACGAAAACACATAGTCAGAATGTGTGACGCCTATGACAAAGGCGTCACACAAAAGGGTTAGCGAAAATGAAATAGTTTCGCCCGAAGGTCATTTTGTGAATTTCTGTAGCAAAAAGGTTATTTCTGTCAAATTTACCCCCTTCTCCATGTCGCTGTCCTCTTCTGTAGAAAGGAGCACGAGCAGAGCATGCTCCCGTCCTCCCACATGCTCTCCACTTTCCCCTTCCCCTCCAAATCAAATCGAAGAGGAAACCCTAGCATCTCCCCTACACCGCCGCCGCCTCGTTCCTCTTTTTTCCCCTGCTCCACGACATGTACCAGAGAAGGACACCGAGGGAGTTCAGATAATTCATAGTACGACGGCATCGAGAAATTCTTCACCGGCAAATCCTCGTCCTTGCCGTCGCTGTGCACCTCACCACGCCGAGCAAGCGGCGGGGATGCAACTACCATCTCGACCTAGACCTCCTCGCTGAAGCCCCGGCGCCAAAGACGCTCGGAGACGACGCCACGGACCTCGCAGTCGTCGCCCTCTTCTTCGACACCGAAGGTCACACAAGCTGTTTTCCTCTTCCTCTCCGGTTCAACACCGAGCCAATCCTCGCCATCTGACCTCTCGGTGAGCGCCGCCTCTTCCTATGCATCTTTTCCCCATCACGCTCTGCTATTTGTTCACTGTTGCTCATGTTGCTGCACATCACGTCGCACCTGCGTGCGAGCACCACGTCTACTGCATCATTCTCGCACGGCACAGGTCACCGCACGTACACAGCTACCTTCTCACGGCATGAAGCGATCCAGAATTCTGAAATTTGTACTGCTATGTGTATGCTTCCTTTCTATCCAGCGACTAGTGCCTATCAAAACTGAAACCAAAGTCTAGTCCCAGAATCAGTTCCTGTGTTCTGCGTTTAAATCCACATGTTTTATTCTTCTAGTTGGGTTCAGTTCAGTTAATGTCTTTGTAATGTTAAATCTTTTGCGCCTGTATTTGATCGACAGCACAGACTTGTGCCATCTTCAGTTGATGTTCTGTTTTCCATCGTTGGGCACACACAGCACACACACCCGTTTCACCTCGCACAACAGTCCCAGCAGCTAGCCTGCTCGTCTTAGATAGTCAGGGGAATCGATTCAGCAGCTTGCCTGCTTGTTTCAGCTGCTAGACGTGCGATTCAGCTGCCTGGTTGCTAGTCTAACTAGCTAGATGATCTCTGTTTTGCACTCTATCATAGTCAGAAACCGGAGGTTCTGTCCCTCGTCGTCATCCTCCAAATCTGCTCTCTAGTAAATAATTCATCTCCTTTTAACTACTGTTTTGGGTTCAGTAAAACCTGTCAACAGTTTAGTCTTCAAGTGTCTTATTTTTCAGTAGCACCACATGTTAAAATATGATATGTTCTCTGTACGTTTTCAAGACAATCGAACCAGCCAACTGGGTAGTGTCTTGTGCATCGATCTGGGAGACCGTAGACCAATTCCCGGGTGTTACTCGCATCTCTCTTTTTGCCTCGTATCTGTTCAGTTCCAGAACATGCCCAGTTAAGTTTCAGAATTCTGGTATGGTATCCATGTTTTTGCTGTTCAAATTCAATACATGCTCAAAACTAATCACTAGCAGTACAAGTTTCTATGGCTGGTGCCTTGCACGCCTACTTGGGAGACCCAAGATCGACCCCTCTAATCTTCTTCTTTAAATAAAACTCTTCTTCTTATTTTGGTTTTGTATTTTCGGAATAGCAAAATGTGCCTTTACATTACAACTTGGAAATGCCATAACTCCACTTCTACAACTTTAAATGCAACAATTTTTGTATCAACTTGGACTAGAAAAATATGAGGAATCCAAATATAAAATTGTCATGCATCATAGAGCATTTATATGTCTCAGCCAATGGATTTCACTAACCAAAACAAAATGTATGTGAGGGCAATGCTTATTTCTCGCTATTTAAATTGCCCCATTCAAACTTGCCAAGTCTGCACCCTTAGGCATTTCACATGTCATGCATCATGTTGCGCATTTTACTTCAATGTATTGATTTGCGCACTTTATTTTTCCTTGTATGTGTATTTGCTTCTTCGCGATAGACGCCTTGAAGCTGGAGAGGAAGACGGACAACGTCAAGAACGAGTGGAACCATGGCCGATAGGGTCATCACGGCAAATGCTGATGTAGAAGCTCTGGAGAATGACAATACTCTGGTCTTGCTTATAAGTCTGGTTTCTTTGGGCAATTTGGAGACAGCGCCTGCAATGTATCAGCGCTTGCACACAGTGGTCAGAGCCAGGGGGTGGACTTATCTACTGCTACCAGTCCTTGAAGGTTACTCTTGGGTGGATAGAGCTGTCGTAGGTCTACGCACTGCTCTCCAAGGTCTAGAGGCGAATCAGAATGTGGCCCTACATGGTGCTGGTAGCGTGCTAAACACCTTCATCGACATGAAGGAGACAGCGGCTCAGCTAGATGGTGCTAGGCGCAGATTCAAATTCAGGAAAGGAGCGCTCACAGACCGACTTTTCAATGTCTCCAAAATTATAGGTGGTCACTGTGAGGAGGTTTTGCTGGGTAACCGCACAGTTGAGGCATTCCGGGCAAATATCCCCGAGCTCCTCCAGAGGATCACCATCCTGCGTAATGTGGGAATGCGATTTTGACGGAAGATCATTATCTTTTGTCATAAATTATTTTTTCTGTTGGCGACCCCGGTTCATTTCTCTGATTCTGATGAGTAGACTATCAGCTGTTTCTTGCCAGCTCGTGACTGTTGTGATGAGTATTTCTTAGGGGCGTGGCAAACAGCTTAGAACTGTAGGGGTAGCTCTCAAATGTTGCCATGTATTTCTTGGACCCTTTATGTTTGGATGATATTATGGATTTTAAATAATATATGTATCTTGGGTACTGTTTTCTCATTCTGTGCTAGGGTACAACTTGCAATTACTTTCAGTTAGGATGGTTCGGTGGACATGTATGAACAATGATTATCCTTGTGCAAAATCAGTTTGTTTTAAAGTATCACTCTTCACAAGTCAAAACTAACAAATTGAACTTACAAGTCCCACTACTATACCAAAACTTCCAAACAACTGTTGCTGAACTGTCCAACTATCCCAAGTTCAAATATCTGAATGGTGACAATCAATTCAAGTAGCACTGTTGTCTCTGGTCTTCCTTTTGTGTATTGCTGAAAGCATTTGCCTTTTTACCTGATTATTGTGTCTTCTTGGTACTACCACTGTGTGTCTTCAAAATGCTACATACACACTATATTCGGTTGCTTGATGGATATTTTCTTGGAACTTTCTTTGTGCATTGTATTTTCTCGACCGTGAGTCCTGTGTGCCTAGGGTTTCTGTTAGATGTTGTAATGTGCGCTACTGATTATAATTTTAATTCAGTTCGACAGTATTCATCTAAAAAAAATAGTTTGGCTGTAGGACGCCGGCTCTCATACTGCAGGCACTCATGAAGAAATCTGAACATGTGTGGGTCAAAATAAATGATGGTCAAAATAAAGTTTGGCAGTAGGACGTCGGCTCTCATACTGCAGGCACTATCTGTTGCTTCTAATGAATCTAGGCGAGTCTGGTTCTGAACTTTTTACTGAAACTACTACGTGTCTGGTTCGGTCTCCCCGTTTTTGTTTACAGATAGTGTATTTCTTCTTCCTCTTGCAAATGTTTGATATTTTGAATTGTTGATAGTGTTATGTTTCAGAAGTCTGTGCAAATTGGCAGTTCGCTGTATAAAATAGTAGAAGTTGCTACTTCACTCGTCAACCCAGAAATTTTAGGATCTTTTTAGATATCGATCAATAGTAGATCAAAATAGAACACATTTGAATAACTACTATACGTTATATGAATAATTACTACCCGTTTACGAGTAATTATTACTTTATGTGTGTACTATTGTGTTATATCAATTTGGTAATTGCTTAAGATTAATAAAATAGGTATCCAAGTTGACATATAATATTTAGATTTGTATGTTCCGTTGATTTGGGGCAAATTTTGGGTCGTGCCAATGTTGTTTCGTCTGAAAGCTTGGACAATGAGCAGTACATTTAACGCTAAAAGGAGAATAAATTTTAATTTGTGAGTGTTTTAAATAACAAGGAAGAACATGTAAAAAAATTCAATCAACCCGTAGCAACGCACGGGCACTTTTGCTAGTCCAACCTAAGTTAAAATTCTCCCCAATACACTCCAATACACTTGACAAGTGTGCTAAACGAACAAGGCGTTAAGTGGCTAGATGCATTTATCTTTTGCCAAATCAACAACAACTTTCGTGGGACGGAGGTAGTAGCTGTTTTCCGTTGGTAAACGGCCAATTTTTTTCTTCCCTTGAATCTGCTGAGATATGCACGCATCTTGACGCCCCGTTGCCTGCTTTTGGGATGTCTTTATTTGACTTTTCTATGTGCAGAACAGTTGTGCTTCATGTCGTCTTCCTCGGTCTCGGGGGGAAGCGGTGAGCTCCTGTGGGAGGACAGAGAGGTAGGATATTGAGAGGGAGGGGCATGACAAAGAGGTCGGCCAGGATCCCCATCGGACACGCCCTGACAGACTGATGGTCCGTAGGGGCGGAAGAGATTGTCACCCGGTGAGACGGGTATGCTGCTTTCTCCCTGTTCCCCTTTGTTCGTCGGCGCGAGCTATTTTTTGTTCGAGTTGGGCGTGAGCTGTTGTTTCGTCCTAATCCCCTTCCTCCTTTCTCTGAGATCTGACCAGAGGCATGGCCGTTGATACATGTTGTCCCACTGATTGCATGGTGGTGTTGGAGATAGGAGGGGCAAGCAGACGGGATTGAGAGTCGCTGAGGCCGGGCACACGCTCGCGGGCTATCATGGAATAATGGCGCCAGCATCCATGGGGCGTGCACGCATGTCTATGCCAAAGCTCAGCCGCGCGTCACTGATGCCTAGGAGCCAAGGGCCAAAGAGGTAGCTGCCGGCGATATAATGCCAGTCGTCATGGATAGTGCGGCACCGTTCCGAGCAATAGCACGATACCATTTTTCTGCAACCAAAATATGCAGCATCAAAAATCAATTCATAAGGTGCGCCCTCTTGTTGTGCTCTGTTTCTCTGGCTTAGCTGTGTTATTGTTCTTTGATTTCCATGGATAGGACACCGGCGATCAGAGAATTTTCCAATAGATCTTTTAGAGAAAAGGGGGCCCTTGGTTCCATTGAGATGCAACCAAAATAGGCCCCGTACATCATTCAATTACAATTTTGAAGCTGAACCATCGAGTACAAGCTAACACGAGACAGAACAACTCAAAATCAAATCTAGATGAGGCGAGCGCCCTTGCATCTTCATGAAGTTTGCACAGTTTATCTCTAGACAATCCGCAACAACTCGTCAGCCATCTTCTGACGTTTGCCACCAATTTGTTCCAAATTATATCAATGGTTGTCGTCTAGCTTCTTCTCGGAAAGCATAATCCAGCTTCTTCCCTGAAAGTGGAATTCATTTCTCAACAATCAAATATACCAAAGCACAGCTAATCCGAAAAGCCTACAGAAGGTATGAAGGCATTGACTGGAACAAAAAAAAGGAAAGCACACAATTTGGATGACAACTTGAATAGAAGAACATATAGCAAGGAAATAAGTAGCGATGCCCATTTAATTTCTTAATTTATATTCCCCTATAAGAGAGCAAGATTTGACATCCTAGTCGTTATGTATTCCCTCCAGGTCAATCTGAATTTCTGAACACAAAGCAAAATTGACTTTAATTAGATTATAAATTACAAATATAAGACAAGCCTACTTAAATTATGATGTAAGGTGCTAAGTAAGATTTCAATTTCAGTAAATGTGTGTTACTGTCGACATGCCACACAACAACTTTCACTACAGATACACAAACAAACATTGGTAAAAGAATAGTCAGACATATACAGTAAGCATCAAATTTATATGAAAGTAGCATCAGCAGAGCCTATATAGAGAACATACATGATTCATGAAGTTCCTTACCAAACTTATAAGAACACTTTCGTGTGCTGAACTCATATTCAGTAGACACGATCTTTTTGAAACATGTCCCTGGAGTTCTTTGACAACTGGTTTGTGAGGATACTCTCCATTCATGTCCTGCCATGGGATGCAAATCATTAAAAATATCAAACCTTTGACAACTCAGCCAGTAGAAAGTTAAATGCATTCAGTAACTATAAAACTTTACACCATAAAAACTGTAGCTGGGTAATTCACCCGGTGGATATTATGGATCGGAGGGAGTACATTTTTACAGTACTGCTACACCTGCAACAATATTTGTGCAACTGTGCCACCCCAGAAAACATTACATTTATCTTATGCATCTTGCCTAGTAAAAATGATGGGTCTGGCTCGTTTCCGAAAACAGAGGTATGTGAGCAACATGACGGAGAAAACAGAGTATACTCTATCTGAATATAGCCATAAGAAATCTACAAGTCCCCCCACACAATAAACTGGGTAACAAATTGAACCACTATAGTTGCTGAAAACATTGTGTCGCGAACCAAACAATACCGTGACAAACACCTCAATATACAGCAATTGAAAAGAAAGAGGAGTTCAAAATCCAAAGCTAAAATACCAATAATCTGAAAAGATGAAACCATGTTTTATTTATCACATAAGCTTAGTAATACAACATAGAAAAAAACTGAACATTTACTTATGAAGCATCAGCACCGATTTAGATTGATAATGAAAATCCATGCAAATTCTCATGAACAAAAATATATTTTTTGTGTATCAACTTTTATTGTACCCAAGGCAGCAAATCTTACAAGGAAAATCATCAAATGTCTGCATTCAACGCCCCAGGCCTACACACACCTTGATCCATGCTTCTTTATGTATATAAGCATTTGGTGATTTTACAACGCAGGATCAGAGCAAAAGCTATTCCTTCATACGATGGAATACCAAATTAAGGGTACACTAATTTGCATTGAATCTTAGACATTGATCTATAGGGGTTTACCCCTTTCTCATAAGTAGAGACCAAAACTGAAGAGAAAAACATATATGTAACCACTAACTAAATGCAGCAACACATTTACTTACTACGTCAGTTTGTCGTTTATTTTGATGCTGACTTGCAGGCCACAATTATTGGAGCAGACATTTAATCACAAAACCTAATCATTTCACGTGAGATCTTCTCCATGTAACCTGAAGAGAGGGAGAGAATATAAACTGCGATGCATATGTTGGTTCAGATCAATACTGCAGCAGTTTCCAGTAGAGAACCTGAAACAAAACAAAGTGAAGCCTACTAAATATCCCAGAAAGATATACATCTATTAAAAAATCGCTATAGCCAAGAATAAAGAACGACACCATGAACAACAGAATTAAACCATAAAGATGTACAGCAATAAAAAAATCGCTCTGTACCTCATTAGATCACTCAGACTGCATTTGATTTCCTGCTCTATGCTCTTTCTAGAGCGACCAATTAGCCTCTTCAATGAAAAGGTCATAGTCAAACGCTGGTGCACATCATATTTGGTTGCAATATTTCACGATAAAAAGATTGTAGGTATACGTAAATAATGCTCCCAGTTCACAGGGTAACAATCTAGCCAAATAACACCTAATGGAACTGAAAAGAGAAAGCAAGAACTGCATTTGAGAAAGAAATCACAATCACAATTTATTTCACATAAGACCCCAAAAAACAACATCAATGTCATAAAGCATTTCAAGAATAGCATGTAAGAGGATATTCCCCTGAGTGAAATTACAGAAGTTGACAGCAGCAAATTAGAATAATGATATCAACAAATTAGTGAAGGTCCATCTTTTACCTCTCAAACATGGAGGATACCCTTCCCTTCTTTTTGGCCAGCATGTGCATTTTCTGCATCCACAACAACCGCATCACACAACTTAAAACCCAACCAATGGATCAAAATTGAATGAATCTGAGAAGAAGCAAAGCATCATTGCCAATAAATAAAAAACTAGAGAAGCATAAGGCAGTAATAGCTTCAATGTAATCATATAGGAATATCCTTTTGTATCAATCCTGGACACAATGGATCTTATATATACAGTTTATTAAGAAAACACAATTAACGACACAACTGAAAAGTCATTGCAGCACATGTGTGTGTTGACTAAATATTGATTTGGTTATTATGGTAATGGGTCCTAGAAAAGTGTGCCTTTGTGCACATGGTGTAGCAGGGTAGTAGCAGTCAACATGGCATCCGAGCCTAGCTGAGTATAAACAAAATATAAAGAATATTGTCCTAGAAATATGTAAGCTCTGTTCGTCTCAGGATTTTAGTCAACCATATAAACAAAATATAAAGAATATTGTGTAGTTTTTAACAGAAGGAAGCACAAAACTGGAAGATAAAACCAAAAGAAACTAAAAGCAAGCATAATATATTAATCAAGTACACGACATCCTAAGAAAACATGAGGTGCTTCATAGGGCCAAACTAATAGCCATTATCTCTCAAATGAGCTCACTGGCATGAGGGGGAAGAGGATAATCGACCTTTAAATGAACATAATGGTTGCAATGATGAGAGTTTGGATGAGAAGAAGGTACCTGCAATGTAAATCCACATTGAGCAGATTACCAATGGAGTGTACGATTTGGGAAACAACAGAACGCAATGAAGCAAAAGCAGTTTACCTTTTAAGAAAAGTAAAGGAAAATCCACAAATGGTGCTATCTGCCCATAAGAGAATTTCACATGCACGGGTGGTCCTCCAACATTTTTTGGGTCTAAAATCACCTAGTTCCAGCGGGTTTGCAGGACCGATGGTGTCATCTTGAGGTGAATTGGTAACCTGGAGCTACAAGTAGGAATGGATGTCATAGATAATTTTAATAGTAATAGATGGCAGAGAAGAAAACATGAAGTTTGCTTGCATCTAGCATTTCTCACAGAAGGAACTACCAGATAGGATTATAGCCTGGTAAATTACATTGGTATTTTGAAATTTGATAATACGAAATTAACTTTTGAATACCCAAATTTCTTCCATTCGTTCTTTATTATTCTCTGAATAATTGAACATTTGGGTACAGATCATAAAACAGAAAATTAGAATGTGGAATGTAACACATGTAAGGAATTTGTGCCAGGACTATTTCTTTTGTTCACCAACAGGAAAAACGACCACAACTAAGTCTAAATAAATGGCAGCAACTCTGAAGGCGCAAATTGTCACTTGCTTGACTTCATAATCATGTTCATGAACAGATAAATAATATGATTTCTTTCCTTCCTTGCCAGTTAGACCCAGGGAATTAATCATGTTCATTATCCTCTGGCATAATCATCCATCTAGAGTTCCTCTTTTGAAAAGGGACAACCGTATCCTAAAATAGAATCGCAAAAATTTAGCTATAGCTATAATGCTCCATCTAACATGCACACTTTGTATTAGAAGCACCTCAAGGAACATCCGAAATGGGATAGTATGCTCTGCTTAATCTACACTTGACATCCGGCCAGAGAAAAAAAATATTATTAACAATAAACTTTACCAATCAACCATAACACAATTTAAGCACGTTTTGGCAGGGAGCCACCAAATGATGGATCTCCTTTGATCATACAGAAGTGAGAATTAAGTTCATAACTAAGACTCCAGCGATACAAGAGATGGCATTTGTCGCCGCAAACTCAGCCACCACCATCTTACTCTGCCTCAGCCTCACCACTCTTCTTATTTCCCTTCCTTGAGTACCACAAGTTTCTCGGGTCCATCTAAGAGTACACAAAAGAGATCATTAATAGAAATACAAATGGCCAAGATAAAACCTGTCAAATAGGCAAAGAAAAGGGGGAATTAATAGAAATACAAATGCTCACCTTAGACTTCAATCCCTCAAAACTGCATCCCCACATGGAGTAGATTGTCGATCAGAACGAGGTGCTCGGGGATACGTGCCTGGAACTCCGCTATGGTCATGCTACCCAACAGAGAGTGGTCTGACTGACCTTTTAAGAGTTTGCCCAGATTTTTAACTTGGCCTGCCAGCACCCCAACCCTAAATCTGATCTCGGTGTTAGCACGTTCTAGCTGAACCGCAAGTTGCTTAATCTGAACAAACATGCGGAGCACGCTCTTAGGCCCCGTAAGGCGGCATGTGGATTCATGGCGGGCTGTAGGTTTTCGAGATCGTCGCGGAGGCCTTGGAGAGCAAGAGCCAACCAGCTAAGTCCTTCCAGAACGGTTAGCTGCTCGCATACCCACAGCCTTGCTCTCACTAGGGGTGCAAGTGCTGGTACATGTCGGGCGCCGACGCCAGTTCCCCCAACGTCACCAGTTGTATGACCAGATTCAGACCTTGGAGGTTCTGCAGGGCTAAGAGCTCGGCATTGGTGTTGATGATCTCGCTTGCCATCTGGGATGGCTCGCAGATCGGCAGCTCCTGGGTCACAGATCGGGGCGGCGGAGTGGCGGCTTGATGCTGTGGTGGTTGAGGACATGCACGACGTCGAGATGGTGGTGCTACTCCGACGTCGGCCTGGCTTCAAGGTGGAGGCGCGACGTGGTGCCGCAGGTTCCACGCGCGGTGCAGAGGAGGCCGAGGACGCAAGTGTGGTCGACGTAGCGGTCGCGGCGTCGTCGTGGCGAGGAGGCGCTGGGGGTGCTCACGGTCGTCGTGCACGGCGTCGCGGACGGCGTCGAGGGCGTGAGGTGGCCGGCTCGTCGTGTTCGGGGAAGTGAACGCGGACGCCGTGGTCACCTGTGATGGCGAGGCGGAGACGTGCGGCGTCGCGACTCCAGCGGTCGAGGTGAAGGCACCGAAGTAGCACGAGCTGGAGGTGAGGCCGAGGGCGGAGGCGGAGCGGCCGACGTTGAGGGGCGCCGGAGAAGCAGAGTGGCGGCGGCGCTACAGGAAGCCGAGCGGGGCGCCGGATTCTGCGGCTATTTATTTATGTGCTAGGGCTTAGACGATGGAGGTCTCGGCGTTGGGCCGGTTGCATAGTTGGACCAGGCAGGGCGCTGTGCTGGGCCGCTGGGGCGAGGGACAGTCTGGGCTGCGGCTCCTCTAATCATAAATAGTAAATGAAGGTTGGGAGAGATTCAATGGAACTTGATATGAATTCGAAAAGAGGTTAATAAGCTCCATTTATTGCGGGTTTAGTCGGGTTTGGCTGCGGCTAGCTAGGTGGGGCTATGGTTGGCTCAAGCATGGCTACGGGCAGCTACAAGGTGAATCCTGGCGTGGCTCTGTTGCTTGCCGATGAAGGACGTAGAGAGGTCGCGGTCTCCGTGAGGCAGATAGATCAAAAGTAGTAAGGGCAGTGAAGGGGGTTGATTGTTAAGAGAAGAAGATAAAGATCTTTACGTCCATGAGTTCTGACTTGGAGGATTTGAGTGAGATGCGAGAGAAGATTCATGGGATGAATTCGGCAATGGCCAGAAAAAATTGGGCAAGATCTCTGACATCTCAACTTGGCAAACTTACATGAGGACGTGCACGACGTCGAGATGGTGGTGCTACTCCAACGTCGGCCTGGCTTCAAGGTGGAGGCGCAACGTGGTGCCGCAGGTTCCACGCGCGGTGCAAAGGAGGCCGAGGACGCAAGTGTGGTCGGCGTAGCGGTCGCGGCGTCGTCGTGGCGAGGAGGCGCTGGGGTGCTCACGGTCGTCGTGCACGGCGTCGCGGACGGCGTCGAGGGCGTGAGATGGCCGGCTCGGCGTGTTCGGGGAAGTGAACGCGGACGCCGTGGTCAGCTGTGACGGCGAGGCGGCGCTACAGGAAGCCGAGAGGGGCGCCGATTCTGCGGCTATTTATTTATGCGCTAGGGCTTCGACGATGGAGGTCTCGGCGTTGGGCTGGTTGCATAGTTGGACCAGGCAGGGCGCTGTGCTGGGCCGCTGGGGCGAGGGACAGTCTGGGCTGCGGCTCCTCTAATCATAAATAATAAATGAAGGTTGGGAGAGATTCAATGGAACTTGATATGAATTCGAAAAGAGGTTAATAAGCTCCATTTATTGCGGGTTTAGTCGGGTTTGGCTGCGGCTAGCTACGTGGGGCTATGGTTGGCTCGAGCATGGCTACGGGCAGCTACAAGGTGAATCTTGGCGTGGCTCTGTTGCTTGCCGATGAAGGAGGTAGAGAGGTCGTGGTCTCCGTGAGGCAGATAGATCAAAAGTAGTAAGGGCAGTGAAGGGGGTTGATTGTTAAGAGAAGAAGATAAAGATCTTTACGTCCATGAGTTCTGACTTGGAGGATTTGAGTGAGATGCGAGAGAAGATTCATGGGATGAATTCGGCAATGGCCAGAAAAAATTGGGCAAGATCTCTGACATCTCAACTTGGCAAACTTACATGAGGACGTGCACGACGTCGAGATGGTGGTGCTACTCCGACGTCGGCCTGGCTTCAAGGTGGAGGCGCAACGTGGTGCCGCAGGTTCCACGCGCGGTGCAAAGGAGGCCGAGGACGCAAGTGTGGTCGGCGTAGCGGTCGCGGCGTCGTCGTGGCGAGGAGGCGCTGGGGTGCTCACGGTCGTCGTGCACGGCGTCGCGGACGGCGTCGAGGGCGTGAGATGGCCGGCTCGGCGTGTTCGGGGAAGTGAATGCGGACGCCGTGGTCAGCTGTGACGGCGAGGCGGCGCTACAGGTAGCCGAGAGGGGCGCCGATTCTGCGGCTATTTATTTATGCGCTAGGGCTTCGACGATGGAGGTTTCGGCGTTGGGCTGGTTTCATAGTTGGACCAGGCAGGGCGCTGTGCTGGGCCGCTGGGGCGAGGGACAGTCTGGGCTGCGGTCCTCTAATCATAAATAATAAATGAAGGTTGGGAGAGATTCAATGGAACTTGATATGAATTCGAAAAGAGGTTAATAAGCTCCATTTATTGCGGGTTTAGTGGGTTTGGCTGCGGCTAGCTACGTGGGGCTATGGTTGGCTCGAGCATGGCTACGGGCAGCTACAAGGTGAATCTTGGCGTGGCTCTGTTGCTTGCCGATGAAGGACGTAGAGAGGTCGCGGTCTCCGTGAGGCAGATAGATCAAAAGTAGTAAGGGCAGTGAAGGGGGTTGATTGTTAAGAGTAGAAGATAAAGATCTTTACGTCCATGAGTTCTGACTTGGAGGATTTGAGTGAGATGCGAGAGAAGATTCATGGGATGAATTCGGCAATGGCCAGAAAAAATTGGGCAAGATCTCTGACATCTCAACTTGGCAAACTTACATGAGGACGTGCACGACGTCGAGATGGTGGTGCTACTCCGACGTCGGCCTGGCTTCAAGGTGGAGGCGCAACGTGGTGCCGCAGGTTCCACGCGCGGTGCAAAGGAGGCCGAGGACGCAAGTGTGGTCGGCGTAGCGGTCGCGGCGTCGTCGTGGCGAGGAGGCGCTGGGGTGCTCACGGTCGTCGTGCACGGCGTCGCGGACGGCGACGAGGGCGTGAGATGGCCGGCTCGGCGTGTTCGGGGAAGTGAACGCGGACGCCGTGGTCAGCTGTGACGGCGAGGCGGCGCTACAGGAAGCCGAGAGGGGCGCCGATTCTGCGGCTATTTATTTATGCGCTAGGGCTTCGACGATGGAGGTCTCGACGTTGGGCTGGTTGCATAGTTGGACCAGGCAGGGCGCTGTGCTGGGCCGCTGGGGCGAGGGACAGTCTGGGCTGCGGCTCCTCTAATCATAAATAATAAATGAAGGTTGGGAGAGATTCAAGGGAACTTGATATGAATTCGAAAAGAGGTTAATAAGCTCCATTTATTGCGGGTTTAGTCGGGTTTGGCTGCGGCTAGCTAGGTGGGGCTATGGTTGGCTCGAGCATGGCTACGGGCTGCTACAAGGTGAATCTTGGCGTGGCTCTGATGCTTGCCGATGAAGGACGTAGAGAGGTCGCGGTCTCCGTGAGGCAGATAGATCAAAAGTAGTAAGGGCAGTGAAGGGGGTTGATTGTTAAGAGAAGAAGATAAAGATCTTTACGTCCATGAGTTCTGACTTGGAGGATTTGAGTGAGATGCGAGAGAAGATTCATGGGATGAATTCGGCAATGGCCAGAAAAAATTGGGCAAGATCTCTGACATCTCAACTTGGCAAACTTACATGAGGACGTGCATGACGTCGAGATGGTGGTGCTACTCCGACGTCGGCCTGGCTTCAAGGTGGAGGTGCAACGTGGTGCCGCAGGTTCCACGCGCGGTGCAAAGGAGGCCGAGGACGCAAGTGTGGTCGGCGTAGCGGTCGCGTCGTCGTCGTGGCGAGGAGGCGCTGGGTGCTCACGGTCGTCGTGCACGGCGTCGAGGGCGTGAGGTGGCCGGCTCGGCGTGTTCGGGGAAGTGAACGCGGACGCCGTGGTCAGCTGTGACGGCGAGGCGGCGCTACAGGAAGCCGAGAGGGGTGCCGATTCTGCGGCTATTTATTTATGCGCTAGGGCTTCGACGATGGAGGTCTCGGCGTTGGGCTGGTTGCATAGTTGGACCAGGCAGGGCGCTGTGCTGGGCCGCTGGGGCGAGAGACAGTCTGGGCTGCGGCTCCTCTAATCATAAATAATAAATGAAGGTTGGGAGAGATTCAATGGAATTTGATATGAATTCGAAAAGAGGTTAATAAGCTCCATTTATTGCGGGTTTAGTTGGGTTTGGCTGCGGCTAGCTAGGTGGGGCTATGGTTGGCTCGAGCATGGCTACGGGCAGCTACAAGGTGAATCTTGGCGTGGCTCTGATGCTTGCCGATGAAGGACGTAGAGAGGTCGCGGTCTCCGTGAGGCAGATAGATCAAAAGTAGTAAGGGCAGTGAAGGGGGTTGATTGTTAAGAGAAGAAGATAAAGATCTTTACGTCCATGAGTTCTGACTTGGAGGATTTGAGTGAGATGCGAGAGAAGATTCACGGGATGAATTCGGGAGGAATTCTCGGAGGAGAGAAAAGACATCACGAGGGAACGAGCCAATGTTGATTTCAGCAGCACCCGAGCACCAGTGATCCTGGTTTCAATTTTTTTTTGAAAACTGCAATTTTTCGTTTCAAAAAATCATAAAAATTATTCTGCCAATATGTATACATGCATTGAACACTCGTCCCAAGTTTCAGTAGAAATTTCTTTTTAATTCGAGCTACAGAAAAAAAGACGTATTTCTGGCTCACTATAAAGTTTTATAACAAAAAAACCTGTCAGAAATTTAATTTTTTGTGTAGCCCAAAATATAATGTATTTCCTCCTGAAATTTTCGGCGTGCCTTCGGAATGTATTATCACACAGCCCTAATTTTTTGCTGATTTTTTGGAGTCTTATAAATGCGTTTTAAAAAAATTTGAAATAAAGGGAGCACTGATGCTCGGGTGTACGGAGTCCTCTCTCGAATTTACTACTCCTATAATTCTTGTCGCAAATTCGAACATATCTAAGCGTCAAAACTTTTGCTCTAAAGATGTTAAAAAAGGGGCCCATACATACAAGGAGGACAGCCATCTAGATCCCAAATCAAAGTGTCATGATCAGCTCCTGCCACGGTCAGTGCCCACTGCTCAGTCAGTCCCCACATTGGAGCTAGCATTTCTTCCTGTTCGCCATGCATGCCACTGTTGAGTTTCTCAGGAACAAACAATTTGCTACTGCATTCCATCTCATTTTAGCAGTTCCTCTTTAAATAATGATGATCAGTGAGTAATCATATATAGTGTATCATTTATAGGTGGCTAGTGTGAGGATCAGTGCTCAACAGTCAATTTGGAGTACTAGTAACTAGTATCAACAGTCTCAGTATGCGGCAGCCGGCCGGCCGTATATAAAACCCCATATATATGCCGGCACCCAACACTAGCTAGGCCATACCCATCAACACTAGCTAGGTTTTGCCCATCAACACTAAACAAGAGGCCATCATACTTAAGTTAGACTTCGAGAGGGCCTATGACCGGGTCAGTTGGCCCTTTTTGCGTGAAGTGCTCACCAGAAAGGGATTTGATTCTGGCTTTATCCATCGAATCATGCAGCTGGTTATGGGAGGTCAAACTGCAATAAGTATTAATGGGGAAATGGGTCATTTCTTTAGAAATAAGAGGGGAGTGAGGCAAGGTGACCCCATTTCCCCTCTCCTTTTTGACTTTATTGCGGATGCATTAGCTAGGATGCTGTCCCTGGCTATGTGAGCCGGCCATATTAAGGGAGTGGTTCCTAACCTTATCCCTGGAGGGGTTTCTCATATGCAGTATGCAGATGATACCATCCTCCTTATTCAGAATGAGGAACAAAGCATCATCAATTTGAAGTTCCTCTTGATCTGTTTCGAGTTGTTATCTGGTCTAAAAATAAATTTTGCTAAGTCTAAAGTTATTGTTATGGGTGTGCCCACTGTGGAACAAGCCAGAGTGGCTAATATGTTCAATTGCAGGACAGGTTCCTTCCCCTTTACCTACTTAGGTTACCCAATTGCTGATAGGAAGCTGCTTCTTTCAGACTGGGAAGGTTTAGTTGGGGTGGTTGGTCACAGGGTGGATCCGTGGCAAGGAAGATTCATGTCTTCAGCTGCGCGTTTGATCCTCACCAATGCCTCTTTAGCTAGCTTACCTTCGTTTGCAATGGGCCTGTTTCTCTTAGCCGAAGGGACTCACGCTGGTTTTGAAAGCACTTATCCAGATTCTTCTGGGAAGGGGTGGGTGATAAACGCAAACACCACTGGGTTAAATGGCAGGATGTCTGCCTTCCCAAGGATCAGGGAGGCCTTGGGGTTACTAACACGCGTATTCTGAATATTGCACTAATGATTAAATGGATCTGGCGTTTATTCTCAAACACACAACCAACTCCACTTTGGCTCCAACTGATTAGAGCTAAGTACCCTGGAGCAGACAATATCTTTGCGAGCTCGCCAGTGGGTGGCTCGCAGTTTTGGCATAGCATCCATAAGATCAAACATCATTTTAAATTGGGCGCCAAATTCAAACTTGGTTCAGGGACTCGTATTTTATTTTGGCTGGACTTCTAGACCGGGGATAGCCCATTATGTGATAGATTTCCCAGGCTGTTCGAGATTTCGACGGACCCTAACATTCTGGTGTCCCAAGCCTACCAGAGTGGTAGCTGGGCACTCCAGTTCCGTCGACAATTTGGTGAGCAGGAACAGTCTCTTTGGACTGACCTCATGGCTGAGTTAGAGAACCTAGCCACATCGAGTGAGCCTGATGAGGTTAGTTGGCACCTGGATTCTTCTGGCAAATTTTCGGTGGCTTCTTTATATAAAAAGTTGTGTGCTTCTGATTCCCCTAACTATATTAAGTTTGTCTGGCCTGCTTGCCTACCTTTGAAGATCAAAATTTTTACCTGGCAATTGGCAAGGGGTAGACTTCCATCTAGCGATCAGACTGCCAAACGCCATGGCCCTTCTGATGGCAACTGTGCTTTGTGCAATATGCCGGAAAATGTCAACCATATTTTCTTTTCTTGTGTGCTAGCTCGGTTTATGTGGAGTGTTACTCGTTCTATGTTGGGTGTGCAGTGGAACCCCACAGTGGCAAAGCTAGAGCAGCTGATTATTGGGTTCATCTCTATTACTTATAGCATAATCTTCCTCTAAAAGTCAACAATAAGAATAACTTAATAAAGAATTTGGCAAAGTGCATTGGGTTCATGTGAACCCAATCATTGTATGCTGGCTCCGCCACTGGAACCCCATGTCTCTGATGTTTTGGTTATTTGCAACTCTTTTCAGCTGAAAGCAGCGCGCTTTGTTTGGATTCTCTTCGCTGCCCAATGCTGGGCGCTTTGGACTATTAGAAACAAGCTGACCATTGAACACATTTTTCCTAAACAACCTGCTGAATGCATTTTCAAAACTCACATGTTTTTGCAGAACTGGCGCCCTCTAGCAAGAAATAAGGACAAACCAACCTGGGACATGTTGCTGCAGCTGCTCAAGGCATTCTACAGAAGCTGCTACACTGCTCCCTCCTCCTCGCGCGCCTGATGTCGTCTTCGTATTAGTGTGTTCTTGCTGTCTTCGCTTTGGTTCTAGTTTATCTGTTTGGTGTCTGAGCTCTGCTCTGTCGTTGTCCAAGTGTTGGATGATGTCGTTTTCTCTAGCTGTTTTAAGTTCTTGTTTAAACTCCCCGGTGCTGGGAAGCTAGCTGTTATTGTGTTTTGTGTAAGGATTGTAAGCTGTGTTATCCTGAACCTCGCCAGGCTTTACTAATCTAAAGCTGGGCACGTACTGCCTTTTATCTAAAACTAGTAAAATTGCACGTGCAATGCACGTATTTTCAATATATATGTATTTGCATGTTCCATTACTTTTAATATGTTGCAAAATTTCAACAGGTATGAATTCCTATAAGAAAAATGGACCAACTAAAATTATCAACGATAGATCCTATTGGATTATAAAATAAATAGTCTATACTCACTGTTGATTTAAGTTCATCATGGGCGGAACTAAAAATAAAAAACGGACCAGAAATATGACTCCTAGAGTACAAAGCTAACTACTACCTCCATTTAAAGTCAAACTATGTCAAGTTTTTACAAAAAAAAATTAATATACAAAATACATAATCAATATATCATTAGATAGATAATGAAATATATTTTTATATGATATCTACAATATGTCATATTTGTTGATAGTTTTTTCTAAAAGTTTGGTCAAACTTCAGTTGGTTTGACTTTTCAAAAAAAAAAAAGGCTTTAAGCCTTGAAATGGAGGTAGTACTTCAAATTCATTAGAAGATCCATAAACATCACCATTCAATGTGAGCAAGCAAGCGCGCACACACAAGTACTATACACAAATTTGTTTTTGTCACTCCGGTATTACACATACACATGAAAAATATTACTTCACCATGTCTAGAACTCATCTTGGATCAAGTGGTATTTCAACATAAATTTTTAGTTTCGGTGGCTCCCTCTACTTTCCCCTTATTAAAGTTCCTTCGGAATTTTTCAATATGGGAGCCTCGCCCCAGCCTCTGCATCAAAATGATGCACACAACCTTACTTTATTCCATAGTTAGGTATTTAGTTTACAACTTAAGCATCACACAAAGTCTCAGCATAAATAAGCCATCTAAACAAACCGCCCAAACAGCTAAACATCATGAATACATCTAGAGTGCTGCCAGCCACCCTGGCTGAAGATAGCCCAAACGACCGTCATTAGACGTTGCACCCAGTATCCATATGTTGTCCACAGGAAGAAGGTAAGACCACATGTAGATTAAAGTTCCTTCGGAATATGCACAATGAGATAACCATCAGCAACATCATTTATCTCTTAGTAAGAGTGTTGCAAACTTATCACAAAATATTGAATATTATTCAAAGCCTGTGCATCAATTGTATTGAAGGTAAGAAAAATACACAATCAGCTGTGTTGGATACTAAATTAAGCGGCTTCAGCTTCCTCTATATATTAATATTGTTTAAACAGAATCAAGCTTCTAGTAGTAAAAACAGAACAGTGAAGCCGACTTCTGAGTCAATATAAGTAATCAACATCCATACCTATGAAGATAGTGTAACAAAACATTTGTATGATTGAAACAACAATATGGAGCCAAGTTCTAAGAAAGCTACCCAAATATTGGTAACCACATAGTATGAGCTAACTTGAACAGGTCAGAATAGTAATATCTTGGCAAATTCAGAGCATCAACTAACTTGAGGTGGAAAAAATATGTGCCATCTACTGTGTACTACATGTATGGTAGATGACGGAGTTTCAGTCTACAACAGTTTCAGTCTACAACAATTTCTATAAATCATTTTGGACTACAATGGTTTCAGCAAACTGTTTTTCAAGCATCTTTCGTCAGCCGCATATCTCGTCATGGAGTCAAAGCTTACCGAGTTCCAAATACGAAAACTATAGGTGGGCACTCTTATAATGTGGTATCGAATTTTGCATATAATTTTATAATAAAGGTGAACTGCAAAAAAGGAATCAAAATTAATTTCCGAAACTCTTAACTTAGCCTCTGAGCTAGAATGTTGGTAATAGCATCTTTCTGGAAATCTGAACCATAGCATCTACCATTCCATGGGCACCATTACAAAGGCTGAAAATAAGAATGGGCAATAATTACCTTGTCTTTTATGGGTTTCGGCAAGTTCAAATGTGTTTCTCTCCCCCCGTGTCTTCACAATTTTATGCTAAAAATCATGATACTGAGAGGAGAAATGATTGTCCGAGGTAAGTACATTTATGCCCCCCAAAATTTCACCAGCTTCCATGTTATGCTTGGTAAGTTAGAAAGCAAGCAATGTTCTTGTCAAATATAGATTGATTCTCTCAATATAATAGCATTAGTTTTTTATTGATTGGCAACAACCAGAACCTGCCAAAGTGTAAAAAATAGGAATCTAAATTACAAATGCAAAAATAAGTAACATAGTTCATATACTTCTCAGGCAACCAACACACCAACCAAAGTTCAGATTGCGCTTATTTTCATTCCGTTTTGCTATGCATTCAGCATGTGTTCGTCCTCTTTCCAAGATTGCATTCTACTATCGCAATACATAATCGCGGATTATTCAATAACAAAACGTTTACATTACCTAATTCGGATGTGTGCCGTCGAGCAGATGTTGGCCGGGGAACCGCTGCGGCCTGGTATGGCGCAGGTGGCCGGGAACGCCTGCGACGGCTGGTGTCCGGGGAACTGCGGCATCGAGTGGCTGGGGAACGGCTGCCTCCTCCTGCGACGGCGGGTGGCCGGGGAACGGCTGCCTCCTGCGGCGGCTGGCTGCGGAACGGCTGCCTCCTGCGGCGGCGGGTGGCCGGGAAACGGTTGCGTCCTCCGGTGGTTGGTTGCCGGGGAACGGCTGCATCCTCCGGTGGCGGGTTGCCGGGGAACGGCGCCGTCCTGTGGCGCTCTGTGGCACAAAGGTGGGCGTGGGTTTTTTCTTTCGAGATTGCGTCGTGGGCGGCAGGATTGCGCGAGGGCGTCGTGGGGAACGGCTGCGTCGTGGGCGGCAGGATTGCGCGAGGTGGGCGTGGGTTTTTTCTTTCGAGATTAATTAGCGCGTCGTCTGCGTTGTCTGCCTCGTCAAACACGGAGTTGATATAGTCCGTTCGATTTCTTGATTGTACGGCCTAGATTGGTTGGATGGGATGCTCTCGCTCTTTTAAAGAAGTAGAGATTAGTTAACTCAAATTCAGCTAGCATCAACTAATTAATATAATATTCAGTTACGTAACACACCAATCTACAAATTCAGCTATTTGTTTGTGATCTCTATCTTCTCCACACACATGAGCAGCCCAGACTCCCTTTCTCCACAGACATAGTGACACAGGAGCAGGCTGAACTCCACTACGATGGTCGCATCCCTCTGGCCGGTCACCACCAGCACGAGCCCCCTGGCCACCCGTGTTAAACCCCAACAAAAACATGGGTGATGGTACCCATGCCAACATGTGCACATCGCTTCTTCTTAGCTTCCAAGTTTTAATAAGTTGATAATTCGCGTCTCGTTTTTTTGTTTTGATAATTCTCTTTGATCCACACCAGCAGCTAAGCTTTATACACTAACATGGTCGAGTTAGGATGGGAAATAGCATCAAAGGATATATCTTCCTTTTAACATTATCAAGGCAAATACCTACTGCATCAATTTTAACGTGTATATGCATTCTCATAGTTCAGAAATTGTAGAGGAAAGCAACAAAAAAGATTGGAATCGAGGTAATAGACTTCCTAAACCCCCACGAGGCAATACATTAACGAGAGGGATTCTAGAGTACTCAAGATTCTACCTGTTGTTTCCTTTTCTGCTTGACCTATTTTCTCGGGCCCATCCGTCAGATTGATAGGTGAGGGGTGTGAACGGACGACCATGAACTGAGTCTTTTATAAGTAGGTAAAGAAAAAGGTTTTGAGTAGTAGGTCAAGCAGAGAAGCCGGCCGGGTAAGCAGTAGTGTACGTACGTACTAGTCTTCTCCTTGACGTTCTGTTCGAGATCTAATCTAATTCATTCATTCTAGTACTACTACGTACTACTCATCTTCTCCTTGATGGTTCTCTAATTAATCTTCTCCGCCAACATCCATGCGTCCTCCTCCTTGTTTCCTCGCTGTCGGGCGGCCGTCCAGGGCTTCGAGCTGGGTGAGCGATATGAAGTTGTACTGAAATGAAAGATTCTTAGGCGTATTTGTAAGTATCTACTTTCTGTATTGTGTTTCTAAAAAATAAACAAGTTGCAGAAATTTGCTTGTGTATATATCTTATTATCTTGTCGATCGTGTATCTCAAGGGAAACACGTAAGGCCATATATATGAGCTAATTATATATCCTCCAAGGCCTAGAAATCCATCACAGATCCTCCTGATGCCTACTTAACATGGACCGACGTACACATCATCAGCAGGTGGCCTGCACGGTGAGGACACCGGAGTCGCACCCGGCGGCGGCGCGGAAGTCGTCGGTGTGCCGCACCGTGCACGACTCCTTCCCGACGCATGCCGCCTCGAACGCCGCCAGCGCCGCCTTGGACTCGCAGCCGCCCTCGTACGCGCCGCACTTGCCCCGCGCCACGCCGAGGCTGGCAACATCGACGCTCGAGATGGTCCTGCCGTAGCTGCACGCCAGCGCCACCTCGTCGCCGACCTCCGAGGCCTCCGCGCACGCCGCGCCGACGGCCACGGTGTGGAAGTCCACCCTCGAAGGGTCGCCGCCGGCTTCCTCGAACAGCACCACCGTGTTCTCCACGCCGGCATTGAGGAACGACCGCGGCACGTGGTAGAACCTCTGCGACGGCTCGTTGCACCCTGTCAGGCACTTCTGCCCGTCGCCCTCCGCTTTGAAGGTGCCGCGGTAGTCGCACCTCTTGCAGCCGCCCATGTCGGCGGCGACGTAGGACGGCCAGTAGCGGCCGAGGTTGTTGCCGTTGATCCACGCCACGCCCTTCCCCAGCCCGAGCAGGTCCGCCACCACGGGCTCGGAGCCGGCCGGGGCCTCGAAGGTCGCCTTGTACCAGGTGAAGGGGCGGTTCACCGGGATGGTACCGTTGAGGCTCTGCCACTGCTGGCCGGCCTTGTCGAGGTGGGCCTCGCGGTGTTCGCCGGCCAGGCCGGACTTGTATGCCCACGAGCTGTTGGAGAGGTCGTACGTGGTGGAGTTGGTGACCGGGTCGACGAGCTTGACTGGGCCGCCGACGATGCCGGCCGGCTGCATCTCGAACAGCGCGCCGTAGTTCTTGAGACCGATGGTGGCGCTGAGGAGGGAGATGTAGTTCTTGCCGGAGTGGAGCTGCACTGGTGTCTCCATTTGGAAGACGAAGCCGCCATTAGGAGAGTGGTGTCTCCCGACGAGCTTGCCATTGACGAAAGCGTAGAGCTCATGCCCCGTCGTGTTCACGTGCAACTTGTAGCTCCCTTCGTGGGAAGAAAATCCTATGCGACCAAGCCACAAACGACCCATCGGTGGACCATCTTCAGCACCATACGATTTGATTCACAGGCAAAAAAGCAAATGCGCATGGGGATTTGAAGCCACGTGTAGGATGGTAAGCAAGGTCCACCGCTGGGTCGTTCCACCATTAGGTCGCATAGGATTTTTTTCCCCCTTCGCCCTTGTGCTCAAAGCTACATGGATTTTATCGTCATCAGACAATTATTCACAAATCAGATTGAATTTGGAAGTGATTTAGTAAGTTCTTTAATGATTACCTTGTCCTGTACCAGAGGTAGTCGCTCTGATCGCCTGACGTGGTGATCTGCTCCAACAGCTCGTTCTTCCTGAAGTTGCCCTTCTCGTCGGTCATGAAAGGCTGAAGGTTCTCGGGCATCCAAGACCACGTCAGGCTCTTGGACACATCGTCCTCTGGCTTCTTCACCATCACCGAGGTCTGAACCTTGACCTTGGCGCTGTTGTACGCGACGGTCTTGCAGTCCGGCAGGATGCTCACAGACCAGGCCGGTACGACGTGGGTGACACCGTCGTCGTCGAGGGTCACGTTGACCTCCTTGTCGTCGTGTTTGTTGCTGATGAAGCACGCTGAGGTGTTGTCTACGGTGTACTTGGTCATCTACATGCAGATTTATGAATGAAATGAGTGAATCTTGTAAGAAACCTGCTACCATTTATGGCTATCCATTGATCTTAGTTACCGTGACATTGTTATTGCCCATGGTGGTGTCCTTGTAGTCGCCGTGTAGTAGGATCTTCTCCATTGACTTGAGAACATTGTGGAGATCCTTGAGATGACCGTATTTGGGCTGCCTGATGTTCCCTGCAAAAAAAAAAAAATAGACCACGGCGAGATTTGTTAATTAGATATACAGGTGAAGAAAATATTATGAACATGTTGGTAATGAGTGAAGTAAAGGATCAGAAGAGCAAGTACCATATTCATCGAGAGGGGCATCGTAGTCATAGCTGGTTGTGATGTAGGGGCCGCCTGAGGTGCGCCCAAAGTTGGTGCCGCCATGGTACTGAGCACAACATGGATCAACATGCGTCAAATGTAAATTCAGGCGATCACATCGAAATGTATAAGAAAATTAGACGTGCGGGTTAACTAATCTGTGAATTAGGTGTATCTGTACCATGTAGTAGTTCTGGAGTGATCCGCGCTTCTGGAAGAACATGGCAACCGAGAAGGCGACGTCCTCGGCGGACCGGTGGAAGTCGGGCTTGTCCCAGGCTTTGAACCTGAAGATCGATATGTTACTTGAATGTAATACACTGCTACTAATCCAAGTAGAATAAACAACCAAAATTTGGGAAAGACAAAAATGAATCACCATCCGGTCCAGTTCTCGGTCCACATCTTTGGGATGTCGGTCCTCTTGGGGAACCAGTCGTGGCAGTAGAATCCGTTGCAGGTGTTGAGGACGCCGGGCGGCACGTCCTCGTCCTGCTGGCACATGATCCACGGCACGCCGACGTCCTGCTTGTTCGCCATGGCGGCGCACCAGTGGATGTACTCGGAGGCGGACTCGTTGTTGTTTAGCTTGCCCATGATGTTGCCGTACTCGTTCTCGATCTGGGAGAGGATGATGGGGCCGCCCTGGCCGGCGAACATCTTGGCCTCCTTGAGCTTGTCCACGATCAGCGTCGTGAACGTCTCCATTTCGTGCTGCGTTCATTTTTGTTAACAAATTAAGATCGAATTGTTCAGTAGTAGATGGATAGCGATCGATTTGTACTGATGATGAATCTGTGTACCTCGAACGGCTGGTTGTGCATCCGGAACTGCATGCCGGAGATGTCACGCAGCCACGCCGGCAGGCCTCTGCAGGCAACAACGTAAGAAGAATTGAAGATGATATGTGCGTGCGTGTGATCAACATGGATGCTATGTATACTTGATCAGTAGTCAACATACATACCCGTAGTTCCACTCGCCGCAGATGTAGGGTCCGATGCGGAGGATGGCGTACAAGCCGGCGTCCTGGACCTCCTTGAAGAAGCGCACGATGTCGTAGTTCCCCTGGAAGTTGTACTGCCGGCGGCGGGGCTCGTGGCCGTTCCAGAACACGTACGTCTCGATCGCGTCCAGCCCGCCTTCCTTGGCCTTCCTGATCAGATCCGGCCACATCTTCATTTGGAAAAAACAGCAGGTACATTATAAGTATAGATCAAGGGAAGTTGAACCAAGGATCTTACTGATATATATCAGGGTAAGGTGCATACCTCAGGGGTGCTTCTGGGGTAGTGGATGGAGCCGGAGATAATGATGCGGCGCTCCCCGTCGATGACCAGTGCCCGGTCGTTGTAGGCCACCTTCGTGCCGCTGACGCCGATGGCGGCGGCGGCGGCCAGGAGCAGACATAGGAAGAGGCGGGGCATAATCGATACAAATGGAAAAGAAGCTGAGAGAGGAGATCGAGTGTGGTGTGGACTGGGCATGGATGTAAAACTGATACCTGCATTTATAGGGGCTGGTCTAGTAGTGGGGTGATGACAAAGTCATCAGGATAACGAGCTACATACTGATCAGTCGCATCGTCATCCTATCTATCTGCCCGCTGATCGGACAACAGATAGCACATGCACACACGCCACGGAACCGATCGATCGACCCAGCCGGCGCCACTCAGGTGAATAAAACGGAGCCAAGACTTATCTGCCGGCGCATCCGCCGATCCGTCGCCTCAAACTGCATGTGGACGGTTACCTACGTGCGGCGAGACCCCCGACTTATCCGCCGGCGCATCCGTCGCACTAGTAGAAAAGGGGGCAACGGTGCGCCCCCTTTAGTACCGGTTGGCGCATTAGTACCGGTTGCGTTCGTGTGCCAGCAGGGGCACCGCGGCGAGGACCTTTAGTACCGGTTGTTCTTACCAACCGGTACTAAAGGGTAGCCCTTTAGTACCGGTTGGTCAGAACAGCCGGTACTAAAAAGGTTCTATTTTTTCTATTTTTTATTTAATATGAAATAATTCATATCTTTAAATCCGTAAATCGAATTTTAACAAATAAAATGTCTAAATCGATTAGAAAAATGAGAGGATTCCAAATATGACATCCATATAATATTTTTCACCATGCATATGACTTTGTGTAACATATTTTTGGTACTAGCTTACTTAAAAAGTCATATTTGGCACTTAAAAAATGAAAAATCATATTTATGAAAATATTTTGGAAATTATTTTTGGCACTTAAACAATGCACTTATAAGGTGGTCTACTAGTTTCTATATATTTGGATGTTGCTCTTTTGGTGAGCCGTTTTGATAGCTGCTTCACAAAAAAAACCTGTTTTGGCACTAAAAATGAAAAATGGGTTTTTTTATTCAGCGAAAACCCTAAACCCCTTACTCAATACTATTCTACAACCAAGATACACCAGTGTGTCAAATATTGCCTCATTCCGATATTTTTTGCTATGTTAAATGTCATACCCTAGCATAATTCAGTCGAAAACCATACATCTTTATACCTCGTAGCTCATTTCTGTGAAGCTTTATTTATAAAAACCTTCATAACTCATGTTTATAATTTTTTCCAGGTGGTAGGTCAAATAAAATGATGCCATGTAAAGGTTTTCCATTTTTTTAGTTTTTTTTGAATTAGTTATGTCTAACCCTAGCCTGAAACTGAGACCGTAAACCCTAACGATAAACCTAAACCTAACCGTAATTTCGATACAGCAAAAACCGTCAAAGATCTCTAAAGAAAGTATACATTGTGGATCTAAAAGTGATTTTTTCAAAAAATTATAACCAAACTATGCAGCACTCATAGTTCAAATCAGACCCACTTCCAGCGAAATCGGCAGAAACTTATATAAAATATTTAAAACACCTAAGAATGTTTTTATATCGAAACCCAGCGTTAAATGCACTTATAAGATGGTCTACTATTTTCTATCTATTTGGATGTTCCTCTTTCGGTGAGCCGTTTTGGTAGCTGCTTCACAAAAAAAGCCTGTTTTGACACTAAAAAAATGAAAAATGGGTTTTTAATTCAACGAAAACCCTAAACCCCCTAGTCAATACTATTCTACAACCAAGATATACCAGTGTGTCAAATATTGTCTCATTCCGACATTTTTTGCTATGTTAAATGTCATACCCTAGCTTATTTCAGTCGAAAACCATACATCTTTATACCTCGTAGCTCATTTCTGTGAAGGTTTTTTTATTAAAACCTCCATAACTCATGTTTATAATTTTTTCCAGTTGGTAGGTCAAATAAAAGGATCCAATGTAAAGGTTTTCCATTTTTTTGATTTTTTTTTTGAATTAGTTATGTCTAACCCTAGCCTGAAACCGAGACCATAAACCCTAACGATAAACCTAAACCTAAACGTAACTTCGATCCAGCAAAAACCATCAAAGATCTCTAAAGAAAGTATACATTGTGGATCTAAAAGTGATTTTTTCAAAAAATCATGACCAAACTATGCGGCACTCGTAGTTCAAATCAGATCCACTTCCAGCGAAATCGGCAGGAACTTATATGAAATGTTTAAAACACCTAAGTATGTTTTTATATCGAAACCCAGGGTTAAATGCACTTGTAAGATGGTCTATTATTTTCTATCTATTTGGATGTTCCTCTTTCGGTGAGCCGTTTTGGTAGCTGCTTCACAAAAAAGACTGTTTTGACACTAAAAAAAATGAAAATTGGGTTTTTTATTCAACGAAAACCCTAAACCCCTTAGTCAATACTATTCTAGAACCAAGATACACCAGTGTGTCAAATATTGCCTCATTCCGACATTTTTTGCTATGTTAAATGTCATACCCTAGCTTATTTCAGTAGAAAACCATACATCTTTATACCTCGTAGCTCATTTCTATGAAGGTTTTTTTATAAAAAACCTCCATAACTCATGTTTATAATTTTTTCCAGGTGGTAGGTCAAATAAAAGGATGCCATGTAAATGTTTTCCATTTTTTTGATTTTTTTTGAATTAGTTATGTCTAACCCTAGCCTGAAACCGAGACCGTAAACCCTAACGATAAACCTAAACCTAACCGTAACTTCGATCCAGGAAAAACCATCAAAGATCTCTAAAGAAAGTATACATTGTGGATCTAAAAGTGATTTTTTCAAAAAATCATGACCAAACTATGCGGCACTCGTAGTTCAAATCAGACCCACTTCCAGCAAAATCGGCAGAAACTTATATGAAATGTTTAAAACACCTAAGTATGTTTTTATATCGAAACCCAGTGTGTCAAATATTGCCTCATTCCGACATTTTTTGCTATGTTAAATGTCATACCCTAACTTATTTCAGTCGAAAACCATACATCTTTATACCTCGTTGCTCATTTATGTGAAGCTTTTTTTATAAAAACCTTCATAACTCATGTTTATAATTTTTTCCAGGTGGTAGGTCAAATAAAAGGATGTCATGTAAATGTTTTCCATTTTTTTGATTTTTTTGAATTAGTTATGTCTAACCCTAGCCCGAAACCGAGACCCACTTCTAGCAAAATCGGCACGAACTTATTTAAAATGTTTAAAATACCTAAATATGTTTTTATATCCAAAGTTTTTGTGATGCAAAAGATGATATGGATGAAATATTTGAATTCCTCTCATTTTTCTAATCGATTTAGGTATTTTATTTGTCAAATTTTGATTTATGGATTTAAAGATATGAATTATTCCATATTAAATGTAAAAAGGAAAAAAAATAAAGTAAAATTCATTTTATTGTTATTTATTCGAAATATATTATTACATAATCATTGTTACTTTACTTAAACAAATATTTAAAATTTAAACAATGAAAAGTGTAACATCATAACCGAGGGGTTAATATGATTGATAGGGTACTAATATCAGTAAGTTCTAATTTCTCATTTGGAAGCTAGGTTGGAAGGAACTCAAAAGTTAAGCGTGCTCGGGCTGGAGGATGGGTGACCGACTGGGAAGTTTGACTAGGGTAAGTACTTTGACCCGAGATTAAGTGTATAATTAGTTTAAGTGTGTGGCTAAGTGAGAAATTTCAGAATAGAATTAGGAATAGAAATAACAATAATTAAGAATAGAAATAAGAAATAAGAATAAATAAGAATAAAACTAAAAATAAAATTAAAAAAATCCCGGGACCTTTAGTACCGGTTAATACAAACCGGTTCTAAAGGTCCTCTGCCTGCGCGCGCGCTGCTGTGCCCACGTGGAGGCCTTTAGTACCGGTTGTATATAAAACCGGTACTAAAGGGGTGACCCTTTAGTCCCGACCTTTTAGTACCGGTTGCACAACCGGTACTAAAGGCCCAATACAACCGGTGTTGTTGCCCCTTTTTCTACTAGTGTCGCCGTCGAACCGTTGCCCTGGCTTTATCCATCCCGGAGCACGTCCCACTTTTCACACAACTTTCAAATCCTTTGACACGTCATCTCCCTCTCTGCCCATTGGTCCCACACAAAAGAGGGCAACAATGGAAAAAATCCAAAAAAAAACTCGTCAACCTCACACCCCTGACACGTCATGTTCCTCTGCGCCAGTTGGTCCCACACAAAAAAAGTAAAGAAAAAGCAAAAATGCTATGAAATCCTATAGCTACTACAATAAGTCATGTCACGCTTAAAAATCTCTCCACATAAAAAATTCAGTAGTCAAAGGTTGTTCTTTAACAAAATCAAAAAAAGAAGATACATCAAAATAAACACTATTGCAAAATATCCATGGACAAAAAGTGTGATCAATTACACACCATATCCATGTGGGATACTTTGCGTTAAAAAAGTAGTAATTACAGAAAAAAAAAATTGTAAGAACTGTAAATTTGCATACACGGAAAATTCATACAAACACGGCAATGCAGGAGTACACAACTTGATACCATCATAATTTACAAAATATGGCAACACAAATTTACATACCATTGCATATATAGTAAGCTTTGATAAAGCTTTCAAGCATTATCTCAAACATAGATAAAAGACGGTGCTACAAGTTCCATTATTGCATACTTGCATATGAAGAGTATAAATATTGCTACCGGGTCACTAGTGCCTAGCATTTGATCTGTAAGCAACATCTACTGAACACATAACATTTATTCGGACAAAAGCTATCGATACGGCCTGACTGGACAGCACAAGCATTCGCGCGGAAATAGGTGCCTTCATCTTCCTTCGGCAAAGAAAGTGAATGAGTAATTCAGAACACTCATTGCCAAGGTGATGCCCATCTCCCTCATCTCTATCAACAACATTATCAGGGAGCCTTCTTTAATTCCTACATCCCCACAAAACTCTGCCCAGCCATGAACAATTTGGATGCCCTTCCCCTTATGGTAGGTGTGTGTGAACCATAGAAGGTTTCATCCAAGTCCTTGCTTGAAAAAAATACAGTTCCTGGGCATGGGAAATTATAACCATGTGCAACTTCAGCAGGGATGGCATGTCCAGACATAAAACACATATTATATACTCAGACCAAAGATGCATGAAAAGTTGAAAAACCAATAACATGGACTTGTCATTATTATTTATTATTAACAATAAGACAAAAATATTTAAACTTGTCTTTGAAGGAAACATATCCAAACATCACGGAACAAGTGGGAATACTAACCAGCAAGTTGAGGTCTTCTTCTCTGACCCTATGAAAAAATAACTGATCGAAATCATAGAAATCTTCATCTTTGTGCAACATATAGTCATACCTCAGCTCCTTGAAAATAAGCCAATTAACCTCACATATCTCAGCACCACTGATGTCAAAAATTGTGCAGCTCAGATGATGCCGTGCAGATCATTCGCCACGAGGTCGCCAAGTTGGACCGCTCGGATGATGTCATGCAGATCGGTCGCGGCGTGGTCAACTTCTGCCGCACCGTTGATGCCCTCGAAATCCTAGATTAGGATGTATTTACATCTAGGAGATTTTCCTGAGTACATTAGTTTAGTCGGTTTGATGTTTGTGCAAGATTTCCTGAAGAGACAAATCATGCACAAACGGTAGTTAGCAAACTGGTGACGATGAACTTTCATATGTAAGAATTGAATTTTATATCTTAAATGAAATCAAATTATGTGACTGTCAGTAGCCATGGATTTGTTACCCTAATTGCAGTTAACTGATTCATGTCGCTAATGCAAACCTAATTAGGGTAAAAATGACGCGTCGGAACTTATGTGTGCACAGCACTAATTAATGTGCCGTCCCACATTTTGGAGCGTGGCGCTACCTGTATCTGTCGTGCCTGCGCTAGCTCGGCGTATCCTGAACTGCCGAGCGAAAAAATGTGCCACAGCTCTGTAGCTCTCCCGATGTAGTTATCCCTATCGTCTATTCTTTTTACAGTCCTTGTGTGTGCCCGAAAATTTCAGCTGGGCCATGGCGTTTAAAGCCACCGTGGCCTGAAGGCTTCTGTTGTAGTGAACATGGCATCGAAAAGGAAAGAAACCTGAAGTTAATTCTATCAGCTTTCGAGCAATTATTGGGTCTGACGATATACTTTCATAAAAGTTAGTTGTTTTGTTTTGGTGAGGCTCAAAATTTTGTAGCCATATACGCTGAATTATTTGGCTGTGGGCAAGGACAGTTTCATATTAAGTATTTGGGTATTCCGATTCATTATCAGAGACTTACAAAAGCCGAATGGAAACAGGTGGAGGAGGTAAATTATTATTCTTGGGTGGAAGATTTGTTCTCATAAATTATGTAGTACTAAGTAATATGGTCTTCCAAAATGAGTCTTAATAATATTGGATTATTTACGATCAAGATTTTTCTGGAAAAGTGATAATGAGAAAAAGAAATGTCGACTGGCTAAGTGGAGTGTGGTTTACCGCCCGAAGACCAGGGAGGACATGGGATTCAAGACCTTGAGGTCAAGAATTGGACCCTCTTTGATTAATGGCTTTTCAAGATTCTTGCTGAAGAGGGAGTTTGTCGAACCCTCCTTAGGATAATGTATGTTGGCTCACGTCCATTGTGTCAGGTTACTTGGAAACAAGGTGACTCACACGCGTGCAGCAGCATGGCGAAGTAGTACGTTCTCAAGTTGCAAACGCAGCTTCCATTATTAAACACAACGGCATCATCCATAGTTAACTATGGTGCACATGGCGCCCCACGCGTATTGCTCTTCATCCGCGCTACACCACAGAATGCACGCTGCGTTCTAAACTAAAACGAAAGCTGTGATTTCTTCTTTCTTGACTCACTGATTGGCTTTGTCTAGTATATTCAAACAAGTTGGCTGCTAGCTCTAGCTAGCCATGGCTGTTACATAGCGTGCGTACGCCGTAAGCTTAGCTCTCCACATCTACGTACGTAATCCATTAGTGCTAGCTTCCTCTAGTTTCGCCATGTTGACCTTCACGGCGAGCCGTCGCAAGCCTCAGGTGGTGGTGTCTGCGCGGGCGACGCCGCGGGAGGTCAAGTCGCTCTGACATGGACAACCAGATCGACCTGCGTCCATACGCGAGTGTGATCCAGTTCTTCAGGCGTCGTGTCCCTGGAGTGCCGGCCGCCGCAAGTTCCGTCATCAGGGTGTTACGAACCTCGATATATCTCCAAAGTTTTAAATAGCGGGCTATGACATTTAGCGGCAGCCTGTGAAAAAAGCTATAGCGAAGCTAAATCGACGCTATAGCGCGCTATTTAAGGGTTTTTAGTATATTGTAGCGCGCTAATGCACTTAGCGGCATAGTGATGAAAACGCTATAGCGATGCTATAGCGCCGCTATAGCGTGCTATTTGAAACTATGTATATCTCACACCAATTTACTCATAGATACAGGTTTATAATACCAGTACAAGTTCTAGATCTCAGATTCAAACAGAGAGAAGAGGGTGAGATTCAGATGAACTGGAAAAAGGGATGAGGAGGAAGCAGGTAGGTGGGATACAGACGTTTCTTTCGGCCGTTACGATCGATGCCTTGTCCCGCCCGTCATCCGCGCAGCTAAGTACTACTTGGTCCAATCCTGTCCCGCATATCGCGTCGATGGCACTGGGCCTCTCCTCGACCTCCTCGGCTGGACTTGGGCCTGGGCCGCTTCGGCCTTTCCTTCTTGCGCCTCCTGTAGCCCATCCGACAACGCTGGAACTGCTACAGCTCGATCCTCTTTGACAGCTTCGACAGCTTCACGCTCACTTGCAGAACTTGGCGCCAATGAGTCTTGATCTGGGATTATAACATTTCCCCCTTCTTTAACAGCGGCTTGCCCCCAAGCCGGCGCTTCTGGAAACTTCGCCATCAACTCATACTTATCTTCCCAAGTAGCCAACTCTTCACCCATCCCTGTCCATTGAATTAACACTTGCACACCATTAGTTTTACCTTTGCGATATGGCCGAGTCTGAAGCACACATTTAGGTACGCAGAACTGCAACTTCATGTCAGGCAATTCTGACTGCACCACTTGATCAGGCCGTATAGCTTTCTTAAGCTGAGAAACATGCAACACCGGGTGTATTTTCGCCTGAGCTGGAAGTTCCAACTCATATGCAGCCTTGCCAATGCATCTCAAAATTTTATAAGGGCCATAGTATCGAAATGAGAGTTTTTGATTAGCTCGAGTTGCCACCGACTTTTGTATATATGGCTGTAACTTCATGTAAACCATATCTCCCACCACAAATTGCCTCTCCGTTCTGTTGCGGTCAGTCTGATTCTTCATCCTGAGTTGTACACGCACAAGGTGTTGATGTATCACATCCCTCATTTGCTCCCTCTCCTTGAGCCACTCAGCAACATCAGGAACAGCACATGATTCTAATCGATCAATGCCCAAATGTACTGGCTCTCTCCCATACACAACCTCAAATGGTGATTTACCTAAAGATGAGTGTTTAGTGGTATTATACCAGAACTCAGCCAATGGCAGCCACTGCAGCCATTTGTGAGGACATCCATGAACAAAGCACCTCAAAAACCCCTCTAAACATTGATTGACCCTTTCAGTTTGGCCATAAGTCTCAGGGTGATAAGGAGAACTGAAATTGAGTTCAGTGCCAGACATTCTGAACAATTCCTGCCAAAACTTGCTTAAGAACACCTTATCCCGATCTGACACTATTGAATTTGGTCTCCCATGCAATTTGTAAATATTGTTCATATATGCTGTAGCAACAGAAGTGGCTGTAAAAGGGTGGGCTAAAGGCACAAAGTGGGCATACTTTGAGAAACGGTCAACCACCACTAAGATGCAACTGAACCCAGCAGCTTTCGGTATCTCCCTTCTATAAAATCCATGGAAATATCTCTCCATGCTCCTTCAGGTACTTTCAGTGGTTGCAATAGCCCAGGGTATTTCACCCTCTCAGGTTTAGCCTGCTGACACACTTCACAAGCAGCTACATAATTTTTAATCTCTTGTTTCATCCTTGGCCATGCAAACAAACGTTTGACTCTGTGATAGGTCACAGCAAACCCAGAATGTCCTCCTGCTGCACTTGCATGAAGCGCATGCAAGATCTTGTGTTTGAGCTTGTATTCAGCATGTAACCAGATTCGACCCTTGAAATGTATCACTCCCTGTTGCAATGTAAAAGGCCCAACTGTCTCTTTTAGAGTGAGTTCTGCCAGCAATTTGCTAACCTTCGCATCCGCCACATACTCTTCAGTGATCTCCTCCATCCAAGTAGGGGTACATGTAGACATAGCAGCCATCTCCTCATTGCTAGGCACTGGTTGCCTCGAAAGTGCATCAGCAGCCTTATTTTCATGCCCTTTCTTATACAATATCTTGTAGTTGAGCCCTAACAATTTGGTAAGAGCCTTGTGCTCTAAAGGTGTGGACAACCTCTGGTCATCAAGGTGAGTAAGAGCCTTTTGATCAGTTTTTATCACAAATTCTCCACGCTGAAGATAAGGGCGCCACTTATCCACTGCCATTAAAATTGCCAAACACTCTTTTTCATATGTTGACAGACCTCTGTTTTTAGGTCCAAGGGCTTTACTCAAAAAGGATATAGGATGTCCTTTCTGCATTAATACTGCTCCTACTCCATACTCACAAGCATCAGTCTCTATTTCGAATTGCTCCTCAAAGTTGGGAAGCGCCAATACAGGAGCAGAGGTTAAGGCTTTCTTCAGAGTCTGAAAAGATTCCTCTGTTTTGCTGGTCCAAACAAACACAACGCCTTTCTTCAACAAGTCAAATAATGACCTGCTGATGATGCCAAAAATTTTAACGAACCTCCTGTAATACCCAACCAGACCCAGAAAACGCCTCACCTCTTTTGCATTCTGTGGCACGGCCCAATTCTGAATGTCTGCAATTTTACTGCTGTCGGTTGAGACTCCTTCTGCACTTATTTCATGACCCAAGAATAACAGTTTCTTCTGAGCAAACTTGCATTTGGAGAGCTTCACCTTCAGTTGATGCTGCTGCAAGGCCATGAACACTTCTCTCACCAATTTCAAGTGTTCCTCCCAAGTTGCAGTGTAGATCAAGATGTCGTCAATAAACACCAAAACGCCTCTTCTCAACCATCTACCAAGTACCAAATTCATAGTACCCTGAAAGGTTGCAGGTGCCCCGGTCAAACCATATGGCATAACTTTATACTCATAATGACCCCGATGAGTTTGAAAAGCAGTTTTGTGCTCATCTTCTTCCCTCATTCTGATTTGATGGAAACCAGATCGCAAGTCAAGACTGGTGAAATAGGCAGCTCCTTGTAATTCATCCATAAGCTCCTCCACAATAGGTATTGGATACCTATTTTTGATAGTAATAGCATTCAAATGCCTATAATCAGTGCAAAGTCTCCATGTCAAATCCTTTTTCCCCGCCAATAGCAAAGGAGATGAAAATGGACTAGTGCTGGGCTGTATAATTCCATTAGCTAGCATCTCTGCGATTTGTCTCTCAATCTCATTCTTCTGCTCAGGATTGTATCTATACTGCCTTACATTGACTGGTTGAGCCCCCGGAATCAAAGGAATAGCATGGTCAAACTCTCGGGTAGGAGGCAACCCTTTTGGTTCTTCAAACAACGTTGCAAATTCATTCAGTAAATCTTGTATGTCAGGGAGGTGCTGAGATTTCTCATCTTCCGGCACTGCATGGATAAGGAAGCAGTACAACACTCCATTCTGCTCTTCTAGACTCATCAACTTTCCTTGAGTAATAATGGGGCAATCCGTGATGTCAGGAGTAATCCCACGCAGTGTGTGTTTGCCTGAGCTTGTGGGCACATGCATCCATTTCTTGTCCCAATCAACTTCCATGGGGCTATGAGCCTTAAGCCAATCAATACCAATCACAGCATCATAACAGGCTAACGGAAGAACTTTGAAGCTGGTATGAAAATGCATACCCTGACACTTCCACTTGCATTCAAGAAACACATCTGTTCCTTCGATAATCTCACCATTTGCTATCTTTACCTTGACTGTTCTTGCCAATTTTTGAACTCCTTTTAGCCTCCCTGCTAGGTCAGCATTAATGAAACTAGTAGTACTTCCAGAATCCACCAAGATGATTACCTCACATCCTTGGATATTACCCTTTAGCCTCATGGTCAGATTTCCATCTAGTCCCTTTAAAGCACACTCAGACAGTGCATGAAACTCCGCAGTATCAGACCCACTGTCCTCAGTTAAACTGCCCTCCTGTGCCTCTTCATCATCTGACGTGTTCAACATTTGCAACAGCTCTTCGACCACATGAAGCTGGACAGTTTGTCCACACTTATGTGTCGGTCCCCACTTTTCACCACATGTGAAACATAAACCCCGAGCTCTCCTGTAAGCCTTCAGAGTTTTTAACTTTTCCTGAGAAGTTCCTGCCCTAGCAGATTCTGTTCCTCTTTTATCCTCAGCAGCTACACCACCACTCTTGAACTGCTTCTGACCACTTGCTTGACCACCTACTCCAGGATTATAATTGTTCCCAGAATTGATAGGTGTATAAGACTTGGCCCAATGTGAGGGATCCCTTCTTCTGTGATAAGCTCTTGGCTTCACACTCTCCAGCACTTCTTCCTGCAGTAATGCCAAAGAACTAGCAGCATCCAAGTTGATAGGATTTTGAATAGTTACAACAGCACGGATTTCATCTTTTAAGCCATCTATAAAAGCAGTGGTAAAAATTTCCTGATCTATGGTTGGATTATGAGCTAGCATCTGGTGCGTGAGATTGCTAAAATTTTCTACATATTCTAGCACTGTTCCAGTTTGCCTCACATTCCTAAGCCTCCTAATCAGTGCCTTATACTGGTTTTTACCAAACTTGTCACATAACACTTCACAGAACTCACTCCGGCTCATATTCTCGACCTTAGACTCTACTGACTGCAACCACAAGGCTGCTTGCCCCGAGAAATTCATCGTGGCAAGGTCCTTCCAAAAACGTGATTCAGTTTGACAGACATTAAAGTATTTCTCACAATTCCTCTTCCACCATTTTGGATTATCCCCGTCAAAACAAGGGATATCTGTACGAGAATAATTTCCCATGCCCATTCCATTCTGAATCACGCTAGATTCAGGCGACCCAAACTCTAACACACGATTGACTTCAGGTGTTTTGAGAGGATCAGCTTGCGTACCATTGTCCGGAGGTCTATGCTGAGACCCCCGGTTTTCCAGTTGAAGATGGCGCCCCACTGGGCTGGGCATGCCTAGTCCTCCACCAGCTTGAACTCCGGCGAGATTCGGCATCCCAAGTCCGCCTCCCGCTTGGCTCGGGGGCGGTGGAAACAGCGGAGGAAGCTGATTGACGAGATTGAGTACCCCATGGCCAGTCCGGGCGACCGCGGTGGCAGCCTGAGATGCCGCCACCCCATGGCCAGTCCCCGCGACCGCAGTACTCGGTGGCGCGCCCAGTCGATCGACGCGCTCCTTGAGCATCTTCAGTGCTCCGATGAGATCCCCACTTGAGATTTCCAGCTCCCCACGATCTAAAGCTGCGTAGCCTGAATCGCACCAAGCTTCTGGTTGATAGACGTTGTTTCCCCCTCCTTGCGCTTCTCCGCCTCCTGCCACATCACGATGAACTGCGCCATCGTCAACTCCTCCTTCTCCGCCACTTCCCCCATGGTGGAGATCTCTCGATCGGGTAGAGTTCCTACTCGATTTGGGTACACCGAAGTGTTCTGCGTCAGATTCAAACGAATCCAACACCCTTCACCGAGTTTGACGGAATCAATCTACTCTCACTCACGAATTGGAACCGAATCCCGTGGATCGGAACTGCTCTGATGCCAAATGTTACGAACCTCGATATATCTCACACCAATTTACTCACAGATACAGGTTTATAATAACAGTACAAGTTCTAGATCTCAGATTCAAACAGAGAGAAGAGGGTGAGATTCAGATGAACTGGAAAAAGGGATGAGGAGGAAGCAGGTAGGTGGGATACAGACGTTTCTTTCGGCCGTTACATCGATGCCTTCTCCCGCCCATCATCCGCGCATCTAAGTACTACTTGGTCCAATCCTGTCCCGCATATCGCGTCGATGGCACTGGGCCTCTCCTCGACCTCCTCGGCTGGACTTGGGCCTGGGCCGCTTCGGCCTTTCCTTCTTGCGCCTCCTGTAGCCCATCCGACAACGCTGGAACTGCTACAGCTCGATCCTCTTTGACAGGTTCGACAGCTTCGACAGCTTCACGCTCACTTGCAGAACTTGGCGCCAATGAGTCTTGATCTTGGATTATAACACAGGGCCGCCCTGACGGAGACGCTGGTGTACTACTACCCTGTCGCCGGCCGCCTGAGGGAGCTCCCAGGTGGCGGAAATAAGCTAGTGGTGGACTGCACCGCGGAAGGCGTGGTTTTCATGGAGGCGCACGCCGACGTGCGGCTAGAGGAGCTGGGGCCGCTGGTTCCGCCCTACCCCTGCGTCGAAGAGCTCATGTGCGATGTGGGCGACCATAGAGATGTCATCGGGAAGCCGTTGCTCTACTTGCAGGTATATGTTCTTACCGTCATGTGTGTGTCTGTCGAAGGACCTTTTCTAAGCAAATTTATCTGTTACATATCTATTTAGTAATTAAATTTTGGTTATTATTTACGCATAAACAGATGATGGAATTCCGATGCGGAGGATTTTCTTTGGCGTTGACCATGTGCCATAGCTTGGCTGATATCTTCGGCTTTATCCAGCTCTTTAAATGCATAATTGAGATAGTAGCAAAAGGTCAGGAAGTTCCTACCCTTTTGCCAAAGTGGGAGAGACACCTCCTCGAATCTACATCATCAAAATCCGGTGACCATGACTCTACTGCCGTGGTTGATGCCGAGACGGCGGCGCAGTCATCGGTGATGCCACCACTCGAGGGAACGGTCGCCCGTTCCTTCCCCTTGGGCACAAAGGAGATAGGTATGCTGCGGAGCTCCGTTCCAGCACGGCTTGCCCAGTCCGCCACCGTGTTCGACCTTATAACGGCCGCCGTGTGGCGATGCAGGACGGTGGCGCTAGAGCACGCGCCCCAAGAGCAGGTATACGTCTCGTTCGTTTCCAACGCCCGGGGAAGGTGGAAGGGAAACCCGTCGCTCCCCCCAGGGTTCTACGGAAACGCCCTCTTCACCGTGACAGCACAGGCCGCCGCCGGTGAGCTGTGTGGCCGTCCACTGGCTCACGCGGTGGAGCTCGTGCGCGATGCCAAGTTCCATGTGACGGACGAGTACGTGCGGTCGGCGTTGGACCACTAGTAGAGAATGGGGCTTTCGACCCGCCCCTTTTGTCCCGGCCCACTCTAGAGCTGGGACAAAAGGCCTGGCCACGTCGCCCAAGATCAGAGAAGGCACAGGGGTCCCAGTCCTGTTGGGCCTTTTGTCCCGGTTTTAGCCACAAACCGGGACAAAAGGGTCCGCGCCTTTTTGGCGCCTGACGGCAGCCCTTTTGCCCCGGTTTTTGGCTAAAACCGGGACAAAAGGGTCTGGGCCTATATATACTAGCACGCCCCCACCCATTCTGCCTCGTTTTTTTTCCTTGGTGAGAGAGGTGGAGGTTTCTCCTTTTTTTCTTCCCCTTAATGTGCACAAGAGGTGTTTGATGAAATGCTTGTGAGACCGTTGCTACTTGGATTTAATTATTAATAAAATTTCTTCTCTTTTTTGTTTTCAAGTGTCCTAAAAGGTTAGCAACTATTTTCTCCCCTTTACTGCACGGTACTAATTTTAGCATGCATCGTGACTGCGTTTGATATATAATTATGTATGCTACGGTGCAGATGAGCCATCCATGGATGTACGGTAACCGACTCGATGCCGCTTTCAGAGAGGGCGTGAAATCTTTCCTGCTTGAGGCCGAGATAAACAGGAACCGGAAAGGTTTTATGTGTTGTCCATGTGTGGATTGTCGGAACGAGAAGGATTACTATTACTCAAGAGACATTCAGAGCCACCTTCTTCGGCGCGGATTCATGCCCAGCTATAATGTTTGGACCAAGCACGGAGAGAAAGGGGTTATGATGGAAGACGACGATGAAGAAGATAATGATGACTACTATCGATCTATGTTACCTAAAAACGATGATACTGCAATGGAAGACAATGAAGAAGGAGGTGAAGAACAAGCACCAGATGAGCCTGCTGATGATCTTGGTCGGGCCATTTCTGATACAAAGCGAGACTGCGGCACGGATAAAGAGAGGTTGCAGTTCGAAAAGATGTTAGAGGACCACAAAAAATTGTTATACCCAACTTGCGAAGATGGCCAGAAAAAGCTGGTTAGCACACTGGAACTGCTGAGATGGAAGGCGGAGATCGGTGTGACTGACTCGGAATTTGAAAAGTTGCTGGTAATAATAAAGAAGCTGCTTCCAAGAGAGAACGAATTGCTCGCCAGTACGTATGAAGCAAAGAATCTTGTCTGCCCTCTAGGATTAGAAGTGCAGAAGATACATGCATGCCCTAATGACTGCATCCTCTACCGTGGTGAGAAGCACGAGAATTTGAATAAATGCCCGATATGAGGTGCACTGCGGTACAAGATCAGAAAAGATGACCCTGGTGATGTTGAGGGCGAGCCACCCAGGAAGAGGGTTCCTGCAAAGGTGATGTGGTATGCTCCCATAATACCACGGTTGAAACGTTTGTTCAAGAACAAAGAGCATGCCAAGTTGTTGCGATGGCACATGGAATAACGTAAGAAAGACGCGATGTTGAGGCACCCCGCAGATGGTCGGCAGTGGAGAAACATCGCGAGAGTGTTCCCGGATTTTGGCTGTGAGGCAAGGAACTTATGGTTTGGTCTAAGTACAGATGGCCTGAATCCTTTTGGGGAGCAGAGCTCCAGTCACAGCACCTGGCCGGTGACTCTACGCATGTACAACCTTCCTCCTTGGTTGTGCATGAAGCGGAAGTTCATTATGATGCCAGTGCTTATCCAAGGCCCAAAGCAACCCGGCAACGACATTGATGTGTACCTAAGACCATTAGTTGATGAACTTTTGGAGTTGTGGGCCAAACCAGGTGTACGTGTGTGGGATGAGTACACCGAACGGGAATTTGACCTACGAGCGTTGCTCTTCGTAACCATCAATGATTGGCCTGCTCTTAGTAACATCTCAGGACAGACGAACAAGGGATACAATGCATGCACACACTGTTTAGATAAGACTGACAGTAAATATTTGGAAAGATGCAAGAAGAATGTGTACCCGTGGAATCGTCGATTTCTTCCCCTCAAGCATCCGTTAAGGCAAAAAGGCAAGCATTTCAATGGCGAGGCAGAACCCCGTCCGAAGCCTGTCCTCCCTAGTGGTGATGATGTATTTGGAATGGTCAAAGATTTAGATGTAATCTTTGAAAAGGGTCCAGGCAGCCGATCTGTTCCAAAGGACGCCAACAGACACACGCCCATGTGGAAGAAGAAATCTATATTTTGGGAGCTAGATTATTGGGAAGTCCTGGAAGTCCGCTATGCAATCGACGTGATGCACCTGACGAAGAATCTTTGTGTGAATATCCTAGGTTTCCTGGGAGTGTATGGGAAGTCAAAAGATACAACAGAAGCACGAGATGACCAGCAAAGCCATAAAGGACGAGGCGGCAAGCATCCAGGGCAGTTTCAAGGGCCTGCCAGCTACGCTCTTACCAAAGAAGAGAAAGAAATTTTTTTGAAGCCTTTTCAGTATCAAGGTTCCGTCTGGCTTCTCGTCGAATATAAAGGGAATAGTAAATATGAAAGAGAAAAAATTCCAAAACCTAAAGTCTCATGACTGCCACGTGCTTATGACACAATTGCTTCCGGTTGCATTGAGGGGAATTCTAACAGAAAATGTTCGACTGGCCATTGTGAAGGTATGTGCATTCCTCAATGCAATTTCTCAGAAGGTAATCGATCCAGAAAGTTTCAGGGTTACAGCTTGATTTGGTCCAATGTCTGGTCAGCTTCGAGTTGTTGTTCCCACCATCCTTCTTCAATATTATGACGCACCTCCTAGTTCACCTAGTCGAAGAGATTAAATTCTCGGACCTGTATTTCTACACAATATGTTCCCCTTCGAGAGGTTCCTGGGAGTCTTAAAGAAATATGTTCGTAACCGTGCGTCCAGAAGGAAGCATATCCAAGGGCTACGGAATAGAGGAGGTCATTGAGTTTTGTATTGACTTTCTTCCTGACCTTAAGCCGATTGGTGTTCCTGAATCTCGGTATGAGGGGAGGATGGCTGGAAAAGGCAAACTAGGAAGGAAAGCAACGGTATGCATGGACAAGCTTTCTTTCAAACAAGCACACTACACAATTCTAAACAATTCCAGCTTGGTGGCTCCGTATATCGAGGAACACAAGAATACTGTACGAGAACTATACCCAGGGCTGTCTGAGTCCTTGATTACACGTCAACACATTAATACCTTCGGCAGTTGGTTGCAGAACCATCTCAAGAATGACATCACTGTTGGAGAGCAGTTGTACTTGTTGGCCAGGTTACCATCCTCGAACGTATGTACTTTTCAAGGGTACGAGATAAATGGGAATACATTTTACACGATCGCCCAAGATAAAAAGAGCACCAACCAAAACAGTGGTGTCCGCTTTGATGCAAAAGACGAGAATGGGCACACCACCACATATTATGGGTACATAGAGGAGATATGGGAACTTGACTATGGACCTCTTTTTAAGGTCCCTTTGTTTTGGTGCAAATGGGTGAAGCTGAGTGGGGTACAGGTAGACGATAAGTACGGCATGACAACAGTGGATCTCAACAATCTTGCGTACATGGACGAGCCATTCGTCCTAGCCAACGATGTGGCTCAAGTTTTCTTCGTGAAGGACATGTCTAGCAAACTGAGAAAAAGAAATCTGCAGAAGAATACATCAACCGAGAAGCCAAGGCGCCACATAGTTCTTTCAGGCAAAAGAAATATCATGGGAGTGGATGACAAGACAAACACGTCAGAAGATTGTAATAAGTTTCATGAAATTCCGCCCTTCACGGTGAAAATTGACCCAAGCATCCTGCTAAATGATGAAGATTCTCCATGGCTACGGCGCAGAAGAAAACCACTCCACTAGATGGCGATGTTGCTGATATTTAAATTTTTTATGTAATAATGGATTCTCCATGACCAATGTGTATCTTAGCATGTAAACCAATGTAGCATTCCATTTGGTACCACTTAGTTCAGAAGAAAATGCATCTTTCTTTCCTTTAGTGCAAATATTGTGTATTCTAGGATTTGCCCAGGAAGAGTTCACTCTGGCGGAGCTTCCGAAGATGTCTAAGACGGTCTGTCATCTAAGACATCTTCGAGAAGCTCCGCTGGAGAGGCTCTTTCCTTCTTGGTCGCTGGAGCTTCTTCTCCAGCTCATGAAGCAGTAGGCAGGGTACGGAGGGGCTATATATACCGGCGAGACCCCAGATAAGCCCCTCCCCGAGATAACCCCCCCAGATAAGCTCCTCCCAGATAAGGCCGTCCCAGAGCCCTTTTAGTCCTGGTTACAGCCAGGAAACGGGACTAAAGTTTGCAATAATTAAGCCTCTTTATTAGTCCCGGTTCCAGCCAGGAACCGGGATTAAAGGATCTCTTGCAATAATTATTCCTCTTTAATCCGGGACTAAAATAATGACTACGACTTTATTGAAATTCAACTAAATACTTAACTAAATTTAAACTAAAATAACGACTACGACTTGATTGAAATTCAACTAGATACTTTAACTACATTTAAATTAAAACAACGACAACTACTTCTTCCTCGCATCCGCTGCTGCCCTCCTTGTTGCCGCCTCCTGCCGCACCTGCTGCTGCAGCTCCTCCACATGACGACGCTTCTGCATCTCGTCACGATCCTGCTCCTCCCCACGGCGCCGCTTATGGTCTCTCTGCCTCTCCCATGCTTCTATAGCCACTAGCGCCGCCGCCTCCCACTCCTCTATCTCCTTGAGCTCCGGGTCCATAGTAAAATGTGCTAGCTAGGGTTGGGTGAGTGAAGTGGTAGGCGGGGACGTAGTCGCTATTTATAGAGGCGTGTAGGCGGGAAATCTCCCGCGCGCGGCTAGTGTCTTGGCGGGAAACTCTCCCACGCGCTGCTAGTGTCTTGGCGGGAAACTCTCCCACGCGGCCGGCGTCGTGGCGGGAAACATAAGGAAAAAAGACTAGAAAAAAACACTAGAAAACAATATAAAAACATTAGAAAAAAAGAAAAGAAAAAAACACTAGAAAAAACTATAAAAAGACTAGGAAAAAAGGCTAGAAAAGAGATTAAAAAAAGCAAATAAAAAACACTATGAAAAAAGACTAGAAAAAACACTAGAAAAAACATTAAAAAAAGCAATAAAAAAATAAACACTAGAAAAGAAAACCCAAAAAAAAACTAGAAAGAAACAAAACTAGAAAAGAAAAACAGAAAAGAAACAGTAGAAAAGAAAAACAGAAAAAAACGGCCTCGAGGAGCCCCATCCACGGATTGAGCTCCAGGCCGTTGGATTAAAAGGCCTGGAGCCGTTGGATGGGGCTCCTCCCACGGATTAGCACCCCCCCCCCCCCCTTTTGTCCCGGTTGGTGGCTAAAACCGGGACAAAAGCCCCCCCCTTTTGTCCCGGTTTTAGCCACCAACCGGGACAAAAGTGGGGGGGGGGGGGGTATATATCCTGGCGACCCCGGTCGGTGGCTCCGACCGGGACATATCTGGACGCCATTGACGAGCACAGCGCCGCCAGGCTGCCCAAGTGCCGGCCACCGCGCGTCCTCGTCCTCGCCGTCGCCGGCCACCGCGCGCGCACGCGCCGCCCTCCCCGTGCGCGCCGCCCTCCCCCAAGTGCCCTCCTCCTCCCGCGCGACGCCACCCGAGCTCCTCCTCCCCCGTGTGCGCCGCGCCGCCTTCCTCCTCGACGCCGGCCGCCACACCGTCGCCGGCCACACCCTCCTCCTCAACGCCGACCGCCACGCCGACCCCCAAGTGCCCTCCTCCTCAACGCCGACTAGAGGTTAGGGTTAGAATTAGGCATTTAATTTAGGATTTAAATTAGGGATTTTATTTTGTGTTATTTAGGGATTTAATTTAGGGATTTAATTTAGGGATTTAATTATTAGGGATTTAATTATTAGGGATTTTATTTAGGGATTTTATTTAGGATTTAATTATTAGGGATTTAATTATTAGGGATTTAATACGATGAAAAATACGTCCCCCTCCGACATCCCCCATTTAATTATTAGGGTTATTTTTGTATTATAATTTTTTGTATACTCCGATGAAAAATACTCCTATGTTTCTATGTACTTAGGATGTGACATTTATCGATGTCGGCATCCCCCTAGAATATCGATGCCGACATCCCCCTAGAATATCGATGCCGACATCCCCCCTACAACATTAATCGATGCCGGCATCCCCCCTACGACTTTAATATTAACTACCTCGACATTTCTTATCGATGCCGGTGTAATAAGTTAAAATACTCCGATGTTTCTTATCGATGTAAAATACTCCGATGTTCCCCCCGATTTAACTTAGCGACGACTAGGTTGTATAATTAATGATAGCGACGACTATAAATATCCCGATGTAATATTAAGTACCCCGACATCCCCCCTATTCTATCGATCTGACTTCGACATTCCCCCATTCTAATATATACATACTATTTTGCAGAAACTATGGATCCAAACTCCAGAGACTATCTTGCAGAAGAGTTCGTGGAGAATATTATCTTCGATGCCTGTGAGGAGGGAGACTATTCTCCCTCCCTATATTTGAACATGCCTGAGGAAGCCGGCGGCTCCGGTGACAATGACTCCGGTGACAACGACGCCGGTGAAGAAGAAGCCGGCAGCTCTGGTGAAGCTGGGGAGGTATATATGACTAGAGGCATTAATGCAATTTTATATGTGTATGTATAAAATAATGAATATTTGTTCTCTTAGGAACCCCAAAGGTTACGAGGCCAGGCCCAAAGGTTGAAGGCCAAAGACCACTTCACAATTGAGGTGTTATCCCCAAAGGGCGAACCGTTGCTACCCAAGAAGGGCGCAAATGCATTTAAGAACCAGTGCGGCGTTTTGGTTAGGGATCGCATCCCGATCAGCTATAAAGAATGGAACAAGACCAAAAAGTACAGCCGCGAAGAAGACTATGTTCCCAACGTAGCCAAAACCGGTCTATGGCTGGGGCTCATGCAACATTTCACCCTGCCAGAGAAGCCGACGCCTGCAGAAAGAGATGCACAGATGGAGTTAGTCAGGAAGTATGCTCTCCAGAAGATGGGCGAACTGTTCCGGCAGTGGAAGAAACGGTTGTGGGCAACCTATAAGAAGGAGAAGAAACCTCCAGAATTCACAGGCTATCTTCTGCAGCAGGAGGAAAACTGGAAGAAATTTGTAGAGCACAAGAACTCAGAGGATTTCAAGGCCAAGTCAGAAAAAAACAAGGAGAATGCAAAGAAAAAGATACATCACCATAAAACTGGGCGAGGGGGCTACAGAACTGCCATGCCTAAGTGGGGTAAACTAGAGGCTGAGATGATAGCTAATAATGTCATTCCAGAACCCATTCGAGAAAAGTGGGACGTGAGGGCAAGAAATTGGTTCCTTGCGCATGGCTGTGTGTATGACATGGAAACAGAGACCTTGTCACTAAATCGGACAATGTCAAGATACCCAGGGAAAGATGGCTCCAAGTGACGGCAGATATTAAAAGTGGGAAACTGAAGTTTGTGAAGGATAGAGAGAATGACTTGCTGACGTATGTCCTTGGGAATAAAGAGCACGTAGGACGAGCACGAGGCTTGGGACCTAGTTACAACTTGCTGACTGCATTTCCCGATGACGTGGAGACTTATAGAGGCCGAGCGAGAGCCAAACAGAGACAGGAGGAGGAGCAGAAAAAAACCATGAGCGAGTTTCATCGCAGACTTGACGAGCAGCAGCGGAAGATTGAAATACTAAGTAGAGGGCGCCAGCTTGAATCTCCGGGGCAAAGCAGCAGCATGGCTGAATCGGAGGTCCCGGCGGCCCGCAATGCACAAATGATAGAAGGCGGTCCCGGCTACCCTGTGGATGAAATCAAGGAACAGACACCTTGTGATCTCTATCAGGAGTTCAAGAACATAACTCTGAAGGTGGCAGTCGGCTTTGCTCTGCCTATATTAGGAAGTGATGGCAAGCCGACACTATGGTATGGCCATGAGATTCCACCTGGCTATGCTCGTGTCGGGGTGGATAAAGTTGAAAAGGACTTTGAGTCGCTGCAGCTTGAAATCCCAGGACCTGAAGGTCAGAATATACTCGGAGATGTAAAGGGTGACATCATTCTTTGGGAGAAGAAACAAATCAAGATCTTAGGATCAACACCTCCTCCGGGTCCTCGCAGGTCACCATCACCTCCTCCGGGTCCTCGTAGTTCACTGTCACCTCCTCATGACTACGACCGCCACAGCCCTGCTAGTCCATCTCGATCTCCACCGCCGTCTCAGCCTTCTTTGCCGCCGCCTGCTCCAGCTAAGACTCCTCGGGCCCCTAAGCGGAAGCGTGCCAACAAGAGTCCGATCCGGAAATTGCCGCCCCTCCCAAAGGTACCAAATGTTCCTCCTCCCCATGCTTGCGATCGAACCGAGGAGGAACGTAAAGCAATATGCGATGAAGAAGTCCGTGCACATTTCCATAAGGAAAAACCCCAGAAACCACTGTACACCGCACAGCAAAAAGCATATGCCATTGACTTTTTGAACACACCATCGCAGTATGACCTACACCAGAGGCCGGATGACTATACACGCACACTTGCGAGGATAATTGAGGCGAAGAAGAAGGAGATGAAAGAAAAAGAAGCAGCTACAAGTAGTGCACCCAGCTCGGAGAAGAAGAAAGAAAACGAATCAAGTAAATCCAGGAAAAAAAGGACGTTCCCCAGCTCGGAGAACATGCCAATCAATCGATCCCAGCCCTCAAGGTATTTAATGTTCCGCCGGTGTACCAGCAGGAGGGTGGCTTGGATTATGAAGTTGCTGCGAAGCTAGCGGCTGAAATGAAATGTAGTGTGGAGACATTGTTGGGTGGCTCAGATAATGCACTGGGCTTTGGTGCTGTAGCCCCTGAATTTGTTCGCGGGGCCGACCTGGTCAGCAAACAGAGGCTGGATGAACTGCCAACGCATTTGCGGAATTTGCATGAGTGGTACCTTAAATTCTGCAAGAGAGATTCTACTTCCGAATACATCGTGGCGAATATCCCAGAAGAATATTACTTCCGAAGGGAAGAGATCCACATTGAAATTTGTGAACTCTGGCAGCTATTCAATTTAGACGCCCTCGACAAGTCTCTCATGAGCTGCTATTGCTTGTAAGTTGTTCAATTCATTGTCTACATATAACTTTCAGTTCATTCAGTTGTTCATGTTCATTGTATGTAATTGTACTAATTATATCCCATTTTGTACTGTGTTATGCAGATTGATGATCGATGAATGTAAAAAATTCTCTTATCTTAATGTTGGGTTTATTGACCCAGATAAAGTACATAATGACACGGTACGCGACAACCCCGATGAAACGGAGAATAACCTGCTAAGGTTTTTTTACGAATCAAAAAGACCGTGATTCAATACTTTTTCCTTACAACTACAGGTCAGAGTCTTAACGCTGTTGTACACATTCATATTTTCTTACTACATGTTAAGTGTAATTCATGAGTTACTGACGTATGTATAAACATGTGCAGTTACCACTGGATTCTGCTAGACATTCGTATTAATAGGGGAGGAGTAGTTAATGTAAGGGACCCACTGAGTAGAGGCCTGGCAGGTTTCACTGACTTGCAGGGCTTGCTTCAGAGGTAATTTCAATCATTGTCGCGCTATATCCATCTCTAGCGTGAGATATCAGGTAATTGTCCACTCATTCAATCATTTGTTTGGCCTGGCAGGGTTTGGAGAAGGTTCAGGAGGACGGTTCCCAAGGGTACCAGTACCTTAGCAGATGACCTGACGTTTACTATCGTCGACTGCCCCCAACAGCCACAGGGGACGCATCTATGTGGATACTTCGTTTGCCGAGTCCATCCGCCTGTTAACCGTTGAGACCCGGGATTGGATGCCGAATAGTAAATTCAACGTAAGCAATACATTCAAAACTTTAATTTATTACCGCCAATGTTTTGTTATCAAGAGATTGATATATTTGATCTCACCTATATAGCGCGCGTTCATGCGGTCGAAGATGTCAGCAAGGGAGCACTGCCTCGGAATTGCAGAGGAAATGGCGTTGGTTTTGCGGAGAGACATAATCCCCAGGGATGGCAAGTTTAAGCCCAATAGGCGCCAGTCATGATCCCCGTGTAAAAGTTCGAATAGGTAGTCGTGAGCTCCATGTATATTTGTAAGGGACAAAATTGTATATATATATTTTTTGTTTGCTCGGTTATAATACAAGTTATCCATATAATGCATGAGGGTGTACAGCTAATTTGAAGTTTTATTTGCGAAAATAAAAATAAAAATAAAAGGGGGTGGCGGCGGTGGCGGGGGGCTGCGCCGAACATCCCTAAATCCTAATGCAGCGTGAGCATCCTGCGGACGCCACGTGGGAGCTCCTGCTGTCCCGGTCGGTGTTACCAACCGAGACAAAAGGGGGTGCCCCCCCGTGCCCTGCGGCGGCCACGTGGTCTGGTCTTTTGACCCGGCTGGTAACAGACCGGGACAAAAGGGGTACACCTTTTGTCCCGCTTTTGTTGTCCCAGTTGCAAATCCGGGACAATAACCCCTTACAAGCCGGGACAATAGCCCCATTCTCTACCAGTGGACCGATGTGCAAGGGCGAGCGGTACGTGGAGCTGCCGCTGGACAGGACCTTCATGGTTTCCGACTTAACTCGCTGTGGAGACGACACCCTGGGCCTAGGCTGGGCAGAGCGCGTCGGTGGCGGTTCTCCAATGGCCGGTGATATCATCACAAGGCTTGGCACTGTTTACATGAGCTGCAAGGACCCCAACGGCGAGGAGTGTGTCATGGTCCCTATGGTCTTGCCGGAGCCGGCCATGGTGAGGTTCGCGTCTGTGATCGCTACGGCCACCAAGGTGCTTGCACGAAGCTCGCTCTAGGGAAGGAGGAATGTCAATTTGGATCTGATTTGTATCATCATGCATGTGCCACCACGCATGAGAGTTGGGTAGGTTATCTTCTCAATCCTCTAATCCCCTCCCGCTCTGTATCTGAGGAGATGCGGCGGTGGCCCCGTCCCCACCGGCCACTGCCCGGCCGGCGGCGTCCCAGCCTACTTCCTTTCCGTCTCCTTACCGTCGGCGGGACGCTCCCGTCCCATCCCACTTCCTCTCCGTCGCCCGTCCTCACCGCCGGCCACCGCCCGGCCGTCCTCGTTCCAGCCACCTTCTCTTCGTCGCCCCATCTTCCCCGATGGCCACTGCGCCGCGCCATCCTCGCCCAAACATGGCGCCATGGAGAAGCAGCCGTGCTTGAGTTGAAGGCTGCAGGGAAGATTTTACTTTTTTTTTGTTTTACCGAGCTACTCGCGAGTTCACCGAGTCGAGCCGAGCTGAAGTTTTGGGCTCGTTTTGTTGAACGAGCCGAGTTCAAGTTGCTCGTCAGTAAACCGAGTTTGAGCGAGTCGAGCCGAGCTGGCTCGGCTCGGCTCGAATTCCAGGCCTACATGTGCGTGCTCTATCATCGTTGGCTTAATTTCTGTATATCAATCGTCAGTCTGACATATCCATAATCCATTCGATATATATCCAGCATGTTAACTTTGGTGGTTGCTCTTGTCTTACCGTCTTATAACTCTAGATCTTTCTGGTGTATAAACTGTTTCCTGTATTGATATATTTTTTGATGTCACGAGTGAGGATATCGATGAAGTTAGAAGAAAGGTAAAAGAAGCGACGTTTGAATCCAAACCTAAACAAAACAAATTGTTACTTGCGCTTCTACTCCCTCGAAATCCATAAAAAGATGTTAGAGATTTTTCCAAATTCAAATATATCTATATAGTAAAGAGTGTTTAGATACATTTAAATTTAAATAAGTCTGTCCCATTCTTTGATGAACACAGCTAGTACCACGTAGTACTAGTACTAGCTTCTACAGCGCGTTATACTAAGGCCGTTTCCAGTGCATGGTATCTTAGCACAGTTTCATAGCAGATAATAATTATTTAGATACAACCATCACAACTCGCATCGTCTCTTAGAGCAAGTACAATAGAGTCTAGTCATCTGACTATAAAACTTTAAATAATATATTTAAGCTGAGTTAGATGAGAGAGAAGAGGAGAGAGAAGGGAGGTGGGCTACTATATAATAGCCAGCTCTTATACGTGCTCCTAGGCACTTTGTGAGAGTGAAATGTGGGTCATGTGTTAGTAAAGTACTTCATTCTTATAACCAACTATTGTACAAGTTAGCTATATGCTAACGACAAATGATATGGCATTTTCTTATAGCTAGCCGTTGGTTATACTATTGGAATTGCTCTTAGATGTTGTATCTAAAGAGGCTTTTATTTAAATTGATTTTAAGATCACACTTGCATTAAGACTTTGTAGCCTGATTGTGGCATGGGATATATAGTCAGGTGACTGGGCTAGGAAGTAGACCGAGCGAGGCGCTAGTGCTGAGAGAGCGCATGGGATCAATTCTTTAATTGTGCTGCATAGGGAAAAGCGTCAAGAGCCGTTTCTTCCGTAGCATATATCACCCCTCTCTCTCCTAATTAATCACCATGCCACCTCAGCGTTTTATCTGTGTTTTTTTTAACACAGTATATTTCATTGATCTAGCAACAACGTACATGTACAAAAGTGCATTCCAGCACTGGAGATTGCGCCATTACATATGCATTGAGGCATGTATCACTGCCTGAAGCTAAGCACCTGTAACTAAAATTTCTATTCTGAAGCTTTAGTGCAAGTTTTGCTTGATGATGGGCTCGGAAGTTGTAGCTCCTGGGAATATGATAGATCCTTGACGAGTCAAAGCCTGAAGAAGCTGCCATGCGAGCTAGCTGCGGCCTGATGGTCCAGTGGCCTGGAGCAAGAATCAGGCTTTGAGCCGCTGCCGCCTTCGCCAGCGTCGCACTGTCCGTCATGAAGGTTGCTCGTTGAAGCTGAAGCAATCCTGCAATATGAGTAGCGAGCATCAAACTGAAAGCTTCAGCCAAAATGGCTGAAGTCACTGGCGGGGAGACAGCCGAGATGCAAAGCTGAGAGCAGCGTCGTTCACTTCCCAACTGAATGAATATGCCTAGTCCGGCAGGTGCCGGTTGGCCATCAGAACCTATAGTCCAAGCAGCATCCGAAAAAATAACAGGCCCTGTAAAGCTGGTGATATTCGTGATGGTGCTTCCTGGAGCTGGCATCACCTGCTGGGAAACATGGTCCTGCAGTTGTACAACATGCTCAGTAGACACTTGAGGATTGGTTGAACCAGTATCTCTGCAAAACTGGGGAGAATCTGCAAACTCAAGTTTAGTTCCTTGGATAATTGCCATTGCTACAGCATAAATCTGTGAAGGGTTGGAGGTTTTCCTGCAGAAAACCGAGTCGTTTCGAGCTTTCCAAATACACCACAAAAACGTATATAGAGAGGTTACACTTATTTGTGGGTGCCGGGAGTTAAGTAGGCCTTGTATCATGTGTGGGACTAAACTATTGTGCTGGGCAAAAATTTCAGTTTTAATAAACCAAGGAAACCAATACCAGGCTGCCTTCGAGAAAGGGCAGAGAAAGAAGAGATGCATTTCATCCTCAAGGTTACCGCACCTAGAGCAGGTTTCGCTAATATGCATAGAGTACTTGCCTGCCCTTTTACCTGTAGGGAGAGCTCCCCTGAGAAGTCTCCAAGCAAATGTTTGAACACGTGGCGCCATTTGTTTCTCATTCCACACCTGATTGAGTAAAGCTACAATATGTGGAGGAACTGTCTTCGGTCTCTCTCTTGGAGGAAGTTGGAGATTATTGAAACAATGTTTGTATGCACTCTTTGGGGGAAAAGAGACCTGTAGGTGTTAGCTTCCATACTAGAATGTCCTGACCGGTAGCATCAATTATGGGAGTTTGAAGTATAGAGTTAGCTACTGTAGGAGCAAATAAGGAGTTGATCAAGTTTACATTCCAAACTTTTTGTCTAGAAATCCAAAGGTCTTTAATTTGAGCAGGGTAATTAAAAGGCTGTTGTTGAATTATTAAATTGTCATAGATGGTTTCCCAGCCCTGAACCCAAGGAGTACTCCACAAAGAACTATCTCCATCTACAATATGATAAGCAATGGCTGAAATGAGTAGAGGTTGTACCTTTAAAACTGATGTCCAGAAGGCAGATTTTGGTATGTTGTATTTTGCCCGCCATATAGATGTGTCATGATGGTATTTAGCCTTGAGGATTTGAGCTAGTTGGCATTGTGGCTCCTTTGCAAGTCTCCATGCTGCAGAGAGTATGAGTCCCTGATTGATTGCCTGCAAATTTCTTATGCCTAGGCCACCTGCTTTTTTATCCGTGCATATATCAGCCCAAGCTCTAAGACAAAGACTTTTTGTTGTTTGGTCTTCTTGAACACCTGTCCACCAGAAATTCCTAATGATAGTTGTTAGCTTAGCTAGGAATTTTTTTGAGAAGAGGATATTTGACATGTAGTAGACAGGAATTGAGGCAAAAACTGATTTGATGAGGGTAAGTCTGGCTGCATGGGATAAACGATTAGCTTTGTAGTTGGAAAGTTTTGACCTGGATTTATCGTAAATAAAAGCATAAGCCGCTGATCTATCTTTAGAAGGCAAAATGAGAGGGTGCCCTAGATGAACAAATGAACTATCAATATTAGGGCAAGGAAAGATTCTTTTTATATTCTCTTTGTCCGAGGAACATTCTTACTGAAAAGGATACCCAACTTACTCCAGTTAGGCGTCTGACCTGAGTTTTTGACAGAATTGATCTAAAATATTAGAGATAGTTTGAGCTTCGCACATGTTAGCTTTGCCGCAAATAATAAGATCATCTGCAAACATCAGAGAGTGAATGGGGGGGGGGGGCAATTCGGTCCAAGTAAAACACCTGTGAGATGATTAGCGTCTAGAGCCTCCTGTAGCTGCAAAGAAAGGTCATTCACTGCAAGGACAAAAAGATATGGCGACAAAGGACAACCTTGTCTGATACCTCTGGAGCTAGTAAATCTTGCATAAGATTGGCCATTAATGATTACAGAGAAAGTCGGCGAAGAGATGCAAGCATAAACTAGTTTAATGAAATGACCATGAAGTCCTTTGCGTGCAAGAGCTGAAACAATGCAATGCCACTCTATCCTATCGAAAGCCTTTGCTAGGTCAATTTTAACCATAAAATCATGGCTTTTGTAAGATGTAAGCGAGAAGGAGTGGGCTATCTCTTGAGCTACAATAATGTTGTTACTAATGCGTCTACCTTCAATAAAAGCTTGTTGAGAGGGATGAATGTAATCAGGTAGATGCATTTTCAGTCTATTAGCTAAGGATTTTGCAATAACCTTGTAGACTACATTGCATAAACTTATGGGTCTAAAATCAGAAGGAAGGTGACAAGCTAGTATTTTCGGAATGAGAACAATTTGGGTGTCGTTGAGGTGTATCGGAAGGATACCTGAGGTGTAGAAGCTCGTCACAACTTTTGTTACATCATCACCAATCCAAGGCCACGCTGAAATATATAAGGCAACATTAAATCCATCTGGACCTGGAGATGCATTCCTTCGCATGGTCTTAAGTATTTCCAATATTTCTGATTTGTCCGGCACAGAGTTGGTGAAGTCTCTGCCTGATTCTGCACATTCATATTTGGGATATATCTATCCATGTTAGAAGACGAGGAGGTGAAAATTGACTTAAAGTAGTTGACAAATTCATTTGCAATATCATTCGGATCAAACAAGTCATTTCCGTGAGCATCATGAATGGATACAATACGGTTCCTGCGCCTACGTTTCTGAACAGTATTGTGAAAGAAGGCAGTCTTCCTGTCACCATGAATAGCCCAATCTTTTTTTGCACGTTGTTGATAATATTCAATGAGTTTGGTAAGATTTACCTCGTACTGGGCTACCAACTTTGCTTCTAGATCATGATCTTGTTGCTGAAATGGTTGCATTTGTATGTCATTAATCTGACTTTGCAAGCAGTCCAGTTGTTGTTGAATCGGCTTCTTCTTCTTGCACCATTTCTTTAAAGTACCTGCAAGGTTAGTTGATCTGGTGTGGAAGGATTTGCTCGCAGTAGTTTCCCAAGCATTCTTAGCTACAGTTTGGAAGTCATCTTCGAAAGTCCACCAATTTTTGAATTTAAAAGTAAGTCTTGGTTTCTGATATTGTGAAGCAGTGGAAACAAGAATAGGGGCATGATCACTGAGCATGATAGGCAAATTGAAGACATTTGTATTGGGAAAAAGCGAACACCATTCAGCATTGGCAAGACAACGATCAAGCCTTTCGAAGATGGGTATGGAAGAAAACCTCTTGTGCGTCCAAGTATAGGCCGGACCACTATTTCCCAAATCAAAAAGACCACACTGCTTGAGAAAAGTATTAAAAGCACACATACGATACTTATTAACATTGCCAGAGGTAGTGTCCATATCACACATGATGTCATTCCAGTCTCCCAAACAGACAACTGGCTTACCTAAATTATCATTTACAAAGTTGAAAATATGATCCCATGTCATGCTAGTAAAATGATGGTGTGGATCCCCATAGACACAAGCCAACACAAATTCAACGTTAGTAGCTATATGATGTACAAGAGCTAAAATAAGATATTTGCTCGAGAACTTGACTGAGAGATGAACTTCATCGGTCCACAGCAACCAAAGGCCCCCAGAGAAACCTTCGGAAGGCACAATAAAACTAGCACTAGAATTAAAGCGAGCCTTCAACTGAGCCGCAGTACATTTAGATGATCTAGTTTCTGATACAAAAGTTACCTGGGCACCGGTGGAATGCATCAATCTAGCCAGATACTCCATTTTCCTGGAGCTTCGAAGGCTCCTACCCTTGCCTCTGCAATTCCAGCCAACAAACTTCATGAAAGCAGTGGGGGGTGCCACGGTGCGAGCGTCTCGAACAGCCGGATCCAGCCCTGCTCCTGTATATCGATGACATGAGGTCGCAGCAGCTAGAGATCTGCACCCGAGGATTAGCCTTGATGTCGTACCCATGGCAGTTTCTGGTGGATGATCTGCAGCGAACTGAGGAGGGGCGGTATTTCGGAGAACTTTGCTGAAGATGGAAAGCGTTTTATCTGTGATTTTGTGCCAAAAAACAAGCATTGGAGAAGGCCTAACTGCTTGGAGCAGGGGCGGGGCCGGAGTAGTAGTACCTACTATGTAGTTAGGAATCCAATGTTGAAGTCATAATGTCTTGCTTATGAATTCTTAAACAAACTGTGCCCATTTCCCATTTGGGTATATATACACACTTTGCTAACTATAATATGATCAATAATTGCAGATTTTGCATCCTTTATACTTGATTTTTCTTTAAAGAGGACAGTCAACGACAGGCCTTGCTCCCATATCTAAAAAAAAGTCAACGAAGGCCTGACAAGGTCATTACTTTGATCCTCCTGAATATGTGTTGGCGGAAGACGGTGGTAGCTGAGGTTTGATCGTGCACGCTGGTGCTGCTAAGGATCAATTGGACCGGTCTATGCTCCTGGCTTGCCATTGGGTGGTTTTGGGGCCTCCGAATTGCGATGTTGTGCGTAGGTGTGCACATAGAGCGTTGGCTCTGACATGGCCAGCCCCTTCATCAAGTTGCGTTACAGGGGTGGCTTCGGTTTGATCTTTGTATTTTTTTGTAAGGCTTCGTTGAATAATAAACGAAGAAGGTTGTGTGTATCATTTTGATGCAGAGGCCGGGGGTAACACCTCCATATCGAAGAAAAAATAACAAAAAAATCTTGCTAGGTGTTATCATCTGATCTCCCAAATATCTTGTTGTTGTCAATGACATATTGGAAAATGTAAAATCACTAACTAATGGAGTAGATCGTCATTTCAAATCCAACTTTTACTAGATCCTCTTGAACTTGTCCTGAATCCTCACAAAGTCCTTCCCACAAATTTGGAGTTGTACATATCACATACATACAAAAAGATCACACTTACCTCGACTTCATTGTCAGGTTAAGGCACACAAAACGAACAATCGCAGGAACTATCCTATCCTTCTGGATGACCAAATTTCATACAAAACAGAGGCAAAAGCGGACCAACTTAGAGCCAGCAAGTTGCATGACAGCCTCGGCACCATCTCCTGATCATCAATAGATGACCTCCAGAATTTGCATCAGCGCTTTTCTAGTCATGGGGACTATGCGCTTATGCTAGCAACAAAGCCTTGTACCAGCATCTCCTCAGCTTCTTCCTCACCACCTGCAGAATATCTAAGATTTAGGAGTACTCAAGTTGTAGATATTCAAGAGCTTGTTACTATCAGGCAATATTATGTGAACTGTTAACATGGGAATCATCAAAATTGCCAAGATGCAATATCAAGACTTAAGAAAAACCACACACGGTACCGAAACCAATCTTTGGAACTCTTTCTATATTAGGAAATCAAGCCTCTTAATTGTACCACATTTGTTGTGTAGATTTATGTGACATAAACATTATCAGATTACCTTATAAGAGTAAATGTGACTAGAAAAAAGAAGCCCCCTCCACCTCCTTCATTAATTAAAATTAAAGAGAAGAAGACAACATTAAGGCATGCTTCAGGAACGAGTGTTTCCAATGTGAAACAATCCAAATGTGAACTGACATAGACCTGTTTTCCTTACCCATTAGCTTAACTACAAAACCATTTCTCCAAAACAAACTGTTATCGTCTAGTGTTCTAGTGGTTCTTAGGATCTACGAAACTTATAGAGTATTAACACAACCCATAGTTTGCAATATATTTTCTTTTACTTGTCTACTATACCGTAAAACTTGTATTCTAACCCATAATTTACAAATATTTTCCTAAACTTTATTTAGCCTTGCTAGAAGCACCAAAAAAGGAAGAATTACCAATCACAATAGCTGGATGATAAAATAAAAAGAGGAGACAAAACTAGGATGTGAAGGAAATTTTACCAGTTGATATTGTCGGCCACGACAGGAATGATGGCGGGAAATTGCTATACGAGTGTAGATTGAGGAAGAAATACAGTATAGCGAGACATATCTTCTCAACCTTGAATGTTTTGACGTCCAGTGTGTAAAAGCCTCTTCCGTAACTATACAAGAGCAAGTACCCTGGAGTTGAACCTACAAGGAAGTTGCCAGGACCTAGTTGGATTGTTTTCTTCTTGTCCCACTGGGTCAAACTCCCACCTTTGTTTTCCCTAATGAAATAGCTGAGGGCATATGTGTCGCTCGTCACCATAAACATCCCAGGCATGTTCTCCCCGGCCTCCACCATAGCCATGGCCAGACCGTAAGAAGATTTGGCTTCTTCTGGCGATTGAGCAACGGAGAACTCCATCCTCCGAGTGTCAAGCACCAACATATCCGTTTCCGCATCAGAGTCTGATGTCCAGTAGAAGCAGCCATACGCGTATTGCCGGAAGTGGAAGAGTGTCTGTTGATGGTACCAAGCTTGGAAACAAATCGTTCCAAGACAGGGGAGGAATGGCTCGCCATTGGGCGGTGTTGGAAGAGAAGACAAATGCGAACAGCTTAGTTGTGCACTGCCCCATCCAAATCACCCGAAAAGACGTCTCTTCGGCCTCTTCGTCGCTCGGAGGAACGAAGAAGGCCTCGAAAGCGAGCGGGTCCTGCACTGAAGCAGCCAGGTCGTCGGGGATGGGGGGAAGTAGGAAGTATCGCCTATGCAAAGGGTCGCATACCGCCATCTCCTTGAAGACGGCGGCTTCGTCTGTGTCGAGGAGGATACGGCCGTCACGACTGTCCTCGTGGTCCCAGACGCGAGCGTGAGCTGGGGCGGGGAGGAAGGAGCAGGAGAAGTCGGCAATGAGGGCGGTAGCACTGGCTGCCGCCGCGGAGGGGTGAGGCGGGGCGGCGGGGTGGAAGATCTTTTCCTCGTCGATGAAGCCGAGGAGGGGCGGAACATGGAGCTTGCGGAAGCGCCGGACGAAGGACCGCGAGGTTATGAGGCGGCCGAAGGAGACGCAGACGGCGGAGGCGCGGATGAGGTCGGCTGCCGTGGGCAGCCGGAGGAAGATCTCCGCCAGGAGGTCGTCGGTGAGCGGGAGAGAGGCTATTTCCTCTCCTGCCTCTGACATAGTGTCAGCGGAGGCCATGACCTACCTCCTACGCACGCAGGCGTGGCACGACGTCGAGGAAAGGAAGAGACGAGCAAGGAGATACCACTGCTGGGAAAAGCATTGGGCTGTTGTGTACTGCTGCTCATCAATTAGTGCTCGTGCAGCCACGACTTGGCGCCCTTATTTTTTTAAACTGATGACTTGGCGCCCATGATGGCTAAGTATCTCTCTTCAGTTGACCTTGCACCTTGTTGCGATTATTCCACCAGAGAAGGTAACAACTTGCATGGTCCAGACCGTGTCAATGGACGGTCGGTCCATGCACGTTATATTACCTTCTGATAAACAGGCAGGCTCTTTGTATTTCCTGTCTCATCCCACATCTCTACAACTTAAATTATCCCGGTGCCAGAGGGATAATTATCATAAGAGGAACTCGTCATACAAATAGAGCAGATTTACTCCAAGTGCCATAGTGTGACAGTTAGAATTAATCATGATTTGTGTTCGTCGTGCCGGGAACTTTGATAGAGTCGCGTTGGTTACTTCCAATCGTACAAGAAAAATCAGCATGTATTCTACAAGCGTGCAAATTTTTAATGTGAAATACCTTGTATTGTAGGCTCAGAAAAAAGGATAAATTGGACAAATGTTAGAAGATTCAAAAGTTGCATTGTTTACCCTCCCACATTTATATTTCTGTCATTTTTGCCGAGCACATAATATAGGGTATTTCGTATTAAAGACATCCACATAGGTAGAATAAATCATTGACTAGATGCTGACATTTTTTATGAATTGTTTTGAGGCTTTAAATTTGATTATTTTGCATGTTTATAAAAAAGGGGCTCCAGGGAGCCCGTGTGCCAAAATGATGCATTCTCATAAGGTAGACTAATTTGCAGGCCTCTCCAACAATGAATATAACCATATCGGTTTTTATTTTCTAATGGAGGAGGACCCATTTCAGCTCAGGTGCAGTATACACTTGCACAGAATCCATTGTCGCTGACGAGTGTTTAAACACCTGCTCTGACAGGCTAGTCGCCCGGCACCCTGACATTGTTAGAAATGAACCCGACCAAAACGTGGAAAACCAGGCTAGCCTTCTTTGGCGTTGTTCTTCTATGTGATTGATGCACCCTTCCGTGGGTGTATCCTCGAAAAACGTGGAAAACCAGGGAAAACCCAACCGGAAGTTTCCCAAAACTAGAAAAACCAAAGCACCCATGATCAACTTGGGCCGGCCGGTTTAGAGATTATAGCAAACGGAGGCTATGCCGTCGGGGCGATAACTTTCGCTTGAAGCATCAATTAGGTTCCATGCGCGCTCGGGCGTCACTCCGATTCCATATCGCCCACTAGTCTAGCTTGTGTGCCAAAAGCTACCAAAGGCCGATTAAGGGCACCCGCGCAGAGGCTGGTTCTGTTCGACGCTTAGCACGAACCAGCAACGTTAAGCTCATGCACTGTAGGAGGTATATACTTTGATAGCTTATTGGTGCATCTTCGCGTTAGGACTGTGGTCGTGCAAAAATGTTATGGAGCTTAGTGATAATGATTGAGGAACTAATGGTTTCCATGAGTTGTATGAGTACTTACAAGTAGTTGAAAAATGGGACGCTCTAGGCACCCTAAACAAAAGAGCATGGAAACTTCAAAAGATGATCATTAGGTAGTTCCCACATTTTAAGTGCTGAATTCGTATTAAGGATAGAGAAAGATACAATTAAATGCTGAATTCATCAACCACGGATTTTCAGTCAGTTAACTGTGTTCGCCACGTGTCTGTTGGCATGACATCAGCAGTCAATGGCCTCCTGAAACTCATCTACCACGGTGCAAATTTTCGTTGTTAATGACCACTCATCTGCCAGGGAACGGAAATTCCTTGGTAGATCCTTTGTCCACGCGTGCGCCACAGAGGCCGCTTCGTCCCCTATGAGTCATTAATCACGAAAAACACCCCTATGCCCGACATTTTTTTGCCATGGTAGATAACGACTTTTTTTGTAGTGATAAGTTTTTAGACTAAGCCGCCAACTTGGAAGTCCTTAGCCATACCTTCTTGTTGCATATTTTGGCTACACCATACTTACCCAAATACATTATTTTATTGCTATTGTTCCATCTTATAACATACTTAAACAGACCATGCACTTACCCAATTACCTAAAGTGTATATAACTCAATCCGACTAAAAGAGAACTAGATATATAAAATTAATTTGTTGGATAATTGTTTTTCACACTCCTCACTAGCCATAGTGTCAAACTTGTGGATCAACTCCTCTTCATGAGCCATCTTCTAAGTTGGGGGAATAACAGTGAGTGAGGAAAGTGTTCCATTACAATCATTGTCTAGTATGTAGTAGTTAGCATACATGTCGGATTTAATAGAGTAGAAGCAAAGTTTAAGAAGAAAAAGTGCAAGAAATATCAAAAAAATGGAAATATTAATTGTTTCTGATTCGCTTTACATAAAAACTGAGTTGGCATGTTTCCGCGAAAAATAATCCAAATTTCCAATGAATCGGTTTTGGTTCAGATTTTGTGATTCTAGGGTATAGCCCCCTATAGGCTCAGTCGCATTGCAAAAAAGGTCAAATTCAAAGATTAGCCTTATATGTTTTTTCTTTTTCTGTGTAGTTCCCATCATCATTCAGATTGTCCGTAGGTACACTTTTAAAATAGTCAGGCTCAAAATACATTCTCTCAAATTGAAGTACAGAATAACACTCGTCAATCAGATTGGTAGCAATTGCACTCTCAAACCAACATGTATGCTCTTCACACTTAAACCCTACCATTAGACATTTATAAAAATAGAATACAAACACACCAGTTGACCTTGTGACAAAGCCATATCTCCTTTTTTTTACCTAAACTGACAACTTTCATTTAAACCGGCATATTGCCATGACCTATAGTGTCTGCTGAGGATCATAGTTACTTTGAGCCTTCCCATCTTTTTTTAGATCAAACAAGACATTGTGATGTATCGTATATAAAATTTTAGTTAGCATAAAATATAAAATCTCTATTTCTAAGTTTACATACATTATTTATATTGTACATTAGTGAACCACAATGGATAGAAATTATTCAAAACTCTTCTAGAGTTACATATAATTAAGTATGATTTATAATCAAAAGACGTTAAAGTCGACACGTCTCAAAACGTTAACTCTCTCCTCTCACTAGTGGAGGCAAAGGTAAAACAAAAACAAATATACCTTCTTGGATTCATCTAGGCTACAAGAATTGAGTGATTCGCTACTCATAAAAGATATGCACAATAATTTTAACACAATAGAAGAGAAGAACTTCAATATTTTAATTCTGCTATTTTTCATTACTATAAATATTTTTGGATTTTTTAACCTAATTTTATTTATTTCCTTTTATGGGTCCCTTTAGTCTTTGTTATAATTTTAGTTTACCTTCTTTTACCAAAAGTGGAAATAGCTTTACTTATAAATCTATATTTCTATTTCTTATACCTTTTTTATAGTTTTACATTTTTCATGTGTCTAAATAATACATAATAAAGTGGTGATGTTTTACATAAAATTAAGGGCATGGTCTTTTTCACCTCCTTGTATATATATGTTTTAAGTAATATCGTGTTCTGAATAATTAACATGATGCGGGATATTATCGTTGTTGGTCTAATAAGCATATTTTTAATAGGTTACATGAACATTTTCTAGAAAATACATGAAAGTACTTCATGAGTGATGAGTCACTATAAATTTATCAGACAAAAATCATATCTCATACTTGTCTGAACAATTTACTCGAAATACATGAACATGTCTCGCAGATGATACAAAATATTTTTATTTGTTAAAAAAAAGTTTGGTGGTGAAGATCACATTCCACATACATGATTTTTTTACTTGACATATCGTGGTAATTACAGTGGTTGTACGAGACATCGCATTGGCGTGTAATCTCTGCTGACTGCTTGACTGAAAAGCATAGAAGCATGGTGCAGTTTTGCTGGACATGGATACTCTAGCTACATGTATAGAAGTCGTTTGTCTTCATGAAAGAGACTATGCAAAGTTGTTGCCAGTTTTTAGTTTAGGATTTTCTGAATGCTGGTTCCATCTATGATGAAAATTTATAGCTGTTGGTTGGTCATAAATTTCATATATAATAAACACCCAACAATATTTTTTCCTCAGAGAAATTACTAACTTTATGCACGGTAGTTTAGTACATTTTGCATGTCTTCTCACATAATCTCAGTTTTCATTTCGCTTTGTGTTAAATTAATTCGAGTGGATGATTATTATTTAATGGGTAAGTTGTAGTGGCTTGGTGAATTGGATATTTTGCTCCGGCATTCGGCAGTCATTGCTTCATTGTTACCTACTGATTATATTCTCTCCCCCAATGTTTTCACCTATCCATTCCTGGACACATATGTGGCCAACTTCAACTTGCAGTTCATCAATATTTTATACTTCGGTAGTACACGCCTCTTCTTCTTCGGTAGTCTGGTGGTATATATATGGTTCTCCAGGCCATGTGTTCTGCCGTCAGTGCTTGGTTTTGTTCTGCATCCTTTTAAGGAAGAAAAAATGATAGGTGATGGACCAATGTTCCGATTAATGACCACTATGCATGGAAAAGGAGAACTGGCGCAATATGTAAAAAATGGCGCATATGATCCGTTCCTGACCACAAGATCATGCTTGCACATTTTTGTGGGTGAAAACACATCTTTGCACGCATGCATCGATCGATACAGCGCGCTGCATGCCTCTCGGGTGTCATTTTCATTGATGGAGTTGGTGCAGTGGCGCCATGCATCATGGGTTCCTCCACTCAGGAGCAGTTCAGAAACAAGTTTCATTTCTACTTCCTCAGGTTCAGTAAGTTGCTCGGTAGCTTGCGTGCAGAATGTGCAGCACCGAAACAAGGCATATAAATTGCTATGATACAGCTTCAAAAGATACACAAACATTTAGCTGCAAGCTGTACTAAATGCAAGAGTTTCTATACAATTATCATGTTGCTCATTCAGAATGTATATTGAGATATTTGTTTACGGATGCATTGTTCAGCGTTTATAGAAAATCATGTTGTGTGATAATGTTCTGATGGTACAATCCTTACATTCAGTCAGTTATCTGGGCGTGCCATGTATGAGCGGGGACACAACCAACTAGTAGTATCGTGGACAAATATGCATGACTGGGTAACAGTGGACCAATTTTTTTTTTTTTTTGAGAATTCCTTTTTACAGTACAGGCCGGCCACTGCCAGGCACTACCACCGCGCCACAGCACGTCCTCAACAGTGGACCAATATATCAACGCTTTTTCAATAGGATCATCATAATTTACATTGTGGTATTACAACTCAAACTGCACACACGTGCAGCTCACTGCAGTCACCTAGGCACAAAACATCTTCCAGCTCGCGCCGGCAAATCACTTTCCGGGTACAAAGTTGGTGGCAAATGCCCAAGCGTTGTTGTTGACAGGATCAGCGAGGTGATCTGCAAGGTTTTCAAGTGGGCCCTTACCAGTGACGATGGCCTGAACAAAGAAGCCAAACATGGAGAACATGGCAAGACGACCGTTCTTGAGCTCCTTAACTTTGAGCTCCGCAAATGCCTCGGGGTCATCGGCAAGGCCAAGTGGGTCGAAGCTGCCGCCTGGGTAGAGCGGGTCGACGATCTCCCCTAGTGGGCCACCAGCTATACGGTAGCCCTCAACAGCGCCCATGAGCACAACCTGGACAGCCCATATGGCGAGGATGCTCTGCGCGTGGACGAGGCTCGGGTTTCCGAGGTAGTCAAGACCTCCTTCGCTAAATATCTGGGAGCCGGCCTTGAACCACACAGCCTCACCGAACTTGACGCCGTTGCGGGCGAGCAACTCGGGGAAGACGCAACCGAGCGCGCTAAGCATGGCCCAACGAGAGTGGATCACTTCAAGCTCCCGGTTCTTGGCGAAGGTCTCTGGGTCGGCCGATAGCCCGGCGGTGTCCCACCCATAGTCTCCGGGAAACTCGCCGGTCAGGTAGCTTGGGGGGTCGCCGGAGAGCGGGCCGAGGTAGAGCACGCGGTCGGAGCCGTACCACGGGCTTCCCGAGGAGGTAGGCTTGGCCTTGGCAGCCGTTTTGCGCATGGTGATGCGGGCCTGACAGAAAAGAGCCGGCGATGGCAAGCTCTTCACCGTCTTGCCGGCAAAGGCTGAGGATGAGATGGACATGGTGGTGGCCGCCATGGCGCTGCTAGGTGCTCTTTGTGTTTTTGGATCGGTGGAGTGTGTGGAGATGGATTGAGAGGAGGAACGGAGGAAGCTATTTAAGGGAGATTGGTGCATGCTGACTGGAGAGAAAAGCAGGAAGAAAAATCAGTAGCTTGGCTGCAATTGGTGCAACGTGTAGCCTTGAGGAGATGAGATATACTTGTGGCTAGGACTAGAGATCATGACAGGACCACGTTGGAAGGGGCCGTTAGACTGAATGATTCGAGTCCATGCGCTTATTTTTCATCAATTTTCCCTGCTAAATAGAAGCAGCAACAATCGGAGCATATAAGGCACAGAAGAAGCTAGCCGATAGACATGAGTATGTTTGGTTTAAATTCAAATTACCCGCCACTAGCACAGATCAAGCCGTTTAACCCCTAATGGCGCACGGAAGGAATGAACCGTGTGCGGGATAACGAATCGCTTGCCTTAGAACTTATAAACATTCTGTAGTTGTTTCAACAATGTACGACATCCAATACACATGGCAAACGCTTTTGAGAACAAAGAACAAACCAAACCGTGTGCGTCGTGCGAGGTACCGACCGGCCATTTAGAAATCAATAACCAGCATTTCATTGCGCGGCAGCTTTGTGATCTTCTATTTCATTTTATTTCTGTGTTCTTTTTAAAATACAAGGATATTGTTTAATTTCTTTTTCCTGGTCGACCACGATCTGGACGATCGCGTGCTCACCGCTCGCGTCCGCGCGATCTGGATCCAACGGCCGCTCCCCATGACCGTTTCCGCTGGGTGCAGTTACGCGTGTGCGGACAGCATTTCGCCTGGGCCTGTTCAAATTTCGAAACCCGTGCCACCGCTACCTCATCCGTTCCCCTCCCTCTTCACCTCCCGCACCGGCGACTCGCCGGCGATTCCGGTCGGATTCGCCGCCGTTCTCGAGCCTGCCGTCGCCCCGCCGTCCCGAGCCTCCCGTCGCCGAGCCCGCCGTCCCCGAGCCCTCCGTCGCAGAGCCCGCCGTCTCCGAGCCCGCCGTCGTCGAGTCCCCCGTCGCCGAGCCCGCCGTCGCCTAGCCCCCCGTCGCCAAGCCTGCCGTCTCCGAGCCCCCCGTCGCCGAGCCCCCCGTCGCCAAGCACGCCGTCGCCGAGCCCCCCGTCGCCGAGCAAATGTAGGTTTTACATCTCTGGCTTCTAGGATTTTCATTTTTCGAGCAGATCTGGTCGCTAGCCATGTAACTTTTTCGATTCAGTTTTTGGTTCAGTGGTGTAAACACGATTGACTAGCTGATTTTGCTTCGGGGAAGTAAGATTCAGGGGCACCTTTCACGTAGTACGATACTTGCAGTTTAGTTGTGTTTGGATACAATCTCTTCACGTAGTACCTCTAGTATATGAATTCTGTGTGTTGTTTTGTGTTATCTGGTAGTCACAATCATGAAACTAAACCTGCAATAGTACATGTTCTAGATGTAAGCTTTTTTTGTGTGTGCAAAATCCTTTAAGCATGACAGTGGTGCTGTTGTAGGTGATAACTGCTTTTTTTGGGTGCTGATAATGGTGCAAATATAATGTTTATCTGGTACTCACAAGCTTGAAACTAAACCTGCAGTAGCCTATGTCCTAGGTGTAAGTTTTTTTTTGTGCAAAATCCTTTTTCAAGCATGACAGTGGTGTAGATGTAGGTGATAATTAACTGCTGTTGTTTTGGGTGCTACAATGGTGCAAATGTAATGTTATCTAGTAGTAGTCACAAGCTAGAAACTAAACCTGCAGTAGCCTATGCCCTAGGTGTAAGATTTTTTTTTGGTGTAAAATCCTTTTTTAAGCATGACAGTGCTCTAGATGTAGGTGATAACTGCTGTTGTTTGGGTGCTATAATGGTGCTGATAGTGGTGCAGATGTAAATATGAAATCCTCAAAACACAATGGCGCGGGATACGTGGACAGGTTCGCGGGCGGCAGCTACGCTGTGTGCGGCGAGCATTTTTTGGCAAGCGATCCCCACATTCCCCACTCGCCCCCGCACTCCCTATCACCGGCGATTCGCGCCGCTCCGATCGCCATCTTTCTTTCCGCGGCCGCCGTCGGGGGTTGATTCAGAGGAGCATCCCGTCGGAGGGGAGGGGTGGATTGGTTGGAGCTGGAGGGAGGAGGGCGGCGCCATTGTGTTTTGAGGATTTCTTCGCCGGCGACGTACGATCTACGACGATGGTCGATTTCTTCAAGGTAGGTAACAACACGCATGACCATCTCCTCCTTCCTTGTAGTTTTCCACGCACATATCTGTTTTTTAGACGAGTTTTTCTTGACTCTATTCTGGGCTCCTCGCCGGAAATATTGTGCAGAGACATAGTGTTCTTTCTTTTTTAGTGGATATTCCGGCGAAAGGGGTGAAGGTCGTATTCTCTCGACAGATCGAAACTTCAGGTCAGCATCCTGTCAAAAAGAAACTGGAGGTCAGCAGTTGTAATTTTCTACGTGGAGATGCTACAAATTTTCTTCGTGTAATCACACTTTTGCACTGGATTACCCATAGATGTTTCTTGTGCGTAGGTTCATATGTTTTTCTAGGACGTGATCTATAACTTTTTTAGGGGTTGTAAGTAAAATGTAGTGTTGCTAGATGTAAGATTTTTTTAATGAAACCAAATCCGGTAACAGCCACAAGGGAAAGATGCTAGATGTAAGCTTATTTTTTAGAGGGAGAAATGTAAATGTATACATGTTTATTACATATTTAATTGCTCCCAATATATGTACCAGTTGCAACTGCTGCGTAAGAAATTTGTCGAGTATACATGTTTCTTAGCGATATATTTTTGCACTAATCATGTAGAATTTTGTACATAGGCTGCCAAAAGTTATGCACCCAAAGCTGAAACATCGAAACCTACTTTCATTTGTAACCTCTAATATATGTGTCCATATTATAAATGTGGTCGTTACGATTAAGTTACTCCATTAGCCTAACCATGTAACTTCTCCTAAAAAATGTATGAACAGTGGAGCTAGTAGATGTAAGTTAATTTTTACGGGGAGAAATGTAAATGTATTTCTTTTGGTAATCCATAAGCATGAACCAATTCTGGTAACATCCATGGTAGATCTAAGATTTTTTGTAAGGGGGAGCGCGGGTTGGTGACTTGGTGGTGGTGGGGGGATGCAAATGTAATTGGTGCAAACCACGTGACTGAATTATTATATGGATTTTGCAGATGTAAATGTATTTTGTGGTAACCCACAATGATGAACTAAATCCGTTAACAGCCACAAGGGGGGAAGATGTAAGTTTACATGGTAGATGTTTTTTTTTTTGTGTGTTTTTATGTTCTATGTCCTAGATGTAAAGTTGTTTTTAGATGATTTTTTCTTCTTAGTACTAGTGTTGTAGTTCAGCCACACATATAGTACATGTAAGTTATCATTCAGTTTGAAAAACTTGCGTTATCAGAAACTTTTCCCTTACATCCATCTGATTTCTGTTTTGCAGGTCATTAAAGACTAAACAGTTGCAATCAAGTAGAGGAAACTAACACAAGGAAGCAAAAGGAGATGGAGTAGATGATACACTATCAAAATCTTTGGTAGACAGTGTAAGTATTTTACATCTACCAACATACTTACATGTTCAATCAAGTAGATGTGCATTTTCTGGATGCAAATTAATGGGATAGCAATCTATATCTTCCTTTTTATTACACCTGCAAGTTTGTTTTACATCTATACATAAATGAAGATGTAACTCGCGGTAGAAGCAAAGATAAATACAGAAGGTCCCAACAGTTTTTTAATAACCATGTAATCTTGCTCCAGATTTTTACTTCACTAATGCATACTAGTGTGGCCACGATGAAGGGGCCAAACTACTGGGTTCTTTTCGGTCAAAATCTTTTCATTGTGGTTCACAGTAAATGTGAAGACTCGCTAGACGATCTTTTTACATGCAAATAATCTTTGCTCAAGGTTTTTTACATCATATTCGGGATGAGAGGAAGACGACATCAGGGTACACTGCAAATATAGGGGAGCAAGCTAGGATATTAAAACTACACTATTCAATCGAACCAGAATAATATATAAACATGACAAACTAGCAAAATATGTTAGCATATTTTTCTCTTTCATTTATTTATCTACAACAGCTACTTTGTCTCATTTTGTTTGCAAACTACCGGTAATACTTGCTGATAACACTTCTTTCATCCTTGACATTCAAATGCAGGTTCAAGAAATTATTTGTCAGACCAGCAATGAGAGAAAATGTAAGTTGCTCCAAAATAAAACTCTTACTTTACTTGCTGTCAATGGGATACAAGTTAAAACCTTTTACTTGCTGCAAATAGTACTACTGAGACCAACTTATATGTTATTTTAGCAGTTTTTATCCAAAGTAAAGTTCTTTTTAGTTGATCCTGGTAACTACATGAAAAGTAACTACGTGCAAAGTCTTTTAGTTTCTGCAATTCTACTTCCTCTAGTCACGTGAAAAGTATCTGGTTTCATTTTTCAGTAATTCGCAGCAGTTTTACAGTAACTGTGCATTCTTTCTCTCTTGGAATCTTACATCGATTCCTCTTGTTCCTGCCATACAAAATCCATATGTTTGGTGACAATTAGTCACACAATGTATGTCCAGTATTAAGCTGTCAGCTCATAGCTCACACAAAACTTGACAATTGTTCATTTTCACTTCCTTTCTCGGAATCTTACATCCTGTGTCTTATAATTTTACTTACTGAAACTAACTTCTTTTATATGACAGCAAGTAAACTGTCGAAGAACTTGGTAACATGATGGGATACAATGCGAATATTACATTCTACGTTTTCTGGAAGTATTTTATGTATTTTTTTCACAACTAAAACTTTAGATTCGTTGCCAAGCCATCTAATTGGCAAGGAAATCCCAGGATTCTTACACCCACAGTTTTCTACAGCAAAGGCGCAAGTTTTGATAAATTGCAGCCTGGCAATTCCTACATTTTTGTATTGCATCTAGTTGACAAGAATAGCACCGGAACCTATTTCAACTTCTTGCATAGCATAGTTTTTTACGGCACATCCACAGGATTTTGACAACAAATTATGTCAATACCATTACAGGGATGTAAATTAGGAACATGGACGGTGGTGCTGATGGGGAAGGGCTGGAAAAGCAGATGGTGGAAAGAAAGAGATGATGGAGTATGCACGCACTTACATCTGCTTTCTGAATCTTCTATTAGCTGAAACCTTTTGATCCTTTTTGCTGAAGATTATACTTCCCGATGGAGATGCAATTTCGTATGTGTGTGCTATTTCTGGACAGAGATCTGGGATTTGGATGTAAAGTTTTTGATGTGTGCTGTTTTGTTTCTTTGCAACCTGGGGATTGAGGGGCGAGAGGGTAGGACAGAAGGGATCCCCGGTGCTGATTTTTTGCACGGATGTAAATCAATGTGTTTTATCTGGCGCGTTGGGGGAAGAAAATCACCTAGGAGGCGCCTCTCTTTATTGTCCCGCGAAATCCGCACATGGGCCTCACGTCCGCGCGTCCTGGGCCGCGAGCGGGAACACGCTTTCCTTTTCGGTCGCCGGGCGCGCGTGGTATCCTTTCCGTTTATGGGTTTGTCGGACTGAGCTCGATATAAGGCTGATCGTGGTCGACCACGATCTAGCAACGTCCTTTTTTAATTGTCACTTTCGGCAACATATTTTTAACTACAGTCATAGATTCTTATCCTAAAATGTATAAACATACTTGTTCAAGCAAGTGAAATTTCTTGCATCCGTATATGCGTTTTGTTCAGCGACTTGTAAAAAAAAAATTGATTCAGAGAAACCCAAACAAAAAAATGCTTTACACACCATATAAGAAAATTAATGTGAGTATGAAAAATGTGCTAATACATAATCAGAAACGTGATGCATTAAAAAGATTATTCACATCACTTATAAGAAAATTGTGATACAGTAAACAGGACACACCCGCCAAAGTTTCAGCTTGACGATGATGATTATGATTATGATGGCAGCAACAGCCAAATTTATTCCATATGTACTACACTACTATGGAATCAATCAATAATAACAGGTTGGGTGAAATAACAGCTGCTTTGAGATATGTACTGCTCTATTATCCTACTTCATTCTGCATCTCTGAATCCTAATCAACCAGTTTACATCCATCCCCTGGGCATTCAATCATTACTAAACTCTGTATAACTAGACTAAGATTGAAATGTTCTACATCGAATTCATGACCTTTCTTTCTTTCGAACTGCTTCAGCTTTCAGACCCTCCTCAGGACGACCCCTTATAAACAAATTATTACTGCAGTAGCAGCACAAACAGCATATCCTCTATCACACAGCTGACTGAACTGATAAAGTATCTGACTCGTGGCATCAATCAATGTTTGATCTCGCACAGCTCCCAGTTTCCCTCGCCATCGATCAGCTTTAACTCCACCGAATGGAAGGGTATAAGAGCAGGCCTCTGTTAGCGGAGAAAAAAAAGTTTCAGAAAATACCATAAACTGAGACTGTCTGGGTGAAAGTTCAAATTATAGAATGCAGAAGCTTTATAACAAGAACTGGACAAAATCACCCGGAATTATGTGAATACTTACTTGTGACGAAGTGATCACAGTTATGCCCATGTCAGTCGCTAGCCTGTACAAATGCTCTTCAACATCGACACTCGTAGCGCTGCAATGAAGTACGATATTTTAGGACCCACATCAACTGAACAGCGAATGAGAACAGAAATGGTAAAAGAGTGTTATCGCGCTGAGCATACTTTGTGCACTCGTCCAGAATACCGAATTTAGGATGATGGAAGAACAAACGAGCCTGAAACATACAGTTTGATCTGAATATATTAGCAAATAGGAGGTTCTGCCAGTTCGCACTGCTTTAAGTGAAGTTAACACTGACCATCCCGAGTCTCTGTTGTTCTCCGAGTGACAAGACGTCTTCCCAGTTCGGAGTATAGTCCAACCTTCTCTTTCTAGAAGATAGACCAAGCGGACATTTACAAGAACCGTCTTCAGGTGATCATCGAGAAACTCAGGAGCACTATCCCTGTTGCCTGTATAGCATTGAAAATTAATAACACTCATCATCGGTTAATTATGTTGAGTAACCATCACTCCCAAAGACATCCTTTGTTGGGTTTGACAATAACTAAATGCCACGAGTTGACAGCCTGAAATCTTTGTGCTTTAACTGATCCCCAAGACCCCAACAAATCCTTACAGTTATGGAATTCTTAAACCCATTCATTTCTACAGCATGATAGAATACTAGATTGCTGGCAAAATGCCTAAGAAACAACACCTTGGTCCTCCTACTGCTAGCTAACGTTTACCAAAAGGCACATATTTGTTTTGTCTCTATCCTACATTAGCACAGAATTTCTGGTTACCAGGAGAAGCAACTCCGTTCAACGTCGCATTTTCCGGAGAAGCAAGATATAACTTGCTACTTCATTTTGACAAGCAATCTCATAGTAAATACAACGATAAGCAGTTCAAATATCATGGTGATTTAATATGCCCATATTCTGAGTAGTACCTACCAGCTTTATGTAATGAAAGAATCTTCATCTCTGCTTCCTCTCTCGATAAAGGGTATATGACCTGATCCCTCAGAGTACCCAAGCTGGTATATGGACTCTGAGGTACATGGAACATCCCTTCGGAGGGCTTGGTAACTCTCCCAGAAAAGGCAGGCCATAAGTCTCTGAGCACCCTAAAAAGAGAGCTCTTCCCAGTTCCATTGGGGCCTTCAGAAAATCAAGGTAAAAAAGAACATGTTAGCGTAATTTCACTGCCTTATAAAGATGAATAAAAAGGTTGCAGAGTGCAGACAGACGATATACCCGTGAGAAGAAGACTTTTCCCTTGTACCACGTTACATGACAGCTTGCTAGCCAATAGCTTCTGCGACGGTGTTACAATATCCACTTCATGGAATGAAATAATTTCTTCTGAGGCTGTACTAATGGCACTGGAAGGCATAGGAGTATCTAGGGAAACAGTTCAAAACGGCATATGCTTAATTAGCGGAAGACATTGCTGTAAAACTTACAGGATAATCATACCATCAGCTAACTGGAACCGGAGTATCTAGGGATATTATTAATATAAAATTACCAGACAACCCAGTGGTACAAGTTTGTAACTTTGTCCAGAGCTAGTCAATGCTTAAAAAGTATAAGTAAGTTATCGGTAACACAAACTTGCAACCCTTGACGAAATATTCAAATTCATGTAACCCTTTCCTGAACACTAATATGTAGCATTATACTTCCTCCGTCCATAAAAGGATGTCTCAACTTTGTCAAAATTTGGATGTATCTAGACCCGATTTAGTATATAGATGCATCCAATTTTTCACAAAGTTGAGACATCCTTTTATGGATGGAGGGAGTATTATGTTTGGCATAATGAAAAGGCCATCAGTGTTAGATCAAGAGTGATCTCGTTGATGTGCCAAACTTCCATCATAACATATGCGAAACAGGATATTCCATAACAAACATGCGACAGGAAAATGTCACAGTTTTAAACCAAACATGATGCATGCCATAGGAAATTGTCTACATAACTGAAACCTACCCCTTTGCAAGTAAAAAAAAAAACTTACCCCTTTGGGCTACATGTAGAACCTCCTCGAGCTCAAAGATCCGGTTAATCCCACCAGAAAGTTCAAGGAATTTCTTATGTAGCTCAAGAATGTCGCCGAAGGCTACGAAGCTTTGTAACACCACCGATGCCAAGAACCGCAGAGCATGAGCCAGCTCTCCTGTTGCGTGGAAGAGAAATAAAATGATTTTGCAAAGTTAATGTCTGAAATAATCTAGTCCTTTTTGTTTGAGATAGAAATAATCTAGTCCTGACAACTAAAGCGTTTTGATTATCAGTAACCTTGTGTTGAAGTCAACGCTCGGTCGCCCTTGTGCTCCAGAGCATACAACAAACTCAGACCCCATGTCACATTGTGTGGAAGCTGCTTTGTCACAAAATCATCAACAATGCCATAAAGCCATTGTTTTCTCAACAGAACTTTCGAGTGGTTCTGCACTTTCATGAATTTAGCCTCAACCATCTGTTGCAAGAGAGAACAATTATAAGAAGTCTATAATTAATCTGATCTACAAAAATAAGGCCAGCAAAAGCTGTAGAAACAAAGACAACATCTCTGAATTGTATAAATGTAAGGGGGGGAGGGGGACCATCAGCACATATTTTATTACAAGTCGAAATCAGCAAAGACAATTAATAATGCTTGCAACACAGAGTAAAGTTCAACGGACAAACAGCAAATTGGGAACATGTGAATGGCCTTTGCTTAGAGTGCATCAGCTATATTTTAGAATGTACTAAATCCCAACTTCTGAAGCTTTTTGATATAGATGCTTGAAGAAAAGTAAGGCACTGGTAACTATGAATGCCTAAACACCTCTTTGTCGTTATGAAGAATAAAGATGATTAAACAGGTGGCGCTTGCATAATATTTGGAGATATATATGAAGTATCTATGGGGGATTTGTTAGTTCATATTTATAATATAATAAAAATTATGTCATTGGCATCCAACTATAAGAGTTCACAGATCATGATACTTCATGATTCAGATTAAAACAGTTGATAGAAAAATAGCGGATGGACACTACGAACAAGTGTGTATAGATACATTATAAACATTTGCCATGTGAAGAAACTCACAGCTTTTTCTCTTGAACCACCACCAAAGAAAGCAATTGACTTGGCGTGTGTCCGCAGCCTCGAGTGCATGAACCTTGTACAGAGTTCACCAGGTTAATTAACACCAGAAAATTCTGAGGGCAAATAAGGAAGTCAGGTCTGCCAAGGCACCCAACACACAGCCAGTAATGCAGTATTAACCTGAAAGTTCCTTCAAGTTCTTGTTCTTCACTTGCAAGATTACCAAAGTCAGGGGATACAGCTCTCAGAAAGCCCAAACCTAGTAACATGTAAGCATACAATATACCGACTCCTCTTCGCCCGGACAAAAGCTTCATCCTCCATGTAAACCTAGTGAGTTAATTGCATTAGCATTATTACGCTGAAATTTTAATGCTAACCAAAGATTAAACTAAGTCGATATCCGGGCTGATACCAAGGATAGCTCACCAAAGAATGTCGACTAGTGGTTTTACCATTCCAGTAACTAATCCAGCAAGGTCAGTGGTCAACTTATCGACATCAAGTGTTAGTCTTTGGTCTGCATCGATACTTTTACCTGACATATTGAATACCTGAAATACCAGAATAACTTAGCTCCAGCCAAAAGTTAAAATCCAATATGCAATCTTATTTCTGAACCCAGATCCCATGCACACCAAGAGACATCAACTGACAGAACTCTGTCCAACTAACCGTCATGAAAAGACCTAGCCTAACAGACAACTCTTCCCACCATTAGATCCCATGCACTCTTAATATCAGTGGCAAGCCACTCAAGGATATACCTTATAGAATGCATTTCTTCTCAAATAATACTGAAGCAAATGGTTTGTCATGCGAATTCTCCATCCAAGGGCAAGTCTTGCAGTAAGAGTTCTGCGAATATACGAATTATAAAAACCATTAAATCAAACATACACTCAAATAATAACCAATCGAGCAAAGCTTAAATTTGCATGTCCACAAGAAGACTTTGGACAAGCACCAAAGTGGAAAGCATCGTTAAAACTAAAATGAAGTGATTATTTATAATCCACGGTAAAGAATATATTAACTGCAGGTAAATAGGTTACCTCAGAGATGGCGCGACAAAAGAATTTGCAGCGCTTTGCAGAACACTGACACCAACCAGACGAACAAAGGCAGCTTTATCCTGCTCCAACACAAACTTCACAGTAGTCCCTGCAATATGAGATGAATCAGTGAAGAATTTTATGTGTAGCCCTTCCAACAACAGAATATACTTAAAAAAACTAACCATTCAACGAAGCAATACGGTCTGAGATCACAGTACGGGAGAAAATAAGTAGAGCAACAGCAAGCAACTGCCCTCCTTGTTTGTCTAGTAATTTAGGAACCTGGAAGGAAGAAGATGAGAGATCGTTAGAGTTCGATAATATATTAACGATGGGGATAAGCTCTCTCAAGATAATTTCATGTCCTGCAGAATTTTAAATTTCTAGCAGCCGGCAATATAATATCTTAATTCTAGCATCTGCAGATATTAACAAGCTACAGCATCTGAAGTCAAAACTAACTTACTGATGAAAAAACTGGAGACAACTAGAAAAAACTTACCAATATTTTAAGCATTGCAGCTGCTCTCAGAGGCAGAGGCCTTGGGGAGCATTGTAACTGTGGGATTAGAGGTGTCTGTACTGTCTGTTCTCTTCCCAACTTGGGGGAAGTTGCTATAACATTTGTGGAGTAAGAATGTGCCGACCTTAATGAAGCATTGCTCTAGTAAGGAGAACACATAAAACTGTGACGCCGATAAGATTAGTAGGTAATAATGGAATAGGCATATCTGTTAATTCTATACCTTTGCCCTGTTCATAAATGCCCTCTGAACAGTTAGGGCATCTGATTTACGATCAGTTTCCAATGATGTAAAGTCAGACTCTTCGGTGTAAAAGGATGAGTCATCCCTACAAAATCAAGAGAGATATAAACTTACAGTAAATTAATCTTGGACCAACCATGCAGTGAATTATTTCAGTACTTATATATACCTTCTGTGCTGAACATCCCACCCTCCTTCACCATCCAAGGACAAAACAATATTATGGAATGCAACCAAGGCTGGACGATGAGATATTGTTATGCACGATGTTCCCATCGCTCGAACCTTTTTGCAAAACCGTTCTTCCATATCAATTGTCACAGCACTAGTACACTCGTCAAGAATGGCAAACTTTGGCTTATGGTAGAACAGCCTGGCCATTCCTAATCTTTGTTGCTCACCGAGGGACAACTCATTACCCAGTTAACTTCCTTGTCAAGAGGATAACGTTCTAACAAGTATTCCAGGTCAACCTGCAAAAGGAGCATGATTAGAAATTTTAGCAGGTCCGTGCACTAAGAGTTGTAACTCGAGAAGCCATAATATAAACAAAAACATCATATTGATATGAAGACTATTACATTCTTTAAAAGGTCCACCATGCCATCATAGCTAAGTGGTACAATCTCCTGATCTGCTGTAAGAGGATAGATTAGCTGTTCACGAAGTGTGCCAACAGCTGTGTATGGCCTTTGTGGGACATAAAATATTTCTTTGTTAAGATCTGAACCAACACCAGGTTTGACAATATGGCCAGATACCAGTGGCCATAGGCCCCCAAGGACACGAAAAAGGGAGCTTTTCCCGCTACCATTGGGGCCTGAAACAATATAAAAATCTCAGTGTCAACATTTCACATAACTGGCATTTCTTACAACGATATATGGACTATGGACACTGAGAATTCAAGATGCATAAGATAATTCAAGAATAATTTAAATCATGTCCTTCAAGGTGTGCTTGAACATTGTACGCATGCCTTTTGAAACAAACAGTGCAGTAATTAATAAATCCGCGAACTTGTGAATGCAATATTGTTTGGCATAATTTCAGTATTTCTATTTTGATCTACTTCCAGGAACTACAGTTCAAATAGATTTTACTGAAGTCAGCACCTTTTTCGATCACTACTACCAGCGACAGAGCCACAGCGAGGCAGGGCAGCTGCCCGGGCTCAACCAAAGTATCTCCGTTGAATATTTAATGAGCTGTCAAAATTGTGTCGCTAGTTTTCACGGGCAAAAATTTGCCAACTTGGTGGCTTCATTCTTTGCCCAGGCTCTAGTTAGCTGGCACTGCCACTGACTACTACAGAACCTAAAATATCCCAAGTGTATTCAGATCCTAAGGGCATATAGTAGTAAAAGTAGTTGCCTATCAAATCCAAAAAAAAAACTGAAAATAAAAAAGGAAAAATAAAGTCACTGTAAATACTTACAGGATCAATTTACAATTGTGATTTTTTATTAGAGAAGCATCAGGCTATTACATGATGAAGCACAAAAAACTGTTTTTATAGAACGTGCAAAATATAAATGCACATCAGTATACATACAGTCTCAACATTGCTAGCTTGCTGCCGTTGTGTTGATTACAGCAAGCATTGCAGTAGTTAAGTGGCAATCATTTGAGAGGAGAGGATTACCGGTGATCAAAAGATTAGAGCCCTTCTCTACCCGGAGAGTTAAATCTTCAACCAAAACATTCCCAGCAGGTGTCACCACCTGCAATCACTTGATATCAGAACCATGGATATAGGTAAACACATACAAAGCTGCCCTTCCAAGCAAGATATTACCTTAACACCTGAAAATTCTATATGGTTTGCTTCACTGATATAATTTCCAGCAGAAGAATTGTGATTCAATGATCTATCACGGACCCCAGACAGCTCACGTGAAACATCTAGTAACTCACGAATCCGGTCTGCGTAGCCACTGTAAAATTACAATGCAAGTCCATTGTCAGTCACCACAAAACGTATCAGAGCTCAAAGACAACAGCAGTGGCAGCAGAGACATAGTAGGGGCACAGCATAACAGTAAGGTTTAACCCAGAAAAACTACAGCTGTAGTATGTTTTACATATAGTCAACAGTTCTTTAGATCTATAAGCTATAAAGAAGTACACACATTTAAACGATGCTACATACGACAGGTCCTGCTGCAAAACTCTAATGGCACCAGCTCTCATATACTACAACTACAAGGTACAAAATGTTCCCAAGTCCTAACAATATGCAAAAGGTTAGATTAAACAGTACACCGACGTAATTTTCATGGTTTTGGAAGAAGTATTCGAATATTTATAAATGACAAGTAAAATCATAGCTCCACATTATCAGAAGTGGAAGTTAAACACCTCCACTTCCAACCATCAAAACAATACACAGAATGGCAAATTGTGTGTTTTACTTGGTATGATATTAACATCAACAACGAACAAGCGATCTTCATGAATAATGGGACAGGTAGCTCAAATATGACTTCATCAAATATGCTGGAAAAATAGCACGAGAAGCTTCAAATGGTAACATGCATGTACAGAAATCAAGACCAGCTATAACTAGATGGCATGGATCACCTGCCCACTAACTTCTAAAAATGACAGGACTAAAATGAACCTATTGGGTGTTCTCAATAGTTCATGAATTTACCTCAGGATATTTAAACGCCTAGAGCTGATCGAGAGGGTCCCTAGAGACTGAAATAGTGATATGATCACGCTTGTGTGGTACCGAAGATTACTCAACGTATCAGCCCTTCCTAGGGTAGATGAATCAGGTCTAAGGTCGCCAGAGAAGAAAGGTTCAATAATCAGACAACTGCTACAGTGGCACCGAAGTACTTCAGAAAGAAATCTTGAATCATGCCAAACCACCAGTTCTCGTGGAGTACATGCTTCAAGTGCCCAACAAGAGCCTCGAACCGCTGCATAATATAAGATGCTTCTCTCTTCTCACCACCATAAAATGCCACACTCTCGGCATGAGTTCTTAAGTGTGAATGAAGTTGATGATGAGGGACAGTAGAAAAATAAAATATAAAATAAACTAGGAGTCAAATCCTTTATTGCTTCTACACACTTCTACTATACTCTACATAATTTGGCACTATAGCCATATGTTGTGTAGTGGTTTCTAGAGTGTTCCAGCCATGAGTAGTAACTAGGTTGTTTGTATTTGCTTTCCTAGCTTTAAGTAGTGTACTCTAGAACCTTCTAGCTTTAAGTAGAGCTAAGTAGTGAAGCTCATGGAGCCTATAAATAGAGGTCCTCACCTCTACATATGTAACCAGCCTATGTACACTCTATATCAATAAAAGAACTTGTGTTCTGTCCTAAAGATCTTGGATTAGATCTTGTGTGTTAAAGAGTTTGGATTGAACTCTTGGCAGCCCACGCCTCTAGAGCGATATCTAGCGCAGCACGTTGAAGTGGTTCCTTCAACATTTGTGCTGTCCACGTTGTAGCAGCAAGGTGGAGTTGTTCCTCCACAGCCTTGTGCTGCTTCAGGTGGTATCAGAGCCTTGCTGATCCGTTCCAGCTCTTGGTGTACTCTTTGAAAGTAAGCTGCAGCAAGCAATGGAGGAATTGGGAAAGAGAATAGATGCTGCAGAACAACAAATCCAAGCGCTACGTGAAGATCTTAACCGGAGATTCGATCAGCTGGTTGAGATGATAAGAAAGGGTGTTCCTCCTACTGCCAATGAAGGTGATTCATCAAAGGAGGAAGAAGATATTCGGCAGCGAAGGAAGGGAGGTCATCTTGAAGTAAAAACACCTCAACGACATGTTGTTCATGGTACCTCAAGAAGGCCAACTTATGCTGAAGCTTCTGGAGATGAGGAATATGATGAGACCCTTGAAGAACCTGATCTCTATGCATATCCAAGAGTACCCAACCCTACATATGCAAGGGATACATACAAGGTGAAAGCTGAGATCCCAACTTTTAATGGAAATGTTGATATTGAAGGGTGCCTTGATTGGTTATATGAAGTGGAGACTTTCTTTGAGGTCATGAATATTCCAGAAGACCGTAGAGTTTCTTTGGTCGCATACAAGTTGAAAGGAGGAGCTGGTGCATGGTGGCATCGCCTTCAAGAAGACCGCAGACTAAGAGGAGAACCTCGTGTGAGATCTTGGCGGCAGATGAAGAGTCTTTTAAAAGGGAGATTCTTGCCTGCAGATTATGATCAGATCCTATTTATTCAGTTTCAAAACTGTGCTCAAGGAAAGAGGACTGTTTCAGAGTATACAGAAGAGTTTCTAAGGCTACAAGTGAGGTGCAACCTTGCTGAAACTGAAGATCAACAAGTTGCAAGGTACATCAATGGTCTCAATGATACTATTCAGGATCGTTTGATGATGCAACAAATTTGGTCCATTGACCAAGCACAAGCTCTTGCATTAAAGGCTGAAAGGTTGGCAAGGACAAGAAAGGCAAGTAAGGCTCCATTTCCTCATACTGAAGGTTCATCTAGGAGTCACTCCCATACAGTGGAAGAGAAGTCCGCTCAACCCAAGGCAAAACAACCTGCCCCAAGGCAAGCTGGCAAGAGTAGGACAAAGCCGGTGGTAAAATGCTATAAATGTGGTGAAGAGGGACATGTGTCTAGCAATTGCCCATTGAGGAAATTCGCCAACACAACTATCCATGATGATGGAGATGACGAAGAGTATGAATCTGAGGATGTAGAAGGACAAGATGTTTGTGAAGAAGAAGGTGAAGAGGTGGTGTGTGTGATTCAACGTCTCTTGTGCTCGACACCACAGCCCGACAACACACAACGGAAGAAAATATTTGAGAGCAAATGTACCGTGAATGGCAAGGTATGCAAATTAGTGATTGACAGTTGCAGCTGTGAGAATCTTATCTCTCAGAATTTGGTGAACCATTTAAAGCTTGAGACTCATGATCACCCAAATCCCTACAATATTGGATGGATCAAGAAAGGGGTGAATATGAGGATCACCAAACAATGCAACCTGCCACTCTCGTTGGGTAAGTACTATCGCTCCAATGTCTTGTGTGATGTTGATATGGATGCCAGCCATGTTCTTCTTGGAAGACCTTGGCAGTTTGATGTGGATTCTACACACAAAGGGAAGGAAAATTCTTACTCTTTCACTTGGAATAAGCGAAAGATCATTATAGTACCAAACCAATCAGATGCCAAAACCTCTAAGGAGGAGGAGAAGAACATGTTAACTATTTCTCACACCTCTAGCGAGTTTATGGAAGACTTAAAGGAGGCAAATGTGTGTGCTGCACTTATTGTGAAAGGTGAAGAGCAACCGGTGGTTGAAATTCCAGCAAAGGTACATGGCCTACTAGCTGAATTCCAGAGCATACTTGGAGAGCCACAAGGCCTACCGCCGATGAGAGGAATTCAACATCGAATTGACCTAATTCCGGGAGCAAGTCTTCCTAATCTTCCACACTACCGGATGAGCCCAAAAGAGCATGCTATACTGAAGGAAAAGGTGGAGGAATTGCTGCAAAAGGGGCACATTCGAGAAAGTATCAGTCCATGCGCCGTACCAGCTTTGATCACGCCAAAGAAGGATGGGTCTTGGCGCATGTGTACGGATAGTAGAGCCATCAACAAGATCACCGTAAGGTATAGATTCCCTATTCCCCGTTTGGATGACATGTTAGATCAGCTTAGTGGCGCAAGAGTGTTCACAAAGCTCGATTTGAAGAGCGGATATCATCAAATTCGCATTAGACCCGGGGATGAATGGAAAACAGCGTTCAAGACAAAGGAAGGGTTGTTTGAATGGATGGTCATGCCATTTGGACTCTCAAATGCACCAAGTACCTTTATGCACTTGATGAACCAGGTACTTCGACCCTTCTTATCCCACTTTGTTGTGGTTTATTTTGATGATATCTTGATATATAGTAAGATGAAGATGAACACTTGGATCACATCCGTAAGGTGTATGGGTACTAAAGGAAAACGAACTTTATGTGAACTTGAAGAAATGTGTTTTCCTTCAAACACACTTATTTTCTTGGGGTTTGTCATAACAAGTGAGGCATTCATGTTGATGACTCTAAAGTTGAAGCAATCAGAGAATGGCCAACTCCAAAGACTATCTCAGAGGTGAGAAGCTTCCATGGTCTTGCAACGTTCTATAGGCGGTTTGTGAAGAATTTCAGTACGATCATGGCACCAATCACTGAATGTCTAAAGAAAGGGAAATTTCAATGGAACGAATTAGCTGAAGCTAGTTTCAAGGAAATAAAGGAAAAATTGTCACAAGCACCAGTCTTGGCGCTACCTGATTTCAGTAAGACTTTTGAGCTGGAGTGCGACGCTAGTGGAGTAGGCATTGGGGCTGTTCTATCTCAAGAACGAAAACCCATTGCTTTCTTCAGTGAGAAGCTAAGCGAAGCAAGACAAAAGTGGAGCACCTATCAGCAAGAATTATATGCTGTTTTTAGGGCTTTAAAGACTTGGGAAGTCTATCTGTTGCCTAAGGAGTTTATTGTCTACACTGACCATCAATCCTTGAAGCATTTTAGGAATCAAAAGCATGTGGATCGCATGTTAGCAAGATGGGCAGCCTATTTGGAGAGGTTTAATTATCTCATTGTGCACAAATCTGGAGCCACCAACAAGTAGCCGATGCTTTGAGTCGACGTGCATGCCTCTTGACTTCTTTTGAGGCTGAACTTCCCGGCATGGATCAACTAAAGGAGTTGTATGAGGAGGACGAAGACTTTGGCCATGTTTGGGTAAAGCACATGAGAGGCCAACCATTAGGTGACGACTATTTGGTGCAAGATGGCTATCTCTTCAAGAATGATCGCTTGTGCATCCCGAGAAGTTCTCTACGTGACAAGTTAATTAGAGAGCTCCATTCAAGTGATCTTAGTGGCCATGTTGGACGCGACAAGACTATCGCTAACTTGGAGGATCGTTACTTTTGGCCACAACTAAAGAGAGATGCTGGAAAGTTTGTTCAGCGATGCCCCGTATGTCAAACCTGCAAAGGTCAAGTCACGAACACAGGGTTGTACATGCCTTTGCCTGTTCCTGAAGCTCCATGGGAGGATCTCTCTATGGACTTTGTCTTGGGTTTGCCAAGAACAAGGCGCGGGAATGATGCGGTGTTTGTGGTGGTGGACAGGTTCTCTAAAATGGCTCATTTCATTCCATGCCGCAAGACAACAGATGCTCATCATGTGGCAAATTTGTTCTTTCGAGAAGTGGTCAGACTTCATGGGGTCCCAAGGTCCATCGTCTCGGACCGTGATAGCAAGTTTCTTGCTGCATTTTGGCTCACTTTGTGGAAGCAGTTCAACACTGAATTAAAATTTTCTAGTACTGCGCACCCACAAACAGATGGGCAACGGAAGTGTGAACAAGTTTTTGGGTAATCTGATCCGTTGCATTTGTGGAGATAGAAAGGGACAATGGGATTTGCTTTATCCCTTGCTGAATTCTCCTACAACAACTCCAAGCATAGATCAACAGGCAGGAGTCCTTTCTCTATTGTCTACACTAAAGTTCCAACACATGTGGTGGATCTAGTGAAGCTACCATCAAAGGGAAACTCAAAAGCAGCATTGTCCTTTGCTGATAACTACACCGAACTATTTGAAGAAATTCGCCATGTGTTGGAGGCGCAAAATCAGAAGTACAAACAGCTAGCTGATTGCAAACGGAGGTTGAAGACATTCCAAGTTGGTGACAAGGTAATGGTATACCTTCGTAAAGAAAGACTGCCTTTAGGCATCAAAGGGAAGCTTAGGCAGCGGAAATATGGACCCTTCTCAATTCTGAGGAAGATAAATGACAATGCCTATGTGATAGATCTTCCAAATGACATGGGAATCTCCAACACATTCAATGTGGCAGACCTGGCTCTTTATCATCCAGAACAAGCACTTTATGAGATAACTCGAGGTCGAGTTCTAAACAACCAGGGGAGGATGATGAGGGACAGTAGAGAAAATAAAATAAAAATAAACTAGGAGTCAAATCATTATGCTTCTACACACTTCTACTATATTCTACATAATTTGGCACTATAGCCATATGTTGTGTAGTGGTTTCTAGAGTGTTCCAGCCATGAGTAGTAACTAGGTTGTTTGTATTTGCTTTCCTAGCTTTAAGTAGTGTACTCTAGAACCTTCTAGCTTTAAGTAGAGCTAAGTAGTGAAGCTCATGGAGCCTATAAATAGAGGTCCTCACCTCTACATATGTAACCAGCCTATGTACACACTATATCAATAAAAGAACTTGTGTTCTGTCCTAAAGATCTTGGATTAGATCTTGTGTGTTAAAGAGTTTGGATTGAACTCTTGGCAGCCCACGCCTCTAGAGCGATATCTAGCGCAGCACGTTGAAGTGGTTCCTTCAACATTTGTGCTGTCCACATTGTAGCAGCAAGGTGGAGTTGTTCCTCCACAGCCTTGTGCTGCTTCAGTTGACGATACTCCCCTTCTAGGTGCTGCTCCGTGGATTTCAGCTTTCCAAAAGCAGGAGAGAAATTTCTAATTGCTCCTCCAGCGACTAGTATATATCCCTGAAAGCATTTTGCATTTTAGTATAATACAGAAACTTCAAGGAAGCAAAATGTATCGAAATTGAGCACGGCTCATTGGTGGTGGGGGTATTCTCAACTAGAACAGAAACTACTGGACAAAGGACAGAAATTAAAATTCCCTATGAACAATTACCAGAATCCATAACATGTATTTTGGACTAGCATAAGAACAGAGGCGCCAGGTATATATCAACCCTTCTGCAAGTGCAGCCAAATCATCCTGTACAAGTTCACTAAGTTCAGAACAGAACTTCGGAATATCACTCGCAATCCTTTGCTCAGGGTTCGATATTCGATGATCCACGTGTGACATCTTGTAGTAAACCATATTCTGGAGATACAGAAGAAGAAAAGCAACAAAATATATTATTAAAGCTGTATTTCAAAAATTAAAACCATCAAGCAAATAACTAAACTCTTGGTTAACCTCAATTCTTGAAGTACATAAGTGCATTCAGTATTTAAATCTGCTGTATTTTTATAACAAGAATTCTTAAGAAAGAAGATGAACTGATATGACCACTACTTAAAAAATGAATCAGAAAAAAGATACAACCTGGCATGGCACCACAAATGCTGCCATGTCACATAAATAGATACAACCTGGCATGGCAACACAAATGCTGCCATGCTACTTAAGTTGAAAAGGATTGGCACATAAAAGCTGGATCACTGATCCCCCGTACTATTTAGTAGGTTTTTTTAGTTCATATTCTACAGCCAACAAGAAAGTACATGAATATTCTTCTTTCATCAGCTGTTATCTTTGCAGCACTATCAATACATTCAAATCACTGGTTATTATAATCTATGACATGATCCTCCTGATCATACAACCTGGAACCATATCAGTCCATTCTTATTTTAGTTGCAAGAAAAACCCTATCAGTCAATAGACAGAAAACTGGAAAACAATCTTTAACATATTCTGGGGACTAATTTAAGTGTGAAATGTGTGTAATGGAAAAGAACATATACTGCAACCAACACATAATCGAAATTGATCAGCTGATGTACCTGAAAATAATCAGCATGGACGAGGTCTGACAAAATTTTCTTGAAGCGCAAATTCAAAGACCCTGTCAAGTATTTTGAGGTCTGGTATACTGCCGATTGGAGAAAGCATAAGATGAGATTTTCTACAATTAGGCGCGTAAAGGTTGGAACACGCCGAAGAAATGCCGCTTTAAACAAATAGCCTTGAACTTTTGCTAATCTATGCCCGGCAGCAGTACGCAGCACCTGAAATAAAATACCAAGAGCCATGCTTTCGATCACTAATTACTTAGAAAATCTTCAAATGCAATTTTAAAAAATCCAACAGAATGTAGTAATATCAGTTTGTTCAATTTTAGTATCCATGTATTACATACTATAGAGAACGGTCAAAATATAAGCGCGTACAACATTTTACTAGATGGACCACACAAGTAAGCTTAGCCATTTTAAATATCATCAATTACGAAACATATCAAGAAGTGCAACAGCTAACCCTGTGGCACAGCAAAAACACCAAAATTGGGTATTTTCAAACTTCCTATATCCAACATTAAATTGTCAATTTTCTCGCCTATGTTAACAAAGTAGAATAAGTGCCGCGGATCCAGCCAGTATGCTCTACGTTGCCTTTAGTACTGCTAGCAGGACCAGCATGATTGCACGCCAGATCAGCGGTCACAGAAGTCCTTGTTTTTTTTGTCCATGTATCAAAAAGGGGACTTCATTATTTATGCAAAGCTCAAATAAGGTAGATGTTCACTTCTTCAGCTATTGTAATTCGTAAAAATGTCGACATGAATTACGTCGAACTAGTAAATAATTCTGAAAATCCCATACGGAAATCAAAACAACGCGCACCAGGGCCAGAAAATTCTCAAAAACTTACAGCCGTTAACATCAACCCGAGAAGGTATCGCGTGCCGTTTGGTCAGATCTTCTTGAGCAGGATAGCGGACAGGAAATGCAAGGATTTCAGCGCGCTCTTCCTCCTCTTTGTCCCAGCCACCCGACCATCCGCGCCGCCGTGCCCCAACCTTTCCCCATTCCTTCCCAACGCATTGCCGCCACCGTCACCATTGGCGGCAGCTTCCGGGCGGCGTCTCCTGCCCGACCGCGCGTATGCCAGAGCCCCACCGGCTACCAGCGTGCCGGAGACGACGGCCAGGGTCCTCCTATTTCCACCGAAAATTGGCAAGAACCAGCATCAAGATTCCTTTTTTTTATCATAGAGGAACTGTGGAGATTGAACAGAGGGTAAAAAGTCAAGAACTTTCGAGTTGAGCTAAGCACGCACCTCCGGGATGCCAGGAGCCCCCGCCCATGCTCGGTCAGCTGCAGCAACTGCAGAGACGGCATCTCTCCGCCGCCGACGCTGCCGGAGCAGCGAAGTCGCCGGCCGTGGTGGGGGGTACCGGAGGGGGGAGAAGATCTTGCTATCTACGGCAGCACCAAGTGAGCCGCCGGGGAACCGGAGCACGGCTCCCGTCGCCGCCGCGCATCGTCGCTGACCCCGCCCGCGTCCGCCGGAATCGGAGACTGCGCAGAGAGGGGGAGGCTCAGCCGCTTCTGCGGGCGTGGTTGAGTCGCGCCAATCGAGGGAGGGGAATCTTGCGCCGGGTAAGAGGCGCTTACCTCGATCTCGGCGGAGAGGTCGCCGGCGGCGGTGGGGTGGGGGCAGTAGTAGATGCCGCGAAGCAGGGAAGCGGGTAGAGAAACAGGATTGGAGAGTAAAAAAAGTTTTGTAGCAGTACGAGAGAGAAGTTGATGAGATTTAAGAGAGAGAAGGGAGAGTGACAGCCTGAAAGAGAGAGAACGAAAGAGAAATCTGGTGAGAGACAGCGCAAACGCTACGCTACTCTCCCAACAGCATTGCTCAAATTTGCAAAAAGCATCTACATTTTCCCTTGTGTGTTTTCCCTTTTCAGTTTCTTATATCATGTTAGTTGTGATTGTGTCAAGTACTCTATGATTTCCAATATTTTTATTAGAATTTTCAAAGTATATGGTCTTCGACTAAACGTGTGTTCGGAGAACGTGGATGAAATTACCCAATTGTGGTTTTAAAAGATTGTACAAAAGCGATGCATGTCCCTGTCATTCGTAACACGGTGTATTTGAGCAAATTGATTTGTTTACGGTAAGATTCTTGGTCCAATAAGGGGGAGACGTGTATCTGCTTACGTGGGGTGAGTTGAATGGCGCGCAATTGTGAAGTCAAAATTTTGAGCGGGAGAAGGGGTGGTACGACAAATCGCTCCAAAACTGCAAACAAAATCGTTTCTTTGTAGCATTAAAACTTTAAAGGAAAGTGGTGCATTCCGCATTTATTCCTAATTTGATGTATTTGAAGAAATAGGCTTTCGCCCCGCTATATTAATATAGCCACCACCCGATACAACAAAGAGGCCACCGCTGGGGCAAACAGCACAATCATGCCCAAAAGAAAAGGAAGAGAAAAGGAAAAGAAAACAAAGCCGACACCGGCGGATCAACGAAAACGAAAGAGACCCGCAACCGCTGCGCCCTCTCCGGCGAAGTCCCACCACAAACCTAGCACTCTAAATCACCGCGTACCAAACAGCACCTCCAAGAAGGAAAGCGACGACGACGACGCTGCTGCCCGGACAGACCTAGGGTTTCCCCCGGTACGCTCCGAGGACTGGGGAAGGGGTACATCCGACGTCCCTCAAGAAGGAAGGGTGACACTCACAAGCGTCACCACGCCGGTGCCAAAACGGCAGGGATTTCTCCCAACCCCCAAAAAACCACGTCTCGGACAATCTGAAGCGCTCCACCCATCTTGCCGCCCACCAACAAGCGCCACCACGGTCTTGAGGTCACCAACGTCGTCTCACCATGGCAAACAAAGCAGGGCCGGTCAGCTCGAGACGAAGCAGCCGTAGACAGGGTCCGACAGAGGCACAACCACGCGGGAGGGAACAACCTCCACCGTCAAAGACGATAGCCGACCGGACGCTACGACAAAAGCACACCGAGCCACATTGGAACTGGAGGGCGGCAGCAGCGCAGCCACCTGGAGGACGTCCTCCACCGCCAACGGCGGGTGCTGACCGGACACGGCAGCAGGGACACACCAGGCCAAGCAGGCCCGGCCGAGCCCGGGGGCTCGTAAAGTCCCGCCGCCATGCTGCTGCATGTAGGCCGCCACCGCCGCTACCCACACGGATCCTAGGCTCAGCCGGACCCAGCTAGGCCCGTGAAGCTCCCACCGCCACGCTGCAGCAAGGGTGGCGTCACCGCTGTCATCTCCGTCGCGAGCCGCGCATCAAGCCAAACCGGGGGCACCGAGGCAAACCCGCCCTAACCCAGATCGGGCCCAAAGGGCCCAGATCTGGGCCTGCAGGGCCGGGTTCACCGCCGCTGCCCCAGCCACCAAACGGCAGCGCCGCTGCCCCTCGTTCACCATCCGCACCACACCGGAGAAGCCAGCGCCGCGTCGGACCCGAGCCGCTCGAGGAGCACCTTCTGGAGCTGGGCTGCCCCGCGCCACCCAACTGCCAGGAAGGGGAGATGCCGACGGATCCGCCGCCACCGGCGCCGTCCGGCCAAGGGCCGGCGCGGACACCAGCGACGGCAGAGAGAAGAGCTTAGGGAGGGGACGAGAGCCGCGAGGTGGCGGCGCGGCCCGGCCGCCGCGGGGGCGGCGCGGGTCGCGAGGCGTGGGAGGGGAGGGGGACGGGGAGGCGAGCCGGGCCGGAGCTGCCCGACGGCGGCGGCGGCGGCGGCGGGGTAGAAAACCTAGCTACCACTTCTCGCCCTCTTCGACTACTGCCCACGCCTTCTAATTTGATGTATTTGAGTGGAATGGTTTGTTTATTGCAAGGTTCTTGATCCATGGATAAGGGCTTGCATAGGAGAAGGGGGGCCATATCCTCTTATGTGGTTAAATTGGGGTTAAGTTTGGAGAAGGAAAATTTTGAGACTAGGAAGGAGGGTACCTCGACATATCTTGACGAAAGGGGGTACTGAGTCGAAGATTTCGCATAGCAGAAGCAAGAAAAGAAACATAAGAGAAGATAGTAGGAGAGTAAAACTATTAAGTTTGGAGGACATGTTAGTTACTGATATTTCAGAGAGAATATCAAGTAGAGATTAAGGAAAAATGAGAGACTTAGTGGGGAGAGAGAGTGTGTAGAACATACTTTATTTGGCGCATATTCTCGTAGGTGTTAACTGATATTTGCAAATGCAACTTGAACTTTTTCTTGACATTCTTCTCTCTTTTATTTATCCTTGCGTCTTGTTAGAAGTTGTGTAGTTGTATTATGTTCGCTATGGTCACAGGGCAACTCGGATCATGTCCATGCAATGGGGTACATTGCGCCAGCAAAGTCGGTAATGGGAAGTATATATGACAAAGAACCAATGAAAAAAAGTTAAAAATGGGTTCTGGATTGGATCCCCGCCCATAAGAAATACTGGAAATACATCTTTGAGTGTTAAAAGTCTATTTTCTATTTTCACGAGTATATAGAGATGCTTAATATGAACCCAAGTGTAATAATATATTTATTTTTTACACCCTAGCTAGACTCCATGAGCCTGGAATATCGATAAAAGGAAATTCAATAAATCATTTTTAAGAAAACGCATACATTAGATTGTTACTAGTAGTTGCATGTACTATATATCCAGTTGTGCACGTGGATCCTCATGCATGGATGGTGGAGTTTTATAAATGTGCTCCTACCTCGTGGGCGGATTCGACGCTGATGACATATAACAGATTCCCACCAAGCAAACTCACAAATTCGTATTTACTTCCAAAAAAAAAACTAGGCACTTGTCCATGTCTAATGTAAGATTCGCCATTAGTTAACTTCATTTGAAGGAGAAGATTCTCCATTGTGGAGCGTGCCATACCGTTGGTTGGACTGTCAATTTTAAATGGGCGATGGGTTTGGTGGTGTTCCCTCCTTCCTCTCTGCCTCCTGGTACAGTGTATGTGTGCCCTTCAATCAACGCCGAGCTTAGACGGCAAGTATGTGTGCTGCGCTAATCACACGACTCGGCTGAACCCAGGAACAGAGGAACGCCATTGCGATGTGCAAGGTGTCGTGTTGGGCACTTCACAATGCTTCATACCTCTTATTGGCTTCCATGTACTCTCTTCTTCCTCATCCTTCTCCTCCTCGCGGCAAAAATGACGTGTCAAATCTAGAAGCAACACAGCTAGCCAGGTGTCGATAACATCACGGTGAAATCGATATCGTTGATTTAACTAAGTGGTTAACGCAAACTTGCTTGCGATCGATGTGACATTCACCGGGAACTAACCTCTTGTAGAAATGCAAGTATTTGTATTCTTGATGTATTCACCGAGCTACTCTGTCATTGTACGACTGAGAATCGATATTCTCCGTTTCTTCTACAAGGTGTATATTAATGTTTATGAAAGTCATACCTGGCTACTTTTTTAACCAATGCAAGTCTGTAGGAAGATTTTTCACATTTTGTAACACCAAAAATAGTGTCATTTGATTCGTCGCGAAATATGACTCTACTTTTTTTTATTGTAGATGATGGTGTTTTCCAGAAATTGGTGGTAAATATAGTTAAGATTGATTTTTCACGCCTTACAATAAAGAACAGAGGGGGGCAAAAAACTTCAAGTTTGCGAAACATCAGTCTATATAAGTCGTTTGGACGAACTGAAATACTTCGATAAGAAGTTTACATTATGAAACGAAGGGAGTAGAAATTATAGGAATGGCTCCTCAGGCTTGTGTCTGTACTGCTACGTGGGGGTTTGGGCGTGGGCCTGCCATACGTGTTGCTGTTGACGGGGCTCCATCTCGTCACATGTTCAGCCGGACAACAGACTGGTACTATACGCACAGCGTGCTGACAGCGGCAGCTGCTGGTGTTGCTACGTGACGCCTCCGTTTGGTTGCTTCTGTACTGTACGCATCGATCCTTCAGTCGGTCCATCGTATCCCATACATCGTAATTTTTTGAAAAAAGTCTAAAATAAACCCTGGATTTGTAGATGAAAGCGAAATCGAATCCCTAGTCAATTCCTGATAATTGACACTCTCAACTCTATGATCCCGGTTTAATTTGGACCCTAGATATGGTTTGCAGGTAAGAAATAAAAAAATCCCAAACTAAATATTTTCTCTCTCACTGACAAAGTGGCCAACATGTCATCCTTGTGCAACAAGAACAATTGAGGTGTTAGTGAGACTAGACTCTAATCCTGCTCGGGATTATAACTTTACCGATGTACCAAACATGTCCAAGGTTAGAAATAGACCGAGATTAACTAGTTTAGCGTGCCAATTTTAGAGATTGAGGATCATGGGTTTCATTTAGCTTTTGGCTAAAAAAATCTATACTATTATATGTGAGTTGGTGGTACGTCGTTTGTCACACTTTGGGCTCATCATTGAAAACATCTCGACCATCCAATTTTACCTCAAAGCCTCCGCTTCGTCCGATCAAATCTCATCGTAAGTTGCCCCTCCTTCCCTTATCAGCCCTCATGGCATTAATCACGGTAGAAATTAATTAGAAAACAATCTCAAGACGGTAACAAAAGATTAAAAATGCTCACGATATATACTTATTAATTAGAAAACAATCTCCTCCCCTTTTCAGCATGGTATCAAATCAATTAGGAAATTAATTAGGAAGGAAACAATCTCAAGTATCTCAAGCGCTTTAGGAAACAACCAATCACGCTAGAAATCAATTCACCGCCTGTCACTTGTATGTCGGCCGCGCAGATGCCTCCATCTCTACAGATCGTGCATGCCGGCCCTTTGTCTGATGCTGTCTTCCTCCTCTCGCCTCCATCCCACCAATGTTTCTTCTTCCATCCCGCCGCACCGTCCAGCGAGAGGCAGATTGCATACTTCGCCACGTCCGCGCTAGCCAGGTGGTGTCTCTTCGCTTCCTGCGTGAAGGAGATCAGAGCTCGGCGCCGCCACGACCTTTTCTCCATCCAGAACGATGATGCGTCTTACTTCCCAAAAAAAATCTTCTCGGCCTTCTCCCTCATCCTGCAAGTATGAATTTGTTTCTTCCAGATCATGCAGGAAGTTTACATGTTCTTCTACCGCAGGTGATACGGCCCGTCCGGCGGACGCTACCGCACCAAACCATCCACCTTCCCCAAGTGGCCCATTGACGAGAGCTCGTGCCCGGGCAATGCAACAAAAGGCGAACTCGCTCCTCTCTACCCTCGATCTTGGCATATACTTGGATGGCATGCTATTCACTTCGGATACCTTGTGTGTGATCAGGTACATTCCTCAGGAGCACCCAGATGAGACCCAACCAAGACAGGAGGGAGAAGACGAGGAGAGGGAACAGCCAAGACATGGAGAAGAAGAAGGACTGCTCGGCGAGCGGTACTACCGCCCAGACTAGCGGTACTACCGCTCCAGCACAAGCAAGCGGTACTACCGCTCTAGCAGCAAGCGGTACTACCGCTCCAGCACCAGCCACCAGCCAGCCCCGACCGAGCGGTACTACCGCTGGCACACAGGCACGGTACTACCGCCCGAAAGAAAGCGGTACTACCGCTAGCGCCAGAAGCCCCTCACGAAGCCTCCGAGAAAAGTTTGGGAAAAAGTACGTGAAAGTGCGGTACTACCGCTTGGGAGCGGTACTACCGCCCGAGCGGTACTACCGCTCAGACCAAGCGATACTACCGCTGTTGCGGGACCTTTTCAGTGGAGCCAAGCCCTGTTTCGTCTGTTTCCGAGCTGAGACTATAAGTAGCTTTCCCTGTTGTCCTGGAAACCCCAGAATTGCTGTACGAACAAAATTAGGCTTATGCCCCTTTCCCTTTGGGATTTCTACCTCTCTAGACCAAATCTTGAGTTGTATACAAGGATCTTCGTGTAGTTCGGCCTACCGTACGATTGGGGTTCTATTGCCTTTTGGATCTTTTGCTTTGCAACTTTATCCCTTGGCAATCTACCTTGTTCGTATCGTTCTTCCGATCTATTCTCAATCTCTTGTCAAGGGATCTACTCTTTGAGTCTTCTCTTGCAAGTTTTATTGATTAGGTGTATCAGGCCTAAGAGGAACAACTGATTTGTGGTGTGTGTGTGTTTGTATCCCCAAATCCCCACTTCCCCCAAACCCTAGTTCATCAAATCCACCACTCCCCATGTGAATTCATGAAGATCGGGCCACCCCAAGTGGTTTGGATCACATCATATGGTATCAGCAGCCTAGGGTTGCCACGAATTTCACCCCACCCACCCCAATTTCACCCAGAAAATTTTCCCAAAAATTACCCCAAAAATAGCCCGAATTTGGATCTACAGATTTGTTGAGTTTTTTGTGGTTTTTGTCCATAGATCTGTTGTCTTAGGTGTTGATCTAACCTCCCACATACTCCCTAGCCGCGGATTTGCCAAATTCCCCCCGGATTTGAGGATTTTTGGACCGGATTTCTGCCAAAATCGCGAAGAACAGCACAGATCCGTGCCAAGCGGTACTACCACTCGTGTACCAAGCGGTACTACCGGACGAGCGGTACTACCGCCCCAAGAAGCAGCGGTACTACCGCTCGAGCGGTACTACCGGTCCAAGGCAGCGGTACTACCGCCTGTCGACGGAACAATTTGATCCTCATTTTCGATTGGCATTCCATTTCTTTGGTGCTTGAGTCTTCATATTGGTGCAGCAACAAGCTTCCGCAATTCATCATCGACGACATCACCGTGAGACTCAAGTGTACTTTGATACCTCCATCGCCGCAAGTCGATCATCGTCGTCGCCTAACATCATTAGGTATAACTTGCATCCCACCTTATGGCCCTTACTTCTCCATTGGTGTACCTATCCTAGAGAGTGGCTGTCCTAGCGTTGCGAAGCATTGCACAAAGTGTCCCGACCGTGAGAGGGTGCGTGTGTGAGTGGTTGAGCAAAGCTAAGAAGCAAGCTCCCGTGGAAAGCTATACCAAAGAGGAAGTGCCATACTTACATAGTCAAAAAGCAAAATATAAAAAGTGGAAAAGAGAGAAAGAAATACAAAAAGAGTGTGTGTTGCCACCATACAAAAGAGTTACCAAAAGCTTTTAAGCAAAAGAGAGAAAAGAGAAGAGAGACATTTTGTGCAAATCTTGTTGCTTCTCCCAATTTTGCAACCAAAGCCACGGTCTCTCCTTGTGTTGGTGTGACACGAGCATTAGTCTTCGTTAGGACAATTTTGGTTACATTTGCTCATTTCCTTGGTCACACTAACCCCATTAGTCTTGTGTTTTGGTGCGTGTTTCCGTCATTTTGGGTTGATCACCATTTTTGACTTCTTGACATTTGGATTTTTCTCCACATTTGACAATAGACAAGTTTGTTGGTTCTTATTTGGCTATCCACTTACCCTCCTACCACAATAGTGCAAGGTGTGTGTCTTGGGTGAGTCAAAGAGGTTGTTCCTTTTCTTGATACATTTCTTCAATAGCTTTTGTAGGAGTTTTCTTCAAAGTTTAGTTTTGTTTCCCTAACAATCTCCACCAAGTTTTGTTTCTATATTTGTGCAACATGTCGAATGGAAACGGAGACCTCACCACTGTCCGCGAAATCATGAATGATCACATAGCAAGATATGAAAGGCGCCTCCAAGGCCAACGAGATGACTTCAATGTTCAAGTCCTAAACCTTCAGGAAGACATGGACCACAATCAAGGAGACCTCCACCACAACATGACGACACTCAAAGAAGACATGGCACATACCAAGGAGACTTTGGACAACGTCAACAACACTCTTCAAGCTCTTCTTCATCGCCGACACCATTCAAGATCTTCTTGCTCCTCGCGCACTCATACCTCAAGGTCACATGATGATTCTCGCCATGCCCTCGGCGCAACAATGATCCACACCACCATAATATGGATCCTCAAGGACAACATCAACCGCAAGACCCACACAACCATAATGTGGATGCTCATGGACAACCACCGCCTCAAGGAGATGCATCTCATGCTGCTCAAGGTCCACCTCACCATGAAGAAGGACATTGTGACTCTCAGGAAGCCGCTATGCTTGAAGAAGAACGTGCGCGTCAAAGGCAGCGAGAAACCCAAGCTCAAGCTCGGCAGGAACAAGATCGTCTCCTTCAACAAGAGCGCCGACGACAAGCCAATGTGGAGCAAGCACAACATGAGAGGCAAATAATCATTGTGGAAGAGCAACATAGAAATCGAAGAGAAGCAAGGCGAGAAGCTCACCGCCAACAACATCCAAATGATAGAAGGCGCCACAACCATATGGCAAGACGTGAGCCCAACCATGAACCAAGTTCTGAACATGATGAGAATGACAGAGATGGCAGAAATCACAACCGCAATGCTCAGCCTCACCGTCGCAACTGTGCCCCAAGTGAAGATAGTGTGGCCAACAATGGCAATGCAGCCCGGGGCAATGGAAGACCACCTCCTCACCGCCACAATGCGTCTCATGATGATGATGAAGAGAGACCACCTCCCCGCCACAACAACAGAAATGAGGAAGAACTCTATGGCAAGCTCAAATTCAACATGCCAAAGTTCAAAGGTGAAGATGATCCAGAGGAATATCTCAAGTGGACTCAAAAGGTGGACAAGATCTTCCGTGTCCATAACTACTCCGAAGCTAAGAAAGTCGCAATGGCATCGCTTGAGTTTGAGGAATATGAAAATGTGTGGTGGGAACAAGTTGTTCAAAGGAGAGAAGAAAATATTGAAGAGGCAATTGAAACTTGGGAAGATATGAAGGAAGTGATGCATGCACGCTTTGTCCCGGAGCACTATACTCGTGACCTCTTCAACAAGCTCACCAAGTTGACACAAGGAACAAAATCTGTGGAGGATTACTACAAGGAAATGGAAATCATCATGATGAGAGCCAATATTGATGAAGAGGAGGAGCACACAATTGCAAGGTTCCTCAATGGATTGAATTACCCAATACAAAAGATTGTGGAGTTTCAACCATACAACACCATTGTCCAATTGGTACATCAAGCAACAAAAGCTGAGCGCCAAGTGAAGAAAGATGTGATACATGAGAGATCAAGGGCATACTATGCATCCAAGTCGGCCGCCAATGCCCCGCTACATCATCAACCACAATTCCAAAGCAAGCTCAACCAACACTCAAGTCCAACACCTCAAAGGCCGCTCAATCGACAATGTCCTCAAAAGCCTCAACAAGTAGCAAGGATATCACTTGTTTCAAGTGTGGAACAAAAGGTCACAAATCTTTTGAGTGCAAGAACACAAGAGTGATGATAACACATGACAATGGAGAAGTTGAGTACTTGAGTGAAGGCGAATATGAAGCTCTTGTGCAAGCATCCGTAGCTATGGAAGATGAAGAAAAGGAAGATGAAGCTTTGCTATGCATACATGATACTAGTCCATCACTAGTAGTCACCAAGGTTTTGACAACTCAACAACAACCATTTGAAGATCAAAGATGCAACATTTTCCAAACACGAGCCGGCATAAATGGCAAGTCCATCAAGGTGATAGTGGATGGTGGAAGTTGCCACAATTTGGCGAGCACCGAGCTTTGCAACAAGCTAAATCTTCAACTCCGCAAGCATCCCCATCCATACTTCGTGCAATGGTTGAGTGACAATGGAAGTGTCAAGATACAACACACCGTGTCCGTATCCTTCAAGATTGGACCATATGAAGACACCGTCGAGTGTGATGTTGTCCCAATGACAGTTTGCCATATGCTCCTTGGCCGCCCATGGTAATATGATAAAAAGGCAATGCATGACGGACATAGCAATGTGTATAGCTTCCAAGTCAATCAAAGGACCTTTGTGTTGAAGCCTATGACTCCTAGCCAAATAATTGCTGACAACGCCAAAGCCATAGCAAGAGCACAAGAAGAAAAATCACAAAGTGAGAAGAGTGGAGTGAGAGTGAGCCACCCAAATGAGCGAGAGAGCCACAAACCAAATATGAGCCTCCTAGCCACCAAAAGCGAGTTGAGAGACATACACGACGACCCATCTCGCATACACTATGTGCTCATATGCAAGGGCCCAATTGAGACAACTAACAACTTAACAAACATTCCTCCGTCTTTGATGTCACTTTTGCAGGAATTTGGCGAAGTGTTCCCCGACGAGCTACCTCTGGGACTTCCACCACTACGAGGCATTGAACACCGCATCGACCTCATACCCGGCGCCCCACTCCCAAACCGCGCCGCGTACCGCACCAACCCCGAGGACACAAAGGAGATCAACCGGCAGATTCAAGACCTCCTCATCAAAGGTTACATTCGCGAAAGCTTAAGCCCTTGTGCTGTCCCCGTTATTCTTGTTCCCAAACCGGATGACACACAATGCATGTGTATGGATTGTAGACCAATCAATACCATTACCGTGCGTTATCGTCATCCCATTCCTAGGCTCGATGACATGCTTGATGAGCTTTCGGGAGCCACTCTATTTTCTAAAATTGATCTTAAGAGTGGCTACCACCAAATCCGCATGTCCGTTGGTGATGAATGGAAAACTGCATTCAAGACCAAGCTTGGTCTCTATGAGTGGCTAGTTATGCCATTTGGTTTGTCAAATGCTCCTTCCACTTTCATGCGTCTTATGAACCATGTTTTGCGTCCTCTTATTGGCAAGTTTGTTGTGGTCTACTTTGATGACATCCTCGTCTATAGCAAGTGCCTCGAGGACCATGTAAAACATGTGAGAGAAGTTTTGCTAATCTTGAGAAAGGAGAAACTTTATGCAAACCTTTCAAAATGTGTTTTTGCACAAGACAAATTGGTTTTCCTTTGATTTGTTGTTTCTTCAAAAGGCATTGAAGTTGATTCTTCCAAAATCAGCGCGATTCGTGATTGGGCAACACCAACAACGGTTGGTCAAGTAAGAAGTTTTCATGGACTTGCCGGATTTTACCGCCGCTTTGTCAAAGATTTTAGCACCATCGCTTGCCCCTTAAACGAGCTGACCAAAAAGAATGTTCCTTTCGTTTGGGGCACAGCGCAACAAAAAGCTTTCGATGAACTCAAGAGAAGGCTTACCGAGGCACCATTGCTTGTTCTACCCAATTTTGACAAAACTTTTGAAATAGAGTGTGACGCTAGTGGCAGAGGCATAGGAGGTGTACTCATGCAAGAGGGTCGACCCGTAGCATACCATAGTGAGAAATTAGATGGAGCACGCCTCAATTACCCAATTTATGATAAAGAGCTTTTTGCACTCGTCCGTGTTTTGGAAGTTTGGCAGCATTACCTTTGGCCAAAAGAATTTGTTATTCACTCCGACCATGTGTCTTTGAAATATTTGAAAACACAAGCAACTTTGAACAAGAGACATGCTAAGTGGGTTGAGTTCATAGAGTCATTCCCATATGTAGTCAAATACAAAAAGGGAAAAGACAATGTGGTAGCGGATGCACTTTCCCGCAAGAACACAACATTGCTTACGCAACTTGATTTCCAAATTTTGGGTCTTGATGAGATAAAGAATCTTTATGCCGAGGATGTTTTCTTTGGTCCTATTTTTGCCAAATGCACCATCCAAAAAGGAATTGATGACTTCTATTTGCACAAAGGTTTCTTGTTCAAACAAAACAAACTTTGCATTCCCGAGTCTTCGCTGCGGAGGTTACTTTTGCAGGAATCACATAGAGGCGGACTCATGGGTCACTTTGGCCGAGACAAGACATACGACATGCTCTCCACCCACTACTATTGGCCAAAGATGAGGCACCACGTCGAGCGACTTTGTCAAAGATGCACGGCATGTCTACAAGCTAAGTCCAAAGCTAACTCATATGGCTTATACACACCTTTGCCTATTCCATATGCACCATGGTCTGATATTAGCATGGATTTTGTCTTGGGACTGCCTAGAACAAAGTATGGTCACAATTCTATCTTTGTAGTGGTAGACAGATTCTCTAAGATGGCTCACTTTATCCCTTGCAACCGAACAGATGATGCTTCACATATTGCAAACTTGTTTTTCAGGGAAATCGTTCGGCTACACGGCTTACCCCACAGCATCGTCTCGGATCGGGATGTGAAGTTCACAAGTTACTTTTGGAAGACCCTCATGGCCAAGCTAGGAATCAAGCTCAAGTTCTCCTCGGCTTCACACCCGCAAACGGATGGACAAACGGAAGTGGTCAATCGGAGCCTCTCCACGCTACTTCGACTACTCATCAAGAAGAATCTCAAGGATTGGGAAGATTGCATCCCACATGCAGAATTCACATACAACCGCGCCAAACACTCCACCACGGGGAAGAGCCCTTTCATGATCGTCTACGGCTTCGAACCAACCACAACATTGGACCTTCTTCCTCTACCGCTGCATGAACGAGTTAACATGGATGTTGAGAAGCGCGCTGAGCTCATGAAGACTCTACACCAACAAACAAGAGCAACAATAGAGCAACAAGTTCAACGCCAAGCCGACATCATGAACAAGAACAAGAAGGCAAGAGTCTTTCAAGAAGGCGATCTCGTGTGGATCCATCTCAACAAGGAAAGGTTCCCACAAGAAAGGAACTCCAAGCTCAAACCACAGGGTGATGGACCATTCAAGGTCCTCAAGCGCATGAACGACAATGCCTACATCATCGACATCCCATCATCAAGATACTCGGTGAGCAACACCTTCAATGTGGCGGACCTATCACCATACCATGGCGAAGACGAAGAGGAGCCGCAAGAGTCGAGGACGACTCTTTCCCAAGGGGGGGGGAGCTGATACGGCCCGTCCGGCGGACGCTACCGCACCAAACCATCCACCTTCCCCAAGTGGCCCATTGACGAGAGCTCGTGCCCGGGCAATGCAACAAAAGGTGAACTCGCTCCTCTCTACCCTCGATCTTGGCATATACTTGGATGGAATGCTATTCACTTCGGATACCTTGTGTGTGATCAGGTACATTCCTCAGGAGCACCCAGATGAGACCCAGCCAAGACAGGAGGGAGAAGACGAGGAGAGGGAACAACCAAGACATGGAGAAGAAGGACTGCTCGGCGAGCGGTACTACCGCCCAGACTACAGCGGTACTACCGCTCCAGCACAAGCAAGCGGTACTACCGCTCCAGCACCAGCCACCAGCCAGCCCCGACCGAGCGGTACTACCGCTGGCACACAGGCACGCAGGCACGGTACTACCGCTCGAGCGGTACTACCGCCCGGAAGAAAGCGGTACTACCGCTGGCGCCAGAAGCCCCTCATGAAGCCTCCGAGAAGAGTTCGGGAAAAAGTACGTGAAAGTGCGGTACTACCACTTGGGAGCGGTACTACCGCCCGAGCGGTACTACCGCTCAGACCAAGCGGTACTACCGCTGTTGCGGGACCTTTTCAGTGGAGCCAAGCCCTGTTTCGTCTGTTTCCGAGCTGAGACTATAAGTAGCTTTCCCTGTTGTCCTGGAAACCCCAGAATTGCTGTATGAACAAAATTAGGCTTATGCCCCTTTCCCCTTTGGGATTTCTACCTCTCTAGACCAAATCTTGAGTTGTATACAAGGATCTTCGTGTAGTTCGGCCTACCGTATGATTGGGGTTCTATTGCCTTTTGGATCTTTTGCTTTGCAACTTTATCCCTTGGCAATCTACCTTGTTCGTATCGTTCTTCCGATCTATTCTCAATCTCTTGTCAAGGGATCTACTCTTTGAGTCTTCTCTTGCAAGTTTTATTGATTAGGTGTATCAGGCCTAAGAGGAACAACTGATTTGTGGTGTGTGTGTGTTTGTATCCCCAAATCCCCACTTGCCCCAAACCCTAGTTCATCAAATCCACCACTCCCCGTGTGAATTCGTGAAGATCGGGCCACCCCAAGTGGTTTGGATCACATCAGCAGGTTCATCTCCTAGGAACAAGAGTGGAACCAGGAGGGTCACGACCATCTCTCCAGTGTCTCGGTCAGCAGCACGTCGATTCACGAGTCAAGGAGTTGGACAAATACATTGCTTCGGTACTCCTCATCTCGTTTATCTATTTTCTGTGGCTAATCTGGCGTTGGTGATGTAGAGCAGCTAATGAATTACTCTCATATTTATCTACTCCAGGGAGAATGGAGTACAACATGTTCGCTTCCTGCTTTATTTTTATATGCCATGCATGCCATATGTTTGAAGAATTACCAGGCAGAACGGAGAAGCACCACTGACATAGTAGGGATCATAAGCTTAATCAATCTAACATGTGCCAAATTCCAAACCACAAAACCGCTGACGGGGAAAGAAAGTGACGAGGGATTGACTCGTCAATGCCTACAGATTGTAGACTTAGGGTTTCGTGAAAAAGAGGTCAGGTAGAACTCGAGGGTGGTCAGGCAAACAAGGCACCTAACTAGATGAAAAGTAAGAAACTAGGGTTTATGCAATGATTCGATTTCCCTTTCTTTGCCTCGACTCCGCCCTTATATAAGAGGCGAAGTCGAGTTTCCTTCGGTTACAAGTATACAATATGGGCCGACATTGGGGCCTTTCCTTATACAAATGACATTGCCTAATATTAATCTTGGGCTTCCCGGAATCCTCGGGTCCATGGGCTTGTAGTCTTCGAGTCCGATATCTTCAACTATACACAATTCCTGTAAATACAGAGTAGGGATACAAACATAATACACCCATTAGGCATACCCATGTCAGTAGCCCCCGAGATTTGATTCGATTCATCGAGTCGGGTAAAATCTCCAACTCGAAATTATTCTTCATTATTTATTCGAGTCTATGACTCAATTACTTCAACTATTTTACTTTCATGGGGATATTGGTAACAAGGCCGGTACATACGAACGGATCGGGAAACCAGTTAATTGCCTGAGCAGAAACCCTGAGACCTACATCAAACTCGAGTCCCCGGACTCGAATCTGGGACCTGGCGTAATTCAAGACGTGCCGCTTTAGGACTTATCGACACTGAATTCCAGTAATGTTTATCGGGTACCCAACGCGTCCGCTGGGATTTTTCATCACATCGTTGATGTGGATAAAGTAGCAGAGCGCATTCATGTGCGATGCCACGCCCGCCGGACGGATCCTGGGGTCTTACCTTCGTGATTCAGAAAGTTCTAAATCACGACATTCAGAAATTTCACCGCGGATGGGTTCTGAGAAGAATTTATCGAGTGCCTTTCATTTGGCTGATGGATAGACCCATTTTATCGGGTTGTATGCAATTATCATTGCGTAAGTACACAACGCTCCCGATGGGAGTATATATGAAGGGATCATGTACATGATCTCGAATATGTAGTTATATTGAATCGTCATCATTTTTTTTTATATGTCCCGGAATTTTCATCGGGTGCACGACCAGTGCTCCCGATGGGAGTAGCCCCCGAGGCTATGGTCAAATACTTGTGTTTGAGCATAGGCTCAAAGAATTTTTCCTTCGACTTGCATATCTTCTTCCTGCTAGAGATAAATATGGTTGCCTTTCTTATTTTTATTTTTTATCGGGTGCACGACCAGTGCTCCCGATGGGAGTAGCCCCCAAGGCTTTGGTCGGATGCATGCATCGGATCACAGGCTCAAAAAATTCAGTCGAGTTACTACTTTTCCTTGTTTCCTTTCAAAATTTACGGGTCATTAACGTCAGTGGTGACGACCGTCTCCCGAAGTCGAATTTTTTTGACCGTTGCTAACTTCGATTAGACCCGTAGTGGGCCCGATAGGAGCGCTTTTTCCGCCACGTCTCGTTCGTTCGTGGTGGGGTCGCTGCAGTTACCGAAACGCCCGCGGTAGTGGCACAGTAACCCCCCCTTATTTTTCGGCTTGTTATCGTTTCACACACCCCACGTCGAAGGCTGAGATTAATCTTGATGAATCGAACGGCTCCACATTCCGCACCGCAGTGGTTAAAAGCTGGATCTGACAGATCCTCTTTTTACCCTAGCCATTTGCCCCCTTTGCTCTGCGCTCTGTGCTCGCGCCATTGCTGTTGCTCGCTTGCGCTCCGTCCACGCTCAATCCAAGTTCCTCGCCGCTTCCCCCGCTCCCTCGATGACGAGGTCGAAGCAGGTGACGCGCGCCGCCGCCGGCGCTACTCTGGCGGAGAAGACGAAGGTCTCCGGGTGGGAGAGATCGACATTCAACAAGGGGGACCACAAGAAGCTGAAGAAGGTGGGCATTCTCACCGACGAGGACTCCCTTCATTTCCCTGGCGATGAGATGATTCCGTGCCCTGGCGATGGGTGGCGGGTCATTTTCCTCGACTTCCTCGTCAGAGGTTTGTCTCTCCCAGCCCACGAATTTCTTCGTGGGCTGTTGTTTGTTTATGGTGTTCAGCTACACCAGCTGACACCTAACTCCATCCTCCATATTGCTGTCTTTGTCACTCTTTGCGAGTGTTTCCTTGGCATCCACCCCCACTTCGGGTTGTGGAAGCAAATTTTCCTGCTCCCGCGCAATGCTTTGAGAGACGCCATCTACGACATCGGCGGCACTGTCATTGCCATGCGACCCGAAGCAAAATACTTCAATCTGAAGTTCCCAGATTCTGTGCAAGGATGGCGAAAGAAGTGGCTATATGTGAGGGACCAGAAGATTGGCACCCAAGAATATGGCCTCGCCCCTTTCGACCTGACCAAAGAAATTGTGAAGCGCAAGTCCTGGGACGCTGAACCCACTCCCGAAGAAATTGCCTCCACCGAGCATTTGATGCAGAAAATTGTCAAGCTGCAGTCCACCCCGAAGAAAGAGTTGTCTGGTATTCAAATGCTGACGCATTTCCTTTGACTACGCGTTCAACCTCTCCAGGCACGGGCAAACCCCATGTGGAACTACTCCGGGCCTGGCGATGAGATGAAAATATCAGCAGACCTTTCTGTCACTGAGATTGAAAAGCTTGCACGCCGCTTCACCAAGTTAACTAAGAACGACCCGATTCCTTCGGAGTGCTTGGTGAAGCCATATAGTTCTGAACATCGTCTGCCAAAGGTATGTGCCTATCCCATGTAAATTTCTCTTCAGTTTTATATTCATTATTATCACTGACTAACTTGTATGCCGATATTTTTGCAGAAGCACGTCTGCTTAAACTGCCATCCACCTCAGCCTGAAGATGGAGATGTGCCTGATCAAGCAACGGCTGCCGAGGATAGCACGCACGAAACTGAGCCGCAGGGGAGTGAAGCCCCCGAGTCTGGCAAAGTTGCAGAATCTGGCGACGATAGATCCAATTCCTCATGAACTCTGTCTTCGCCTTTATCCGCCACATCTTCCAAGTCGAAGAAGAGAGGAAGAGAGGATGACGACGAAATTTCTAGCGCCTCGAAGCATCCTGAGGAGCCGACAAAATCCCACTCCGGAGGTGGCTACGATTTCTTCGGGGGCGTCATTGGCATTAGCGAGTAAGTTATTTTGTTCTGAGGGACTTATATTTTTTCTATGCTGTTTTTCTTTTCTTGACAATACTTATATTATTTTTTATTTTTCAGCGACGATGAAGGTCTTTCAGCGAAAGATGCCCCCGACGTCGGTACTGCCAATACTGGGGCGTCGAAGACTTTGACCGCATCCGATGCTGTGAAAGATTCGGCCCTGCTGCGGGCACTGGTAAGGAGACAACCGTGCCGAAGAAAAGAGCGAAAAAGAACAATGCCGATAAAGGCGTTGTTATTATTTCTGATAATCCATCGGGTCCGCCCTTGGATGACGTAAGTTTTCTTCGTATACCTTTTTCCCTACTACTGCTGTAATTTCTCTCGAGTTCGTTTGGCTCATTGGTTCTCTTGTGTTGCAGCCGATAACTCAAGAATACCTCGACATGGCCAGCCGCGCTATCGGTTTCCGAAGCGAAGCGGAAACTTTGAGAAGTAAAATTTATTACTTTGACAAGTATGTTGGGCTTTGTGCCTACTTCGCTTCTAATTGCGAGTCTTTTTCTTTCAGATTCTTTTAGGATTTCTCAAGAACACGCCAAACAACTCGAGGAAAAGCTAAACGCCAGCGAAACAGCTCGCAAAAAGGCGGAAGCAAAAGCTCGAGATGCTGAAGGCCTGCAAGCCAAACTTGACGCTGCCGAAAAAGCGCTCAAGGAGGCCCAAGATGAAGCGGCGTCTATGAAGGTTAAATTTTTTTTTTAGAGCGTTCACCGGGAGAGCACAAAAGGCTCCCACCTGAATTTTTCATTTATTTCCCGGGGGAAGTAGGGTGAAACCCCTTATTGTGTGGCGGACAGAAAAGTACATCGAGGTGGGGAGGGAGACAGCGCCGCAGTTGGGGCGAGCTCAAAGTACACGCGCTCAAGGAGCGAGGTAGGACATCCAGAGGTCGACATCGGAGCGGCGATCCAGGGGGAGACGGGCGCGCCAGAGAACTGCATCATCGCGGCAGTTTTTCCGGGAGAGAGCGAGGGAGGGGGCAGTTTTGTCGAAGACGACCCTGTTCCTGTGCTTCCAAATATGCCAGAGGCAAAGGAGGCGCAGTGTGGCCGCCGTGTGGGTGGGAGCAGATGCCGGGAGCGGGCAGTGGGCGGCGAGAGACACACTGCTCGTGTTGTTGGGAGGCGAGCCCATGGCCGCCCAGAATCGTCGGGCGAACGGGCAGTCGAAGAACAGGTGGTCCGCAGTCTCGAGCGGGGCGGCGCAGATGGGGCAGCCATTCTCAGCCGCAGTGAGGATTCCTTTGCGGAGAAGGTTGGCACGGCACTGGACGCGGCTCTGGACAAGCAGCCAAGCGAAGAAGCGGACTCGGGAGGGGGCGTGGTTGCGCCAGACGAACTCGAACCAGCTGGGTTTCTCTCCGCCGAATGTGCACAGCTTGTAGAGGGAGGAGGTGCGCAGCTTCCCGTCGGGGCCGCCACAGAGGGGCAAAGTCCGGCGATCAGCGGTAGCCGAGAGCTGAATGCCGGCCACCACGGAGGCCAGCGCACGCCGCTGAGACTCGGCCTTGGCGGAAAGGCGAGGCACCAGGATGATGTCGAGGCCGTCCTCAACGACGGCACGGACGGAGGCATGCTGCTTGGTGCAATGAGAGAAGAGCTCTGGCATGGCTTGCACGAGGGGCCCGGAAGGCAGCCACGAGTCCAGCCAGAACGCCGTACGCCACCCATCCCCGAGCTGAACGCGCGAGATGCAGCGGTATAGGGGGAGGAGGGTAACCAGCCCGTTCCAGTGCGACCCACAGAGGGTCGAATTCTGCTTCACCTCGTCAAGTGGCTCGCCGGCCATGGTCGCCCAGACCCAGCGCGGCCAGGACTCTTCCGTGGCCGTATGAAGGCGGTGGAGGAGTTTAACCTGGAGGCACTTGTTCTGGTCCACCAGCGAGCGCACTCCCAGCCCGCCTTCAGCCTTGGACCGGCAGACAAAATCCCAGGCCACAAGACATTGGGCGCCGGTGACGCGGTCGACCGCCGCCCAGAGGAAAGCGCGGCGAAGTCTGTCAAGAGCGGCGATCACCCCCGGGGCAGCGTCAGAGCGCCGATGGCGTACGCTGGCAGAGCGTCCAGCACGGCATTCAGGAGCACGAGGCGGCCACCAGCCGACAGCAGTAGCGCACGCCACCCAGACAGGTACTTGTCCACCTTGGCGATGAGGGGAGCAAAGGCCGAGAGCCTAAGCTTCTCGCAGAAAGTGGCAACCCAAGGTACGTCTGGGGGAAGCCTTCGACCTTGCATTGCAGAACCCCGGTGATGTCGGCGAGGACAGAGGCATCGACGTGCATGGGCACAAGGGTGCTTTTGCCGTAGTTGATGCAGAGTCCCGTGGCGCGCTCGAAACGGTGGAGGAGTAGCCGCAGCCGCCGTGCTGAGACGCCGTCAGCACGGAGGATGATGAGGGTGTCGTCGGCGTACTGCAGGACGGGGCAGGGGGCATCGTCGACGAGCGGGTGCAGGAGGACGTCATCGGTGGAGATGAGGCGCTGGAGCACGTCCGCGACGATGAGGAAGAGGTAGGGCGACAGGGGATCCCCCTGTCGCAGCCCGCGCAAGCAGCGGATCCACTTCCCCGGGAGGCCGTTGAGGAGGATGGCAGAGCGTGACGACGCGAAGATGGAGTCCATCCAGTCGCACCAGAGCATCGGGAAGCCACGGGCGAGCATGACCTCCCGCAGGCTGGCCCAGCTGACCGAGTCGAACGCTTTGGCGAAGTCGAGCTTGAGGACGACGCAGGGGGCACGCCGCCGGAAGCAGGTTTGCACGAGCTCGGTGGCGTAGACGAAGTTCTCGGAGATGCTTCGCCCGGCTAGGAAGCCGGTCTGATCCACCGCGACGATCTTGCCAATCTGCTGCTGGAGGCGGCTCGTTAAGGCTTTGCAGATGGCCTTCATCGAGCAGTTCTGCAAGGAGATCGGACGGTACGACGACGGTGGCAGGACTCCCATCTTCTTGGGCAGAAGCACAATGTGGGCGCGGTTGATACGCTCGAGGTCCACCGCGCGGGAGTGGAATTGTCCAAACAGCCTGGACATGGCTGGTGCGACGGAGGCCCATGCAGCGCGGTAGAAGCTGGGCCCAAGCCCATCCGGCCCAGGAGCGCTGGAGCGGTCCATTCCATCGATGGCAGCCTTGATCTCTTGGGCCGAGAAGGGCCCAGTGAGCTTCGCAGCATCCACTTTTGGCAGCCCGGCGTAGAGGTCGTGGAGGCTGAAGTCGCAGGTGACGGGCGGGGCACGGCCAAGCAGGTCGAGGTAGAAGCCGTGCAGCGCCGCCGCCTTGGCCTCGTGACCGACGATAATGGCACCGTCGAGGTCGAGAGCGTGGATGCAGTGAAGGTTAAAATTGACCAAGTTGACGCCCGCGAGGATGAGTTAATCAAGAGATTTGACGCCCAATCCGAGAAATTCGGAGGTAATATTCTGTGCCAATGATTTTACTGCAGCCTATATTCTGTTTTCATTCGGATGGCACTAATCTTCCTTCACACTATAGCAGATAGACTCGGGGAGAAGTATACAAAGAATCTTGAAGATATACAAGATCCTCTCTTCGAGTCTTTGACTGTTTTGGAGCTGAACTGCGGCCTGGCGCGGACTTGCTTGAAGCACTCACGCACCGCCTTCGACCGCCTCTTCCGCCACTTCTTTCCCATGGCAACCTTGCCCGATAAGTTTGAACCTCTGGTGAAAGCTTTTTCGGGTAAGGAGGACCCGATTAACAACTATCGCCGCTTGGCTGTGAAGGTCGGCGTGGAGAGCACCATCGCTCTGGTGGTGGGTAGCGGTGAAGTCATCAACTGGAGCGCGGTGGTCGCGAAAAAGTATTCGAAGGACGCGATGGATGGATTCCTGAAGGAGGCGAAGAAATACTCAAAGGGGATCCTGTCGACTGTTCTTCCTTCGCCTACTCCCTCTACCAGCACCACTCACACTGAGGTGCAGTAGATTTTTATGTTTTTCCTCTTTTGAGTAGGCCATAGTTTCTTGGACAGTGCTATAGAGCGGCGCCGCTAATTAAGCGATCCGTGCGGCGGCTGACGCTTGCTTCACTGCCCCGCTCGCCCCGTGAGGGCGCATGCACCTGGCCGCTGATCGCTGTCCCCGAGCGTGCGCTGTGAAGACTGCCGCCCCATGCACCGTCGGGCGTCGGCCCAAACAAACGAAAAGCATCCAACTACTTTATCGTTTACTGTTAGCTACAGTATTTCTTGCAGAATTTCCGTTATAGTACAATGATGCACGTTGTTCTCTGTATAGGCTACTCCGTAGTATAGAATGCACACCGTTTCACCTATCAATTGACTTAGACTTTTTTTTTGCGACTAATCAATTGACTTAGACTGCTACACTAGGACGGAGTAGTAAGGTAAGGGAAGCAGATTTTCCAGGGCTACAGTCGATAGTCTACAGATCTATTTTTTTTGGAAAATTTTGCCTTTGGGCCAAACAAAATCAAAATTATTTTCCGAATCTAGCCTATGTGTTTGAGGAGTCGAAGCCGGCGCCAAGCAAATGTGGCACGGGATTTTTTCAGATTCTCCGACCAAGTTTTCATATTTGTTTGGCATGGGTTACTGGGTTTTCAAAAACAAATTTCAAGATCTCTATTTTAGATCAAATTGTTCGGATACAATTACAATATTTTTTGAAAACCATCATATTTTCCGCTTCAGATACCACAATGTTCAGACACTTTTATCCGATTTTTCAAATGCACCCGCCAGGTTACCCGGTTCAACTATCACATTATTCGGACACAACACTCAGATTTTTCGAATGCGTCAAGTTTTTGATTCAGCTACCACATTGTTTGGGCACAGTTATCAGATTTTTCAAATGCACCTTCCAGATTTTTTGGTTCAGCTACCATATTGTTCAGAAACGGTCATCGATTTTTTTGAATTTGAATGCACCCACCACGTTCTCCGGTTCAGCTACCACACTTCATTACCACATTTTAACTAATGTGAAATAATCCGAAAATTTTAAGATACACTTGCCATCTCTTCTCATCTAGATCTTAGGATGATTCCAGATAAATTACACTTGGTTGCCATGTTTAACAAGATGAAGTCATCCGAAAACTAAGACATACACCGGTGATATAGTTCGATAAATTACACTTGGTTGCCATGTTTAACAAGATGAAGTCATCCGAAAACTAAGACATACACCGGTGATATAGTTCGTTAGTAGATAAACCACATATAGTTGACAGATAAATTACACGTGGTTACCAAATAAAACATACATGGATGACAGATAACTCATACATAATTGCATTTACCGATGGTTGACTCACAAATAAACTACACCTACTACTTACCAGATAAACCACACATACTTGATAGATAAACTAAAAAGTGGTTATCAAATAATCCACACATAACTAAACATGGTTATCGGATAAATCTACATAGTTGACAGATAAACCACACATGACTACACGAGGTTACCATATAAAACACACATGGTTGACAGAATAAATTTCACCTGGTTATCAGATAAATCAGCCATGGCGATGCACACTACGCCTTGGACAAGGAAGGTACGTCGACGACCCTATGGAGCGTGGGGTTGAATGCAGCGGCAAGGTGTTTCTTCTACAGCCATGTGTATGGCATGAACTCATACTCACCTCGTCGGTGTCGCTGCCACGCCCTGCAGCTTATGCAACGTCTAAGTGCATGAACACCATGTCCGGAGCACCGCCACGCTCCATGTCCAGCTTGGCCTCAAGGCGGCCATGGCCCAACGACGGCACGGCTACTCCAGCGCGCGGAGGCCATCCGCCCGGGCGAGGTCCTAGGCGACCAGCATGTGCGGCGGCCGCCGGCCCCCAACGAAGTCCACGCAGGCGGCGGCTCGTGCGGCGGCCCTCGGCTCCGGCGGGGACCTCGGACTCTCGGAGGCGGCGCCAGCACGTGCTACGGCCATCGGCCCCAGCGTGGTCGCCGGAGGAGGCGACCAGCACGTGCTACGGCCATCGGCGGCGACCAGCACGTGGCGGCCGGCCATCGTCCCCGGCGAGGTCCTCGTAGGCGGCAACTCGCGGCATGGGCGTGGCCTCTTGCGGATAAAAGCTAAACGGCCTGAAACTGTGTGGATCGAGCCCATGATTTCTGGTCTTCGCGTGAGAGAGAGATTGTGTGGTTGTCGTAGCTTTGGAGCGGTAAGGATAAGATGGCCAGGCTGTATGATCGGACGGATAGGCACGCGCCGCACGGAGAGACGGGGTGAGCGGCGCCTCTACGTAGATTTCTCCTACTCCCTCCGTCCAATAATAACTGTCCTAGATTTGTCAAAAAATGGATGTATGTAGACATGATACATGTATAGGTACATTCACTTTTGTACAAATTTGAGACACTTATTTTGGGACGGAGGGAGTAGTTTCTTTTAGTGTCCCTTAGGGACTTATGGCTATGTAATGCCTTTTGTCATTGTAATATATGAAGTATGAATGAAGTCGCAATTTCCTTGAAATTTGAACTCGATTTTTTCTTTTTCTGCCTTTCCATCTTTTTTCGGATGACTATGTTGCTACCTCTTCTGGTTCTGTTGGGAGGGTACCAAGGCCAAAGGAGATTCCCTGCTCCGAGGCTAGTACACCTAATTTATCGAGTAGCGCAAATACAGAATCAATAATAATCGAATCCCTTCGGAAAGAGATTAAGTTATTAAAGGCTCAGTGCCTAGCCGCAATTGCCCAAACAAAGAAAATATCGGACCGCGAAGAAGCTTCTCGTAAACGAGCAGTGGAATCTGATGAAGCTGCACATACTGCCACTGCCAAATTAACTCAGGCTATCGAGCGAGAAACATATCTGCTTGAACTTATGACCTCATCAAGCCAAGAATTGATCGGTGAGATTTTTGTTGATAGCCCCCGGGCCGATTTTTTTGGATATTTCCTCGGGTAACTAATGCACTTTCCTTTACAGGGTGCAGATTAGACGTTGATGCTGAAGATGCTAGGGTCAATGCTCGGGTGGAAACTCTTGTACGCATTTCTCGAGAAGCGGGCTCAGATTTCTGGGCCAACGAAAACCGTTGCCGAACAATTGTCCAGTTTCAGGATCGTGCTACCCAAGCTCGTGACTTCATCAACTTCTGTCAGTCTTCATTGAAGATGGTATATAATGCGATGTTTCCGCGAAATAAACAGCCCGAAAGTTTCGAGGAGCTGAAGAAATTATTTAAACGCACCAAAAATATTCATCACTTCGTGAGGGCGCAGTTGGTTGGAGGTGCGAAACTTGCATTGGCTTGGGTGCGTTATCACCATAGAAAAATCGACTTCCAGCTGATTGCAAGGGGTTTCTCCGATAAGAAGAAATATTACTTAACGAAGCATTATGACGCTATTTCCGAACCTGCCGAGCGAATGATCGACAGGCTTCTGGAAAGGGTTGCGAACTTTTTCTCTGAGTATCATTATGACGCCATGGCGCAAGTTCCCAATGAACTTCTGGACAAGACTAAATTAGATGACTGGATTTAACCATGAGAAAAACGCAGGTTTAGTACATGAAGTTGACCCGGATGTGCGTTTTAGTCACGAAGTTGCAGAACACGAAATTCCGGTCACCAAGTTGCCACGCGTGACCGTTTTGGTCAGTTTGCATACGTGGCAGTCTATGTTTTTGCAAATACCCCCCTGAAGTTTTGTTTTTTTACAAACCCCTCCCTAAAAAGTCAAAGAAAAATAGTTAAAAAGGACCTAGCGATTGAAATAAATAAAACTTCAGGGGGGTATTTGCAAAACACAGACTGCCACGTATGCAAACTGACCAAAACGCTCACGCGTGGCAACTTGGTGACCGGAATTTCGTGTTCTGCAACTTCGTGACTAAAACGCACATCCGGGGCAACTTCATGTACTAAACCTGCTTTTTTCTCTTTTATCAATTGTGTCATGAATATTTAAGCTTGAAACATGATTATGTGGAGAAAGAAAAGTTACCGTTCGATGTATTAAAATCTAAGAGGATGTGTGAAGCTCTAAAATATGTTTGAGACCTTCTCACAGCTCGTTCGGTTAAATTAAATAGTTTATATCATAATGTTGAAACTTTCTTCACAAAACAATTCTCTAATAAAAGGTGTGGAAGCCTTCTAAGTCATTACCTCAAGTATGAGTATAGTAGTGCTCATGAATTATTCTATATATCTTTTATTATTATCACTATAATGAAATGACCGCATTTATTTTATCGACTTGCGCTTCATGAACATGATGATCATGTTCTCTCAACATCAAGCTTGATCGAGGACGAGGAAGAGTCTAAGCTTGGGGATGTTGATGCGTCCATTTTATATAGTGTGTTTACTTATTGTTTTATTGCATAGAGGTAGGGATTTCTGCATTTTATCGCGCCAATGCGCACTTTTATGTCCATGTACGCAGGAAGTCAAAATATAAAGAGAAATTCCATACCTGGTATTTTCACCAAGTATGGGAAGAAATATGCTGATTAGGGGCAATTAAAGCTTTGCTTGTGGAAAATCAATTCGTTGGAATTAAAGAAAAGGAGAAAACAAACGTTAGGAGATTTAACGAGTGGTGGTACGGTCACGCCCGACCGTACCCGCCACCGTAACGCCGTCAGGAGGGCCGCCTCCTCAAGTACTTAACCCTAGAAAGGAGAAGTGTTTCCCCTCTGATTTTCGTAGCTATGGATGGTGGATGGTGAGAGCCTCCTCCGAGATTGGCTCTTTGTTTCGGGGGAGCCTTTTCTGGATGTGTTTTTGACGCCGCGACGACGTTTTATAGATTTTTGGAGATCCGTAACTCTAAAAAATCTGAAAAAAAACATTCGTTTTCCTAAACTTTTTAGGTTTGCAAAGGTCATTTCAAAAGAAACATGGCTTTTCGTAAAATGTACAAACCTAATATAGAGCCATTAATTCTCCAGTCTTTGCATATATACATTGGTTTCCTCCTATGTTTTATTGATTTGGTCAGAGAATGAAGAGAACACTTCCGACTATCATGAAGAAGATGATGAAGACGTTAAGAAATAGGGCGCAATCTCAGTCGGTTGTCGTGTGGATTGGCATATCGATGGGCTAGAGTTTACTTTTCTATTTTGGCCATTGGGCATTGATATTGTAAGACTTCGACCTTAATGGTTTATCTGTGTAATTGGGTTATATCAGACTTTGTAATCATTATATGGTGATGATATGAAGAATGTATCTGTGTGCACTGGCATGATCGTTGGATAGTGCCATATATGTGGATGGTTTCCCAGTCTTACAGCTGAGGTCCCGGCAATAAGTTTGGTCAACCTTTTTTAAGTTTGACTTAGTGTAACTCTAAAACGCACTATCTCTTGTAACAGGGGAAGTATACAACAAAAAAAATTTGGTTCGCTATTGCTTCTCAGGATAAGTACATTACTTGGTGGAATGGAATGGCCCAATATAAATGGCGTCATGTGCATCTTGATGTGGGTACCGGATGCTTGTAGGCCATGCCATCGCAATTTCCAGGGGTGTCTGTTCTCACTACTCACCCTATCCTGTTACCAAGAAAGCTTAAAAGAATACTCTAAAGTGATGACTGAAACCTCTAGGTATAAGCTTGGTTGAAGATAGGGATGAAAGACTGGTGTGAAAATCTCATCTCAATGTGAGACTTATTTTAAAGAGAGAGATCCGTAGTCAAGATAGTACCATACGTTTGCAAAGGTCATTTCAAAAGAAATATGGCTTTTTGCAAAATGTATAAACCTAATATAGAGCCGTTCCTTCTCCAGCCTTTGCATATATACACTGGTTTCTCCTATGTTTTATTGATTTGGTCAGAGAATGAATAGAACACTTTTGACTATCATGAAGATGATGATGAAGATGTTAAGAACTAGGGCGCAATCTCAATCGGTTGTCGTGTGGCTTGGCATATCGATGGGCTGAAGTTTTCTTTTCTATTTTGGCCATTGGACATTAATGTTGTAAGACTTTGACCTTAATGGTTTATCTATGTAATTGGGTTATATTAGACTTTATAATCATGATATGGTGATGATATGAAGAATGTATCTGTGTGTGCTTGCATGATCATTGGATAGTGCCGTATATGTAGATGGTTTCCCAGTCTTACAGCTGAGGTCCCGACAATAATTTGGTCAACCTTTTTTAAGTTTGACTTAGTTTAACTCTAAAACGCACTATCTTTTGTAACAGGGGAAGTATACAACAAAAATTTTTTTGTTCGCTGTTGCTTCTCAAGATAAGTACATTACTTGGTTTAATGGAATGGCCCAATATAAATGGCGTCATGTGCATCTTGATGTCGGTACCGGATGCTTGTAGGCAATGCCATCGCAATTTCCAAGCGTGTCTGTTCTCACTACTCACCCTATCCTGTTACCAAGAAAGCTTAAAAGAATACTCTAAAGTGATGACTAAAACAACCAGGTGTAAGTTTGGTTGAAGATAGGGATGAAAGACTGGTGTGAAAACCTCATCTGAATGTGAGACTTATTTTGAAAGAGAGATCCGTAGGCAAGATAGTACCATACGTTTGCAAAGGTCATTTCAAAAGAAAGATGGCTTTTCGCAAAATTTACAAACCTAATATAGAGCCATTCCTTCTCCAGCCTTTGCATATATACATTGGTTTCCTCCAATGTCTTATTGATTTGGTCATAGAATGAAGAGAACACTTCCGACTACCGTGAAGATGGTGATGATGAAGACGTTAAGAACTTGGGCGCAATCTCAGTCGGTTGTTTTGTGGATTGGCATATCGAAGGGTTGAAGTTTTGTTTTCTATTTTGGCCATTGGACATTGATGTTGTAACATTTCGGCCTTAATGGTTTTCTATGTAATTGGGTTATATAAGACTTTGTTATAATTATATGGTGATGATATGAAGAATGTATCTGTGTGTGCTGGCATGATCGTTGGATAGTGCCGTATATGTGAATGGTTTCCCAGTCTTACAGCTGAGGTCCCGACAATAAATTTGGTCAACCTTTTTTAAGTTTGACTTAGTGTAACTCTAAAATGCACCATCTTTTGTAACAGGGGAAGTATACAAAAAATAAAATTGGTTTGCTATTGTTTCTCAGGATAAGTACATTACTTGGTGGAATGGAATGGCCCAATATAAATGGCGTCATGTGCATCTTGATGTGGGTACTGGATGCTTGTAGGCCATGCCATCACAATTTCCAGCGGTATCTATTCTCACTACTCACCCTATCCTGTTACCAAGAAAGCTTAAAAGAATACTCTAAAGTGATGGTTGAAACCTCCAGGTGTAAGCTTGGTTGAAGATAGGGATGAAATACTGGTGTGAAAACCTCATCTCATTGTGAGACTTATTTTGAAGAGAGTCCATAGTCAAGATAGTACCATACGTTTGCAAATTTCATTTCAAAAGAAAGATGGCTTTTCGCAAAATATACAAACCTAATATAGAGCCATTCCTTCTCCAGCCTTTGCATATATACATTGGTTTCCTCCTATGTCTTATTGATTTGGTCAGAGAATGAAGAGAACACTTCCGACTATCATGAAGAAGATGATGAAGACGTTAAGAACTAGGGCGCAATCTCAGTCGGTTGTTGTGTGGATTGGCATATCGAAGGTTTGAAGTTTTGTTTTCTATTTTGGCCATTGGACATTGATGTTGTAAGACTTCGACCTTAATGGTTTATCTATGTAATCAGGTTATATAAGACTTTGTAATCATTATATGGTGATGATATGAAGAATGTATCCGTGTGCGCTAGGATGATAGTTGGATGGTGCCGTATATGTGGATGGTTTCCCAGTCTTACATCTGAGGGTCCCGACCATAAATTTGGTCAACCTTTTTTTAGTTTGACTTAGTGTAACTCTAAAACGCACTATCTTTTGTAACATGGGAAGTATACAACAAAAAAAAAATTGGTTCACTGTTGCTTCTCAGGATAAGTACATTACTTGGTGGAATGGAATGGCCTAATATAAATGCCGTCATATGCATCTTGATGTGGGTACCGGATGCTTGTAGGCCATGCCATCGCAATTTCCAGGGGTGTCTGTTCTCACTACTCACCCTATCCTGTTACCAAGAAAGCTTAAAAGAATACTCTAAAGTGATGACTGAAACCTCTAGGTATAAGCTTGGTTGAAGATAGGGATGAAAGACTGGTGTGAAAATCTCATCTCAATGTGAGTCTTATTTTAAAGAGAGAGATCCGTAGTCAAGATAGTACCATACGTTTGCAAAGGTCATTTCAAAAGAAATATGGCTTTTTGCAAAATGTATAAACCTAATATAGAGCCGTTCCTTCTCCAGCCTTTGCATATATACATTGGTTTCTCCTATGTCTTATTGATTTGGTCAGAGAATGAATAGAACACTTTTGACTATCATGAAGATGATGATGAAGATGTTAAGAACTAGGGCGCAATCTCAATCGGTTGTCGTGTGGCTTGGCATATCGATGGGCTGAAGTTTTCTTTTCTATTTTGGCCATTGGACATTAATGTTGTAAGACTTTGACCTTAATGGTTTATCTATGTAATTGGGTTATATTAGACTTTATAATCATGATATGGTGATGATATGAAGAATGTATCTGTGTGTGCTTGCATGATCGTTGGATAGTGCCGTATATGTAGATGGTTTCCCAGTCTTACAGTTGAGGTCCCGACAATAAATTTGGTCAACCTTTTTTAAGTTTGACTTAGTGTAACTCTAAAACGCACTATCTTTTGTAACAGGGGAAGTATACAACAAAAAATTTTTTGTTCGCTGTTGCTTCTCAAGATAAGTACATTACTTGGTTTAATGGAATGGCCCAATATAAATGGCGTCATGTGCATCTTGATGTGGGTACCGGATGCTTGTAGGCAATGCCATCGCAATTTCCAGGGGTGTCTGTTCTCACTACTCACCCTATCCTGTTAGCAAGAAAGGTTAAAACAATACTCTAAAGTGATGATTGAAACCTCCAGGTGTAAGCTTGGTTGAAGATAGGGATGAAAGACTGGTGTGAAAACCTCATCTCAATGTGAGACTTATTTTGAAGAGAGAGATCCGTAGTCAAGATAGTACCATACGTTTGCAAAGGTCAATTCGAAAGAAAGATGGCTTTTCGAAAAATGTACAAACCTAATATAGAGCCATTCCTTCTCCAGCCTTTGCATATATACATTGATTTCCTCCTATGTCTTATTGATTTGGTCAGAGAATGAAGAGAACACTTTTGACTACCATGAAGATGATGATGAAGACGTTAAGATCTAGGTCGCAATCTCAGTCTGTTGTCGTGTGGATTGACATATCGATGGGCTGAAGTTTTCTTTTCTATTTTGGCCATTGGACATTGATGTTGTAAGACTTCGACATTAATGGTTTATCTATGTAATTGGGTTATATAAGAGTTTGTAATCATTATATGGTGATGATATGAAGAATGTATCTGTTTGCGCTGGCATGATCGTTGGATAGTGTCGTTTATGTGGATGGTTTCCCAGTCTTACAGCTGAGGGTCCCGACAATAAATTTGGTCAACCTTTTTTAAGTTTGACTTAGTGTAACTCTAAAATGCACCATCTTTTGTAACAGGGGAAGTATACAAAAAATAAAATTGGTTTGCTATTGTTTCTCAGGATAAGTACATTACTTGGTGGAATGGAATGGCCCAATATAAATGGCGTCATGTGCATCTTGATGTGGGTACTGGATGCTTGTAGGCCATGCCATCACAATTTCCAGCGGTATCTATTCTCACTACTCACCCTATCCTGTTACCAAGAAAGCTTAAAAGAATACTCTAAAGTGATGGTTGAAACCTCCAGGTGTAAGCTTGGTTGAAGATAGGGATGAAAGACTGGTGTGAAAACCTCATCTCATTGTGAGACTTATTTTGAAGAGAGATCCATAGTCAAGATAGTACCATACGTTTGCAAATTTCATTTCAAAAGAAAGATGGCTTTTCGCAAAATATACAAACCTAATATAGAGCCATGCCATCGCTATTGCTTCTCATGATAATTACATTACTTGGTGGAATAGAATGGCCCAATATAAATGGCGTCATGTGCATCTTGATGTGGGTACCAGATGCTTGTAGGCCATGCCATCGCAATTTCTAGGGGTATTTGTTCTCAGTACTCACCCTAATCCTGTTACCAAGAAAGCTTAAAAGAATACTCTAAAGTGATGATTGAAACCTCTAGGTGTAACCTTGGTTGAAGATAGGGATGAAAGACCGGTGTGAAAACCTCATCTCAATGTGAGACTTATTTTGAATAGAGAGATCCATAGTCAAGATAGTACCATACGATTTGAAAAGGTCATTTCAAAAGAAAGATGGCTTTTCACAAAATGTACAAACCTAGTATAGAGCCATTCCTTCTCCAGCCTTTGCATATATACATTGGTTTCCTCCTATGTCTTATTGATTTGGTCAGAGAACAAAGAGAACACTTCCGACTACCGTGAAGATAATGATGAAGACGTTAAGAACTAGGGTGCAATCTCAGTCGGTTGTCGTGTGGATTGGCATATCGATGGGGTGAAGTTTTCTTTTCTATTTTGGCCATTGGACATTGATGTTGTAAGACTTCGACCTTAATGGTTTATCTATGTAATTGGGTTATATAAGACTTTGTAATCATTATATGGTGATGATATGAAGAATGTATCCGTGTGCGCTGGCATGATTGTTGGATAGTGCCGTATATGTGGATGGTTTCCCAGTCTTACAGCTGAGGGTCCCGACAATAAATTTGGTCAACCTTTTTCAAGTTTGACTTAGTGTAACTCTAAAACGCACTATCTTTTGTTACAGGGGAACTATACAACAACAAAAAATTGGTTCGCTATTGCTTCTCAGGCTATGTACATTACTTGGTGGAATGGAATGGCCCAACATAAATGGCGTCATGTGCATCTTGATGTGGGTACCGGATGCTTGTAGGCCATGCTATCGCAATTTTCAGGGGTATCTATTCTCACTCCTCACCATATCCTGTTACCAAGAAAGCTTAAAAGAATACTCTAAAGTGATGGTTGAAACCTCCAGGTGTAAGCTTGGTTGAAGATAGGGATGAAAGACTGGTGTGAAAACCTCATCTCAATGTGAGACTTATTTTGAAGAGAAATCCGTAGTCAAGATAGTACCATACATTTGCAAAGGTCATTTCAAAAGAAAGATGGCTTTTCGCAAAATGTACAAACCTAATATCGAGCCATTCCTTCTCCAGCCTTTGCATATATACATTGGTTTCCTGCTATGTCTTATTGATTTGGTCAGAGAACGAAGAGAACACTTCCGACTACCGCGAAGATGATGATGAAGACGTTAAGATGATGATGATGAATAAGATCAAGTCAGAAAGATCGACATTGCGATAACAAGGAAACGGAGTATCCAATCCTTAGACCGTGAGAACATATCTAATCACTAGTCCGAAAGGGAACTTTGATTACATCAACCGTCACACCGTAACAGGGTGATCATAAAGGTGTCTCTCAGGTTTCCCGAAGGAATACGTTGAGGCGTATGTTTCGAGATTGGGATTTGTCCATCCGCGTGACGGATAGATACCACTGGGCCCACTTGGCGAGATTACATTTAAAGAAGCTTGCAAGCATGTGACTAGGTCACGGGAATGTAATATCACGAGACGAGTAAATGAGTTTGTCATGACGAGATAGGATCTCAGACGAACTTGGTATCGTGAGATAAAGGGAATGGAAATCGACGTTAAGGTTCAAGCGACAAAGATATTCGTGGAACGCACAAGGGCCTTCATGGGTTTCCTGATCCCGCTGTTGGTCATTGATCGGAGAGGGGTCTCGATCATGTCTGGAGTGATCCCGAACCGTAGGGCGGCACACTTAAGGGTAGACGATGCTTAGGAATGGTTTTGACACCGAAGAGAAATGAGAAACGAACTCCGGAATTGTTCCGGGATTTTTCCGATGGAGATCGGAGGGGTACAGAAGATGTATCGGAATAAGGGAGAAGTATCCGATGGAGATCGCAGGGCAACAAAAAGTGTTTTCGATGCAGAAAGAATTATATAATATATATCTATTATATAATTAAAACACAAGATAACCAACGGTAAAGATGTATCACGCTAAACTTAAGAGATCTCAACGGTTCAGATCTTGGATTAGGCAATGAAGGACGCGCGTCCACGACTAACGCCTAAACGTTCGATGACAAGACTAGAGCATAGGAATCGTTTCGTATTCTAATTGGAGTCCAAACACATCATAGATAGCTTGATTGCTGGAGGTTGGTTCAAAAAAAAAAATTGGTTCAAAAAAAAAGCTTGATTGCTGGAGGCTTGCGTGATAGACATCGCCACGAAAAGAAATCACCCATCAGCACATACACGTGCAATTGACCGCCGCCGCCGTATCCTAGGGTCTCCTCACGTACGCACGCTGCCGCGGGACGTCGTATTCCGATCGCCTAGCGTGTCCTCGGGCATGGTGTCGCCGCCGCCAAGTTCGCCGATGCAATCGGCCAATCTACATAGATTCTTAACGTAAGTGAGTTTTAATCTCATGATACACCATGCAGGCATGCATGCATACATGATGGATCGATCGAATTAAGATTTGTGTGGTGCACGGACAGACGGACAGCCCAATGCAAGGTAAACATACGTGCAATTTAATTTCCTTTCAGTGCTTCAACTACGTACTTCTTTACAATACATTATACACTGTCTAGAAATTTGTTAGCTGGTATAAGATGCACATAACCTCCACGAAACAGGCTTTCGCCCTGCTTTATAAAGAAAGCAACGACCAACAAACAACCACCGATACAAGAACACCACACACACACCACCTAACCTAATCAATGCTAGGTCATCAACCATCAATTTCCATTGAAACCGTATCTGCCGGAAGAGATGCCGTCGTGTATTGCCAGCGGCGAGGACAAACAATGGAGCCGGGAGCTTCATAGATTATTCACATATGCCTATGCACGGTTACCGATGAAGTTGTTGAAAGAAGCTGCGCGGCCAGCCAGCGTGCCTGCCACGATCTTGCCGACAAGCTGGTCAGATGTGTTTTCCCTTGAGAGCGGAGCAAAATCGGTTTGGTCGTCGGCGTGCCTCTCTGCGCGGCGCAAAAAAAAAATCTTACTACATGGGAGATAACCGTCATCTTAATTCCTCACCTATGCGACCACCGGAAATGCGACCACCGGAATGTGATTGCATCAAACATCCGATGGCCAACACCCAGCAGCATGTCCGCGAGGACTTGACACGGCTACAATGGGCGTAGACAGTTATGTCGCCCTTGATCAGCCCGTGAAATTCCAGGAGCACATCGACGGCTTGCGGTGTCGTCCAGCTGGAGACGACGTCCAGCACCTTGGTGGAGATCGTCATGTAAAAATGTAAAACCAGGCGACGCTGCATCGTGGATCTGGATCCACTTGGCATCGTAAAGACCAGAGATCTGGGTCCACTCGGCATCGTCAAGACCAGGTGATCAAGGAGATTCGCCGGTAGAGTTCTACGACCTGCGTACGTGGCCGCAAGCACATGCATGTGCCATCTTAAGCAACGAGCTTTTGCCGTACCGGCTGCATTGGACTACAACTTTGAGTCCTATATGACGTTAAGTTTGGAGACACCAAATAAGATTAGCTGACGACCATCGCAACTGCATGTTAGCCTGCAGCCACTGTGTTGTACTTTGCACGAGAATGTTGCATGCATGGTGAAAGGATGGATTGGAGGTAAGCTGGTAAGATCTCCACATCTATGCATGAAAGGACCAGACGCAGAGCACAGTAATAGAATTATTAAACGAAAACTGTTTTCTCGACTATAGAACTTTTATCCGATGTACAGTATTACTCACAGGTGTCATGGTGTCCTGGTGAGTTGAGCTGCATGAAGCACGGTATAAGATGTTTCAGATTCAGGAGGTACAAAAATTCACGATGAAGTGTCATTTGAACGGTTCTGAGTGTATATATTGCATTTTTTTTAGACGATGTAGATTTATCGAGTCAATGCCAAGGATATGGATCTGTGTGATTTTACATGGAAGCTAAGAAGTATAGGTCTTCGATGTCCGGCGACAACATGCAAGCTTATCAAAAACGCCGCAGGACAGATCGAAGGAACGCCAGCATATATCTTGCAAACGTCGACAACTCCTGCATCGGCAAATCGACCGCACGACTTGCGAAAGACGAGGAATGGTGATATATCTATACATGTTCGTTTGCGTCACAAATCGAAGATCCTACATGCTGGCAGCACGCTCAGGGGATCCAAGGCACATCATCAAGCTGAAATCTTCAGGTAATACAGAAATTCTCAGTAATAGCTATCTGCAATGTTCATGTGTCATCATCATGCCGAAATCTTTGAGTAATACTGAAATCCTCAGGTAATAGCTATCTGCAATCTTCATGTGTGTTTATATCTTCTCATCCCAACGTGTGTTTAGGATTTAATCCTTTCTGCAGCATTAGGTCCGTTGATATTTTAATCTGATCTGGCTCCAATAATATCATGAGCTGGAAATTCATGGAGTAAAGGTCAATTTGTCCACATAATGAGCCACATTGCTATTCCCAGGAATTCCAGACCACAGGCTAAACTGAAGGTAGGTTATCAACAAAGCTGTAGGTTTATATAACGTTACGAGACTGAAAATAAGACAGTTTGGAAACGAATACATAGAGGTACAGATAATCACACATACCTCATTACCAAAAAAGTAAAGGTATACATACCTATGATCATCATGTCACCCAGTGAATCAAAATTGCTGAAACGAATGCAATATTCATTAGCTGTCTAGACTGTCTTCTTTGCAATGATCATAAATAAGATCCACCCCTTGAACACTGCCATGGGCAACTATATGTGACATTATTAAGAGTGACTAGAACGGATGGACTGAAGGTACTGATGCCGCAAATGAGTGTCCAAGTGAAGATAGAGTGAAGAATATTATTTAGAAGGATATACTCTATAGTTCAGTACAAGAAATTTAAAACCATGACTTATGGAGTGTCCTAATAAAAAACACAGAGTTATTTCAAAAAAAAAACACAGAGTAAACATGCCATAATATGGGAAACATAACTGTAAGCTGGAGCTAGAAAATTTAAGTTCAGCATAGCATGTTCCTGCTTGCTGACCGTGCTTCACTTGGACATGATTCATTTTACATATTTCTAGCATGCTCCTCTCATCTCTCCCATGCTTTCTAGCATACTCTGACTGTCCGTGGCCATAGGCAAGAGCGAGAGCAATACACTCATAGCGCCGGCCGCTGGAAGCAAGCAGAGGCACGGGAAGCTGCAGAGGCACAAAAATCCACACCACAGAAAACAGATCCAATGTAATTTCAGTCTCCATGCTCCATTCTCCACTTTCCGGCTGATCTCACTTGAGAAGCGATATTGATATAGGCATCCAGCCACCTGGCATGTCCTGGAGACAATGGAGATGTTAATCATGTGTTTCATCGACGTGCCAGGTTGCAGCAGAAAGACCAAAGCCCTCGGCGCATCAGGTAAATGACATAACCAAAAGATTTTCCACAAAGTCCACTAAAGTAAACTCAATAGTTACATCTTCACTAAAATAGTTTTCTTTATTTCGGATGAAATAACATCTAAAGTACACGATCAATTAAATTAAATTATCAAATTTATGTGAGGGAAATTAGTGATGAGAAACACTGCCTAAATTTTTTCTATTTTATTAAAATATTTACATGACGATTTACTAATATTTACAAGCTAATGAAAATATACAAACACACTAATAAATCTAGCCGCGCAAATGCGCGGGCCACCCAGCTAGTTTAATATTAATTAGAGTAGTTAATAAATAATTTTTTTATTTAGTTAAATGGGGCAGCCCACCTAAATGGGCCTCACCTGAAAGGGGAGGCCCATGTGGGGGCCGGCTGCCCCCCTTGGTGCGGCTAGCCATGTGGGATTAGTCCCACATGGCTTAGCCAAGGAGGGTGGCACTCCCTCCCCTCCTATATAAGGAGGGGCACCCCTTCCCCTTTTTCCATCCCATCAATTCTCTCTCTCTCTCTCTCTCTCGTATCGAACGTGGTTCCGACTTCGGAGCTGCATAAGGGAGAGGGGTTTCTCCACCACACACCACCGCCGTGTCGTTGGTGCTTTTGTTCGTGCTGTTCATCTTCCGCTTCTGCCGCTGGACCGGAGCCGGGGGATCATCGTCTACACCAGACGTGTGTAGAACTACGGAGGTGCTGCCCGCTGCGACACTCGTCGCCGGTACAACTACACGACCTCGAGGTCGGCGTCGTACAACTCCATCGTCAACGTTCGTGAGAACATGAAAAGCTTTCGGTCTTAAAGGGTATGAATTCCGACTCCCTCTGTTACTTTATATCTGCATAGTAATAGATCTTGGCTAGTTTGTGGTTCGCGTTGCTAGGAATTTTTTTGTTTTCTGCACCGAAACCCCTTCAGTGGTATCAGAGCCGATCTATGCGTAGATATATAGTACGGGTAGAACACATGCTGAATGTGGGCATTGATTTTCTAGTTGTTACCCTCCCATGTGTACTTGCTCATACCGGTGGGAATGCTTGATGAAGCGTCCTGGACTGACCTTACACGTACTCTTACGCGAGACTGGTTCCGCAACTAACATATGGCTGGTACCATATATGCGGCTAGTGGGTTTCTGTCTCTCTAGCATTAGTCGGTATGGCATTTGCAACGGAGGGCCCCGAAAGGGGTGTAATAGAGACAACCATTTAATCAATGTTGTGGTTGATAGCTCGTAGGTAAGAAGCGTTCTATCGCGAGACCGTAACAGCCACATAAAATCTGCAAAAGATAAAGTAGAGACGTCTAACTTTATTTTTTAGGGGCGAGTGATATGATATGGTAACGGTAAGTGTTTATCGATATATTTCTCCACTAGCGTTGAGGCACAGTGACCCGGTGCGGCACCGGAGCGCTCGATGGAGATCAAGGCACAGAAACCATATCATGTCACACACATTACATTTTATGTTGTTGTTGTGTGCTACCTATATTGTTTGTATTAGATAGTCGACATACTATCAACGGGAACGTCCCTCACATTATAACATATATACAGCGGTAGCAATATAGGTTGATCCCTCAAACCAATTCCAATGTCGTGTTCTCCCTTAGTGTGCACCACCAAGAAAGTTCTACGTTATGAGGCAGGCCGTGACGATCGGGTGTCAGACATATCGGCGTTCGCATACGGTGGGTGTAAGACATGTTGCACAAGCAAAACACTAAGGTTAATTTGGCGAACCTAGCATGTACAGACATGGCCTCGGAACACAGGAGATCGAAAGGTCGAGCATGAATCACATGGATGATGTGATTGACATTAGATGTCTACCTTTGAAGCTAAGCTATCGGCCGTGACGATCGGGGGTGGCTTAGTGGATTAGGATCGTGTAATCACTAAAATGACGTTGAGGGATGTCCTTTTGAGTGGGAGTTCTTATAGTTTTATCAAGATAAAATTGAACTCATATTATGAACATAGTCTTATATCTTTGCAAATCCATTGTAGATGTCTCACCCCACCTTCAACCTAGACCCTTCCCTTGAGAAAGAGAAACTCATAACCAATGGTTCGAACTTCACGACATGGTTACGCACCCTGAAGACTCTCCTCATTTCCCTCAAAATGAACTATGTACTTGAGTCAGAGCTAGGTGGCAAACCCAATGATACCGCCACTAAGGATGAGAAGAATGTCTTCCAGTCCAGGGCGGATGATTTCTCCCTAGTCCAAGATGGCATGCTCTATGCCATGGAGGCTAACCTGCAGAGACATTTTGAGAAGAAGAGTGCTTATGAGATAATCACACAACTCAAGGCTGACTTTGCACCACAAGCCATGGTCGAAAGGTATAAAACCTTAGAATTGTTCTTATCGACCAAGATGGAAGAGCACGGTAGCAATGAAGAGCATGTGGTCAAGATGCCTGACTGCATTCAACGTCTGAAGGCTCTGGAATACAGTATTCCAGATGAACTGATAGTTGATAGGGTACTGCACTCGCTGTCCCCTAGCTACGAAGACTTTGTCATGAACTATCTCACACAAGGGGTTTCCAAATCTCTGTCTGAGTTGTTCGACCTGATCAAGACTGCCAAGGTTGAAATCAAGAAGGAGCACGAGCACGCAGTGTTAAAAGTTAACAAAACTATTAATCACAAGAAGTCTGGACCCAAACCAGGCGTGATGTGCTTCTACTGCAAAGGGGATGGTCACTGGAAACGCAACTGGTCCAAGTACCTAGAAGATAAGAAGGCCGGAAAATTCGCTGGGAAGGACAAAGGTATATATGATATACATGTTATAGATGTTTACCTTACAAGTGCTCAGAGTAACACATGGGTATTTGATACTGATTCTGTTGCTCGTATTTGTAACTCTCAGGAGGAGTTGCGGGATAAGCGGCGCTTGGCCAAGGACGAGGTGACGATGCGTGTTGGCAACGGCTGCAAAGTTGATGTGGTGGCTGTCGCCACTCTCCCTCTTCATCTACCGTCGGGATTAGTTTTAATTTTGAATAAGTGCTACTTTGTGCCCGCACTGAGTATGAACATTATATCTGGGTCTTGCCTACTACAAGACAATTATTCATTTAAATCAGTATCAAATGGTTGTACTATTTTTATGAATAATATATTTTATGGTCATGCACCGGAGCGCAATGGTTTATTCTTATTAAATCTCGATAGTAGTACTCACATCCATAGCATCGAAGCCAAGAGATGTAAATTTAGTGATGATAATACCATGTATATGTGGCATTGCCATCTCGGTCATATTGGTATTAAACGCATGAAGAAACTCCATTCTGATGGACTTTTGGAGTCATTAGATTTTGAATCTCTTGACTGATGCGAGCCATGCCTCTTAGGCAAAATGACGAAGACCCCGTTCTCTGGTGTGATGGAGCGGGCATCGGACTTGTTGGCAGTCATACATACTGATGTATGTGGACCAATGAGCGTGTAGACGCGTAGTGGATATCATTACTTTGTAACCTTCACTGATGATTTAAGCAGATATGGGTATATTTACTTAATGAAACACAAGTCTGAAACCTTTAAAAAGTTCAAGGAATTTTAGAGTGAAGTAGAGAACCAACTCAACAAGAAAAAAGCATCTTCGATCCGATCGAGGAGGCGAGTATTTGAGTTATGAGTTTGGCACGCATCTCAAAGCATGTGGCATCGTACCACAACTTATGCCGGCTGGAACACCACAGCGTAATGGTGTCTCAGAGCGACGTAATCGCACTTTATTAGATAGCGTGCGGTCTATGATGTCCCTCACCAATCTGCCTATGTCATTCTGGGGTTATGCGTTAGAAACTGCTGCGTTTATTTTAAATAGGGTGCCATCCAAATCCGTGGAGACAATACCATATGAGATATGGAATGGTAAGAAACCTAAGTTGTCATTTCTAAAGGTTTGGGGTTGTGAGGCTTACGTTAAGAAACTACAGCCTGACAAACTCAAACCACAATCGAAAAAGTGTGTCTTTGTAGGGTATCCGAAGGAAACTATTGGATACACCTTCTACAACAAAACCGAGGGAAAAACGTTTGTCGCTAAGAACGGTACCTTTCTAGAGAAAGAGTTTATCGCCAAAGGTGTTAGTGGAAGGAAGGTAGAGCTCGACGAAATTGTTGACCTCGAACTCAAAATACCGAGTGGCGCAACGGAAGATGTTCCGGAACCGTCCTCCATAAGTGGAGTGGGAGCAAATGATAATGATCATGTCGAGGAACCTGCTCTACCTCACAGGTCGACATGATCACGTGCCACTCCTGAATGGTATGGTGATCGTGTTATGTTGGTTGAACAAGACGAACCTGCAACCTACAGGGAAGCAATGGAAGGCCCCAAGTCCGAGAAATCGCTTGAAGCCATGAAATCCGAAATAGGATCCATGTATGACAACCAAGTTTGGACCTTGGTAGATATTCCCGAAGGCCGCAAGGCCGTTGAGAATAAATGGATCTTTAAGAAAAAGACGGACGCTGACGGCAACGTCACCGTTTACAAAGCTCGACTTGTCACAAAGGGTTTCCGACAAATTCAAGGAGTTGACTACGATGAAACTTTTTCACCCATAGCGATGCTTAAGTATATTCGAATTTTACTAGCCATCGCTGCATATTTTGATTACGAGATATGGCAGATGGATGTCAAGACCGCATTCCTAAATGGAAACATTGTGGAAGAGTTGTACATGGTACATCCAGAGGGTTTTGTCGAACCAGAGGATGCTGGTAAAGTATGCAAGTTTCAGCGATCCATCTATGGATTGAAGCAAGCATCTCGGAGCTGGAATCTTCGCTTTGATGAGGTGATGAAAGCTTTTGGATTTGTCCAAAATGAAGAAGAAACCTGCATTTATGTGTTTCTAGTATTTCTAGTATTATATGTGGATGACATATTAATAATGGGAAATTATGTGAATCTTCTAAAAGGTGTAAAGGATTATTTGAATAGTAAATTTTCAATGAATGATTTGGGTGAAGCTGCATATATATTAGGCATTAAGATCTATCGTGATAGATCAAGACGCCTATTAGCATTAAGTCAGGGTACTTACCTGGATAAGGTTTTGAAGAGGTTCAAAATGGATCAGGCCAAGAAGGGGTTCTTGCCTGTGTTTAAAGGTAAACCATTGAGTTTGACTCAATGTTCAGTATCGACCAGTGATAAGTAAGCAATGACTAACGTCCCCTATGCTTCAGCCATAGGTTCTATCATGTACGCCATGCTGAGTACTCGACCCGATGTAGCTCTGGCTCTTAGCTTGACGAGACGTTTCCAAAGTAATACTGGAATGGACCATTGGACAGCTGTGAAGAATATCCTGAAGTATATTAAGAGAACCAGGGATATGGTTTTGGTCTATGGAGGATGTGAAGATGAACTTGGCGTAAAAGGTTACGTTGATGCAAGTTTTGACACAGATCCAGACGATTCTAAATCTCAAATGGGATATGTGTTTCTGGTGAATGGTGGCGCCGTGAGCTGGAGAAGTGGAAAGCAATCCACAGTGGCTCAATCTACAATGGAATCGGAGTACATTGCGGCTGGGGACGCGGCAAATGAAGCTGTGTGGCTAAGGAAGTTCATCATCAAACTAGGAGTGTTTCCTAGCATGCAAGACCCTGTGAACATCTACTGCGACAACACAGGTGCCATTGCGAATGCGAAGGAACCGAGGTCTCACTCCACGGCCAAGCACATACTTCGACGCTTTCATGTGATAAGCAGTATATCAAGGAAGGCGATATAAATATTTGTAAAGTGCACACGGATCTGAATGTTGCAGACCCGTTGACAAAGCCTTTTACATGAGCAAAGCATGATCAACACCAAGATGTTATAGGTGTTATATTTTTGCCAGATGTAAACTAGATTAATTGTATTCTAGTGCAAGTGGGAGACTGTTGCAGATATGCCCTAGAGGCAATTAATAAAGGAGTTTTATTATTATATCTCAAGATGTTCATAATAAGTTTTTTGTCATGCTATAACTGTATTAAGCAGAAACATTAATACACGTGTGATATGAAACTAAACCAGGTCCCTAGTAATGTTTAACTAGTCCATTGGTCAATCGATTATCAAGGTTTCATGATCATGGACATTTATATCAGTTGACAATGGCGTCATGTCATTGGAGAATGATGTGATGGACATCCACCCAATATAAGTTAACGCAATAAGATCAAGTCACAAAGATCGACATTGCGATAACAAGGAAACGGAGTATCCAATCCTTAGACCGTGATAACATATCTAATCACTAGTCCGAAAGGGAACTTTGATTACATCAACCGTCACACCGTAACAGGGTGATCATAAAGGTGTCTCTCAGGTTTCCCGAAGGAATACGTTGAGGTGTATGTTTCGAGATCGGGATTTGTCCATCCGCGTGACGGATAGATACCACTGGGCCCACTCGGTGAGATTACATTTAAAGAAGCTTGCAAGCATGTGACTAGGTCACGGGAATGTAATATCACGAGACGAGTAAATGAGTTTGTCATGACGAGATAGGATCTCAGACGAACTTGGTATCGTGAGACAAAGGGAAAGGAAATCGACGTTAAGGTTCAAGCGACAAAGATATTCGTGGAACGCACAGGGGCCATCATGTGTTTCCAGTGTAGCGCCCTGACCCCGGAATTATACAGAGAGGCTATGTAACCCACAGGCTATGCTACACAACCGAAGTGCAATGGGATTACCGCTCGCACGCAACACCTCGATCATGCCATAAACACTGGCATAGCTATCAATGTATAATAAAGAGATCAGGACTTGTGGAACAACTGGCATATCACAGAATCTACGACACAAAAGATCAAATAGCAACTCTTATATCAAGAAAGATACAAATTACACAACAGGGGTCACAGACCCATCAGTACAACAAGCGGAAGCCAAATATGTTGTCTAAACAACAAGATCCAAAATATGGCCTAAGAGGCCTACAGATAAACAATTCCCAGCGAGCTTGTTCCACGACGTCCCAAGCTGCCACCTGGGAACTCCAAACTACTTGTCAATGTCAATGTAGAACCCACCTGCCTGCTCGGTGGCGTCCTCCTCTGAAACAATTAATAATCAACAAAGAGAGACTGAGTACGACGTACTCGCAAGTTTACTAGGGTGATATAGGCCCAATGCTCATTGGCTCTAAAGCTGTTTAGTAGTTATTTTGCATAAAGCTAGTGTAGCGGACCTGCACTTAGAAAATGGCAAGTCCCTGTGTATAGTGCAAATCCCTGGATCGATTTCATTTGCACACACAGTCTTAGATGAAATATCACAACATTGTATCAAATGATTACACGAGATCCAGACTTAGAAAAATATTCATTACAACTTTGCATAGCTCAAGGCTAGCTTTGGAAGAGTAAAACAGCGGAAACTTTATTCTTCATGGAGTCCCAAACTTCATCATGTGCCACAGGCGAAAACATGTTGGTTGTAGACTCGAAACCTTATACGAAACCTCACTCATCGTCTGAACATCCTGCAACAAGAAAAATGTTGCAACAAGGTGGGTCAGAACCATATAACATGGATCTGGCAAGTGACACTATGTGGACACTTAGTGGAATAACTCTAATAGCCTATATGCATATTTGGCTGGTGGAGTTCAAAGGGTATTTTGCATAAAGCCAGTTTTATCCTATCTCTTTATAAAACCATTTCAACATCTTTAATGGTAACACTGGTAAGCCCCAGTTAACCAAAAGATGGCCTGTCCCTAGGTGCACCCTCCGGTAAAAACCCCCACATACCTTGGTCCTAAGTATAGTGGAAACTATCTTAGGTGAAAACCCCCATGAACATGGTCCTGAGTAGCTCACCCATCTAAGTGTACCCTCAGGTAAAAACCCCCACATACCATGGTCCTAAGTATAGTGGAAACTATCTTAGGTGAAAACCCCCATGAACGTGGTCCTGAGTAGTTCACTTTTGTTCACCTATCAAAATTTTATTTAAGAAATTTGAATGTTGGGATTCCTCCGTTGATGTCCTTGATCAGCTGCAACCTTCACTTGGAGTTCTTCACTTGGAGTTCTTCACTTTCCTCATATCCCTCTGTTCCTGGGTGGCCGTCCACAAGTGTACTCTCAGGTAAAAACCCCCACATACCATGGTCCTAAGTATAGTGGAAACTATCTTATGTAAAAACCCCCACGGATATGGTCCTGAGTAGCCACTCAACATAAACCAAACAACCAATTCCACCCAGGTGATTCATTAACATAGTTGATGTGTACTCTCAGGTGAAAACCCCCACATACCATGGTCCTAAGTATAGTGAAAACTATCTTAAGTGAAAACCCCCATGGACATGGTCCTGAGTAGACACTTAACATTTTATAAAACTTTTCATCAATTGCTTAGCATCAATATTTCTACTAAGTTATTTCATAGGTACCTAGACACATAGGAATAGGGAAATTCTAAACATGACTTGCATAGCAATACTACCATACACATGCTTATAGAAAATACACTAAGTCATGCATAGGTAAAATACATAGGAAAATTCATGAGTGTGCCACTTGCCTTGGCAACAGGGAGAGCAGGAGTAGCAGTTGCAAAAGCCTTCGTTTTCCTCCGAATATTCTAACAAACCAAACAAGCCACAATAAACATGCAATCATACCAAAAACATTTTAAGGAAAAATATGTGATGCATGATATGCAAAAATACTCTAAGGAAATATGACATGTATGATGTGCAAAACAACTTGAGGAACATGGACAAAATAACTCAATCAAGTTGACTAGGTCAAGGTCAAGGTTGGGCAAAAACAATTTGCTAACTCTTCATCTTGAATAGATTTCTCCAAGTTTTCACATGCCTGTCTTCTTGAAGATCACCTTTATACTTCTATTGTAGTTTCCTCCTTGTTGTGGTGCCTCTCTTGACTTTGATAAATTCTTCATTGTTTTCTCTTCACTAGTGGGTTTAGGTATGGGATGGGCACAAACTAAGGGTTGATCTTGATCACTTGTGAAAATATCACTAAGTCAAAAAGGTAAAGAAAGAATTCGGGAGAAGAAAGGATAGAAAGGGAGATGGTTTGGTCTTCTTCTTGATCTCTTCATGAATTTGAACTTTCTTGAGTTGCTTGTAGTTGTCGTGGAGTCCAAGTCTTTTCTTCTTCAATGGCCTCCCTTGTAATTCTTCATGCAAAAATATTCCTTGTACTTGAGTCTTGGTTTCCACTAGTTGGTCTATTATGTGTTTGACACACACTAAGGACTAAGTCTTGGATCCAAATGGTCACACCTCAAATAACTATGTAGGGAACACAATTTCTAAGTCATGGGCAAAAGGGTGTATCACTATGAGGGATTTTTGGCCAAACTTTCATGGTTCAAGATTCAAAGGTGTCCAAAAGGCTTAGGCACTGTTGTCTCTGGTTCAAGGTTAGCAAATGGAGCAAAATTGCTTAAGGAACCATATTTAAAATATTTATAGAATTTAAATTATGTTCAAATGCCCATATGGCCATCTAAAATCTAAATTAATTTAGAAAATAAGTCAAACATGATTTTGGACAGTACATACTGTTAGTACACAACCTAAGGTCTCCAAAAATATTTTATTTGCAAATTTTGGAATTATAGAATTTAAACTATGCCAAAAATCAACAAACAAGCATATTTGAAAAATAACCAAATTAAGTTTGTCAAATTTAAATTTTGACAGTGCTAAAAGATTCTACAGATCAAGGGCTTTTCAAAAAGTCCAAGTTTGCTAAATTTGGCCAAGTGGTTGAAAAGTTATGATGATTTGAAGTTACAGGGCTTTTCTGCAAAACTGCCAGATTAAACTAAATAGAAAATCATTTTCCACGCGTGGATCTGACGTGGCGCTGACTGTGCGCTGACGCGGCGCTGACTGGACGTCCACGTGGCGCTCTGTGATTTGCCCATACCAGTTCGATTAAAGGATCTAATCTAGGCCACTGGATCAAGATCTAACGGTGCAGAATTAAAAGATCAAAAGCAGCGGCGTGTGCCACCGGAACCCTAGCCGGAATATGCGTACGCGGCGGCGACGTGGATGGCATCACACGTTCCGATCATCTGAGAGGGAGCAGGGAGGAGTGGATCGTACCACTCGATGCGTATTGTCGAGGATGACTCGGTGGCGAGGTTGGAGACGGCGGAGTGCACGGATTCGCTAGAAATTGCTCGCCGGAGTTGCTCCCGCGGGCAGTGGTCTTCGGTTGAGCACGAATAGCTCGATCTGGGGCACGAAAAATTACGAAACCTTGTCAAAACGATGCGCGAGACAAAAACAAATAGAAAGGAGTAAAGATAGGTCTTGGGGTCGACGGGGGCGACCGGAGTTTGGAATTTTCGACGGCGGCCATGGCGGAGCTCCGGGTGGCGTGCGAGCAGCCTGGTGGCTCCCGGGATGTGTTTTCTGGGGCAAACGAGAGGGAGCGGCGAGGGCTACTTGTAGGTGTAGACGGCCACGGTGATTGCGGCCTTAAAATCACGAATTTAAACGCAATGAATCCGTGCATTCACGGTGCGTGATTTGGGGAAGAAGAAGGCGTCGTGGACGTGGTCGTCGCTCCTGACGTCATGGCCCCACCTGTCAGCGAGAGGAGGGAGAGAGAGGCCGGGGTGGGCTGCGGGGCGTTGCTGGGCCGCTACTGGGCTGCTGCGCGCGATGAGGGTAAGATGGGCTGGCTCAGTTAGCTCTTTCATTCATTTTTTTTTTGTTCCTTTTCTCTTTTTCTTTTCTGAAACTTTTTCTATCTTTTATAATATGAATCCAAAAGAGTTCCAACCAACTTGGTAAAATTTGTTTAATTAAACTTTATCATTTTAAATAGTCAGACACACTTTTCAAGTACTTTTCATAAATATTAATTTGATATAATGCATAATTGTTTTAATTGACAACTTTATGTCATAATTTAAACTAGAGCTTTGAAATAAATTCAATTGTGGTTTAATAAAAACAAATAAAAATACCACACATGTAAATATTTGTAATTAATTTATTTTCCAAATAAGTACAATCAAAACACAACCAAAAATTTGATATAACAAATAAAACCATCATAATTAAAAATAATATATAGGGCATAACTTGCCCTTTTAATATATTTTCTTAAATATGTTTTTAAGGTGGAATTATATTTCCAACTATTGAAATTTTTAAATGCAAACAATGCAAGAATATGATGAATGAATGCATGACTTTGAATTTGCAAAACAAAATATATCTAGTTTTCAAAAGTTTTTGATTTTTCGTAATTTTCAACATTTTGAAAACCTGGGATGTTACAGCTAGTTTTCCCTTTTTAAAGAAATGACTCATGGCATTGACTACTCAGAAGGTTTTCTCAAAGGGATAAGATAGTAAACTTTCTTTCTTCGGTTCACCTTGAACCAAGTAGTACCAAGAATCCACCACTCATCTCCACCAAGGCACTCCCTCGAATCACCCTCGAGGAAATGAACCTTTACACATGTTGTTAAGCTGCAACCTCTAGTTGCCAAATTTTAATTAAGTTCATGTTCTCTATGATCTTATCGTCCATTCCCAAGTTGTCCATAACCGTGGACACGGCTTTTCGAAAAGATTAAACCCTGCATGGGTGTACTAATTTACCCACCGGTACCGTCCGACCCCTTGCCTGTACAATTTGCTCTCTTCCGGGGAAAGCCGGCAGGGCGGGCGCGGTTAAACCTTTACAATGTATGAGACTATCCAAGGGTCATCGTGATGACAGGACAAGTTCAGTGCCTATTTCAACACCCTGCCCCATCGCCACAACCTAAACACCACCGTCCTCATCGCTTCTTTTTCCACCCACACACTCACACGCAAATGGAAAGCGCAAACTAGAGGACCCTTGGATACGCCCGCACAAATTTTGGTTAAAGGGGATTCCATATGTCCCCATCGTTGGAAGCACGCTTGTCTTGGTTCAAGAGATAAAGAACTCTCAGCCTAGGCGACAAGAATGAGGCAACCCACCATCCCCCGATGGCAACTCATCCAAGCCTTTAAACATTTTATTAAGTATCACAAGTATCCTCCTTGTCCGAACATTTCATCAATTGTCATAATCATGGAAATTAATCACCGGACAACTAAGCATTCGACTAAGCATGGCTAAGCATAGCTAAGCATGTATACAATAGATATGAAATACACAGGCCATCACATCAACCTATGGTTCATAGGAGGGGAAACATGTAATGGTTTAGGGATCATGCAATTTATAGGATACTCTATATCTTGACCAAAAGTTGACACTGGAATCGAATGCAATATTATGGTGGATAAAATACTTTTATAAAGCAATAGGATAATATATGCCAGGAAGGTTAGGTTATCTCTTGCCTTGCTGACGGGGCGTGTACTACGGCTCGTCGAGGTACGAGGAGGGAAACTCGACTCCTGAATCTATCGTTATCCCAAACAATAACAGAAGAACAAATAAATAACAGGCATACAAAGGTGCAATGCACAAACATGATGACATGTCAAGTTCATGCAATGATATCATCATATAAATGATCTTAACAATTTAAATGGAGTGCCAAATAATTAGTGCAATTATTTGGAAGCAACCCCATATTTAACTTAGTGTCCATATTGTTTATAAATTATTACATTACTAAGAAATGGCTTAAAGATGCAGGAACATGACATGAACAGATAGTTATTATTCTTCTGATCATTTTGGTACCTCGTTTGCAATTTTCCGAGTATCGATGAATAATTGGTGAATTAAATGATTAGTTGAATTTAATTCTTTTAACGAATTATAGAATAACATCAAAGGAAAAGTTGTGGTCATCATGTGATATTAGTATAGTTAGATAGCATTTGAGTTGCTGATCATTTTGATATAGCATTCACAAGATTTGAAATAACATTTATTAAGTTGTGAAAAACTCATACTAGTATTAAAACTAGCCGGTACTTCCGGTGGAGTGACCGGTAGTTCCGGTAACGCAGTTACTTCCGGGTCTACTTCCGTTAATAAACTCAAACGTCCAGTACCGAAAAATCCTAGTCGGTACTTCCGGTGAAGTGCCCGGTAGTTCCGGTAATGCCGGTACTTCTGGTACTACTTCCGGAGCTACTTCCGCTTATAATCAGAAACTACCAGAACGGAAACTTATTAACCGGTACTAACGGCGGTCCTTCCGGAACTACTTCCGGTTATCGGCAGAAACATCCAGTACCAAACTTTGTTAACCGGTACTTCCGGTAAGAAAATACCGGTACTACCGCTCAAGGTTTTGAGCACGGCCGCAGTGGGCGCGCGCGGTGACCACGGCGGTGCCGCGCACCGACCCGTCGTTCGGGGGTGTACGGGGACAAACTAGAGGCACATTGGACGCGGTACGCTACGGGATCTAAGTGAGGGTGATGCAAGGACCAAGAGGTCACTGGAGCACGGCCGGCGGCAAGCTCTAGTGGCGACCCGACGGCGAGCTACGGTGGAAACGGGAACCAAAGGGGAGAGAAGGACGGCGATGATGTCCGGGAGACGCGTATGCTCACCCTGGGTACGAAGAGCTCGACGGGGAATGCTGGGGATGCCGGAATCAATGGCGAGGAGCTCGGCGGAGCTTCACCGGCCGCGGGGAAGAAGAGGACGGCGAGCTCGATTCGCGACGTCCCGAGGCAATTTCTTGCACGAGGACGAAGAGGACGAAGAGGCGGAGGGAATGGCCGGCGTCGATCTGCACTGCGGGACTCCACACGGCGGTGGTTTGGCGGCGGCTCCGGCGGTGATGCGGCGTCAGTCGGGGGGAAGCTAGGGTTAGCCTCGATCTGGAAAATGGGGAGAATGGGTAGGGGAGAGAGAGGGAGCAGGTGGCGTCTTGGTGGCGGCCACTTAACCCTAGTTGGGCACAGCAGCATGCGGGGGTGGGGAGCGGCGTCATGACTACAGTGCTGGCCACTGTCGCCACAGGGATGACGAGGCAGCGGTACTACTGGCTAAAGCCCCGGTAGTACCGGTTAGTACTTCAAAACATAAACTTTCTATTTTAAAAAGGCATTTGGAATTGATCCAAAAATTTCAGGAAATTTTAGGGAAGCTCACAATAAGATAAGGAAGCTCCCCATATTTTTCTTTTGAATTGTTGAATAGGTTAACATGGTTTCAAAAATAGGGTTTGGAATTGAACCACATTTGGAGTTTGAAACTTGGAACAATTTGGAGACCATGCCATTTGTTTTCTTATGCATTGCTTGGAACTTAGGGAACTTCTTGGACAACAATGCTCACTTGCCAAGATATGAAAGGTACCACTGATTTCAATTCATGGTTTGGTGGTTTGGGAAGGTTTAGCTTCCCTTTTCAACTGTTTCCAAGTGTTGTTTGTCAACTTTAGCAATTTAAACATATGCCATGATGCAAACATGATATACAAAAAGTGGAAAATTTATTCATATTTTCAGGTTCCAAACTGGGGCTGTTACATCCAGATCCCGATATTGGTCATTGATCGGAGAGGGGTCTCGATCATGTCTGGAATGATCCCGAACCATAGGGCGGCACACTTAAGGTAGACGATGCTTAGGAATGGTTTTGACACCGAAGAGAAATGAGAAACGAACTCCGGAATTGTTTCAGGATTTTTCCGATGGAGATCGGAGGGGTACAGAAGATGTATCGGAATAAGGGATAAGTATCCGATGGAGATCGGAGGGCAACGAAAAGTGTTTTCGATACAGAAAGAATTAAATAATATATATTTAATATTAATTAGAGTAATTAATAAATAATTTTTTTATTTAGTTAAATGGGGCAGCCCACCTAAATGGGCCTCACCCGAAAGGGGAGGCCCATGTGGGGGCCGGCTGCCTCCCTTGGTGTGGCCAGCCATGTGGGATTAGCTCCACATGGCTTAGCCAAGGAGGGTGGCACTCCCTCCCCTCCTATATAAGGAGGGGCACCCCTTCCCCTTTTTCCATCCCATCAATTCTCTCTCTCTCTCCCTCGTACCGAACGTGGTTCCGACTTCGGAGCTCCGTAAGGTAGAGGGGTGTAGCGACCTTGCCTTTTAAAAATGGCCAAGATCCCTGTGTTCTGTGCTAGTCCCTGGATCGAATAGCTAGCACCACAGTTCAAGATGTAATATCATGCAAATGCGTCAAATATTTATTACATCGATGATCCAGAAAAGTAAAACATTACAAGTTGCATAGCCAAAGGCTTGCATGTTACAAAGTTCAGCAGCGGAAAACATAAATCATGGAGCCTCATCATCTTCATGTGCCACAGCAGACATGTTGGTTGCAGACTCGAAATCCTAAAACGAATCCTCACTCGTCAACAAATGATCCTGCAAATTTGAATATGCAGCCACAAGGGTCAGTACAATGATGTACTGGCAAATGACACTATGGTGGATATATATGGCAAGACTATCTTCTACATGCATATTTGGCTGGTGGAGTTAAAAGGCTCTTGCGCAAAGCGATATTTGTCCTACACTGGTAAAACATTTCCTTTAAAAACCAGCTATTAATGAGATAAACATGGCATGAAAACCAATATCTCTTCTACCCTTGTTCACCCATCAAGTTTTATTCTGAAATTGGAATGAATGAGATTTTTCCGTCAACCACCTTGTTTAGTTACTCAAATTGTCCATAACCGAGGACACGGCTAAGATCTTAGTTTTATTTTACTCTCGAGAGTTTGTGACACTTTCCCCACTAGACTCAATCAGCCCAAACTTCCTAATCACTCATTTAGTGAAAAGAAAAGGAGAAGATCGAGACGAGACTTTTCAGAAATGCTTTCCCATGGTACTCTAGCGAGATCACTGCCTCCTATCCCTCTACATCATCAGATCTCACAGACCCAGGTCCACACAACTTACTCGTCAAGACAGAGCCCATATGACTAGTGGCTGCACTGGAAATAACTAGACACGGAGTGACATGAAATCTCAAGACCCTGGGTGGCCAGCACAAGTGCACATACTCAGGTACCCGCAGAACTGGGCCTGAGTAGCCACTCAACTATAAACAACCAGTACAACTCCAAATCCACCCAGGTGATTCATTAATTTAGTAGATTTTTCCTTAACTCATATACAATAAAACAATTCATTTTAGCAGTAAGCCAATCTACTAAATTAATATAGGTTACTAGTCAACTAAATCATGTGGCTAGCCTAACAGGTTTGCATAGCATATAATTTTAATAAAAACAACCTATCATGCATGCTACTGGAAAATAGTCTACAATGCAATATAGTAAAATAGTAGGTCATTTATGCTGGAGTGTCACTTGCCTTTTGAAAGTTGTCGTTGCTAACACACTCTTTTCAACGTAACTCGTAGCTCTCCGTTCAATCTATACAGTACAAACACATATCAATCAACAAACCATACAACAAACAAAATAAAACCACAACATCAAGCATGGACAACAAATAAAAAGAGGATTGGTGGTCTAAGTTTAACACATGATCAAATATACAAAATTGATCAATGTATTAAGGTTTGTGGTTTTCCATTGAAGGTCAAGAATGGTCTAAGGTCAGAAATAAAGTTTGTAGGGTGGCTCAAGTTTCTAAGGGTAGGTTTTGATCAAAGTGATCACACAAGGGAGTTGGTCAAAAGAGTTTCAGAACACATTAAAACTATGGTTTGCAAACATTAACATTTCAATAGCTTTTAGCATGCTTTCAATGTTTATGATTCGAAAGGTAGTAGCTAGGCATGGTTTTGGTGTCTCTGGACAGAAGCAAATATTTGGATATTTTTCTATTAAGAAAACAAGTTAAAAGTATTTATAGAAATTAAACTAAATCAAAAATACTCCATTTGAGTCCCTGATTTTAAATCATCAAAATAAAGCTCAAAATATTTTTATAACAGAGGATTAAAAACACACATATTCTAAGGTTTCTAAAACTATTTTATTTGCAAATTTTGGACTTATAGATTTAAAGTTATGTTAAAATTACTCAAATCACACATTTGAAAATTTGAATAATTTAAACTTGGCAAAATTAAAAACTAACAGTATCAAAAGTTTCTACAGGTCAAGAGCTTTCCAAAAATATAAAATTTATTAAATTTGGCCGAGCCAATAAAAAGTTATAATAGTTTTAGTATTCAGGGTCTTTTCTGCAAAACTGCAAAATTCGGTTAATTTTGAAAAATGCCAGCACACGTGGCGCTGACGTGGCGGCTGACTGGGTGCTGACTCAGCGCTGACTGGGCGTGACTTGGCGCCACGTGGCTCGATCTGATTCGCGGGTACCGGTTCGGTTTAGTGAATTAAAAAGATCCGTTGGATCTAGATCCAACGGTGGAGATCTAACAGGAGGGGGCTGGCCGGAGCTAGGTTTCCGGCGTGCGGCGGCGAACGGCGGCGACGGTGCGGCACGGTGCGTTCCCGACGTTCCAGTGATCACCAGGACCAACAGATCTTACCAGGAGATTCAGCGCGACGAGGCGAGGTCGATGGCGAAGCGGTGGTCCTCGGGGTCCTCTCCTTCTCCGGCAATTCCTCGCCGGAGTTGCGGTTTGCGGCGGCCCGAAGCGTGCGGTGACGAATACGTCGATCTGGTGTACGAGAAAAACAATGAAGATGTCTAGGAGCTGCGCGAGGATGAAAGAGTGCGAGTGGGAGGGAAGAGAGGGGCGAGGGTTCGCCGGAGTGCGGCCGGAGCGGAGATTTACCGACGGCGGCAGTGCGGCGTTGCGAGCTCGAACTCCAGCAGCCTGGCGGCGATTTTGTTAGGGTTTTGGAGTGGAGAGGGTGCGGAGGCGGTGGAGAATAAGTAGGCAGGAGCGGGGCGCAGATAAACTCGGATTCGGTGGAGATTTTCGCGGAGATTTGGTTCGGTTTCGTTCGTGTTCATCACGGTTTCGTTGAGGAGAAAAAAAAATAACGAGGGGAAGGAGGAGGCCGTGCGGGGAAAGGGGTTGGGCTGGTGCTGGGCCGGCAGTGGGCTGGCTCGGGGGCTGGCTCTGTTTTCATTTTTTTTTGACAACCTATTTCTTTTTAACTTTTGTTTTATTTCTCCAATTCTCCTCAAACCAAATCTAAATTTTTGTAATAAAATTAACTTTCAAACAAAGTAGGTATGTGCTGATTTCAACACTTTTGTGTTTTGAAAAACAAATAATAATGATAATATAATTCCTCATAGCATTGTTTGCCACTTTAATGGAAAATGAAAATAAAATAATTAGTAAGTAGAGTTTAATAAATTTTCAGAGAGGTTTAACAAATTTAGAAATTTATGGCAATAGTTGTGCCATCTGGTAAAATCAATTTATTTAAAATACTTAAATCTTACATAAAGGCCTATTGTCACCTTTATATCATTTTACCAAATAGGATTTTGAAACTCCCCTTTTAAAATAAAATTAAAATCTAGGAAATACCAATTTCTTGATAAAATAAAATATTACAAAACCTTTAAATTTAAATCCCCATTTAATTATGGACTTTATAAGTATCAATAAATATTTTTATTTCTAAATCCTTAAATCTTGAAATTTGGAAATATGGAAAGATTTAAAGTAATATACCTTTGAAGAAACGGTTTTTTAAATTCATGCCCCTGGTTTCTTAGTTGTGCTCACTTTTCCCCATTCTGTTAACTTTTGCTCACTTTTCCCCATTGGGTTATTTTCATGCCTTCACGAAATGCTCAAAAAAGCCCCCAAAAAAACCCTAGAAACCTTCAAAAATGAGCAGGTGGGGAAAACTGAGCACAACTAAGGAGTGGGGGGCACAGGAGTAATAATCCCAAGAAGAAATACAAATAATCTTCCAGTAGTAGTTTTCTTGATAGCATGATTTAGTACAAAACTTTTTATTAAAACAAAGGTTTGATAAAATCTTTTGAAAATATTTTACTCATTTAAAATCATGGGCTTTATCCAAATTGAAATATTTTGCCAAAATGGCTTAATTAAATCAAAGAAACAAATAGTATTATTTTTTTTATGGAATATACTGAAATCAATTTAAACAAGTTTTGACAAAATCCTTTTAAATACTTTGAAACCCTTTTCTAAAATATTTGTAAAAGTTAAATGATTTAAAAAGTCATATTTGATATTTTATAAAATAAGATTTATGAACTCCTTTTGTTTCCAATAAAATCCATAAAATACTATGAGTAATATCATTACTCATTTTTTTTAATACAATGATTTAGTCTAAAACATTTTATAAAAGAGAGTTTGGTAAATCCATTTAGACACAAATAACCATTTAAATCTGGGTTTTATAACTTCTTTTTGAACGCAAGTAAAATATAGAAATTTAGTATGAGTATTATCATTGAAAATAATAAACTCCATAAAATAGTTTGGAACAAAACCTTTTTAGAAATAGGCATACTTTAGATTACTTTTGCACTTTGCAATTATGGTTTTAGGGTTTAATAAATAGCCGAAAGTTAAATATTTAAAATCAAATAGTTGGAATAAAATATTTTATGAAATGAAGTTGTCCTTGAAAATTTTAAATCTCCTTGCCAAATATAATGGGGTTTTATGAAATACTTTGGATAAAAGAATTTAACTAAACTCAATTTTTGAAATATATATTACTTGGAAATAAACTGTTACACTTTTTGAAGATGCCCAATGTCTTCTATCTTTGGTTTCTATTATAATTTTTAAGTTTTCTTTTTAATGAAAACAAAAGTTTCAATTTTTAGTGATTTTTAAACATTCCAAATTATTGGGATGTTACAAGGGTTTCTCCACCACACACCACCGCCATGTCGTTGGGGCTTCGATTCGTGCTGTTCATCTTCCGCTGCTACCGCTGTACCGGAGCCGGGGATCATCGTGTACACCAGACGTGTGTAGAACTATGGATGTGCTGCCCGCTGCGGCACTCATCATCGGTACGACTACACGACCTCGAGGTCGGCATCGTACGACTCCATCATCAAAGTTTGTGAGAACCGAAAAGCTTTCGGTCTTCAAGGGTATGAATTCCGATCCGTCCATTACTTTATATCTGCATAGTAATAGATCTTGACTAGTTTGTGGTTTGCGTTGCTAGGAATTCCGACTCCCTTCAGTATACGTGTGCACTGGTATGATCGTTGGATGGTGCCGTATATGTGGATGGTTTCATAGTCTTATAGCTGAGGGTCTCGACAATAAATTTGGTCAACCTTTTTTAAGTTTGACTTAGTGTAACTCTAAAACGCACTATCTTTTGTAACAAGGGAAGTATACAACAAAAAAAAAATTGGTTCACTAATGCTTCTCAGGATAAGTACATTACTTGGTGGAATGGAATGGCCCAATATAAATGGCGTCATGTGCATCTTGATGTTGGTACCGAATGCTTGTAGGCCATGCCATCGCAATTTCTAGGGGTATCTATTCTCATTACTCACCCTATCCTGTTACCAAGAAAGCTTAAAGGAATACTCTAAAGTGATGATTGACACCTCCAGGTGTAACCTTGGTTGAGGATAGCGATGAAAGACTGGTGTGAAAACCTCATATCAATGTGAGACTCATTTTGAAGAGAGAGATCCGTAGTCAAGATAGTACCATACGATTTGAAAAGGTCATTTCAAAAGAAAGACGGCTTTTCGCAAAATGTACAAACCTAATATAGAGCCATTCCTTCTCCAGCCTTTGCATATATACATTGGTTTCCTCCTATGTCTTGTTGATTTGGTCAGAGAATGAAGAGAACACTTCCGACTACCGTGAAGATGATGATGAAGACGTTAAGAACAAGGGCGCAATCTCAGTCGGTTGTCGTGTGGATTGGCATATCGATGGGCTGAAGTTTTATTTTCTATTTTGGCCATTGGACATTGATGTTGAAAGACTTCGACCTTAATGGTTTATCTATGTAATTGGGTTATATAAGACTTTGTAACATTATATGGTGATGATATGAAGAATGTATCTGTGTGCGCTGGCATGATCGTTGGATGGTGCCGTATATGTGAATGGTTTCCCAGTCTTACAGCTGAGGGTCCCGACTATAAATTCGGTCAACCTTTTTTAAGTTTGACTTAGTGTAACTCTAAAACACACTATCTTTTGTAACAGGGGAAGTATACAAAAAAATGATTCACTATTGCTTCTCATGATAAGTACATTACTTGGTGGAATGGAATGGCGCAATATAAATGATGTCATGTGCATCTTGATGTGGGTACCGGATGCTTGTAGGCCATGCCATCGCAATTTCCAGTACCAAGAAAGCTTAAAAGAATACTCTAAAGTGATGATTGAAACCTCCAGGTGTAACCTTGGTTGAAGATAGGGATGAAAGACTGGTGTGAAAACCTCATCTCAATGTGAGACTTATTTTGAAGAGAGAGATCCGTAGTCAAGGTAGTACCATACGATTTGAAAAAGATCATTCCAAAAGAAAGATGGCTTTTCGCAAAATGTACAAACCTAATATAGAGCCATTCCTTCTCCAGCCTTTGCATATATCATATATACATTGGTTTCCTCCTATGTCTTATTGATTTGGTCAGAGAACGAAGAGAACACTTCCGACTACCATGAATATGGTGATGAAGACGTTAAGAACTAGGGCGCAATCTCAGTCGATTGTCGTGTGGATTGGCATATCGATGGGGAGAAGTTTTCTTTTCTATTTTGTCCATTGGACATTGATGTTGTAAGACTTCGACCTTAATGGTTTATCTATGTTATTGGGTTATATAAGACTTTATAATCATTATATGGTGATGATACGAAGAATGTATCTGTGTGCGCTGGCATGATCGTTGGATAGTGCTGTATATGTGGATGGTTTCCCAGTCTTACAGCTGAGGGTCCCGACAATAAATTTGGTCAACCTTTTTTAAGTTTGATTAGTGTAACTAGGCGTCAACCCGTGCGTTCGCACGGGTTACTTACACATAATTATTTTTGCTTTTATTTTGAAAACGTGTTACAATACTACTTAGAATTATGCATGTATTTTAGTGGTCGGGGAACTTCTAGTTCTAGCTTCAACTCAAAAAACAAAATATATAATTCGTTTGGAGGTATACCCTTCCACACACAAATATAAACATAACATTTTGTTTTCGTAATTAAATAGTAATAAGTCTATCGAATAAATTCTTTATAAGAAAATACTTTGAATAATATACTAATCAAATATTGTTTCAAATATTTGAAATATATTATATGGGGAAGAGAAAAAATTGGTGAACAATTTATACTTATATACATATCTTTGCCCTATATTTTAGGCCCACCAATGCTATTTTGTGATCAAAATTGAATAACACATTGAATTTCTATACTCTGAATGGGGTTGTAGACAATAAGCCCTTAAATTTTCATTTTGCAAACTTTTAAGTTAAATTTGCATATAATAATTAAATTGTGCTGCCTCACTTATTATAGCTGGGATGATGATTTGACTGAACTTAGGTATTATTGTCTTGGATAACAATCAAAACTTAACATATGGTAATGGGAAATTGTATGTACTGATTTTTGCAAAAAAAAAAAAAATGACTACCATATCTAAATATAGTGTTGTTCAATCCCAATGATAGATTTGTCAAAACCTGACCCCGAATAACTTATCTAGAACAATTACATGCGTGATCTATATGTTAGCAATTAAGCCTTATGATTGTGAGATGGTGTGAGATATTATTAGCATATTAGCACCCAATATTTTTATAGTGAACATTGGACAATTGGAATGCAAACGTATTTCCTCTAGTTTTGCATGGTTTGACATCGAAGTGTTGCCTTGTGTATTTAATGCCATGTTAAAATTGAACAAAAAAAGAAACAAAATAGTCCCTACATGCAAAGGTATGCTTGCGTTGTTGGCAACTTGAGATGATGCTGGATAGTAGATATCGATATTTGAACTGCATAAAAAAGGAAACTGAGTTACTTTGTCATAAATTTGATACAAAATTCAGAAAAGGAATACTTAGTACAATCTATAACTTTGAATGTTGGAACGATCTTGTTAGGTAAAACTGTGGAAGTACAATCAAATGGATGAGCCATCGAGGTCTGTCCTTGTTTCTCCCCCAAAGATTTAACCTGCAGGCTGCAGATAAGAGATTACCAAAATAATATATCAACGTGTTATATTCTCATTTTCGCCCATGAGAATTCCATTTTTGAATAATGGATCCGAGTCAGCGCAACATTTGTTTCGAGTGGGAGTTATTAAAAGATTATTGCCTCATTGGTTACCTGTAGTTCTTTTGAACTGTTTCGTGTAACATGCCGACCGTAGTAGATCCTTAATCTTTACATGTTCATATTAACAGCTGTCATTCCATTATATTTTGCATACCTGGAAACGGATTATTTTTTATTAAGTATACACTTCCGTTACATGTTAATTTAGATGGGAGAATCGTCTACGCTCCTCAAGATCAAGCTTGACGTAAATGTGCCCTTCATTCTCACGCCGATGATAATGCAAATGGAAAAAAGGAGAATAAAAAAAACCCATCTTATTATTTTGATCCGAGGAGTAAATGTGTTAGATACAGGTTAAGAAATATGGTTCGTCGATTACACACACGTCTACCAATCCATCTACCGAACATTATATGTCATCTTAGTAGAAGAAAACCATAAGTTGATGTATGATAAGAAAACATACGATGAGATAGTTAGGATACTGATGAACCATTATTTTCCTTTGCCCAGAAAATATAATACTCCCTCTGATCCTAAATAACTGTCGGGAGTTGTGGTATGAAGTTGTATACGCACTGTTCATTTGCAGCGACATTTAATACGGATCGGAGGGAGTATTTTATTTCAATAACAGATAATTATTTAGATCCTGCTATATATTTGTTGAAATTCGGCAGCCAATGCCTGAATGTTCCGGATAACAGGAAAAATGTAGCTTATTTTAATATCCAGTTAGCAGGACCAAAGGACAGTGGTTATTGTTTAACTTGTATAGCAACTATTGAGTTCCTTGCCCAAAACATGATCGATACACATCAATAGTCCAGGCTGCTCTACTGAGACTGCAGAGAAGAAAATTCCTCACATGATTAGATCATAAAGACAAACTAAATAAAAATATTATATCATTTACCTGCAAAAAGATGTTATATAATTAATGAACTGAAGCTAACACTGTAGTTAATCGTACAATCTACTACTAATTGATTATACAAAATACTCATTGATAATATATTTTCTTTTCTTATCATGTAAGTTAACAAATTTATGGAATTTAGTCTTAAACATTATTGGGCAGCTCGGAGTATCGAATATCTACCTCAAATTGACACTGGTTATTGTGTTTGCTGATTATGAGAGTACTATATATGTAACCATTAGTATTCTGTAAGTCTAAACATGGATAGACGTAATTATAGTCAGGACATGATATTTGGAAGGCTAAACTGCTAGTCTATTACCAAGGTAATCGCTAACGACTAAGCTGCCTAGCTAAACCGTCAAGGTACATGCTATATGACTGACCAAACTTAACTTTAACTTAGGTAAAAATGTAGCTTATTTCTATATGTAAACTGCAGATAACTCTGAATGCAAGTTGGAGTGGGCTGACCCTGTAAAAGACCAAAGGTTGTGTGACCTGTTGTTGCCATCTTGGTTGGGAATATCATCGAACATGTAAGGTGTATACACCTGCAGTAGTACATAGTTTCTTCTACAGCACGTGAGCTCCGAGATTCAACATGCCACTATAAGCAGATTCGAAGAGAAGAGGTTCAAGACTACCATGGATGAACATAAAAGATTTAATGGATGATATGCAGCATCGGAGGAGCATGAACTTTGATATACCATGATGCTCAGCCTCACCTTTTTCTAGCAGGCGTTGAGAGTAGAAGACAGGCACAGCCATGTGAGCTAAAGAAATGGAGGCATGAGTGGCGGCGAGAGTGGCGGCTCGGTGGGCGACCCGGTCAGGGACCCGTCCGTCGGCTCGGCGGAATATGGAGATGGCGGTGATCTCTTCTCGCCGGAGAGGGGCCGGTTCTGGGCTTTGACCTCGGACATCTCCGACGAGGAAGATGAAGATGACTCTTCAGCGGCTTCGGATCGATCGCTAAGCTACTGGTGTGCGACACCGGAGAGTGATGCGTTCAGATCGTTGTGTGAGAAGAAGCGCTCCAAGCGGGAGGCAAAGATCAAGCGACAACGTTGGGCTGCGAGGGAGCTATGGGACTCGTCACCGGCGAGGTATTTCTCTCCACCGAAATCCCGGATCACGAGCGCCATTGGCCCGGGATCTCACCGATCGAGGGTGGTTTCTTCTTTGAAGTTGCCGGTCATGCCTCCAACTGTGGATGTATGGGCCGATGAGCAACATTCTGGTGATTGGACGTTGGTCCTTCGGAGGCGTGATGCCCGGCGGCGTGTCACTGTTGGGGTGGCGGGGTCGCCGGCGAGGTCCGTCGGCGTGATCGGATCTCGAAATTTGAATTTCGAGAGATCGACGCCCAGGCAAATGGGCCTAGTGAGGCCCAATATGCATGGCGGCCCGTTCGAGTCACAGAAACGAAACTCGGGCCGGGAGGGTCTTGACGTCGATCAGGGTTTGTCCCGATCGCTGGTTGACTCTCTTCCCCGCCTCGTCTTCTCCTTTAGGGATAGGAGGCGGCGGCTAGGGTTTATGTGGGAACACTCTTCAACTCCGGCTCGTTTGGTTTCCATGGCGAATCGAGGGGGCGGCCGAGGTGGTTTTGATCGTGGAGGAGGTTTTGGTGGAAGGGATGGGAACAACTACCCTAGGAATGGCGGCAATGGATACGGTAATGGCTTTCCGCCGCCTACAGGTTTCAACAACTATGAAGTGGGCGGACCTAGTGGGACGGCGGGCCAGGGACCGGGTCGAGGCGGTGGTCGTGGATATGGAGGTAATGGAGGACAATTTGGGGGCTGGCAAAATTTTGCTGGCTATGGCAATGATGGTCAGGTCAATGGTAATGGTGGGCAGTTTGGTGGCAATGGTGGACAGTTCGGTGGCAATGGCGGACAGTTTGGGGGCTGGCAAGATGGCAATGGTGATCAATTTGGAAGTTTCAACACGGGTTCGTATACGGCTAATGGCCGGAACCGTGGAGGGAACTACCGAGGACGATTTGATACTCGTCGCTCATCTGGCCGAACTGAGGTGGGATGAGGAAATCAGGACGGTGGGCGTGTTGTTGGTGGCTCTACCAATTCGGGTGGCGCAACATATGTGCGCAAGTCTACTGGAACCACCTCTACGCCAACGTTAGTGGTGCCTGTTGCTTCTCCTGCCCAAGCTCCGGATATGGCTCAGGTGTCGGCTGCGGCCCAGGCATTGATGCATGTGGCCCATCAGCTCCTTGGTACCACAGGAGAAATTGCTACCGAGGTGGATGCTCAAGGTGCTGTGAAGAAAGGGAAAAAGAACGAGAAGGTGAAGTGCTACAGATGTGGTTTCACAGGCCATGTGCTATCTGATTGTACTATTATCATTTGCGATTACTGCGAAAAGGTTGATCATATATCTGATGTTTGCCCTCTGTTGAGTGCTCGTAAACCGCAGATTGCTATTTATGGTCATGCTCATGACAGTCTTATGTTCTTTGAGCTTGTTTGTACTGAAACATATAGGCCTAAAACTGAAAACACCCGGTATGGTGCTGTGACGGTTGTTGGTGGAGTGATGACACCTCCACAGATCATGAGGCAGCTGCAACGTTTTGTTCCTGTGGAGCAGTACCAGTGGGAGGTGCTCCAGGTTGAGAACAAAATGTTCAAAGTTCTGTTTCCTTCCAAGGCCGAGCTTGACCGACTGAAAACATTTGGGACGTTTAAAGTTCCAAACAGTACCTATGAGTTGACTGTTGATTATTGGGTTTTAAGCTTTGAGTCAACTGAGAATTTACCGCAGGTTTGGGTTCGGATGAAAGGCATTCCCCCCTTGGAGAGGGGTGACTTTTTGGCTTTATGGGGCTTAGGCACTCTTTTTGGCAAGCCTATTAAAGTAGATATGCCTTTCACTAGAAAACATGGAATTTTAAGGATTCTTGTTGGTTGTGTTGATCAGACTAAAATTGCTAAGAGTCTACCGGTTCTTATTAAGGGGAAATTTTACAGGCTGAATTTTGAAGTTGAGCCGCCAAATCTTGACATTGGGAATGATGTAACTATGATGGACTTTGATGCGGATATTGATGAGGATCCTAAGGGAGGGCCTTCTAACGGATCTGCCAATGACCAACCTGGTCGGGTGTGGAGAAGGTTGGGGATACTCAAGCATCTAGTAATAGTGGCGCTCAGCCCTCTTCAAATAATAATGGACAGAATGTGAAACGAGCTGCATCTGTAGGTCAGGTGATCTACTCACCCCTTGTGCAAAAACAGATGGAGTTGGCTCGGCGAAGTTTGTCTCCGCCGACCAGTAGGGGAAAAGTAATCTATTCTCCTTTATTACAGAAACAAATGGCTTCAGTTGGGCCCGACAGCAACTCTTCTAGGATGGATACTAATGATCAAGGTGTTGATCAATCTGTTGAACATTGTAATGGGCACCTGAGTAAGGTACTTGATTTTCCCGTTTCACGTAATTTGTCTTTGGAAACGGTGAAATCTTGTTTTCAAGATAAGCTTGATGTAGTGACACCTCGGGCTAATCTATATTCATGTCCTTTTTATGGTTTTGATGATGAAACCTGTGTGGATTATGATCGTATGCAGGAGGACTCATCAATCAAGGGGGTAGACCATACTGCCCAAGTTGAGGTGGTGGTGGACTCTGCTCCATGTAAACATGAGAATTTCGAGAAAACGGTGCTTTCTATCACGGCAGAGAAATTGCCACTTTCTTCTGTCGTGGCAAAGAAGCCAGCCTCTGAGGACATTGGCGCGGCAGAGAAAAAGGTGGTTTTCTCGGACGCAGAGGTTGTCGTGGCAGAGAAATTGCCACTTTTTTCTGTCGCGGCAGAGAAGCCAGTTGAAGGCATTGACGCGGCAGAGAAAAAGGGGGTTTTCCCGGATTCGACAAGGTTGCGGTCAGGGTTTCAGCCTGTTCTGACTGGGGCTGATCTCGCGGCTGCTGATGGTTTAGTGGAGTCTGCTGGAGGAGATACTCTTGTTGATGGGCATACCTCTATGGGTGGGCAGACAAAGCCTTCGATGGCGGAGGTAATTGCGTTTGGCGGGATCGCACAACCTTCAAGTGTGGGGCTTCGGTCGAGAGAACGATTGAGCGCTCAACCCAATGCTGACGCGACCGTGATGGAGAGAGCTGTGCTGAGGGCTCAACGCTGGGATTCAGGTACTTCATCCGTCTCTAAACCCTCGCTTTTATCTCTACCTAATGAGGTTATAATTGCTAGAGCGTCTAAACTTGGGCTGTCATTGGGAAATTCTCCTAGTCAGGTTGCTAGTTCAGTTAACTTGTTGAAAGAAAACGAGGAATCTAGAGCTATCACCTTCTTGTCAAATAATTTGCACACTTTAGAGGATAATGACAAAGATAGTTTGGTGATGAGGAGAGCTTCAAACCTTTGTGATGATAATGAGAATGAGGTTGAGGATGATGCCGAGGATCATATGGGTTCTTTAATTCAACCGAAAAAGGTTTCACGTAAGCATACTTCAAAATATGGCAATGGCCTAAGTGTTAAGAGACGTAGTGCACGTATCGAAACCTTAAGAAAATTATCTAAATGAAGGGTATGATTTGGAATAGTGATGGGTTTGGGGATACGGCGAAGCACTTTGCAGTACAAGAAGCGGTTAAGGAAAATAAACTGGACTTCGTGGCTATAATTGAAACAGGGAGAGCTAACTTTGCGGCTCCCTTTCTTAAACATCTGGTTGGCGGGTTGGATTTTGCATGGTATGTGTTACCTCCGCATGGTCGATCCGGTGGAATTTTGGTGGGTTTTAATGAAGCAATATTTTCAGTACAAGATGTTGTATCTGGGGACTTTTGTATCAAGGCCCGAATTAGAAATAAAGCTGATGGGTTTCTTTGGTCTTTAGTGATTGTGTATGGGGCGGCTCAGGAAGAGCATAAACATGCTTTTTTAGCAGAACTGGTCCGTATTTGCGAACATGAGTCACTCCCTATGTTGGTGGGGGGTGATTTTAACATTATAAGACGTCCGGAAGAAAAAAATAACTCTAACTTCGACGCACGGTGGACCTTCATTTTTAATGTGATCATTGAGAGTCTAGACCTCAGAGAAATAGATCTATCGGGCAGACAATTTACTTGGGCTAATCGAAGGGAGGTTCCAACATTTGAAAAGCTGGACCGTTTTTTGGCTAGTGTTGAGTGGGAACAAAAATTCCCGCTGGTTATGGTGCATGCTCTCACCCGTTCGGGGTCAGATCACACACCCCTTATAATTGATTCAGGAAACCAAGCGCACTTAGGTAACAAATCCCACTTCTCTTTTGAACTATCTTGGTTGAAACAGGACGGGTTCTTCGAGATGGTAGCACGTGAGTGGAGATCTACCTTGGGAGGATCCACTCCAGTTGAGGTTTGGCAGGCCAAGATTCGCCATCTGCGTCAGTACCTTAGGGGCTGGGCGAAAAATAAAATTGGCGAATATAAGAAACAAAAAGAAAAGCTTTCATTACTAATTGATGAGTTAGATATTAAAGCTGAAACCATACCTCTGTCTGTGGTAGAAAAAGAGGCAAAAAGAAAGGCGGATGACTTTTTTGCTAGGCTGAGACGTGATGAGGAGGCCAAGTGGGCTCAACGTGCAAAAGTTAAACATGTTCAACAGGGTGGTGATAATACTAGGTATTTTCATCTAATTGCCAACGGTAAACATAGAAAAAAGCGCATCTTCCAGTTAGAACAGGATGAGGGGACCATAGTGGGAGAGACAAATTTGAAAATGTTCATCTCCGAGTACTATAAAAAATTATTTGGCGCTTCGACTCCGAATAATTTTACGCTTGACGAATCATATATTGATGATTTGCCCCAAATATCTGTCGAGGAGAATAGTATTCTTACATGTCCTTTTAGTGAAAAGGAGGTGTGGGAAGCTATTTCTCAAATGGAACATAACAAAGCCCCCGGGCCGGATGGGTTTCCTACTGAGTTCTACCAGATGTTTTGGACAGTAATAAAATTTGATTTGATGCAATTGTTTGCTCAATTACAAATTGGGGATCTTCCATTGTTTAAATTAAACTATGGAGTGATTACCTTGCTGCCAAAAAAGGAGGATGCCAGTAGGATTGAACAATATAGACCAATATGTCTACTCAACGTGAGTTTTAAGATTTTCACTAAAGTGGGTACTAATCGTGTGGCCTTGATTGCTCACAAGGTTATCCGACCGACGCAATCTGCTTTCATCCCAGGAAGAAATATTCTTGAAGGGTTGCTGTACTCCATGAGACAATTCATGAGATGAAACAAAATTTAGATGGTGTCTTATTCAAAATTGACTTTGAAAAAGCATATGATAAGGTCAATTGGACCTTTCTTCAACAGACCCTTCGCATGAAAGGTTTTGATCCGAAATGGTGTGATTGGGTGGCCCGTTTTGTTCAAGGGGGAAGTGTGGGAATACGTGTAAATGATGATATTGGGCATTATTTCCAAACTATCAAAGGGTTAAGACAGGGAGATCCTTTATTCCCTGTTCTTTTTAATATAGTGGCAAACATGTTGGCTATTCTTATTGCACGGGCAAAGGAGGATGGCCAAGTAGGTGGATTAATACCTCATCCTGTTGTTGGAGGGGTGTCTATCTTGCAACATGCAGATGATACTATTCTGTTCCTTGAACATGATTTAGATAAAGCGGTCAATATGAAGTTAATTCTGGCTATTTTTGAGCCGCTTTCGGGGCTTAAAATAAATTTTCATAAGAGTGAAATATTTTGCTTTGGTAAAGCTAAAGAGGCCCAGAGTGAATACCGCCGCATCTTTGGTTGTGAGGTGGGTTCCTTACCATTTAAATACTTAGGCATTCCAATTCACTACAGAAAATTGCTGAATAAAGAATGGAAGGAAATTGAAGACCGTTTTGAAAAAAAGCTAAGTTCCTGGGCCGGCGTTATCTTATGGAGATAGGCTGGTGTTAATTAACTCGGTCCTTTCAAGTTTGCCAATGTTCCTACTATCGTTTTTTGAGATACCTATTGGGGTTCGCAAAAGACTAGACTTTTTTCGCCGTCGCTTTTTTTTGGCAAAGCGATCAACTTAAAAAGAAATATCATCTAGCAAAGTGGAACATTATTTGTCGGCCAAAAGATCAAGGTGGTCTAGGCATTGAGCTCTTGGAAATAAAGAACAAATGTTTATTAAGCAAATGGTTTTTCAAGTTATTAAATGAGCAAGGGGTTTGGCAGGAGTTGTTGTCCAATAAATATCTAGGTGGGAAAACTTGGGCCCAAGTAAAATCTAAACCTTCGGATTCTCCTTTTTGGAAGGGGGTTCTGAAAAATCAAAAAGATTTCTTCTCTAATGGGTACTTCATTATTGGTAATGGAAAAGGTACTCGTTTTTGGGAGGATTCATGGCTCGGAGATACTCCTTTATCTGTGCAATATTAATCGTTGTTTAACATTGTGCGCCATAAAGAGGTGCTGGTAGCTGATGTTCTATCTAATGCACCTCTAAATATTGAATTCCGACGAGCATTGACTGGGCAAAAATGGACAGCATGGACACACCTAGTGGAAAGGCTTATGGCTGTCTCTCTCACTAATGAGGAGGATCTTTTCAAATGGAGATTGACTCCAACTGGAACTTTTTCGGTGAAATCAATGTATTTGAAATACATGAATGGTCACACACCATTTCGTAGAAAGTATCTTTGGAAGCTTAAGGTGCCACTAAAAATTAAAATCTTCATGTGGTTTGTTAACAAGAAGGTTATTCTTACTAAAGACAATCTTGCAAAACGAAATTGGAATGGCTGTAAACGTTGTGTTTTTTGCCAAGCCGATGAGACTGTAGATCATTTGTTTATAACCTGCCCTCTTGCTAAAAATATTTGGAGACTTATTCACTACACGTATAGTATCACACCACCCACTTCTATTGCCAATATGTTTGGAAATTGGTTAGGAGGTGTTGATAAAAAATCTAAAGCTCGCATACGCATTGGTGTTTGTGCTTTTATATGGACAATATGGAATTGTCGAAATGATATTGTGTTTAACAAGGCAGGAGCTGTTCATTTTTTGCAGGTCGTCCACAAGGCTACTTATTGGATCACTCTATGGTCCCATTTGCTGCCTCTGGAGCAACGTGCTCTTATGGATTCCGGATGTACTCGGTTGATGGCGGTCGTTCGGGCTATCTTCAACCAGGGTGGATGGCATCATGCTAGGAGACTAGAAAATGGCTAGTCTTGTAGAGTCTTCTATTTGTTGTTGGTCGATCTTTGTGACCAATGTGGTTTCTTTTTTAATGACTTGTAAACGGATGGAATTTTAAAGTTGTATAATAAAAGCTGTATGCATCACTTTGATGCAGAGGCTGGGGGACCCCATTTCGGAAAAAAGGCACAACCATGTGAGATAGGGGGCCTCAGCGACACGGGGAGAGAGGCAGCATCCATGATCGTCCATCTGGCCGGCCAGGCATAGTGTCATGGGAATGAAACCGGGATACCCAAAGTCCCACGGAAGATCCCGAGTAAAACGCAAATATCAGGAGCAAGCTCTCAACATAATCACCCCCGGCTGCCCTGCCCAGCCGGGCCCGCCTGCCCCGAGCACAGCCGGGCTCCGCCTGGCCTGCCCCAGCCGGGCCACCGACCCGTCATCATTACGATTCCCCGGGACAAGCAGAAGAAGACAAACGATGCCCACCTTTGTTGACCAGGGTCGACCGTCCCAGCCGGACACGGACGACCGGCAGCCGGGTCACCGGCTGCCTCCTCTCCACCACGAGCAGAAGACAAGGGCCCCGACAACCCGCCGTGGGCCGCCGCCCGACAAACCGGCACGGGCCCTAGGAGCCGCCGGACGGACAGCGGGGGGGCGGCCTCTTCGACGCCCGGCCCTCCACGTCGCCAGGTCTACACCGACACGGCCTGCACGCCTACGAGGCCCCGACAGGCGGGCAGGAGATGCCGCCCGACAAGCCGGAACGGGGCTCTAGGAGCCGCCGAACGGACAGCGGGGGGCCGGCCTCTTCGACGCCCGGCCCTCCACGTCGCCAGGGCTACGCCAACACCACCTGCAGGCCTACCCGGTTCCGACAGGCGGGCAGGAGCCGCCGCCCGACAAATCGGCGCGGGCTCTAGGAGCCACCGGATGGACGACGGGGGGCCGGCCTCTTCGACGCTCGGCCCTCCACGTCGCCAGGGCTACGCCAACACCCCCTGCAAGCCTACCCGGTCCCGACAACCGGGCAGGAGGCGCCGCCCGACATGCCTGCGTGAAGCCCTGAGGGCAGCCGGATAGAGGACGGGGGGCCGGCCCCGACATCGCCTGCACCCCTACCCGGTCTCCCGCCGGACGGATAAGGGTTGTCAGAGAGAAACCCCCCTGTAGCCGACACCGGCCGGCTGGCGTGGCCAGCCGGTCCCGCCTGTAAGCCAGACAGCCAGGTCTATATAAGGCTGTCTGGGTGCCCAAGTAGAAGGGATCCCCAATTCATTCAGTCTCCTCCTCCCCCCTTCACATAGCCAGAGAGAAACCGAGCATGAAGAGCTCGCCGCACAGCTCAAGGAGCGACCTTGTACTATGTCCACCGATGATAGAGAGATCGAGCAGGAGTAGGGGTGTTACCTCCCTCGGGAGGGCCCTGAACCTGGGTACACCGTGTCCTCGCGCCCGAGCGCAATCCGCCCGGGTGCCGATGCTGCAGTTTCCGGATCCCACACCTACCTTAGCCACCCCGTGGCATATGCCGTGTTCCAAACCACGTCATTTGGCGCCCACCGTGGGGCCGGTAGCAGCATCCGGGGTCACATTCCGCGCCGGATCCCGGAGCCGTCTCGGCGAGCGAGTCTTCACCAGCCTCGTCTCGACGTTCGGCTCCATCGACTTCGTCAACGACAACGCCGCCTGCTTCGCCGGCTGCGCCTTCCCCGAGGATGGTTCCGTCATGCACTTCGGCGAGCACCACATCTACGTCGCCCTCTCACCCGGCTACCCAGCTGACGTCCAGCCCTGCGACGACCGCCTCCTCGAGGAGACTCCCGGCTGCGACGGCAGCACCGAGACCCGCGTCTACGCGGAAGTCATGGTCTCCGACGTGGCGAGCACCCGGCAGAACGCCCCCGTCGACTCCGTCCAGGCCATGCTTCAAGGCCTGGCCACGCCCATCGCTGCCGACGCGGACCCGGCACAGGCCGCCCTCCTCCTCGAGCAGACGCGCCAGCGCCTCCTCAACAGCGTGCAGGGCGTCGCGGCCACGCAACGCCGCCTGGAGGCGCAGGTCCGTGAGTATAACTTCGCCCACGGCTTCACCCCTGCCCCAGTCGCCCCCGCTCCGCGGGCCAACGTCCGACGCAATCTCGCGGAAGAGATGGCAGGAGGGCCGGCTACCGAAGGCGAGCCGGTCGCTCCAGCCGGTGCGCCTCCCACGCGACGTCCCGTCTACAGCTCCCCCGCGAAGAACATGAGGGCAGTGCGAGCCGCAGCAGCAGAGCTGCCCAACCTGGAGGGAGAAGAGCTACGCAGGCAGCAGCAACGCGTCCAGGACCTCCTCGACACCGCCGACTACCAGTACCGCCAGAACCAGGCCTCGTCCGCGATGGAATCGCCGGTTCTCCCTAATCCCCCGCCTGGTGCCCCGCCAACCGGCGCGACCAGGGCCGGCGGACAAGCCTCATCACCGGGTGGGGACCGGGCACGCAGCATCAACTCCAGGCCAAGCCGCCCCCGCGGACCGGCTCCCGGAGCCGGCCAGAACTACGCGCCAGCCGCAAGCGGCGGACGGTATCACCGCGACGACCCACGAGCTACCGGCAAAGGAAACGTCCACGACCGGCTGGGCGATCTGGGGCCAGCAGCCGGCCCTGACGCTCGCGGCCGCCTCGACGACCTGGAGAGGTCCCGCCGGCTAGAAGAAGAAGAGGGCGAGGTCCACCGTTGCTTCGGGCCTCGCATCGCACAAGAGCCCTTCCCGCGGGGGTTCTCCCTCCCGCGCGACACGCCCAAGTACAACGGCAGCACCAAGCCGGAGGACTGGTTATCCGACTACGTCACCGCCGTCTCCATCGCAGGCGGCAACAAGCGCGTAGCGGTGCGCTACGTATCTCTCATGCTGAAGGACTCAGCCCGCACCTGGCTTAACAGCCTGCCGGATGCGTCGATCAACTGCTGGCTGGACTTCCAGCAGGTCTTCGTCAGGAACTTCTCCAGCACCTACAAGCGCCCGGGCCGCCCTCGCCAGCTGGCCAGCTGCGTCCAAGGCAAGACCGAGTCCGACCGCGACTACCTCACAAGATGGTCGAGCCTGCGCAACACCTGCGAGGGAATCCACGACGTCCAGGCAATCGGCTACTTCGTCAACGGCTGCAGGGAGGGCACGATGCTCAAGCACGCGCTCCTCCTCGACGAGCCAAAGTCCATGGCGGAGCTCATGACCATAGCGGACAAGTACGCCACGGCCGACTCCGCCATGCGGATCTCGGTGCAGATGGAGGGGATCGGCCGGGCACAAGACAAACCGGCTGCGCGAGAACCAGCCGGCCCCGGCAACACCGACAACAGGGGCAACCGCGACAACCGCGACCGCCGCAACGATCGAGACCGGGACAGCCGGAAGAGAGCCGCCTTGCCAGACGGGCGCTATGAAAACCGTGCCAGGGCAGACGTGAACATAGCCGAAGCCGACCAGCCGGCTGGCAACGAGGGCCGGGATCGCAACCCTCGGCAATGGAACAGGCCAGAGGACCGTGCGTGGAAGCCCACGTACGAGTTTGAAGACATGATGAACAGCCCGTGCCGGTACCACAGCCTGCCCGGAAAACCGGCTGGCCACACGACGGCCCGCTGTAGCTGGACAGCCCGCCTGCGGCGCGAAGGAGCACGCGAAGGCCCGCCTCCACCCCCACCCAGCCCACCTCCTCCAGGCGGCAACGACCCGCGCAGCAACCGCGCGAAGCAGCCGGCTGCCGCAGCCGGCACATCCCGCGACGTCTACCCCAACAAGGATGCCGCCTACGTCATCTCCATCATCGAGCGCAACGACAAGCGCAGCCAGCGGCTGCGCGTTGCAGAAGTAAACGCGGTCGTCCCCGCCGTCCAGCAGCTGATGGACTGGGCCATGCAGCCGGTCTCCTTCGGCCCAGAGGACCACCCGGACGTGATGCCGAATCCCGGGGGCTACAGCATGCTGCTGAATCCCACGTTCGTCACCGACCAAGAGTTCGCCGTCACCTTCTCCCGAGTGCTCATCGACGGGGGGAGCAGCATCAACATCCTGTACAAGGACACCGCCGACAAGCTGGGCATAACTGAAGCCTCCCTCAGCCGCAGCAAGACGATCTTCCATGGCATCGTGGTGGATGTCGTGTTCGGAGACAAGAAATTTTTTCGCCGCGAGAGCTTTCACTTCGAGGTGGTGAACCACCGTAGCCCCTACCACGCCATTCTGGGCCGGCCGGCTCTCGCCCAGTTCATGGCCGTACCTCACTACGGCTATCTGAAGATGAAGCTGCCAGGCCCAACCGGCATCATCACCATAACCGGCGACTTCAAGCGCTCCATGGCTTGCGCCTCAGCCGGCTCAAGGCTGGCCGAGACGCTGGTAGCGGCTGAAGAGTTCGAGGAAATCAGGCGGGCCGTAGCAGCCGAGCAGCCGGAGGTGCCGACTGCGAAGAAGCAGACGGGCGAGGCGCAGTTCCAGGCCAAGAAGGATAGCAAACAGGTCCCGCTTGACGCAAGCAAGCCGGACGGGAAGTTCCTAACCATCGGCAACACCCTCGCCAACAAATAGGAAGGCGAGCTCATCGAATTCCTCCGTGAGAATCGGGACATCTTCGCATGGTCTCCAAAGGACATGCCGGGTGTACCGACGGAGTTCGCTGAGCACTCTCTACACGTCAAGCCGGGCACCAAACCGGTCAGGCAATCCATTCGTCGTTTCGGAGACGAGAAGAGAAGAGCAATCGGTGAAGAGATCGCCCGGCTGCTGGAAGCCGGCTTCATCATGGAAGTGTTCCACCCGGACTGGTTAGCCAACCCAGTCCTGGTGCTGAAGAAAAACAAGACTTGGCGCATGTGTATCGACTACACCAGCCTCAACAAGGCATGCCCCAAGGACCCCTTCGCCCTACCGCGCATCGACCAGGTCATCGACTCCACCGCCGGCTGCGATTACCTGTCCTTCTTGGACGCGTACTCCGGCTACAACCAGATCAAGCTGAATCCGGCTGACCAGCAAAAGACCTCCTTCATCACCCCATTCGGCGCCTTCTGCTACACGGTCATGTCCTTCGGCCTGAAGAACGCAGGAGCCACGTACCAAAGGTGCATGCAGAGATGCCTGCATGACCAGATCGGGCGCAACGTCCACGCCTACGTCGATGACATCGTCGTCAAGACCCAGGAACGCCGCACCCTCATCGACGACCTGAAGGAAACCTTCGCCAACCTTCGCCGGTTCCAGATAAAGCTGAACCCCGAGAAGTGCGTCTTCGGCGTGCCGGCTGGCCAGCTACTCGGATTCCTCGTCTCCGCGCGAGGGATCAAGGCCAACCCGGACAAGATCGCCGCCATCGAGAGAATGCACCGGCCAACCGACATAAAGGACGTCCAGAAGCTAACCGGCTGCCTGGCGTCACTCAGCCGGTTCATCAGCCGGCTGGGAGAGAAGGCTCTGCCCCTGTGCCACCTGCTGAAGAAGACAGGCAAGTTCGCCTGGACGGACGAAGCGGACGCGGCCTTCACCGAGCTCAAGAATGCGCTTGCCAGGGCACCGGTCCTGGTGCCGCCTGCCCCAAAGGAGCCCATGCTCATGTACATCGCAGCCACCAACCGCTGCGTCAGCGTCGTCCTGGTGGTGGAACGCAAGGAGCCGGGTAAGGAGCACCCGGTCCAGCGGCCGGTCTACTACGTGAGCGAGGTGCTCTCGCAGTCGAAGCAAAACTACCCCCACTACCAGAAGCTCGTGTACGGCGTGCACATGGCGGAGAAGAAGCTGCGCCACTACTTTCAAGAGCACGTCATTACCGTGGTAAGCACGGCTCCACTCCGCGACATCATCGGCAACAAAGACGCAACCGGCCGGTGGCAAAATGGGCGGTCGACTTGGCCCCGCACACGATCCTGTACCAGCCAAGAGCAGCCATCAAGTCCCAGCTCCTCGCGGACTTCATCGTCGACTGGGCGGAGACTCAGTACCTGCCACCGGTACCTGACTCAAACCACTGGCGGATGCACTTCGACGGCTCCAAGATGTACGAAGGGCTGGGAGCCGGAATCGTCCTCACCTCTCCCAAGGGCAACCGGCTGGAGTACGCCGTGCAAATTCACTTCAAGGCGTCGAACAATGTCGCCGAGTACGAAGCTCTCATCCACGGCCTCAAGCTCGCCAAAGCTATGAGCATCACACGCATCCTCTGTTTCGGCGACTCGGACCTGGTGGTCCAGCAAACCTCCGGGAATTGGGACGCCAAGGACGCCAACATGGCCTCCTACCGGTTCTTCGTGCAGCAGCTCTCCGCCAGCAAGGACGCCAGCAGCTACGCCGGTCGGGCCTAATCTCGGGGCTAGTCTACGCGGACGTCCGGCTGTCTCGGTCAGCCGGACAAACTCGTCGAAGACAGACCAGATTCGACCTGACCACCTGCGCCGGTCGGGCCAAATCTCGGGGGCTAGTGAGGGTGACTGGGCTGTCGCCTTCACTACGCTACAAAGAGATTCGAGGAAGCAGAAACAACAGAAAGTTCGATTCAAAGCAAAGCAAAGGAGACGAAGCTCCAGACAAGTCACGGACTTAACATCAGAAGTTATGTACAAGTACACCCGGCATTCCGGGGACAAACGGACACAAGCTTCCACTCGGCATCCCGAGGTCTTCATTCGGCAGTCTTGGAGGAGCTAGCCACGTCGTCCGTCTTGGAGCAGCCGGGGTCTACAGCGGCCTTCCCCTTGGGATCCCCAGCCGGCTCCTCGACGTCAGCATAATCGGCCTCGGAGTCCCTGGCCGGCTGGACCCTGTCGGGGATGAACTCCGAGAGGTCCACGAAGTCGGCGATGGTGCAGGCAGCGTCACGAAAGTCTGGGCGCTCCTTGAGCGCCTCGTACGTGTCGTCGTCCCTGAAGCCCTCCTTCAGCAGCTCCAGCTCGGCGTCCGGGTACCAGGACTTCAGGAGGCACACAGTCCACAGGGCTCCACCGCGCGACGCCGACTCCTGCAGGCTCTCCACTCCGCCCGGCGCCAGCCCCAGATGACGCGCCAGCTCGGCCAGGACGATCGGAATCCCCTGGCCGGGCCACACGTACCGGCAGAGCCGCCTGGCCGCGTACGCCAACGCGTTGGCATCGGTCCCAAGTTGCTCCACCCGGTCCGCCACAGAAGTCGGATTCCCGGCTATGGCCGCGTCAGTCGGCTCCACCCCAAGGCGAGCCAGCTGAGTCCTCGCCGCCTCCACGCCCGCAGACGGGTAGAAGCGTGCATCCGGACGAAGAAAATTACGACGGAACAAGTAGCAAGACAACCACATCGAAACGAAAATTACCCCGGACGGCGAGGTCGATCCGCGCCAGCTCCTGGCGCGCGGAGCCTTCCTCCGAGTTCAGGCGGTCGAGCTCGCCCTTCAGCCTCGCGATCTCCGCCTGGTCCTCCTTGCGCTGCTTATTGTAACCCTGCTCCACCAGCTCGAAGCTCTGCCGCGCTTCCAGCGCGGCCTTCTCCGCTCTCTCCTTGGCCTCGCCCACGGCGACCAGCTCCCCCAGCCGCTCGTCATAGCCCTCTTTGAGGCGTTCCACCTCCTCCGCGAGCTCGCTGAACTTGAGGCTCTCCAGCTGGGAGCGCAGCGCAGCGTCGGATTCTTCAAAAAAGAAAATACGAGATCAGCAGCCGGTTCCGGCTGGAAAACCCGCAGTCAGATCAAGAGTTTACCTTTGGTGGCGGCCAGCTCCTTCTCCAGCCGCTGGACCTTCCGGCCAGACTCCTCCTGGGACCACTGAGACATCAGGATCTGCGTTAGCACCGGCCACCAGCAGCCGGCTGCGTGTCAAGAAAAAAGGCCAAGCATGATGACATACCTGAAGCAGCTCCTGGAGGCGCTCGACGTCCGCAAGCAGCTCGCGGACCCCTTGCCCAATCTCCAGGGAGAAGGCGAAGGGGTCACCCGGCGTTGGTGGTGATGGAGGGGTCAGCCGGCGCCAGCTGCCGATCTTCGCCGGCAGAGGCGTCGCCCGCCTGCCCCTTGGCCTTCTCGACGGCCGAGGGGGCTGCCTTCTTCCTCGCCGTCGTCTCCGCCCTCCTCGTGGACGCTGCCGCGCCGAGCTTCTTCGCCTTCGCGACAGCCGCCACCTCGTCTCCGGTCGCCCCCGCGCCTTCGCCGCCTTCTCCGCCCTCGCCTCCGCCCGGCGGCTGGACCACCCCGGCTGGGGCCCCGCCCAGCTGGACCCCCACATCTGACTGGGGCTCCTTCGCCGCCTGGGCGGTCGTGTCGGCTGGCGAAGCCGGCGCCGCCGCCGTCTTCGCGGCCCCGCCAAAGGTCAAGGGCCGCGGCGTCCTACTGAAGACACGGAGAGAAACCACGCCAGTTGGCGCCTAAGATCGGCATGGCCGAAAAGCTGTGTCGCGAGCACTTACCCGCGGACGTTAGCCGGAACCCTCTTCGGCTTCTTCCGCAGCACCGGCTCGTCGTCGTCGTCATCATCTTCCTCCAGGCCGTCTGGAGCAGCCGGTTTCGCCCTCTTCGGGCGGGGGGCCGAGGTCGATCCCGCGGTCTCTGCACTCTCAAGGCTCTCAGTATCTGAGAGATCAATGACAACCACGGGCTGTTTGATCTCCTCAACGCTCGAGCTAGAAGCAACCCGCTTACCCCGAGCATCCGGCGGCGCGTCGTCGACCGTCCCGCCTCCGGCAGCCGGCCCGCCCCCAGCCGGCCCGACGTCCGCTGGGTCGCCGGCGTGTCCCTCGCCCTCCTCGCCGCCACCTCCAGCCGCGGCGAGCTCCGCGGTGGGCTCCTCGCCTTTGGAGGTCTCCCCGGGCGCCGTCGTCTCCAGCTGGATGTCCGGCGTGAACGAGGTCCTGCCGTTGGGTCCGTCCTCCTCCAGCTGGGTGTTGAAGAGCTGCGCCGCCGGCTGGGTGAGCGGCCGGCCCGCGCATAAAAAAGTAAGAGAAAAGAAAGAGCACAAGACCAAGCAGAGATAGCGTACCGGGGGAGCTCTCTTCCTCCGGGTATACGGCGCCATGCCGTATTTCCAGTTCTCCGGCACCGCCTCCTCCTTGGCGATGTGCCAGAGCCAGTTGTTCAGCGCCGCCAGCTTCCACCGCCTCCACGTCAACCGGGTGGGGTCGAGCCGCCCGCTAAGGTGGCAAATCTTGTGCACCCGGCTCTGCAGCGGGGCCACCCGGTTGTAAAGCCAGCAGAGGGTCGGGTCCCGGGTGGTCAGCCCTTCCTTGTTGAAGAGGTCGTCGATCCGCTTGAGCATCTTGTTGACGTCCGCCTGGTCGGCGGTCGCCTTCAAACCCCAGTTCTGCCGTGAGGGGGCGCCCGGCTGGTACGCCGGCAGGCGGATGTGGTCTTCACCCGGCTTCAGATTGCTGACGTAAAAATACGTCCGCTGCCACTCCTTCACCGTGTCCGGCTTGGTGAAGCCCTGCAGCTCCGTCCGGGACCGGCGATAGACGATCGCGCTCCCGCAATCGACGAAACCGTTTTCCTCCTTGTTGCCGATGTAGCGGGCGCGGAGGAAGTGCAGCCGGCAGAAGAGCGGGAGGTTCGGCCAGATGCCCAGCCACCCATCGCAGACGGTGGCGAAGTAACTTAGCGAGGCCACGGAGTTGGCCCCGAGATGGTGCGGCTGGAGGCCGAAGAGCTCCAGGAAGCCTTGGAAGAAGGGGCTCGCCGGCAATGCGAGCCCACGGTCGAAATGGTCTCGGAAGACCACCACCTCGCCTGGCTCCGCCACAGGGACCGTCTCGCCGGCCGCGGCGAGGCGCACGCCCACGCGCTCCGCCGTCGACAGGAGACCGCGCCTGCGGAGGTCCTCAACCTCCTCCATGGTGATGTGGGAGCCGCGCCAGTCGCCGCCGCCCTCATTTCCGTCGGCCATCTCGGGGTCCAGCGCGGCGGGCGATGGGCTTCGCGGCCGCGGCGTCGACTGGTGGTGGCCCGTTGTCGCCGTGCCCGCAGCTTCCAGCGCGACGACGAAGAAGCCGAGCCCCCGGAGAAGAAGAAGAGCGATGGAGCGCTCGAGAACAGAGGAGGCGAGGAGGAGAATGGAGGCGAACCCTTCTCCTCCACGCCTCGCCCCCTATTTAAAGCCTCGGTGGCCGGCTAACTGCCCCCGCAGATCGCGCCGCGTGGCGCGCGTCCAGGCGATCGTGGGCGGCGGTTTCGCTGCAGAAGATCCCGCCCCTACTACAACGCTGCAGAAAATCCCGCCACAGTAACCGAAGCGTCGCCTCGACTGCTGGGCTACCGTCTGGCAGCCGGATGGGACGTGCCAGCGTCAGCGCCTACGTCATCAACTACAGCCGGCCGGCGAACCACCCGGCTCTCCGCCATTCCAACCGGACAAGCATTTCAGGATAAACACGCAGAAGCTTTCCTACCGTAGCCGGCATGTTCCGCTCCAACGTGTTCGGGGGCTAGTGTCATGGGAATGAAACCGGGATACCCAAAGTCCCACGGAAGATCCCGAGTAAAACGCAAATATCAGGAGCAAGCTCTCAACATAATCACCTCCGGCTGCCCTGCCCAGCCGGGCCCGCCTGCCCCGAGCGCAGCCGGGCTCCGCCTGGCCTGCCCCAGCCGGGCCACCGACCCGTCATCATTACGATTCCCCGGGACAAGCAGAAGAAGACAAACGATGCCCACCTTTGTTGACCAGGGTCGACCGTCCCAGCCGGACACGGACGACCGGCAGCCGGGTCACCGGCTGCCTCCTCTCCACCACGAGCAGAAGACAAGGGCCCCGACAACCCGCCGCGGGCCGCCGCCCGACAAACCGGCACGGGGCCCTAGGAGCCGCCGGACGGACAGCGGGGGGCCGGCCTCTTCGACGCCCGGCCCTCCACGTGGCCAGGTCTACACCGACACGGCCTGCACGCCTACGAGGCCCCGACAGGCGGGCAGGAGATGCCGCCCGACAAGCCGGAACGGGGCTCTAGGAGCCGCCGAACGGACAGCGGGGGCCGGCCTCTTCGACGCCCGGCCCTCCACGTCGCCAGGGCTACGCCAACACCACCTGCAGGCCTACCCGGTTCCGACAGGCGGGCAGGAGCCGCCGCCCGACAAACCGGCGCGGGGCTCTAGGAGCCACCGGATGGACGACGGGGGGCCGGCCTCTTCGACGCTCGGCCCTCCACGTCGCCAGGGCTACGCCAACACCCCCTGCAAGCCTACCCGGTCCCGACAACCGGGCACGAGGCGCCGCCCGACATGCCTGCGTGAAGCCCTGAGGGCAGCCGGATAGAGGACGGGGGGCCGGCCTCTTCGACGCCCGGCCCTCCACGTCACCAAGCCTACCCCGACATCGCCTGCACCCCTACCCGGTCTCCCGCCGGACGGATAAGGGTTGTCAGAGAGAAACCCCCCTGTAGCCGACACCGGCCGGCTGGCGTGGCCAGCCGGTCCCGCCTGTAAGCCAGACAGCCAGGTCTATATAAGGCTGTCTGGGTGCCCAAGTAGAAGGGATCCCCAATTCATTCAGTCTCCTCCTCCCCCCTTCACATAGCCAGAGAGAAACCGAGCATGAAGAGCTCGCCGCACAGCTCAAGGAGCGACCTTGTACTATGTCCACCGATGATAGAGAGATCGAGCAGGAGTAGGGGTGTTACCTCCCTCGGGAGGGCCCTGAACCTGGGTACACCGTGTCCTCGCGCCCGAGCGCAATCCGGCCGGGTGCCGATGCTGCAGTTTTCGGATCCCACACCTACCTTAGCCACCCCGTGGCATATGCCGTGTTCCAAACCACGTCACATAGTATCCGTATCTTGGCATGAAATAGGAGAGAAAACGAACCCTACACTAGTAGAGAAAGGGGTATTAATACCGGACCTATTTGGCCTTTAGTACCGGTTGCATAACCGGTACTAAAGGGTCGGGACTAAAGGGGGTACCCCTTTAGTACTGGTATGAAATACAACCGGTGCTAAAGGCCCTCCACGTGGGCGAACGTGTGCGCGTGCAGCTGAGACCCTTTAGTACCGGTTGGTAAAACCAACCGGTACTAAAGGTTCCTGCTATTTTTGCCCTCCCGCCTATTTTTTTCAGGGGGTTTAGGGTTTCGTTTTTTTTCTTTTCGCTTATTTTTCGGTGGTTTAGGGTTTCTGTTTTTTTCCTTGTCGCTCATTTTTCAGGGTTTCGGAGGAGATCACGTATAAAGTACTCACTACACATATAAAGTACTCATTACACATATAAAGTACTCTCGTTACATATAAAGTACTCATAATTACAATGGAGATCACCGCTAGCTAGTACATGCATGGAGGGAGTCTATTTTTCGACATAGTGGAATTCACCGAATTCATCTAGGACATGCGTCAGAATGAATCCCGCCAATTCCTCCGCAATAGCTTTTACGCGGTTATGTGGTAGGAGCTGGTTCCGCTTCCTTGACATCTTTAAAAGAAGGAGATCAAATCAGTTACGATCGAAACTAAACACAATTGATGGTAGCAAAATAAAAGTTGTGTATGATGTTTACGTACCTCTCGATTTCTTGCACTATTGACTCTCTCATTGACCCTCATGTGAATATACTCGCAAACGTAGTATCCACATAGTTCCGTCCCCTGTGGTTGTCGCAGACACCACTATACAAGAATATAATTTAATCAAATAATAATCAAGAGAACGATAATGGTATTAGAAAGATACACAGACCTAGATACGTAGTAGTACTTACATTGTTAGCCTTGAACTCCAGCTTCTGTTTCCATTCACCGCGTTCTTCCGCGATGAACCTTTTCCAAACCCTGCCCGGAAAAGAAAATGAATTGAGGAGTTATTACTTATACTTTTGATATCCGGAAATGAACGAAATAGGACGATATAGTGCGATTGAAATTACCTCTTGAGCATTAGACGCACGCTTTTGTAATCATCTTGATCTTTCCTTAATGAGTCCCAGACTTCAACTTCTCCTTCCTCGAGTCTAATGATTAGCAGAATGAAGTGGTACCTGCGCACATTTATATACGCAGGTATTCAGAACTCATCAATTACACTTAATATCGGGAAAGCAAAATAGAATGTGTACAAGACAGTAACACTCACCCGAAGTTGTAAGGAAAAAGTATTTCCTTTTTGGTACTTTGTCGCTTAAAACACGTTAGCAAAAGTTCTCTGTGTCCTCGGCATAGTAAGGAGTTTCTACGCTCACCACATTAACTTTATCCGGGTCAATGAACCCAATGTCCCAGATTCCTCCCATTCGGCATTCACGAATCTTCATTCTGCATAATAGCGTACAAAAGAATGTTGTGAGGATAATTACAAGCAATGAACGAGCTGAACTATAAATAATTAAATTACACGAATAAATTACTTACAGACAATAGCAGCTGAGGATAGCTTTGTCGATGGCAAGTTGATTGTACATCTGAAAAAGTTCGGAGAACTCAACCTGCACACCATATTCTCGGAACAAGTGATGTTCCTTAACTCCCGCCATGAGATATGTCATCTTTTTTTCTTTTGCGGCGGTCATGTACCAGTATGCAATTTATATAACTGTGTTGTTAGAGCACTCGGATTTTCGACCAGAGGCATCCCGAGTTCAAATTTGTATTGAATTACTATCGCGCTATGGGGACACCTGTGTCGCCAATGACAACTTCTCCATGCTCGATTTCCCGAGGTTCAGAAGGCACAATGAGCGGGGCGATCGATTGTGCTTCTTGTTCTCCGAGCTGGGCAACTCCTTTCCCGCACGCTTTTTCTTCCTCCTTCTGTGAGGAAAGTACCTTGTCAATACCTCGCTCATAGTCTGAAAGGGGCGGCGGTGGAGGGTTATATAGGTTGTCAACGGTGCGATCTTTTACCTCAGTTGGCATAGTCTTCAGAAGTTCCTTTATGGGGTCAAGTCTTGCCTCCAGTCTTTCCTTTTTTTTCTGTTCAAAAAAGGCTGCAGCCTTGCCTTGTGTGCTCATTTGTAATTCCTCCAAAGTCATCTCGCCAGCTAACTTCTCAGGAGCCTTGACTTCCTTGGTTTTTTTTGCACGTTTCTTGACAGGGGACGCCGTGAACAGCTTCCGCTTTGTCGAAGTACTAGTGGGCGCAGCAGTCGGCTGACGGGACGGCGCGGGCGATGGACTCGCGGTGGGCTCCCAATCGTCGGGGGAGGAGGGTGGACTTTGCTGTGGTGAATTTCTAACCGGAGGAGTCGGTGGCCTTGGCGCCGAGTCTGGAAACTTGATTAGATTCTTCTTCCATAGAACGATACCAAGTTCGACATCTCCCAATGTCTTCTCTCCTTCAGCTCCGGGAATGTCAAGCTCTATTGAGTTCATTCCCGACATAACTTTCGTGACCCCGACACGAGCAAATCCAGCTGGAATCACACCAAAATGGAAGGTTGCTCCAGGTTGATGTGGTAAAGCATAGCCAGTCACCACCGGAAAACTAATGTTCGCCAACGGCGCATGTAACTCACAATTTGTCTTCTCCGTGATATCATCCACGGGGTAGTGAGCCGCCGACGGTTCAGCAACTGCAGGATCATCTTGTAGCTGCGTGGAACCCACGCTGCTTTTCCGCTGAGATGGGCAGGCATCGCCTGCAGGATCTTGTACTCGCAGTTGAGGTTCCCTTGTCTTGGTAATTGAGGCCAGTTGCTCCTGCACAACCTTCAACGAGCGTTCTAACGCAGTAACCCTGTCCGCCTCCTTCTTCTTACTTCTGCAATGTTTTCTGTAAGTTGCAGTGTCCTCCGGAAACCCTTCAAGAAAACCAACCCCGCCTCCTCTACCTCGACGTCGTCCCCAGTGTTCTTTATTCCCGAGGGCAAGTGTAAGCTCGTCGTCCTCTCTATCGGGAACATATGTTCCCGCCTTGACTTGTTCTATTGCGTCTTTTATTTTTTGACGACTCTTGTAATTCTTTTCTTCCATTTTCCCCGTGCAACAATCAGTCCTGTGCCTGGGTCCAAAACTGCCCCATGCGCGAACAACCATAACTTGGACCTGTCGGGCCAGTCATCTGTCTGTGGACGGATCCCATTTTTACGCAGCTCGTTTTCATAGGATTCCCACTTAGGCACGGCAGTCTTGTAGCCACCTGAGCCCAAACGATGGAAAAATTTCTTCTTCTTAGCATTCAATTTATTTTGGGTCGATCGGGCCACCGCGACGTCCGATTTCCTATACGCCACAAATTCAGGCCAGTCATCTTTTAGCTTCTCTAGACGTCCAGTGAAATTTGGAGTTTTGTTCTTATATTTTCTCCACAATGTTTTCTTCCAGTTGTTGAATTGCTCGGCCATCTTGCTAAGAGTCCACTCCTTGACTTTATTCTGCCTACTCTGTGGGAGATCTGCCGGTAGGCTGAAAGAACCCAATATCGACTCCCAAAGGGTATCTTTAATTCTTTGATCGAGATATTTTGCGCCAATGTTCTTTTTCTTCGGCTCATTCCATTCTGCAACGGTGATCGGGACCATGTCCCTTACAAGATCTCCGCATTGAGATACATATTTAGTGCAGATTCCATCGGGTTTCACCGGTTGGCCTTTTATGCTAACTTCGTCGATCGACAACTTTGCACCATCCGGCAGCTTTAACCCTTTGGCCGGGCCTCGTTTAGGGATTGAGTTAGATGATCCAGAGGGCTGAAAGAAAAATGTTTCGTTAATAAGTGCGCATTTAAATCAATTAATGCATCTAGCTAGTGATCAACAAGACTTAATATATACCTTGCCGGAGTCGTTTTTAGCTAGTGATCCGGGGTTTTCTTCGTCGTCGTCGTCGTCTCTGAAGTTTTGTAACTCAAGTCCCTCACCGGAGTCGTTCAAACATTTCGCGCTGAAATCTTCGACGTTTTCTTCGTCGGAATCTTCTCCATCAGAATCTTCTCCGTCGGTATTGGGTCCGGCAGCGTCGTTACATATTAATTGATGCATTCGCTCTTCTTCCTCCAAATCTCGGATGAAGGGGGGGACATCGGTGATGATGGGGGCGTCGTCCTCCATAGCTCAATGTCACTGCAAAATTTTCAAACTTAGCTAAAATTTCTTATATATACATTAATAAAATAACTTTGCAATATTTCTAACTTAGCAATATTTCTAAGTTTCAAAATTGCTAACTTTCAAAAATGCTAACTTTCAAAAATGCTAACTACAAATTTTAAACAATCTAATTAAACTTCTAAAAGATTACTTCTAAATTTGCCACAAATTGCTAACACATTGCTAACACATTTTAAAAATGGGCAACAACACAATGCTATCTACAAATTTTTGCTAACTTAAAATTGCTAACTTTGCTAACCTAAAATTGCTAACTTAAAATATTCGCTAACTTAAAATATTTGCTACATTTAAAATATTTGCTACACTTAAAATATTTCTAAAATTTCTACACTAATAATAACCTAAAATTTGTAACAAATCTACCTAACAAAAAACCTACCTAACAAATCTACCACAAAAATATTTGCTACATCTACTAAACAATATTAACTAGAATTCACCTAAACTTAGCTAAACAATATTAACTTACTAGAATTCAAACATAGCAAAACTTAGCTAAACTTAGCAAAACTTAGCTAAACGAAACAATATTAAATTATAAATTTATTTACTAGAATCCAAATATAATTTATTTAAGCTAAATATAATTTAGAAACTAAACAATATTAACCTAATAACAATATTAACTTAAAAAAACAGTACTAAAATTTCCTAATTTGCTCCACTAAAAATCAACCTAAATTCAGTACTAAAATTTCCTAATTTGCTCCACTAAAAAATTACCCTAATACAGTACTAAAATAATCTAAATTCAACCTAATACAGTACTAAAATAAAAAAATGAAAAAAAATTACCTTCCTGCCGCCGGCCGGAGCAGGGGCAGTGGAGCGGCCGGAGCAGGGGCAGTGGAGGGCGCAGGACGGCGCGGCAGATGGTCGTGGTGGCGTCGACGGCGAGGGGCGCGTGCGGAGGGCCGCGGCGGTGCGGCGCGTCGACGGCGAGCTCGAGGGGCGCCTCCGCGGCGGAGGGCACTGCGGAGGGGGCGTCGGGGGCGCGCACGGCGGAGGCGGCGTCGGGGTTGTGCGGCGGAGGGCGGCGTCGAGGGCGCGGCGGACGGGCGTGACGGCGGCGGGCCGGCCGGGAAGCACGACGCCGGCGGCGAGGACGGGCGTGACGACGGCGGAGGAGGCGAGGCGCGCGAGGTTGTGTGTTAGGACTTAGCGATTTGGGGATTTTCCCCCGTTTAAACTGCCCAAAACAACTCTTTAGCACCGGTTGTGCTCTACAACCGGTACTAAAGGGTCTTTAGTACCGGTTGTAGATTACAACCGGTGTTAAAGGTCAATTTTGGGCCGCGCGAAATTTTGCGCGCGCAGCCCAACCCTTTAGTACCGGTTGGATTTGACAACCGGTACTAATGGGCTTTTGATTATTTTTCTTATGTTTTCTGTTTTTTATATCTATTGGTTTCTATTTTGTTTTTTTCTCTAGTTTCTTTTTCTGTTAAATCTATTTAATTTAATTGTCTATATTTGCAATTTCGCCTAATAGCACGCGCGGTGCGGAAATTTAAAAAATAGGGCGGCGCCGGAGCAGTTTTCGCCTAATTTTTTTCCGTCACCATCTGATGCCAAATTTCTTCCCGCCACCTTTTCCCGCACAATTATTTCGTGCCACCATTTCCCGCCTTTAGTCCCGGTTGGTAACACCAACCGGAAGTAAAGAAGCACACGGATCGTGTGTTTCTTTCAAACGCTTGTGAGCCGTTGGATCAGGGGTGTGTTTCTTTTGAGGGCTTGTGAGCCGTTGGATTTTTAGAACTAGTCCCGGTTGGCAACACCAACCGAGACTAAAGAATCACACGGATCGTGTGTTTCTTTCAAACGCTTGTGAGCCGTTGGATCAGGGGTGTGTTTCTTTTGAGGGCTTGTGAGCCGTTGGATTTTTAGAACTAGTCCTGGTTGGTAACACCAACCGGGACTAAAGAATCACACGGATCGTGTGTTTCTTTCAAACGCTTGTGAGCCGTTGGATTAGGGGTGTGTTTCTTTTGAGGGCTTAGTGAGCCGTTGGATTTTTAGAACCGTACTGTGTTTCTTCGTGAGAGGCAGAACCCCATATATAGCCCCCTCCCGGGCACTCACGGCACTCATTGTAGTTCACGGCCGCAGAGAGCAAGATTTCTGAGAGGCAGGAGTTCCTAGAGGGAAGGCTGAAGGTGACCCCATTCGGATTCCCCTCATATAGCCCTACGGTGCATTTGATATGCAATCACTCACGAGGCACCGTAGGGCTGTATGATGGGGAAACCGTGTGTTTTGGTCAGTTTTGCTTATATATAAGGAGGCTCCACACCGTCCTGCGTCCCCTCCCCAGGGTGCTGCCCTCTCCCTCCCCTACCTAGGTATTTCATCAAATTTCCCACTCATTTTTTCAGATCTCGGCGACAATGTCCGGCCTGTTGGATGCGAGGGGCGATGTCCGGGACTGGGCTCCGCCGGGCTGGCACTGGGAGGTGGTATCTTCCGGGACGCGTCGCTTGCTGAGGAATCCGGGTGACATCGTCGACCCGGATCTTGTTTGGTGGAAGTCGCGTGGGCCACTCTCGTTCCAGAGGGAGCCGGCCCCCGAGGAGGTGGTACGTCGCCGTATCAGGGAGGAGGACGAGCACGTCAATCGCTATGTGTCTATGTTGGATACGCCAGCGGTGTATAACAGTGGATGGATGGTTCTTCAGAGGGATCCTTCTCACGTGAGTATTGCCCCTGTGATGGTTCCTGCTCTTTGGGTGCGCAGCGCTGGCCGCTCACGACCCCGTGGCTTAGGACCCGGCAAAAGTTAGTGACATTATTCGTGATGTATTATGGTTAAATAAAAATGGACCAGAGCTATGACGGGAAACCGTGTGCATTTGATAAAATGGTTAATACATTATTACACATCACCAACAACATCCCTATCTAGTGTTCACTTTTTTCTTCGTGTGTGTCCCTTTCTTCTGATTGCGCCGTAGCCATGGACAATCTTCATCATTTAACACGATGCTTGGGTCAGTTTTCACTTTGAAGGGCGGAATTTCATGAAACTTATTGTAATCTTCTGACATGTCTGTCTTGTCCTCCACTCCCACGATGTTTCTTTTCCCTGAAAGAACTATGTGGCGCTTTGGCTGATCGTATGATGTATCCGCTTGCTTATCTTTTCTTTTTTTCGGTCTGGAAGACATGTCCTTCACATAGAAAACCTGAGCCACATCATTGGCTAGGACGAATGGCTCGGTGTGGTACCCAAGATTGTTGAGATCCACTGTAGTCATTCCGTACCGCCGGTCTATCTCTACCCCGCTGACAGGTTGACCCATTTGCACTGAAACAAAGGGATCTTAAAAGAAGGTCCATAGTCAAGTTCCCATATCTGCTGTATGCAACCATAATATGTGTCCTTTGTCCCATCGTCGTTTGTTGCATCAAAGCGGACACCACTGTTTTGGTTAGTGCTCTTTTTGTCTTGGGTTTCCGTGTAAAATGTATTCCCATTTATCTCGTACCCTTGGAAAGTCAATATAGTCGAAGATGGTGACTTGGCCAACAAGTATAGCTCATCTCCAACAGTGTGTTATTAATGAGATGTGTACGCAACCAACTGCCGAAAGTTTCCACGTGTTTCCTTTAATCCAGAAGTTAGTCTCTCCGGGTATTCGGAGCGTAAAATATCCATGTGTTTCACGATATACGGAGCCACCAATCTGGAATTTTGTAGAACTGTGTAGTGTGCTTGAGTGAAAGAATGCCCGTCCATACATCTTGTTGCTTTCTTTCCTAGCGTGCCTTTTCCACGCAGTCTCCCCTCATGGCGCGATTGAGGAACACCGATCGGCTTAAGATCAGGAATAAAGTCAACACAAAACTCAATGACCTCCTCTGTTCCATAGCCCTTGGACATGCTTCCTTCTGGCCTAGCACGGTTATGAACGTATTTCTTTAAGACTCCCATGAACCTCTCAAAGGGGAACATGTTGTGTAGAAATACAGGACCGAGAATGGAAATCTCTTCGACTAGGTGAACTATGAGGTGCGTCATAATATTGAAGAAGGACGGTGGAAACACCAACTCGAAGCTGACAAGACATTGGACCACACCGTCTGTAAACTTGGTAGAGTTGCTGGATCGATTACCTTCTGAGAAATTGCATTGAGGAATGCACATAGCTTCACAATGGGTACTCGAACGTTTTCCGGTAGAAGCCCCCTCAATGCAACCGGAAGTAATTGTGTCATAATCACGTGGCAGTCATGAGACTTCAGGTTTTGGAACTTTTTCTCTGCCATGTTTATTATTCCCTTTATATTCGACGAGTAGCCAGACGGGACCTTGATACTGCTCAGGACTTGAAAAAAGATCTCCTTCTCTTCTTTGGTAAGAGCGTAGCTGGCAGTACCTTGGTACTTCTCTGGATTCAGGTTGTCTCGTTCGTGCGTACTTTGCTGGTCCTGCCGTGCATCCGATGTATCTTTCGTCTTCCCATACACGCCTAAGAAGTTTAGCAGGTTCACGCAAAGATTTTTCGTCACGTGCATCACGTCGATGGCAGAGCGAACCTCTAGGATTTTCCAATAGGGTAAATCCCAAAATATCGAGCACTTCTTCCACATGGGTACGTGTCCATCAGCGTCTTTCGGAACATTTAGACTGCCAGGACCCTTTCCAAATATTACTTCCAAATCCTTGACCATGCCATATATAACATCACCATCAGGGCGTGTAGGCTTCGTTCGGTTATCTGCCTCACCTTTGAAATGCTTGCCTGCTTTTTACGGGATGCCTGTTTGGAAGAAATCGACGATGACCAAGGTACACATTCTTGTTACCTAAATATATACTGTCAGTCTTATCTAAACAGTGCGTGCATGCATTGTATCCCTTGTTTGACTGTCCTGAAATGTTACTAAGAGCAGGCCAATCATTGATGGTTACAAACAGCAACGCTCGTAGGCCAAATTCCTCCTGTTTGTACTCATCCCACACACGTACGCCTTCGTCAGACCACAACTGTAAAAGTTCGTCAACTAATGGCCTCAGATACACATCAATGTCGTTGCCGGGTTGCCTCGGGCCTTGGATAAGCACTGGCATCATAATATACTTTTGCTTCATGCACAACCAAGGAGGAAGGTTATAGATACATAGAGTCACGGGCCAGGTGCTATGACTGCTGCTCTGCTCCCCAAACGGATTCAAGCCATCTGTACTTAGACCAAACCTTAAGTTCCTTGCGTCAGCTGCAAAATCCTTGAACTCACTGTCGATGTTTCTCCACTGAGACCCATCAGCGGGGTGTCTCAGCATCTCGTCTTCCTTACGGTCTTCTTTGTGCCATCGCAACAACTTGGCATGCTCTTTGTTTCGGAACAAACGTTTCAACCGTGGTATTATAGGAGCATACCACATCACCTTCGCGGGAACCCTCTTCCTGGGGCTCGGCTCGCCCTCAACATCACCTGGGTCATCTCGCCCGATCTTATACCGCAATGCACCGCATATCGGGCATGCATTCAAATTCTCGTACTTCTCACCGCGGTAGAGGATGCAGTCATTGATGCATGCATGTATCTTCTCCACCTCTAATCCTAGAGGGCAGACAATCTTCTTTGCTTCGTATGTATTGTGCGGCAATTCATTATTCCTTGGAAGACTCTTCTTAAATATTTGTAGCAACTCCTGAAATGCCTTGTCAGATATTCCATTCTTTGCCTTCCACTGCAGCAATTCCAGGGTGGTACCCAGCTTTTTCTGGCCATCTTCACAATTTGGGTACAACAATTTTTTGTGATCCTCTAACATGCGCTCCAACTTCGACCACTCGTTTTCACTTCCGCACTTCATCTGTTCATCAAGAATGACCCGACGAAGATCATCATCATCGGACTGATCAACAATGACCTCGAGCTCAACTTCGTCTTCCCCCATTGTAGTATCACCGTGTTCAGAGAACACAGGATAGTTGTCATCATCCTCTTCTTCAGGGTCTTCCATTATAACCCCTCTTTCTCCATGCTTGGTCCAACAAAAATAATTGGGCATGAAGCCTTGTCGCAACAAGTGGGAGTGTATGGTTCTTACGCTCGGGTAATTCCTCGTATTCCGACATTCATCACATGGACAAATCATAAAACCATTCTTCAGCTTGTTTAACTTAACCACATCGAGAAAACGATGCATGCCATCAATGAACTCGGGACAGCGTCGATCACCGTACATCCATTCTCGGCTCATCTGCATTACATAAATACATCAAAAACCATTACACCAGCTAAATAATGAATAGAGATACGTGACCAAATTAATTAATACAAGTTCATCACATTAAAACCAAAGTAGAGTAGTGCCCAAATGTAATACATAGTTCTCACGAAACATACATCAAACGAAACTAACATACAACTATCTAAAGAATTTAAATCCAACAACAAATGCGATCAGAATCGCAACCAAGGTAACTATTGAACCAACAGCATAATGATACCAAGCCTCTTGACTAATGACATATTTTCTAATCTTTTTAAGCTTGACGCGCATTGCATCCATCTTCATCTCGTTAGCAGCGACGACGTCGGCAAGCTCGACCCCGTGAGCATCAACGATGTCGGCAATCTTCAAGTCCAATACCATCTTCTCTTCCAGGCATTGGAGACGAAGATCTTCACTTATCTTCAATTTTGCTTTTAAATCGTTGTTTTCTTTTTCTAAAAACTCGACAATAGGGTCGGCTGGAATTTCCGGTTCAACTACCTCCTAAATAAAATATATCTATGTCAAGTTGGTCGGCATGATTGTTATAACATGAAACAAAATAAATAGTTATAAAAATATACCACATCGAATCATAGACCGGACGAGGGCCGACGGGGACGGATATCAAAACCATGACACTATACATATAAAAAAAATAAGAAAATTATACAAGAAATAATTATGCATTTAAATCATATAACTAACATTTTTTAAAATAAAAGATAAAAAAGAGGCTCACCGAGGTGGTGTCGGTGACGGAGCGGCGCGGGCGATCGACGGCGGTGAGGAAGGGGACGGACGACACTATATAAAACCACAAATTATACTTTAATTTGAGCTCAAAATGCATATAAAACAAATGAAATCCCTAACTTAGGCATTTCATCAAACACCTTGCAAGCACCACCAAAATCAAACTTGCTAAACTTGCACGAAAATGAGCTAAACTTGAAATGCCGGAAGAGAAGATGAAGTTGCTAACCCTTATATATGTAGGTGCCACCAATCTTGGAAGTTGTTGGAGAAAATGGTGGTGAATTTGAGTTTGGAGAGCAAAGAGAGAGGAAAAATGGAGTGAGTTCGAGCTAAAAATTTGAGCTCGGGTGGAAGAAGGTTAATATAGTGGCCGCGACCTTTAATACCGGTTTTTAATACCAACCGGTACTAAAGGTCTAGGCGTGGGGCCACAGACCGCGGCCGCATGTGGCCCGTGGCCTCCAACACTTTAGTACCGGTTGCTATTAACAACCGGTACTAAAGGGTAGCCTTTAGTACCGGTTGTTAACTGCAACCGGTACTAAAGGTCCTCGCCGCGGTGCCACGAACGCAACTGGTGCTAATGCCCCCTTTAGTACCGGTTTTTGGTCAACCGGTACTAAAGGTGGCGCACCAAAGCCTCCTTTTCTACTAGTGCTATCCAGCTACTTCTTGGTCGATCGCTTGGCTACAATCACCATCGCGATTGACCGACTTTATTATCACGTAAAGAAAAGAAAAACAAAAACCTAGCTACCTCTTGCTCGATCGTGCCTCATGGAAGTGGTATTGACAGATTTCGAGGTGGAATTGCGAGGGAGTCCTGCAAAAAAATTAGGAGGGTATAAATTACAGCATGACATATATGAGATGGTTTAGGGCCTAAAGAAACATAGATGAGGGATGATGGAGAAGATGCAACGCTCACATGTCAGAGATTAGCGACCAGAATACGCCCACAAGCTAGAGATGATGGAGATGAGGGATGGTGGTGACAATGACATCGGCATCCTCTTTCCTTCCACTCTGTTAAGCGCAGAGGTCGCAATATCCCCGATCGGAATCAGCAGGGAGCCGGCGGCCGAGGATTGCTTTTCCTTTCAAAATTAAATCTTTCTTTTGGTGCTTTGGGACAAAGCGGAGACGTGCGCCTGCGGGACAGCCAAGGACGGCACGGTTAATCTAACGATTGTTTATGGCTAAGAGATTGATCCGATGGTCCAAATTACGTCCCACTCAAGGATTAACGTGGAGGCTTGTATGGTGCCTCCAATTAGTAAATATATACTAGGTAAATTCGTGCGGCGGCACCGCCGCACCCGTGTGGTAATTTCGAATTTGGAATTGTCGATGTTTGGAAATTGTACATATTTGAGACGTATGAAATAGCAATGTAGAAACATCTAGTTAGCCTCTGATCACAACATGTAGACACGTATAGTTAGCCTCTGATCACAACATGTAGACGTATGAAATAGCAATGTAGCAGGTGGTAATCATCAACATAGTGACAGTGACATCATTTATAAAATCTACATGGAGAAAACTAAATATGGCAATGATGCATTATTGTCAAGCACAATCCAGAAGATAGCGTTGCATAAAACAATGAACTAAAAAAAATCAATCATATAGACACATCTAGTTAGCCTCTGATCACAACATGTAGGCCTTTTCCTCTCAACTCTTCACTGCCAAAATTGTATAAGCATCCCAGGAAAAGACGAATTAATATTTGTTAATAATAAGTACAGTGAGAATAAACTACAAATTCCGTATATGTAGACATAATTTAGGCAGGGTTGCATAGACGCTCAAGCGAAACATTCCACTTATGAAGAAGAGAGCTCATATATAATTTCATAGTACTATCTAGTTAGTGCATTCTTGTATCAATCTAAAGGCCAAAATATTCAGGAGATGCATATTGTGTACATAAGGTTACTTATTCAGTTGGGAGCAATTTATAAAATTGTGAATGAAAAAATGGGTAGAATATATATGCCCAATAAAGTATATCTAACTGACCAGGTTCTAGGGAGGCCAAAAACAGTAGGGAGTTCAACAACCCAGTTGAGCAACTTATGTTGCACAAAAGAAGCCTAAGAAAATGTAACATACTACATAGGAAAGCATTGCAACTAAACAATTCTCACTGTACTTCTCTAATATTGCTAGAAAAATTAAATGTTTAGAAGTAGTCACGCCCTTAACAGAAAAATATACTAACATAACCTATGTAGAGAAGAAACTTCAGCAAAGGCAAGGCACTAAGTAGGAGCAGGTGCATGTGTCGTTTCTGCATTTCTTCTGAATCTAAAATATCGACAATACAAAAGGTAAAATGACATTGGATCAATTTCACCAACTTGCGATGGAACAACAGTACTAAAAACCAAAGGGCCTTTCATCTGTACCTTTAGTTGCATTTGGTGAATTGGCATCACTCTTGGTACTTGTAGAATGAGCAAGGTGGCATCAGTTTTTTTAATGGAGCTGTTTGATAAAAAATAGCTCGTATAAGAGACCTTCGGAATCGGTGAATACCTCTAGCAGTACAATCAATCCAGAAGCTCATGCAATTAGTCAATCTAAGCCGTAACTTATTAGCCGGTAAATAATAGGAATGGCTCGATAAGAGATCATGCAAAGAAGTTGGAGGAAGAAACCAGCGGAGAATTTACCTTGAGAGGTTGAGTCCTTGTCTGTTGCAGCTAGCGAAATTATGAACTGTAAAAGAAAATGGAGAAAAGAAGTATTATGTTCACATCGAATGAAAAAGTGGACTGAAAAAGAGAACTAAGTAGTGGCCTCGTCCCAAATCCATTATTTTTTGGCTGGATGGTCTGCTACAACTACAAAATGTAAAAATCATCTGTACTGTTTCTAATGTTCAGTAAATTTGATTCTTGATTGTCCTGTAAATGAGAATAGGGGGGTTTAGAAGTAAGCTTGGTACTGGTACATGTTCCTATTTGATTACACAGTTAATTGCATTTCACAGCGACACTAATATATATTGTTACTTAGGGACATAGGGGATAGCATATCAAGACGGGTGGTGCTGGTGTTCCTTTTTCTTCTAGTTGTCAGGGGCAGTCAGCCAGACATTTGTTCTCTTCGTCGTCGAAAGAGAGAGTCATGATCAGTTCCTTCTTCCTTGCAGGGAGGCCGAGAACTGGAGCAAGTGTTGCTTTCTTGTCGGGAATCGAGAGCAGCGAGGGAAGTTGAAGAGGTGTAGTAGGCTCTGCGTCATTGTTGGAAGGGACCAACGGCTTGGCTTCATTGCCGAAGAGGGTGTTCATAGTATTCTTGTTTTTGTCTTCCTTCCCCATCATCTTCTAGTTTTGTTCGAGGGTCCTTACCATTCTATGAAAGTTGGAGTATGATACCTTACACCTGAAAAAGAACAGGGGAAGTTCATAACCAGAATGTCATTTATGTAAACCATATGTACATATATTCTTGTGACTTAGCTGTAATGTAAATAAAATGCTATGGAATCAACTCCACAACTAAACCTGACAACATCAGCAAAACCAGGATAAAGAAAATATGTTCAATTACAATTTGCTTCCAGTTATTAAACCTTCAGTTCTAAAAGCAACACTAATCAGGCATGGAAATCAACAGTGGTATCTCAAATAGCCATAATATTAACTATACTATGATTTCTTTAAGGGATTGTCTATTTTGGTCATTTTAAAACTGACTAACTAATCACCAACCCACAGTTCAAATGACAGACAATTATATTGGAAATTCTGCATACAAATAATCCGCTCAAGACATGGTGTGAATCGAACATGCTCGTCAGCCAGAAAGACAGTGTTAGAAGTAAGCTTGGTACTGGTACATGTTCCTATTTGATTACACAGTTAATTGCATTTCACAGCGACACTAATATATATTGTTACTTAGGGACATAGGGGATAGCATATCAAGACCGGTGGTGCTGGTGTTCCTTTTTCTTCTAGTTGTCAGGGGCAGTCAGCCAGACATTTGTTCTCTTCGTCGTCGAAAGAGAGAGTCATGATCAGTTCCTTCTTCCTTGCAGGGAGGCCGAGAACTGGAGCAAGTGTTGCTTTCTCGTCGGGAATCGAGAGCAGCGAGGGAAGTTGAAGAGGTGTAGTAGGCTCTGCGTCATTGTTGGAAGGGACCAACGGCTTGGCTTCATTGCCGAAGAGGGTGTTCATAGTATTCTTGTTTTTGTCTTCCTTCCCCATCATCTTCTAGTTTTGTTCGAGGGTCCTTACCATTCTATGAAAGTTGGAGTATGATACCTTACACCTGAAAAAGAACAGGGGAAGTTCATAACCAGAATGTCATTTATGTAAACCATATGTACATATATTCTTGTGACTTAGCTGTAATGTAAATAAAATGCTATGGAATCAACTCCACAACTAAACCTGACAACATCAGCAAAACCAGGATAAAGAAAATATGTTCAATTACAATTTGCTTCCAGCTATTAAACCTTCAGTTCTAAAAGCAACACTAATCAGGCATGGAAATCAACAGTGGTATCTCAAATAGCCATAATATTAACTATACTATGATTTCTTTAAGGGATTGTCTATTTTGGTCATTTTAAAACTGACTAACTAATCACCAACCCACAGTTCAAATGACAGACAATTATATTGGAAATTCTGCATACAAATAATCCGCTCAAGACATGGTGTGAATCGAACATGCTCGTCAGCCAGAAAGACAGTGTGCACAGCGCTAAACTACGCTATGGTTGTTACCATGGTGTTCACACACTGAGCAGGGTCTGATCATATATGCAGGAAGGCAACCCTATCTCTAAACTGTATGATAACCAATAGTCCTTGACAATGAGCAACAATTTTCCAAGGTCCTGTACTTTATAACCAGGACCTTTTGGTCTATCATTGACCCCATAATTTTCCAAGTATGGCAGCCATAATTCCGTCATGAACCACAATACTGTCACGGTTGGATATCAGCATAATTCTTTAAGTACAATACACTTTGTAAAGTTAGCCATATATAATCATCTCTCTATCTGCAACATGCGGGACATGCACAAATAGAAAAATGTAATTCGCATTATAATTCCCCAGTAGAAATTTGTAACATGCATGGAGCAAGGAAACTGATTAGAGAACGCTTTAGCAGCTTTTAGCAATGCACTACAAAACAATTCCACTGCTCGCTGCTGAAAACAGACAATGACTTTGTAGTTTTTCCGGTGTGGAAATCCAAAGACTTAATACAAAAACTCTTTAATTTGCTTCCATGATACATGATAACTGAAGCATAAAGAACTAATGATACATGATATCTAAAGCATAAGGAACTGATTGGCTTTTTGTGCAGTTCTGTGTATGTGATGACATAAGAGAATTCTAAATTACCTCTTAAATAGAATCATAGTAGGTCAACATCGGTATGCACTAACCGACCTGGGATTTAATATTAGCAACCATTTCACAAATTATCAATATCTTCAAAAGGATCTTCAACATGTACTCCATGTCAAACAGTACACTCAGAAAGCCAGGAGGAATTCCATTTTAGCTCACATAAGCTTAGAGCTTCCAATATCTCATTGTCATTGACCGATAAATTATATGCATTCCTTCACTGAATATAGAAAGGAAGAGTATACATCTGTAATTAATCGAGAGAATAAGGATAGGATATTATTGACCATAGCAGCTCAAGTAGTAAATGAATCTAGATTTGGCAACATATCACCAATGCTCTGCCTGTAGTCACAACCGCACAGCAGAGCAATAAAAACTAAGCAGTGCTTAATTGCTTATAAACTGCAACAGAAAGTTGCAGGCAGATTGCATGTACCATTACCTCGGCTACTTCGATCTCCTTGTCGCAGATGATCTTCTTGAGGATGTTGCGTGGCGCCCCCATCTCCTCCTCGACCTCCTCCATGGAGGCGGTGGGGCACGCACGCGCGAGGGCACAGAGCAACACCTCGAAGGGTGGACAATACGGATAGACAGGAAGCCGGAGGTCTTGCGAGCGTTTCGTCGAACACTTGGCGGGCGACCTCGGGAACGCAGCAAAGGGGAAAACCGGGCTGGAGGCCGGAGGCCGGAGCCAGGGAGCTTGGGGGTGTGCTCGAGCTGGGGCTCGAGGAGGCGGCAGGGGTCGGCGTGGTGGCGCAGCAGGAGGCGCTGGAGCTGGCCGGCAGCAACCGGAGCAGTGGTTGGAGGCGGAGTGGCGGCGGGAGCAGAGGAGAACGGCGGGGTGGCGGCGGCCGGTGCGAGATGGCCAGGGAGGAGGCGAGGGGCGGAGTGGCGGCGGGAGAAGAGGAGAACGGCGGGGTGGCGGCGACCGGCGCGAGATGGCCAGGGAGGAGGCGAGGGCCGCGGCGCCAGCGAGGTGGAGAAGGCGACGCCGGAGCAGAGGCGAGGATGGCGGCGCGGGTCCGAGGCGAGCGTGGTGCGAGGAGGAGGATGTGCAGAGGGGCGCTGGGGCCGGCGGCGATGAGTTGCGGCCGAGGCCGGCGAGGCTCGGGCGACACGGGCCGAGGGCGGAGCGGCGCCGCGGGCGCCTCCAGAACCCTAGCTCATGCGCGAGCAGAACTCGATTTGGGGAGTGGGGATGTGTGATGTTTTTGCAGAAAAGTCCTTCAGTTTTCGGGAAATTGCGAGCAGGTCCCTCCACAGAGCACTGTAGAAACGCTGGAACTGTTCACGTGACCAGTGCTCGTGCGGCCGCGGGCCGTCGATCGCCGCGATCCGACGGTCGCCGGTTTGCAGGTGACGTGGCTTCGGTGAGGGAGGGCTAAAGCCCAGAGCTTTTATATAGTTAGGATATATATATAAGACTCTAAAACGCACTATCTTTTGTAACAGGGGAACTATACAACAACAAAAAATTGGTTCGCTATTGCTTCTCATGCTATGTACATTACTTGGTGGAATGGAATGGCCCAATATAAATGGCGTCATGTGCATCGTGATGTGGGTACCGGATGCTTGTAGGCCATGCCATCGCAATTTCCAGGGGTATCTGTTCTCACTACTCACCCTATCTTGTTACCAAGAAAGCTTAAAAGAATACTCTAAAGTGATGATTGAAACCTCCAGGTGTAAGCTTGGTTGAAGATAGGGATGAAAGACTGATGTGGAAACCACATCTCAATGTGAGACTTATTTTGAAGAGAGAGATCCGTAGGCAAGATAGTACCATACATTTTCCTACATGCATCACAACAATTTATTGTTATAATAGATTTGTCGTAGAAATTTCTCTTCTTAATATACTCCTTTTCCTTTCTCTCTCAGAGAATATGATTATATTCCAATTGAAAGTGAGGGAACTGCCAGAATAAAGAAGTGGTTTTCTTTTTCATGTACTCATCCATGATCCACCTTCCTGTAAAAAGATGATACGGTTCCATTTAGAATTTGTTATTCTTCGAAAAGGGGGTTCTTAGCGAATGCACCCATGGTTTTAAAATTAAGTAAGATTTCATCGAAATTCACTGAATTTCAGTGATTTCGGTAGACCCTGAAATAATTGCCTTTCGGTCAAAATATTTCAGCACTTTCAGTACTACACATGAATTCAAAAAATATTTGAAATATTTTAAACTATTTTGAATATTTAAATGAATTTTTGGACAAAAATTCAGTCATTTAGCCGAAACGTAAACTGAAATGACTGAAATTCAGTGAATTTCAGTGATTTCGGTAGTGGCCGAAATTTTTCTGAAACTGAAATTTAGAACCATGAATGCAACACACGAAATGATCAACCTTATTATCAATCCGTTGAGCACACTGAATGCGCATAAGCTTGGCAGCTGAGGGTACTAGGAACATGCACCCATACGCTTGAAGGCTAGCTCAAACATGCCAGGTGAGGCATTCATATCTTGTGGCGTTCCTCAACAAAGTGGTGCCGCGTTGTTGGATGGAGGGAGCTTCTTGCCAAGGAAAACATCAGTTAGGACAGTTTTCAACTTGAACGAGGCCTCGAGGATCTCCAAACCCTGCATATATATGCATTTTATTCATATACATATCAAACATATAAGTAAGAGTCATGTTTCATGAAACCATTAATTTATGTGGACCTAGCTAGTAGGGTACTTAATTATATGTTACATAGACACATGCATCGACATGGCTTGGTCTGCACCAGCTTGATATTGGGGCGTGGACGGCGGAGGCTACCATCAAGAGTTGGTGGATTAACATGATGACCATCGCCGCCTGACCGAGAAAAGCTATCACCTCCGTCGTCATGTTGGTTTTTTGGGAAATTGAAACGAGAGAAACACGAAAGCTTTTCACAACAAGTATCCGACCCCTATCATCATTGCCGGGTGAGGCTGCCATGTGGGCCATCGCGGGCGCAAAACGCTAGAGCAACATGATGCCGCGAGAGTAATCCTTTTGGCCTTTAGTTTGTAATTTAATAAACTCCTTAATTAATAGCAAAGTTTTGCCCGTTTCAAAATAAAAATAAGATCCGCTTACAAATTGCGATGGCTGCAAATGCTCGCCAGGCTCTATATATATGTTACAAGAACAATCCATTCCACCAAGTAATCAACTTATCCTGAGAAACTAGGTAGGTTGTTGTTGAGCTCCAAAGCGGCAACGATGCTCACCATGAAGCTCCTCGTCGATTCCAGCTCGCTGTGCCTACGCGTGGTGTACGCGCAGGCCGGAAAGGACGCCGTCGACTTCTTCTTCTCCCTCCTGGCCATGCCGTCCGACACGGCTGTGAAGCTAAATGATAAGGATCAAGCCGATGATCCTAGGAGTTTTGCCCGATCTTTCACAGCGAGTAACCCGGATAGTAAGTCCTTCCAACAACGCCAATGACGTCACCTGAAGGTGAGGAATAAACCAGCGAGCAACGTGATGAAGATCACCACGCCTCTAACCAAAGCCCGACAATCCTTGATGAACAAAAGAACCTCCGCAACAATCTTTATTCGATAAACGGCATCGCCGTCCCCGGAGGGATGCTTCACCAAGAGCAACACAAAGCAATCTGTTTTTAGACTAAACTGAACCCCCTAAACCCTAACTCGGTGTAACATCCCTGATTTTTGGAAAGCTCAAAAATCACAAAAATTTAAAACTTTTGTTATTATTAAAAGAAAACATTCAAATTATAATTGAAACCAAATATAGAAGACATTTTGCCTTTTCAAAAAGTTTCATAGTTTATTTCCAAATAATTTTTAATTCAATTTTGAGTTTAGTTAAAATTATTTTATCCAAGGTATCTTTATTTCAAAGACACCATCATCTCACATAATGTTATATTCCAATTAATGGATTTTGAATATTTAACTTGTGACTATTTATCAAACCCTATAAACATATTTGTAAAATGCTTATGTTGAATAAAGTATGCCTATTTCTAAAAGGATTATGGTTAAACTATATTGATGTAAAAATTAGTAGTTTAATAAATTCTAAAACAGTAAGTGTAAAGTGTTTCAATTTATTTTAAAACATAAGTTTAAATTAAGCTTTTATCAACATAGGTATTTGTGGAAATTTATTTGGATTTTATAAAAACCCATGATAAAAATGGGAATTAGTTTTCAAATGATTTATCAAAACTCTATTTTGAGTTAAATGTTTTGTACCAAATTATTTAGTGAGTTTCTCATTTTAAAAACATTACCCATGCCTTATTTCTGGATTTGAATTTAAGTTCAAAAGAATTTATAAAATCCTATTTTTTTTAAAAAATTAACAAAAGGTTCAAATAGACCTTATGCATTAATTGTTTTTGTCAATTTAGAAAATGTTTAGAAAAGTGTGTTTTAACATTTTAAATAACATATATTGATTTTACAAAAAATTAGAAATAAGTTTGAGCTATTTTGGAAATTCAAAACAAAAGATATAAAGGATTTAAGAATAAACAGAAATAGAAAAGGAAAAGAACAAAAAAAAATGAGAAGGGCTAACTGGGCCGAAACCCAGCAGCCAGCCGCACGCGCGCACGCCTCGCACGCAGCCCAGCTCCGGCCCAGCCCGCTTTCCCTCTCCTCTCTCACTGACAGATGGGACCCACCTGTCAGGATCGTCCTCCTCCCCAAATCTCGCTCGCGAAAACGGCAAGAAACGGCCGGCGATCAATTCCTTTAATCCGTGCGTTTATGGCCGTAATCGACGCCCTCGTCTACACCTACATATAGCCCTCACTCTCCTCTCTCTTTTGCCCCAAACGCAAGAACTCGAGAGCCACCAGGCCGCCCGCAAGCATCCGTGGAGCTCCGCCACTGCCGCCGGCGAAAAGCATCATTTCCGGCGAGCTCCGACGACCTCGTGCCTCCCCGTCACCTCCTTTCCCTCTCTTTTAGCATTGCGCATATCTCTGACATGGTCGTGTAATTTATTTGACGCCAGATCAACGTGTGCGTGCCCAACCGAAGCACACCGCCGCGGGAGCCAACTCCGGCGAGCGATTCCCGGCGGGCCAGTGCACCTCGACGCCGTCAACTTCGCCAACGTCTGCGCCTCGACCTCCTGCACGCCGTGGTAAGATCCGTTTGTCCCAGGTCCCCGTAGGTTAGCCGGAACGTGCGATGCCGCCGTGTCGCCGCCGCGTTCGTGTCCTCCGGCTAGGGTTCCGGCGAGCCGCGCCGCTGTTTTAGATCATTTCGTTCTGGACCGTTAGATCTAGGATGCACGGCCGAGATTAGAAGCCTTAACCGAACGGGTACCAGCTAATCACAGCACGCCACGTCACTGCCCAGTCAGCGCACAGTCAGCTGCCACGTCAGCCTGGCCTTTTTTCTATTTTTCCGAATAGAATTAATTTGGCAGTTTTGCAGAAAAGCCCCTGTAACTTCAAATCATCATATCTTTTCAACCACATGGACAAATTTAGCAAACTTTATACCTATGAAAAGCCCTTGACCTGTAGAATCTTTTGGCACTGGCCAAATTTAAATTTGATTATTTAAAATTGTTCAATTTTTAAATATGCTAGTTTGATGAAATTTGACATAATTCAAATTCTGTAAATCCAATTTCATCGAACCAAATTTATTTGGATTCCTTAGATTGTGTACTAACAACCCCCACTGCCCAAAATCTTGTTTGAAACATTTTAATTTTTAATTGAGATTTAAATGGTCATTTGAGTATTTAGACATATTTTAAATTCTATAAATAATTTGAAAATAGTTTCTTAAGCAAAATTGCTCCTTTTGGTAACCTTGGACCATAAACATCAGTACCTAAACCACTTGACCACCCTAGACCCATTCCCTGTAGACTTGGCCAAATTTTTCCCACATATGTTTCACATCACATTACCCTTGTCTTAGAAAATATTTTGCATATATGGTTCTATGTGATGTGGCTAAATTGGACCAAGGCTAAGCCCTTAGTGAGGTTCAACTTATACATTGCCAACTAGTGGACCCAAAAACACTAGTAACATTATTTTCTATCTACTTCTCAACTCCCCTATTCTTGCTTCAAGATTTCATCAAGTTAGCAAAATGGAAATCAAGACTCAAGTACAAGAAGGAACTTCATTATCAACTTAGTGGTAACATGAAGAGCTACAAGGAAGACCATTGAAATGTTTTGGAGAAAAGACCTCTTACTCTTTCTATCTTCTTATATCTTTCTTTCTTTCTCTCTCTTTTGGACTTAGTGATATTTTCACAAGTGATCAAGATCAACCTTTAGTTTGTGCCCATCACATACCTAAACCAACTAGTGAAGTGAAAACAATTAAGACTTATCAAGATCAAGGGAGCATGAAGATGACCATCAAGAATACCAACCATGAGAAGACTTGGAGCAAACACACAAGATGATTAGTGTTAAGTTGTTTTGTCCAACCATTGGCCCAAATGGAAAAACCAAGACCTCATCACAACATTACTTTTGCTTTGTTGCCTCGGTTGAACCTAGACTTACCCTAACCAAAATGGAAAGCCTAACTTAGAGCACTCAAATTCTTCTGTGTTTTGAGTTTAGTGTTAAACCTTGTCTTGTGTAAAAATCCTTAGTGAACTCTTGGAACTTCCTTGACAAATATGGATCCATTAGAAAGTGAATCTTTCAAACTCAACCTTGACCTATTTCAAACTACTTGGTTAAACTCCTTTTGCTATGTTTGTTGCTTTGTATGCTCTATTCATTTGTTAGTATGATTGTTAGAATGCTTGTTTATTTTGTTATTGTGTTTTCAATGTATAGATTGTACGGAGAGCAACGTTCTTTTGTGAAGAGATTGTGATTTCTTCACCAACATCAAAGGCAAGTGGCACATTCATAAACTTCCTAAGTATTTTGTCTATGCATGACTTAGAGTATTTCTTTATATGCATGTGTTGGATAGTATTGCTATGCTAAAACTACTATCTCCTTTTACTAGTTGTGTCTAGAATCCTATGATAACTTAGTAGAATTATTGATGCTATGCAAAAAGTTGTTTTATGGAAAAGTTAATTTCTACTAAGTAAATGAAACACCTGGGTGGAAATGGTTTTGATAAGAGGATGTATGAGTTGAGTGTTGTCCCCAGGGGATTTACCTGTGGGATATTCACTTGTGGATGGCCACCCAGGAACAAAGGGACCAAAGTTTCTCCAAGTGAAGTTGCTTCTAGTGCAGCCATTGGTCATATGGGCTCTGGCTTGATCAACTAAGCTGTGTGGACTCACCCCGGCTTGACAGGTGGTGGTAGAGGTATGTAGGTGGAGCGCGTCAGGCCGGTATGGGGTGGGAAAATGCTTCTGAAAGATCTCGTCTCATTCCTCTCCTTTCCTTATCACTGATGGAGTGTAGAGGATAGTTTGGGCTGAATGAGTCTAATGGTGAACGTGCACAACCTCTCGAGAGTGTCAAACTAAGTACTTAGCCGTGTCCCCGGTTACGGACAATTCTGAGCAGCTGATCAAGGATGTCAACGGAGGCTCCCATCATTCCAACTTCTGAAGTAAAATTTGAAGGGTGAACAAGGGTAGAGGAGACTATGGTTTTCATGCCATACTTGTCTCGACTAGAAGAAAAAGTTTTCCCAAAGTGTTAGGAAAAATTGGCTTTCTGCAAATAGCCTTGAACTCCACCAGCCAAATAAGCATATAGGATATTAGAGTTTTTCCACTAAGTGTCCACATAGTGTCACTTGCCAGTTCCATTTCAAATGGTTCTGACCCACTTTGTTGCAACATTTTTCTTGTTGCAGATTGCTCAGATGACGAGTGAGATTACGTTTAAGGGTTTCGAGTCTGCAACCAACATGTTTCGCCTGTGGCACATGATGAAGTTTGGGACTCCATGAAGAATAAAGATTCCGCTGTTTTACTTTTCCAAAGCTAGCCTTGAGCTATGCAAAGATGTAACGAATATGTTTCTAAGTCTGGATCTCGTGTAATAATTTGATACAATGTTGTGATATTTCATCTTAGACTGTGTGTGCAAATGAAACGATCCAGGGATTTGCACGATACACAGGGACTTGCCATTTTCTAAGTGCAGGTCCGCTACAGATGGTATCAGAGCACTGTGTTGCCTGTAGAATCGAAAACCTAGATTTGGATTAGAACTAGGAAAGACCCTAGGATTAAAAGATTATTTTATTTTAAATCATCTAAGAACAAAACATTTCATTCTAGTCATTCTCATATCCTCTTAATCTGTTATGCATTTTCTAAAATTTCTTTTCTCTTATGTGTAGATGACCAGCTTCTTTGAATCACTCAAGAAGGGACCTATGATGACCATGACCTTGGAATGTGACACCGAGTTCCCAAGAGTACTGAAGGACCTCATGTTGATCATGGGATTTGAAGGACCAGCTGTCTACTGGGGATTTCCCTATATAGATGAAGAAGATGATCATGAGTATTGGTGGGTACAGATTCATCTGTACAGAAACAAGGAGTATGACCACAATATAGGAGGAAATTGCATGTTTACCAACACGGTAATGCATTCTTCATTCTTCGATTCAGCAAGAAGTGCTGCATGGAGAACCATTGAAGAACTTTCAGAAAGACTCAAGTGGAGACTTCACAACACTCAGAAGGATCTCAAGGAAGCCAATGAGGAGATTGAAGCTCTTCAAGAGAAAATAGAGAAGACTAAGACCTTGAAAACCACTATCAAGACTGAGTATTGAAGACTTCACATGAGGAATAAAGCAAGAAAGTGTTAGAAAATAGACCACCATGAGAGTTAATAAAGTTGTGAGACATGAAACACGATTAGTGTATTGATCATGCATTTCAGTGTTGTATGACAATACTAGTTGTTTTCTAAAACCCTGTTATTGAAGTGATGAATGTTTGCTATATGCTTGATAGAAGTTGTTTGATGAATTACCTTGCTCTGTTGTGTTGGGTAGGATTCTTCTTTAGTCTCTTTCCAAATCTTATACTCATCTATGCTAAACCTAAGCAGATGCCTCGCCAAAGCACCAGCAATGAAGAATTGACGAAAGCAATTCAGCTATTAGAGGCTCAGAGTCAGTTGATGCAACTCATGGCCCAAAATCAAGTCAACAACGAAGGGTTACCCGAGGGAATGCAGCAACTGTTGGATAATCAAACCCACCTTGTGCAGGAGATGTGTCAAACCATGGCCAATAGAAATGCCAACACACCATCGATTAACACTGGTAACAAGGTATTCAAAGAGAGTACTTGGACAAAACCTCGAGCCTGCAAAACGTGTGGAGAAATAGGACACACATCCAAGGAATGTCATGATGAGTGGCCACATGGTGTTTCTATCCAAGACGGATGCCCCACAACCCTGGTTACTTGCTTTTTGTGTGAAGCAACTAATCACGTCCCAACTCAATGTAAACTCTACCCCATGGTGCAAGAAGTTAGTCAGCAAGTCAAAGAGGGAATGCAACAAATGCTCAAGAGGTCTGTAGCTACAGTACCGACCTAGTTGGGGCGCCCCACTAATGGGCCTAGCTAGTTCGGTTGGACAGGCCCAAACCGAACACTTATTAAAAATAGCAAAGACATAATTAAAATTACAATTGACAACTCTAGCTTGGTGGAGTCCTGAAGTTAGGCTGCACCTCCTCCGTCGTGCCCATATCACTAAATTTCCATATCTAAAACATTATTCATTTTTTGAAACGGGGGCAAAACCTTTGCCCCAATCTATCTAAGAAAATTTAGTTATTGTTCCTTTAAGTTTTAAGTACCCACAAAAATTTAGTTATTGTTCCATTAAGTTTCAAGTACCCCACAAACTTAGATCCATTCCTAACAAAAGTACATCAAGATGTTGTTGATGTAGTTTTCCATCTACCTCCTAATATATAAATCCCTCATACATGTTGATGGGGGGATAATAACCCGGTAGGCCCATGGAGGGGGAAGCATGACCCGCCAGGCTGGAGGCCCGGCCAGGACAGCTAACCCTCAACATGGGCCGGGTTACGTCTCTGGGCCAGCATCTTGGCGGTAACCCGGTAAAGGAAGAGGTGTTCTAGAAGACACAGGAGGCGGTTCAGAAGGCAGTTCTAGACTTGGGATACACGAAGGCCACAAAGAGTTAGAGTAGGACTCAGAGTTCGGGTAGAACCCGGCCTACAATGTACGTGACCAGGAGGCCCGGTGTGTATATAAACCGGCCCCTGAGTTATAGCTAGACAAGATTTTTAGAGAGCAAGTACTTTGAGACCCCAAGCTTTAGGCGAGAGATCCATTGAGAGAAACAGACCAAGCACTTGTAACCTAGATCGAGATCCGGCTCTGTTGTTGTAGCCGGGTTATCGAGATCGAGACCATGATTAATAATAAGATAGCAGGAAGTAGGTCTTTATCTCCAATGGAGAGGCCGAACCTGGGTAAATCCTTTGTCCCCGCGTTGCTAAACAATCTCCCAGACACAGAGTCGCCTTGCCCAAAACTTCAAGCTGCCCAAAAGGTAGCATCTGCCGTGTTTTCTACCCCACGACAGTTGGCGCCGTCTGTGGGAATCGCGTCCAAAAGTGTCACCATCATGGGAGAAGCAAGGCGTGGGATGGAGAACTTTGTTTTTGGCCAAGTCACGGTCAATGAGCAAGGAGAATCCATCGTCGACGATTCTGGCTGGGGGCCAGAATCAGATCTACTTCAAACAGGTGATGTTATTCCAATTGGCAAGTTTAATGTTTTTGTGGGCATGATTACAACCAGATCTGCTAGTAATGGAGATTATGATTCTGTATCAGGAGCCGCCACAGCTGTTCAATCTGATGGAGAGGAATCAGTTGGCACGGCGGAAGTTGAGCCGGCCTTGGACCTACTGGAGGAACGGTTAGATGACCCGGTGCAATTCCTGGGTGGCATGATGGATCACGGCGAGTCAGAATCGATCTTGCCCCTGTTTGAGGGCCGGTTCGGTTATGGCGCAGAAGAGGAAGATGATGAGGAGCAAGAGTCCCACCCAAGCCCGGTTCGGAGGGTTGCGGTGTATACCGCGCCTTCGACTAATATGCAAGCATCACCATCAACAGCTGCCCCGGCACTAACCCCGGGTCAGCAACAGCAGCAGCTGCCCCCGATCTTGGAATTGGCGGATCAGAGAGTAGATGGAGAGCCGGCTTCGGTTTCAGATGAGAGCGAAAGCACGGCGCTTTACAGAAACAGCTTTGGTTTTCTCCATAACCGGGCTCAAGAAGAAAGAAATAACACAACTGCTGCCCCAGCCATGTTTAACAATGGCCTGGTCTTGGATCCATCAGCAATTACGAGGTTAGTTACTCCAGAAAACGCAGCAGTTAGAGCAATAGAATTGGACACAGCACGTCGAGCTTTGGAACAAATGCGCAGAGATGCAGAAGCAGAAAAGCAAGAAATAGCAGCAAGAAAGAGGCAGTTAGAAGAAGAGGAAAATCGTCTCAATGAGGCGACCCGGGTTCACCAGAGGAGGCACCAAAGCCGGCTAGTTTGTGGAGAAAATCTGGCAAACCCAGTGCCTGTAGCAGCATTGTTTAGAACTCCAGAAGATCAGCCCATTGGTGCAACTCAGGTGGCACCGGTGGCGAGAATGAGTGTTGAGACAAATCGAGATACGGGAAGAACTGGTGTTGCAACAGCAGCAGTGCCGGGTTTGCCCGCTGGGAGAGCCAGGGGAAATCCGGGTCTGCCGCCCAGGGTCCCAAGATTCCACACGCCGGCGGGTCATTATTCAAACCCGGCGGATAACGTGTACGCAGCAACGTTGGCACTCGATCGTATTCCGTTAGGTGACACGCCAGCGAAGATTGAGGCCCGGCGTGCTATTGATATGTTGCGCACAGCATGTGTACAGCAAACTCAATATTCAAAGGAGAAAAGTGGGTTGCATACCACAACTTATCGCAGCAAGAGCCGCAATGGAGGTAACCAGCCATTGGCCGGGCCTGCCATAGCGCAGCAGCAAAACCCGCCGCAGAATCATAATCAGAATCAGAACAATCAACAGCACCAACCCGCCCCTGCGATTTCTGTAGCACAGCAGATAGTTAATAGATCACGAGCGGAAGGAGTGCGAGCAATGCAAACCCGGTAGCACCTGCAGCAGGAGTGCCACAAGGAGGACCGGGTCCTGTTCCAGCAGTGTCAGCAAGCTCGCCAGGTAACATCAATATTTTAGCAAGTTCTTCTAACCGGGCCAAAGTGTCTTTCAGATACCATTAGAGCGGAGCCTTTTCCCGAGAAGTTTAAAGAGCCAAGCAAGATATCCAACTATGAGCCAAGCATGGACCCGGCAAGCTGGTTGAGTAGTTATGAGATGGCAATGTGCATACGCAATGCCACTGAGAATGTTTGTGCAAAGTACATGTATCTGATGATGAGTGATGGTGCGGCAAAATTATGGTTCAAGAATCTGCCTGAGAAGTCTATCAATTCTTGGGATGAGTTGAAGGGAATTTTCATCAAACATTTTCAAGGTACGTGCAAGCATTTGTTTTCCATTGAGGATCTTGATCGTTGTGTTCAGAAGAAAGGCGAGTCAGCACGCCATTGGATGGGCCGGGTCACAGAGATCTTGCACTCATCGTCTGGTATCGAGCCTAAGGATGCAATTTCGTCGATGGAGAAAACTTGTAAGTACGCACCGCTGGTTCAGAAGCTAGGTCGCATGAAGGAGGGGCACCGGGTTAAACCGGTCACTATGGCAGAGTTGATGGATGCTTGCAACAGGCACGCAGCCACGGACAAGACCCAGGATGAAAACGAGGAAGAGAAAGGAAAAGGAAACGCAAACAATGGTGGAAGGAATAACAATGGCTCGGGGAACAGCAACAACAACAATAATCAAAATCAGAATAAGCGAGGTCATAACGAGGGCAATTCAGAGTTAGTTGCAAATACAAATGCCGGGTTTCAGCGGCAGAGGATGGATGGAAATTATCAGGAAAATAGAGGTTATCAGGAAAATAGGGGTTACCAAGGCAACAATGGGAATTACAGTGGTGGAAACAGTTATCAGGGCTCACGACCAATGAGTGATGAGGAAGCTTTGAGAATGCCGTGTCCTCGACACAGTAAGAACGGAAGACCCGCCAATCACTCGTTGGCCCGGTGTGCAGATCTGATTAGGTGGAAAAACAACGAGGTACAGAGAGCTTTGCAAGGATCAAATAGAAGTGGAGGACCCGGCCCGGGTGGTAACCCGGCTGATGGAGGGATAATAACCCGGTAGGCCCATGACGAGGAAAACATGACCCGCCAGGCAGGAGGCCCGGCGAGGCCAGTTAACCCTCAGCATAGGCCGGGTTACGGTGCTGGGCTGGTATCTTGGCGATGACCCGGCTATTCATGAAGAATGTTCCAGAAGGTCCAGAGGCGGTTCAAGAGGCGGTTCTATACTTGGAATACACGAAGGATAAAGGAGTAGTAGTAGGACTCAGAGTTCGGGTAGAACCCGGCCTATCATGTACGCGACCAGGAGGCCCGGTATCTATATAAACCGGCCCCTGCCCCTTAGACAAAAGACTTTTCGTAACCCCAAGCTTTAGGCGAGACATACAATCCTTGTAACCTAGATCGAGATCCGGCTCTGTTGTAGTAGCCGGGTTATCGAGACAGAGATCGAGATTAATAATAAGATAGCAGGAAGTAGGTCTTTATCTCCAATGGAGAGGCCGAACCTGGGTAAACCTTTGTCCCCTGCCGTGCTAAACAAACACCCAGACACCAGAGTCGCCTTGCCCAAAAGTTTAAGCTACCCTCAAGTAGCATCTGCCGTGTTTTCTACCCCACGACAGTTGGCGCCGTCTGTGGGAATCGCGTCCAAGGGTGTCACCATCATGGGTGAAGCAAGGCAAGGGGTCGAAAACTTCGTCTTTGGCCAGATCACAACCAATGAGCAAGGAGAGCTCATCGTTGATGATTTTGGCTGGGGACCGGACTCGGATCTACTAGAATCAGGTGATGTTATTCCAATTGGCCAAGTTAATGTTTTTGTGGGCATGATTACAACTAGATCTGCTAGTGATGGAGATTATGAATCTGTGTCAGGAGCCGCCACAATTGTTCAATCTGATGGAGAGGAATCAGTTGGCACAGCTGAAGTTGAGGGGGTCCTGAACACGCTGGAGGAACGGCTGGATGACCCGGCAGGAATCCCGGGCGACGCGGTGGAACGAGCCGGGTCGGAATCAATCTTGCCCCTGTTCGAAGGCCGGTTTGGGTATGATGCAGAAGAAGAGGATGATGAGGAACAAGAGTCAAGTCCAAGCCCGGTACGTAGGGTAGCGGTGTACACCGCGCCTTCGTCCAGCATGCAACCGTCACCATCAGCTGTTGTTCCACCGGTCTTTACCCCGGGTCAACAGCAGCTGCCCCCAATTCTGGAGTTGGCAGAACAGAGGGTTGATGGAGAGCCGGCTTCGGTCTCGGAGGAAAGCGAGGGTACGGCAAGATACAGAAACAGTTTTGGGTTCCTGCATAACCGGGCCCAAGGAGAGGAAAGAAGTAACATAGCAGCTGCCCCGGCCTTGTTTAACAATGGCCTGGTCTTAGATCCATCAGCACTTACAAGGTTGGTTACTCCAGAAAACGCAGCAGTTAGAGCAATGGAATTGGATACAGCACGCCGAGCGTTGGAGCAGATGCGCAGGGACGCCGAGGCAGAGAGGCAAGAAATAGAAGCAAGAAAGAAGCAAATAGAAGAGGAGGAAAATCGTCTCAACGAGGCAACCCGGGCACACCGGAGGAGGCATCAAAGCCGGCTGGGCCTTGGGGAAAGTATAGCAAACCCAGTGCCTGTGGCAGCATTGTTCAGAACTCCAGAAGACCAGCCTATTGGCGCAACTCAGGTGGCACCAGTGGCTAGGGCAAGTACAGAGCAAATAGAGGAACAGCGAGAACTGATGTAGCAGCAACAGCAGCGCCGGGTTTGCCCGCTGGAGGAGCCAGGGGAAATCCGGGTCTGCCGCCTAGAACACCAAGGTTTCACACGCCGGTGGGTCACTATTCAAATCCAGCGGATAACGTGTATGCAGCAACCTTGGCACTTGATAGAATTCCACTGGGAAATACACCGGCAGAGATTGAAGCCCGGCGTGCCATAGATATGTTACGTACTGCAGTAGTTCAGCAGACACAGTATTCAAGAGAGAAAAGTGCGTTGCATTCTACAACGTATCGTAGTAGGAGCCGCAATGGAGGAAACCCGCCGTTGGCCGGGCCTGCAGCGGCACAGCAGCCAAACCCGCCCCAGCAAAATCAGAATCAAAATAATCAGCAGCATCAACCCGCCCCAGCAATTTCCATAGCACAGCAGATAGTTAATAGATCACGCGCAGGGAGAAGTGCAGGTAATGCAAACCCGGTAGTACCTGCAGCAGGAGTACCTCAAGGAGGACCGGGCCCTGCGCCAGCCGCGTCTGCAAGCTCACCCGGTAATGTCAATGTTTCAGCAAGTTCTTCTAGTTTAGCCGGGCCAAAATGTCTTTCAGATTCCATCAGAGCAGAACCTTTCCCTGAGAAGTTCAAAGAGCCAAGCAAGATATCCAACTATGAGCCTAGCATGGATCCGGCTAGTTGGTTGAGCAGTTATGAGATGGCAATGTGTATACGCAATGCCACAGAGAATGTTTGCGCCAAGTACATGTATTTGATGATGAGTGATGGAGCAGCAAAGTTGTGGTTTAAAAATCTACCAGAGAAATCCATTAATTCCTGGGATGAGTTGAAGGCAGTTTTCACCAAGCATTTTCAGGGTACGTGCAAGCGTTTGTTTTCCATCGAGGATCTTGATCGGTGTATACAGAAAAAAGGCGAGTCAGCACGTCATTGGATGGGCCGGGTCACGGAGATCTTGCACTCCTCATCTGGTATTGAGCCAAAGGACGCCATTTCATCAATGGAGAAAACTTGTAAGTATGCACCACTTGTCCAGAAGCTGGGTCGCATGAAGGAAGGGCACCGGGTTAAACCGGTCACCATGGCAGAGTTGATGGATGCTTGCAACAGGCATGCAGCCACAGACAAGACTCAGGATGAGCCTGAGGAGGAGAAGGGGAAAGGCACGGCAAATAATGGTGGAAGGAACAATAATGGCTCGGGTAACAACAATAACAGTAACCAGAATCAACATAAGCGAGGTCACAATGATGGTAGTTCAGAGTTAGTGGCAAATACCAATGCCGGGTTTCAGAGGCAAAGGATGGATGGGAACTATCAGGAAAACAGAGGATATCAGGAAAATAGGGGTTATCAGGAAAACAGGGGTTCTCAAGGCAACAATTGGAATTACAACAGTGGAAATAATTACCAAGGATCGCGTCCAATGAGTAATGAGGAGGCCTTCAGGATGCCGTGTCCTCGTCATAGCAAGAACGGCAGAGCCGCCAATCATTCTTTGGCTCAGTGTGTGGATCTGAACAGGTGGAAAAACAATGAGGTGCAGAGAGCTTTGCAAGGAGCAAATAGAAGTGGAGGACCCGGCACGGGTGGTAACCCGGCCTCGGGACCTTTGACTGGAGCAAACGCGGTACCTACGGGAAATCCGGGTCAGAACCAAAATCAGAACACAAGTAACCAAGGTGGATTTTCACAGCAGCCAAGGCAACTTGGTCAGTATCATATATACACAAGTGGCACAACCAAGAGAGAGAGGAAAATAGTCAAGAGGGCAGTTAACACAGTGGCTGCAGGAGTTCCGAGATATTTGAGGTGGTCAGAGCATACAGTTACTTGGAGTAGGGCGGATCATCCAGAGGTGGTGGAGCACCCGGGTCTTCTTGCGTTGGTTGTGGCTCCCCAAGTTCATGGTTTTGAGTTAAAGAAAGTGCTGATGGACGGTGGCAGTAGCATCAATATTTTGTACTGGGACACGTTTGTGCGCATGGGTTTGAAGGAGTCACAGTTGCAGAGAACGTCAACAATTTTTCATGGTATAGTTCCGGGAAAATCAGCTACACCAGAGGGTAAAATTTCATTGGAGGTAGCTTTTGGTGAGTCTATCCATAACTTCAGATCAGAGTGGCTCACGTTTGAGGTGGTAAAGTTTCCAAGTCCATATCATGCATTGTTGGGAAGGCCGGCCTATGCCAAGTTCATGGCAAGGCCGTGTTATGTGTATCTCCAGTTGAAAATACCGGGTCCTCATGGGATCATTACAGTGCATGGTAACAGAGATATTGCGGCAGAGTGTGATGAGGGGGATGCAGCTTTAGCAGAGCATGCTTGTGCTAAGGAGGAATTGAAAGCTTACAGAGCAAATCTTGACCCGCAGGATAACACAGCACTTAAAAGGCCAACAACAGAGGATGATAGGGCAAAGTTCAAAGCTGCCAGAGATACAAAGATGGTGGATTTTGTGCCTGGAGATTCTTCCAAGCAGTTCGCCATTGGGACCAACTTAACTGATAAATAGGAAAGCGCGCTCATCGAGTTCATCCGTGAGAATAGGGATGTTTTTGCATGGACACCTAGTGACATGCCAGGCATTCCAACTGAACTCGCTGAGCACAGCTTACATGTTGATCCTAAGGCAAGGCCGGTAAAACAGGGTATGAGGAAAATGAATGCAGAAAGAAGGAAAGCAATTGGAGAGGAGATAGCCCGGCTTTTGGAGGCCGGCTTTATCATGGAAGTGTTTCATCCAGAGTGGTTAGCTAACCCGGTTTTGGTTCTGAAAAAGAACAACGAGTGGAGGATGTGTATTGATTTCACAAGTTTGAACAGGTTTTGTCCCAAAGATCCGTTTCAGTTACCGCGTATTGATCAAATCGTGGATGCAGTAGCAGGTAGTGAGCTTTTGTGTTTCTTGGATGCTTATTCAGGGTATCATCAGATCAAGTTGAACAAAAATGATTGGGAAAAAACGTCATTTATCACCCCCTTTGGTGCTTTTTGTTACAAGACCATGACTTTTGGGTTGAAGAATGCAGGGGCAACTTATCAGAGGTGTATTCAGAATTGTTTTCATGATCAGATTGGGCGTAATGTGCATGCTTACGTTGATGATGTGGTAATAAAGTCAGAGAAAGCCGAGTCATTTATTCGTGATCTTACAGAGACATTCAAAAATCTGAGGGAGTACCAGATGAAGCTTAATCCTACAAAGTGTGTGTTTGGAGTTCCAGCGGGAAAGTTACTTGGTTTCATTGTGTCAGAGCGGGGAATTGAGGCAAACCCGGAAAAAATTAGAGCCATTCAAAGCTTGAAAAAGCCAGAGGAACTGAGAGATGTCCAGAAGTTGACGGGTTGTGTGGCAGCGTTAAGCCGGTTTATTTCCCGGCTCGGAGAGAAAGCAATTCCTTTGTACAAGTTACTGAAGAAAACAGATAATTTCGTGTGGAATCAAGAGGCAGATGAGGCATTTGGGCTTTGAAGAAACAGCTGTCAGAAGCGCCAGTTCTGGCGGCGCCGGGTCCCAAGGAGCCCATGCTATTATATGTCGCTGCCGGGCCTCAAGCTGTGAGTGCCGTGGTGGTGGTCGAGAGAAAAGAGGAAGGAAAAGAAAACCCGGTGCAAAGGCCGGTCTATTATGTTAGTGAGGTGTTATCAGAAACCAAGCAAAGGTACCCGCATTGGCAGAAGTTAGTGTATGGTGTTTTCATGGCCAGTAGAAAGTTGAAACCATATTTTCAGGAGCATCCAATTACGGTGGTTAGTTCTATACCCTTGGCAGATATTATTAGAAATTCAGAAGCTACTGGGAGAGTTGCCAAGTGGGCCATAGAGATGGGGGATTATCACATTGAGTATGTGCCTCGCACAGCTATTAAATCTCAAGCATTGGTGGATTTTCTTAATGATTGGACGCAGTTGAATGCGCCACCTCTCACCCCGAGTCTCAAATCGTGGGTTATGCATTTTGACGGGTCTAAGCAAGAGCAAGGATCAGGAGCTGGAGTTGTGCTAACTTCTCCCAAAGGTGATAAGTTGAGTTATGTTTTGCAAATTCACTTTGATTGTTCCAATAATGTGGCAGAATATGAGGCATTGTTGCATGGTTTGCGTATGGCAAAAGGATGAATGTCAAGCGTATCAAGTGCTATGGGGATTCAGATCTTGTGGCGCAGCAAGTGTCAGGAACTTGGGACAGAAAAGATGCAACGATGGCGGCTTACAGGCGAGAGGTGGATAGAGTAGCCGGGTTCTTTTCAGGCTATCAGGTGGATCATATTGACCGCAGAAAAAACGATGCTGCAGATGCTTTGTCAAGACTCGGTTCTCGCAGAGAGCCGGTTCCACCAAATGTTTTCTTGGACGAGCTATGGACGCCATCAGTCAAGCTTCAGGATGCAGAGGAGCTGGCGGGTCAGGAGGACCCGGATTCACAGTTGGTAGCAGCAACACATGAGATCCCAGAGTGGACAGAACCTTATTTGGCGTATCTTTTGCGTGGTGAGTTGCCACAACAGGAAGTTATAGCCCGGCAGATCGTGCGCCGGTGCAAGGCCTACGTGGTTATTGATGGCGAGTTGTACAAGAGAAGTGTCTCAGGCGTGTTTCAGAGTGTGTCTCTGGAAAGGAGGGCCGGCAAATTTTGAAGGAAATTCATGAAGGGGATTGTGGTCATCACGCTTCAACAAGGTCATTGGTAGCAAAAGCTTTTAGACATGGTTTCTTTTGGCTCACAGCCCAGGCAGATGCAGAGCGCTTGGTGAATAGATGTGATGGGTGTCAGAGATATGCCAGACAGATTCATGTGCCGGCTCAGGAACTGCGCACCATACCTTTGACTTGGCCTTTTGCAGTTTGGGGGCTTGACATGGTGGGTCCTTTTAGCATGTCTCCTTGCAAGAAAACCCACCTCTTGGTTGCCATTGATAAGTTTACAAAGTGGGTTGAAGTTATGCCTGTTACAAATTGTGAGGCGGCTACAGTGGTCAAGTTTATGAAGCAGATCATACATAGGTTTGGATATCCTCATAGTATTATCACAGACAATGGTACTAATATGTCACTTGGAGAGATGGCAAAGTTTTGTGGAAATAATGGTATACGTTTGGATGTTGCCTCAGTTGCTCATCCTCAGGCCAATGGACAAGTTGAACGAGCAAATCAGGAGCTGCTTAGAGGTTTAAAACCACGCCTCCGGGTCCCGTGTCTCAGAGCCGCCGGAGCGTGGGTTGAGGAGTTGCCATCAGTTGTTTGGGGAATTAACACAACACCCAACAGATCTACAAAGATGACCCCTTTCTTTATGGTGTACGGGGCAGAGGCAGTTTTGCCAAGTGATATTATTCATGACTCGCCTCGCGTGGCGGCTTACGTTGAGATAGAAAATGAGCAGACCCGGCAAGATTCTGTGGATTTGCTGGAAGAAAACAGAGAGCAAGCACTGGAAAGATCAGCAATATATCAGCAAGATTTGAGGCGGTATCATAGTCGCCGGGTTAAAACTCGCACTTTCCAGGAGGGTGATCTGGTATTGCGATGGGTGCAGTCCAAGGAAGGGATGCACAAGTTATCACCTCCTTGGGAGGGGCCCTTCATCGTAAGCAAGAAATTGGACAATGGTTCATACTACTTAGTGGACGCAAGAGAAAAGTCAGAGACAGTCAATGATACCACACACTCCACCTTTTCCATGGAAGAGCGTGAGAGGCCGTGGAACATTGCGCAGCTGCGCCCATATTATACTTAGCAAGAGAAAGATGTAAAAGTTGTAACACACGATGTAACAGGCAGCAGGTTTCAGACGCGCTCTTTTCCTTACCAGGGTACCTAAGGGGACTGGAAGGTTTTTAATGAGGCGGCTTGCTGACCTAACCTTTTCTGTCAATAAAGTAAAGGTTGAACAGAAATTTTCTTTGTCTCAGTTTACTTTTTTAAGCCGGTTATTTTTTATTTGCATCATAATAGTTCTTTTGATCAGCTTGGTCCTGGGGGCTTGTTATTGAAAAGTGCTAAGTTATTTCCCCAGGACCCGGCCCCAGTGGTTATCCGGGTTTCAAATATTGTAACCCGGCAGAGCAGTTCACAGTTTGTTCTATTGAGTAATATGTGTGTTTAGTTTCAGTATCAGTCATTTTTAGTTGATTTTATATCTTGAGGACGCCCAAAGAGTGCGTCCCGCCAGTATTTTGGATCAATGGGGTACTGTGGCATAAGCCCTTTACTTTATAAACATTGATCCAGGTCTTGGGGGCTCTTACTGCAAAAGTCTGTAGCTGCAATCCCAAGACCCGGCTTTTATGCCACTAGTATTCTTGGTTATCTTGCTGTGCAGCTGATGTGACTCGCGACTTTATGGCCTGATTGCACACCTGGAAATTCAATCAACCATGAAGCCCGTTGGGACTTGGTTCGACCCTGTTTTTCTCAGAGAAGTTGCGCCAGGGTATCCATGCGAAAGCCGGCTCACAGTTAAAGACACCAAAAGGGTCATCGAAACCACAGAAGAACAAGTATTTTGACAGGTAAAGACATAATACGATTACTGCAAAGTTTTACAGCGCACGAGCGCACATCACAGGCATAGTATCAAAATACGGCTAAGTTATTACAATACTGTGCCCCAAGGGCCAAATAAGACAAGTTTTTATGCAGACATAGCTGCTGAGCAATTGTTTAAGAACCGGCTTCAGGAGCCGGGTTAGTGGAAGGAGTGGTGGCTGGAGTATCTTCCTTGGCGCTGGCCGAGTCATCCTTCGCCGTTTCTGCTTCTACTTCCCGGTTCTTGGGGGCTCTGTTGTTGCGCCATGTCACAAGCTGAAGGGATTGAAAGTAGTTTCATCTTCATCTTCCACTGGTGCGCGCGATGGTGGTGGCACAGTGGGAGTTGAGGAGCTTGGCGCAGCGGAAGCACTGGGGACAGTGGGGCCTTCACCAATTGATTCCTTGTAGCTTTGAAGGAGGTCAATGCGTTGAGGTTCTTCATCAACAATTTCGTCATTGGTCTCGCTGTAGCCGTATTGTATGGAATTCAGTTTCAAGCCATTGGCAATTTGGGTAGCCACGTGCCGGGTTTGCTTCACAGCCCGGCTGTACGCTTTCCGATCAAAAGCAGTGCCATCTGCGTTGAACTGAGGAAATCCTGATGCAAGGGGACCCGGTTCCAAGTTGGGATAATAGGCTTTGGCCAAGGCCAAGCTGCGCATTGCACCGGCTCTGCACGCGGACCTCTTCAGCAATTGGATCCAGTTTGGCATCGTGGATAAATGAGCCAGTACTTCAGTATAAGTGCTGGGCGGGTTCTCCCAATTTCTGGCGGTTTTGATGACTTCGCAGCTACCAAAATATAATTGGCGCACCAGTGTATACATACATTTGATTTTCTCGGTGGCGGTTTTGCGAATGTTACCATCGCGCGCGCCTGCAAAGTGAAAACTATGTTAGGCATAGTTTATATGCCGGGTTTGGAAGAGAAAAATTTACCGGGTTTGAGAACATCATGCTTACCAACAAGAGAGGCAACCATAGCACTAATCATCTTTTTCAGGCGAGATAGCTCGCTGGTAGTTGCATCCAACTTCTGTTGAAGGTTGGTCAGCTGCTCTTGAAAGTTTTCTTCATGCTCTTGCATGTCCCGTTTCAGATCAGAATTTTCTGCTTCCAAGGTAGTTATTTTTTCTTCCAGGGCTTGAAGTTTGTTGGTTTCTTTAGCCCGGGCTTCAATCTCAGCTTTTAAGGTTCCTTGGAGCCGGGCTACTTCCTCATTGGCCTTGCTCACATGCTCCTGTTAAAAAAAAAGAGGCAAGTCAGAGTTCTTTACAAGGTTTTAAAGTTTACGAAGTGAAAAGTGAAGTCCCAGGTTGCTGCGGGCAGCTAACCCGGCACTTGGGGGCTACAGTTTTGAAGTTTTTAATGATTTGTGGAGTTAAAGGTGTGAAAGTCCCAGGTTGTTGCGGGCAACTAACCCGGCACTTGGGGGCTACATGGTTCAAAGTTTTGTTCTATGAAGTATGATTTTGATAGCGGAAAGTGTTTCAAGACCCGGCTTGTTATAAACATACAACCCGGGCCTTGGGGGATACAGGTTGAAGTTTTTTGCCAAGTTATTGTTGTTTCAAGCACCAAGTTCATCAACAAGTGATAATCTTGGAGCTTGGGGGCTAGTAAGGTTATGGTTATAGATAACTATATTAAAGATTACAAGAAGTAAAAGGACAGTAAATATTGTGCACCTGGTATCGTTTCTGAAGTAGGGTGACAAGTTCACTCTCCAAGTTCTTGTGATAAGCAATGCGAGAGAAGTACTCCTCGCACAGAGCAGGTGTGGACATGGAATCCAAAGCCGCCAAATCCAAAGAAGAAACTGGGTCCTTGCCCTTGGCAGAGGGATCCACTTTGACTTCAGGAGTAATAATCTTGGTAAGAGCTTGAGAGGCACTAGGAACCGGGCCTTGATGAGACCCGGTGATTTGCACTTCTGGGTCAATCTCTTTTGTCCCAGACCGTGTCCAGGAGATGAAGCATTGGTAGCTGGTTCAGGAGCAGGAGCAGGGGGACTTGGTGGTGAGGCTACCACGTTCTCAGCGCCAGATTCTTCTTTTCGAGCCGGCTCCTCGATTTGTACCTCCATTTCAGAAGGTTCAGTGGTTGTGCGTGGAGGAGAGGCAACTGGAGGAGAATCCGGGTCTTCTTCTTCCACGATAGCCTTAGCACTGAAACAAAAGAGAAGCAGTTAGTCACAGCAAAGATTGCAAAGTATTGAAAAAGAAGAGATAGTGAAGCATTTCTAACCCGGTATTGATGTGAAAATCCTCGGGCGTGCTAACAGCGTCCGAGGAAGAAGTATCTGATGAACGAGAGCGTTTAGGGACCCGGATTTTTCCAGCTAAAGGATACTTTGAGCTGGGCGTCTTCTGGATGGATTTGGCCCAGCTTGATAAAGATTGTTGAGGGATACCTGAGTTCAAGGATACGTGGGCTGAAGAAGACCGGGTCCGCGGTCTCTTGTTTGCCTCGGCCTCCTTCTCAAGCTCCTTTTCCTGTGTTGGTACTTGAGTTTGAGATGAGTTCGTTGTACAAGTTGAAAAACGAGAAATTGGCACCTTTGCAATGGCGGCTCGGGTCCGCTTTTGTGGAGTGGGTGCAGCAGTTTCAGGACCCGGCAATGCATCTGAAGCCGGGTCAGAGGGGCCTGGAATAAGATGAGCCGGATTGTCAGTAGAAGGGCCCGGGTTTGGGACCTCGTTGTTAAGCAAGTTGATGAAGAGCCGGCCTAGGGAGTCTAGCTCACCTTCTTCTTCTTCTTCTTCTTGGTTGTCACTCTCTGTGTCTTCTTCAGCAGAGGAAGTGGGGGTGTAGTCAACGCTCCACCACTTGGAGTCCTGAGAAAAAGTTGCATGAGTAAAACCGTATACAAGATTTACCGGGTTATGATCTGCAGGGATATGAAAAGATAAAAGTTTTACCGTGGGAGGTTTGTTCTTGGCGCTGAACGGGGCGAGCCCGTTTTCCGCGATCTTAGTTTTCTTCTCACCAAGAAGCCTCTTGGCGTTCTTCACAACTTGGTCGTCAAGCAGTGTGATTTCAGAATATCGCATATCATCTGTGGTCTCTTCTGTGTATTCATAGAAGAGCCGGGTTCTGATACTCAGTGGCTGGATAAACCAGCCGATCCAGCACTTAACCAAATCTGTCCCACGGAGGCCATGGGCGAGTAGGGCTCTGGCCCGGCTGTGGAGGCCTTCAAGTGCTTCTCGCTTTTCCAATTCAGCGTAACTGTTCATCTTGGGGGTGTACACCAGTGCAGAATTTCTGAAGGCCGGGAATTTGGCTTCATCTGCTTCTGGAGAGGTGTCTTTGCAATAGAAATAAGTGTTTTGCCACCCCTTAGGGTGGCTGGCCAAAGCGAGAGCCGGGAAATTGCATTCCTTGCGGCGCTGGATGGAGACGCCCCCATACGGGCCCAGAGGTTGATTTTTACGAGATGGGTTGCAGTAAAAAATGTCAAGGAAGAAATCAAGGGATGGAGGAATCTGGAGATAGTCCTCACAGAAAACAACAAAGTTGCTGATGTTCAGGATTGAATTGGGCGCCACATCCATTGGAGTGAGCCCGTAATACTTAAAGACTTGACGAAAAAAGAGAGAACCCGGGGGGCGGAGACCCCGGGTTACGTGATCTAAAAGAACGACCACTTCACCTTTTTCAGGAGTGGGCCGGGTCTCCTCTCCAGGCGCACGCCACTGGATCTCCTCCTGAGGCGGGAGTTCACCCCGGTTCACGAATGACTGGAGCGTGGTCTTGGTTGCGCTGGACCGTGTCCAGTTCACAGGAGCGGCTGTGGGCGCACCGCTAGATCCGCCCTTTGCGGAGCTGGGAGGTTTCTTTGCAAGAGATTTTGCAGCTTTGGGCCCTCCTGCCATCTTCTTCTCCTTCACCATGGTTGGAGATCAACGAGGTGCCTAAGCGGTAACAATGGCGAAGAACGATGAACATGATAAGAACCCTAGCTCAGATGCAAATGTGGATAGAGGAGTGCAGATTGAATCTAGACAAAATGAGGAGCGGAATCGGGTGCGCAGCACAAGTAAAAACAAAGATTGGAGTTACCTTGGAGATTAGTTGAAGTTGGAGAGCTCGATTCGAGATCGGATCTGCGGCTGCTACAGTGCTTGCGCGAAGTTGGAGATGAGTTTGAGAATGGGGAAAATGACTGCGCGAGGTCGTGGCCAGATATTTATAACCGCGGTGAAAACCCTAGGGGTAACATGGTAAAAATGAGTGGATAAGATAAGCATCTTCTCCGGGAAGTCAGCGACAATCAGACAGGACAAAAAGGATATTCCAACTCATTTATGGTGTCTCAGTGAGATGGCTGAGTAGAAATTTTCGCTAAGTGTTGGGTGTGAAACCCGGAGATACACGGTGTAGAATGAGAAAGCCGGGTCATGAGATAACCCGCCAAGAAGAGCTGGCTTAACAAGACAGAGGGAAATGAAACTTGATATCTTGTACATATTTATTATCTTTGTATTTCAGGTGATTAACCAGGCAAGCCAGAACACCAGCATTGATCAAGAAACAAACAACGCAAGATAGAAGCAAAGCGTGGCAACCTGGTTACCTGGTTAACCTGGGGGCTACTGATGGAGGGATAATAACCCGGTAGGCCCATGACGAGGAAAACATGACCCGCCAGGCAGGAGGCCCGGCGAGGCCAGTTAACCCTCAGCATAGGCCGGGTTACGGTGCTGGGCGGTATCTTGGCGATGACCCGGCTATTCATGAAGAATGTTCCAGAAGGTCCAGAGGCGGTTCAAGAGGCGGTTCTATACTTGGAATACACGAAGGATAAAGGAGTAGTAGTAGGACTCAGAGTTCGGGTAGAACCCGGCCTATCATGTACGCGACCAGGAGGCCCGGTATCTATATAAACCGGCCCCTGCCCCTTAGACAAAAGACTTTTCGTAACCCCAAGCTTTAGGCGAGACATACAATCCTTGTAACCTAGATCGAGATCCGGCTCTGTTGTAGTAGCCGGGTTATCGAGACAGAGATCGAGATTAATAATAAGATAGCAGGAAGTAGGTCTTTATCTCCAATGGAGAGGCCGAACCTGGGTAAACCTTTGTCCCCTGCCGTGCTAAACAAACACCCAGACACCAGAGTCGCCTTGCCCAAAAGTTTAAGCTACCCTCAAGTAGCATCTGCCGTGTTTTCTACCCCACGACACCGGCCGCGGGACCTTTGACTGGAGCAAATGCGGTACCCACGGGTAACCCGGGTCAGAACCAAAATGCAAGTAACCAAGGAGGGTTTTCGCAGCAGCCAAGGCAACTTGGCTAGTATCACATAGTCACCAGTGGCACAACAAAGAGAGAGAGAAAGATAGTTAAAAGGGCGGTGAATACAGTGGCCGCAGGAGTTCCAAGATATTTAAGGTGGTCAGAACATACGATCACATGGAGCAGGGCGGATCATCCAGAGGTGGTAGAACATCCGGGTTTGCTAGCATTGGTTGTGGCCCCCCAGGTGGGTGGTTTTGAGTTGAAAAAGGTTTTGATGGACAGTGGAAGTAGCATCAACATCTTGTTCTGGGATACGTTTGTTCGTATGGGGCTCAAGGAGTCACAGTTGCAGAAAACGTCAACAGTGTTTCATGGTATAGTTCCAGGGAAATCAACAACACCAGTGGGAAAAATTTCGTTAGAAGTTGCTTTTGGCGAGTCTATCCACAACTTCAGGTCGGAGTGGCTCACCTTTGAGGTGGTGAAAATCCCAAGTCCATATCATGCGTTGTTTGGAAGGCCGGCTTATGCCAAGTTCATGGCAAGGCCGTGTTATGTGTATCTTCAGCTGAAAATACCGGGTCCCAAGGGGATCATTATAGTACATGGTAACAGAGAAATTGCAGCAGAATGTGATGAAGGGGATGCAGCCCTGGCAGAACAAATTTGTGCCAAAGAGGAGTTGAAAGCTTACAGGTCAAATCTTGACCCGCAGGATAACACGGCACTCAAAAGGCCCACAACAGAGGATGATAGAGCCAAGTTTAAAGCAGCGAAAGATACTAAGATGGTGGATTTTGTGCCTGGAGATTCTTCCAAGCAGTTCGCCATAGGGTCCAGCCTGTCTGACAAATAGGAAAGCACGCTCATCGAGTTCATCCGTGAGAATTGGGATGTTTTTGCATGGACACCTAGTGACATGCCAGGCATTCCAACTGAACTCGCTGAGCACAGTTTACATGTTGACCCTAAGGCAAGGCCGGTAAAATAAGGTTTGAGGAAAATGAATGCAGAGAGAAGGAAAGCAATAGGAGAGGAGATAGCCCGGCTTTTGGAGGCCGGTTTTATTATGGAGGTATTTCATCCAGAGTGGTTGGCTAACCCGGTTTTGGTGCTGAAGAAAAATAACGAGTGGAGGATGTGTATTGATTTCACGAGTTTGAACAGGCATTGTCCCAAAGACCCATTTGCATTACCACGTATCGATCAAATCGTGGACGCAGTGGCAGGTAGCGAGCTCTTGTGTTTCCTGGATGCATATTCAGGTTATCATCAGATCAAGCTTAACAAGGAAGATTGGGAGAAGACGTCGTTTATCACCCCCTTTGGTGCTTTTTGTTACAAGACCATGACTTTTGGGTTGAAGAACGTAGGTGCAACTTATCAGAGGTGCATCCAGAATTGTTTTCATGATCAGATAGGGCGTAATGTGCATGCTTATGTTGATGATGTGGTGATCAAGACAGAAAAAGCCGAGTCATTTATTAAGGACTTGGCAGAAACGTTCAAGAATCTGAGAGAGTACAAGATGAAGCTCAATCCTACAAAGTGTGTGTTTGGAGTTCCAGCGGGGAAGTTGCTTGGTTTCATCGTGTCACAGCGTGGAATTGAGGCAAACCCGGAGAAAATTCGGGCGATTCAGAGTTTGAAAAAGCCAGAAAAATTGGCGGATGTTCAGAAACTGGCGGGTTGTGTGGCCGCGTTGAGCCGGTTTATTTCCCGGCTTGGAGAGAAAGCAATTCCATTGTACAAGTTATTGAAGAAAACTGACAATTTCGTGTGGAATCAAGAGGCAGATGAGGCATTTGAGGCTTTGAAGAAGCAGTTGTCAGAAGCGCCAGTTTTGGCGGCCCGGGTCCCAAGGAACCCATGCTTTTATACGTCGCTGTCGGGCCTCAAGCTGTGAGTGCCGTGGTAGTGGTCGAGCGTAAGGAGGAAGGAAAAGAGAACCCGGTACAGAGGCCGGTCTATTATGTTAGTGAGGTCCTGTCAGAAGCCAAGCAGCGATATCCGCACTGGCAGAAGCTGGTATTTGGCGTTTTCATGGCCAGTAGGAAATTGAAGCCGTATTTTCAGGAGCATCCAATTAAAGTGGTCAGTTCAATACCTTTAGCAGATATCATCAGAAATTCAGAAGCTACAGGAAGAATTGCCAAGTGGGCAATAGAGATGGGGGATTATCACATTGACTATGTGCCCCGTACAGCTATCAAATCTCAAGCGTTGGTGGATTTCCTTAATGATTGGACACAGTTGAGTGCGCCACCTCTTACCCCGAGTCTCAAATCGTGGGTTATGCATTTTGACGGGTCTAAGCAAGAGCAAGGATCAGGAGCTGGAGTTGTGTTAACTTCTCCCAAGGGTGATAAGCTGAGCTATGTTTTACAAATCCACTTCGATTGTTCTAACAATGTGGCAGAGTATGAGGCCTTGTTGCATGGTTTGCGCATAGCAAAGGAGATGAACATCAAACGTATCAAGTGCTATGGGGATTCAGACTTGGTGGCACAGCAAGTTTCAGGAACTTGGGATAGGAAAGATGCAACAATGGCGGCTTATAGACGAGAGGTGGATAGAGTAGCCGGGTTTTTCTCAGGCTATCAGGTGGATCACATTGACCACAGGAAAAATGATGCTGCAGATGCTTTGTCAAGACTCGGCTCACGCAGAGAGCCGGTTCCACCTAATGTTTTCTTGGACGAGCTATGGACACCGTCAGTCAAACCGCAGGACTTGGAAGATTTAGCAGGTCAAGAAGACCCGGGATCACAGTTGGTGGCTGTAACCCGGGAAATTCCAGAGTGGACCGAGCCATACTTAGCATATCTTTTGAAAGGGGAATTGCCCCAACAGGAAGTCATAGCCCGGCAAATTGTGCGCAGGTGCAAGGCCTATGTGGTCATTGATGGCGAGTTATACAAGAGAAGTGTTTCTGGAGTGTTCCAGAGATGTGTTTCTGGAAAGGAGGGCCGGCAAATTTTGAAGGAGATTCATGAGGGAGATTGTGGCCATCATGCTTCAACAAGATCTTTGGTAGCTAAAGCTTTCAGACACGGTTTCTTTTGGCTTACAGCACAGGCAGATGCAGAGCGCCTGGTGAATAGATGTGATGGATGTCAAAGGTATGCAAGACAGATTCATGTGCCGGCTCAGGAGTTGAGAACAATACCCTTGACTTGGCCTTTTGCAGTTTGGGGGCTTGATATGGTGGGTCCGTTTAGCATGTCTCCTTGCAAGAAAACACACCTCTTGGTTGCCATTGATAAGTTTACAAAGTGGGTTGAAGTGATGCCTGTCACAAATTGTGAAGCAGCTACAGCAGTTAAGTTTTTGAAGCAGATCATACATAGGTTTGGGTATCCTCATAGTATTATCACAGACAATGGAACCAACATGTCATTGGGAGAGATGGCTAAGTTCTATGGAAATAATCGCATACGTTTGGATGTTGCTTCAGTGGCTCACCCTCAGGCTAATGGACAAGTTGAAAGAGCAAATCAGGAGTTGCTCAGAGGTTTAAAACCGCGTCTCCGGGTTCCGTGCCTCAGAGCCGCCGGAGCGTGGGTCGAGGAGTTGCCGTCAGCGGTTTGGGGAATTAACACCACACCCAACAGATCTACAAAAATGACCCCTTTCTTCATGGTGTATGGGGCAGAGGCAGTTTTGCCAAGTGACATTATTCATGACTCGCCTCGTGTGGCGGCTTACGATGAGGTAGAAAATGAGAAGACCCGGCAAGATTCTGTGGACTTGTTAGAGGAGAATAGAGAGCAAGCACTGGAAAGATCAGCAGTGTACCAGCAAGATTTGAGGCGGTATCATAGTCGCCGGGTTAAGTCTCGCACTTTCTAGGAGGGCGATCTAGTGTTGCGATGGGTGCAGTCCAAGGAAGGGATGCACAAATTGTCTCCTCCTTGGAAGGGCCCTTCATTATAAGCAAGAAATTGGACAATGGTTCATATTATCTGGTGGATGCTAGAGAAAAATCAGAGACAGTCAATGACACATCGCACTCCACCTTTTCTTTGGAAGAGCGTGAGAGGCCATGGAACATTGCGCAGCTGCGCCCATACTATACTTAGCATGAGAAAGAAATATGAGATGTAACAAACGATGTAACAGGCAGCAGGTTTCAGACGCGCTCTTTTCCTAACCAGGGTACCTAAGGGGACTGGAAGGTTTTTAATGAGGCGGCTTGCTGACCTAACCTTTTCTATCAATAAAGTAAAGGTTGAACAGAATTTCATCTTGTTTCAAGTTTCAGTTCTTAAGCGGTTATTTTTCCTTTATATGCATTGTCATAGTTCTTTTGATCAGCCTGGTCCTGGGGGCTCGTTGTGAACAGTGTTAAGTAATTTCCCCAGGACCCGGTTCCCTTGATTACCCGGGTTGCAAAGAGTGTAACCCGGCTGAGCAGTTTTTAGTTTTTGTAGTCAATATTATACGTGTTTAATTTCAATATCAGTTGTTTACAGTTTTATATCTTGAGGACACCCAGAGAGTGTGTCCCACCAGTATTTTGGATCAATGGGGTACTGTGGCATAAGCCCTTTACTTTATAAACATTGATCCAGGTCTTGGGGGCTCTTACTGCAGAAGTCTGTAGCTACAATCCCAAGACCCGGCTTTTATGCCACTAGTATTCTTGGTCATCTTGGTGTGCAGCTGATGTGACTCGCGATTATATGGCCTGATTGCACGCCTGAAAATTCAATCAACCATGAAGCCCATTGGGACTTGGTTTGACCCTGTTTTTCTCAGAGAAGCTGCGCCAGGATATCCATGCGAAAGCCGGCTCACAGTTAAAGACACCAAAAGGGTCATCAAAACCACAGAAGAACAAGTGCATTGACATTTCAGAATATAGCAGGTTTCCAACCAAGTTTTGGCAGCGCATGAAGCGCACATCACGGGCATAGTATCAAAATATGGCTAAGTTATTACAATAATACGCCCCAAGGGCCAAATGACATAAGTTTTTTTTTGGTAGACGCAACATCTATAGGAGTTCAAGGGCCGGCTTCAGGCGCCGGGTTAGTGGATGGAGAAGTGGCTGGAGCGTTGTCCTTGGTGCTTGCTGAGTGATCTTTGGCTGCTTCTGCTTCTGCTTCCCGGGTCTTGGGGGCTCCATCATTGCGCCAGGTTACGAGGTGCAGAGATTGAAAATAGCTTTCATCCTCATCTTCCACTGGGGCTTGTGATGGAGCAGGAACTGTTGGAGTTGACAGGCTTGGAGTTGCAGAAGAGCTGGGCGCGGTGTGATCTGTAGTAAGGGATTCCTTGTAGCTCTGCAGCAGATCAATCCGTTGAGGCTCGTCATCGACAATTTCTTTGTTGGCTTCATTGTAGCCATACTGAACTGTGTTGAGCTTTAAAGTGTTGGCAATCTGGGTGGCCACGAACCGGGTTTGTTTCATGACCCGGCCGTAGGATTTCCTGTCAAAGGCGGTGCCATCAGAGTTATACTCAGGAAAACCTGAGGCAAGAGGCGCTGGATCCATATTTGGATAATAGGCCTTGGCCAAGGCCAGGCTGCGCATTGCCCCGGCTCTGCAAGCAGATTTCTTCAGAAGATGAATCCACCCAGGCATCGTGGAGAGGTGACCCAGTACTTCAGTGTAGGTGCTGGGCGGGTTATCCCAATTCCTGACTGCCTTTATCACTTCACAGCTTCCAAAATAAAGTTGGCGCACCAGCGTATACATGCATTTGATCTTGTCAGTTGCGGTTTTGCGGATGTTGCCATCACGCGGACCTGAAAAGAAGTGGAACAAAGTTTGAAACAGCTTAGAACTTGGATGTGGGTTAGATATAATTTACCGGGTTTGAAATATTTGTGCTTACCAACAAGTGAGGCGACCATTGCAGTGATCATTTTCTTTAAGTGAGATAGCTCACTGGAGGCTGATTCCAACTTCTTTTGGAGGATGCTCAGTTGTTCGTTGAAATTATCTTCATGCTCTTGCATATCACGCTTCAAGTCAGAATTCTCTTGGGTCAGGACAGTTACTTTTTCTTCAAGAGATTGAAGTTGCTTTTCTGCTCCAGCCCGGGTCTCAACTTCAGCTTTCAAAGCTCCTTGGAGCCGGGCTACTTCTTCATTGGCTTTGCTAGTATGATCCTGAAACATGGAACATGGGGGTTATAAGATTTAATGTTCATAATTAAAAGGTGTTGTCTCAGGTGGCTGTGGACAGCTAACCCGGCACTTGGGGGCTACAGTGTTTGAAGTTCTAATTTGGTTGAAGTGACAGATTTAAAAGTCCCAGGTTGCTGCGGGCAGTTAACCCGGCACTTGGGGGCTATGGTATTCAAAAGTTTGTTTTATGTAGTGTGCAAGTTGAAAAGACATGTGGAAGCCCCAGCTCGTTGTAAACAGACAACCCGGCCTTGGGGGCTATGGGTTTGAAATTTTAGTTTACAGTTCTATTGTGTTTCAAAAGCACCAAGTTCATCAACAAGTGATAATCTTGGAGCTTGGGGGCTAGTATGGTTATGATGATACAAGAAGTAAAAGGCAGGAAAAGTTGGATACCTGGAATCGTTTCTGGATTAGAGTGACAAGGTCAGTTTCCAGGGTCTTGTGGTAAGCAAGACGAGAGAAGTACTCCTCGCACAAAGCCGGTGTGGACATGGAGTCCAGAGCCGCCAAAACCAAGGAAGGAACCGGGTCTTTGCCTTTCGCAGATGGATCCACCTTGATTTCAGGAGTTGTAACCTTGGTAAGAACTTGAGAGGGACCTGGAGCTGGGCCTTGATGAGTTTTGGTGATTTGCACTTCCGGGTCAGCCTCTTTGGTTCCAGACCCTTTACCGGGTGATGGAGCATCTTTGGCTGGTTCAGGAGCAGCTGCAGGAGGACTTGGTGGTGAGATAACCACGTTTTCTCCGCCAGATTCTTCCTTCTGACCCGCCTCCTCGACTTGCACCTCCATTACAGAGGGCTCAGCTATAGTGGGTGGAGGAGACACGCCTGGAGAAGAATCCGGGTCATCTTCAATGATGGCCTTGGCGCTGAAATTTAAGAAAGATAGTTAGTCACAAAAGAAGTTAACAAGTGATAAACAAAGAAGAGATTTTGGAGCATTTCTAACCCGGCGTTGATCTTGAAATCCTCGGGCGTGCTAACAGCGTCCGAGGAAGAATCTGATAAACGAGAGCGTTTAGGGGTCCTGATTTGGCCAGCCAAAGGGTACTTTTTGCTGGGCGTCTTCTGGACGGATTTGGCCCAGCTTAGCAAGGAACGTTGAGGGATACCTGAGCTTAAGGAAACGTGGGCTGACGAAGACCGGGTCCGGGGCCTCTTGTTGGCCTCAGCCTCTTTCTCAGCTTCAGCTTCCTGTGTTTGTGCTTGAGTTAGAGATAAGTTCATCATATAAATTGAGAAGCGAGAAATTGGCACCTTAGCAATGGCAGCCCGGGTCCTCTTTTGAGGAGTGGGTGCAGCAGATGGAGAACCCGGCAATGTGTCAGCAGCCGGGTTAGTGGGGCCTGGAATAAGATGAGCCGGATTGTCAGTAGAAGGGTCCTTGTTGGGGACCTCGCTGTTAAGCAAGTTGAGGAAGAGCCGGCCTAGGGAGTCTAGCTCACCTTCTTCTTCATCTGGATTGTCATTTTCTGTGTCCTCTTCAGCAGAGGACGAGGGGGTGTAGTCTGCGCTCCACCACTTGGAGTCCTGAGAAAAAAAAAAGTTTGATAAGTAAGGTAACACGGTTGAAATACCGGGTTATGATTTTTGCAGAGATAAGTAAAGACAAGACTTTTCTTACAGTAAGGGGTTTGTTCTTGGCACTGAATGGGGCAAGCCCGTTCAGGGCAATATTGGTCTTCTTCTCGCCAAGGAGCCTCTTGGCGTTTTTCACTATCTGGTCATCCAGTAGGGTGATCTCAGAGTAGCGCAAGTCATCTGTGGGCTCATCTGTGTATTCGCAGATCAGCCGGGTCCTGATGCTAAGAGGCTGGATAAACCAGCCAATCCAGCACTTGACCAGATCAGTTCCTCTAAGACCATGTGCCAGTAAAGCTCTGGCTCGGCGGAGTGTTGGCTCAAGCTTGACCCGGTCAGCGTCTGGAGCGTAGCTGTTCATCTGCGCCTCGTACGTCAAGCCCGAATTCCGGAAACCCGGGTAACGAGCGTCATCAGACTCGGGAGATGTATCTTTGCAGTAGAAGTATGTGTTTTGCCATCCTTTGGGGTGGCTGGCCAGAGCGAGAGCCGGGAAATCGCACTCCCTCCAGCGCTGGATCGCCACTCCTCCGTAGGGGCCTAGGTTGTCCTTACGGGAGGGATTGCAGTAGAAAAATTCCAAGAAAAGATCAAGGCTGGGAGCTATTTGTAGGTAATCCTCACAAAAGACTACAAAGTTGCTAATGTTGAGGATGGAATTGGGGCCTATGTCCTGTGGCCTAAGGCCATAATATTTTAAGACTCGCCAAAAAAAGAGGGAACCCGGCGGGCGGAAACCGCGCTGAACGTGATCTAGGAAGGCCACTACTTCACCTTTGTTGGGGTTTGGGCGGGTTTCTTCCCCAGGGGCTCGCCACTCTATTTCCTTCTGCGGAGGAAGCTCGCCACGATTCACATAGGTCTGGATGGTAGTGTTGGTCGCACTGGACTTAGTCCAGTTCACTGGCGCCGCGGCGGTGGCTGCACCAGATCCACCAGTGCCCGTACCAGTTGATTTCTTCGCCAGTTTCTTGGCCGCACGGGGTCCTCCGGACTTCATCTTCTCCTTTGGCATGAAGTAGAGCTCTGGAGGATTCAAAGAACAACAATGGTGTTATGAACCCTAGCTCAAGATGCGGATTCAAAAACAGAAATACAGGTTGAATCCAGATGAAATAAAGGCTGAAATTGGATGCGGAGAACGAGTCAAGGCAAGAATCGAACTTACCTTGGAGTTTGATCGAGATTTGAGCACAGGATTGAAGATCCGATCTCCGGGCTCGCGGCGGCTGCGGTGGCTGTGATGCGAGCGTGAGGTGGGAGATGAGCGAAGGAAAATGGGGAAAATGACAGTGCGGGTTGTGGTCATCTATTTATAGGCCACGGTGAAACCCTAGGGGTACTGAGGTAAAAAGCGGATGGATAGGGTAAGTATCTACTCTGGGAAGTCAACGGCGAACAGAAAGGACAAAGGGAATATTCCTTGACCCATTTATAGCTGGCGAGAAAGTAAATGGGGTTGAAATTTTCGCTAAGTGTTGGGTGTGAAACCCGGCCACGTGCGATGTAATATGAGAAAGCCGGGTTACGAAATAGCCCACCAAGAAGTGCTGGCCCAAGTCAAACAGAGGGAAATGAAACTTGATATGTTTTATGTTTGTTATCTTTGTATTTCAGGTGATTAACCCGGCAAGCCAGGGTACCAGCATTGGTCAAGAAAGCAACACAAGTTTGAAGCAAAGCGTGGCAACCTGTTTACCTGGTTAACCTAGGGGCTACTGATGGGGGGATAATAACCCGGTAGGCCCATGGAGGGGAAGCATGACCCGCCAGGCTGGAGGCCCGGCCAGGACAGCTAACCCTCAACATGGGCCGGGTTACGTCTCTGGGCCAGCATCTTGGCGGTAACCCGGTAAAGGAAGAGGTGTTCTAGAAGACACAGGAGGCGGTTCAGAAGGCAGTTCTAGACTTGGGATACACGAAGGCCACAAAGAGTTAGAGTAGGACTCAGAGTTCGGGTAGAACCCGGCCTACAATGTACGTGACCAGGAGGCCCGGTGTGTATATAAACCGGCCCCTGAGTTATAGCTAGACAAGATTTTTAGAGAGCAAGTACTTTGAGACCCCAAGCTTTAGGCGAGAGATCCATTGAGAGAAACAGACCAAGCACTTGTAACCTAGATCGAGATCCGGCTCTGTTGTTGTAGCCGGGTTATCGAGATCGAGACCATGATTAATAATAAGATAGCAGGAAGTAGGTCTTTATCTCCAATGGAGAGGCCGAACCTGGGTAAATCCTTTGTCCCCGCGTTGCTAAACAATCTCCCAGACACAGAGTCGCCTTGCCCAAAACTTCAAGCTGCCCAAAAGGTAGCATCTGCCGTGTTTTCTACCCCACGACACATGTCCCTCATGGAAGTAAAGTTAACTGAATTGTTATATTCTCCTCTTTCTGTTTGTCAAATGAAAATGCTTTACAACTGTGTGGTATGACTGCATGTCAGTTCCATTGGCTAACAGTAACCATGCTTTGCTAAGGATTACTGCATAAATTCGTACATTACTACTTCTGTTGGAGTATTCTTCATTTTTTTTTTGCATCAGCAAAATTCAGAAAAATTAGGGACATACAGCTGCCGTCAGTAAATATTGAATAGATCACCAACCTGTCTTGGAGAGTTGGATGGCCTAAGCAGGATATGAAGCATTGCAAATTGCGCCAGCTTGTAACATCTCAGCGTCATGTGGACGCAGTAATTGATACACTTCGCATGTACGCCCGTTCAAAAAAAAAACTACGCATGTAGGCCGTATTCTGACACTAGTGGAAAACGGCCTTTAGTCCCGGTTGGCAAGGACCTCTAGTCCCGGTTTGCCAACCGGGACTGTCAAATCGGGACTAAAGCCCCCCCCCCCCCCCCCGCCCCTTTAGTCCCAGTTTTTACGAGCAGGGATTAAAGGACCTCACACGTGGCCGCGACGGAGCCCGCGGGGCTGGATATCTTTAGTCCCGGTTCGTAACACTAGTGGAAAACGGGGCACTACTCCCGGTTCCAGAGGGCCTCTAGTTCCGGTTGGGCAACCGGGACTAGCTAATCGGGACTAGAGGCCCCCCCCCCCCCCTCTAGTCCCGGTTGTTTACGAACCGGGACTAGAGGCCTTCCCACGTGGCCACGGAGGAGCCCGCGGGCTGGATGGCTTTAGTCCCGGTCCATAACACGGACCGGGACTAACTTTAGGCCTTTTTTCTTTTAGAATATTTTTCAGGGTTTGACGTTTAGGGGTTTCGGATGGTTTCGGAATCACGTCGATATGTCAAAAATGCGTTTTGATAAATATATAAATTATATTACTACACTAAGATCACGTTGATGCATATATATAACACACATACAAATTAAGTAGTACATGAAGATCACGTTTCCGGATAATAAGTAGTTAATTACATGCATGAGATCATAGTAAATGAGATCACTTATATATGTAGATAGTAGTGCTCTCCTTCTTCACGTATGACCTCGTCAATAAGAAATCCCGCCACCTCCTCCGCAATTGCTGTTATACGGTCATTTGGTAGGAGGGCGTTCCGCTTCCTTGCAACCTTTAAAACAAGGAGAAAAACAATTATGAATGAAACTCCACACAATTGATGGTAAGAAAAAATTGTGAATAATGTTTACGTACCTCTTTGTTTCTTAGATTATTGAATTTCTCAGTGGTCCTCATTTGAATGTACTCGCAAACGTAGTATCCACATAAGTGGGTCCCGGTTGGCTGTAGCAGACACCACTATTCAAGAATAGAATTGAATCACATCATGTTTGATAATGGTATTGATAATGTGTGGATCTAGGTAGTACTACTTACCTTGTTCAGAGACCATATCAGTTTCGTTTTCCATTGAATGTAACGGCCATTAGGCCTTTTTTATCTATGAATGTAATTGCCATTAGGCCTTTTTATCTATGAATGTAATGTATATATTCCCGCCCTAAGTGTAAATTCCCCGCCGCCGGCCGTGGTTCCGCCGCCGATTTAGGGCTACCGCGCCGCCGATTTAGGGCTACCGTGCCGCCGATTTAGGGCTTTTCTAGCGAGGGAGGAGGGAAGAGGGTAGGGTTGCCGTACCTTCCCGCGCGGCTGCGGCGGCCGACGAGGGCGCCGGAGCCGGCCGGAGCAGCAGGTTGACTTGGGGACTGGAAAGGGGGCCGATTTCAGCCGATTCACGGCCGCCCAACTCGTGAAACTCGCCGGCGAGGAAGAGGGTAGCCGCAGTGGCCGGAGCAGGAGACGGCGGCGGTGACGGCGGCGGCACAGGAGCAGGGGAGCACGGCGCGGCAGCCTGGCGGCGTCCTTCGTCTTCTTGGGCTGGTGGTAAAATGGGGGGACGAGAGGATGCGCGGGCAACCTAAAAGGCACTAATTGGCCTTTAGTCCCGGTTCCATCCACAAACCGGGACCAACGACCACTTTAGTCCCGGTTGTAGCCACGAACCGGGACTGTCGGTCCAATTTTTTGGGCCTGTGGCAAAATAGCGCGCCAAAGCCCACCTTTAGTCCCGGTTCCAGCCACGAACCGGGACTAAAGGGTCGTTTGTATTTTTTAGTTTTCTTTTTCCCTGATTTATGTTATTCTATTAATTTAATTGTTTAAATTTGACAAACTTTATATCAAACTTAAGCTATGGACATATAGAATCATTTGGTACTGGTTATTTTCAAATTTAACTATGTTGATTGTATTCAAATTTCAAATGGATGAGTTGAGTAAATTTGAGTTAGATTTCAAACCGTGACACTAAAAAAATATTAAATGGGTTTTTTTATTCAATGAAAATCCTAAACTCATTAGTCAACACTATTTTAACCGATTATTACACATAGAACCAGGATAAAAAAAGCGTTTCATACATTATTACACATCACCATCAACATCCGTCTCTAGTGTTGTGCTATAAACTTCTTCGTGTGTGTCCTTTTCTTCTTATCGCGCCGTAACCATGGACAATTTTCATCATTCAACACGATGCTTGGGTCAGTTTTCACTGTGAAGGGGGAATTTCATCAAACTTATTGTAATCTTCTGACATGTCTGTCTTGTCCCCCACTCCCACGATGTTTCGTTTCCCTGAAAGAACTATGTGGCGATTTGGCTCGACGTCGTACGATGTATTCGCTGCTTGCTTATCTTTTCTTTTCTTCGGTCTGCTAGACATGTCCTTCACATAGAAAACCTGAGCCACTTCACTAGCTAGGACGAATGGTTCGGTGTTGACGTGGGCCTACCTTTCGGGTGACCCACTGTAAGGGTACCTGGTGCACGTATTCGAGGCCCATGAAGACAAACAAGACCAAGGCCCAAGAAGAGACCCGCAAGGAAAGGTTGTTCTCCAAGTTAGGCGTAGTTCGAGTCGGTTTGGACTTGCCTTATCTGTAATCCTAGTCGGTTACCCGAGACCTAGCCACCTATATAAGTGCTGGGAGGGTCCCCGATCAAGGACACAATCTATAGCATACCTGCAAGTCTAGCCTCATAACCCTTGGTGAGATCGACATCTCGCCGAGACCCTTGTAACACTTGTGACCACTCCATCAATAATCAGACAAGCAGGACGTAGGGGTTTTACCTCCACACGAGGGCCCTGAACCTGGGTAAATCCTTGCTTGTCAGCCGTAGATAACCGCCGGTGCTACCAACTTCGTTCCTATTCTCAACCCTAGGTGCGTAACCATGGGATTTGCCGAGCTAACCCCTCGTCAATTGGCGCCGTCTGTGGGAACGAGTGGCACTGGATTCACGGTGTCGCCGGCTCAATCTGCATCCGCAAACGGCAGCTTGCCAATCACCATCACGGGACCGATCCCCTTCGGCTCCTTCGACTACAACCCGCACTCGACGGGATCACAACCTGCAAACTCAGATCTGCAATCAGGTGAGAACGTTCCCGTTGGTTCTTCAGTCATAGCCGCTAATCAAACAGGGACGTTCGTCACGGTGCAACCTTCGACACCCGCATCTCCATCGACTGGATCTGCTCCTGCGGCTCCACCGTCACCCGCAAAATCAGCGACTTCGCCTGCATCAACTCCGCCAAGATCGCCAACGCTCTCGGAGATGATGTCGCTGGTGGGCACACCTGCATCGACTCCGGTGCCCTCACCAACACCTTCAGAGATGGAATCTTTGATGGATCTACAACCCGCTGCATCTACAGCGGCACCCGCGTCTCCTTCGGCTGAAGATTACGCGCCTTCATCAGCAAAAGAAACCGCGTCAGACGACGCAATGGACATCGAGTCCGTCCACGACGACGGCAGCTGCGGACGTCAGGCCATAATCGACTTCTACTTCAACACCGCTGCCGCCTTCCTTAACAACCGCAGCAACGGCGAAAATAGCAAAATTTCGCGTAACGACCCAAACCAGATCTGCATGGTGCAGATCACTCGAGAGGATGGAGCACCCGAAACTTCGGCGACTGGAGCAAGCCGTCCCGACACCAGAACCTACCCAATGGACGCAACCATGCCAGACGGCAGCACGATCGTCATCACAAAAGAGCAGGCGATCAAAGCAATAAAGGCAATCGACGAGTGCACCATGATGCCCGAGGGTTCGACACCCGAAGAACTCGCGGCGCACAAATACATCTTCTGGCAGGAGACCCTACGGTTGAAACGACTGCAAGCATCACTCGACGAACGCAAAAAGGCGGCTAGTGCATCGAGTGCTCGGCGCGCCCAGCTGTCGTCACTTTATTCTTGGGCAGAACTTCTTCGCATCATCGCTCGCGATCCAGGCTAGCACACCTGACAGAAAGCGAGAGGGGGCACTGACCCGCGACCTAGGCGTGTCGTTTATGACACACGATGAAGATGGAATCCCCATCCCCAAAACGGCTCAAGGAGCCCTCATGTCGGTGGCCACGTACTTGAAGGCGACTCAACCTCCAGATGGCGACCCGAATGCGGCCCTGCATCGTCAACAAATCAAGTCACTCCACATGGCGGGTGGAGCCCTGGCCACAGTAGAAGAAAACCCTGGAGGGAGCAGAACCCGTCGCGAGGCCACCCCGCGACGCGAGGTGCAGCCAAGGGAGAACCGCGACCGCGCAGTCGCAAACCAAGACGACCGAGACCGGTCAAGGCGCAGTCGACACGAAACTCAGCATCGCGAGGCGAGTGGCGATCGCCGCGATGTCATGACTCAGCATCGGGTCAGCGGAGGCAGAAGCAGAAAGTCCACGCGATCTCGAAGCAGCGATTCAGACTCGGGTGACGAGTGGGAGCCTTGTGGAGCACTATGCTTCACCCGACGAATCCGTCAGTCGAAGATGCCCAGAAGATTCAGACTGACGTCTGAAACACCCAAGTTCGATGGCAGGCAGGAACCCTCGTCCTGGCTCGAGGATTACAGAACAGCGGTCTCCTGTCAACGAGGCTCAACCACAACTGCAATGCAGTACATCCAGCTCATGCTGTCTGGAACTGCGCGGGATTGGCTGAAAAGCTTACCCGAAAACTCATACGACTCTTGGGAGCAATTCCAAGAGGACTTCATCAAAAACTTCCTCGCAACGTGCGATCGACCCGCGACATTCGCAGAGCTTCAGGCTTGCAAGCAGCGTTCAGACGAACCACTGCGCGAGTACATCAGAAAGTGGACCACGATGCGCAACTCCGTGGGAATAGTGTCAGAAGACAGGGCAATCGACGCTTTCATCGCAGGAGCTGCCAGGCACGACTTCCGGGAGGCGCTGTTCCGACAAAAGCCAACATCCATAGCACAACTCATGAAAGTAGCAAACGAGTGGGCGGACGGAGAAGACATGGTGCGAGATCATCATGATTCACCACGTAACAACAACAATGGAAGCTGGGATCGCAGAGATGGCCGAGGCAGGCGGAAACGCAAATCCCAGCGCTACGACGACCAGGATGGAGTCGAATTCGTGGCGGCTGGCTTCGACAACCGCGACGATCGCAATCGAAGCACGGGTCGTCAGGATGATCGGGGTAGGAGTCGCCAGGACGACCGCCGCGATTATGGAACGCGCAGAGATGGATATCGCAAACAGGAGTGGCGCAAACGCCGATCATCACCCGAAGGCTGGGAGATCAGGAGCTAGATGAGAGTGCAGATTCACATGTTCAAGGGACAAGATGGCAAACTACACTCGAGCCATCTGGTAAAGGACTGCAGAAAATTCACCAGGATGACAGACGCATACATAAAACGCATGCAAGCAGCTCGAGCCACGGTGACAGCAGGAGTAGCAGGACCACCTCCTCCACCTGCTCCACCCGCAGGTCAAAACGCGCACGTAGCAGGCGCAATGCAAAATCAAGCTCGCATAGAAGCTCCTCCAGAGCCCGCGGAACGCTATCCTGAAGCCCGTGGACAGATGAACATGATCCAGAAGGGGCGCCCAACCAACAGAGAGCAAAAATTGATCACTCGACAGGTCAACATGGCGGTCATGGCACCTCCAGCGACACCCGAATATCTGAAGGGGTCAGAAACAAGCATAACGTTCTCACGTGCGGATCACCCCCCAGCTGTGGCACGACCAGGGCACGCGCCCCTGGTACTGGACGCGCAAATCGGTGGCTACGCCATGTCCAAGGTCTTCATGGATGGTGGAAGCGGAATCAACATCATCTTTGCCGATACGCTCCGCAAAATGAACCGCTCAGTCGAAAACCTTCCTGAGTCCGACATAACCTTCCACGGCATAGTCCCAGGCAAAGCAGTCCTGCCACTCGGGACACTGCAGCTCCCAGTCGTGTTTGGCGAGCCAGGCAACTTTCGAATGGAGAAGATCGACTTTGAGGTTGTCGACTGGAAATCGCAATATCACGCGATCCTAGGACGCCCGACGTTCGCTCGGTTCATGGCAGTCCCGCACTATGCATACCTGATGATCAAAATGCCAGGACCCAAAGGAGTTATCACCGTCAAGGGCAACTTCCAGCGATCTGATAGCTGCGATAGAGAATTCAGCAAAATATCCGAAACATTCGGAATGCAGGAACAGCTCAAGGAGATCTCCCTCACCAACGATCGAACGATGTTTCCCCCAACAAAAAAGCAGGCACCCGACGCCGCTTTCAACGCAAAAAACGACACCACGTCGCATCAAGTCCACCCGACGGACCCAGACAAGACTGTAAACGTGTCGTCCAGCTTATCACCCGCATAGGAAGGCGCGCTCGTCGAATTCCTCCGTGAGAACTGGGAAATCTTCGCCTGGTGTCCAGCCGACATGCCAGGTATTCCCAGGGAATTCGCCGAGCACTCTCTTCAACTATTTCCAGATGCAAAACCTGTGAAGCAATCAATGCGACGCTTCTCTGAGCCGAAGCGCGTAGCTATTGGAGAAGAAGTTGACAGATTACTCGATGCAAAATTCATTCGGGAGATCAAAAAATCTGACTGGGGCCAACCCTGTCCTTGTGCCAAAGAAAAACTCGACTGTTCTTCGCATGTGTGTCGATTTTACCTCCCTCAACAAATGCTGTCCCAAGGACCACTTCCCCTTACCGCGAATCGACCAGATTGTCGACTCAACGGCGGGGTGCGAGCGCTTATCCTTCCTGGATGCCTATTCGGGATATAACCAGATTCGGATGAGAGAAGAAGATGAAGACAAGACTGCCTTCATCACCCCTTACGGTGTCTACTGCTACACAACTATGCCCTTCGGGCTGAAGAACGCGGGTGCCACGTACCAACGTATGATGCAAAACTGCCTTAAAAAGCAAATTGGACGCAACGTCCAAGTCTACGTCGACGACATCGTCATCAAAACAAAAAAGGAGTCGACACTCCTCGATGATCTGCGCGAAACTTTCGCCAACCTGAAGCACTACAAAATCAAGCTCAATCCCAAGAAGTGTGTCTTTGGCGTGCCAGCCGGACAACTTTTGGGTTACCTTGTTTCCGCCAGAGGCATCGAGGCGGACCCGGAAAAGCTACAGGCTATCCTCACCATGCCACCACCAACAAAACTTCGGGAGATACAAAAACTGGCCGGTCGAGTTGCAGCACTCAGCCGCTTCATCAGCAAATTGGGTGAAAAGGCGCTCCCGTTCTATCAGCTGATGAAGAAAACAGACAAATTCGAGTGGACACCCGAAGCACAAGCAGCCTTTGAAGATCTCAAGCGAGTGCTGACAAACCCCCCAATCTTGGTGGCACCCAACGAGCGCGAGCCGTTGTTCCTATACGTCTCCGCGACTAATCGGGTGGTCAGCACTGTCCTGGTGGTTGAGCGCATGGAAGAAGGACACCCGCATGGTGTACAGAGACCTGTATACTACCTTAGCGAGGTCCTTTCTGTATCCAAACAGCGTTACCCGCATTATCAAAAGCTAGCCTACGCTGTATTCATGTCTTCACGAAAGGTGGCACACTACTTTGCTGAGCACCCGATTATTGTGGTTAGCTCAGCAGGGCTGCGAGATATCCTCACAAACCCCGATGCAACCGGGCGGGTGGCCAAGTGGGTCATCGAGTTGGGGCCTCGAGACATCCGTTACGAGCACCCGAAAGCAATCAAAGCACAAGTTCTACCTGATTTCACCACCGAGTGGATTGAAGCACAACTACCCGACGTTCCGGACTTGTCCAATTCTTGGACAATGTACTTTGATGGGTCGAAGAAGCATGAAGGCGCAGGCGCAGGCGTCATACTCATATCACCAAAAGGCGACAAGCTCCGCTACGTTCTGCAGATGGACTTTCCCTTCCCTCGAACAACGAGGCAGAATACGAGGCATTGCTACATGGCATGCGGATGGCAAAAGCGTGCGGCTGCACTCGACTCATGATCTATGGTGACTCGAACCTGGTAGTACAGCAAACTATGAAGGCCTGCGACGCTACCGCAGACAACATGATCGCCTACCGCGACCTGTACAATATCATGGAAGGAAGCTTTGACGGGTGCGAGCTACGCCATATCGGACGTGAAAGCAATGAAGAAGCAGACATACTCGCCAACATCGGCTCCACAAAGGCACAAGTACCACCCGGAGTTTTCCTCGAGAAGATTGAGCATCGCTCCATCAAAACAAAGCAAAAAGCGGAGTCGAAAACTTCGACTGCCCCAGCTGCAGCTCAGAGCGCTGCGCCTAGTGTCAACGATCCACCAGTCGAAGTTTTCCTGGTGGAACCAACATGGACGCATCGATTCCTGGCATACCTGAAGACCGGCGAACTTCCAGAAGACGTAACAGAAGCTCGGCGGGTGGCCAGACGCGCAAAAGCATACACCATTATCAACGGTGAACTGTACAAACGCAGCATCTCTGGGATACTACAAAGGTGCATAGCACACGAAGATGGCGAGGCCATCCTTCGAGACATACATGCAGGGACCTGCGGACATCACGCGAGCAGTCGAGCTCTCGTTGCAAAAGCCTTTCGGGCGGGGTTCTACTGGCCCACTGCGCTCAGAGACGCGGAGGACATCGTCAGAAAATGCATCGGCTGTCAGAAATTTGCGACTAAGCCGCATGCACCCGCATCAGAGCTGAAGACGATCCCGTTGGCGTGGCCTTTTGCCCAATGGGGACTCGACATGGTTGGGCCACTCAAGAAATCCTCTCGAGGCGGACATACTCACCTCCTGGTGGCAGTCGACAAATTTACCAAGTGGATCGAAGCGGTCCCTATCACAAGTTCGACTGCCTCCACCGCGGTCAACTTCATCAAGTCCATCATATACCGCTTTGGGGTTCCTCATAGCATCATCACGGACAACGGCACGAACTTCACAGCAGAAGAGTTCAAGGACTTCTGCAAGGATCAAGGGATCAAGCTCAACTACGCATCGGTGGCACACCCGCAGTCGAACGGACAGGTGGAAAAGGCAAACGGACTCGTGTGTAGCGGAATCAAGAAGCGACTCTTGGTTCCACTCAGGCGAGCAGCAGGCGCGTGGGTCGAAGAACTGCCATCTGTCCTTTGGAGCCTCCGCACAACTCCAAATAGGTCGACACAGTACACGCCTTTCTTCATGGTGTACGGAGCAGAGGCAGTCTTGCCATTCGACATCCGATTCGACGCGCCAAGAGTCACTGCATACGAAGAGGACGACGCAGAAGAAGCACTCGAGGACGGCGTCGACACATTGGACGAGGCCCGTGATATCGCCCTTGCCCGCACAGCTGTTTACCAGCAGAGCCTTCGTAACTATCATAGCCGCCGACTGCGTACTCGATCCTTCGTGGTGGGTGACCTGGTCCTTCGACTGAAGCAAAGGAAGGTGCACAAGCTCGCCTCTCCGTGGGAGGGACCTTCATTGTCACGGAGGTCATCGATGGTGGAGCTACCGACTGAAGCACGCGAAGACGGGAGAACTCTCCCATAACCCGTGGAATGTTGCGCAGCTGCGCCGTTTCTATGCTTAGACTATTCAGTCATCAAAATGTAATAGGCCATATGTCGGATAGCCGCAGGTTTCAGACGCGCTCTTTTCCTTACCAGGGTACCTAAGGGGGCTGGAAGGTTTTTAATGAGGCGGCCTGCGGCTTACAAAAAGTGGAATAAAATCAATGTTCCTCCTATTTCTCTCTTGGCATATGCATACTCGCAAAATACTTATTCATACCCCAAACACACGGGGGCTGCATCATACTGTAAAACGCAAAAACAAATCACCTAAGTTGCACTCGAAGGCTCGGGGGCTAGGTCGCTAAAATCATGTACTTTGCTACCAGCACTCGAAGGCTCGGGGGCTGGTCCATGTTCTGATCAGGCAAGAACAAACATTTAAACCCCACCCGAAGACTCGGGGCTAAGTGGCAAAGATCCAACGAAATTCTGCAGCCACACTCGAATACTCGGGGGCTGTGAGGTCATTATTTCGCAAAAACCACTCGATGGACTTGGATGCTAGGCTAAAGATACAATGCAACACATTATACACGCAGTCAAAATCACACTTGGGGGCTCGCCCTCTGTACAAATGGCAAAGCTTTACATCAATGGTGCAAGGTTCATATCTACAAACACGCCATCCTATTCGGCTGGTTCTTCCTTCGGCTCCACCCAATTTTTCTCTTCCTTCAAAACCTTGTGCACTATCACCAGGGCATCCTCTCGGGTCGCCTGGTAGTGCTCTTGCATTGGCACAGGCCCACCACCAGGTACGGGTGGTGGCCCTGCAGAAATCTTCAGAAAATCAAAATTTGGGTAATGGGACCGGACCCACCCGAGCGCAACATTAGCACCACCAATGAGCTGTTCTCGTACAAATTTTTTGATCGCCTTGCCTTGGCGAAACCTTTTTAGAAGCTCGAACAAGCCCTCGGGTTGCTCGTTCATGGGAAACAACGAGCGATGCACTCGAGCCAAGGTTCGCCTGCAAGTCTCCAGCACAATGGCAGTGTGCCAAGAACGGTCCAAAAGTGTCGCCAGTACTTGACCCCTAGCCCTGTCCGACCAGAAGGGGTGGGTGGAGTACTGTGTGCTGCTAGCATAACCATCCAGCCGATCGCGCACGCGAACCTCCTCTTTGGACTGTTCGAAGCAAACACCTGCAAAAAGCAAATCTCGTGTTACTTGCCAGGCATCACAACGTAAAAGTTGTGCAGGGTAAACTTACACTCTAGCTGGTGATTCACATTCTCTAATTCAGTAAGCAAAAAGCCTCCCGTTCAGTCGACGGGGACGGTTTCGACTTCAGTACATCTAGCTCGGTTCGGGTGGCCGCCAGGTCTGCGTCCAGTTTTGCGATTCGATCTGTCATCCAGTCCATGATCTTTTGATCGTTCTTGCTACGCTTTGGAGGCTGGGATGGAGCAGTCGAAGATGCAGAAGCCTTAGGAACAACAGCCGTTCCATGCTGTCAAAGGCAATAAGGCAAAACGCATAAGAAAGCATCCTTAAAATGGGAGGTCGCAAAATATACTCGGGGGCTTTAACCCCACGAGAGCAATCAAGATATCAAAAGGTCGCAAAAGGCAACTTCATATTCATCATCGAGCACGAAGTTCATTACAAGCGAAATCAAAAGTAGCACTTGACGCTACGCCCTATGAGACTGACTCAGACGCCGACCTAGCCTTGCGCGCTGCGCGCTCAGCCGCAGCAGAAGCCCGCTTCTCCATCATGGCGATCATAGCCTTCCCTAGCTGGGTTGATCGCTCATTGATGGCTTCCAGGGGAGTCGCAGGCATCTCGGATCTCTTGGGAAAGCCAGACACGATCTTCTCGTAATCGGCGACAACCCCGTGCAGCTGCATCAGCATAAATGCGGACTCCGAGCCACATACCGTTTGGGTGCGCACGAAGTCCGCCAAAGTCGAAGATCCAGGGCCAAAAAGCTGGGTCAGCTCCTCAGTCGATGACGGAACGTCTCCTTCGGGGAATATGCTCCGAAAAACAGCAGCAAGAGCGCCCTTCGACTGGCTCAGGCGATCCTTGACTTGGGCGCACAACAGATCAAAAGCACTGACGGCGCTTTCGAGTGAATCGTCCGCCGTGCCTTCGGGTGCTGGCTTCATGGCAAGAGCACCTAGTAAGCATATAGCCATTCGGTTAGCAGCAAATCGCACAGGGTTAACATATGCAAAAAACGTCGGTAACAAGCACCTTCAATCACGTCTGCAATAGCGCGCAGTCGCGCTGCTTGAAGGTTCTCAGACTCCTTCACCTGTCGAGCCTTCCGCTCCGCGTCTTCGCGTTGAGACTTGAGCGTGTCCTCAAGTTCTCGAACGCGGTCGAGTGCGGCCTTGTGCTCACCTGCAAAAAAGCACTTAGCTCGCTTCAAACGCAAAAGTAAAGAGCAAAACCAAGTAGGACACTTACGGGCAGTCTCGTCCATCTTCAGGCGAAGTTGGTCGCGCTCCTCCTCCATTCGCACGTATGTGGTGGCGTCTTCCATCATACGGAGGATGAAGGGCTACCCAACAAAAATTAGCATAACAGAAAAAGGGAAGAGAGTTCTTTTGAGCCTATAGCCAACTAGGCTAGTTGCCTATAGCCTCGGGGGCTACTCCCATCGGGAGCGCTGACGCGCACCCGATATAAATTCAAGCAAAAAAATAAGCTTACGTGGTTGCGAGGCAAAGGTGAAGCTGTGCCCGAGGTGGTTGGCGTGAAATCCGGCAGATTTGGAGGCGCACTCGCCTCTGCAGTAGGGTGCGGCTCAACCCGCGTGATTTCTTCAGTAGCCGGGCTCACCTCCGGTGCTACTGGAGGAGTGACGTCCTTAGGATCATCGTCCCTCATAGGGCTGACGCAACGTCACCCGAAAACAAAGCCAGTAAGACAGAAAAGTATGATGCAAAGCACTTCGTGCAACAATTATAATACACAAAGAAGAAGTGTACCTCATGTCCTCGTCATCGCTATCCATAAGGCTGTGGACGTTGACGAGTCGAGTGAACCCGGGAGTGCTGGACGGAGGCGCCATGCGAATCGGTACCACCGCAGCTGGCTCTTCTGTGATGGGGGATGACGAACTCGAGTCATCATCCTCCAGCTCGGGTTGCGGGTTGGTGGAGGCGGAAGCAGTCCTTTTCAGGCGACGCTTCTTGAGAACTAGACCTTGCTCTTCCTCCTCTTGCCCCGCGTCCTCGCCTTCTTCGGGTGAGTGGGCGGAAGCCAAAGAGATCTCCTCCACCACATCCGCGTCCTCGTCCAGCACCTCCAATTCAGGATTCTCCCCACCTTCGGGCAGTGGAGGTAAACTAACAAAAGAGGGATGACCCTGCAAACACAAAATGCAAACTCACTTTTCGAATGATTGAGCATAACTACAGAGCAAATTGGGCACAAGAGCAAATTACATACCTCAGGTAGGGGGTGCAGGCTGTCATACGGATTGACTGGGCAGTCGAGGGGACACGCGTCTTTCTTTGTCAGCTTGGTGATGGCGCGGACCTGCTCCTCCACTGCTCTCTTCAAAGGCAATGGTTCAGTCGACAGGCGGGTCGGGTCATTCGCGCCCTGGAACTCCCACATCGGGTGTACCCGCGCCCGCAGCGGCTGCACACCTCTCTCGATGAAGGTCGCAATCAGATGGAGACCAGTGACGACGCGACCCGTAGTTTTGATCAGCTTCTCCAGCTTCTCCATCAAAGGCCTGGCCTCTGCCTCCTCAGCCGCAGTGGTTTGGTGCAACCACGCTCGGGTCTTCACCAACGGCGTCTGCTCGACAAAAGCTGGCAGCCCCTCTTGTTGGGAGGTGAAGTAGAACCACCTCTTGCGCCAGTTTTGCGTGGAGTCGACGAGGCGAAGGTCGAAATACTCACCTCCTTGCGGGCTTGGATGATGAGTCCACCAACGGTGTAGACTCCACCAGCACCCGCATTTCTTCTCACATTGAAGATCTTCTTCCAAAGACCCCAATGCGGGTGAACGCCAAGAAAGCATTCACAAAGAACGACAAAAACAGCAACGTGCATGATAGCATTGGGAGAGAAATCATGCAGCTGCACCTTATAGGCGTACATCAGTGCACGCAGAAAATCGTGGACAGGGAAGGAGAGACCTCTGACCACGAAGTCGTGGAAGCAGATGCGCTCGTGCTCCCTGGGCTTGGAGTTACCTCGTCGTTGGGGATGCGCGTGGGCAGCACATCCTCTGACGGCAGCAGGCTGTCGCGGCGGTATCCGTTGACCCTGGACACCGTGATCTCCGACCGCGACCAGTCGCCGGTCTTCTTACTCAGAGGGGCCGCCGCACTTGCGGACGCGGCGGCCGGAGCAGTCTTGGTGGCAGCAGCCGCATCGGTGGCGCCCTTCTTGCGCTTGTCTCCCTTGGCCATGGCGCGCAAAAAGCTTGGGAGCGGATGCGAGGCAGAACAATGGCGCGTGCGCAAGGAGGAAGAAGGAGCAGAGGAACCGGCGGCGGAAGCAAATGGCAAGTGAGTAAATTTCTCCCGCCGTTGCACTATTTACCATAGGGGCCCTTACATCACAACCGTGCAAAACGGCCTTCGCGCGTGCATACATATCTGGCCGTACACGTGGAGGCAGGAGAGGGCAAGCGTCGCCGGCTACTCCGCCCACTACGCACGCAAAATGAGGGATCATCATCACGCACGCCGTGAAAATCGCGTCAGGGCGGTCAAGTCCCGTCAAAACAGGCATCGCCGTTTAGTCAACACTGTCAGGTGGGGCCCGTATGTCACGTCCCATCTGTCACACAGCGCGTGGCATTATCTGTCAGAATGGCGCAGTCGCCAAATAACGTCATCCCTGATGTCATGGGGGAGAGTGGAAAACAAACAAAAAAATATTCGGTTGCATCACTTGGCACAACACACTCCCATCGGGAGCGACTCGACGTTTGGTCGACTGTTTCAATTTTTCGGGTGAGATTATCCTCAACTGCAAACAATTAAGCATAATCTCGGGGGCTACTCCCATCGGAGCGCTGACGCGCACCCGATAGTCAAAGCAAAAAGTATCATGTTCAGTCGAATAAATGTTCGACTCAGCTGCTTAGCTAAACGCATAATGCAAATCAGATCGTAATCTCCCCAAGATGTATCTTCGACCCTTGGAAGCTGCATACATGGTGCATAGGTAAGACCCTTCGATCTTTCGAGTGGGCCGGGGCACGCACATACTGCGTTAGCTCTGAAACTTTCCGTGCCAGACGACACGAAGAAAATCCTGGCGGACGCGCTAGGTACCCTCAAACAGTTATACTGCAGGTCGACTCTGTAAGACCTCCGCGGCCTGAGTCGATTCTGTCCAGTCGATTCCAGGTTCGAGTCTGGGGACTCGAATTTGATGTAGGCTAGTATGGTTTTGCCCAAGAGCAGTTAACTGGACCCGATCCGTCGAGTGTACCAGGCCTACTATGCCATATCCCCAATACATGTCGCAAAGGCAGTAAAAAGTTGCCCAGAATATGGGTCGACCTGAAGGTTGGCTTCAGCACAGTGGCTAGCACTCAGTCGAATATTTGTCGACTGAGGAAAAGTTTGAGCAAGATAAGACGTGCATTGACGGAGGAGTCCCTGCCCGAATCTTCGAGTCAGCCAGGCACTCGGGGGCTACTGACGTGGGCCTACCTTTCGGGTGACCCACTGTAAGGGTACCTGGTGCACGTATTCGAGGCCCATGAAGACAAACAAGACCAAGGCCCAAGAAGAGACCCGCAAGGAAAGGTTGTTCTCCAAGTTAGGCGTAGTTCGAGTCGGTTTGGACTTGCCTTATCTGTAATCCTAGTCGGTTACCCGAGACCTAGCCACCTATATAAGTGCTGGGAGGGTCCCCGATCAAAGACACAATCTATAGCATACCCGCAAGTCTAGCCTCATAACCCTTGGTGAGATCGACATCTCGCCGAGACCCTTGTAACACTTGTGACCACTCCATCAATAATCAGACAAGCAGGACATAGGGGTTTTACCTCCACACGAGGGCCCTGAACCTGGGTAAATCCTTACTTGTCAGCCGTAGATAACCGCCGGTGCTACCAACTTCGTTCCTATTCTCAACCCTAGGTGCGTAACCATGGGATTTGCCGAGCTAACCCCTCGTCAGGTGTCGTATCCAAGATTCTTCAGATCCACTGTAGTTATTCCGTACTTCGGGTCTACATGTACCCCGCCTGTCAGGTTGAACCATTTGCACTTGAACAAAGGGACCTTAAAAGAAGATCCATAGTCAAGTTCCCATATCTGCTCTATGTAACCATAATATGTGTCCTTTTGCCCATTGTTGCTTGTTGCATCAAAGCGAACACCGCTGTTTTGGTTGGTGTTCTTTTTATCTTGGTCGGCCGTGTAAAATGTATTCCCATTTATCTCGTACCCTTGAAAAGTCAATATAGTCGAAGATGGTGCGTTGGCCAACAAGTATAGCTGTTCACCAATAAGGGTGTCATTAATAAGATGTGTTCGCAACCAACCTCCGAAATTCTTCACGTGTTCTCCATCAATCCAATCTTTAGGTTGCTCTGGGTAGTTCAAGCGTAAAATATTCTTATGTTCCTCGATATACGGAGCCACCAAGCTGGAATTATGTAGAACTGTGTAGTGTACTTGACTGAAAGAATGCCCGTCCATACATATTGTTGCTTTCTTTCCTAGCGTGCCTTTTCCCCACAGCCTCCCCTCATGGCGTGATAGAGGAACACCGATTGGCTTAAGGTCAGGAATGAAGTCAACACAAAACTCAATGACCTCCTCTGTTCCATAGCCCTTGGAGATGCTTCCTTCTGGCCTAGCACGGTTATGAACGTATTTCTTTAAGACTCCCATGAACCTCTCAAAGGGGAACATGTTGTGTAGAAATACAGGACCGAGAACAGAAATCTCTTCGACTAGGTGAACTATGAGATGCGTCATAATATTGAAGAAGGATGGTGGGAACACCAACTCGAAGCTGACAAGACATTGGACCACATCATTCTGTAAACCTGGTAGAGTTACTGGATTGATGACCTTCTGAGAAATTGCATTCAGGAATGCACATAGCTTCACAATGGGTACTCGGACATTTTCCGGCAGAAGCCCCCTCAGTGCAACCGGAAGTAATTGTGTCATAATCACGTGGCAGTCATGAGACTTTAGGTTTTGAAACTTCTGCTCTGTCATGTTTATTATTCCTTTTATATTCGACGAGAAGCCTGACGGGACCTTGATACTGCTAAGGACTTCAAAAAAGATCTTCTTCTCTTCTTTGGTAAGAGCGTAGCTGGCATGACCTTGATACTTCTCTGGATTCAGGTTGTCTCGTTCGTGCATATGTTGCTGGTCCTGACGTGATTCCGGTGTATTTTTCGTCTTCCCATACACGCCCAATAAGTTTAGCAGGTTCACGCACAGATTTTTCGTCACGTGCATCACGTCAATTGCAGAGTGAACCTCTAGGATTTTCCAATAGGGTAACTCCCAAAATATAGATTTCTTCTTCCACATCGGTACGTGTCCGTCAGCGTTATTCGGAACAGATTGTCCACCAAGACCCTTTCCAAAGATTACTTTTAAATCCTTGACAATATCATATATAACATCCCCAGTAGGCCGAGTAGGCTTCGTCCGGTGATCTGGATCACCTTTGAAATGCTTGCCTTTCTTTCTTACGGGGTGCTGTTTTGGAAGAAATCGACGATGCCCCAGGTACACATTCTTGTTTCCCAAATATATACTTTCAGTCTCATCTAAACAGTGCGTGCATGCATTGTATCCCTTATTTGACTGTCCTGAAATGTTACTAAGAGCTGGCCAATCATTGATGGTTACGAACAGCAACGCTCGTAGGTCAAATTCCTTCTGTTTGTGTTCATCCCACACACGTACACCTTCTTCGCGCCATAACTGTAAAAGTTCTTCAACTAATGGCCTCAGGTACACATCAATGTCGTTGCCGGGTTGCTTCGGGCCTTGGATGAGCACTGGCATCATAATGAACTTCCTCTTCATGCACAACCAAGGAGGAAGGTTATAGATACATAGAGTCACAGGCCAGGTGCTATGACTAGAGCTCTGCTCTCCAAAGGGATTAAAGCCATCTGTACTTAGACCAAATCTTAAGTTCCTTGCGTCATCTGAAAATGTCGGAAACTCTCTGTCGATTTTTCTCCACTGCGACCCATCAGCGGGGTGTCTCAGCATCACATCTTTCTTACGGTCTTCCTTGTGCCATCGCAACAACTTGGCATGCTCTTTGTTTTGGAACAAACGTTTCAACCGTGGTATTATAGGAGCATACCACACCACCTTTGCAGGAACCCTCTTCCTGGGGCGCGGCTCGTCCTCAACTTCACCAGGGTCATCTCGCCTGATCTTATACCTCAATGCACCGCATACCGGGCATTCATTCAAATTCTCGTACTCCTCACCGCGATAGAGGATGCAGTCATTGATGCAGGCATGTATCTTCTGCACCTCTAATCCTAGAGGGCAGACAACCTTCTTTGCTTCGTACGTACTGGGGGGCAATACATTATCCTTTGGAAGCATCTTCTTTATTATTTTCAGCAAATTTTCAAATCCCTTGTCAGAAGTACCATTCTCTGCCTTCCATTGCAGCAATTCCAGTGTGGTACCCAGCTTTTTCTGCCCACCTTCGCAATTTGGGTACAACAATTTGTTGTGATCCTCTAACATTCTCTCCAACTTCAACCTCTCGTTTTGACTTCCACATTTTATCTTCGCTTCAAGAATGGCCCGACGAAGATCGTCATCGGGCTCATCAACAGTGGGCTCTTTTTCAGCTTCATCTTCCCCCATTGTAGTACCACTGTGTTCAGTGAACATAGGATAGTTGTCATTATCCTCTTCTTCTTCATTGTCTTCCATTATAACCAGTGGCGATTCTAGAACTAATTTGGAGGGTGGGCTCGAATAACAGATCACTCAAATAAATGACCTGAACAAATTGATATGGTATTGTGCACCTTAGGGCATCTCCAGTCGTAGTGCCCCAGGCCGATTTCCGGCGCTAAATTGGCCCGCCGGGGGGGGGCATCAGCGCTATTTTACGCCCTAGGTGGCACCGATTTCCCAGCCGTGAACCCAATAGCAAAACCCAACATTCAAAAAAAGATACAAAATTGGGCGGAACTTCCAAATTTATACGAATTTCATACATATTTAGGCAGGGCGGCTGGAGATGCCCTTAGATTCTGATATAAATGTACGATATTTTTTATCACGCGACGCCAGTGATGGTTTCTTTGTCTGCAATTGACAAAAAAATACGCCACATCAAAGCAATTAATAGATTACTCAATATAAATGAGTCAATTGTTTTCGCTGACTTGAAGCTAAGTGAACTACCCAATCAGGCTTGGCCGGTTCAATGAGTTGTACCTTCTGCGGTGGGCGTTGGCTGCAACCAAGCAATCGATGAAGAGATCGACAGATATCCTTGAGACCTTAATCCCGGCGGATCCTCACTGCCTGCGCCTTTGTGCCGATCAACTGATCAACAGATTGCAACTTCCGCCGCGCCGTGCGTCCTAACTGAAGAGCGATCGTGCGAGTTTGACTGTTCTATGTAACTGGTCGTTCTCTGATTCTATTCCTCTATCCCATCTTAGCAGGACCAGCAGCAATATTTGGGCCAAACGCACGGTAAAAAAGGCTAGAAAAGCCCAACTGATAAACGGTTCGCTGCTTCCATTATGCACCTTTCTGTCGAGAATGCACGAACTGGTAGCCAGGAGAAAGCTCCAATCCATGGCTAAGCAACCAGAGCATGTATATTTGCTAATGTTTTCTCAAAACTGGAGGGTAGGCTCGAGCCTCATGAAGCCTACCTGGTAAAATCGCCCCTGATTATAACCCCTTTTTCTCCGTGCTTGGTCCAACAATTATAACCGGACATGAAACCGGACTTCAACAGGTGGACGTGAATGGTTTGTGAGGTTGAGTAGTCCTGAGTATTCTTGCAGACACTACATGGACAAGAAATAAAACCATTCGGCGGCTTGTTTCTCTCAGCCACACGGAGAAAATAATGCATGCCATTAATAAAGTCGGGATAACGTCGGTCACTATACATCCACTGCCGGCTCATCTGCATTATATAAATAGATAAAAAAACATTAACACTACATCATCAATATATAACAGTGATCAACCAAATGTAATACATAGTCTCATTGCCGACGAAGATTTTCACTTCTTTCCAATTTTGCTTTCAAATCATTATTTTCTTTTTCAAAAAACTCGATAATAGGGTCGGTTGGAATTTCCAGTTCAATGACATCCGGATCGTCATAGACCGGATGAGGGCCGACGGGGACGGATATCAGAACCATGACACTATACATATAAAAAACGTAAGATAATTTTGCAAGTAATAACTATGCATCTAAACCATATAAATAAGTTTAAAAAGGATAAAAACAAGAGACTCACCGAGGAGGTGCCGGTGACGGGATGGTGAGGGCGATCGACGACGGTGAGGACGGGCACCGGACAACTATAAAATCCAGACATTATACTTTAATTTGAGCTTAAATTGCATGTAAAAAAATAAAATCCCTAACTTAGGCATTTCATCAAACACCTAGCTAGCACTAGAAAAATGAAATGAGCTAACTAGCACCAAAATGAGCTAAAAAAACAACACCGGAAGTGCTAACCCTTGGATAGATGAGATGCCGTCAAGCTTGACAAATGGTGGGAAAATAGGGGCCGAACTCGAGCTCGGAAGAGGAAGAGGTTAAGAAAATGGTGATGAACCCGAAGCTCAAAAATGGCCACGGCCGGGTTGGGGGTGGGAGATGATATAGGGAAAATATTTAGTCCCGGTCCGTAACGAGAACCGGTACTAAAGGCCAATCGTTAGTCCCGGTTCGTATGACGAACCGGGACAATAGCTTGTCCGGGCTGGCCCCACCTCTGCGGCTGCCTGCCGCGACCCTTTATTACCGGTTCGTATCAAGAACCGGGACGGAAGGTCCCCTACGAACCGGGACTGGACCTGGCGGGCGCCCTGGGTACTAGAACCGAGACTAGTGCCCCCATTGGTCCCGGTTCGTAAGGGAACCGGGACGGAAGGGCCAAACCGATGGCCACGTTTCCACTAGTGTAACACGAACCGGGACTAAAGGTATGTGCATTTTTTTTCTTTTTTTCGTTTAGTTTTCAGGGTTTAGGGTTTAGGAGGGGTTTATGGTTTCGGATGTTTTCCGTGCCGTGCCGTGCCGTCGTGCCGTGCCATGTGCCGTGTCGTGCCATCGTGCCGCCGTGCCGTGCCGCCGTGTCGTGCCATGCCGTGCCGTGCCGTATGTTTAGGGTTTAGGGTTTCGGATGTTTTCCATCGTATGGGGATCACGTCGATGCGCCAAAAACGCGTTTTCGTATATATGAAGTACTACATATGAAGATCACATTGATGCATTTCTAAGCCTGTCAATAACTATTTTCCTCTTCACACATTGATGTAAATAGGATCAAACCTTTAAAAACACAAGATGTCGATACAATTCTGGATCCAATGAAGGCAGATCATGCAAGAAGCTGGACCTGATTGGTGGCGAAAAGGAGATGTGGTGTTAAACTCATTAAAATAAAACATTAACAACATAATGTAATAGTAAACGTGACAATGGTTATTAACAGATTTGTAAAAGAGCAAAATCACAAGTCATTCTAACATTGTCCCTATACTCCTATAGTATACTCAATCATCCTCTCTTTAACTTGATTGTAGTGAACGTCAAAATACATAACACTGCAAGGGCCCCAACCACATCCTCCTATATTTGAACTAGATTAACTAGAAGCAAATTTAATCCATTCATTGGCAAGTTCTGAACTAAATCTCGTAACAAATGAACCATAATCCAGGCCAATACAATCACAAGAAGTATTTTTATTGCAACTTGCTTAAGGGAAGGAGAAGGAGAGATATACTTCTGTTTCAGCTTGCCCAAGAAGAAGGTAGCAAATGGCAAGTCAACAAGTATTCCCTCGTACATTGCCTGAAAGACAAGAATTAAGCACATGTCAGATGATACCCTCATGCGTGAAAGACAACAAGTATTCCCTCGTATCTTGGTAAATAGTTACAGAAAGATGCATAACTTATGTGGTTGCCTTGATATAGGAATGAAAAAGTTAGAACAATAGTAAGGCTAATGTTGACTACATCACCAGCTTTCGCGCTGATGGACACAATTAGCATATATATGCCTTTTTTGTAGTCCACAGGCATGTGTACAAACTCCAAATGCAACTTTAGTTCAAGTAAATAAAATTGTGGATGCAGACCAAACAGTTAACAGAACCTCAGAGAACATATGCTGCCAACAAGAAAATTGATCAACATGGGCAGATCACTCTAGGGCAGCGGTGAAGCATGTCACGTATTATTCAGAATGTGCAAGCCCAGATGTTGACAAACTTCATGATACCAAGATCAGGCAATACTCACAATGTTCTTTCTATCAGTCTGAGTACTCGAATACGCGGCATATCACAGAACAGTCGTCTGATCTTTAAACCTATTAGCAGCCAAATGCCAGCCGTATTTTAGATCGCTGCTATCTACATTACAGCAACTTAGAGAAAACACCAACAGCTGCAAGCTAAATACACATTTCCATAAGAAAACACAGCATGCATCCAATATAGGACAAAAGTTCAAGAAATGCTAGGACAGTAGCATCAAAATACTTGCAGTAATGACAAAGAAAAGATATAGATCAAAGCACCTTCCCCAGGAGACTTCCAAGAAAATGGAAATACTGTAGATGTTGATCGTGAACCAATCCCGATCCAGGGTTTGGAAAAAGAAGATGATCGGCCGTTTCCTACAGAAGGGAAAACAAACAGGATACAAAATATGTGACGTATCGTAGCTGGATAAGCAAAACACCGCCGTATAGTTTTTCTGCCAGTTTTTAGCTAGTGTATACCAAGCTACCAGCACATTATCACAAAGTAATAAACATCACGTATACACACACATTAGTAAGATTGTGAGTCCATACCATAGCTGAAAGACATTGTTTGGACCAACTATATATATTAAAAGAGCAGATACCTTGAATAAGCCATACTGCAGATCAAAAGCAGCACGAGTGATATTTTCCATGAAATCTTTGAAAATTCCGCCTCCATCAATTCCAGCTTCTTCCACGCCGTGCTCATTAACAAATGATACTCGAATCTACAAGCATCAAGATTTGATTAAGAAGTCAAAAGATCTGTCACCTGTATATTAGGAGATATGTCTTAAATCAACAAAGGAGTAAAGATGAAAGATATTGTCATCATACTGGTCCTTTAAGATCTTCTACAGAGAGCAAGCTTAGCTGATCAAAAGCATCTTCCAGAAGTCGACTTCTTCTTATTTTGAACCGGTGTCTTGTCAAGGCAGAATGGGACATCGTCGCTTGTTTAGAATTGGCCAATTGTGACTGTTTGAAAAAAATTAAGACATTATCATAAAAGTGTTAAGTATATGTTAAAAATATAATATCACCTCTTCCTATCAGATCGGTCTGGTGGGATAGTTGGTTGATAGAACTATTCTAACATGGTATCAGAGCACGAGGTCTCGGGTTCGAGTCTCAACCCCCGCACTTTTCTCCAGCCATTTATCCACACGTGTGGAGGCTGCTTTCTTCTTCCACACCCATGTCGGGTGTGAAGGGGGGGTGTTAAGTATATGTTAAAAATATAATATCACCACTTCCTATCAGATCGGTCTTTTGGGATAGTTGGTTGATAGAACTATTCTAACATGTTAAGTATATGTTAAAAATATAATATCACCACTTCCTATCAGATCGGTCTTTTGGGATAGTTGGTTGATAGAACTATTCTAACATGGTATCAGAGCACGAGGTCTCGGGTTCGAGTCTCAACCCCCGCACTTTTCTCCAGCCATTTATCCACACGTGTGGAGGCTGCTTTCTTCTTCCACACCCATGTCGGGTGTGAAGGGGGGGTGTTAAGTATATGTTAAAAATATAATATCACCTCTTCCTATCAGATCGGTCTGGTGGGATAGTTGGTTGATAGAACTATTCTAACAAAAAGATGCACCAGTATTATTCGATGTTACACAACAAATAAGTAATAACATACAGTAAATATTTTGACTCTAATGGTAAAAGGCGCCAAAAAGGGAGCAAGCTTTATAATTTCCGAAGCTCGAGTGTTGCCAAGTATCGCCTGAAAAACATGTAGAGTATTTAAGAGATGTTCTTCCGAAATATGGATCAATAACTCAGCAGCACATAGGCCCACTACCTGAGAGACAAAATTTTCACTTGTTGCTTCTTGAGAATAGAAATCACTATCAGCTGTGAATGGGAGTCGGTTGTTCAAGTCTTGTAGCTGCAATTAGATACAAAATTTAGTTCACATAATGTACTTCCTCCAAGGAACAATAAATAAACTAGCAACCACTTCTAGCAAATAGTTAACAGAACAGTGTGATGTTAATCAGCTATACTGTTCATAAAATACAAATCAATTAACTTATATAACACCATCTGGAATATAAACTTCAAACGGTTGTCTTTGATAAACAAAAAAATCTAGTTGCGTTCAATGAAGAAGAAAACAATGTTCATACAGCAACAATCCTTGCAGCTCAAAAAGCATGGACTGTATACGCAAAAGGCTGCAATTTTAAATTCGGAAAGCAAGAACAAGTTCTTAAGCTTATACTAAGTTCCTACCCAACAATAATCATATGTGCTCTGCACAAAAGTACGCCAGAATGTACTGAGTAGTGAACTAAAGTATCACTGGTATGTTCTCTACACCTCAATATGAGCACTATGGTTCAAGGCACTATGACAGGAAGCAGACAATATACAGAAATTGAAAATCAAAATCACTATAAATATAAGAAACAATAACATGATATATCAAGGCAGAATATCGACCTGTATGAGCAATTCAGATAACCCGGTCCTAGCCCGGCCCTTGAGATTATCAATCGACATTTTCTTAAGGCCCAAAGGATTAGGTAATCATTTCTGAGTAGGAGAGGAGTGTGAAGGAATAATCCAAAGAAGTTGCCATAAAGCCTGCAGATTGAAGATGAACTCATATCAATGTAACACCAAACAAGAGTATATCCCAGCAACAGCTCTGTGATAATAATTAATAACACAGTGATGGTATTGTTTTGTGTATACCTGCTTTAAAATGAGAATCAGAGACTTCAAATCCTTAAGTGAAAGAGGTTTCTCTTGTTCATAGAATTCCTCATTATCAATGATCTTTAACATGTGCCTAGTACAGGATAAAATAAAAGCATTGATAACATGTGTTCTGAGAAAAGAGACGAGAATTGTCCGCAGACAACAAAAAACATAAAAACCAAATTAAATAAGAATTAGCCATCAATAATTTGTGGCAATTTGAAAGTGCTGTCTTACTTGTATATGGGACAGAATACGGACACTGGCAGAAGCCAACCAGGAGCATCTGCAGGCAAAGGAGAGATATGCTTGCCAAAATATGGCCATCTTTGGTTTACATGGCATCGTTTTATAAAATTCCACAGTGCAGGAACAATTTCAGTACGGTAGGCCAGTTTTGTCATATCTAGAGGCAATGTGTTAAATATGACATGAAGAAAAGCACAAATGGACCCTACGGCTTCCACTTCAGCATCTGATGGTCCAGATAGATCAGAATAGTTTGTGCTTAATGTGCCTCTGAACACGGCATTCACCTGAAACAGTCTAGAGTCAAACAGGAGAAAGCAAAATATGGAGCCCAATAACCTTGATAGAGAATTAACTTCTGTACGGGTGTTCAGCGTACCAAATGTTCAAGTAATCTTGTATTTGAATCAAATGCTGCAGTTATCTGTTTTTGCAAATCAACATCAAGACCATCTTTAACATCAACATCCATGGGCATGTCATCGTCATCATCTGCTCCTGTTCGTAGTTTAAGAAGAATACAGCTCGCATAAGACTCCATCACAGAAAGAGAAAACACAAAAGACCTTTGCGTTTCATTTCATTGAAAAGGTAGAGTTTTGGTTACAGCCGTCCTAGGAGGAAAGTTACAAGCAGAGAGTGAAACTAGTGCACATCCCAAGTCGCTGGCAGGACTTCCCTAAGCCCTGTCGAACCGGCGCTAGCCTACAGGAAATCGGGATTTCGCATTGTAATTCTAGGCTTATATCAAAATGTTGCACCCTCTCACCCTAGTAAAATGCTTCGGAAGTCACTAAGTGCCCCTAGTATGTCATTTAACAGGCTTATGCATAGTCATTTCAGCTTATGCCAAGCACCAAAAATGCTTTTTCCAGCATTTTTCAGGTAAACTGAATGTGCAATTTGGAAGCATTCGTTGCTGTGACAAGGGCCTATACAGATGAATGACAACACATAATGCTACATAGATACTAATCCTAGCAAGCTATATTGGCAGAAGATAGAAGCTTGTTACGGGCAAGTAACTTACTTTCAGCAGGCGACGTGATCGTTGGTAACGCGTCCAGCAATGACGTAGAAACAGCAATGATGTCAGCTGCCTGGTTTGGAAAGAACACATACAAAAAAGATAACATATATTAAAGTGGCATCAATATTTTAAATAATCCAGAAAGGACATCCAACAGGAAATGAAAAGGAGAGCTATTTCCACAACGAAGAATACTACGTATACGATAACAAGTCAACAATATTAATAATATGCATAAGACATTTATTGCATGACCAAGATAATTTCAGAATTCATATATGAAGTCGACCATATAGCAATATATGCATACATGTTTAGAATCACAAGAAGCATAAAAACAAATTTTCTTGAGAACCGTTTGACGCGAATAAATACACTCTCTTTGTTGAGATCATATAACTCAAGAGAACCAACACCAATACAACAAATGACAAAAGAATATTGAACATGAGGATACATACAAGGAACAGAATACATCTTTGCTAAGGATCTGCAGCATTACATGATACAGCCTTAACTGGTTGTAAGAAGGAAGCAGTTAGAACCTACAAATACCTTGCGCAATTTTTTGACATACACAATTCAGGGCATGACTATGGTATTTATAACTTTCAGATACGCGGATTTTTTTGACAATTTCCCACTTGCATTTTTTCCAATTCACATTAATCCCACTTGCAGGATGGTAAGTGAATTTGTAGGAAAAATGTGCGCAAAATGCAAAATGTGTTTACACATGTACCATAGTCATTACCATAAATGACAAACCCAAGGAGGACCATAATTAGCAGAGGGTTTGTTGTGCAAAGAACAACTGCTATAGACCAAACAAATTTGGATACAAACTCAACCTTCTCAACTCAGCTCAAAAGCTGGACAGTGATAAATGTGCCAAAGCAAATGGTGGGGCCTAACCACCCTGATAATAAGTAACTAACGATGCTCTTTTCTGATAGCACAGGGACTTGCAATGAATACTTTTTAATACAGAAACCGGATTGATCTTTTTCCTGATCATAATATTTTCATGCATTTTCAGCCTTGTTCAATATTGCCAGTAACTTGAAAGGTAGAAGTAGAACACCTACTCTATCAGAAGCGAACTTTGGTTCCGACAAAATCCAGGTTGCAGCTTCAAGTACATTTGCAAGAACACATGCATATCCTGGATGATTAGCTGATATATCCTTTGGAAGAACATCAGCACGACTAGGCAAATAGCAAGCTATCTGATGGATGTAATATTTGCTAAGCCCATTAGCAGAGAAAACCTGAAGTAAATAAGCAGTAAAAACAGTCAAACATAGAACATTCCTCAAATAAACTCAAACAAATTGAATTATTAAATGTAGAAGAATATTATTATAAGTGGGATCCCACTTACACATCCTTGATAATAATTGTATTCTGAGACAGCAAGTAAAATATTGTGCAGTTGTATTTTCCCCATCCATGTGTTTGTGAATCAAACAAGAAATTGTGGAAACAGCTCACCTTCTTGAAGTGTGGCAAACGATGCCAGAGAAAAGGTGTGGACAGAAGTTGTGAGGAAAAACTCCATCTTGGATCGACAACTGGACAACAACATGGATGATCGCCAACATGTGAAGCAACAAGCATGAGAACTTGCTCCAGCGCAGACGTATTGTGGTGGTGCTCCAAATTTCTTGCATTTTGCTGAATAATGATCAGATCCATCAAAGACATCACAAAGCAAATCATTGAAGATTAACTATGGCCATAATGATCGATTCAATGATTCTTCCACAAACAACTGAATACTCAGAGCAAGGTAACTTCACTACACAATCCCACATTACCTACCAACAGATGCTAATCAAAACCAAGTCAATAGTAGCTGCTATTGTTGAACCATCAATTTTTTTATGTTTGATACACAAAGCAACTAAAATAAGAAGTAAACTTGTGATATTTGTATTCAAGAGTTCATTGTGGTGCTATTGCCTTCAGAGTCTTAGAATTAAAAGATGAGTATAGCCAAAGTGGTGAAGGAGAATATTATCTTAGTCTAGGTGGCATATCATGGGATTAACAACACCTGGTAGTGAGAAGTACTGTAATATATAGATAGATGTGAGTGATAAAGAAGTCCAAAGTGTATGGTACTAATTAGATCATGAAAATAGCAGATTCAAGAAATTAAACTAATACAGGCATGTATCCTGAAGTGAAAGTAGAATCATTTGTGGATAATATATTTGTTCAACGAGCCAACTAAAGTAGAGACACTGGCAACAACAAATAAACAACCTTAGTATAGAAAAAGAAAGAACATACCGGTACTGCAATAATAATCCCCCGAAATAAGCAATATATCCTTTTATGCTGAAGATACCCGACTACTTTGCAATTCCACGGTAGTTTAGGATTTAACAAACAAGCCACAGCTTCTAGTAATTGGACAACAGGCATTGCTGTGCTTTCCACTGACATCAAAAGTTGGTTACTCCAATCATACCTATCAAAACAAAATAAACAAGTCAAATGTAATGTTATTCATTCTATCATTGATCATGGAAATATAGCATCAGCTGGAGCATGCACATTAGTTACATAATTACAGCAAGACAAAGAAGCAGGACATAAAATATCAATTGGAAGGTAATATCAATAAAATAACTATATCCAATACAATTTTCATGTACTGACAACACACAACAAAACTTGAAATCACATTAAGAAGATGTTGGACGTCCCCTAGTGAAATGATAACTGCATGTTTCATTCACAGAAGTTCACTCGGCACAAGCTGATCTTGAGCAGAAATCATAAGAACAGAGTCAAATTATATGTTCCATTAAGAATCATCCTATTTCAACTGAAACTTAGTAATGCACAGAAATTAAACTTCAGAGGGTATTCAATCAACTTAGGATTAATAACTGTATTTTTGCATCATGTGATTAGCAAGAACAGATTAGAAGAATATTCGGAAAATCAGCTTTCAATAATTGAACTCACCTCTTCTGATGGACAGCATACACACAGATGAGTGCGAGTTTTTTAACCCTATGAATCACAAGAGGTTCCACTGAGGAGTAATCTACACCAGCAAAGAGACTAGCAACATCTCCTACAACCAAAAGGCAAAAAGTGAATATAGCCAATGTCATAGAAGTAGTGAAAATGAATATCATATGCACACAAGTAGAATACAAGTCAATACAAACACATTATACTACCTAAAAATGTCTAATAATTCCTAGGAAGTTCGCAATGAATCAATGATATCAAAGTTTACATAGAATTGACTTTCTTAGCACAGTTGGAAGTTCTTAGCATCAGTCGAATGTTACTCATAAAGCATAGTAACCAAGAGTAGGTGTTTCTGCCTACAGGAAACAGGCAATGCAAATTAGGTCGGTGAACAAAGGCTCTAAATTGAGAATAAGATACCACTATGGCAGCATCATACAAGGATGGAAATACACTAAACGGAATGAGATAAACGCATATCTGATGAATATTATACAGAGGGAGGATAAATACCCCAGTAGCACTAGGATCAAACATAGCATACAGTGCAAAGAATAGCAGAACAATGGTAAACAGCAGGACGATATCAACATACCATTTTTAACAAACTGAAGAAGTAAGTTGCAGACTTGAGAAAGTATAGCAATATCGTTGTCTTTACTTGCATTGAAGAAGAACAACAATTGACGAAGAAAGTCAGAATTAGCGTCAAAGCAGTTCCTGATTGAGTACCAAGATAGTCAGAGAGAGAGACAAGATAAGTATAAATTTATTTTCTGGTGTAATATGTACCTATCTACCCTCTGGCAGTTCTCCCCAAAAGTAGAACAGAAGTTTTCTCGAACTTCCGAGCGTGCTAATTCGAATGCCTTCTTCCCTCTGAAGCATTTCTGCAGCATATAATTAGTCAAATTCCGTTTTGGGAACATGAAATATATGTGTCTAGGCACATAAACGGGAAGCTCAAAGCAATTCTGGATGCAACAGTTTGTCACGAGAAACAGGATGGTGGTTTAATAAAACGTTCGGTCATCTGTAATGAAGGCGAAACGAAACGACACGCGTGAACTTTTCCCACACACACCTTGCCTGCTATTCTGTTTGGCACATTTGGAAGGAGCGAGGGCGGCGAGTTTTTGAAGGCAAAGAGATGATGGCGTCTGATCTTGCACAGCGTATCAGGAAGTCTTGGTTGTTGCAAGCGCTCATCTTCTCTGTAGATGGGGGAGATTTAGTCTCATTTTGGTTATTTTTCTTCTTTTATTGTGTACTATCTCTGCCTACCCATGTACTTTTTTCCATCTTCTTGCAACGAATAAAACAGGCTCATCTTCTGTGGTTCCCATTTACACATCCCTAATCACCAGTAAGTCAGAGATGAAGAAGAAACAGGCCAAAATCACCAGGCCAGTCTCGCTTTTTGATCACCTTGATGATTGCAGCTACCAGAGCATGAGCAGCCAAAACATTCAGATTAAAACTGGCACAGCCCAGAAAATGGACCAACTTTGAACTATCAGTTTCATTCAACCTTATACCATTATTATTCCACAGTATAGGCCACTGAACCACAAAGATATCCTACTTGCATGATGTCCACAAAGAATAGTTATCAACTTTTTACTCAGACTCAGACACAGTGGTAACTAGATCATCACCACTGAGGTTCTGGTGCTGGCCGCATCTATCAGACGAAATGACACGGCATGCGCATGCGCTTGGCCAGAAAGAAAAGCACGAGAGCGATTTCCAACACGGGGGACTGCGGCAGTGCACAACACGAGGGTATAGACAAGGGCATGCGGCACTTCAAGCATCCAATCACTGGACTTAACTTGTTCGCATAAGCCACCTCTACACATGTTCAAATCGTCATGACTTGCGTGGTAATGCCGCACATCAGAACATTTCTTTGCAGTGGAGAATGTTCAATTCTATGCTTTGCTTGGTGCAGGGTGATAGCTTGCTTTTAACTGGATTTGATTTTATTTACGCTCGCTACATTTTAGCTCCGAGGAATCACCAGTAGGTCAGAGAATAACTACGATGAAGAAGAAACAGGCAAAAATCACCAGGGCGCCTGAGCTGTGCCAGCCTCGCTTTATCATCACGATGGCGGCTACCAGAGCATGAGCATCCAAACATTGATTAAAACTGCCACAGCCCCGAAACTGAACCGGCTTCCAACTATTAGTATCATTCAACCTTGTACTATTATTCCACAATAGGCCATTCAACCACAACGATTAGTATACATATGTACATGTTCATGACTGCTTACAACAGCATCCGTGCTTGCTTTTGCCGCGTTGCGGTCAGAGCTCTAACTATCAGCAGCTGTTGCAGGTGCCTCCCTTGATTTCCTCTCAGCCACTCTAAGAAACGTCTGCTTCTTGTTTATGGGGCAAATTGGGCCCAAATGGTCGGTGCTTCGGCCCTGGGTGACTTTTACGCTACTATCTAGCAACTATCTACACTGCACAATGTGTGAATCCACAATGCAATTAGCTCAGATCAAAACCGGCTTCCGAGTTTATTGCGTACAACAATTTGGTTTGCAACTGCTCCTTGCTGTTCAACACCAACCAGGGAAACAGTTAGTCATATGCTGAAATGAATCAGTGAGCAGATAAAATGTAATGGAACTCATGGGTTGTCCACATGTATAAATGTGGCTACTATGGTTTACTGACGTTCTGTAAGGAGGGAGCTTCAGAAGGTTCATGCAAGTAGCCGAGGTGGGCAAGCGGTCTCCATGCTCCTCCACACCAGGGACACCAGCTCTGCATCCAAAATGAGTTTTAAGATCAAAATACCCAACAGAACATGAGGCGAAACTCCAACATATATATACAGGTGCATCGAACCTCTGAATGCAGAATTTTGGATCAAGGTACTCAAATCCAAGGAGTGGCCCACGAGAACATCCAGTCACAAACCTGTATAGTTATTGTCATCGTAAATGAGATTAAGTAAAACATTGATTTGATACATAAATCAGACTAAGCATGTTTCATCTAATCACGACTCAGGCTTATGTATCTTGCAAAAAAGAAAACATGTGTAGACCGACAAGTCCAAAGGAAAGCTACTGTCAGCATAACTTATCATATGCTCTCTTTATTCCTAAGTAACAGGAACAATAAAAGTAATAAGAATTAGCACAAAACCCCACCAGTAGAAGTGTAATGGGAGAGGTAATTTACTTCTACATATCTAATACTCGTGCCGCAAAAAAGAGAGCTAACATACTTGAGAAACTTTTTCTGATTATCCGAACTGAAGTTCTTTAAAACCTCCCAGAGCATATCAATAATCTCATGGTCCTGAAAGAAAACCATAATTAATCCTTCTCTAAAGTAGGAAGATGCCAAATGATTCACCATTCAAAATAATAACATAAACATAAAACACATAACTCATGATTCAATACCTAGCACCTCTGGATCTGACCGACAAACATTTTACATTATGTACATAAATTACTTTTAAGCAGGGACATTGCCTGAACTAGCAAGTTTTCATATTTAAATTGATGTTAATATTTCGAAGCTGATCCATCACTGAGATTAATCCTAGAGTATGCCACTTACTGCAGTCTACTAAAATTGCTTTGCGGTTTGGAAGATTAGCTCACAAGAAAGTGAAATCAAAAATGAAATTTCGATAAACTACATGGTTTACTAGCACTCCAGTAGCTCATCCTTACAGTGGCTTGGTTTGAACACGCCTGCTATTCAGCACATACACATTTTAATCTTTCGCACAGCGCAAGCAAGCAAATGAGGAAAAAGTGAGTGGAATCAGTGGTGGCACATGACTACACCTATTGGCTAGTGTACCTAGAGCTCTAGCAGGTCTGTACGAGACATGCTAGGTCGATGCTCGGAGGAAATAATTTTACAGGAAATCCAGGTGAACGTATCGAGGGAGCCCCACCAGGCCATTCGAGATCTCTCAACTCATGCCACACAAGACCTAGTTTGTAGATTCAATCTAGCTCTTGTAACTCTTCTAACACTCCTCAATATCAATATACACCAACAGGCTAAGGCTATTACCTATCTCGTGGGATCACAAACCTGGATAAGTCTCGGACGACATCCCCTCACCGAAGCCCCTCTCTACCGTCTTTACACGATTGTAAGATCGGTGATAAACTCTTTGCCCGACCGAACATCATCGACATATCGATATACCATTTTTATAAAAAATATAAAGCAAGAATGCTCTCATACCACAACTTTGAATCATTAAAAATTGAGGGGTCACCCACATGAGTGCATCTAATAAGTACTGAAAGGATAGCCTTTCACAAGTATATACATATGATAGCTAGCTGCATTCTTGAGTAATGAAAGGATGGCCTTTCCTACATAACAAAGCAAACATACCGGATGATAACCCCCAGAATAGTTGGTGTTCAAACGCAAGTCATCAATGTTCAAACTTTCCAGAGAGCCAGATATGAGAAGCTGCCGGAGCAAAATACGCAAGAGAACATGAGAAAACTAAGAAATGAATATGTACAGTAATGCTACAAAAAAGTACCCTTTGAAAACAGTAAACATGCACAACCTGATGCAGTCCAGCAACTACACTAATACATAAAACATAACATCTTGACCACCGGGAAACCACACAAAAAATGTCTACGCGACGTTTGATATCATGAAGGAAAGTCACAATGCATTCACTTAATACACACATTTCGGAAAAGAAGTAGTAAAACTATATTTCTCTATTTGAAATGTTTATGTAACTATGCAAGTCAAAGTACCTGAATTTCATGTTCGTTGAACATATCGATCCATTCCTTTGGGATAAGTTGTTGAAAACCTCTCAAAAAATGTATACTTTGTCCACGAATCTGTGGTCAAAACAAAAGCAAATTATTTATAAAAAACATTACAATATTACATGACAAGCAAATGACTGAACTACATTAGTTTACCTGATAGTTTAATCGATGATTGGCAACAAGGTGGATAAACATAATAACATTCTGATTAGTAACACGCATCTCTCTCCCTCCAGGAAGCAGCTCTTCTTCTGATTGTTCGCCATATTCATTATTCACAACAACAAAGTACAACTCCAAATCTGAGACATCGCCTTGGTAATGCTGATCATAGTCAGGAAAAGAGATCAAAGCGCGGCAAAATGAACATCAGATGACAAAAAAAACTTCATAAAGATAGTGGATCCCCATACGGGCTACAGCCTACAGCTATATATGCCATGCTACAAAGAAACAATACCCTGAGAATTTTGGATTGCAGCCTTACAGTTGAAGCGGAATTTTTTTTCTTGGGTCATATATTAACTCGGTAATTTGTATTTTATCTTAAATATCAAATTTATGATAGTTTCACATGCCACATTTGACAAAACTGAAACCAAAAGACAAACACTTCATCTGCTGTGCTTCAAAGCATCAGCTCAACTGCACACAACATTTGGAAAGATCTTAGCTTCTAAGCCTGTCAGTAACTATTTTCCTCTTCACACATTGATGTAAATAGGATCAAACCTTTAAAAACACAAGATGCCGATACAATTCTGGATCCAATGAAGGCAGATCATGCAAGAAGCTGGACCTGATTGGTGGCGAAAAGGAGATGTAGTGTTAAACTCATTAAAATAATTATAAACAGCATAATGGAATAGTAAATGTGACAATGATAATTAACAGATTTGTAGAAGAGCAAAATCACAAGTCATTCTAACATTATCCCTATACTCCTATAGTATACTCAATCATCCTCTCTTTAACTTGATTGTAGTGAACGTCAAAATACACAACACTGCAAGGGCCCAACCACATCCTCCTATATTTGAACTAGATTAACTAGAAGCAAATTTAATCCATTCATTGGCAAGTTCTGAACCAAATCTCGTAACAAATGAACCATAATCCAGGCCAATACAATCACAAGAAGTATTTTTATGCAACTTGCTTAAGGGAGGGAGAGGGAGAGATATACTTCTGTTTCAGCTTGCCCAAGAAGAAGGTAGCAAATGGCAAGTCAACAAGTATTCCCTCGTACATTGCCTGAAAGACAAGAATCAAGCACATGTCAGATGATACCCTCATGCCTGAAAGACAACAAGTATTCCCTCGTATCTTGGTAAATAGTTACAGAAAGATGCATAACTTATGTGGTTGCCTTGATAGAAAATAGGACTGAAAAAGTTAGAACAATAGTAAGGCTAATGTAGACTACATCACCAGCTTTCGCGCTGATGGACACAATTAGCATATATATGCCTTTTTTGTAGTCCACGGGCATGTGTACAAACTCCAAAGGCAACTTTCGTTCAAGTAAATAAAATTGTGGATGCAGACCAAACAGTTAACAGAACCCCAGAGAACATATGCTGCCAATAATACAATTGATCAACACGGGCAGATCACTCTAGGGCAGCGGTGAAGCATGTCACGGATTATTCAGAATGTGCAAGCCCAGATGTTGACTTCATGATACCAAGATCAGGCAATACTCACTATGTTCTTTCTATCAGTCTGAGTACTCGAATACGCGGCATATCACAGAACAATCATCTGATCTTAAACCTATTAGCAGCCAAATGCCAGCAATATTTTAGATCGCTGCTATCTACATTACAGCAACTTAGAGAAAACACCAACAGCTTTAAGCTCAATACACATTTCCATAAGAAAACACAGCATGCATCCAATATAGGACAAAAGTTCAGGAAATGTTAGGACAGTAGCATCAAAATACTTGCATGCCTTTGGAAAATCAAAAAATATGAGATACACAATTTTCTTAAAAAGGCTCTAACAGGTTGAACACTTGCTCAGAAATGGCAAAGAAAAGATATACGATCAAAGCACCTTCCCCAGGAGACTTCCAAGAAAATGGAAATACTGCAGATGTTGTTCGTGAACCAATCCCGATCCAGGGTTGGGGAACAGAAGATGATCGGCCGTTTCCTACAGAAGGGAAAACAAACAGGATACAAAATATGTGACGTACCGTAGATGGATAAGCAAAACACCGCCGTATAGTTTTTCTGCCAGTTTTTAGCTAGTGTATACCAAGCTAGCAGCACATTATCACAAAGTAATAAACATCACGTATACACACACATTAGTAAGATTGTGAGTCTATACCATAGCTGACAGACATTTTATTGGACCAACTATATATATTAAAAGAGCAGATACCTTGAATAAGCCATACTGCAGATCAAAAGCAGCACGGGTGATATTTTCCATGAAATCTTTGAAAATTCCGCCTCCATCAATTCCAGCTTCTTCCACGCCATGCTCATTAACAAATGATACTCGAATCTACAAGCATCAAGATTTGATTAAGAAGTCAAAAGATCGGCCTCCTGTATATTAGGAGAATATGTCTTAAATCAACAAGGAGTAAAATTGAAAGATATTGTCATCATACTGGTCCTTTAAGATCTTCTACAGAGAGCAAGCTTAGCTGATCAAAAGCATCTTCGAGAAGTCGACTTCTTCTTATTTTGAACCGGTGTCTTGTCAAGGCAGAATGGGACATCGTCGCTTGTTTAGAATTGGCCAATTGTGACTGTTTGAAAAAAATTAAGATATTATCATAAAAGATGCACCAGTATTATCCGATGTTACACAACAAATAAGTAATAACATACAGTAAATATTTTGACTCTGGTAGTAAAAGGCGCCAAAAAGGGAGCAAGCTTTATAATTTCCGAAGCTCGAGTGTTGCCAAGTATCGCCTAAAAAACATGTAGAGTATTTAAGAGATGTTCTTCCAAAATATGTATCAATAATTCAGCAGCACATAGGTCCACTACCTGAGAGACAAAATTTTCACTTGTTGCTTCTTGAGAATAGAAATCACTATCGGCTGTGAATGGGAGTCGGTTGTTCAAGTCTTGTAGCTGCAATTAGATACAAAATTTAGTTCACATAATATACTTTCTCCAAGGAAGAATAAATAAACTAGCAACCACTTCTAGCAAATAGTTAACAGAACAGTGTGATGTTAATCAGCTATAATGTTCATAAAATACAAATCAATTAACTTATACTCCCTCCGTTTTTTAATATAACATGTTTTAGCTTTTGTCCACATTCACATGCACACAAATGTATGTAGACACATTTTAGTTTATATGTTCACCTAAAACATCTTATATTAAAAAGCGGAGGGAGTACAATATAACACCATCGGGAAAATAAACTTCAAACGGTTGTCTTTGATGAACAAAACAATCTAGTTGCGTTCAATGAAGAAAAAACAATGTTCACACAGCAACAATCCTTGTAGCTCAAAAAGCATGGACTGTATACGCAAAAGGCTGCAATTTTAAACTCGGAAAGCAAGAACAAGTTCTTAAGCTTATACTAAGTTCCTAACCAACAATAATCATATGTGCTCTGCACAAAAGTACGCCAGAATGTACTGAGTAGTGAACTAAAGTATCACTGGTATGTTCTCTACACCTCAATATGAGCACTACGGTTCAAGGCACTATGACAGGAAGCAGACAATATACAGAAACTGAAAATCAAAATCACTATAAATATAAGAAACAATAACATGATATATCAAGGCAAAATATCGACCTGTATGAGTAATTCAGATAACCCAGTCCTAGCCCGGCCCTTGAGATTATCAATCGACATTTTCTTAAGGCCCAAAGGATTAGGCAATGATTTCTGAGTAGGAGAGGAGTGTGAAGGAATAATCCAAAGAAGTTGCCATAAAGCCTGCAGATTGAAGATGAACTCATATCAATGTAACACCAAACAAGAGTATGTCCCAGTAACAGCTCTGTGATAATAACACAGTGATGGTATTGTTTTGTGTATACCTGCTTTAAAATGAGAATCAGAGACTTCAAATCCTTAAGTGAAAGAGGTTTCTCTTGTTCATAGAATTCCTCATTATCAATGATCTTTAACATGTGCCTGGTACAGGGTAAAATAAAGCATCGATAACATGTGTTCTGAGAAAAGAGATGAGAATTGTCCGCGGACAACAAAAAACATAAAAAACCAAATTAAATAAGAATTAGCCATCAATAATTTGTGGCAATTTGAAATTGCTGTCTTACTTGTATATGGGACAGAATACGGACACTGGCAGTAGCCAACCAGGAGCATCTGCAGGCAAAGGAGAGATATGCTTGCCAAAATGTGGCCATCTTTGGTTCACATGGCATCGCTTTATAAAATTCCACAGTGCAGGAACAATTTCAGTACGGTAGGCCAGCTTTGTCATATCTAGAGGCAATGTGTTGAATATGACATGAAGAAAAGCACAAATGGACCCTACGGCTTCCACTTCAGCATCTGATGGTCCAGATAGATCAGAATAGTTTGTGCTTAATGTGCCTCTGAACACGGCATTCACCTGAAACAGTCTAGAGTCAAACAGGAGAAAGCAAAATATGGAGCCCAATAACCTTGATAGAGAATTAACTTATATACGGGTGTTCACGTACCAAATGTTCAAGTAATCTTGTATTTGAATCAAATGCTGCAGTTATCTGTTTTTGCAAATCAACATCAAGACCATCTTTAACATCAACGTCCATGGGCATGTCATCGTCATCATCTGCTCCTGTTCGTAGTTTAAGAAGAATACAGCTCACATAAGACTCCATCACAGAAAGAGAAAACGCAAAAGACCTTTGCACTTCATTTCATTGAAAAGGTAGAGTTTTGGTTACAGTCGTCCTAGGAGGCAAGTTAGAAGCAGAGAGTGAAACTAGTGCACGTCCCAAGTCCCTGGCAGGACTTCCCTAAGCCCTGTCGAACCGGCGCTAGCCTACAGGAAATTGGGATTTCGCATTGTAATTCTAGGCTTATAGCAATGTTGCACCCTCTCACCCTAGTAAAATGCTTCGGAAGTCATTAAGTGTCCTTAGTATGTCATTTAACAGGCTTATGCATAGTCATTTCAGCTTATGCCAAGCACCAAAAATGCTTTTTCCAGCATTTGTCAGCTAAACTGAATGTGCAGTTTGCAAGCATTCGTTGCTGTGACAAGGGCCTATACAGATGAATGACAACACATAATGTTAAATAGATACTACTCCTAGCAAGCTATATTGGCAGAAGACAGAAGCTTGTTACTGGCAAGTAACTTACTTTCAGCAGGCGACGTGATCGTTGGTAACGCGTCCAGCAATGACGTACAAACAGCAATGATGTCAGCTGCCTGGTTTGGAAAGAACACATACAAAAAAGATAACAAGTATTAAAGTGGCATCAATATTTTAAATAATCCAGAAAGGACATCGAACAGGAAATGAAAAGGAGAGCTATTTCCACAACGAAGAATACTACGTATATGATAACAATTCAACAATATAAATAATATATGCATAAGACATTTATTGCATGACCAAGATGATTTCAGAATTCATATATGAAGTCAACCATATAGCAATATATGCATACATGTTTAGCATCACAAGAAACAAAGAAACAAATTTTCTTGAGAACCGTTTGACATGAATAAATACACTATTTCTCTTTGTTGAGATCATATAACTCAAGAGAACCAACACCAATACAACAAATGACAGAAGAATATTGAACATGAGGATATATACAAGGAACAGAATACATCTTTGCTAAGGATCTGCAGCATTACATGATACAGCCTTAACTGGTTGTACGAAGGAAGCAGTTACTTAGAACCTACAAATACCTTGCCGCAATTTTTTGACATACACAATGCAGGGCATGACTATGGTATAAATAACAAACCCAAGAAGGACCATAATTAGCAGAGGATTTGTTGTGCAAAGAACTGCTATAGACCAAACAAATTTGGATACAAACTCAACCTTCTCAACTCAGCTCAAAAGCTGGACAGTGATAAATGTGCCAAAGCAAATGGTGGGGCCTAACCGCCCTGTCATTGAATAAGTAACTAACAATGCTCTTTTCTGAGAGCATAGGGACTTGCAATGAATACTTTTTAATACAGAAACCGGATTGATCTTTTTCCTGATCATAATATTTTCATGTATTTTCAGCCTTGTTCAATATTGCCAGATATCTAGTAGATAAAAATAATGACTTGGTAACTTGAAAGGTAGAAGTAGAACACCTACTCTATCAGAAGCGAACTTTGGTTCGGCCAAAATCCAGGTTGCAGCTTCAAGTACATTTGCAAGAACACATGCATATCCTGGATGATTAGCTGATATATCCTTTGGAAGAACATCAGCACGACTAGGCAAATAGCAAGCTATCTGGTGGATATAATATTTGCTGAGCCCATTAGCAGAGAAAACCTGAAGTAAATAAGCAGTAAAAACAGTCAAACATAGAACATTCCTCAAATAACCTCAAACAAATTGAATTATTAAATGTAGAAGAATATTATAATTATTAGGGATGTGTAAGTGGGATCCCACTTATACCGTATTTGTGCAGTTATATTTTACCCAGCCATGAGTTTGTTAATCAAACAAGAAATTGTGGAAACAGCTCACCTTCTTGAAGTGTGGCAAACGATGCCAGAGAAAAGGTGTGGACAGAAGTTGCGAGGAAAAACTCCATCTTGGATCAACAACTGGACAACAACATGGATGATCGCCAACATGTGAAGCAACAAGCATGAGAACTTGCTCCAGCGCAGACGTATTGTGGTGGTGCTCCAAATTTCTTGCATTTTGCTGAATAATGATCAGATCCATCAAAACATCACAAATCAAATCATTGAAGATTAACTATGGCCATAACGATTGATTCAATGATTCTTCCACAAACAAACTCAGAGCAAGGTCACTTCACTATACAATCCCGATGCTAATCAAAACCAAGTCAATAGTAGCTGCTATTGTTGAATCATCAATTTTTTTATGTTTGATACACAAAGAAGCAACTAAAATAAGAAGTAAACTTGTGATATTTGTATTCAAGAGTTGGTGCTATTGCCTTCAGAATCTTAGAATTAAGAGATGAGTATAGCCAAAGTGGTGAAGGAGAATATTATCTTAGTCTAGGTGGCATATCATGGGATTAACAACACCTGGTAGTCAGAAGTAATATAAAGATAGATGTGAGTGATAAAGAAGTCCAAAGTGTATGGTACTAATTAGATCATGAAAATAGCAGATTCAAGGAATTAAACTAATACAGGCATGTATCCTGAAGTGAAAGTATAATCATTTGTGGATACTACCTCCGGTCCGAATTAACTGTCGCAGAATGTGTACAGCGGTAGTACAAATTACTATAGCGCTGGCGACAGTTAATACGGATCAGAGGAGTAATATATTTGTTCAACGAGCCAACTAAAGTAGAGACACTGGCAACAAAAAATAAACAACCTTAGTATAGAAACAGAAAGAACATACCGGTACTGCAATAATAATCCCCCGAAATAAGCAATATATCCTTTTATGCTGAAGATACCCAACTACTTTGCAATTCCACGGTAGTTTAGGATTTAACAAACAAGCCACAGCTTCTAGTAATTGGACAACGGGCATTGCTGTGCTTTCCACTGACATCAAAAGTTGGTTACTCCAATCATACCTATCAAAACAAAATGAACAAGTCAAATGTAATGTCATTCATTCTATCATTGATCATGGAAATATAGCATCAGCTGGAGCATGCACATCAGTTACATAATTACAGCAAGAAAAAGAAGCAGGACATAAAATATCAATTGGAATGTAATATCAATAAAATAACTATATCCAATACAATTTTCATGTACTGATGACACACATCAAAACTTGAAATCACATTAAGATGTTGGACGTCCCCTAGTGAAATGATAACTGCATGTTTCATTCACAGAAGTTCACTAGGCACAAGCTGATCTTGAGCAGAAATCATAAGGACAGAGTCAAATTATATGTTCCATTAAGAATCGTCCTATTTTGACAGAAACTTAGTAATGCACAGAAATAAAACTTCAGAGGGTATTCAATCAACTTAGCATCAATAACTGTATTTTTGCATCATGTGATTAGCAAGAACAGGTTAGAAGAATATTCAGAATATCAGCTTTCAACAATTGAACTCACCTCTTCTGATGGACAGCATACACACAGATGAGTGCGAGTTTTTTTACCCTATGAATCACAAGAGGTTCCACTGAGGAGTAATCTACACCAGCAAAGAGACTAGCAACATCTCCTACAACCAAAAGGCAAATAATGAATATAGCCAATGTGATAGAAGTAGTGAAAATTAATATCATATGCACACAAGTAGAATACAAGTCAATACAAACACATTATACTACCTAAAAATGTCTAATAATGCCTAGGAAGTTCGCAATGAATCGATAATATCAAAGTTTACATAGAATTGACTTTCTTAGCACGGTTTGAAGTTCTTGGCATCAGTCGAATGTTACTCATAAAGCATAGTAACCAATAGTAGGTGTTTGTGCCTATGGAAAACAGGCAATGCTAAATTGCTAATTAGGTCGGTGAACAGAGGCTCTAAATTGGGAATAAGATACCACTATGGCAGCGTCATACAAGGATGGAAATACACTAAACGGAATGAGATAAAAGCATATCTGATGAATATTATACAGAGGGAGGATATATATACCCCAGTAGCTCTAGGATCAAGCATAGCATACAGTGCAAAGAATAGCAGAACATTGGTAAACAGTAGGATGATTGATAAATACCATTTTTAACAAATTGAAGAAGTAAGTTGCAGACTTGAGAAAGTATAGCAATATCGTTGTCTTTACTTGCATTGAAGAAGAACAACAATTGACGAAGAAAGTCAGAACTAGCATCAAAGCAGTTCCTGATTGAGTACCAAGATAGTCAGAGAGAGAGAGAGAGAGACAAGAAAAGTATAAATTTAATTTTTAGTGTAATACTTACCTATCTACCCTCTGGCAGTGCTCCCCAAAAGTAGAACAGAACTTTTCTCGAACTTCCGAGCGTGCTAATTCGAATGCCTTCTTCCCTCTGAAGCATTTCTGCAGCTTATAATTAGTCAAATTCCATTTTGGGAACATGAAATATATGTGTCTAGGGACATACACGGGAAGCTCAAAGTAATACTGGACGCAACAGTTTGTCACAAGAAACAGGATGGTGGTTTAATAAAACGTTAGGTCATCTGTAATGCCATAAATCCATGAAGGCGAAACGACACGCATGAACTTTTCCCACGCACACCTCGTAACGCCCGACAAACCAAAAAGTGAGATTATTAAGCTTCTCAGCTCTCAACCCTCGTGATCCCAAGAGGAGCACACATGTATATCAGCCTCAAAAACCCGATTTGCCCCCATCACACTAGAGAACCCATAGGAATCACTATAGCTTCTCGACCAGCCTACAAAACCTGAATTCCCCAATGTCCTGCCGCATCATGCCAAAATGAATAAACATCTTACTCTAAACATACCATGCCGGATAGGTGTACATAGAGTAATTTATCCACCCAAACGACCTTAAAAACACAGGCACAGAATGACAGAACACCTATTGTGCAATCCTTCCACTAGAGCTATGCAAGCCAAAACTTCACACAATGCTGAAAATCCCACAGCGAAGTCCTCTGAGATGACACGAACTGAAACACCGATTGGGCGAAACGCTCAGAGTGTGGATCTCAGGAGTAATAAACTCTAAACACAGTGCAGCAGAACTAATAAACCCTCCTGGCTCCCTCGATACTAGCGTCCGCCAACGGAACAGCGCATCGCAACCCCATGAGCGCACCTCACGATCAACCCACACCCGCAGGACGATGTTCAAAACATTCATACATACCTGGATCTTGGTGGCGGATGAGTTCTGTAGGCGCAGCGCGAATCGGCGTCGGCGCTCCTCGCGCGTCTGCTCGAGCAGCACCTGGCGGTCGCGCTCCTTGTTGCTCCGGCCGCCCATGTCCACCCGCTTCCGCGACGTAGGGTCGCCGGAGAAGAACATCGTGCCGGCCCGCCCGCCCTACTGCTTCGACACCACCACAACCCCAGGAGAAGAAGAAGGAAAATCAGGGGAAAATCCCGCAGAAAATCGGGCAAAATTCGGGGAGGCTCGGCCGATCGGGGCGTACCGGAATGGGTCTCGGGTCGATCGGGGGCTAGCTAGGGTTTGAGGGGAGGGGATGCGGCGACCGACGTCCGAAGCTGCGAGTCGAGAGGGGAAAGAGGAGGCGAGATGGGCCTGGGAGGAGAAGAGAGGCTCTAGGACTGGGTGGGTGGTATTCTTGTCTGACGGTTTTGCCCTCGCGATCGATTCCCAGTGCAAACACGCGCAGGCAGTGACGTGGGCCTGATGACGTGGAGGAGCTCCCGCCCGTCCTGTCAGAAACATTTTTTTTGAAAGGATCTACACTGCGTATTCAACACAGAAAATACACAACAAAGAATAGAAATACACAGTATTCAGGGTTCAGCTAGCCTAATTTAGCCGGTTGGCATCGTGTGAGTGTTGTATGATTTTGGGTCCTGTCTCTCGTATAAACTAGACCAACCTTTTTTTAATTAATGAATTTAGCAGTGATCCTGCTAACATTCAAAAAAAAAATAACCTCTATGCATCCACGGACACGTGTCCACAGACAGGGCTCAACAGCCTCTCAAATATCTGTGTTTGCAGCCGTCGTATCGAAGTAGATCATCATCGAACAACAAAATGCAACCAAAATAGATCAGATCATCGGACGACGTATAATTACATTAAAACCTAACAAGTTCTTCTTTTGAGCAATACGTTTAATTATTTGAACATAAATTAATTGCCTTCACTTTGAGCACACTAAGAATTTTTCCTTTGACAAAGAAAGGCTGCATTCTGCCTTTGTCCTCTCTTATCCTACATTCTCATGGTACATGTCAATAAGACTCAAGATACCATAAGGTATTTTTTGTTAGCACTAGAGGGTCAACAACACCGATGCAAACTAAGTTATTGTGCATTCGTCCGTCCTAGTCTAGGTACAAGTCGCAACAATCTAAGAAATAGTTTGCTATAGAGACAATAGCAAAATGTTATCTTAGGCGTACAACAGCTCCGCGGATTTTGTTCCGTAGGCAATAAAATGATTTGGTGCACGGTGTTGATTTGAATCAACCTTTGGAAGACGTTTAAGTGAAATGTTCATGCAACTATGGTTGGAGTTAGTTCAACCTCATTATAGTTAGTGCTATGTTGATTTTGTTCTTTTGACACTAAACACATGATCTTGTAAAAAATGCATTGTTATGATTCCTTTTCTTTTTACGGACACCATTACTGTGACATAGTATTTGCATAAGGAGAATGAAATTTAGAGAAGACGGAAGAAGACAAAGTTAATAATAAACTATATGACCAAAAATGAATTAAAGATGCCATAATGTGCTTATTGTTAGCATTGATGGGTCACCAAACACCAATCCATCTCTAACTAGGTAGAAAATGCAACAATTTCAGCAATAGTTTACTGTAGACACAATAGCAAAAGTGTTATCTTAGTACAACAGCTCCATTAGTAGCGAATTATGTGCCCTATGCAATATAAGGACGGGATGGATAGTGTTGATTTTAAATCAACCTCTGGAAGATTTTTTAGTGTAATGCTCATGCATCTTTGGTTGGAGCTAGTTCAACTTCCTTACATATGTTGATTTTGTCCTTTTGACATGACTAAATACAAGATCGTGTAGAAATTGCATGGTTAGGGTACTTATTTTCTTTTTTCAGTCACCATTGCTGTGATATATATATTTGCATAAGGAATAATAAAAATTACTCCGTATATGACCAAAAAATGAATGTGGCTGCTGGGATTCGAGCCCAGGTCTCCACGGCCACAACGTGGAATTCGAGCCCACTAAACTACAGCCACTTTGTTGAAAGCTGCAACAATCTTAGTTTATTTATCATTGATTGCCTCGCCCAAGCTGTGCGTCACAAAACCCTACACAGTACAGTCGGTGCACGGAAAAGCCTCTAAAGCCACATGGGTAAGCGTTAGCAGAGTGCTTATCATTCACCATCAGCAACACCATTCCACTGGGACAAAGAAGCGGAACTCACCAATCACCATCAGCAACTAACATGTACAGTACTATTTTTTTTCCTTTTTCTTTGCTCAATTGTTTTACAGGATGTTCTTACAAGGAATTTGTTATAAATAGACTCAGAACACCTAAACAGCATACAATGCTGTCATATTGTTGCCGACAATCACAAGATCGAGAATCACCCTGTTTCAGAATTCCGCGGAGACATTATGGAGGGACTTGCTTAGACACACAAGACACACAAACCACAAGAACTATTTACTCCGCTTATGACATAGCCTGGATGCTGGATCGAATCTCACATAATCTTATAATCCCGGTGAGCATGTTCACTATGATCTGAGAAACGACGGAGAAAAGAATGGGTGTTGAAGAGATATGCTACCCACAGCAGCCAATCTCTCCTTCCTCCACATCGACATCCATGGAGGGCGATATGCTGTCCTCCATTTCATGCTCGACCTCTTCCTCAAGATCTTTCTTCATGAAAAGACCAAGCCTCTCCAGCGGGCTCCCCAGGCCAGGTGGAAGATCCATCCCATCGACAAAGTCCACAATTATTTTGCCAGGGGGGTTAAGCTCCCACTTTTTGCTCATGTTTTCCAGGTCCTTTAGGAAGTCACTGTTGTCAATATCGACAGTCTTCTTCATCTACACAAAAAGAAAAGAGATTGTAACAGCCACTGTGTAACATCAAGCTTAGAAACTAGCTGGTCAGAAGATGACAAGCAGTCAGTACCATGTGTAGTGCCAGGCGTGCTGCCTTTCTTTCCCGCTCCCTCTTTATTCTCATTTCTTCATCCAACCTGAACTGTGCAGCGGCTTCAGCCGCCTTCACCTGGGCCTCAATCCTTTCTTTCTCTGTGGGAGAGAAAAATATTGGAGAAAGACGCCATGTAAGGACAGCATTCACAGCAATGGCATAACTCAATGTCAACGCGACACTAAAGTGACCTGGAGTTTCCATCTCAATTTTCAAGAAAGGAATTTAAGCTACCCATAATCGAAATATAATGATCCTAGTATTCACAACCACATACTCTCTCCGTTTTTCAAAATAACGCGTATATTTTTAATCGAAAGTCAACATCAAATAAATTTGACCAATCATATAGACAAAAATATGAATATTTAGAATATGAAATCAATATCAATAGACTCGTCATAAAATATAATTTCATAGTATGTTCATTAAATATTGTAAATGTTCTATATTTTTCTATAAGATTGGTCAAAATTACACTACGTTGACTTCTGACTAACAATATATGCCTTAATTAAAGGAACTGAGGTAGTATAATTTTTTTGGCGTATTCTACAGAACGAGCAGGAAAAAGCTCACGGAACCGGCTAATCCATCTCCTTAACAGATCAACAAACAACAGGGACTCTTCAAATAACTAATATTCCCAGATGTTATAACTTCTTCCTTCTTTGATCGCTGACAAGAAACAGGTCGTCTTTTCATAGAAGTTACAAACTGGCTGCCTAACTGACTGAGACACAAGTGTGCAGCTAACTGCTTATTAATGCTAATGCATAGCTTTCTTTCATTTATTAACGTGTCTATGTCTTCATCTTGTTACCGACATCAGATAAGTAACAAAAACCAAGTTAAACCCTTCCTGATTTGGTTGGCACACAGATGTTTTTAATCAATAGCAAATTACTTTCAGAAAAAAAAGGAGAATCAACAACCCATTTTTAGAAGCAAACAAGGTTTATGGCATATAACTTATTTCCATCACACGCAAAGGACAGTTCCTAGCCAGTTCCCAACTGTAACCAATCAATTCAAAATTAGCTCAAATACTAATCCCTCCTTCCCATATTAATTGACGCTAAGACGGATGTATCTAGACATATTTTAGTTCTAGATATATCCATTTTAGTGTCAATTAATATGGGATGGAGGGAATAAGTTACAACCTACCATCTACCATGTCAGTATGGAAGATAATACTGAACACTTGCCTCCTAACACTTGTCCAAAATTCACCAGACCGATTTTGAACAACGGATCAAAGCTTGAGAATTCAGATAAGTGTACTGAGTAGCTTATTTTGGGTATGAAAGAGCTCAGTGCACATACATGATACTTAGCCAACTCACAATACTGGTATATAACAAAACATACCCAGCCTATACATAATAGCCTATTAGAAGCTCAGGGAAGCTCAGTGCACATACGAGATACTTAGCGAACTCACAATACTAGCAGACAAAAAACATACCCAGCCTATACATAAGCTCAGGGCTAATTATTACCTTCTTGCTGCCTTTTTTCCATCCTCTCCTTTTCTATCTGTAATTTTGCGGGGTCTATTTTCTGCCCCTAGGAGATCAAACCAGCATGTCAGCTAGAGCTGCCTGAGTGCAGCGAAAGACTTGCCTACTGCAAATGAATAGCATAATTGCAATGTACACATTTAGCATGCGCTCTAGAAACATTACATGGTCCAGAAGTGCCTTCTGCTGTGCCTTCACGATTGTTCCAGCAAAACGTCTCTTTAGCATTGCTGCACGAAGGGCTTTGGTTGGTGACAAAGGTTCATCATGTATATAGCTTCCATCTCCTAAAATTCACATCACAAATGCAGTACATTAGCACCAAATAATATGGCAACAAGATTTTTCTAAGTTCCTAACTGTTACGTTATCACTACAAGGAATTAAACAACAACCACATGAAACAAACATATACTAAAAAGAGAACAAGCCGAACGAACCTTGCCCATATGAAGCAAGAGGCGAAGTTGAAGTATCGCTGCAAGACTGAGATTCATTTCCTACGACAGCAAATATGTGCATTAGCGAAGATAGAAGCGTTGAATAAAATTATGTGGAATTCCAGAACATACCAATCGACTGAGAGCTGCGCTCAGTTGACTGCACCTTTGTTATTTTAGCGCTCTCCTAAAGATAGAATACATGGCTTAGGAGGGGCAACTGGAATTTGGTTCATTAATGTGCTATAAGACCAAGATAGAAATGCATCAAATAAAAATAACTCATTGCCAAAACCTTGGTGCAAGGGATAGAATGATTTAAAGAGCCAACTCTGCTAGCAGCTGCTTGAAAAGGTTTATCTGAATTGAAAAATAAAAAATAAAACATCAATAATCATGGCAAAAGAGTGCTATGAAGAGAAGTCTGTGGCACATAGTGAAAAGAAGTCACACCACTAACACCACTGGACAAGGTCTGCCCCGAGCCCCGCACAGAAAACTTAATTTTTACCTGGGCACAGAAATATAACAAAAATAAAATTAGATTTCTGCTAGAAGGACAAAAATAACACATCATCAAATGATTGAAGGTCTCATGTGATTTTACTTTGGAGGATATTGCATCTGTCAATGTCTTCTTTGCAAGTGAATTGGAGCATGAGACCAGGCCTCTAGAAACCACTGGCTTTGAATTGACAGCAGTACGAGCCTTAATTACCTTCATCTGCAGCTGCTCTGACGCCAGATTTCTGTCTCTCCATTTTCTTTCATATAATTTCCATTCTGAATCGAACATTATATTCAGTTGTTCAGCTACTGAGTGAACCTGATTTCCGGGAGGATTATACTTCATTGCATTTGAAAATGTTAGCCTCACATCCGCTGCAAACTCATCCGTGCCAACATAGCTCTTGTTCGTGAGTTTCTTCTTAACAGTGCCTAAGTCCATTGGATTACGGATAACATCAAAGTAATCAGGAATACCAAATAGGACTGGGTCAACTGGTTGATGAAAAAGCCAACCACCTGGGTGATCCATGAGCTTCCCCAGAACATTTCTACACACCCTTGTCTTGCTAGGGTTCATGCTTTTAGCCTTGTTGTTAGAGGATGGCCAATGTTCACATGAAGAAACTGACGTCACCCTAGATTTTTTAGGCGGTTTACCTCCTTCAACCTCTGAATCTGTACCAGAATCTTCTGACCCACTGCTTATATAAACTGACCTCCTCTTCTTACAGGCTTGTGTGGTCATTGTGTCTGCTTACAATTCTTATTTTCTGGTCTCGACAAATGACCAATAACTTCAGACTTGGTGATACCCTCTTTGATAGGCACACATGACACAGCAAATCTTCTCAGTCAAGGCTGGAAACATAATATTCAGTCAGAAGCAAGTTGCTTAACATGACCAGATGAATAAGTAGGTCAGCCAAAAAAAATAGACAACGATCATGCACTGTCCATTTAATAAGAGTTGATTATTTAACTGAACAAAACTTATGGCGGTATTGATCAAATAAAATCTATGAAATAGACAATTATTATTTAACTGCTCATCTGGAAAGAGGAAAGTAAGAAGTCAGAACGAGAAAGAGAAAATGGGTGTAGGAAACACGAGTTACTGCCTCCGTAATCTTCTCTGGCCAAAACAAAACAGTAAATGAATACAGTAAATGTAACATGCAAGTAAGAATACTTGACACATATCCTATTTGCCTTGCAAGTAAGAATACTTGACATATATGTGCCTTTTTACCCAAAAAAAGGCAAATAGGATATGTGTCAAGTATTCTTACTTGCATGCTATGTTCAAACAACTAGTTTTATTTTCAAGCTAACTAGCATAATGCACTTGCGTTGTTATGAAGGCGGTAAAAAAAATATGTTGGGCCACCAGCTTGCAAGATCGTTAAAAGACGTTGGTGTCATACAACCGCAGCTTGGTTCGAGCAATAAATAGGGCGAACAGATGATGAGTTATAGGCATCAAGGAGCTAGAGCAACTGAAGCAACCATGAAAGGGCCATTGTAAGATTCGAAGCGAGACAACATTTAAAATTTTGAAACGCAGAAAGATGGGCACAAGGGACAGGGAACACGGTCATGTAGGAGGACGAGATCTTTGTTGCATTCGAGTAATAAGTATTGTACACTCCTTTAGGGTACGATACAAAACTGTGGGAGTTGGTTCGGAGAAGAAATCTGAAATCTAGAGATGTGTTAGTTCGAATCTAGATCAAACATTTTTTATTTGTCGGTTTGCTTATTTTACAAATAGCGTTTATTCATTTGCGGCTTTTGCAAGGTTGTTGGTCTCACATGGAGTAATTGTGGAGGAAGAGGAATGGACTCACACCCACTCCAAACTTTATAAGTACTCCCTCTGTCCCAGTTCTTCAGGCTCAATTTGCAAATCTATTGGCCCAAGGTGGTAGCTGATTGGGGCTAAAATCTTGCATGCATTGGTGGGGAGAGGCAACCAGCCACTAATTGAGAGGGAATTAAATGTAATTGTGCCTAGGAGGTGGGGGGGTTTGGGACTAATTGTTCTTGGGATTTTTGTGCCCAGAAAACTGGGACGGGGGGAGTAGGAAAGATGTTATGAGCAGGAAAGCATCAAATATTCCAAGCAATAAAATTCGCACACAACTTTCCCAAAGAAGGCAACTCCTTATTCAGTTTCGGCATATTTCCTTTTTAGCCATTCTGTTCCCAAGGGGCATGTACAGACCAAGTTTACCGCATGTCAGACAGGGATTGCACAAGGCAATGTAAATATAATCAGAAGTTAATAAAAATGCCCAGGCCCCAAAGTATCCTTGTTTTGCGAGCAAGGTATGGCAACTGTTTTTTCTAAACTAACAAAACAATTGGTAATGTCAAAAAAAAAAAAATGGTACTGATTCAATGTTTCAAATTCATTTGCACAAACATCACTTTAGTACAACCAAATAACCATCATAATAGCTATGTACCCACAAAATTTTAAATCACCTATCTATACTGGTAATTAATTCTGAAGTTACTCAAATCAATCTTTAATAATGCGTATAACAACGTTTAAAAATTATGAACTTTAGCTCCTGTGTCAGACATAACAAACCGGAAAAGGAACAAAGGCATGTGTTTGGCAAGCTTTAAACAAAATTGTAAGAAAAATATTTTACATCATTTCAGCATAAATTTCAGTCCTACATGAAAATCAAAACAAATAGAAACTAGATGAAGTAGCAAATACAATAATACAACTAAATAATGTTGGGTCGAAACAATACAACAACAGACAAGACATGTGAACAAAGGACCTAAATAGCAAGATAGCCAGCGCATATGCCATGTGCCATTTGCCTCGTACAAGGGTTGCAACTTGTAAGCCTGTAATCATGCTTGTTGGTATCAAAGAAATTGGGTAGCATCTTGTTTCTGTTGGCGGTATCAGACGTATAATTCATCTATGTAGTACAAGAAAAACAGAAAAAATGTGGCGCAAGCGTGCCGAGCATGGTCTTGTTGCGCGACCAGCTGCGCGCCGTCCGATTTGCTATGATGGTGACGTCTCTATAGCCGTGTGTGCTGATGTCAGGTCTGCCTCCGCGTGGGTTGCGCCGTATAATAGCCCTAATAAAACCTCCTTAAACGGACTATCCAATAAAATTACGGCAGGGTAGACGCCCGATTGTCCCCAACTCCCCATGCGAAACGTGACACCATATAGAAGACACGGTCCTGTGGCGCGAGCAGCTGCACATCGTCCGATTCGCTATGATGGTGACGTCTATATAGCCGTGTGCGCTGCTGTCAGATGAACGTGGCCGCCCCCGAGTGGGATGCGCCTTATGACAGCCCTAATAAAACCACCAAAAACGGGCTATTCAATAGAATTATGGCAGGGTAGACGCCCAACTGTCCCCATGCGAAGCGTGCTAACGTAAAGAAGATAGTCCTGTGGGGCAACCGGCCGCGCCCCGTCCGATTCGCTATGAAATGGTTGCGCCTATTTAGCGGAGTGTGCTGATGTCAAGTGAACGTGGCGACGGCAGCGTGGGGGGGCCGTATGAATGTATGATAGCCCTAATAAAACCACCTTAAACGGATTATCCAATAATTATGCCAGGGTAGACGCCCAATTTGTCTGTGCCGACGTAAAGAAGACACGGTTCCATAACCTAACCCTAAAAGATCCGATTTTGGCAGGATAGACGCCAGGTTATCTCAATCCCCAATCAGGGAGCGACCCGGTCGGTTCGAAGCCTTAGAATCATATAGATCAGACCCCTAATAAGCGGAGAGTGGGAGAGATTCAAAGAAGAACCAACCTGAGGGGCGCGGGCGGAGGGCGGGAGCCCCTGGGATTGAAGGCCCCTCCGAATCCTTGGCCCCACGGGTAGAGGCCGGCTCCGCGGCTTCCACGGGCACGCCGGCGGCGCGGAGGGTGGGAGACGTGTGCGCGCCCGCGAGACGCGGTTGCTTCTTGCTCTTCCGGCGTGGGGCGGCGGTGGAGGGGAATTGGACGTCCAGCTAGGGTTTCGGCCCGGAGGAAGAGAGGACGGGGATGGTGCTCGGCGGGGACGGGGAGGAGGTCGCCGGCCCGGGGGCTAGGGTTCGGGCGGTGGCCCGGGGTGAGGAGGGAGGGATGGGGAGCGAGGGCGACGGAGCTGGGAGGGGAAAGGGAAGCCGGAGGGAGGTGTGCGCGTGGCAATAATGGTTTGACGGATTTGCCCCTGGCTCCAATCGCAGTGAGTGCACGCCGGTAGGAAAGGTGCGTTGGGAGTTGGGAGCCGTTAGCTTTGCCGTGGCGGGCTGAAACGCTAGGATCAAAGGATTTTCGATGGAGTAGCTCTCGTTCAGTTCCTCATGCTGGAGATTTGTTTTTTTCAGCGACATCGTTCAGTTTTTATTTTTAAACTAGAAACAAAAAAAAGAAATAATAATAATTTTAAAATTCAAACATTTTTTAAAACTTAACGTTTTAAAAATCTGAACTATCAAAACTGAAGATTTTCAAATTTGAAATATTTTTAAAAACTAGACGTTTTTTCAAATCCATGAACATTTTTCTAAACGTCATGATTTTTTTTCAAGCCCTTTTTGTTGGGTACATGGTGCCATATGGTCTGCTCCCACACCACATTCAAATCACATCGAATACGTCCGCGACCAGGAGGAGGGCGCCGCCGCCCGCCAGCCATGATAAATCACATCGAATACGTCCGCGACCAGGAGGAGGGCGCCGCCGCCCGCCAGCCATGATGCCGACTGAGACATCTGGCGGCAATGGTTTGCAACGACGGCCCCAGTCTAGTCGTCCCTCGTGCGAGGATAGGTCAGAGATCGCCTTACGGGCGTCGCGGAGCTGTCCCTTGTGGATCTCCTGGGTGCAAGTAACACAGACGTTGTGATGTAGACGAGGCACTCGAAGGGCCGTACTTGGTCGACGTCATCTCACGATGTGTGCAGACATCGAGTTCCTTGATCGGCCTCTCGTGCAACTCAGGGACCAACTTCACGGCCGCGGCCGGCAGTGCCCAACGGCGGCACGTATGACCGTGTGGTCCCACCAGAACGACATGACCGAGCCACAAAAGAAGGATGATGGGGAATGGGGATACGATTAGCTCCATCTCTTTTTTACGAAGCGAGGACCATCACATGAATTATATGAAAAGTGGGGGGTTTTCTACAAAATAGCATTACCAGCGAGCGGCATGCTAGGTGTGGAGCCAAACTTACCATAGACCAAAAGATAAATTTTCATCCAGACTCTTGTTTTATTTTGCAAAATTACAGACCTGACTGCCGATTTAGGCTGTGGAGACGGCCAAATATCCAATTCAAACTATAGAAAGTTAACAGCCGTGGAGGCGGACTCTAGAATCGAGAGGTTTTACCCTTCGTAGAACTAAAACTGAGTACATGAGGTGCAGTTTCAGTACTACTAGGCACGAGGTGGAAGAGGTTAGTCTTGATGGGCAGGTGGTACCTGAATAAGACATCTTCCGATGTTTGGATTCTATGTTGTAGAAGGATGGTGATATCGATGAAGATATGAGCCGTCGAATCAAATCTGGTTGCATGAAATGGCGCCAAGATTATGGCGTCCTCTGTGACAGGAGAGTGCCATAATAAAAGTTTAAAGGCAAGTTCTATAGGATGGTGATCTGACCTGTGATGTTGTATGGCGCAGAATGTTGATCAACCAAGAGGCAACATATCCAAAAGTTGGGTGTAGAAGAGATGTGCATATTGAGATGGATATGTGCCCACACATGAAAGGACCAGGTCTAGAATGATGATATACGTGACAAAGTTAGGTTAGCACCGATTAAATAGAAGCTTGTCCAACATCGTCTAAAATGATTTGGGTATATACAATGCAGACCTCCAGAAGAGCGGACGGATAAAGCGTGTTGACAATGTTAACAGGGGTCATGGTAGACCAAACTTGACATGGGAGAGTCCGTTGAGAGTGACCTGAATAATTGGAATATCACAAAAAAAAACTTGTCATGGATAGGGATGCGTGGAAGTTAGCTATCCACATGACATAATAATGAATTGGATTCTGAAATCGTATGGATTTTAACTCTAGCCTACCCAAATTACTTTGGAATTTACTTGAGAATGAAAGGCTTTGTTGCTTTTATGCAAATTACTTGGGAATGAAAGGGTGCAGACCCGGGCGCTCTAGCACGGCAGCTGATTGTGCAGATTCGGAATTATCTTATGTTTTTACACGAGATACAAGTTTAAATGCCACCCCGCCCCTTATGGGGAAAATTTATGTGGTACTTGCACATCCACGACAAGTTTGTGGGTTTGGCATATATATCTAACTCATTTTATCAAGATAATTCAGTACTAGACTTACGGTTGCTGTGCTTATAACATCAGCAGAATTTTCAGCTTTTGCCAGCTTTCCAGTGGAAAAAGCACCCCAAACGAACCAAACGGGGGTGCTTTGGTTGTGGGCTTTGCCAAAGCCAGCGACAGCCTGTTTGGGGAGTGGGAGTTTAGAGGAGGGAGTTTGTTAGAGGATTAACATAGGGAATTTCATAATTAGTCCCAATCCCACGTTTGGGATGTCATGGGAATTACCGATGGGAATTTGGGTAGCTATTTTCCGTTACTGGGCTAACCTGTCCATCCGTAATTTCTCCCTCACACCTCCATCGATGATTTCTCCTGTCCTTCGCCACTCCAACATCCCCTGCAGCCATGATCGTCATGTCACGCAGGTGCATGTCATATTCACCAGATGTACCACGTCGTCTCCGTCGCTGAACGGGAAGTTTGGGCATAGGTGACCTAGGTCCAGATCCATGGAGCATTTTCCGACGAGGGTCATAAATCGATTTACTTCCGGCCGATGCTTTTGGCCGCGATCAATGCACAAAGCTAGCTCACTCTGATCTACTCGCTCCGTTCTAAATTAGATGACTTCCATTTGTCCAAAAATGGATGTATCTAAACTTATAACATGTCTAGATACATCCACTTTTAGACAAATATAAGTCATCTAATTTGGAACGGAGGGCTAGGTACGAGGACGCCCGATCTGTTTGGCTAGCTCTCAATACACGCACGCGGCCGCGATTCTCCGATCTCTTGTAGTGGCCGGACTTGACAGACGCATCTGACGGCAGGAGACTCGAACCTTCTACTACATGGCATCTGGGAAGAGCACGCGGCGATGCAGCTCCATTCATGGGGTAATTTTATTTTTTGCCATGCTTTACTTAGGTAGTATCCGATTTGCCCTCCTTTACTTTGCCTTCACCTTTTTGCCAATCTTTACTTTGTAACTATACTATTTGCCCTTTTGAATTGTTTTATTTCCTCTAGATGATATAGGAGCAAACCGGAGGACGATTCTAACCCTGCCTGCATCCGAGCAAATCGAAACCAAATGTCTCGCCATTCCCCTCCTACACGAAGAACACTAGCCCGCCCAGAGTGTTGCCACCTGTGGTGGCTCTAGGTTGACGAGGGAATATCTCCCCGGCAATAGTGCCAGAAACAATGCTTGTACGTCACACGTCAGTTGGGAACCCCAAGAGGAAGGTATGATGAGTGCAGCAGTAAGTTTTCCCTCAGTATGAAACCAAGGTTTAATCGAACCAGTAGGAAAACGAGGTTTGCTTCGAAGGTGTTGATGAAGGAGTGTAGTGCGGCGCAACACCAGGGATTCCGGTGCCAACGTGGAACCTGCACAACACAACCAAATTACTTTGCCCCAACTTAACAGTGAGGTTGTCAATCTCACCGGCTTGCTGAAAACAAAGGGTTAAACGTATCGAATGGAAAATGATGTTTGTTTGCATAAAATAGTAGAGAACAATGATTGCAGTAGATTGTATTCCAGATGTAAAAGAATGGACCGGGGTCCATAGTTCACTAGTGGTGTCTCTCCAATAAGATAACTAACATGCTGGGTAAACAAATTACAGCTGGGCAATTGACAATTGATAAGTGCATATAACATGCATGTGTGAGCTGTGGTGTCTACTATGAGATTCATTTGGGCATTACGACAAAGTACATAGACCGCTATCCAGCATGCATCTATGCCTAAATAGTCCACTTTCCGGTTAACATCCGTACCCCTTCCAGTATTAAGTTACAAGCAACAAACAATTGCATTAAGTAATGTGCGTAATGTAAACAATACATTCATCCTTGAATAAAGCATTGCTGTTTTACCCCTAGTGGCAACAACACATCTACAACCTTATAACTTGCTGTCACTATCCCAAGTTAAATAGAGGTTGAACCCAACTATCATGCATAAATACCCCCTCTTGGAGTCACAAGTATTCACTTGGCCAAGGCTTCAACAAGTAACGGAGAGCATGCAAGATCACAAATGACATAGACATGATAATATAATATTCAGCTCCACATAGGTATCAATATAAGTCAGATCCAAGCAAACACAACATGTAGCATTACAATAGGATGATCTTGATCATGATAGGCAGCTCACAAGATCTAAACATGATGGCACAAGTGGAGAAGACAACCATCTAGCTACTGCTATGGACCCATAGTCCAAGGATGAACTACTCACGCATCACTCCGGAGGCGGGCATGGCGATGTAGAGCCCTCCGGTGATGATTCCCCTCTCCGGCAGGGTGCCGGGAAGAGCTTCAGAAACCCCCCGAGTTAGGGTTGACGACGGCGGCGGCAGCGAATATGTTCTGGATGAAAGGCTCGGTGTTTTAGGGTTTTCGCGTCTCGGGGAATAAATAGGCGAAGGGGCGATGTCGGCGGACCTCCGAGGGGCCCAAACCACCAGGTGGCGCGGCTGGGCCCACTGCCGCGCCAGCCTGTGGTTTGGCCACCTCCTGACTCCTCTTCGTTTCTCCTTCGGACTCCGTGTACGTGTTGGAAAAATAGGGACTTGGCCTTTTGTTTCGTGCAATTCCGAGAATATTTCCAGAAGTAACTTTCTGAAACCAAAAACAGCAGAAAACAGGGAACTGGCACTGTGGCATCTTGTTAATAGGTTAGTCCCAGAAAATGCATAAAAGTGATATGAAGTGTATATAAAACATGTAGCAAATGGTATAATATAAGCATGGAACAGCAGAAATTATGGATACGTTGGAGACGTATCACCTGTGCCGCCGCTCGCCGCTGCTGCAACTTGTCTTGCGCCTCTGCAGCTCCCTGAAAGCACGACCCAACTGCTCGTCCGTTCGCTGCCCCTCGCCTCCCTGCCGACAGGCCAGCATCCCTTGAACGGCTCGTCCGTGGCGAGCTTGCCCCTGTACGCCTGCTCCGGACCGCGTCAAGGACCAGTACCTCCTCAGCTGGAGCGTGGAGATGAGGCTCCTGATGGCGGCGCATGCGCGGTGGGCGGGGACGGCGTTGTCGGTGCCGGCGAGGAGGATGGCGGACGGCGGCGTGACGGAGCGCATGATAGCGGGGCAGGCCATGGGCATCCGGTCGCTGGTGAGCACGCGGACGCCGACAATGTACCTCGACTTCACGGTGCGCCCGCATGCCGCGGCGCCGGCGCGGCAGCCGGTGCCGACGTCGTGGAACGCGTTCGTCGAACGAGCCGGCGTCCGGCTCCGAGAAGACAGTGAGTGGTGCTGCTCAGGCAGGGCGGCGATGACGTGGAGGTGTGGGACAGGTCGGACTGTCTGCTCTGATTTCTACTCATCGCCGGTGAGCCCGTGGCACAGCTTGGCCCATTCATCATCATGAACATCGAGGAGTAGATCGACGCCACCGAGGGTGCCGGCGAGGAGAATGACTAGGACAACTCTGTGGGTGCCGGTGAGGAGAAAGACTAGGAGGTGAGCGGCTGGGCTAATTTGGGGGAGGCGACAAGAATGGTGGCGCCGCCGCCGGCGAGCTGCTCCCTGGGACGACGAAGGACTGTGAGGAGGGTCATGTTGGTCTTTGTGCGGTAGGCCCGGGTCAGCAGGGGCAAATCATCGAGTGGCAAAGAAATCTGGGCAAAAAAGTGAGGTCAAAATAAAGAGGGCAAATCAGATAGTGTCAAAGTAAACCAGGGCAAAAAAATCAAATTCCCCCATTCATGGTGGCCAGTGAAGCCAACAAAGCTTTTTTTCTCCCAATTCCCAATCCTCTAGCGAATTACCTGGTCTCCCCGGGAAGAGTTTTAAGGGAGTTCACGTTCTTAATTATCCTTCCCTATCCCTCCTCAATTCCCATGCCTAGGAACCAATCAACGGAATAGAAGTTCCACGTCGCTCGAACTCCCATTCCCCACCTCCAACTCCCCCCAACCAAACATGCTGCGAGAGAAATAGGCGTGGAGGCGAAAGCACCTCAGGAGGTGCTTCCCACAAAGTGGTGTGAAGCGTTTTATAAACAGGACATGTCGTTCCGCGAAATTACGAGCAAATGCCACCAGTAGTCTTTATCCCAACCTCGAGTCTTTTTTCCCTCTCTCGAACCTCCAGCGCTGCCAGCTCCCATCCCGCCGGCGAGCGGCGCGCCCCCGGCGCCCGACCTCCTCCATGCCTCCGGATCTACTCCCTCCGTGCTCGCCCTACCCCGTTCCCGCCATCTCCTCGCCCGACCCCATCGCTGGAGCTCGCCGGCGCCCGACCTCTTCCCTGTTGTCCTCGCTGTCCCCGCCGCCAAGCTCCTCCCCGCCGTCCTCATCCGACCGGCTCTCCAGCTCACCTCCTTCCCACCGTCCTAGCTCGCCGGAGTGGCTGCCTGCCAAAGTCGGAGGTCATCCGCTCATCCAAATCCAGTCAGAATCCGTCGGGTGTTGCTCGACGTCTCGTCGGCCGGCCGACCGGAACCACGAAGGGACGAAGCGCGCTGCCGCTGTTACACGCAATAGGAAATCAATGACGAAGTTAAGCAAGATCAAACCAACGGGGACACGAGGATTTTAACGTGGAAAAACCCCTCCAACAATGGAGAGGAAAAAACCACGGGCGCCAGCCAGCAATACTTCACTATTTCGGGTGAGGTTACAACGCCGGGGATTTACAATATGTGGCTTATCCCAACCGGCGGCTTACATGATGTATTTATAGGAGTCCTGACCTAACTAGGTTGGTAACGTGATCTCCAAGTCTTGACCTAACCGGGGCGCTCCGCTCTCCTTCGTCACAAGCTGGCCTTTATCAGTATATACGAATTTGGATCACCACAAAATAACAGCCGCTAGCGACTGGGCGGAGGTTTCTCTCCTTCGCAAGCTACAGGATTTTTGGGATTGATTGGTATTTTTCAGGAGGATCGATTGGTTCTGTACTGATTATTTTTTACCAGGATTGGTTCTGTACTGTTGTTTGTGCGCGTGCATTGGATTAAGGTGACGACATGGATGAGGCATTGATCTAGCGAACCGGTACGCAAGGTTTCAGGCGATTGCCTAGGCGATCTAGGGTTTACCGGGCCGCCGCCGGTTGCTGTCCGTCTTTCCGTCGCGGCGGAAGACGTCGTCAATCCAGCATCTCCTTCTGGAGAGATTGCTGTCTTTTTCCGTCTGCTTGGTGTACTACTTGGGCGCCATTGGAGCAGTGTGTTTGTGTGCCTGGTTGCATGCGATCCAGGAAGTGATGTTCTGTCCTCCCGCACCTCTGGCGGTGAGTTTTCCGAGTTTCCGATCTGATCTGGTGTAGTTTTGAGTTGAGCAATGAGTGCGTTAGGCTGGAACTGTCGGGGGGCGGGGCAGGCCCCGACAGTTCAAGAGCTTGTCTGCCTAGTGCAGACTCACCGTCCCAGTCTGGTTTTCCTGAGTGAGACTAGGCAGAAGTCTGACAAAGTGAGAAATTTGCGGTTCCGTTTAGGGATGAAGGGGTGTTTTGCTGTGGATGGATCCGGCAAAGGAGGCGGGATAGCTCTCTTTCATGATGAGGATGTTGATGTGGACTTGCTCTCTTTTACCAAAAGGCACATCGATGTTCACATCAAGGGTGGTCCGTTTGGTGCTCGCTGGAGGGGCACGTTTGTGTATGGGGATCCAAAACCAAGTGAGCGTCATCATATGTGGACAATGCTGCGTAGAATCAAGAATGAATCAACTGAACCATGGATAATGTTGGGTGACTTCAATGAGGCCATGTGGCAAGCGGAGCATTTCTCTCGCTCAAAACGATCCGAGAGGCCGATGATGGATTTCCGCGAGGTCCTTTCACACTGCGACATGCACGATCTGGGTTTCATGGGGGTGCCGTGGACCTTTGACAATAAACAGAAAGGCGAGAGGAATGTGAAGGTTAGACTCGACCGAGCTGTTGCTTCCCCGGCTTGGTCTCTGCGGTTCTCTGATGCCAGGGTACGACATCTCACGTCGTCGAGATCAGATCACTGTCCACTGCTGGTGACAGTAGTTCAGGCACCACAAATTCAGCAGTCTGCTCGTCCTATCCGCCGCTATGAAATCATGTGGGAGAGGGAACCATCTCTGACGGCGACGGTGGAGGATGCTTGGTCTCGAAGAGTGGGGATCCAGGACCTCAATGATGTGTGTGCCTCGCTACGTGGTGTGATGGGAGAGTTGTATGAATGGAAACGGACTCATTTCAAGTCCGTCCCAAAGGAACTTGAGAAGAAACGTAAGGAGCTCGAGGATCTCATCCAGCGCAATGATCCAGCTACGGTTATGGAGCAAAAGAAGCTGAATGCAGAAATGGATGAGCTCCTGTATCGGGAGGAACTAATGTGGATGCAGCTCTCCCGGGTGCCCTGGCTGCGTGAAGGAGATTGTAACACACGATACTTCCATCGCAAGGCCACATGGCGTCGCAAAAAGAATAAGATTTCTCGTCTAAAGAAGACTAATGGCTCGTGGACGGAAAATGCTGATGAAATGGGACACTTGGCCACCGATTATTTTCAGCAGCTGTTTACGCAAGATGATAGCACTGATCCATCGGAGTTGCTGGAGCTCTTTTCTCGGCGAGTGGATGATGAGATGAACGGAAAATTGTGCGCACCGTTCTCGGAGAAGGAAATAAGCGATGCACTGTTTCAAATTGGCCCTCTAAAGGCCCCTGGTCCGGACGGATTCCCAGCCCATTTTCTGCAGCGTAACTGGGACTTACTGAAAGAGGATATTGTGGCTGCAGTTCAACTGTTCTTCACAGAAGGGAGAATGCCTGCAGAAACAAATGATACGGCGATTGTTCTGATCCCGAAGAAGAATGAGCCGACTGAATTGAAGGATTTTCGGCCTATAAGTCTTTGCAACGTCGTGTTCAAAATAGTGTCGAAGTGTCTTGTCAATCGACTGAGGCCGCTGCTCCATGACATTATCTCCCCGATGCAAAGCGCTTTTATCCCAGGGCGGCTGATCACGGACAATGCCCTCATGGCTTTCGAGTGTATTCATGCGATCAAGAGTAACTCTGCTGAGCGGTCCAAGTATTGTGCTTACAAATTGGATATGGCGAAAGCGTATGATCGCGTTGATTGGCGGTATTTGGAAGGTGTAATGGCGAAGTTGGGCTTCAACAGTACTTGGATACGGTGGATAATGCAATGTGTCACCACCGTACGCTATTCGATTCGCCTGAATGGACATGCGTTGGACACCTTCACGCCATCACGCGGCCTGCGCCAAGGCGATCCTTTGTCACCATATTTGTTCTTGCTGGTGGCGGACGGCCTCTCGAGACTGATACAGAAGGAAGTCGACGTTGGAAACCTGAAGGAGCTGAAAATTTGCCGCAACGCTCCGGGCATGTCGCACCTCCTCTTTGCTGATGATTGTCTCTTATTCTTCCAGGGTTCCAAGCAGCAGGCTGAAGTGATTAAGGATATCCTTGATCGATATGAGCGCGGCACTGGCCAACTGGTTAGTCTTGGCAAGTGCTCCATCATGTATGGCCAGAGCGTGGCAGCTCATGTGCAGGCTGACATCAAAAAGCTCCTGCGGTATGACACAGAAAGCTTCGAGGACAAGTATCTCGGTCTGCCTGTTCCGGAAGGCCGCATGAACAAAGGAAAATTTTAAACACTTAGAGAGAAATTTCATAAGCGGCTATGTGATTGGACTGAGAAATATCTGTCAAGTGGTGGTAAAGAGATTCTTATCAAAGCTATCCTTCAAGTCCTTCTGACCTATGCTATGAGTGTCTTCCAATTCCCGGCGAACCTCATTGAGGAGTTGAACCAACTGATTCGGAATTTTTACTGGGGTGATGAGCATGATCGTCGTCGCATGCACTGGCTGGCATGGGATAAAGTTACTCAGCCGAAGGCGTGTGGTGGCATGGGTTTCCGCGACTTCAAGATCTTTAACCAAGCTCTTTTGGCGAGACAGGCGTGGCGGTTACTTCAGTTTCCAGACAGTCTGTGTGCTCGTCTGCTCAAAGCCAAGTATTACCCTTCAGGCCATCTGCTGGATACCGCTTTCATCCAGAATGTGTCGGTTACCTGGCAGGGAATCGTGCACGGACTGGAACTGGTGAAGAAGGGGGCAATTTGGCGCATTGGCTCGGGATCCATGGTGAAGATCTGGAGGGACAATTGGCTTCCTCGCTCTGATAATCTGAAAGTTTCTGGGATGAAACAACGGTGCAGACTGAAGTGGGTGTCTCAACTCATCGATCCTGTGACACGAAGTTGGGATGAAGCTCTTATTCGGAAATTCTGCTACCCCCATGATGCTGCTACAATTCTACAGATCAAACTGCCCAATCGGCGAGTGGAGGACTTCGTGGCCTGGCAACCTGAGTCGACCGGCGTCTTCTCGGTGCGGAGTGCTTACCGTCTTGGCCTTCACCCCAAGATCATGAACATGGGACGTGGCCAAAGCAGTGCGGAACCTGCCGGCGAGAGGAGCATCTGGAACCTTGTCTGGAAGGCCCGTGTTCCTCAGAAGCTCCGTGTCTTTGCGTGGAGGTTGGCCACAGATTCTCTTGCGGTCACCCAAAACTTCCACCGGCGCATGCCCAAAGTTGATCCAGTCTGTTCTGTGTGTGGAGTCGAGGAGGAGGATGCGCATCACGCAATGGTTCGCTGTACTCTGGCCCATGCCATGCGATATCGCATGCGAGAGCACTGGAATCTGCCTACTGAAGAGGCGTTCAGATACACGGGGCGCGGCTGGTTCTTTCAGCTCCTCGACGGCCTGTCTACGGATGGGCGCGTCAAGCTCATCTTCCTGCTGTGGCGTGTCTGGCACCATAGGAACAACGTGGTCCATGGAGATGGCAAAGCTTCACTCGCGGCATCGGTGCCATTTCTGCAAAACTATGTTCAGACATTGCAAGGAGGGGCTCCTAGCGAGGTTGCTAATGGTAAGGCACCGATCACTCCTATTGTGCTTCCAGTCACAACAGATCATATGGACGAACCTTCGAACTGGACTGCTCCCGCTGATGGGTGGGTCAAGGTCAATGTTGATGCTGGATGGGACGCTGCCACTTCGTCTGGAGGGATCGGATTGGTGGTGCGCAACTCGAGCGGCAGGGTTTTGTACTCGCAATGGACATCCCTGTCGGCGTGTGCTAATGCGGAGGACGCTGAGGTCCTTGCTGTTTTGGATGGCCTGCGATATCTAGCGGCTAATTCCCAGGTTCCCGGGGTGATTGAAACAGATTGTGTGCGAGTGGTCACTGTCCTAAATTCCCTGGAGCAAGACAGATCGGGCCACTGGAACTTGTACTTGGAAGCGAAGGCGATGATGGATGTCTTAGCAGAAGTGAGAGTATGTAAGGTGGCTAGGGTGAGCAATGGTGCGGCACACGAATTAGCAAAACTAGGCAAGCGTGAGTGTGGTGTTAACCATGGGGCAATTCCCTCCTGCGTGTCGGAATCCCTAATGCGTGATTGTAATATCGCTATTGCCTGATCTATAAAGCTCACTCATAAATTCAATTTTTTTTTTTGGATAAATATACTTTTGTGATGGATATGTAGTTTGATAAATATACATTCATGATATTATATAGTGCTTATTTTATAGCGATCATTTTGGACAAATCTATATCTTAACAATTATTTGTTCTGTTTAATGTTGTGAATTCCTCGTATTTTATAGTGTCAGATACGTTTGTACACTTCAATCAGTAAATACATATGTCCCCAGAACTATGAGGGTATTTCAGATAATTCCTCAGCACACAGCTAGACAACCAACCATGTCGCCAAACAGCAACACTCAGAAAAGCAGATTTCCCTGCACAGCAGCTTTCCCTACACAGCAGCACAACGACAGCCAGCCAGCCACAGCCCAAACAAACACCACTGTTTTGCTACAACTTATACGATTCCAGTACATCCACCAAACAAGCACAATAACAGTCACATCTCACACAAATGTGATACATTTTTTTTGAGTGGACGTGATACATTTTCTGGGTACGCATTCAGATTGTAGTCTTCTTGATCTGCGCGTGCAATTCGGCCCAATTTGCCCATACGCCGCACGCACAGAGATAGAGAAGAAAAAAAAATCATTTTCCAAAGGCGAACTGAGGCGGAGACGGCGGCAGCTGCGCGTGCCCACAGGTTCTGATCTACGGCGGTGTTCTCGGGGACATGGCGGTGGGGATCCTTGCTCAGTCCGCGAGGAGGCCGGCGGCGTCGCAAGCGAAAATGTCGCTACAGGTGAGGAACCCGAGTTTTCGATCTTTCGACATCTACGTTTGCTGTCAAGTACTGGTGGATTAATGCTCGGGTGGTTTGTCTGCACGAAATGTGAGCTTGTTTAGTGGGTTTGGGGGCGGGGGGGTCAAGGGGCGATGGAGATCTCTGCTACTGTTTGCAGCACTCTGGAGAGGAGGAGGTTGGGTAGGAAATTATTGTCTTCTTTTAGGGGTAATACAATCGCGTACTCTCAGGATATTCCAAACCAGTTCAGTATTTTCAGTGCATTGTAGGTCTTTTTTTATCTGCCTAAGCATCTTGGTGCTGTCATGTTATGGCTAAATCACATTGTACATAACTTCTTAGGTCGTAACTTTATCATGCATAAAAAACCCTGAATAGAAATGCTTTCTTAGCATGTGTTTGTTAATTTAATTATATATCAAACTTAAGTACTTACCTAATTGAATTATTTGTTTCCCTTTAACGTTTTACTGCATCCATCTTAAATAATTAAGTTGCTACTTTACAACATTATACTGTCTCCTTGTGCCACCGAAACTGTAGCACACATCACTTAACATGATATAGACGACGATAACAAACTTTTCGTCAAATATATTGTAACATTAAATGTTCCCAGATTGTAGTTTTCCAGCTTTTCTTACCATCTCATTCATACTTTTGGTTGGTTACATATCCTTGTTGTATTGCTTTATTCTATCTTCCAAGAATTACCTCTCACTTTCCAAATTTGCATCAGGGCATTTAAAATATAAGTACCTATCCTGTGTGTCGTATTGGTAGATCTTGACTTAATCCAGTGGCATGTATATACTGATATCATGAAATTGCTTTCAAGTCTGTGCCTTTCCCTTTTCTTTTGTGGAAGATTGGAAGAATGTAGATGATGGTCCACCATATGAAGTTGAAGAAATAAGGAGTACAGAAAGACGGCCCAACTTTCTTGCTCACCGTCGTCTCTATGGACTGTTGCTAGCACCGTAGCTTATTTGTTCTGTAGCTTACACTGGCCTGCATGACCATGGGGAGGCTTGACAGAAGGGCCATTAATGCTGTGGTCACTGGTCAATTGCAAGCACAATTATGATATCCTGCCTGGAGGATTTAAGTGGAAGCAATCACAGCTATATAGCAGACGTGGATTATTGCTTGGTTTCTACTCATCAAGAGATTTACAGAAAACCCAGGGTTGGCTAGCATTCTGACTTGCAATTATGTCATTGAGCTGCTTGAAGCCTGCACTTACTGCCTCTCAGAGGAATGACGAAGATATATACTCATGCCATCCAGCCAAATTTCGCATCAATTGGTAAACCACCGAACCTCATTCTTTTCTTGCCATAATGTCCAATTTTAGTATCTGCACTCGTAATTTATCTATGAGTCACAGCATATAACAGAGAGAACACTCTATGTTGTGCTGCCATCGGATGATAAGGCATTGTAGAAGGGCCACGTGTATGTACCTAGTTGACAACGGTAGCAAACATCTGTCAGTCAGTGCTAGGTGAAGGTAGTCACCTGGTAGGGGAAAAATAGGTCTAGAATAACTTGTCAAATGGAAAGACCTACATCATGATTTTTAAGAAATATGAGACCGAGCTTCATTTATTGTTTGCTTTAAAGAAGAGAGGATACAATGATATCCCGATAACATGGATGTGTTTAGTTGACCCTTGAGACTATCTAACACAAAAGAAACAATCTAACCAGAGATTAACATTAAAACTAACCAAATCAATCTAATCTATAGCAAAGGAAACAGCCTGTCTATGAATAATAATCACTGTGAATAGTATTGCACAAACACGTGCTGCTATAGCCTTGTGTGTAACAAGAAGTAAAAGAGCAACTCTGATCGAGCACATTTTGACATTGAAAATTGGATGTGCAGTAGAACAGCGCCATCTCCCTTTTTTAGATGTAATGTGATTTGACCTAATATTTGCCCTGAACGTTGCATTGTATTGATAATTTGTTTGTTAAATCTGTATGCTGCTGTATATTTCCAATCATGTGTATTTTTTATGGACAACACTATCACCTGTAAGGCTGTAACTGATATTGTGATGTACGGAATATTGCTGCCTCAATCTGAATGGACGTTTAGTTTTGTGGACTCTGAAAATTATGAATAGGAGTTAGGTCTCAATTTTGTAGAAAAGGTTTCTTGAAGTAAAGTCCACCAACATCTGATCTGACACAGATGGAGGGAAGATTGAGAGATAGAACTTACGAGGGAACAATAGTTTGCTGAAAAGGCAATAGTACATTACTATCGTACAACCATAACTTATGTACAAAGCTAACCGCTATTACACAGGTTGTGGACACACACACTACACCATCATAATGCTGGGAGTTGATGTCAGAGAGCCAAAATTTTGGGGACTATTCTGCTATCTAACTAGTCCCCACTCCCCACCGTACACATAACCTGCAACTCAACCAGTCATTCTACTTTGCTGCCATCGCTGTTATCATCGACGATGTGGAAGAGCTCGAGACGGCTGTGGCTTAGGCGGAGCGAGTACATTGCTGTCTTGTACTCGGCCCAGGTGAAGGACCGGTATTGACGTGGCGAGACGGCTGTGACCATTTCTGGGAGCGCCGAGATTCGTGCATGCAGTGGTGGGGCTGCAAAGTAGATTGTAGACAGCCTTGGCCTGCAGGCAGTTGCAATTACCCTGTGCCGGACGCTTACCAGCCGTCCATTTGTCAGAGCCTGGAAAGGAGAATTCAGATAAAAATATAAGACAAAGCGAATCTCAGGAACATAAATTGTGTTACATCATTAAGGATTTGTTAGGTTCACAAAAACATTTGTAGTGTAATGTCAAATAGTAAGAGGTACTCGAGGGAAACAAATAAAGGGGCTTTAAAAAGAAGAAGCAAAATATCATGTTGGCACTTTTTCGACAAAGTAGATATAATTTTCGGTGCAGGTCTCCAACCTTATGTTTTATGTAAATGGATGGATAAAATAAAGATCATTTTTACTCATGTTTTCAATTGTAAATAAGCTGTTTCTCATTACCCGCTGGAAACAAATTGCTAAAAAAAATCACATGTGAGTACTAATGGTTGGTCGCATGAGTAAAGCCTTCAACCTTTGTTTGCATTGGAATTCACAGGGTTTTTATTCCTTTGTTATAGCAGTTCTTATAAGCATAGTTTGTCCTGTAAGCAAATATATTTAATCCTGTTCGTTTTCCTCTAAGGTTAATTGAAGTCACTACCTGGAGGAGATCACCAACATTGACGAAAAATGCTGACGAGTCAGCCGGCACCTGAACCCACCCCTCCTTGCCGTCGATATCTGGCAGAAGCACCTGCAGGCCGTCGACATCGTTTGCTCGGAGCAAGCTAAGGATCTGGGGGTCGGAGTGCTCACCGAAGCCGATCCTCCCGCCCAATGCCGTCGGGTTCCCACCATTGCCAGCCTTGGTCCTGGCAATCCTCTTGAGCTTGCATTGGTCATCATGGTCAAGCTTATGAGTGGTGCATGATGGTGGGTAGTGGTTGATCCTCAGGAGGGAGTCACTGTCAGTTTCTGTGACGAGCTTGCTGAAGAACCTTGGGTCCTTCAGTCCTAGCCCCTCTCCTAACAGGTCCAGGATGTCACATGCAAGCTTCTTCACTGCTTCCACATACTCATTCACAACAGAACTGCAACAAGATGAGAAAAAGCGGAAGGAATTTCAACACGTGAGTCAAATCAACCACATTGATCAAATATTTTTTTTTTATCAAAAAGAGTGCTGTTGTCACAAGATCAGCGGCATGTGCCATGCCATGTCTAGTAGAACGAAGGAGAAAGATGGAGAAGATTTTGACTGATTGATGTGTGAACCTGCAGCAACTCAAAAGCTGCATCCCTTGTCGACCTGCCTGCCTGCATCTACACACATGCTATATTCGTTTCTTGTAGTGCATGGATGGCAGCAGTCAGGATGCATCTGTGGGGATGACAATTTTCCAGTGGGCAAATGGATTCTTGACAGGATTGGCCATGCCTTCTTTCACTGCTCCACTGAAAGACCCATCAGTGCTCGGATCATACATCACTTCCATGCCACTACACAACCTCTGGAGCATTTCATTTATGTTACCATAAAAAGGACCCTTTGCATGTGTGCCTTCTTTCTTTTGATTGGCTTTATATGGATAGCATGGATATGCTCTTTAGGGGGGCATGGGGATCATTTTTATTCTCATCAGAATTTTGTACTTCCATCTAGGGGCCCCTCCCCCTCTGTTTCAATGACAAAAATAGGTTACTCTTTCTTACTTGTCTTGAGTCTTTTTGTTGGAGAAGTTATTGCTGCAAGTTTTTCAGGTCATTCCGTTTTTAAGCTAACATATTTCAATTGATACTCTAGGGCGTTAATTTGTGTCTGACTGTACTAACACAGTCAATATTTTCTCAACTAATGTGCTTACTGTAGGTCCTTGCATGCAGTGAAGGCTTTGAACATAAAATTCATGTACTACCGACTTAGTTGATCTTCAGTATTAATGCTTGAGGTTATATTTTAAGTTTTATTGGAGATAATATAGAGCTAAGAGTAGTTCCAAAAAGTTTCTATTATGTATATACACCAAATAAACATACATATCACAGTCTACACGAAAACTTAACGTACTTTGGTAATCAAGCTTATGGGCGCCCTCGCATCTCCGCGGAGGTGCCGTGGGCGTCTTCTCCATGGTCGGCTCCGAGGACGGCGGAGCCTCCATATCGAGTTCAAGAATCGAGCTCTTCGGCTTCTTCCGGCGGCGGCTCCGAAGGCGGCCGAGGCAACGTGGTGTGGCTGGGACAGGGGGGCGCTTGCCCTGGTCGTTCATCGACAGAAGCTCCGTCGCGGCGCGGCGGACGGGCTAGGCAGCGTCTTTCATAGGGAAAAGTTCTCCCTGGCAGCGGCAAGGTGGCGGCTGGTGGTCTTCGTCTCCGACGCCGGTGATGTTGGTGCTCTCGATGCTTGCTCAGTTTCCTCTACGTATTGTTTTCCTGTATTTATACCGTGTACTGTGTATATGGTTATCTGTTGAATATACGTGGTGGAAAATGCAAAAAAAAAAAAAAAGCTTATGGAGCTATCTGGTAGATATGGACTGTTCAACTTTGAAGTACTCTCATTCTATTGCTGCATCAGTTGGTGGTTGGATATTGCCATTAACTGGAGACCACTGCATATATGTGTCAGATTAGTTGATACACAGATATGCACAGTCTGTTGGAGGGGGGACTGAGAGGGTCCTTCTAGCTAACTACCTAAGAGAGGGTTTTCTTGTCCCTTTCATCTTATTTGCTCCCAACAAACTCTGACTAGGCCACTGGCTGCTCTGAGTAGTGAGTGCTCCACTCTCATAGTACTGCATGCATGATCTTTCTTATTCAGCATATATAGGCACAAACATAGTTAAGAAGGTCTGATCCCTTGTGTACTGTCAGTGTTGGCCTTGTGGGCATTTCCCTCCAACCAGAGGCAAATATTTTTTATTTCGCTTTCAATAATAGCATAATAAATTTTCTTTGTTAAAATTTAAAATGATCAACTTGCATGTTTGTTCCTTCTCCATTGTTTTTATCGTGTTAGACAATTATACGTAACTTTCGTGACGAAATCTCTCAAGCCCATCCTCTGGAGCTATCAAGTTTGTTATGTCACATCAATTGTATGCTTTTCTTTTGCTTTAGAAACTAGCTATGTTTGATCTTAAATCGCTGGAACCAACTTATCATTGGCCTTCCTAGCACAACATCAATAATGACATTATTGCGATAGTTATTGTTTTGAAAACTATGTGCTCATGCATTTCGGCAATTTAATTGATGGGACCTATCTGAAGATGACAAATTAATATATGTACATACTGGAGCAACAATTCTACCATGTACCCAAAAATGAAAAAACGCATGAACTAACATAGATAAAATCATATAATCATCATCAACCTTTTTTTCGGTAATTGAATCACCAACTATAAATTAGTTACACTACACTTACACATAACATTAGCTACATCTCTTTCTGTCAAATATTTTATTTGTACTCACATCCAAAAACTGTGTAGCTAGTGACACATCTCTCAGTCTGGCTTGAGTTATATTTTCAGTTTGTACATATATTAGCCAAATTTCAAGGAGTATATGTAGACATGTAAGTTTCCCATCCTTCAAAGAATCTGTCTGTAACATGCGCGACACCACAAGACGGTAAATACACCGGCCAAACAACAGGTTGCTAGCTAGGCGAGCTCAGTTTTGCAACAAGGGCTGCTGGCTTCTTTTTTACTTGCAAACACAAGACATCTTTGTACTGGACAGAAAGTCCTATATTTTTTTTTTGAGGCCTCTAGATTGGTACAGCTTGTAGTATCTGCTCACGTACAGACACACACCCCACGCACGCACGCAACACCACACACCCCACAAGTACGCAAGCTAATACCTACAGACTACACCCACGCGTTTTGTGATTACACACTGTGGCATGAACGCGTGCAGAGAGGCAGCGAGATGAGGCCCCCAGATATTCGCTTCCCGTGGGAATCGAACCTGGGAGGGGCGGGTGGCCACTGCCACTCCGAGCCATCGCGCCACAGGCGCGTCCTCACAGAAAGTCCTATATGTGCATGCATGCATGCGTGTACACACATCATGTCCTACTCCTACTTACAAATCTGTATAGTATATCTGATATGATGCCTACCTGCATCACCTCTGGCCTCTGGGACCCACATGCCAGTGTGGAGCAAGATTGACTGTTACTATATCTTAAACATGTATGTTTTCTTCTTCTTTGCACACCAAATTACTAAGGGAAAGCTATAACCTAACCAATATGCAATGAGACGGGTACAGGTCCAGGACTATGATATGCAAACCACATCACACCAGCATCGATATAGCCAGTTGGTTAAGGGGCACTGCTAGCTATATGTAGCTTTGGTGCATAGGAGCGTGACATTTGACGCCTCTCAACAAGTGCCATCAACTTATATACACATATAAACACCTATACATTAGCTTGTCGACGTCGTTCTTCAATAGCTTAATTAAGCTTGAGACTCTCTAGAGCTTGTATAGTTAATGGTGATGGAGCGACGCACTTGAGTGCTGTACAGGGAAGTGAAAATGACAGTGTCTAACGGCTCAAGCTTTCTTGAGCCGACAAGAGACTGTTTATCTGGTGATTATAAAATTGAATTTATACCAGACTTTTGATGGGTTTAGCCGGTTTTTCTGCTAATCATTTAGACAATTCTTTTGTGCTTAATTAATGGATTGAGGCCGTTCAAAACAAGATCAAACTTTCTCGATAGAACGCTGTAGCGTTGCTGGCAGCTGGGCCCAAAGGCAGCCCTAGATTATTTTTCTGACATGAATGCATATTATAGAATCAAGAAGACCTTAATTATAGAACATTAGACAGACAGAGACAGTAATGCTTCATTAATGTAGCATGTTTGTTGATTAACACGTATAGGAGGAGTGGCAAGAGCAATACAATATCTATGTATGTACCTGAACCGCGAAGGGTCGTTGGTGTCGATGAAGGTGGCCCTGTGGGCGACGGCGGCGGGATTGGCGTGCAGGAGGAGGTACTCCAGCTCGCCCACGTCGCCTTTCAATCCGATGCTGCGGCAGCCGTAGCCGAGCGGGCTGGGCGGGCCGGCGCGCTGCTTGTCGTGGGCGGCGAGCGCGAAGAACGCCGAGGTGGCGGCGTCCAGCCTGGCTCCGGGACCCGACGGCGGCACGCCGTGGTTGACGGCACGGAAGAAGCCCTGCTCCGCGCACGCGCGCGCCACCTGCCGAGACAGCGCGCCGCGGCCGCGTGGCGCGGACATGTCAACCGTCGGTATGGCGGGGGACGGCGGTGGCAGCAGCAGGGCCGCCGTCTCTTGCCGCGCCGGTGTCGTCGCGGCAGGCACCACCATGGCGTTGATTAGCTCGGCGGGCGCTCGCTTCACGTGCGTGCAATGGGTAGAGAGAGAGAGAGAGAGCTGGATGGGCAGTACGTACGATCAAGCTGGGAGTTGTGTGTAGGGGTCTTCCAAGTGGAGGGGAGAGTGGCTCTTGTATATATGGACCTCTGGAAGAGCGAGAGCGAGAGATTAGTTCACTGTTAGCATGCTGAACCCTGGTGATCTTTTGACTTGGGTAAAGTAATACCTAGTATATCCTATGGGCCACCTATGCTTATGTGGGGGTTCATGAGCTTAATTATATAGGTTTAATTCAACAACTATCACTCTCTCTTCTCTTCTGTTTCTCTCTCTAATTTGCAGGCCCTTAAATTCTCCTGGTTGAAGAAAAATATGGTTGTGGCCTGTGGGTCTGGCCGGAGCATACTACGAAATACTATTATTTTATCTCCTGCTGGTGAGCATACTACGCATGCTATTCAACCCGGAAGATTTTTTTCCTAAGGAGGTCAATTGGATCGAAGAGAAATTCTCACTAAATTGAATTCTTATGAATCAGTACTTATGCCGAAATTTCGCAGTCTAGAAAATCAAAGGCCTTATATGTTTTCCATTGTTCTTGCGTTTTTATTTGTACCTTGTTTCCTACAGAGGCCATCAACTCCAAGAAAGATGTACCATCAATTCCGTAGCCACTGATTTGGTTAGTATTTTCAGATCCATAAAACAATCTAAGTCAGTAGTACAGAACGACACATCAGACACCACTCTACGTAAAAGACATGAGTTAGGCGAAGGTAATTCGCGCTTTGCGCGTGAAAAAATGCGGCCTGCCAGACAAGCTGGCCCGCGTCCCGACATTCATAGGCAACGGTCCTGAATTTTCAACCGTTGCTAATATATTGATAACAGAGGTTTCTGTGTATCCGTATGCGATTTGTCGGTCAATGACATCGTACATTAATATGAAACCGTTGGCGAGGTTGGGTATATACAATTCCTTTTTTAGACTTATCTTGGATATTATAAAAAACTGTCGGTTCGCCCTTATTCCCCTGCTCCAACTTGTTTCTACTCCCAACTCGTGTACTCCATGGTCAATAGCATGAGCTCGTCGGGGCGATCGATGGCGTCCTCCTCCTGCTCCGCCGGTGTCGAGTCAGCTCTGCCGCTTGTGAAGTGCGTGTGCTGCCGCTGTAGAAACGCGATTCGTCGAGTGTCGTGTTCGGATCTGAACCGAGGCCGGATCTACTCCAAGTGTCCAAATCATAGGGTTAGTTCGACATTTCGACCAGTTTTGATTGATTTATGTTCTATGTGTGATGCTGATTTGGCTCTGAATTCGATTTTCCATTTTACAATGGAGGGGCGAAGAGGATTCTGAGAGCTGTGATTTTTTTGGATTGAAGATTATGTTGAGATGCTGCTTGCTAATGACATCGAAGTGGAATCTACAGAGGTAGAAAATGTAGCCATGATTGTCAGGAGCGCGAAGGAGATGCAGACGCACGATGCAACTGCAATAGCTGGTTTGGCATGGACCCCAATAAACATAGGAATTTTATCGACTACACCTGACCCTGTTGTTGTTGTTGTTGTTGTTGTTGTTGTTGTTGTTGTGTTGTTGGTGTTGTTGTGCGAAAGGAGCGGCAGAAATGAACAGAAATAGCTCAGTTAAATGTTTTTGTGAGCATTACTAGAATGATTTTGTGTGTTTGTGTGCTGCTGTTAGGTGTGAACTTGTATGCAGTTATGAAAATCAGTAGAATGTAGTAGGTGTGAACTTGTATGCAACTATGAAGATCAGTACAATGTAGTAGGTGTGAACTTCTATGTAGGTATGAAAATCAGTAAAATGTATTAGGTTTATATGAAAATCAGTATAATGTAATAGGTTTGTATGCAGCTGTGAAAATCAGTAGAATGTAGTAGGTTTGTATGCAGCTGTGAAAATCAGTAGAATGTAATAGGTTTGTATGAAGCAATGAAAATCAGTAGAATGTACAAGATATCACGAAAAAATTGTAAAGTGGCGTAACAACAAAGGAAACGGTTATATACACTTAAGCGTTTTCCATAACGTCACACAAATATAAAAGACTACATAACCAAGAAGAACTCTTACCCTCCATTCTTCCCTTCACTCCGGATATGGAACCCGGTATGGCGGCGCCCTAACCCTTGCCCTCTCATCATCCCCCTTCACCCGGTGTGACGGCGTCTGTCCCCTAACCCTTACCCTCTCTATCTCTGTAACACCCCGGCCCACCCCCGGGCCAGGCCTGTCACCCCTGGCAACTCTTTAGGATCTCTAGACTGGTCCCACAGATTAACACTGGTCTTTTCCGCGCAGTTTGTCCTCACTCATGCGCACCCGGTAAGGACTTCCCGGTCGGTCACCCATCCTCAAATCGCTCCGGGCCAAGCACACTTAACCTCAGTGTTCTTTTTCAGATGATGAGCTTCCGGAAAAGAAGTTGCAACTTGTTGACATGAGTATCCTATCAATCCTATTAAGCCCTGAGACACAGGATCTCACATCCTTCCCCCCTTAGAAGACCGACGTCCTCGTCGGTCGACCCCAGTCCAGGAACTTCCCAACTTGGCATTTGTCTATGCGCCCAATGCCGGCACATGTCCTCATGTCCACGCCCCTGACCCGCACACACCCGAGTTACCGTGAGAGTCGACTCTTATACCAAATGTAACACCCCGACCCCCCCCCCCGGGCCGACGGCTATCAGCCTGGCAGCTCTCTGGAATCTCTAGACTGGCCCCACAGATCAATACTATTCTTATATGCGCACTTTGTGCTCACTTGTGCGTACCCGGGAAGGAGTTCCCGGTCGGTCACCCATCCTCAAATAGCTCCGGGCCAAGCACACTTAACCTTGGAGTTCTTTTCAGATGAGCTTTGAAAAGAAGTTGCAACTTGTTGATATGAATATCCTATCAATCTTATTAAGTCCTAGGCCAGGATCTCACAATCTTCCCTAACCTCGCGGATGTAACCATCGATGAGGAGGCCCAGGAGGAGAGAGCAAATCGACGGAATCCGCCTCGCGATCTGCTGGCGCGGAGGTGCCCCGAGATGCGAAGCCGCCGTCGACGGAGAAAAGAAGATGAGGTATAATCGCTCAGCTCATGAACTAGTGTTAGTCACATGTCCTATGTTCATGAATTGTGCTCTGTTTTGATTTGTGATTTGTATTAGCAAGTCATGAAATGTTCTATTGGTTTTATATTAGATTGTGAATTATTTCGTTGACACTGTCCAAGATGAAGCAAGCCTAAGTATAAAGAATTTGGCAAAATTAACATGCTACCGAGGCTTGCGAGCTCGGTGTGGTTTCTTATTTCTGGCTTTTCCATCTATGTAGTTGCTTTCACCACCGTAAGTTTATTTATGTTTGACACTATTGAATTCTATGGTTTATTTATTGAATTCTACTTATAATTTGTACCTTTCCTGAATTGCAAATAAATAGGGTTTTCGGGATGTGTGTAGCAATTATGACAAATAGGTGGTTTGGAGAAGCATAAAACTCTACTCGAGTCTCTTGCTAGCTCAAATACCGTTGAGTGTGACCCAACGGATAGCAACCTTCGGTACATCAACACTTGCTTATTGCACTATCTGCAATGATAGGTGTAGTAAGATGACAAGGATAAGTTCAGCGAGTGATGACAATGATAGGTTTAGCGAGGGATGACAATGATAGGTTTAGCGAGGCATATGAAAGATAAGTTTAGTGAGGCATGTCATGCGTAATTCAACATGTTGTGATGTGATGCAATGTAATGGTGAAATTTGGTATATTTAATGAATGAAGTTTGCTATCATTTTTGTGTTTGTGCTATGAGATTTTAATGTCCAGTGGCATATGTATTCCTGTTGTATGGTTGTAAAGAAAGCTCAATGCAAACGGGTTGAAACAGAAACTCGTTACTGATGTGGTCGAATAATCGGCAACAGACCTATATAGAACACCGTTGCCAAAAAATGGCCTCATCGGTGATGGTTAAAACCACCGTTCACGATGAGGGCCTTCACATGAGCAGCGGGGCTCGGGAAATGTATGATTTTTCTGTTTCCGACGAGGGTTTTGACACGTTTCCGATATGTTGTTCTATACTAGTGAGTCAACTAAATGCGTGTGATAAAATATTTAACCGACTAGGTGATGCTATGATATATCACTAATGGAAAAGACCTTTTTGTTGATCGACCTCACTACGAGAATCCGTCTTTTTTGCCATGTGTCTAGCTCTTTCCCGAGTGTCTTTCATCGGGCAATCGGCAATATGTTGTATGCCTTATGAAAGACACTCGATAAACAGGTCACACTGCATACAAGATATGTGACACTTGGTAAAGAGGGCAACTCGGTAAACAAAGTACACAAAGATGCCATTGTCGGCAAAGAAGCAGGACACATGGCCTAGCAAGCCGTGTGGATGATGGAAGGGGAACGAATCTACCTTGTTTGCCAAGTGTCTCCTAATAGGCAATCAACAAACATTTTATTATTATTATTTGCCGCTATTGTTCTCGCCGACGAACTTTTTATGGCATATTTATGATAATATGCCTATTTTTGGTACAAAGATGCGTCTTGCCATGCCAAACAATAGTGTAAAGACGATTTTTCAACTTTTTGCCTAAAAGTATTTTTCATTTTCTAGATTCTAAAAGGTGGGTATTTTGTGAAGCAAGTGTAAATAATATGGTACAAAATGACACCTCTCCAAATTTCACACAAAGTCGATCATATTTTAAGGGTAATGTCCAAAGATTTTGAATTTTCAAGTTTTATATCTACATTAAACATTTAAATTAATTCTGTTTATTTTCCTGAAAGTAATTCAAATTTGAATGAGTGTGTGATAGTTTGTTCCTAAAAGTTGCCAAGATAATTTTAAAGTGTCCAATATGATTCTATGCAATAGCCATAGAGGGTGTTGAAAGATTCAGATTCTTATTATGAATATATGTGCTGAAACTTTTGACCCAATTTAAAAAAGAACAAAGAAATTGCAATCATTTGGCATGAAGTCCTTTTATGTGTCCATTTTCCAAAAAATATATGATAATTTTGAATTTTGAAAACTTTAAAAAATATATTCACAAAATGGCATATGGTGTTTGAACATTCATGGTGTTCAATCCAGGTGACTAAAGTAATGGCCATATCTGTGGAATAGTTCACGATAATGTGCCCATTTTGGCACAAAGGTGCATCTTGCCATTTTAAACAATAGTGCCAAAATGAGTATCTAATTTTTAATTTTCTAAATACCGAAAAGGGGTATTTTGTGAAGGAAGTGCAATATGGTGCAAAATGGCATCTCTCACACAAATAGACCATATTTAATGGTTAATGTCCATTTTTGAATTCCGAACTCTCTAGCTACTTTTGCACATTTAAGTGAATTTGAACCAATTTTCAAAAGTAATTTAAATTTGAACTACAAGTAAATAAAATGACAAATGCGAATAATAGTTTGCCGAGTTTATTTTTGCTTATGTTCGACAAAAGTGTTTAGTGGGCCAAGAATAATTGGCCAAGTTTGTAGTATGTGCACTCGGATTACTCCGCGTCAGATAGAGGGCGATACGATATGAGATAGACCATGAAACAAAGACCCATAAGGATGCCGTCGGAGCAAGATTGGAGGGGGAACCACTACTAGAGTCTCTCTTGCTCGCTGCTCACCTTCTCCACCAAATCTTTTCGCTACCTCCATTTACAATGAGGTCACTAGATCACTGCATGATTGAAACGATGGGCCACCGTTTCGTTGCTGAGGTTGGTTTCCACCCGGTTTCGATATGGCGTCTTGTACTAGTGAAACTTTTTTACTTCTCCACATATAATCAATCTGCTAATTTCCTCTACATCAAACTAAACTAAGCCAGGAATCACTTACAAGAGAAATGGTTGATCCCCTTTTCAAGACAAGTTGGCTAGCCTTTACTCCAAATCAACCCCCCAGTTAACACACTTTAGGTTTTTTTTTGCGTGTAAAACGGACCTTTATTATGAAGATGGGGCTACAAGCAGCTCCTGATCTAGCGCCTGAATAACAACATTAGGGCGGATCCGAGCCAAAAATCAGTTGTATGCTACGCTCTCGCTAAGTTAGCGAGGCTGTGACTAGCCCTAACCTCTAAACGGTCCACTTTTACAAAATTACACACCCTCTCAAGATTAGCTAAGTATTGAATATCTGAAACTAAATTTAAATAAGGCGAACGATCCAGGTTCGAGTCCTTAGCGTCTGCAACAACCCGAGCACAATATGATTCAACAATAATTGGCAACTGACTTCGGTTGAGGGAAAACTCCAACCCTTCCCTGCATGCACACAGTTCGGCTTCCACCGCTTCAACGCATCGAGGTAGAAATCGACATGCCGAAAAAAAATGATCCGACCATTTTCATCCCTAAGAATCATGCCAATGCCCGCGGAATTATCCGCCAGCTTGAAGGACCCATCAACAGAGAGTTTCACCCAGCCATGAGGTGGTTTGAACCAGTGTTTTGTATGTCATTTATGTCATTTCCGATACCCACTGTAGCAACCACGGGCATAGTATCCGTAATTGGATTTTTCGCTTTGACAATCGATTCAGTTGGCAGATCAATGCCCTTCAAAATTCTCCAATAGCCACATAGAAATCTCTTCGAAGATTCAATAGGAGGAAGAGGTTTATCATGTGTTACCTCGTTTCGACAATGCCAAACTCGCCAAGTCACCACTAAGAAGGTTTCAATCATCTGATCAACATTATTTATATTATTGCTGGACTAAAGTAAGAACAAAACGTCCCCCTAACGATATATTCTTACTATATAATGTCCTATCTATGTGTTATATATGTACAATAAATTTGCTATATTTGTGATAGTATGTCCACGTGGATGACTCAACGCACGGAAAGGCCGGCCGATTCCCTCTCATGCATGCATGTACGTTGTTTATTCCACGTATAATTGGTCTGCAGTTTGTAAATTGTCAATTGTCGGTTCAGTGGTCAGCATTGGCCTGCATCAGCCTAATTAAGAAAATAACGTACAGCAGACAAAAAGCTTGCAGGTAATTAGCACCTTTTTGGTTCTCGAGAGCCTAGACTCCAAAACAGTGATCTATGTGATGGGTGGTCCAAAAGTCTAATACACATCACTAACCCATATAGTAGTGGCTAGTTGTCTAATTAATTGTCTAACAAACATAGTTAATTAGTGTTGAATTGTTCAGGTGCAGTGCTCATCAATAATGCGTGCATGCTTTGCGCAGTGTGTAATGTGATTGTGCATGAATCTGACTAGTTCGACAAGGTCGAGGGTAGCAATGTTTATTATAAAAACGGAAGTGATATACATAAATATACGTATGATTTTTTCTGTTGCAAAACTGGAATTATTTTTGTCCAACTGCCACAAATAAACTATGCATTTGAATTTTACATTTCGTCAGACTACGAATATAATTTGAGTGTGAGAACTATCACTTGAATAACCTCCATATATATGATCCATCTAATCCTGGAATCTTACTAGTGGGACCGAACAGTCTAATATAAACACATATCCATAAGAACCCTTGTGAGTTTGTCACCTGTACACTTTTTAAACGTCTTCAAAAAAATGTCCCAAACAGTTTATGTCGTAAGATTAGCTATGGTCTAACGGGAAACGATGGTAATATTTCCTCGACATTGAAACCCTCTGTACTCAAATGTAAAAAAGTTTCTTAGGAGACAGTGATGTAAGCTTAGTTTTTCAGTGTTACCTATTTTGAACTCAAATGACTTACCCTAGAATTTATGTCCATATATCTTCTCAAAATGTTTCAGATGTAAGAGATGCTTCTTAGTGATCTAATGGACTCTCGATCATTTAGATATATATATATATATACTTATCTAATACAGATCAACATCACGCTTATGCTAGTCCGCACATGCATGGACCTGATCAACAAGCAGCAGTTGTCTCTTAGACACATTTACTAACAGTTAGTGCATACCGATATCATAAACAAGGGACAACCAACACATTGCTCATAGATGCAAAGCTAATTTATACTTCTTCAGCTGCTCTCACCCTATCTCTATAAACTACTACTTAACTACTAAAATAAAATGAACTAGTTTATACTTATTACATGGCAGACAAGACCCTGTTCTGTTCGGCGCCGTGCATGATTGATGTTGACGGGAAGAAACTAACTGTTAATTAGCTTAAGTGTTGTTTAATGAAGCAGAAGCACTACCGAAGAACTATACTTATCTTAGATGACACAGTCAAACGGCAAAGGACACTTTCGTTTCTGGGTAGGCTTTTTCTTCTCACAAACAGGTAAGCTAGCAAGGAATACAGTGCTACAATATAGCCTAGTGAGTAGTTAAGATGAGAATGCACCAACTTTTCTGCACAAGATAGAGATTTGTGCAATGGTATCTAGCTAGCCTATCCGTTCTTTTTGTCTCTCTTCGCTAAGAAAAGTTGGTGCAGTGGCTTAGGGTAGCTAGATAAAACCCGCTACCCCTAAAGACCGGCAGATATTGTGTGCATGTAGCCTCATCTTTGCTGGAGTACTAGAAAATCAGAAGAAATAGCTAGTGCAAATCTTAGGCACATGATTCTCAAACTAGTGGTTCAAATCCCAAAATGGGAATCTGAAAATATCCATAAACCTTCCCCATGTTCCCTTTTCTCAAAGTTTCCCTATTGGTTCTTTCTTTCTCAAATAGAAACTAAATCACAACCTTTTATGTTCATTTTTTTTTGCAAATGAAGATGAATTCCGTTTTTTTTTTTAACTTCCCTTCCGTTGGAGAAGGGATGATGATTTTTTCCAGAAGGAGTGGTGCGCGGGCACCGGGAGGTGGAAATAATGAATGGGAAGTTTGGAGCTAAAGATGCGTAGTAAGTTCATACTGCCGTGGGGAGAGGACGGAAAGTTGGATCAAATGTCGCCACCAACTCTTCTTTAATAATAAATAAGTTAGTGGTGAGAGGTAAATCTTGAAGAATGTGCCATTGTAAGAAACAACATCTTTTCTTATCGAGGGAGTATAAAACCAGAATCATCAACAAAGTGCCACACCGCTAGAATATCCTACAATCATAACGTTAGATTTTTTCTTATAAAAATAGTTTCACCGCATAATTATTTATACTTATTGACTTTCATATTCATAGCAAGATCAGCAGTCGGAATTGCTTAGTAGATACCAAGTGGAATCTAGTTTTGTTTCAGAGAGGGCAGTATTACATAGTTTGGGCACTTCTTATTATTACTTGGCTCATTTGACCCTACTTTATGCCCGATTGATAGATCTGCCACTGCAGTTATCCATTGTGGCCATATCTTTTTGTAATTGGATGTTTGTAGGATACTGATGGCGTGTAGTTGACGGGAAAAATATTCTGCAGGAAGCTTCGTATCTTCCCCTGCAACGGCGCCAGAAAGCACTCTTGATGGCCCTTCACGTAGTTACCTGCGTGAAAAGTAAATGGGTTAGGTTGAGACTCTAAGTGCAGAGTGTGTAGTAAGTGGAAACGTGTTTTCCCCACGAGGGGTGACTCGAGGGTTTAATATCGAACTCTCGGGAATCAGTAGTGAAGATTTATCTTTCCTATCCTTCTTTTGGTTACCTACAAAACAAAGTAAATGTTTTGGTCCTCAACCTCACCTAGTGGTTGTCAAGCACAAGGTGTGAGAATGATATCAAGATAATATGCAATGCAAACAAGAAATAAATATGCAATGGTGGTAAATAAATATGCAAGGATGGTGGTAGCAATGATAAATGATATTTTTGGGTTTTATATGATGAATGCAAGATGTAAAAGTGTTTTTGTATTTTCGGATTTTTAAATGGCAGAAAATGGAAAAGTGGTTGGAAAGGTGTTTCTTATGATTAAAAATGGACCGGGGTTCATGGTTTCACAAATGCACTCTCTCTTTAATAAAGTGGTAGACAATGGAACACTAGAGTTGACATATGAGATTGCAACACAACAGTTTAATGACAAGTTATAATTATATGGGCATCACGTCCTAACATAGAGACCTTTTGGTTATTAGTCTCTCTTATACTCCACCAAGATGCGAACTAAATCATAACACCTCAGTAATTAAGATAACTCAGAGTATAGCAATAAGTATCATGACATGAAGTTAAAATAAGAACATGCTAGATCTAGTCATGGAGTAGTGGCAATGGTCACACCCACATCTCCGGTAGCATGGTATTTCTTTTTATCCCTAGTGAGGCAACAAAGTAAGGTAAAACACCCAAGTGGATCGCAGAACTTTCTCTCACGTTCACTGCACTAGCCACCCCCCGTTACTCCAACTAATGCACACGTTCCCCCTCACACGCTCTCATAAACATGCTTGATCATGACAAGTAAATAAGAACGGGGTACATAATATGCATCTACTTTCATAACTGAAACAAAACCATTGCAATCTCAAACATATATTAACTCATAAAAAGATCCACCACAAAGGTATTACATAGATGACCGTAATCATGTTCAGCAGCTCATACGGTACTAATTAGTGAAGCTCAAGAGAGAGAGATATATAAGTTACTTCCACAAACCCATAGTCCAGAGGTGGACTACTCCCTCTTCATCATGGAGACGGTGGAGAAGTCGTTGGAGAAGATGGAGACCACACCGGCAGCGCCCCGCCGGAGTTTTCCCCCTCCAATCTGCAACTCCAGGTCTCTGTTTCGGTGTTTCTGTGTTTCTGCGGCGCTCCTTCCAGAGAACGTCGGGGGACTATTTTTATAGGCGTTTTTAGGTCAAAACGGAGTCGGTGGAGGAAAGATCGACGGCAACGGAGCTCCGAGGCCAAAGGGGGGTCCCACGCGGCCAGGTACTGGGCCGCGTGGGCCCACTCATCTGGCCCTCGGGCCTCCGCTTGTTTGCTTCCTTCGCTCCCACGCTTTGTTCCTTCCAAAAATGATGCTCGTAAATTTCCAGGTCATTTGGACGTCGTTTGGGTCCCTGAAACATTAAAATATAGAAATAGGGTTTTCTGCCTGCGCAGGGTTAATTCCATAAAAAATAGGAAACATATCAAATATTCCCAAAATCATTATAAAACAGTGATATAACCCTTATATGATGCAAATATGACTGGAATATAAGTAAAAATAATGCAAAGTTCATGTATGCATTTTACATGCATCAACATCCCCAAGCTTAACCTATACTCGTCCTCGAGTATGAAGGTGATAAAACTAACATGGACTTTGCAATTTAATACTATCAATGGATATCAAAGATGATTACTATTGCTACATAGAGTCAAATGGTTCATTCTTAAAAGGAGTAGCAATATGCAAGATAGTTTATGAAGTGATATCAAGTATTCAATGCAAGGATGTTCAATGATAATTCACAAAGTGTAACATAAGAGAAGAAGTACTATGGACCACATGTATGCATAATAATAAGTAAGAACATCCTATAATGGTCATAGAGTATTGATGAAAATCTGAATATAAAAGGTGGACACTTTGGAAAGATATATATGAGTAGAGGTAAAGCATGAATAAATTTCATCTAACTTCTGAACTTCTCTACTTAAGTTAATGATTGTAAATGGTAATCCTTGGTGTCAAGCTCTCATTCCCCTATCATAGCATCTTGAATGATTAAGTTTAAAGTGAAAGCAAATACGAGTAGTGTGCTTGACAAAGTACAGGTTGAAAGTCTCATGCCCCTTGAATACAAGTACCTACTCCATGTGTTACTCAACTTGGAAAACAAAGCAAGTTCAAGTTAAATATCATTGTAAGTAATAATAGTATCATTAAGAGCGTCAACTGGGGTACCTCTTGTCCCAGGATATGGAACAAGCCCATATCAAAATGACAAGACAAACAAACACAATGAACAATCTCAACACCCTTTTTATTTACCATTAGATAGCTTTTTATTGTAAGGTGTATCACAGAAGGTTCACCATAGCATGTAAGTAAATTTCCACCATGAATGATGCATGGCTTAGATTAGCGGCCCAGGCGTCTCTCTAACCATTTATACAAACTCATTTAAACTCACTTCATTTCCACATTTATTTCACCCATGGTAAGCATCCATAAACAAAAGTACATGATATCAACTAAATGAGATGAAGTGCAATGTTGAAAGCTTGCCATGTGACAGCACATATGAGCTAACTCTCAACCAAAGACATTTGTCAAGCCACAACATCATAATTTTAATCACAATGGGTCATGTTTTATTTATGCAATGAAAGTAAAGTGTGCATCAAGTTCGAGAGAGCTATATAACCAACTTTTCCCACAACAATTAACAACATAAGCATTTTCATTCAGAGGTATAGATAACACAAATATCATGATAAACATACTCGGAATAGCATAAAGCTAATAGGTAGATATGGTGGACTCACTGGAAAAACTTTGGTTGAAGGTGTTGGAAACAAGTTTTTGCTTGTTGGAATTTTTGGGCTAGCAAGAGGGAGAAAGTTGACCATCTAAATGCATGCATGAGTGTCCATAGAACTAACTAATCCATGTTAAAACAAGGTAGAATAACATTTAGCATCAAAACATGAATAAAAGATAGCTCTTGATAAAATATTTGCAAATTATTACTCATTAACAAGCTCATGAATCATGCAATTATATGTATCTTTTAAAATTAACTCAACATCCCTTTTCCCAATCTTATAATAGCATCCAACATAATTCAACCCAAATTTCCAGTAGCTCTCTCATATATAAATGATAGTGTGGTGGTCTCACAAAAATAAACCTAAACAAACAAAAAGACGCTCCAAGTTTATGCGATAAAGTGTTTCGATCGAAAAACAGAAGTTAGACGTGTGCAAACCGAGAGTGTGTAGGTCCAGTGGGGTTGTCTTCACATCCCCAAGCTTATGGTCTTCACCATCCTTGGATAGCTCTTGGTGCATCTCCTCTAATCCCTGTGAAAAAACTTCAAAACACCGTTTCTCCCATTTCTTTTTCTGTGGGGCACATTAGTAGTGATAAACAAATAGATTTCTTGCTGCATATAATCCTTGAACAAAAATTCATATGAATGTCCAGAAATGTATAATGTTGTATGCCTACTCATAAACTCAATTGGATCAAAAGATTCAAGTTAAAAGTTCTAAGCATGCATCAAACAAAATGGGACAGAATCTGTCCAGAAAAACAGCAGCAGCTAAACGTATTTTTCTACCCTACTTAACTTTGTCGGAAAATTCCGAAAAATTCATGCATACAGAGGATGAAAAGTTTTACTACAGTTTAAATATGAGCTCATTCGGAGTTACAGAATAAGAATTAAAAATCATACCGTGCACAGATTCGTGCAGGAATAAAATCTCCGAACGCTATAAGCAACTTTTTCACACCAAAATGAGTAAAACTTGGCACTTTATTAAAAATTCCAGAAACTAAACTAAACACTAAGTCTCTTGTTACAGCAAGAGGACACAAAGAAAATCACAAATAAAAACAACCGGGTTGCCTCCCGTAAAGCGCTTTCTTTATAGCCATATAGCTAGGCTTCTTACTTGATGTTTATTGTGGACGAAGCTCATGAGGGAGCTTGAATGATGTGCCCTCTTCCTTGGGAAGTGTTCCATGCACTTCTTGTGTGGAAACTGAAACTTCACATTCCCTTCTTTTGAATCAATGATAGCACCTGTAGTACGAAGAAAAGGTCTTCCAAGAATAATTGGACTAGAGGTTTTATTCCCCATATCCATGATTAGAAAATCAACAGGCACAAATGTCATATGTAACTCTACCATAACATCACTTACTTTCCTAAAGCATGTTTAATGGAATCATCAGCAAGTGCAAGTTCAATAGAGCATTTTTCAAGATTTTTCAATTCAAGTACTTCATATAGTTCTTTAGATAAAACAGAGACACTAGATCCTAGATCAAGTATAGCATGGTGTGTCTCTTTTCCAATGGTTACTAGGACTTTGGGAATCCATATATCCCCAAGCTTAGGTGGTATCATAGCCTCTTGGTTGTACCTAGCAATCTTTTCTTTCAAGACATGATTAGCAATATAAGAACCAAAACCAGCTTGGTTAACATTAATAGAAGGATCACTTGCAAATTTTTGTAAGATAGATATTAATTCATGCAAGCTACAATTCTCTAAGTCAAGCAATGGATCCTTTACTTCACTAAGCATTTTAACTTCCTCAACTTTTCTCTCTTCACTACCATAATAGTTTCCTTAGCAATTCTCTCTTGCTCATGAATATGTTCCCAAGATTTATTTATAACCTCTTGACAATATTTAATTGTTTCCTCATGTTTTTGAGCTATAATGGTGTTCTTTAATGAGGAAACTTCCTTAGTGAGCTGATCTACCCTTTCAAACAAAGAGTCTTGTTTTTCAAACTTAGATATAAATTCCTTATTAAGCTCCTTTTGAGTAGATATAAATGATCTAATGGTGTTTTCCAAATCACTAGAAACATTACCACTAGTAGTATATTTGTTTGGCACATATGGGGGTTTATTATAAGAGTTATAATTGTTGTTACCATACCCATTATTACCATAGTTCCTAATGAAGTTGACATCAATATTTTCAGGATTATTACCAACTAATTCTTGCAAAGGCACATTTTCAATATTTTGTTTATTAATGAAAGCAAGAATAGTATCCATTTTAGATGACAAATCATTTGTTTCTTCTATGGAGTTCACTTTCTTAGAAGGATTAGGTGCTCTATCAGTATGCCATTGACTATAGTTTTGCAAAATGCTTCCAATATGTTCTTAGCTTCTACTATAGTTTTTCCCATAAAAGCACCTCCAGCAGCAGAATCAAGAATATTTCTAGACATGTAATTTAGACCATTGTAAAAAGAGTGTAATATGGTCCATTCGTTAACCCCATGTGATGGACAAGTTCTAAGCATAAGTTTAATCCTATCCCAAGCCATAGCAACATGTTCGTTTTCATTTTGCCTAAAAGAAAGAATGTTGTTTCTATTTTGCAAAATTTTAACAGGAGGATAGTATTTCTTAATGAAAGCTTCTTTTAAATCATCCCAAGTTTTAATGCTATCAATAGGTAATGAATGCAGCCACTCTTTAGCTTTTCCTCTAAGTGAGAAAGGAAATAACTTCAGTTTTAGAATATCACTTTCCACATTTTTAAATTTCTGCATGTCACATATTTCAACAAAATCATGAAGATGCATAGAGGCATCCTCCATAGCACTACCGCCAAATTGTTCCCTAGTTATCAAGTTCAACAAACTAGGACTTACTTCATAACTCTCAGCATTTATCTTAGGTGTGGCAATGGGCCTAGCAATAAATTGATCATTTGGAGTGTTTGTGTAATCACACAACTTAGTTCTTTCTCCCATTTTAGTTTTTAATTTTTTATGCAAAACTGAAAATAAATATGCAAGACAATGACAAAACAAGATAAATTGCTTTGAAGGTAAAGATGGATAAGATGATGCTCACGTAGGTGCAACCTCCCAAGCTTAGGTGTTAGCACAAGTTGGTGATGAAGTTGACTTGGTGAGATATCCTTGGATAAATCCGGCACCAGAAAACAGAGCTAGTGCAGGGAACCCTTGGATAAACCTTTCAGCAATGATTCCCCGGCAACGGCGCCAGAAAACAGTCTTGATGGCGTGTAGTTGACGGGAAAAATTTATGCAGGAAGCTTCGTATCTTCCCCTGCAACGGCGCCAGAAAGCACTCTTGATGGCCCTTCACGTAGTTACCTGCGTGAAAAGTAAATGGGTTAGGTTGAGACTCCAAGTGCAGAGTGTGTAGTAAGTGGAAAACGTGTTTTCCCCACGAGGGGTGACTCGAGGGTTTAATATCGAACTCTCGGGGAATCAGTAGTGAAGATTTATCTTTCCTATCCTTCTTTTGGTTACCTACAAAACAAAGTAAATGTTTTGGTCCTCAACCTCACCTAGTGGTTGTCAAGCACAAGGTGTGAGAATGATATCAAGATAATATGCAATGCAAACAAGAAATAAATATGCAATGGTGGTAAATAAATATGCAAGGATGGTGGTAGCAATGATAAATGATATTTTTGGGTTTTATATGATGAATGCAAGATGTAAAAGTGTTTTTGTATTTTCGGATTTTTAAATGGCAGAAAATGGAAATGTGGTAAAAGTGGTTGGAAAGGTGTTTCTTATGATTAAAAATGGACCGGGGTTCATGGTTTCACAAATGCACTCTCTCTTTAATAAAGTGGTAGACAATGGAACACTAGAGTTGACATATGAGATTGCAACACAACAGTTTAATGACAAGTTATAATTATATGGGCATCACGTCCTAACATAGAGACCTTTTGGTTATTAGTCTCTCTTATACTCCACCAAGATGCGAACTAAATCATAACACCTCAGTAATTAAGATAACTCAGAGTATAGCAATAGTATCATGACATGAAGTTAAAATAAGAACATGCTAGATCTAGTCATGGAGTAGTGGCAATGGTCACACCCACATCTCCGGTAGCATGGTATTTCTTTTTATCCCTAGTGAGGCAACAAAGTAAGGTAAAACAGCCAAGTGGATCGCAGAACTTTCTCTCACGTTCACTGCACTAGCCACCCCCCGTTACTCCAACTAATGCACACGTTACATGTTTGATCATGACAAGTAAATAAGAACAGGGTACATAATATGCATCTACTTTCATAATTGAAACAAAACCATTGCAATCTCAAACATATATTAACTCATAAAAAGATCCACCACAAAGGTATTACATAGATGACCGTAATCATATTCAGCAGCTCATACGGTACTAATTAGTGAAGCTCAAGAGAGAGAGAGATACATAAGTTACTTCCACAAACCCATAGTCCAGAGGTGGACTACTCCCTCTTCATCATGGAGACGGTAGATAAGTCGTTGGAGAAGATGGAGACCACACCGACAGCGCCCCGCCGGAGTTTTCCCCCTCCAATCTGCAACTCCAGGTCTCTGTTTCGGTGTTTCTGTGTTTCTGCGGCGCTCCCTCCAGAGAACGTCGGGGGACTATTTTTATAGGCGTTTTTAGGTCAAAACGGAGTCGGTGGAGGAAAAATCGACGACAACGGAGCTCCGATGGCCAAAGTGGGGGGTCCCACGCGGCCAGGTACTTGGGCCGCGTGGGCCCACTCATTTGGACCCTCGGGCCTCTGCTTGTTTGCTTCCTTTGCTCCCACGCTTTGTTCCTTCCAAAAAATGATGCTCGTAAATTTCCAGGTCATTTGGACGTCGTTTGGTCCCTGAAACATTAAAATATAGAAATAGGGTTCTGCCTGCGCAGGGTTAATTCCATAAAAAAATAGGAAACATATCAAATATTCCCAAAATCATTATAAAACAGTGATATAACCCTTATATGATGCAAATATGACTGGAATATAAGTAAAAATAATGCAAAGTTCATGTATGCATTTTACATGCATCAGATACCATGAGAAACCATCTATATAGTTTTATATATTTATAGTATTCTTAGAGAAACCAGGGTCATATCACTGTGTGCACAAAAAACAATACAATAATATATTTACATCTCCATGTTTGTTTATATATGGCCAGAACAAAAAACAAAAATAGACTACTATGAGTTGGAGACTTGAGTGAAGTGGATATGGTGCATCATTACACATGTGCACCGTTGGGTTTTTCTGACCTATGTGTTTCCAAAATGTTCGATATGATTGACTGTACTTAATCAAAAATATGGTCTTATATCTTGTATGATACAAAAAAATACGAATACTCATTTATGGTAATGTAATAGCAAAATTGATCCACGTTATACGCCCAATAATTGCTTTTTGGCACCCAAAGCATTACAGCGCATTTATTTATTTATATCTATTTAAAATGATTTCAAAGTTTAAATGTTAAACTTATATATGTGACACACTTTGAACATGATAAATAATATTTACTTATGTGAGCTACAGGTAATGCGGCAAACCATAATGGCAAATTGTAGTGTAAATGTTTACTATTCTATACCGCCACCTAATTTGTTGTTTTTAATGATATTTTATAAGATCTTTTATAGATTTATAATGTGATTTAATATGTACATGTGGTATTTGGTACGGAATTTTGTAGTACTTATAATCGCACAATGTTTGAAAATTTCTCAAAACTAAGGGACCGTTGTAGGTTGGGAAAGAAAATCCATATTTTATTTTAGGACAACACATTTTGATTCTCTCACAAATGTTAATAATCAATCATAGAAAATATTTCATTTTTTATTACTTACATGTTTTGGTCTCTATTTTATTTTTAGGAAAATTGTAGTGCAAATGTTTACTATTTTAAAACCGCCACCTAATTTGTTGTTTTTAATGATATTTTTATAATATATATTATAGATGTTTTAATATGTACATTTGGTATTCGGTATGGAGTTTCCTTGAACTCATAATCCCACACCATTTGAAAATGTCTCCAAATGTTAATAATCAATCATAGAAAATATATCAAATTTTTGATCAGTTACATATTTTAGTCTCTATTTGCTTTTTATTTACTCTCAATCTTCAATGATGCCATTAATGACTTAATTATTGAAAGAACAACGAAATGTTTAAATTAAAATAAAGCATGTACATAAGGTAATATACAATGAATATGTAAATTTCAGTGAATTTTATGTGCGAGCTATAAAATGCATTTAAACTATAATATAAAATTTCAATGCAATTATTTGCTATTTCAAATCACCACATAATTTATCTTTGTCGTCTCCGTCAACGAAATATTTCTCCAGGAAATTTGCATATTTATAGTGTCTTTTAACATGTACATGTGGTATTTGTTATCTGATTTTGTAACATCTCAGTCACACCCTTCGATATTTTCCCCGATGTGGTGAATCATTGGAGCTTGGGAGCGAAATTCCCGGTTTTATATTAGGACATATATTCCGAGCATCTCACATGATCGACCTATCACTTGCATTTTAACTTGTTATCTTTATATTTATTTTTATGTAACAAAATTTTATTTAGGATAATATATCATTATTCCAAAATAATAGAGTATATAATTTATTACTGAGATTAAAGATAAATAAAAAAGGTCCAGTGGTCGGGCTGAAGTACTTATGTCCAACAACATAGCATGATACGCTCCAAAATAGAAATATACCTTACCAAGTCACTTCTATGTTCGCCGAGAGTTCCTATATGCCGCGTGTAGCGGCAATTCAGAGCGGTGCCTCCTACACCCTCGTTTGTGGGCTCGGCCCATATGAGTACGGGCGACTATTTATTTGACCCATTTGTTTTCTATATTCTGTTTTTAATTGTACCGGTTGAAACACAAAAATTTAAAAAAATAAAAGAGAACAATTTTGAACATCTAAACGTTTTTTAAGAACATTTTCAAACATTTTTGGTCTATTTTTTGAAAATTGAATATTTTCAAATCTGATGAGTTTCAATTCTGAACATTTTTAATATGTTTTTTCAAAATCTTAAGAAATGGAAAAACGATAAATAATAGAAAGAAAAAGAAAGGAAAAAACAGACATAAAAGAAAAAACAAGAAAGAGTATAAAAGAAGAATAAGCTAATCTGCTTTTTTTTTTTGAAATTTTAAACCCAATATATTAAGTCAGCAAGCCGCCTCATTAAAAACCTTCCAGTCCCCTTAGGTACCCTGGTAAGGAAAAGAGCGCGTCTGAAACTTGCCGCTTTTAAACGTTTAGCACAGTTACATCGTTGATTACAAATGGAAGAATAAACCCAGGGGAACACCATCCCAGCTAACAACAGAATTCGAACTAAAAGAAAACTTTGCCAGCTCATGCGCCACTGATTCACTTGTCTTGGGCAATGGACAAGAGCAACTGAGTCCAAGCTATCCGCCATCATGAAACACTCAGCCAATATAGTAGAAACCGGACTCCAAACTTCAATGACAGCATTACATGCTTGAACTAATTCCAAGGAGTCAGATTCAATTGTTATCTTGGACACACCCATCCTCTCGAGGAATTTCAATCCTTCCAAAAGCGCCCTAGCTTCAGCCATTGATGCATTTAACAGCCGATTTATCCCACAAGCATAACCAGCAATTGCATCACCTTTAAAATCACGAAGCACCATACCAACAGCTCCAGAACCATTCGGATGCATTTAACAGCCGATTCAGTTTTAAATCACCCCTTGCTGGCTTTGACCACATAACATCTTTTACCATAACCTTAGAAGACGCCGCAGGAATAAAATTTGCAGTTGAAGCACTAATAGCAAACGCTGTACGAGTTGGGTCTGCCACCTTTTCGCCCTTCACTAATTGTCTTCTTTGCCACCAAATATACCAACATGCAACCACCACAGATTCCCGCAGGTGCAGCAAACCTAACACGGGATTGTTTTGTTTTGGCCTGCAAATTAAATCCTCCAACACCGAAGAACCTGAAAACTCCCCAGTCATATGATCATCAATAAAATCCCGAAGACCCAAAGCAGCCCACACTTCACGAGCACGCAGGCAATCAAATAATAGATGACGAATATCTTCCGGACCTTCCTGGCAAACTGGGCATTGCGGTGAAACTTTTATATGCCTAGAAGCAAGAATTGATCTTCCCGGCACCACACCATGTAAAGCTCTCCAAATAAAATTTTTAATCTTATTCGGAACTTGTAAATCCCACAGCTTTCCCCAAAACGGATTAACTGCAGCCGAACCTTGTCCATCATTTGTCCTAGTCCGACCCCCAAATTGATGCTCCCATTCGATGTAGTAAGCTGACCGCACCGAAAACGTAAAAGATTTAGTCTTATTCCATGCCACAAAATCATCAGTAAGATGTTCACTAAGAGGAATCATAAGTATCCTTTCAACATCAATTGGCCGAAAATTATCTCTTAATAGAATCTCATCCCATTGCCCTGTAACTGGGTTAATTAGATCATCTACAGTGCGCAACAGACTTTGCCCTCTCACTGTATATACCTTTCGTGTATAACTATTTGGAATCCAATGGTCCTCCCAAATATTGATATTAACACCAGAACCCACTCTCCATATATGACCACGCTTAAAAGTTTGTAAACCAGCAACAATACTTTGCCAAGCAAACGATGATCCCTTCTTCGGTCCAGCCTTCAGTAAATTACCATCAGGATAATATTTTGCCCTCAAAATCTGAGCACAAATAGAGTTGGGTCTATTAATGAGCCGCCAAACCTGTTTAGCTAACATTGCTAAGTTAAAACAGTGGAGATCACGAAAACCCATTCCACCCATCTTCTTCGGGACACACATCCTCCACCAAGCAAACCAGTGAAGCTTCTTTTGATCCTCCGCATCTCCCCACCAAAACCCTGACATAGCATCATTAATATCCTTGCAAAGCGATTTCGGCAATTTAAAAACTCCCATAGCAAACACCGGTATTGATTGAATAATTGCTTTCAACAAAATTTCTTTTCTGCTTAATTAGGCCGACCCGGTGCGGAACCGCTCGCAGGCCACGCCGCAGCGGGCAGCATACCATGCTACAATTTATTTTCTCTTCTAGAAATATTAGGCCCAGCAACATTTTGCTAAGTCCTCTCATTGGGCCGGGTAACATTTTTTTTGAAACTGGGCCGAGTAACATTTTGTAGTGTATACTGCCCCTACCCAGGCGATTCCTATATATCGACCAGGTCGACGTTAACCTGGGATCGCACACCTCCTGCGCTCCGCGTACCCCTGCGCTCCCGTCCTGAGCCTGGCCCATTTATGGTGGCAGACAGAATTGGAGTGCTTCACGGCGCAGCGGGCTGCAGCTGATCGCGATCTGTTCCTGTTGCTTGTTTTCCGACACGGTGGTTCACGGGTTTTTTCTTTAGGGGGAAAAAAAAGGCAGACTGCCTACTCGCTCGCGCTGGACCTCCACCGCGTGTGCTCACATACAACGTTCCGAGAAAAGCAAAAGATGCCAGGGGAGTTGCTACGTACTGTAGTACAGTACGCCCTTAATAATTCCTTCCTTGCTCCTCCCCCATCGACATGCTTCCAGATTTTTTCGTTTTTATTTTTTTGGCTGTTTCTTTTTTCTTTCTTCTTTTCAGTTTTCTTATTAGATATTATTTCTTTATTTTGAATTTTCATTTTTGAAAAAGTTTAAATTTTAAAAATGTTTATTTTTTGAAAATTGTTCATGTATTAAAATCGTTCAAAAACCATTTCCGTTCAAAATACTTATTTTTTGTTTTCTTTTTGAAAATCGTTCAAATACCTATTTTTTGTTCTCTTTTGAAAATCGATCAAAAATAATTTTTGTTCACAGACTTTTTCTGTTCCGCTTTTAAAATCGTTCAAAAACAATTTTCTTTCAAATACGTTTTTTGTTCAATTTTTTGAAAATCGTTCAAAAATAATTTATGTTCACATACTTTTTCCATTCGCCTTTTCAAATCATTCAAAAATAATTTCCGTTCAAATACCTTTTATGTTCACTTTTTGAAAATCGTTCAAAAATAATTTCTGTTCATACAGTTTTTTTGTTCGCCTTTTAAAATCATTCAAAAATAATTTCCGTTCAAATACCTTTTTTGTTCACTTTTTGAACGAAAATCGTTAAAAAATAATTTCTGCTCAAATACCTTTTTTTCACTTTTTGAAAATCGTTCAAAATAATTTCCGTTCACAGACTTTTTCTGTTCGCCTTTTAAAATCGTTCAAAAATAATTTCCGTTCAAATACCTTTTATGTTCACTTTTTGAAAATCGTTCAAAAATAATTTCTGTTCATACACTTTTTTTTGTTCGCCTTTGAAAATCGTTTAAAAATAATTTCCGTTCAAATACCTTTTTTGTTCACTTTTTTGAAAATCGTTCAAAAATAATTTCCGTTCACAGACTTTTTCTGTTCGCCTTTAAAATCGTTAAAAAATAATTTCTGTTCAAATACCTTTTTTTACTTTTTGAAAATTGTTCAAAATAATTTCCGTTCACAGACTTTTTCTGTTCGCCTTTTAAAATCGTTCAGATACCTTTTTTTGTTCAATTTTTTGAAAATCGTTCAAAAATAATTTCCGTTCACTGACTTTTTTTGTTCGTCTTTTAAAATTGTTCAAAAATAATTTCCGTTCAAATACCTATTTTTTGTTCACTTTTTTGAAAATCGTTCAAAAATAATTTCTGTTCACAGATTTTTTCTGTTCGCCTTTTAAAATCGTTCAAAAATAGTTTCCGTTCAAATACCTATTTTTTGTTCACTTTTTGAAAATCGTTCAAAAATAATTTCTGTTCACAGAGTTTTTCCGTTCGCCTTTTAAAGTCGTTCAAAAATAGTTTCCGTTCAAATACCTTTTTTGTTCACTTTTTTGAAAAAATCATTCAAAAATAATGTCCGTTCACAGACTTTTTCTGTTCGCCTTTTAAAATCGTTCAAAAATAATTTCCGTTCAAATACCTATTTTTGTTCACTTTTTTGAAAATCGTTCAAAAATAATTTCCGTTCACATACTTTTTCTGTTCGCCTGTTAAAATTGTTCAAAAATAGTTTCCGTTCGAATACCTATTTTTTGTTCATTTTTTTGAAAATAGTTCAAAAATAATTTCTGTTCACATACCTTTTCTGTTCGCTTTTTAAAATCGTTCAAAAATTGTTTCCGTTCAAATACTTTTTTATTCATTTTTTGAAAATCGTTCAAAATTAATTTCCGTTCACCTTGATTAAAATAGTTTCCGTTCACCTTTATTTTTGTGCTCGTACGTGATAAACAGAAACTCGGTACAAGCTTAGCTAGCGAAGTTTTGTTCATCCGCCCGCAACGTAACGTGCACGCGTGACTTGGTTTGGCGGCTCGTGTGTGGTCCCGTGCGCTGATTTCCTCGCGACTTCCTCGTGCAAAGTCCATGCAAGTGGAAACACGAAACAGTACAACCCCGAAGACCAGCCAGCAGCCCAAATGGGCCAGTCCAATATGGCGCTGGTGGGGTGTGTGATGCGGCGCTGGCGTCGCACTGGTCGAGGTACACGCGATCCCCCTACCCAGGCTTTCACGGATGCGCGTATGGGATAATCGGCATCTCAAATTGTGCCCGCGGTGATTGGACGGTAGGGAGGTTCTTCCAAAATAAAGAGTCTTCGTTTGGACATAGATTGTCACAAGTGGCACTACTATTACTAGCCAGCCACAGCCCACAGGTGATGTGCTTCTTCACCGATGTAACATGTCAACAGCCAACACTTGCACTGTGAAATTTATGCCGAGGACTCGGGCCGGCGAGAGCATTCACCGATTGTCCCGGCCGGCACCCACGGTGGATAGCTCCGGCCAGAGGTCGTCTCTCTCATCTGCGACAACCAGGGTGGTTCTATACAAGTGTTTTGGGTGGCAGCACTGCAGCCACAGCGCCATTCTTCCGGAGATTGAGGTTGGCCAATCGTAATAGTCACGCGAGCTAGGGATCTCACTTAACAAGTGCGTTCGTGGAAGTAGTGATGGATATTGGACAGGAGAAGAATCCTGCTATGTGTCATCGTCATACTCGCTCGCATTCAACGACACCAATTTTGTATTATGCATTCCACCTCTAGTTGGATTACCCTATGCAAATGCAACATCCTTATGCCAGAAGAGGAGGTGGGCAGAAGGCTCCATAGGCAGAACCTACGACGTCACATTTACATAGACGTTTCGAAAGCCTGGCCATTGACCGAAGACAGGTCGGTGAGGTCGACATTCCACATAATTGCCTGCCATTGCAGAGTGTTTTGAGGTACCCAAGTAAGTACCGATGTCGATGTATTTTTGCAACTTTACGATATTCAGAGAAAAATTACTCACGATAGATCATACGCTATACACTAGCTATCCCAACTCGTAGCTAGACTGTCACCATCATGGATTTAGTTCTCTCGTTGTTTTTTCTATTTCTTTCTTTTTCTCTTCCTACATTTTTACTATCGACGGCACCACATGTTATATCATACAATTTTTCTACGCTAGATCTATTTCAAGATAGATGTTATAGGAATATTACATGTGTTGTCGTCGCTATTGAATTGATGCACTAGCCAATTGACTCAAAACTCCGAACTAATGGAAAAAAGGTAGGCTTTATATTTTAACACTCCCCCTCACATGCCACAACTAAATTTATATTAAATAGCGCGTTAGCTGGGGCTTGAACTTGAGACCACATGACTCTGAGGCCATATTGAATTGATGCACTAACCAATTGTGCCAAAAGTCCGAACTGATAGAAAGGGCTAGGCTTTATATTTTAACAGTCGCAATAGTAACTCCATCAAGCAAACATTTGCCCTAGCGTTAAGGACCAAAACAAATGAAAAGTACACAACTCTTATCTAAATCTTCAAGAAGGAATCGTCGGACGTGCGCCGATGATTAAACCATAGGTCAACCTTGGGATATTCATCCCCAAATCCGAGTTTTCAGCCCCTTCGACAAGGGCACGACGCAACACACGTCGATAGATTAATAAAAGATCTTATGTTCCAACCATAGTGCACATACTCGATGTTGAAACTGTCTCTACCATCATCACTTGTCTAGATATCTGCTGAGGAGATAACGAAAGGAGATGTCTCATACTGCCTAACATCATGTCACCATCGACCACCTTTGATTCAGTAGCACCCACTAACACATGCATGACTTGACGCATCCGCATGAGACGCCATGTGTAGCACCCGCTGGCGACAAGCATGACTTGACGCCTCCTCATGAGATGTCGTGTGAAGCACCTCTCAGCGACATACATGATTTGAAAAATCCATAAAAGACGTCGCACGTAACACCTGTCGAGTCCGATATGGAGGTGGAGGGGACGTCACATATCGCAACCTTCCTCGAAAGGTCATCACCATCTTGAGACCTAGCCGAAGCATAGTTCACACGACCACGAACGCCATCCTCGTCAAAGATCTAGGGACGCGGCCCAATTGCCAATCTCATGCGCTGCCATCGTCGACGTCGCAGTGAGTAGATCACGACCAGATCCATCGCCCACTTGACAACACAACTTAATGCGCCACCACACAGCACCAGCAACTATGACCCCGGTACAAGCCGATGCAGACCACACTCTGAAGGCTTGTTGGTCCGAAGAATTAGTGGTCGTGACCTGAGCACCACCGACGGGCTAGCACCGACTGCCACACCCCACACAGTAGTGGCAGGTTAACCACTACATAAGGGTTTTTATGCCGTCACCCCCGACGTCCATGCTCCGCCAAATGTGGCCGATGTCCAGGGCCGTCGTCGCGCTCCAGGCCAAAGTTTGTCACGAGAGTTGGAATAGGAGACGAGAACCCGGCATCCGCCGAGTGGGGTGCCTGCTGGCTTCCTCCAGCAATGGTGGAGAGGAAGCGCGAGGGCGGTGGACCGGCGGTGGCAAGGGATTCCTCTGAGCCACCCCGCAGGGTTTCGCCCATGCCACTCCAAAACGAGACGAACGACTTAAACATACTATCTTGAATAGAGTGGAAATGAGTATGTATAAAAATGAGCTCCAACTAACCTCCGAGGACTCGTGAAAGAACATCGGGGTACATTTGACCATAAAACATATTATAATTTTAACAAGTACTTGTCAAAAAGCAAAGTTTGGAATTGATTTCCCCTCTCTTTTCTACAATATCGATGTAGAGTGATGGGGGGATAATAACCCGGTAGGCCCATGAAGAGGGAAGCATGACCCGCCAGGCAGGAGGCCCGGCCAGGCCAGCTAACCATCAGCATGGGCCGGGTTATGTTGCTGGGCCAGAGGCTTTGGCGGTAACCCGGTTCAGGAAGGGAAGTTTCTAGAAGACCAGAGGCGGTTCGGACTTGGAGACACGAAGGCTAGAAGAGCTAGAGTAGGATTCCGAGTCTGGGTAGAGCCCGGGTTCGTATTGTAAAGTGCCAGGAGACCCGGTCGTCTATATAAACCGGTCCCTGAGCCCTAGTTGAGGAGAACTTTACGATCCAAGCTTAGGCGAGAGAACCATCGAGAGAAACACCACAACCTTGTAACCTAGATCGAGATCCGGCTCTGTTGTCGTAGCCGGGTTATCGAGATCGAGATCAATAACAAGATAGCAGGAAGTAGGTCTTTATCTCCAATGGAGAGGCCGAACCTGGGTAAACCTTTGTCCCTGCAATGCTAAACAATCTCCCAGACGCCAGTGTCGCCTTGCCCATCAACTCAAGCTACCCCAAAGTAGCATCTGCCGTGTTATCTACCCCACGACAGTTGGCGCCGTCTGTGGGAACGCGTCCAAAGGTGTCACCATCATGGGAGAAGCAAGGCAAGGAGTAGAGAACTATGTTTTCGGCGAGATCACCCTCAATTCGCAAGGAGAGCCCATCGTTGATGATTTTGGCTGGGGGCCGGAATCAGATCTACTTGAATCAGGTGATGTTATTCCAATTGGCAAGTTTAACGTTTTTGTTGGTATGATTGCAACTAGATCTGCTAGTGATGGAGACTATGAATCTGTGTCAGGAGCTGCCACAATTGTTCAATCTGATGGAGAAGAATCAGTTGGTACGGCTGAAGATGAGCTGCCCTGGACGTGCACGAGGAAGATCGGGAAACCCGGCTCCAATCCCGGGTGATGTGGTGGACTATGCAGATTCAGAATCGATCCTGCCCTTGTTCGAAGGCCGGTTCGGATATGGAGTAGAAGAAGAGGACGAAGAGGAGCAAGAGTCCGTTCCAAGCCCGGTTAGGAGGGTGGCGGTTTACACCGCTCCTTCGATCAACGCGGGGGCATCACCGTCAACGGTCGTGCCACCAGCTTTTACTCCGGGTCAGCAGCAGCAACAATTGCCACCAGTGTTGGAGCTGGCGGGTCAAAGGGTTGATGGAGACCCGGCTTCGGTGTCAGAGGAAAGTGAAAACACGGCGCGTTACAGGAATAGCTTCGGTTTTCTCAATAACCGAGCTCAGGGTGAGGAAAGAAACAATGCAACTGGGGCCCGGGCCATGTTTAACAATGGCCTGGTCCTAGATCCAACAGCACTTACGAGGATTGTTACTCCAGAAAACGCGGCAGCAGAGCTATAGAATTGGATACAGCACGCCGGGCCTTGGAGCAGGTGCGCAGAGACACAATGGCAGAAAAGAAGATATGGAGGTTAGGCGAAAGCAATTAGAGGATGAGGAAAATCGTCTCAATGAGATGACCAGGGCACACCGGAGGAGGCACCAGAGCCGGCTGGCTCCTGGAGAAAACGCCATAAATCCAGCAGTATTGTTTAGAACCCCAGAAGATCAACCAGTTGGTGTAACCCAGGTGGCTCCAGTTGTTAGAGCAAATATAGAACCAGACAGAGGAACAGGAGCAGCTGGGTTGCAGTTGCAGCGGCGCCGGGTCTTCTCGCTGGGGGAGCCAGGGGAAATCCGGGTCTGCCGCCCAGGACACCAAGGTTTCATACGCCGGCGGGTCACTATTCCAATCCAGCAGATAACGTATATGCCGCAACTTTGCACTGATCGTATTCCATTAGGAGACTCGCCAGCAGAGGTTGAAGCTCGGCGTGCCATTGACATGTTACGCACTGCGGTTGCTCAGCAAGTTCAGTATTCAAAAGAGAAAAGTGCGCTTCATTCCACAACATATCGTAGCAAGAGTCGCCATGGGGGAAACCCGCCATTGGCCGGGTTTGCCGCGGCACAGCAGCAAAACCCGCCCCAGCAGAATCAACCCGCCCCTGCAATTTCTGTGGCTCAGCAGATAGTCAATAGATCGCGAGCGGAAGAAGTGCAGCTAATGCAAACCCGGCAGTACCTGCAGCTGGAGCACCACAAGGAGGACCGGGTCCCGTGCCAGCAGCATCTGCAAGCTCGCCGGGTAACATTAATCTTTTAGCAAGTTCTTCCACTTTGGCGGGTCCCAAGTGTCTTTCAGATGCCATTAGAGCAGAGCCTTTCCCTGAGAAGTTCAAGGAGCCAAGCAAGATTGCCAATTATGAGCCGAGCACAGACCCGGCGAGTTGGTTGAGCAGCTATGAGATGGCGATGTGTATACGCAATGCCACAGAGAACGTTTGTGCAAAGTATATGTATTTGATGATGAGTGATGGTGCAGCAAAGTTGTGGTTCAAGAATCTGCCAGAGAAATCTATCAATTCTTGGGATGAGTTGAAAACAATTTTCATCAAGCACTTTCAGGGCACGTGCAAGCGTTTATTTTCCATTGAAGATCTTGATCGTTGCGTACAGAGGAAGGGCGAGTCAGCTCGTCACTGGATGGGCCGGGTCACGGAGATCCTGCACTCTTCATCAGGTATCGAGCCCAAGGATGCAATTTCATCGATGGAGAAAACTTGCAAGTACGCTCCCTTGGTCCAGAAGCTGGGCCGCATGAAGGAAGGACACCGGGTTAAGCCCGTTACTATGGCAGAGTTGATGGATGCGTGCAACAGACACGCAGCCACGGACAAAACCCAGGATGATAGTGAGGAAGAAAAAGGGAAAGGTGCTGCGAACAATGGAGGAAAGAACAACCCGGGAAACAATAACAACAGCAATCAGAACCAGCACAAGCGTGGGCATCAGGAAGGAAACTCAGAGCTAGTTGCAAATGCAAATGCCGGGTTTCAGAGGCAAAGGATGGATGGGAATTATCAGGAAAACAGAGGTTATCAGGAAAACAGAGGTTATCAGGGAAATAATGGGAGTTATGGTGGTGGAAATAGTTATCAAGGAACACGCCCAATGAGCACTGAAGAGGCCTTCAGGATGCCGTGTCCTCGTCATAGCAAGAACGGCAGACCCGCCAATCATTCATTGGCCCAGTGTGTAGATTTGAACAGGTGGAAAAACAATGAGATTCAGAGAGCTCTGCAAGGAGCAAACAGGAGTGGAGGACCCGGCCCGAGTGCTAACCCGGCTGCGGGACCTCTAACTGGAGCAAACGCGGTACCAACTGGAAATACAGGACCCGGCCAAAATACAGGTAATCAGGGTGGATTCTCGAACCAGCCGAGGCAACTTGGCCAATATCATATATATACCAGTGGCACGACCAAGAGAGAGAAAGATAGTCAAAAGGGCAGTTAATTCAGTGGCTGTAGGGGTACCAAGGTATTTGAGATGGTCAGAGCATACTATTACTTGGAGCAGAGCAGATCACCCGGATGTGGTGGAGCACCCGGGTCTGCTTGCGTTAGTTGTGGCTCCTCAAGTTCATGGCTTTGAGTTAAAGAAGGTTTTGATGGACGGTGGCAGTAGCATTAATATCTTGTACTGGGAAACATTTATGCGTATGGGTCTGAAGGAGTCACAGTTGCAGAAAACGTCAACAATATTTCATGGTATAGTTCCTGGGAAGTCTGCTACACCTGAGGGAAAAATTTCATTAGAGGTTGCTTTTGGCGAGTCTATCCATAACTTCAGATCAGAGTGGCTCACCTTTGAGGTGGTGAAATTTCCAAGTCCTTATCATGCGTTGTTTGGAAGGCCGGCTTTGCCAAGTTCATGGCGAGGCCGTGTTATGTATACTTGCAGTTGAAGATGCCGGGTCCCAAGGGGATCATCACTGTTCATGGTAACAGAGAAATTGCAGCAGAATGTGACGAGGGAGATGCAGCCCTGGCAGAGCGAACTTGTGCTAGAGAGGAGTTGAAAGCTTACAGGTCTAATCTTGACCCGCAGGACAACAAAGCGCTCAAAAAACCAACAACAGAAGATGACAGGGCAAAGTTTAAAGCAGCAAAGGATACTAAGATGGTGGATTTTGTGCCTGGGGATTCCTCCAAGCAGTTCGCCATAGGGACCAGCCTAACTGATAAATAGGAAAGCGCGCTCATCGAGTTCATCCGTGAGAATCGGGATGTTTTTGCGTGGACACCTAGTGACATGCCAGGCATTCCGACTGAACTCGCTGAGCACCGTTTACATGTTGATCCAAAGGCAAGGCCGGTGAAACAAGGTTTGAGAAAAATGAACGCAGAGAGAAGAAAAGCTATAGGAGAGGAGATAGCCCGGTTATTGGAAGCCGGCTTTATCATGGAGGTTTTCCACCCAGAGTGGTTGGCTAACCCGGTTTTGGTTCTGAAGAAAAATAATGAGTGGAGGATGTGTATTGATTTTACAAGTCTCAACAAGCATTGTCCAAAAGACCCGTTCGCACTGCCGCGCATCGACCAAATTGTTGACGCAGTGGCAGGCAGCGAGCTCTTGTGTTTTCTGGACGCATATTCAGGTTATCATCAGATCAAGCTTAACAGGCAGGATTGGGAAAAGACATCGTTCATCACCCCTTTGGTGCTTTTTGTTACAAGACCATGACTTTTGGGTTGAAGAACGCAGGAGCAACTTATCAGAGGTGCATTCAAAATTGTTTTCATGATCAGATTGGGCGCAATGTGCATGCTTATGTGGATGATGTGGTGATCAAGTCAGAAAAAGCCGGGTCATTTATCAGTGACCTTACAGAAACATTCAAAAATTTGAGGAAGTACAAGATGAAGCTCAATCCTACAAAGTGCGTGTTTGGAGTTCCAGCAGGAAAATTGCTCGGTTTCATTGTGTCAGAGCGTGGAATTGAGGCAAACCCGGAAAAAATCAGAGCCATCCAGAGTTTGAAAAAACCTGAGGAATTGGCAGATGTTCAGAAGTTGACAGGATGTGTGGCTGCGCTAAGCCGGTTTATATCCCGGCTCGGAGAAAAAGCAATACCTTTGTACAAGTTACTCAAGAAAACAGACAATTTTGTGTGGAATCAGGAAGCAGACGAGGCATTTGAAGCTCTGAAGAAACAATTATCAAAAGCGCCAGTTCTGGCGGCCCCGGGTCCCAAGGAACCCATGCTGTTATACGTCGCTGCCGGGCCTCAGGCTGTGAGTGCTGTGGTGGTGGTCGAGCGTAAGGAGGAAGGCAAGGAAAACCCGGTTCAGAGGCCGGTTATTATGTTAGTGAGGTGTTATCAGAAGCAAAGCAGCGCTATCCGCATTGGCAGAAGCTAGTATTTGGTGTTTTCATGGCAAGTAGAAAGTTGAAACCATATTTTCAGGAGCATCCAATCACAGTGGTGAGTTCAATACCCTTAGCAGATATTATCAGGAATTCAGAAGCTACAGGAAGAATTGCCAAGTGGGCAATAGAGATGGGGCCTTACCACATTGACTATGTGCCTCGTACAGCTATCAAATCGCAGGCATTGGCGGATTTTCTTAATGATTGGACACAGTTGAGTGCACCACCTCTTGCGCCGGGTCTCAAGCCTTGGGTTATGCACTTTGACGGGTCTAAGCAAGCACAAGGTTCAGGAGCTGGAGTTGTGTTAACTTCTCCCAAGGGTGATAAGCTGAGCTATGTTTTGCAAATTCACTTTGATTGCTCTAACAATGTGGCAGAATATGAGGCTTGTTACATGGTTTGCGTATGGCAAAGGAGATGAGCATCAAGCATATTAATTGTTATGGGGATTCAGATCTTGTGGCACAGCAAGTTTCAGGAACATGGGATAGAAAAGATGCGACAATGGCGGCTTACAGGAGAGAGGTGGACAGGGTAGCCGGGTTTTTCTCAGGCTATCAGGTGGATCATATTGACCGCAGGAAAAATGATGCTGCAGATGCTTTGTCAAGACTCGGCTCACGCAGAGAGCCGGTTCCACCTAACGTTTTCTTGGACGAGCTATGGACTCCATCAGTCAAGCCTCAGGGCGTAGAGGAACTGGCGGGTCAGGAAGACCCGGATTCGCAATTGGTAGCAGCAACTCATGAAATTCCAGAGTGGACAGAACCTTATTTGGCGTATCTTTTGCGTGGAGAGCTGCCAGAGCAGGAAGTTATATCCCGGCAAATTGTGCGCCGGGCTAAGGCCTACGTAGTTATTGATGGCGAGTTATATAAGAGAAGTGTTTCTGGAGTATTTCAGAGATGTGTGTCTGGAAAGGAGGCCGGCAAATTTTGAAAGAGATTCATGAGGGAGATTGTGGTCATCATGCTTCAACAAGGTCTTTAGTAGCAAAAGCTTTCAGACACGGCTTCTTCTGGCTCACAGCTCAGGCAGATGCAGAGCGCTTGGTGAGTAGATGTGATGGTTGCCAAAGATATGCAAGGCAAATTCATGTGCCGGCTCAGGAGTTGCGAACAATACCCTTGACTTGGCCCTTTGCAGTTTGGGGGCTTGATATGGTGGGTCCTTTTAGCATGTCTCCTTGCAAGAAAACCCACCTCTTGGTTGCCATTGATAAGTTTACAAAGTGGGTTGAGGTGATGCCTGTTACTAATTGTGAAGCAGCTACAGCAGTCAAGTTTTTGAAGCAGATCATACACAGGTTTGGGTATCCTCATAGTATCATCACAGATAATGGTACTAACATGTCCCTTGGTGAGATGGCAAAGTTTTGTGGAAATCAGGGTATACGTTTAGATGTTGCTTCAGTTGCTCATCCACAGGCCAATGGACAAGTAGAACGAGCAAATCAGGAGTTGCTTCGAGGTTTGAAACCACGTCTCCGGGTCCGTGTCTCAGAGCTGCTGGAGCGTGGGTTGAGGAGTTGCCATCAGTAGTTTGGGGAATCAACACAACACCAAACAGATCCACAAAGATGACCCCTTTCTTTATGGTGTATGGGGCAGAGGCAGTTTTGCCAAGTGATATAATTCATGACTCGCCTCGCGTGGCGGCTTATGTTGAAACAGAAAATGAGCAGACCCGGCAGGATTCTGTGGACCTGCTTGAGGAGAACAGAGAACAAGCACTGGAGAGATCAGCAGTGTATCAGCAGATTTGAGGCGGTATCATAGTCGCCGGGTTAAAACTCGCACTTTCCAGGAGGGAGATTTAGTGCTGCGATGGGTGCAATCCAGAGAAGGGATGCACAAGTTATCTCCCCCTTGGGAAGGGCCCTTCATCATAAGCAAGAAATTGAACAATGGTTCATATTATTTGGTGGATGCAAGAGAAAAGTCCGAGTCTGTTAATGACACATCGCACTCTACCTTTTCATTGGAAGAGCGTGAGAGGCCATGGAATATTGCGCAGCTGCGCCCATATTATACTTAGCATGAGAAAGAGATATGAGATGTAAAACACGATGTAACAGGCAGCAGGTTTCAGACGCGCTCTTTTCCTTACCAGGGTACCTAAGGGGACTGGAAGGTTTTTAATGAGGCGGCTTGCTGACCTAACCTTTTCTATCAATAAAGTGAAGGTTGAACAGAAATTTGTGTTCTTTTCTTTCTTTTTTATGTTTGATAGTAGTGTTGCATAGTTCTATGTTAAGTTTGGTCTTGGGGGCTTGTCCTTGGGGGCTCGCCCAAGACCCGGCTTTTTACGGTCATCCGGGTCTCGATGTTTCGTGACCCGGCTGTGCAGTTTTCGTTACAGTATCCATAACTTTGGATTCAGAGGTATGAAGGTGAAGTTTACGTTTTAGTTGTTTATGTTTTTGTCATAAGAATAAGTGCATAGTTATCTTTGAGGACGCCCAGAGAGCGTGTCCCACCAGTATGAGGATCAATGGGGTAATGTTGCATAGTTAAGCCATTACTTTATAAACATTGATCCAGGTCTTGGGGGCTCCTACTACAATAGTTTGCAGCTGCAATCCCAAGACCCGGCTTTATGCCACTAGTTTATTCTTGGTTATCTTGCTGTTGAGCTGATGTGACTCGCAATTTTATGGCCTGATTGCTCACCTGGAAATTCAATCAACCATGAAGCCCATTGGGACTTGGTTCGACCCTGTTTTTCTCAGAGAAGTAGCGACAGGGTATCCATGCGAAAGCCGGCTCACAGTTAAAGAAATCAAAAGGGTCATCAAAACCACAGAAGAGGCATATTTCATAGCAAAAGTTTGAGAGTAGCATAAAAAGTTTCATCAGGTGCATAGGCGCACCATCACAGGCATAGTGCAAACAGTGCAAAAGTTATTACAATAAGTGCCCAAAGGGCCGAATAAGATTGTTTTCTTGCAGAGATAAAGCATCTGCGTAAGTTTTCAAGCTTTGGCTTCAGGAGCCGGGTCACGGGGAGGAGAGCCGGTTGGTTGTTCTTCGACGGTCTTTGCCGGGTCTCTTCTTCGGCGGCCGCCGGGTTAGCCTCTGGCTCCTTGGTCTCGTCGGTTTCTTTGGCCTTGGTCTTGCGCCGGGTGATTTTTCGAAGTGGCTGGAAGAAGTTTTCATCATCTTCTTCAGCTATCGCCCGTGACGGAGGAGGAATAACTGGCGTAGAGGAGCTGGGAGCAGTGGAGGTACCAGGAGCATTTTTGCCGGGTCAATGGAATCCTTATAGCTTTGGAGGAGATCGACGCGTTGTGGCTCGTCATCCATGATCTCTTCATCATTTTCAGTATACCAAGCTGCAAAGTGGTGAGCTTCATCTTGCTGGCAATTACAGTGGCAACGTGCCGGGTTTGCTTCACAACCCGGGCGTAGCACTTCTTATCGAACTCCTTGCCATCAGTGTCAAACTGAGGAAAGCCCTTCTTCAGTGGAGCCGGGTTTAGTGGGGATGGTAGGCCTTTGCCAAGGCAAGACCTCGCATCACCCCGGCCCTGCAAGCTGATCTCTTGAGCAGATGGATCCATTGCGGCATTGTTGACAGATGCCCAAGGACTTCAGTGTACTTGCTTGGCGGGTTCTCCCAGAGCCTAGCGGCTTTGATGACCTCGCAGCTGCCAAAGTACAGCTGACGTGTCAGCGTGTACATGCATTTGATCTTCTCTGCAGCGGTTTTGCGGAGGTTCCATCACGAGGGCCTGTGTAAGGAAAAGTAACAGTGAATTTCAAAAACCGGGTCTGCTTGATCAGTTTAGGTTGAAATTCAAAGGAGTAGTGCTTACCCACTAAAGATTCAACCATAGAGGTGATCATTCTTTTTAGCCGGGTCAGCTCGTTGTTGGTTTCATCCAGCTGCTTCTGCAGGGTCTCCTGTTGCTCCTGGAAGTTCTCCTCGTTCTCCTGCATGTCCTTCTTCAGATCGGAGTTTTCTTGCGTCAGCAGTAATTTTTCTTCCAAGGCCTGGAGTTGAGCTGAGTGATCAGCCCGGGTCTCAGATTCAGTTTTGGCAGCGTCATGAGCCGGGTGATTCAGCCTGGGCCTTGGCATGGTCTTCCTGTTAAGATGCAAAAAGTTATGTTAGTCCCAGGTCGCCGCAGGCGTGCAACCCGGCACTTGGGGGCTACATGCGCAAAAAGTTAAAATTTTCTAACTGTAAGTCCCAGGTAGCTGTGGACAGCTAACCCGGCACTTGGGGGCTACTCAGTTTGAAGTTCAATTGTTCAACGTAATAAAGAAGTCCCAGGTTGCTGCAGGCACACAACCCGGCACTTGGGGGCTACAGTGTTCAAAGTTTTGATGTGAAAATGGGCAAGTTTTAAATGATGGAAGTTTTTTAGTCCCAGGTTGCTGTAAACAGACAACCCGGCACTTGGGGGCTACAGGTTTGAAGTTTTTACCTAAGGAATGCATATTGTAAGCACCAAGCTCATCACAAGTGATGAACTTAGAGCTTGGGGGCTACTTAGGGTATAGTTATGCAAGAAAATATACAGGCAAGAAGTAAAAAGGGTACCTGATATCGTTTTTGGATTAGGGCGACCAGTTCTGTCTCCAGGGTCTTGTGTTGAGCTAGGCGAGAAAAATATTCGTCGCAAAGTGCTGGAACGACATGGCGTCCAGAGCCGGTGAATTTGAGGAGGAAGCCGGGTTCTTGTCCTTGGCAGGAGTTGCCGGGCATCTGGGGCTGGCACCTTGGCAAGAGTCTCAGGGCATTTTGTACTGGAACGTGCCGGGTCCCAGTAACCTGCACTTCATCTTCTTTAGTCCCAGAGCCTAACCCGGGCGAGTGAGCAGCTGGGGAGGATTCTGGCACCGGGTCAACAACATTTTTTGGAGAAGCCGCGGGGGTTGCTTGCTCCCTTGGCTCGTCTTTGTCCTCTGGTTCTTCAATATGTGCCTCCATAGGAGAAGGCTCTGTGGTTGCTGGAGGAGGAGACGCCGCGGGAGGAGATTCCGGGTCTTCATCCATAAAAGCTGGCACTGGAACAAGATAATGTCTTAGTTAAACAAGAATGGGACAGTGAAGTATAAAGGTATGGAAAAGATGTGTGAAGTATTTCTAACCCGGCGTTGATCTGGAAATCCTCGGGTGTGCTAACACCATCCGAGGAAGAATCTGACAAACGAGATGGTTTAGGAACCCGGATCTTGCCAGCTAAAGGGAACTGTTTGCTGGGCGTCTTCTGGATGGATTTGGCCCAGCTTGATAAAGAGCGTTGAGGGATACCTGGGCTCAGGGAAGCTTGGCTTGTAGAAGACCGGGTTCGGCGTCTCTTGTTCGCCTCAGCCTCCTTCTCAGCCTCCTTTTCCTGTGATTGTGCTTAAGTTTGAGATGAGTTCATCATGAAATTGAGAAAAGAGAATGTGGTACCTTGGCAATGGTGGCCCGGGTCCTCTTCTGAGTAGGAGCTGCAGTAGCTTGGGGACCCGGCGCTACGTCAGAAGCCGGGTCAGTGGGGCCTGGAATAAAATTTGCCGGGTTATCAGTAGAGGTGTCCTTGTTGGGGACTTCGTTGTTAATCAACTGGAGGAAGAGCCGGCCTACGGAGTCTAGCTCACCTTCTTCTTCTTCTTCTTCTTCTTCGTCGTCTTCACTTTCTGTGTCCTCCCCGTCAGGAGAGGATGTTGGGGTAAAATCCACGCTCCACCACTTGGAGTCCTGAGAAAAAGCAGTCACAGTAAATAACAGTCTATGGATGAGTTTACCGGGTTAAAGTAAGCAAAATGGATTGAGTATTGCTTTACCGTGGGGGGTTTGTTCTTGGCACTAAATGGGGCGAGCCCGTTCAGTGCAATGGCGTCTTTCTTTTCGCCAAGTAGTCTCTTGGCATTCTTCACGAGCTGATCATCAGTAGCGTCATCTCGAGTAACGCATGTTGTCTGTGGTTTCACCAGTGTACTGGCAAATTAGCCGGGTCCTGATGCTGAGTGGCTGGATGAACCAACCGATCCAGCACTTGACCAGATCTGTGCCCTTGAGACCATGGGCGAGTAAAGCTCTGGCCCGGCGAAGAGTGGGCTCGAGCTTGACCCGCTCGGCGTCATCGGCATAACTATTCATTTTGGCGTCATATGTTAAGCCCGAGTTCCGGAAAGCCGGGTAACGGGCATCGTCAGATTCTGGTGAAGTGTCATTGCAGTAAAAATATGTGTTTTGCCACCCCTTGGGATGGCTGGCTAGAAGAAAGCCGGGAAATCGCATTCCCTTCGGCGCTGGATTGCAACTCCCCCATATGGGAGTACTTGATCCTTGCGGGAGGGGTTGCAGTAGAAGAACTCGAGGAACAGCTCGAGGCTTGGAGCCATTTGCAAGTAATCTTCACAGAACACCACATAGTTACTGATGTTCAGCATGGAGTTGGGTGCGATGTCTTGAGGCCTAAGGCCGTAGTACTTCAAGACCCGGCGAAAAAACAGGGAACCCGGGGGGCGAAGGCCGCGCTGAACGTGGTCGAGGAAAACCACCACTTCACCTTCCTTGGGGCTGGGGCGGATTTCTTCTCCAGCAGCACGCCATTGAATCTCATCCTTTGGAGGGAGCTCGCCGCAGTTCACGTATTATTGAAGCATCAAGTTGGTCACCGTGGACTTGGTCCAGTTGACCTGAGTAGCAGCGGGGGCGGCGGAGCCAGATGCACCGGGTGGGCGCTATGAGGCTTCTTTGCGAGCTTCTTCGCCGCACGGGGAGCTCCGGCCTTTGCTTTGTCCTTCACCATGGCTGAGAGCTTCAAGGTTCTCTGAGCACAGCAATGGAGGTGTGAAACCCTAGTTCTAGATGTAGATGCGTGGAGAGGGAAATGCGAAGCAAATCTGGACGAGATTCAAGTTGGAATCAAGTGCGGAGCACGGATGGTGGGATAAACGTACCTGTAGATCTTCTTGCAGGAGATTGGAAGCTCGATTTGAGATTGGATCCGCGGCTGCTACAGTGCGGCGCGAGGAAGAAGATGAGTTGAATGGGGAAAGTGACCGTGGTGTCTCTTGGTCTCCTATTTATAGGCACAGTGAAAACCCTAGGGGTGTTGTGGTAAAAAGTGAAGAGATAAGGATCTTTGACTAAAAGTCAACGACAAACAGAATGAGATAATTACGGAGTATTAAATGATAAGATCGTGATTAAGATGGATAAGGATGGATTTAGTTGGGCGATAATTTTCTCTAAGTGTCGAAAGTGAAACCCGGTGTGTGAACCCGGCAAGAGAGAGCCGGGTTACGGCGTGAACCGCCAAAAAGGCTGGCCCAGCAAAGGAGAAAAGAGACATGTTCTAATATTAAATTTGTTATGTGTTATCTTATGTTTCAGGTGATTAACCCGGCTGGCCAGGATATCAGCTCTGCTCAAAGAAGCAATATTCAAGAATAAGAAGCAGAGCATGCCAACCTGGCAACCAAGTTAATCTGGGGGCTACTGATGGGGGGATAATAACCCGGTAGGCCCATGAAGAGGGAAGCATGACCCGCCAGGCAGGAGGCCCGGCCAGGCCAGCTAACCATCAGCATGGGCCGGGTTATGTTGCTGGGCCAGAGGCTTTGGCGGTAACCCGGTTCAGGAAGGGAAGTTTCTAGAAGACCAGAGGCGGTTCAGGACTTGGAAGACACGAAGGCTAGAAGAGCTAGAGTAGGATTCCGAGTCTGGGTAGAGCCCGGGTTCGTATTGTAAAGTGCCAGGAGACCCGGTCGTTATATAAACCGGTCCATGAGCCCTAGTTGAGGGAGAACTTTTACGATCCAAGCTTAGGCGAGAGAACCATCGAGAGAAACACCACAACCTTGTAACCTAGATCGAGATCCGGCTCTGTTGTCGTAGCCGGGTTATCGAGATTGAGATCAATAACAAGATAGCAGGAAGTATGTCTTTATCTCCAATGGAGAGGCCGAACCTGGGTAAACCTTTTGTCCCTGCAGTGCTAAACAATCTACCAGACGCCAGTGTCGCCTTGCCCATCAACTCAAGCTACCCCAAAGTAGCATCTGCCGTGTTATCTACCCCACGACATAGAGTCTCATATGTGCCTTATATAGAAAATGCCTTTTTTACATCATAAATGATGATGAATTATACTCATACATGAGTGTTTAAAAATAAATTGTATACTCGTTATGTTCTCGAGATAGGCATGCATAATATGCATACAAGTAACAAATGAAATAATTATTATTCTTGTAGATTGCAAAAAAATAATCAACGTTATCTTCATATGTCCGTGAGAGTCAACAAAAAAGTGCACACACACAAGTTATATATACTCATGACAGTTCGTTTTTTTTGGCGAAACACAGTACATACACGGACGTTCAAAACACACGAATTAACACACCCCTATGAACACACGCACAGACACCCTACTTTTATGAGCACCTTCGACGGCGGTGTAGGTCTTGAGATTGACGAAGTCAACACAGACAACTCGTTGTCGACAGAAACATCGCTCCCCACTAAAAAATAATCCGCCAAACGGGAACACCAACTATGTGTTGTTTAAACTCTGGTGTATTAGTCCCAGCGATTTGGGCCCCTGATCCATCGCACACCTCGCGGCCTCTTCAACGGCCCAGACGGGGAAACTAATCACCGTTCGATTCCGAAAGACGGTTCCCGATCCCATTCCTTGAAAGAAAAGGAATCTCCAAAAACTCAAGGAGGAATGGGATTCAGGGACTTACATTGTTTCAACCTCGCCATGTTGTCTAAACAATGTTGGAGACTAATTGCAGAACCAGAGTCCCTTTGTGCTAGAGTTTTGAAAGCAAAATATTTCCCGGATGGGGATTTACTGAACTGTGATCTTAAAAAGGGTAGCTCATATACCTGGCAAAGCTTGTGGGATGGTATTCATACTTTCAAGAAAGGTCATATTTGGGAGTTGGGGATGGAAAAAATATAAGCATATGGGATGATCCATGGATTCCGAGTAGCCCTAATCGGCGCATGGCTACCAATAGGGGAAATATTATTTTGACAAAAGTTTCTCAACTTATTGATGTTGAGAGCAGGACATGGGATGAGCAACTGATCCGTGAAACATTCTTGCAAGTAGATGCGGAGAGGATCCTGAAAATACCTTTAGCAATCGGTATGATGGAGGATTTCATTTCTTGGCATTTCAGCAAGAATGGGTTTTTTCGGTGAAATCTGCTTATCACCTGGAATGGTTTCATCAACATGGACGCAAATTACAGAGAACAAATCAACCGAGTATGTCCACAAATCCAATCTGGAAGATTTTATGGTCTCTCAAAGTTCCAGGAAAAATAAAGATCCACTGCTGGAGATCTTTACTTGGAGCGATCCCTTGTTATGGGGTTTTGGCTAATAGGCACATACATCATTCTTCGCAATGCCCTCTCTGCTTTGTTCATTGTGAGAGTATTAAGCATGCTTTTTCCAGTGTGAGAGACTTAAAAATATCTGGGGATGTTTGGGTTTGACTGATGCCATTAATCTTGCTTGCGCTGAAGATACTGAAGGAGCTTCGGGCCTTAGTACCTTGTTATCTAACAAGCAAGGTTGCTACTGTGCCCCTGATGGAAGGTATAAATCGAAATGATCTTATCACAAGTGCTATCTGGTATATTTGGTGGGAACGAAGCCAGTTCACACATGGAGAAAATATTCAGTTACCCTCAAGGTCTGCCCAAGCCATCCCTACGCTGGTGACTAATTACTCCAGGGCGAAGAAGAAGGGCAGCCCACCGGTAGCTCGTCATGGCTGGGTTAAACCAAGTGAGGGTTTTGTGAAACAGAACGTTGATGCTACGTTTGATGTTGATCTTGGATCGGGAGCGACGGGTGCCATAATCGGGGATGCTGCTGGTATGTTTATTGCATGTTGTAGCACCACTTTACCTTTTGTTGAGGATGTTTCAACAGCTGAAGCTATGGCTCTGAAAAATGGATTGGCACTAGCTATTGCGGTGGGATGCAACCGTATTTTGATTGAATCGGATTGTATGGAGGTGATTGAAGTAATGGAGAATGGTGGAAATTCCATTGGAGCGGCAGCAGCTATTTATGAGAATATTACTTTCCAATGTCGTAATTTGTCTCATGTTTTGTTTAGCCATTATCCTAGGAAGGCCAATGCTGCGGCACATACATTAGCTAGTAAAACGGAGGGTACTCAGTTCACTATGTGGCATGAGGAACCTCCCGATTATCTGTTGGCTGTAATCATGGATGATGTAAGTGTGTTTGCTAAGTAATAAAATCCGCATTTAAATTAAAAAAAAAAGGAATCTCCAAGAGGGTTCGATTCCGAACACTAATCACCGCTCCGGCTCGTACATATATTCTGGTACGCCGGCGCTTGTCCAGCTACCTACGAGTTAGAAAGAATCCAGGGCCAGAAGGATGTCAAAGCGCAAGGGCTCTGTTGACCACGGCGCCGCCGCCAAGAGGCCGTCGAAACAGGAGCAGCAGCTGTTCCTCTACCTGGTGCTGGACGACTGGGAGAATGGCTACAGCGTACGCAAGTTGGACGTGGACGTCTTGCAGTCCGACGACGACCATGAGCCGGAACCCTTCACGGGGCCGCCGCTCGCTCGCTTCGACGTCATTCATGGGTACTCGCACAGCATCGTCGCGCACGGCACCAAGATCGTGGCCATGAAGCCCCACGAGAGCAGCCCCGGCATCCCCGCTTTCGACACCGCAACGTCGGCTGTGGGCATCCTCCCGTGGCCCGAGTTCCACATGGACTTTGGGTTGCCCCTCGTGATCTCCATGGCCGGCAAGCTCTTCTTGTTCATCTACACGTCCTACTACCTTGCTGACCCGCCACCGCCAGCGCCGCCGCTCACCGTGTACCCGCCTCCTGATCAGAAACAGCCGTGGGCCTGGACCACCATAAAGTCGCCGCTGCCGTTCAATTCCGCCAACTGCATCCTCGGCTATGCCGTGCACCCGGACGGCCGCACCCTCTTCGTGTCCGCCGACAAGTTTACCAGCGACGCCGAGAAGGGAACCTTCTCATTCGACACCCAATGCCTGGAGTGGACACGCCAAGGCGACTGGCTACTGCCTTTCTCTGGCCAGGCACACTATGTTGCCGATCTGGACGCCTGGGTCGGCCTCTGCCGCCACAAAGGCGGCACCGGCCACCTCTGCTCCTCGGACGTCGTGCCCCTCCACGCCGGGGGCCGCACGACTCTGCCGCGCTGGAGGATCCTCGTGAAGGACAGGCTGTTCAACAGGGAGTCGCCGGTGCACCTTGGCGCCAAGCTCGTCTATATGGGCGGCACTAGGTTCTGCGTCGTCCAGACCATGTGGCACAAGGACGATGACTACGCCAGGCGCAAGGCCAAGGAGACCGTGGGGTACGTTACGCCTCCACGCGTCGTCATCTGCATCACCTCGTTTGCTGCCGAGTACGATGAGGGCGGGGAGCTGCGACTCAAGTCGCGCCGGCTGGCTCGGCACTGCAAGGTGTTCAAGCGAGCTCATGACATTTGCGATCTCTCCAATAATGCTCCTCTCGCGTTCTGGATCTAATACTTCTTTATTTGTTTTTGCTGAGACTCACATTAACTGTAGTATCGTGTCTCGGTGTCGCGGATGATCTTGAATCGGCGAATTTTGTAATAGGGATTGTATTTGTATACTACTACTAAGTTTTGTGTTCCAATGATGATGGAACGTGTGTTTTGAATTGTTTTATTATTGCAGTCTAATCATTAATAAAGGTACTAATTTCTACAATTTTGCTATATCTCATGCGAGATTTTCTGAAATCTCGATCCATGCCGCTTGTGGCAGTGGCTCTGAGTGTCTAGTTTGTAACCAAATTCTTCTCTATCTTAATAACAAAGACACGCGATTCTCGCGCGTGTTCTTGCGAAATCTCGATCATCTAAAAAACTGCATACACAATTTAGAAAAAAGTGTAACTATGAATAAAGTGCAACTGAGATAGAAGGTGTCCCCCCCCATCCCCACACCACCAAACCGAAGAATACCAACCTAGATAGGCCAAGGAGCCGAAAATGTGGGGAGAGAACAACTGAGTAAAGCGCCAAAAAACGACATTCAAGGACCCTGCTCGCAAAATGGCGAGGCCCCTGTTGGTGAGCCCCCCCTCTGAAAATAAGCTCCGTTCCCTCCGGCTTAGGGGAAAATGGCTATGTCGCTTCAGCGATTTGCCTCTAAGCGCCTGCCGAGAGGAGAGCCATATTGTGGTTGTGTTCCGGCAGACAACGGTGTGACGATGATGGCACGATTCTTAAATTTCAAATGGCCCGCTGCGAGAAATACACTGTGCATGAGAGATTACCTTCTGGTGCCGCTAACATCACTTGTGCAAAATTACCTAGCAGTGACGTTGCAAATTGGCCATCAGTGGCAAGTTTGGCCCACACCACTACTGTTACGCCAGTGGTATTTGGTACCAGTGGCGTGTCACGCCCACTCCATATGGTTACTAGTGACGTGTTCATTGGCACACCACTAGTTGAACTAGTACTAGTTCCGTGCCAAAAACAGACACTCCACTAGTACAAATTTTTATATAGATTTTTGACTATATATATTTTTTTATATAGATCTAAAAACAATAGTGGCATGCTATTAAATTGGCACACCACTATTATCTATTTTTGTTTTTTTTTTCTTTTTAAAAAGTAGCGGCGACGGTCGTGGCAAGTGGTGGTTGTGGCAAGCGGTGCTACGGACGTGTAGTTGGATCTAAATTGGAATAAACGACAAAGACGTATGATAAATTGGAAATATCCACGTGTGGTTAGTACCAAAATCGAAAAGATGGATCATAAATTGGATTTACCCATCCCAGAATTAAATATTTTTAATCTACAAATTTGTAAAAGAACTTGGCGATGCCATGTTTTCTGTCTCATACTAAATGCATGCAAATAGCAACTGATCCGCGCTATAATTGCATCTTTTCTTGCTTGGTTTCCTATACAGTTTTCTTTTTTTTGAATTTTTTCACGTATATTAAATCAGCAAAGAGTACACGATTATATCGATTACAAAAACAAAACTAAAAGAGACTAGCAAATCTATGAGATCTTCAAGCTCTTTCTTCATCCATGACATAATCTTGTACTTTTCTGAAGGCAGCCGTAGAACAACGCCAACACCACCAAACCACAGACCTGTGAATACCACCGAAGGTTCTCCCTTTTTAATTTTGAGCCGCAATGCCAAGGCTTTGTGCACGCACGCAGCCATTAAATTAATCAAGCAACATCGGCAAGAGCACCACCACTGATATTCCAGGGACAAATAACCGAACCACTTTGTCGACGTCGTTGGGAGCCGAGAGAACGAATCACCATTGCTGAAGACGTAGTAGCCGGGATAGATATTGCGAGGACAAACCTCCTCGCGACAACCATGAGAAACAATCCAAGATTGATCTGACGAAGCAAGATCTGAAGAACCATACCTAGACAGACTTAATCTTCCAAAGCCACCATTGACGTCGGGAAGGATATCTCGCCGTCGAACGAAGCGTGGAAGATCACTTATTGCAGACGATACCATCTCCATTAACGAAGAAGATGACGACCAAAACCAAACTCTACCATTAAGGACCTTCGAAAAGCGCCGTGCACAGGTCCGAGGTCCCCACCCCTTCTAGTGCCAGAACGGCACCTAGAGGAGGCGAGGACCCGTCGAATCCTTGCCGGCGGCGACGAAGAAGCTGCAGATATCACCGGCGGCGGCGGCTAGGGTTGAAACCCTAGGCCGCCGCCACGATCGCCTCCTCTCTCCTGTCTCTCGTACGTAGCTGGTAGGGTTTGCTGATTACGTCGGTTTTCCTATACAGTTTTCTATTTCCCTCTTCCTAGGTCAGCTATGCAGTTTTGTTTTGTTCGGTTCGCTTCTTTTGTAAGCTTTGGTGCCTTAACGGCGTTTTTCTTCTAATATGAAATGACGCGTATACCTATGCAACGTCCATAATATAATTTACATGTCAGAAAAATATAGAAAATGATTCCAAACCCTCCTACATTTCTCGAAAATTCACCCGTTGGCAGAATTATTAAACGAGCCCTTATGTCGGATAGCGATGGCATTTGGCATGGCAGCTCAAGAGCCTATGCGCATACCAGTCTAACCCCCTAGAATCCAAGAGCAAGACCCAAATAAAACCCCACGCGCGGATACATCCAAGATGAGCCACCGTATCTTCTGATCTTCTCCTTCCTCACCCCACCCTCCATGCCAATGGCTCCACTCCTCCATCCTCACATTTCACACGCATGCTAAACCACCTAGTAGGAAGAAGCACTCCCCTTTCGCACAACGCAAATGGCAGCGACGCCGCTCTTCTGTGCTCTCCTCCTCCTCATCTTCTGCACCGCCAACACCGCTAGCAGCAGCGTCGACAACGAGGCTCAGGAGGCTGACAGGGTTGCCCACCTGCCCGGGCAGCCGGCGAGCCCCGGGATCTCGCAGTTCTCTGGCTACGTCACCGTCGACGAGCGGCATGGCAGGGCGCTCTTCTACTGGTTCTTCGAGGCGCAGGCCGCGCCCGAGCACAAGCCCCTCCTCCTCTGGCTCAATGGAGGTCAGCAGCTTCTATACGTCCTTGATTAGCTTTGGTACTCAAATTTTTAAAAACAATAAAAGTTCATTTTTGTCATGCTGCTTTCCGTTACTACTAGACTGCTTTATTGGCTAACTGTTTCCTGTGCATATTTTATTTGTTATTAATCTACTGTTTCATTGTGATATGAATTAATTGTTTACCGGGCGGGTTTTCAACCGTAATTCGACATCACTTGTTCTTTGCGCCCGTGCTGTCTTCTGTTTTTTTGCCGTGTGCTTCATTCAGTCACCTTACTCTACTGGTACTCTGAACTAATGAATAACGATCATGAACATTAAATCGAAGTATGGGTACCTAGCTTTATCAGTCAAATCGAATGTTCCATGCATAATTTTCATTTTTTATTACTGCTGCTCGTGACCATTCTCGTTTCGTCACTTGCCTTGTGGGGGTACTTTGTACTGCTTCTTTAGTTGCTGTAAATAATGACCAAGCATTCAGTATAAGTGTAGAACTAGAGGTGCTAGCTGCTAGGACCTCTGTTCTTGCCTTCTTGGCTTATTTATGCCAAAACAAAAAAACAAATCTGAGTTATTTTTTTAGTCTATTTCTCATGTAGAAAGTATGTTACTGCACCTTTTTCTATGAAGAATATTTTAACTTCATGATTTGTTTCGTAGGACCCGGTTGCTCATCGATCGGCTATGGAGCTGCATCTGAGCTAGGGCCTCTCAGAGTTGACAAAAAAGGAGAAACGCTGGAGTTCAACAAATACGCTTGGAACCAAGGTGATGAGCATGCCTGCATGGTTTTTTCTTCAAATTCTGCTTCTTCCCGTCCTTTGTTTCATGAACAACCTTGATGACTTTTTGTGCTTTGGTTTGCCATTTTTCAGAGGCTAACTTGCTGTTCCTGGAATCTCCTATTGGGGTTGGCTTCTCCTACACCAACACTTCCTCTGACCTTACCAAACTGAACGATGATTTTGTAGGTAAATTGATTATTAAAAAATAAGTACCTTTCTTTGCCAAAAACAAGTTGAATCTAGGTTGCAATGTACTAGTCACATGTTAACAAATGGGATTTCGTGCCATCCTTTTTGTAGCTGAGGATGCTTATAGTTTCCTGGTGAATTGGTTCAAGAAGTTTCCTCAGTACAAGGGCAGAGATTTCTACATATCAGGAGAGAGCTATGCAGGTACTTCAATTTGACATGAAACCATGTGAACTTCCTAAGCAATACTTCGAATGATTGGAATTCTACCATAAAGAAATGCTAGCATATGCTACAAGGAATCTACAACAAGTAGAAGATGTGTGCTAAATGTGGTGAAATGTCGCATCTTTTTCGTTTTCATGTGTGCACTTCTCAGTGTGCTTCACTTTCCACATTGCACTATCAATTCAAAATGGGAAGCATCAACTAAGTCTTTCACAAACCTTCTCTTTTTTTTAGATAAAAGGGTCACCCCCGATTTCATTAATGAAACATTTTTTGCTACAAGGTTCAGACATCCAAAACGCATCCAACCACCGCATAAGTTTTCCATCTCCCAGAAGTACTAGGAGTTTGAGAGAAAGGCGACAAAAAGGGGAGCTAAAACAGAGAAGCAAAAATTACAGGCCAGATACAGATTTTTAGAGAGCCACACTCAAAACTAAGAACTGGCTCCAGCCGCAAAACACTCCTCCTTGCTTCAGCTTCGGTTTTTGACATCTTTTTCTTAACCCTTGTTTGCTCTTCTTCTCTTTTATTCCGTCTTCACTTCAGCCTGGGAATCCAAGGTTTCCAGCTCCTCCTTGCACCGTACACTTCCAACGCCACCTTCTCCAGCACCTTAGCGCTGAAGTTGAGATTGTCCTTTTTTTCCTGCTTCACCTGCAAAGAACTCCAATGTTGAATCCATTCGCAAATTCTGAGCACAACGGAACACGGCGCATCAGGCCAAATGTTCTGAAAGCACGCAAGATTTCTTGTTTTCCAAATCCCCCAGAATACCGCCGCAATCCCTACTGCTACTAAGTCTCTTTTCTTTTTACCATATCTTCGAAGCCACTCAGAAATACAGTTATCAACAGAATTGAAGTGACAGTCTATGCCAAAAGCTGAACTAACCGTATTCCAAATGTATCTAGCCATGGGGCATAGGAAAAAAATATGGGTGATGCTTTCATTCAACCCACAAAACAGACATTTCGCCACAGTTTCCCCCCCCCCCTGTGTAGCAACACATCCCGTGTCAAAATGCTTTTCTTAAGCACTAACCACAGGAAGGTTTTTACACGCAAAGGAATTTTAACCTTCCACATAAACCTGTAAGGGACCGTGTTTCGAACCTGCATTGCCAGATATAAGGATTTAACCGAAAAAACTCCCGACTCCGTTAGTTTCCATCGTAACTTGTCCGGAGTTTCAGTTAAGGCAACCCTATCTAGCAATATAAACATCTCAGCCCATTGCGTCCCCAATTCTCCTACCCTAGTTCTGCGAAATCTCAAGGAATTCATTCCATTTGCAAAAACATTTTTAACCGATCACTTCCTTTGTAGAATAGGCCTGACAGCTTAGCTTGCACAAATTCCACTGGGTTGTCGATTAAGAAAACTCATAATTCAGCATCTCAAAAGCAAACAATTTTTGTTTCAAAGAATCTAACCATCAATCTCACCTCTCTTTTTCATGAATTAAAATATGGTCACTCCCATCCAATTGTTCAAATTTGAAAGGAACTCCAAGTAGACAAAATAACTTGCCGATGAAATTTCCGCATTTGAGAACGGACAAAACCTTTTCTGTAGCGAAAATAAGGTCCCCCGTCTGGCAGTCTCTCGTTTCATAATGGACCATCGGATCTCTGAACTGAACACGTGCCTCTAAAATGGAAATGAGTAACGACAATGCACATGCAGTGGAACAGAAGGATCCCTACACAATTTTCCCTCTCTGCATCATTGAAGATGAAATCTGAACTTCTGTACAATTTTCCCTGTGCTACAGGTCACTATGTGCCACAGCTTGCTGATCTTGTTTATGAGAGGAGCAATGACAAGATGGCAAACTCATACATCAAACTCAAGGGCTTCATGGTAAGAATTTACACAGGATCAGTCTTATGCAAATATGTATTCCTTTCTTAGAGTTTGTCAATCACTAGGAATATAATTTTGTCAACTGGACTAACTTCCACGCGAACCTTCACAGAAAAGAATAACTGTCATAACAGCTAGGTTCATGTTTCAGATTTAGGAAATTTAACATTGCAGAATAGAAAATTCAGAATGCACCTACGTACTGCAGGTTGGCAACCCTCTCACCGATGATTACTACGACTCAAAAGGGTTGGCTGAGTACGCGTGGAGCCACGCAGTCGTGTCAGACGAAGTTTACAAGAGTATCAAGGAGAAATGTGACTTCAAGAAATCCAACTGGACCGATGGCTGCAACGACGTGATGACCGTCGTCTTCGATCAGTACGATCTGATCGACATATACAACATCTATGCTCCCAAGTGCCTCCTGGACCTGAACTCGTCATCATCTTCCGCTGGCCGAGCATTCTTAGCAAATCATCAGGTAAAGTGGCATGGAAACTGAAAGTTTCAGGTCTCAGCTTGGCTTGATATTTGAAGTGTATCTTGATAGGATGGCCAATTCGGGAGGCGGACCCGGGTGTTCTCGGGCTACGATCCGTGCTACTCGTCCTACGCGCAAGACTACTTCAACAGGGGAGATGTTCAGAAGGCCTTCCATGCAAATGTTAGTGGGCTGCTTCCAGGGAAATATCAAGTCTGCAGGTGGATTGACCAAGGACTCATGTCTCCATGGAGTAGCCGTTCTCGTTCATTCTAGTTTCAGAAAACAAAAACATGAGCTCATCTATTCTTTGTGCAGTGACCCCATCCTGAACTCGTACAATTTCTCAGTGTCTTCGATTCTACCTATATACTCCAAGCTGATCAAAGCGGGGTTGAGAGTCTGGCTCTACAGGTGTGCCTCTTCTTGAACCAATAAGACTAAGATGTCATTGTTAACCTCTACAAGATGCACACTTGACCTTAAACATCACCTGACAGTCCATGTAGAGCTAGCTCCTCTGAGAACATTGCAGCAAGTCTCAAAATTCTCCAGTAACCTGAGATTCTACGTAGATGGCTTAACATTACTCTTTTTGTATGGATACAGCGGTGACGCTGATGGCAGGGTCCCGGTGATTGGCTCCCGGTACAGCGTGGAAGCACTCGGCCTGCCGATGAAGACCCCGTGGCAGCCCTGGTACCTTGACAAGCAGGTCTGAACATATTTGTGAACATACTGAACTGAGCATCAGGAGTAGCCAGCGACCCTGAAATGTGGAGCTGAAAAATGCAGGTTGCTGGGAGGTTCGTGGAGTACCATGGCATGAGCATGGTGACGGTTAGGGGGGCAGGCCACCTGGTGCCCCTCAACAAGCCGGCTGAAGGGCTGAAGCTCATCAACGCCTTCCTCGGCGGCGAGCAGCTTCCGACGCACCGATGATTCAAGATAGAAGATGTTATTATCTTACAACAAAAACTGAGATATGGGCAAAAAGGACATAGGAGCGATCATATCACGTTTTCTGAAAACATGGATGATGGATGTAGCCAGTACATCGAGTTATATATGTATTGGGCTGGACTATAACGTGACAGTTGGGCTATGGAATTACCGGCAAGGGTGGCCGTCGAGAAGTAATTGTTTCCACAAAATGTTACAACTCTCAAACCATGAATCTCATTTTTTATTCGTCTTTACCTTCAACATTGTCTCCTCGATTCTAGTCCCCATATGGGCAACTTTTTGTTTCACCTAAGAAGTTATAAACCAATGGTTAATTGCTGAGGCTGGGGTTTCAACCTCCATTTGTTTTAACAAAATTAGTTAATGAAGTTGTAGCTCAATGGTACCGATTTTTTCCCTCCTTTGACCATGGAATCCCCTACGGTATAATTTTCATTAATAAGTTAAAAAATACACAATTTAAAAATTTACAAGGCAAACCAGAAGAGATGGATTACATGGGGAGATGGGGGTGTTAGAAGAAACTTAGTCAAGAGAGATGTCGGCCCAGTAAGAACCAGGGTGTGCTGGGCCTGTCCTCCACAGCCCTCGACACTCGATGGGTAAATTTCGCTAAGAACCAAGCCTACGGCTTGGAGAGACTCGCGAGGCAAATCGCCTCGCGAGGGCTTAGGAGGCAGCAGAGGCCTGCGGAGGCCCTCCTCACTGCTGCCCCCTCTTCAAGGTGATCTCCCCTGGAGAGAGGTCAACGCCGAATCCTCCACAGGGCACCCCAGCCCTCGTGGGGATTCCTTCGCTGCAAAGCAACCTCTGCAGAGCGCACATGGGCTCTGCAGCGGCCGCAGAGTGACGCACGCCTCTGCGCGCGGTGACGACAACGCCGCAGTTGCCATTTTGGTGATTAAAGGAGTCAACAAAGCTGCGCCATCCGCACCGGACTGCAAGGATTTCCTCTTTGGTGATAAGGGGACCGGCCGGCGCTACGCTCCACGGCCAACGTCACCGTGGGCACCCCCACGTTCCTCTGCAGCCCCAGCTGGCCGTCCTGCATGGACGGTGGTTTCTGCCACAGGCATCAGCTTTACGCCCATGGACCGCGTCCATGGACAGCTGGGCTGCGGTACACCGTGCTCCCCCTTCTGTCGCCATGTGGTAGCCCTTCCGCGGCCATGCGCAGGGAAGAGGCCCAGGGCGCCTATAAAAGGAGGAGGTGCACCACCGTAGCAAAGGATCGCATTCTCATTCTAACTTAGCTACCTACGCGCAAGGAAGAAGAAGACCACTGTTTCCCCTTCCTTGAGCACACCACTGCCAAAAGAGAGCCCTCGGCAAGCTCATTGTACTGTAACCTCCATTGGCAGTGCAATACAGACAAGCAGGAGTAGCGGTGTTACCTCCACACGAGGGCCGTGAACCTGGGTACGGGCTGGTGTTCATCTCTGTCGTGATGTCCCTCCTCATGCTCGACGAGCACCGTCGCCGTGCAGGTTGAGGGTTGTTTGACCAACGTGTTCAGCCCCTTACACGAACTCTCTTCGTGAGCTTGACCATCCCTGTTTCGTGGGAGTCATTCTCCGACAATTGGCGCGCCAGGTAGGGGGCTGAGGCGCGTCTTCAACCTTCACCGACCTCTGCACCATGGCGGACACTCGCGCAGCTCGCGCCACCCGGCGGGCGTCAGGCAGGGCTACCACCGAGCCCGCTGCCAACACCACCAACCCCCACGGCCGTCCCCGTGCCAGCCGCGCCTCGGGGCGCAACACCGCTGAGCCGCGTGTGGAGCACCCCGAGGACGATGACGGCCACCACGACGACCGCTTCGACGAAGACGTCGACCACGGGCACGGCGAGGACGCTGAGTCCTCGCATCCGTCCCAGCGCCACAGCGCCTCCACTCTTGGGCGTCCAGCACCCAGTCCGAACACCGCGCTGCTCATGGCCGCGGAGCTCTTCCGCTACCGCCCCACCGCCGAGGCGCACGACAACTGGCTCGGCCGCCTCCAGCACCTCGTCGACATCGCGGCGGCTCCGGCGACGTCGCGCTCTCTGGTGCACCACAACTCCGCGCAGGGACTGCCGCGCATGGCGCACCTCCGCCGCCGCCTCCGCCAGGACCGCCTCCAGCTGCGGCCCACAAGGCCGCCTCCCACGCGTCTTCGCCGCGCGATTGCCAAATCGTGCAGCGGACTCCCCAGACGCGCGGGTGGAAATGGAGCGCCAGAAGGACCTCCAGAAGCGCATCGTCGAGGAAATCGGCCAAGCGGGGCGACAGAACCGCCGAGCTCTTCAGGGTGGCGTCGCCTCGTACGCCACAGGATGCGCGGCCTTCACCCCAGCCTGCGTCGCGTCGTCTGGCCACAGAAGTTCAGGCCTGACCTACCCAAGGGCTACGACGGCACGAACAACCCCATCGAGTTCCTGCAGCTCTACACCACCTCCATCCAAGCTGCGGGGGGAGACGACAAGGTCATGGCCAACTGGTTCTCCCACGCTCTCAAGGATTCTGCCTTGTCGTGGCTCCTGAACCTTCCCGAGGACTCCATTGACTCGTGGGAGGAGCTCTGCCAGCAGTTCGTTGCAAACTTCAAGGGCACGTACGAGCGCGCCCTCACCTACAACGACCTGCGTGCTGTGCGCCAGAAGCCTGGCGAGACCCTCCGCAGGTACATCCAGCGCTTCAGCCAAGTCCGCAACAAGATCCCGAACATCCCGGACTCGCACGTCATCGCGGCCTTCAGAGAGGGCGTCACCAACCACAGGATGCTCGAGAAGCTCGGCATCCACGATACCCTCTCCTCCGTGGTGAAGCTCTTCGACATCGCAGACAAGTGCGCCAAGGCAGAAGAAGGGCTCCTCTTCGTCAAGGTGGGCTCACAGACGACCCTGTCGAGGGATCCAAGACCCAGAAGAGGCGTGACGAGACAAAGCGCAAGCCTACCGCTGTTCTGGCAGCCGAACCCGACGCCAAGCACGTTCGCGAGGACTCTCCCGAGGCTGGCGAGAAAAAGGTGGACAACCGCCCGTTCTGCATCTACCACAACAGGCGCGGCCATGCGACGGAGAACTGCTACGACCTCAAGCAGCTGAGCAAGAAGCGCGAGCAAGAAGAAGGCAGCGGTAGCCGCGGCAGAGGCCGTGGTTACCGCAAGGGCGGACGTAAAGGCAACTACCAGAGGCCGCAGGGGACTCAGGCGAATGCCGCCGAGAAAAACAACAATCTCCCCGACGAAGAGCCTGGAGGTTACCAGGCCCCTAAGGGTGCCATGGCATGCATCCTCGGCGGATCCCAAGCGCCCAAGTCCAACAATCAGTTCAAGCAGTTCGCTCGCGAGCTCAATGCAGCGCTTCCCGGGGTCGAGACGTCCCGCCCCCTCAAGTGGTCCCAGTACACCATCGCCTTCGACGCCAAAGATCACCCCAAGTCGACCAAGACTGTGGGCACCCTCCCGTTGGTGTGCACCCCCACCATCAACAACATCGCCGTCGGCAAGACGCTCATTGATGGGGGTGCAGGCCTGAACGTCATCTCTGTCGAGACCTTCGAGACGCTTCAAGTGCCCTACGAGTGGCTTATGCCCTCCAGGCCCTTCACCGGGGTCACCAGCGGCTCAATCTCGCCTCTGGGGCAAGTGAGGCTCGCGGTCACCTTTGGCACGCAGGAGAACTACCGCACCGAGCTAATTGACTTCGACGTCGCGCACATTGGCCTGCCCTACAACGCCATCCTCGGCTACCCCGCCCTCGCGAAGTTCATGGCCGTCACGCACCACGCCTACAACATGGTCAAGATCCCTGGCAGCGGTGGCACCATCACCATCCATGGTCACGTACAGGACGCCACGCGCGCTGTCGAGATCGCCTACAAGGCCGCTGCCATGGCATTCCCCGCTGACGAGGACATGGAGCCTCTCGAGAGGCCCAAGAAGAAGAAGCAGCTGTTCTCAAGAGCAAGCATCTACAAAGAAGGTGTCGCTGAGCACCAGTGGCTCGGGGGCTAGCGTCACCATAGGCGCTGGCTTGCCTCCCAAATAGGAAAGCGCGCTCGTCGCCTTCCTTCGGGCAAATTCTGACATGTTCGCATGGACTCCGTCAGAAATGTCCGGTGTACCAAGGGAGGTGATCGAGCACCACTTAGCCGTGTGTCCAAACGCACGCCCTGTAAAGCAGAAAGCGCGGAAACAAGCCCCCGAGAAGCAAGCGTTCATCATCAAAGAAGTAGAGAAGCTGAAAGCAGCAGACATCATTCGAGAAGTTGCCCACCCCACTTGGCTCTCCAACGGTGTGGTTGTCCCAAAACCCAATGGAGGAGGCCGGCTCTGCATCGACTACACAGACGTAAACAAGGCCTGCCCCAAGGATCCATACCCCATGCCAAGGATAGACCAGATTGTGGACTCCACCGCCGGCTGTGATCTCCTCTGTTTCCTGGATGCCTTCTCAGGCTACCACCAGATCAAGATGGCCAAGGAAGACGAGGAGAAAACAGCATTTCTCACCCCTTGTGGTGTGTATTGCTACACTTGCATGCCCTTTGGCCTGAAGAATGCCGGCGCCACCTTCCAGAGGCTCATGAGGATCGCCTTGGGGGCTCAGATGGGAAGAAATGCAGAAGCTTATGTCGACGACATCGTGGTCAAGTCTCGCGAGGGAGACACTCTCTTGAAGGATCTCGAGGAAACCTTCGCCAGCCTGCGCAAGGTGAACATCAAGTTAAACCCCGCCAAGTGCGTCTTCGGGGTGCCTTCAGGCAAGCTCCTCGGGTTCCTCGTGTCCCACCGTGGCATAGAAGCAAACCCTGACAAGATCAAGGCCATAGAAGACATGCAGCCACCTCGCCGCCTCAAGGACATGCAGCGCCTAGCAGGATGCATGGCCAGCTTAGGCCGCTTCATCTCCAAGTTCGGCGAGAGAGCTCTGCCATTTTTCAAGATCATGAAGAAATCCGGCACCTTCAAGTGGACTCCAGAGGCAGACAAAGCATTTGAGGACCTGAAGAAATACTTGGCTAGCTCACCAGTCATGGTAGCCCCCAGGGCAGGCGAGCATCTGAAGCTGTACCTAGCAGCCACTCCACAAACCGCAAGCGCCGTCCTGGTGGTGGAAAGAGAAGAGCCAGTTCTCCCCAAGAAAAGCACTGCCACACCAAGTCCAGAACCTCCCGACAAGGAAATAGTCTCTCCAGACCCAGTGCCAGACCCACAGCCTCAAGTCGAGTCTACTACAAGCACCCCTGCCGAGACTCCTCCACAGGAAAACCTCGCCAAAGGTCCTGAGGAGTCTCTCGAGGGAGCCGACGCTGCAGCGCCATCGACGACCCTCGTCGAGCATCCTGTCTACTTCGTCAGTACTGTACTGCGAGATGCTCGCGAGCGTTACCCAGTGCAGCAGAAGCTCCTCCTCGCGCTCCTCATCGCCTCCAGGAAGCTACGCCACTACTTCCAGGGCCACCCCATCACGGTGGTCACGTCGTTCCCCCTGGAGCAAATCCTGCGCAACCCCAACGCCACGATCGCGTCGCAGGATGGAACATCGAGCTGCAACCATTCAACTTGCGCTTCGACACCACAAGAGTCATAAAAGGAGAGCGCTGGCGGATTTCGTCGCCGAGTGGACAGACCCAACTCCTGAAGAGCCTCGTGAAGAAGAAACCGCGTCATCTGGAGATACAATGCCAAGCCACTGGACCATGCACTTCGACGGAGCTTTCGCCTGCCGCAATGGTGGGGCTGGCGTTGTCCTGACCTCACCAAAAGGTGACAAGCTCTACTACGCCATCCAGTTGTGCTTCACAATAGACAAGATCTCCAACAATATCGCCGAGTATGAAGGCCTCCTCGCCGGGCTCAGAGCCGCAATCGCCCTTGGCGTCAAGCACTTACTCATAAAGGGTGATTCCCAGCTCCTGGTTAACTTCTCCAACAAGAGCTACACGCCTAAAGACGACCACATGGCCGCCTACCTTGAAGAGGTCCGCAAGCTCGAGAAGCACTTCAGAGGCATGGAGCTCATGCACATCCCGCGGAAGGAGAACCAGGAGGCAGATGACATCGCCAAGCGAGCATCACGAAGGCAGGCCCAGCCGGCCGGCGTTTTGAGAGAGACTCTCCAAGGCGTCCATAAAGCAGCCACAAGAAGCAGCAGCCACAAGCACAGACGAAGTACTCCCACCACCTCCTGTAGGTGGAGCACCCAACTGCGGTCCATCCTCAGGGGAGCGTCTGCTGCTGGCTATGGTGCATCAAGAGACAGGCTGGGTCGACGAACTCAAGGACTACTTGCTGAAGGGAGTCCTCCCGAGGAAGACGCGGAGGCGGAACGAGTTGCTCGACAAGCCAAGTCATACTACATCCTCGAGGGAGACCTGTACCGCAAGCGCCCAAATGGAATTGCACTCAAGTGCGTCCCCCCCGAGGAAGGCCGCATGCTGATCAGAGACATTCACAGCGGAGAGTGTGGCCACCATTCCTCTGCACGCACCCTTGCAGGCAAGGTCTTCAGGAGCGGATTCTACTGGCCCCAAGTGCTTCAAGATGCTACCACCATCGTCCAGTCTTGCGATGCGTGCCAGTTCCACGCCAAGCAAGTCCATCAGCCTGCACTGGGACTCCAAACCATCCCGCTCTCCTGGCCTTTCGCGGTCTGGGGGCTAGACATCTTGGGCCCTTCCCGAGATCGCAAGGGGGCTACCGTTTCCTCTTCGTGGCCGTCGACAAGTTCACCAAATGGTCAGAGGTTGAAGCAGTGCGCAGCATACCGGCCAGAGCAGCAGTAAAATTCATCAGAGGCCTGGTCTGCCGTTTTGGTGTGCCAAATCGCATCATCACCGACAATGGCTCACAGTTCACCAGCGGCATCTTCAGGGCCTACTGCGAGAGCCTCGGCACCAAGCTCTGCTTCGCCTCGGTGGCTCACCCACAGAGCAACGGCCAAGCCGAGCGAGCAAATGCTGAGGTCCTCAAGGGCCTCAAGACAAGAAGCTTCAATCGCCTCAAGGGCTACGGCAAGGGCTGGATAGACGAACTCCCGTCCGTGCTCTGGTCCATCCGCACGAACCCCACGAAGCCCACTGGTGAGACGCCATTTGCCCTCGTGTATGGAGCTGAAGCAGTCCTCCCCACAGAGATCAAGCATGGATCCCACGGGTCCTTGCCTTCAATGAGGATGATCAGGAAGACCTCCACAACACGACCTGCTGCTCCTCGACGGGCTACGCCGCCGTGCCGCCCTCAGGGCAGCAAAGTACCAGCAAGACCTGCGACGCTACCACAGCCGCCACATACGCCCACGCACTCTCGAGACAGGCGACCTCGTCCTCAGGAGAATCCTCTCCAGGGAAGGTCTCCACAAGCTCTCGCCCATGTGGGAAGGCCCCTACAGGGTCGCACACATCGCCAGGCCCGGCGCGGTACGCCTCGAAACGGAGGACGGCATCCCGGTCAAGAATCCATGGAACATCGCGCATCTACGCAAGTTCTACCCGTGATCATAGTCACGCCAGACATTTTTTGTCTCTAGAGGGAAGCACACAACTTCACCTCCAAGCTTCACAAAAGCTTCTCCTCCCGAGGGCCAGCCCCTCCGAGCTCTCCATAACGTGCCGCCGCAGGCCGTGAAGAGTCTCAGCCACTGAATGTGGTCCCCATGCCTCGACATGGAAAACTTTATCTTGGTGATACCAAGTGTAATGAACCAATTCGTTTCTCAATGAAACATTGCGCTGAGGCGCCGCTGTGTAATATTTTGGTGGTGAGTTTTACTTTTCATCATTTTAGTTCATTCGCGCTCATATTTTTCCCCATGCGCACCTCGCGAGCGGGGGCTGAGTACGGTGACTGTGCCTCGAGAGCACCCCAGCAGCACCGCAAAATCCAAAGGATCCGAGCTCTAACACGTGAGCACGCTCTCACGCCTGTTACCTCACCAAAGAGCTCTGGCCCAAGGGCTTGCTCCCAAACACGCCACCTCACCAAAGGACCTTGGTGCTTACTCTCCTCGCGAGATACTCATGAGGAAACCTATAAGCGCGCATGAGTTTTACTACCATGTACTTGCTTTGGGTTTGCCTCTCTAACCAATACAGGGAACAAGAGTCCCCCCAAGCTCGTGAAGCCACGCTCCGGCCTCAAGAGGGAAGCGCACCATCAGGGAAACCAACGCCCTCTACGAGACCAAAGTCTCGCAAAGCTAAGTCCAGCGCTCGCGCCTCAGGAGTTTTTCCTCTCTCTCACGAGTATCTGCGTCCCTCGAGCGGGTTTTTCTCCCTCACACTTCATGGACTGCTTGTGCGTCAAAGGGGGGCCCTCGAGCACCGCGACTCGAGAGCCCTTACCTCTCTAAGCCTTAAACACCCCCCGGCCTTGCCGAGTCAAAGCTCCGGCATACCGCAGCGGCGGAGTCATAGCGCAAAGAGATGGGTCCTGACGACGTAGAGCGAAAAAAGACATGGAACAGGGATAAAAGGCCCATCGAGGGACACACACACATAGTAGCACACGTTAAAGTGTCTTACAAACCAGAATGAAATGAAACAAGTCTTAAAACAAAGATAGCTGCGCCTCAAGCGCGTCTTGTTGCAGGAGCGCCTAGGCAGGGGCATCGCCGTCACCATCCTCCTCAGCCTCCTCTTCAGCTTCTTCTTCGGCGCCTTCCTCCTCCTCAGCGGCCTGCTCCGCCTCGACCCTCTTGAAGCGGTCGACGTAATCGTTGACCTCCTCCCGAACCAAGTTGGAGAGGTCCAGGGCTTGGTCCGCCTCGACAGGCTCGGTCACGGACTCGAAGTCGAAGCCGGGATGAAGACGCTGAGGTTGGCGAAGACGCGATCGATCGCCACCGTCAAGAGCTTGCGGCACTCTTCATCGACAACGTCGCCCATCTCCGCCACAGGGCCCTCGAGCGTGGTGAAGAGCTGGTCGAAGTAGGCGAGATACGCGGCAGCATCGGCATTCCCATGGACGGGAACCGCAGGGGCATCCACTCCCAGGTTCGCCGCAGAGTGTTCCCCCGAGTCACCAAGGACTTGAACATGCGCTCCCGCTGCTGCGTCAAGACCCGTGCCGCCTGCACGTGCTCAGCCTCCTCAGCACGCTCCACGGCAGGGCCCACCTGCGCGTTCAACTCCTTCATATCAGCCATCAGGGAGGCAAGATCTTGCTCTGCACGCTCTTGAGCCTCTTCCGCGCGGCGACGACCATCCCTGGCGCGCCTCACCTGGGAGTTCAGGCTGGCGTTCAGTCGCTCCAGCTGAAGGATGCGGGCGTTGTCCTCCGCGCGTTTCTTCTTGAAGCGGTCCTCCTGCTTCTTAAATTTCCCGGCGTAATCTTCGGCGACGGCAGCGCGATACTCCTTCTGCTTGGCGACGGCCTCCTTCTCAGCCTCTTCCTTCCTCTCGGCGAGCTTTTGGTTGGACTTCTCTACAAGCTTTTTGTGCCTGGCCACCTCCTCACCGTGCTTGCCTATGGCCTCGGCCAGATTGCCCTCCCGCGCCTCGAGATCCGCGCGCTGCGTGGACAGCTCCCTGTCGACCTGCAGTGCTGCTCCTCGCGCTTGAGCGCCTCCGCCTCGCGCGCCGCCAGTGCTTGCTCACGGGCGTCCAAGGACACGCGGTGTTGGTCCAAGGATTTTCGCGTGGCCTCAGACTCCGCGGCGAACTTCTCCTCGCGGTCAGCAAGCTCTTGGCGCTGAGCGGCCAGCGTGGTCTCGAGAGCCGCGCGCTCCGAGGCTGCAGCTTGGCGTTCCGCCATGGCCGCCTCGCGATCTTCGGCCGCGGCCTGGCGCTCTGCCTGGAGTGGCTCCAGGGTCTCTTGAGCCTCGCGCACCGCGCTCTCGCGGACTTCCTTGGCGAAGCGCAGCGCCTCCTCACGCTGCGCCTGCATGGCCTCGTCGCCGTGGCGACAGCGCTCCACGGTCTCAAAGAAGCGGGTCCAGGCCTTCTCGAGTTCATCATACTTCTGGCGAGCTCGGCCTCCTCGAGAGCGAGTTGGGCCTCCAGCCCGTCCAGCGCATCCCTCGCCAGGCGGAAAGCGGAGCTGCGGCGAGCGCCGCTCCAGTTCCTGCCGCCCAGGACCAGAGCCCAGGAGCTCCCGCGAGGCATGGAGGCTCCCACATCTGCACTAGGCTCAGGGGCAGGGAACTCCGTGCTTGGGCCAGGGTCAACTCTGGCCTGGGGCTCTGGAGCGAGCTCTCTCCACCACTTGCGCGTGGGCACCAGCGCCTTCGCCTTCCAGCGGCGCCTCCTCTCGGGTTTCAGGGCTGGGGAAGATTGCCCAGCCATCGTCAAGTCCGCCGCAGCCGTGCCCGCTGCGGCCTCAGAAGAAGCTGCCGCCCCCTCAGTTTCTGCACTTGGGGGGGCGGCGGAGGAACGTTCTCCTCCATCTCGACATCGGCGCCTTCCCTCGCCGGTGTGCCGCTCCCGCCGTCTCCGCGGCGATCTCCTCCTGCCGCTCCGGTGGAGTGACAGGCGTGGCGGTGTTGGCGTCCTCTCCACCGTCTCCTCCTCGAGGCGCTCCTCTGCGGTAGGAGACGAAGCAGCTGCCTCGACAAGAGGCACAACCACCACAGGCCCTGTGGCCTCCTCTGCCACAGGCCTCGTGGCCTCCTCCGCAGCCGGCTCCGTGGCCTCCATCACCACGGGCCTGGCAACCTCTTCAGCTGAGGGCTCCACAGGCCCCTCAGTGGCTGTCGTGGCGGCGCCCCGCACCTCCGCAGCCTTACGGAGCCTACGGCGCTTCGCCGTCACCAAATCCCTGACAAGCAAGCAAGAAAGGTCTTCAAGAGGGGAACAAGGGTTTTTTCATAAGGAATGAAAACAGACAAGGGAGCCAACCCTTACCCAGATGCCTTGGCGCGGGAGTCAACCCACACCGTGTTTGACGACCTCCACGGCCTTGACGACGCGGCACCGGACCCCTCGAGGGCAGCCTCGGCTTTCCTCTTGAGAGGGTGCCCGCCGGACTCTTGGCGGCCCTCGTGGCTAGCCTTGGAGCGGGGCTCGCAGCGTCCCGCTGCGGCCTCCTGGTCGCTGTCTTCCTCCCCCTCCGCGGCTTGGCGCGAAGGAACCACAAGGAAATCCTCATCCCCGCTGGACGAGATCTCCAGAACCTCTTCCTCGGGAGGCGCAGGCTTCGAGGAGCTCGCCTCTCCTGCCGAAGGATTCGCCCCTCCAGAGGCGACGCCCAGATCGGCGTCAGACGCGGCGGGTGACTCTGCGGTCCAGTCCTCTTCCACCACGGGCGCCGCGGCCTCCTGCTTTTCCTCCCCCGCCAGACCTTGAGGGGTGAACTCCGGCATCAGCTCCAGGATCGCGAGGCGCTTCTTCGGAGTGAGCTGATGGAGAGGCCTCGCAAGTTCACTGCGCGGCACAGGAACGTCCGGGGCAGTGAAGAGGATGCCCATGATGGAGGCAATGACGTCGGGGGTGTGGGAGCTGCAGTGCAGCCGCATCGGGTCCGCCGGGCCAGAGTACATCCACGCCGGCTTCGTGTGCTTTGGAGAGGAGCGATGCGGCGCCTCACGAAGTCTTCAGCAACCATCTGCCCCGTGAGGCCAGCTTCACGGACGAGCCTCATGCGCACGACCAAGTCAGCAATCTTCGGGCTTTGGAAGGCCGCGCTTGACCAGTTCGAGTTCTTCAGCGGCGGCGCCTCAGGGACGTCGAAGAAGGAGTTCTGCGTCTTGGCGTCCACGATGAACCACCGCTGGCGGAATCGTCCACCTTCTTCGTCACCCGCGTGACGGGCTTGTCGCCGTCCCAGGACATGGGGATGTAGATGCCTCCCATCCCATCCGCAATGCGGAAGGACACGCAACCAGATCGCTCGCCGGGCGCCGTGGAGCGGAGCGCGTAGAAGCTCCGGAAGAAGGCCACGGAAGGCATCACCCCCAAATACGCCTCGCACAGATATGTGAAAATGGCGAGGATCAGATGGAGTTGGGGTGCAGATGCAGAAGCTGGATCTGGTAGAAGGCCAGAACCTCCTCCAAGAAAGGGGAAAATGGCGGCACCAGGCCAGCAAATATGGTCTGGAAGAAAATGGGGTACAACCCGCCGCGAGCTTGCCGAAGCGCGCCGCCTTGAGAACGCTGGTGCCGTGCTCGTTGTTCTTGCCTGCGGCCATCAGCCTGATCTTGTCCAGCGCCTCCGCCGTGTGGATGCGGGTCCCCACCAGCGCCGGCGCGAACTCGTCCTCCTGCTGCGCCCCAGCAGGCTCGTTCACCATCGCCGCTTTGTCCTTCTTAGGACCCATGGTCGATGAAGGAAGGGCGGCGGAGAAGCTCGGTGAAGGAGGAAGAGCGCCGGGGACAAAGAAGCGCAGAAGTCAAGAGCAAGGAGACGGGGGCGCAAATGATGCAGTAACTGCTGCCTGAACCGGCGCTGCAGGCTTTATATCACCTCAGGGCAGTTACCAAGACATGGTGGGTCCCCCCACTACGCCCATCATCTCCGAAGAACGTGTCGTCGCGGCTCAACTGCCCTACACGTGTCTCGGGCCGGCCGGACACTTTGGGCCCATGACGATTCGCCTGCGTCCACTAGACTACATCGTGCCCATCATGGGCCCGGGGGCTACTGTCGGCCCAGTAAGAACCAGGGTGTGCTGGGCCTGTCCTCCACAGCCCTCGACACTCGATGGGTAAATTTCGCTAAGGACCAAGCCTACGGCTTGGAGAGACTCGCGAGGCAAATCGCCTCGTGAGGGCTTAGGAGGCAGCAGAGGCCTGCGGAGGCCCTCCACACTGCTGCCCCCTCTTCAAGGTGATCTCCCCTGGAGAGAGGTCAACGCCGAATCCTCCACAGGGCACCCCAGCCCTCGTGGGGATTCCTTCGCTGCAAAGCAATCTCTGCAGAGCGCACATGGGCTCTGCAGCGGCCGCAGAGTGACACGCGCCTCTGCGCGTGGTGACGACAACGCCGCAGTTGCCATTTTGGTGATTAAAGGAGTCAACAAAGCTGCGCCATCCGCACCGGACTACAAGGATTTCCTCTTTGGTGATAAGGGGACCGGCCGGCGCTACGCTCCACGGCCAACGTCACCGTGGGCACCCCCACATTCCTCTGCAGCCCTGGCTGGCCGTCCTGCATGGACGGTGGTTTCTCTGCCACAGGCATCAGCTTTACGCCCATGGACCGCGTCCATGGACAGCTGGGCTGCGGTACACCGTGCTCCCCCTTCTGTCGCCATGTGGTAGCCCTTCCGCGGCCATGCGCAGGGAAGAGGCCCAGGGCGCCTATAAAAGGAGGAGGTGCACCACCGTAGCAAAGGATCGCATTCTCATTCTAACTTAGCTATCTACGCGCAAGGAAGAAGAAGACCACTGTTTCCCCTTCCTTGAGCACACCACTGCCAAAAGAGAGCCCTCGGCAAGCTCATTGTACTGTAACCTCCATTGGCAGTGCAATACAGACAAGCAGGAGTAGCAGTGTTACCTCCACACGAGGGCCGTGAACCTGGGTACTGGCTGGTGTTTATCTCTGTCGTGATGTCCCTCCTCATGCTCGACGAGCACCGTCGCCGTGCAGGATGAGGGTTGTTTGACCAATGTGTTCAGCCCCTTACACGAACTCTCTTCGTGAGCTTGACCATCCCTGTTTCGTGGGAGTCATTCTCCGACAAGAGAGTTAAGGCCTAGTTTGGGAGCTCCGTTCAGTTGTTCTTTTTTGCTCTGGCTTAACCCTATGCGCAACAGATCTAGGTCTAGTTTAAACACTGCCTTCAGGAGTTTATAGATGGTAGTTTCCTCTCAAATATAAGAGAGTTAGCTGTTTCCGAATCTCCCAAAAGGTACATGTGACCACTCAAACAACTTCAGCCCCTGAAAATTTTATTCATGCTCGAACATGGCCTTTGTAAAAGTGCATGAGCCCTCATGTGTGGTTTTGGTAATTAATGACAATCTCTATGGACTAATGGTTGCATTGAGCTATCCTTGTAGGGCTTGTCCATTGGCAATGCTTGAACAACATGTGCTGGTATCAAGATTGAAAAAAGAAGATAAAGTGCTGACTAAAACAATATTCAAGTCATCATATATATTAAGAGAAGAAGATGAAGTGCAAGTTCAGAGGAGCATCTCGAAGAAATCTATGCTTGAAGCTTGTCACCCATTTGGAGATAATGGTCAAGTGAAGAATGGCGGGCCCAGGATTTTGAGAGTGTGTATTCAAAATTTCAAGTGGTACAACTTTTTTTTACCGTCTATAACCTAGCTTTTGGTATATATAGATAATAGTATCATATAGTTCCAAGTGTATTATATATGAAAATATAACACAATTGGAGCATAAATATCATATTTTAATATAACATTATCACAACTTAAAATTGTACAACATACATAATTACCAATTGTTCAATATATCAAAAAAAGCAACGTCTCAAGATAGAGGACATAAAATAGAAAAATGAAAGGAAAGCTTACAAATTACAGTATAACTTCAATCATTTAGTCGTTGCAGCCACGGACGTCCTGGTCTGGTCAAGGTCATCGCAGGCAATAGGTGAGTCGAGGAAGTTTGGACTTCGGAGAGTCGCAGCCGTACGGAAGAGCAACACTTGCTGTGCTGCGTCGGCGTCGGGATCCCTGGATTCCGCCGTCACGCGTTGCTGTCGCCCGTCTAGGGCTGGTTCAGTCCGGGCGTGGCGAACGGATCGGCCGACGCCATGGAACAGACGTGCTCTGTAGCGTACAACCTGGTGCGAGGGGTTGACGGGTCGATCTAATGGGCCAGTTAGGTAGATGGGCCCCTTGGAGTATGGAGGAGAGAAGTGGGTCTTGGGCTAAAACGCGAATACTCTGTTTCCTCTTCTAATTTCATGTTGTTTTCTTATACAGACCTATTGTATACTCCATATGAGTAGTTTTTGCTCAAAATATTTGGGTATTACTTAACTTGAATACCCTTGAATTGAAGTGGGCCCTGAAGATGTGCCTAAGAGTGGCTCTCCCATAGTTGTGTATGGGGGAGCGATATGTGAGTCTTCACCAAGCAAAGCGCAATCAAGAAAGGTGGTCCACTTGAAGAGATCAAGATCGTCATCATCTAGCTCAACTGAAATGCGCAAGGCAAATGTATGATCTTGATAGGGTTTCTATTTTACCGGTCTCATGGTGTTAGTGGGAGACCGGGTTGTAGGACAGACGGCGTACTATCAAGAGGGGCTCTCTAGTGAGTAACTTGATCGCATCTTTGTGGAGAGCTCAAACCTTTGCATTCTTGGCATATCATCTTTCTTGGTTCTTATTTAGTTTTTCTCCTTGTTGGGTTTTGGTGCTTGTTGTGATCTTCATGACAAGCCCAAGTTCTACGAAAATGGATTTTGCATGGAAAAATTGTTGCGTTTGCGTGTTGGAAATATTATCGGTTTATCCTTGAGGAAAGTTTCACACCTTCCCATGTCGTTAGCTTTCCAACAAAATTGGTTTCACCTGATTTGGAGTTCAAACAAGAAAGTTATTGGGTTTGCAGTTCTGCTGATTTGCTGCTGTTTTTCCTGGTCGGAGTTTCCGGTGTGCCTCAACCGGAGTCTCCGGTCTCAGGGCATAAAATTTCTGGCCCTCCTCCGGCCTGACGTTTTTCATCGAAAACCCCGGAGGGTGACACTCTCTGTTCTCGGTCCGGAGGGTCACCGGAGACTGTTCGGAGTATCCGGTTTGGCCGAAATATCCGGTCCCTCGCTGGGCCGGAGATTCCGCTCAGACCGGAGTCTCCGGAGTCCGGTGCAAGTTTTCCTGCAACGGCTCTTTTTCTGTGGACCTATAAAAAGGCCCCCTTCTTCCCCAAAGAGACAACTCTTCTAAGCACGAATTTTTCCCCTCTCTCACCTCCATTGTCGACCTTGGAAAGCTTGCCCCTCTCTCAATTCCTCCCATGATTCTTCCATATTTTTGAGGGAAAAGAGAGAGGGGATCTAGATCTATATTTCCACCAATTCATCTCTCCTCTAAGTGAGGGAAAGCCCTTCGATCTAGATCTTCGAGTTCCATTTGTTGAGTTCTTATTTGTTCTTCCTCTCTTCTCCCCCCATAAGCATTAGTTGCTTTTGGTGGGATTTGAGAGTGAAGGATTTGAGCACTTGTTCTCTTGCCATTGCATTTGGTGCATCGGTTTGCTCTCTCCACGAGGATTCGTGGAAGTGAAAGTTGTGAGCTTGTTACTCTTGGGTCTTTGGACCCTAGACGCCATTGTGGTGGTTGTGACCTCTTGTGGTCATTCGGGAGCCCCCAATTCAGTTGTGGGTGTGTGCCCCGGTTTGTTGTTGTAAAGGCTCCGGATTCCGCCTCGAAGGATTCCGATAGTGGAAGGTGAACCAAGCCTTGGCAAGGTTCATCGGAGAATAGGGTGAGGCCAGTTTGCTTGAGCTTTGAAAGCTTCCAACGAGAGTACTTCTAAAAAGGAGGAACTCGGCAATACATCCTCGTCTCCGCGTGCCTCGGTTATTCCTATACCCGAGCTTTTTACTTATGCACTTTACATAGTGATAGCTTTCGTGCTTGAAGTATTTTATATTGCTATCACCTTGTTACTTGACTTGCTTAGCTTAAGTTGTTGGTGCACATAGGTGAGCCTACTTTATTTATATTGTTGGCTTGTTAATTTAAACACCTAGTTTTATTCCGCAATTATCAAGCCTAAACCGGAAAAGTTTTAATTCGCCTATTCACCCCCCCCCCCCTCTAGGCGACATCCTTGTCCTTTCACTTTGTGCCTCTGTCCGACACATGGAATTGACAGCTTTTGCCAACATTTTCTTGCAAAGGGGCAGTTAAAAAAAAGATGCTCCCTAGTCCGCCACGTCATGTAGAGCCCCTTCATTGACACTACTTAGCACTACCATTATTCTTTAGTGATTTACTACATGAAAAAATATTGAGCTGACATGAACAAAATATAAATAATATTTCAGTGACTTCATAAGAAAAATTACAATCTTACATGTTTTCCTATCTTGAATATATATTGCAGAGGTGCAAGAAGGCTATAGAGTATAAACATGTAGTAATGTGTGCTAATCAACAAAGGTTAGTGCATATTAAATCCAACACAGTAATAAAAAATCAAACTATTATAAGCCCATATATTGTTCACCTAATTTTTTAACAATGTTCAGAAAAAATAGGCAACATGTAAAAGTGGATAATGAGAACATGAATAATTTTCTAGATAAACTATTCGACAGCATAACAAAATTATAATGGGGAATAAATAATAACCTATAAATATAACTAAAGCACAAATTAGCACACAATTGATAATTATAAAAGTAGAATAGACATTTCATACAACTCCAACATGCATCCAAACTCATGTTTTTGTGTTGGTATATATTTCCTAGCAGGTGGGCACGTTGCTATAATTAGAACATTGCGTGCACTAAACGATAATATTGAGATTAGGTTATCAATGGCTAGGAAGATCTATAGTTTTTTATTAAGTGCAAAACTAGGAGCGTCAACCTCTTATAGTCATATATAATTTTCTTAGTAAGTTGTATATGAGTTAAATTTAAAGTGATTTCCAAAGTTGATTTTTTTTGTATATACACCAGGAACAGTGTACAGTCCCACACACAACACATATTGAAGGCTTGTTTGCTTAGCAAGATGCTAAAATTGCGGGACAAGCAAACACATGAATATGATAGGAATGCATGTGCAAAACAGAGAATGAAAAACACATAATTATTTTGTAAGCATGGGAGTTTGTTTCAAAGGAATATGAAAAACAAGGAAATGCTATTAAACATAGTCAAATCAAAGTCAAACCACATGAAAAGGTCTTATTAGGATTTATAACGCCACTACAGGTCTCCGTATCATTTTCATGCGCAGTAATTTGGAAAGGAGGTCAAAAGTGAATTCTAAAATTCTCGTAATTTCTTAATCATGTGTTTGGTATCGATGAAGGAAAATTAAAGGGACTAGTGAGGCGGCCAAGTGTATGAGAAGGTTTTAGTCCCATGTGCAATGAGTATCGAGGATGGGTTCCATAAAAATGTGAAGTGCTCAAGGAGGATCTCCGCGAAGGCTTGTTTTACATAATCTTCTCGTTTCCTTTAGTAACAAGGATCCCACAGTATTAAGAGGGGATTGTTAAATGTGGTTGGTCGCCAGGGGCGAATCCACACCCCGGGCAACAGGGGCCATGGCCCGGGGTGCAGAATTTTTTTAAGCTATATGTTAGTGAGATTGATGATTTTCCCTAGCACTTAGCCTAATTACAACACTGAAATTCAAGATTGGCCGGGGGTTTGGTTGGATTCCGGATCCGCCACTGCTGGTCGCGGCAGCAGCTTAGGCGTCTACCAACTAGTTGAGTCTCCAAGTCCAGAGTGTTGCAACAAGCAGACTTCTTCCCCACAAGGACGACTTGTGGTTTATGTCGAACTGTAGAAGGTTGTGTCATGTTCTTCTCCGCCAAGAAACATGTAAAAGCTCTGAAGAATACCTTGTTATCCCCAAATCCACCGAAGTAGGTGTCAAGTATAACGACAGTGAAAGAAAAATGATTATGTTACTACTAAAAAACAATATGAAAAATGCTTTTGTTTTTTCGGTTTAATCTATCTCAGTTATGAATAGTGAGAACTTACGTAAATAGTATTTCCTATATGGAAAACTGGACCGGGGTTTATGGGTTCCCGTGATCACTCTCAGGAAAACATTGTGGCACAAAATAACCATAGAGCTAACATGATAAATACATGACGCAACTTCTGTGTTTTTCTAGTCATCAATCGAGTAGATGTTGTATTCTCTCACCTCGCAAATACTCCTTATGCGAGTGGGTTGTTTGCATACTTAGAATTAAATAGAAGAGAAAGCATTGCATTAAATTTAATGACATGATATTGGATGATCAAATGCACAAAAAAGTCCGCTCTTTATGTCATTGAGCGATGCAGCGCATGCTTTCCCACTAGCCCTAGTAAGGTGACATAAGAAAGGTAGACACCATAACAGTGTAATCCATACTGTCACCGGGTTGGAGCATTCTACAAGTTACACCCATCTAATACATATGTTCCCTCTGATCATGTAGAATATAATAATGGGTTAGTAATATTCATCTACAAATACATAAACGACAAACGTGAACACAATTGTAACTGAATAAATCATCTCACAAGAAAGATATTTACAATCAATGATACATAATAGTGACCATAACCATGTAGGTAATGAAGCTCATATGGTTCTAAAATAATGATAGCATGTACATAGAGAGTTTAGGTCAAATTATTACAAAAAACCATAGTCCGGGTGTGAACTACGCCCTATTCGCCATGGAGAAAAGAGAGGAGTTGATGGAGAGTTTGCAGATGCGACTAAGCGAGATCTTGCACCGGCGACGAACTTTTGTTTATCTTTTTCGTGTTTTATCTCGTATCAACCTTTAGTTTCGTGAAAAACTCAAGAGGGTATATATATAGACGATTTTTCTAGATCAAAATGAAGACGTGGCACAAGAATCAACGCCATCGGACGCTCGAGGGGCAAACGAGGACCCACAGCCCAAGGTCCACCAGATGTTCTTGGGTCTATCTTTATTATACTCTTCATGTTTGAAAACATAAAAAATAGTGGGAAAACGTAAAAAAAAATTGAAGCTAAATTTGTCCCCGATTTATTTGAACTCCACAAGGTTCCTGAAACGTAAAAGTATGAAAAGGTGGATTTTTTGCTTTCCAAAACTAAATACCAAAATAGTGAGACTTATAAAAAATATTGTAAATCAAATCAATACAAACATTAAATGATAATAACCATGTTAAATATCAGGAGCATTAATATAATAAACTTCAAAATACATGAATATGTTTTAGGTGTACTCCCTCCGTCCCAGTTTATAGGTCTTAATTTGCAAATTTCTTGGCCCAAGATGCTAGCTGGTTGGGGGCTACAATCTTACATGCATTAGTGGGAGAGGCAACCAGCCATTAATTGTGAGGGAATTAAATATAATTGTGCCTAGTAGGTGGGAGTTTGGGACTTATCATTTTTGGAATTCTGCCCAGAAAACTGGGACAGAGGGAGTATCAGTTGTGTAGGGTTTTCCCATGTGAAAGTTTCCATCCAAAGTCCTATCCTAACACCAAGAATATCCCAACTAAGATTAGCCAGAAAATTACTTTAAAATTCGAAAAACAAGTGAGCTTAGTCAATCAGACGGTCTAGGAAAATCTTGGTCAAACTGATTTCAGCATATAAGCTAGGACAAAGGGGTGATTCCCAGTTTCCTTATAGAGGTTGGACTATCCTGCCCCATTCCCGGGTGCTCTCAGTTAGAGGTCGGACTGTCTGACAGTTATCCAGGTGCTCAGGCTTCAGCCGAATCGTCTGGCCCTTTGTCCGGGTGCTCCTAGTTAACTTGAGGCCGGAATCTCCAACCATTGTCCGACTTATCCGGTACATGGCACTTGTGCTTTCTGCTACGTTGACGTCCAACTAGAGTCAGGCAACCGGACTATCATAGTCCAATTATGCCAGAGTGTATGGAGTCCAATCAAGAATAAATTAAGAGAATATCAAAGAATATGCCTCAGTTGCACATTTATCTATTATATACTAAAAGCAAAATGAGTTAGTTTTCGAGACACCACGTTAAGCCACATCCTCTTAATTATATTGATGGTTAGATCTAAAATTAATGGTTAGGATTTTCAATCACAACCATGAGATTTATGTAACAGACAACACACGTAACATATATACGTTTGGGTATATAATCCATTGATTTTAGTTGTGACAGTTGAGATTAAAAATATAAAAACGTTACATACAACGTAGGTACAGGCAGACACGTCCCTCACGTCCGGAAACAACACGTTTCCTGTTAGACCGATCGATCGAACTGAGCAGACGAGGTGCCTTTGGTGGGCTGGCCCATGCGAGTGGAGGAACAGAGAAAAAGGAGAAGAAAGATGGGCCAAAGAATGCGGTCCATTAACAAAACAAAAAAATAAGGAAAAAGGAATTAGAACATGTAATTGACTTTTGGAAAACCATTTTCTCCGTGGGGAAAATATACAGGAATATTTTAAGTGGGGGCTTATCCCCTGAAATATAAAACATGATATTTAATTCAAATCTTATCTAATTCAAATTAAGTCCAAAAATTTAGAAAATACTATATTAAGCTTATTAATTTCATGTATCGGAATAAATTTCTCGAAAAGTTTTGTATTTATAAAAGTTTCACGGGATCGTTGAGAGAAGTAAAAGTGTTCGTTCGAGATATTAAAATACAAGAGAATGTGTAAAGCTCTAAATATGTTTGAGCGTTCAATATGCGGGGTTCAGCAGTGACGTGTTGGTTTGAGAAAAAATAACTCAGTATTGGATCAACAACAATCTCGGTGTGGGGCTTAAGTAACCAGTGAGAAGTAATCTAAGTGAGTAAGTGTGTAAAAAACTGAAAAAATAAAAAAAATAGTGTATAGATACAAATGGATGTCATGTTTGTCCAAATTAAGTCCTTTTTAGCACATTTTATGTTTTATGGGGATTTGGCTATCCTCTCCATTTCTTTTGGACACGAGTCTCACTCGCCACAATGTGCAAAGGTAGGGTTCAACGTGTGTTATACCAAATATGGCTTGACAAGTCATACCCAAAAATAACCCATTAGTAAGACCTCATTGAGAAAATAGAGCAATTAATATGACATAAAGAGGCTGAAATAAGATGATAAAGAGAGAAGGAACCTGCTATTAATTTCATTCAAGATTAAGGATAATACAATTGATCCGTTCACTTTATGTAGAAATACACACCCATAGATCAAAAAGAAAGAAACACAAAAACACATTACCAGTACAAAATTTACGCGTGCTCACAAACTTTACTTTTTATTACATTATATTTATTTTAATCCTAGGATCATAATACATGCAACATATTACTAACATAGTAATGTTTTATTTTGGAAATCCTAAAACTCTTTTCCATCAAGAGTAAAAAAAAATCATGTTTTTAGTATGAGTTTTTTAAGCTTCATACAAAGGCCAAAATTCATATAGCGAGCATGCACACCTCACCTCTGAATGTATAAATAAGATATCTGAAAAAAGTGTTAATATAAAAAAGTACAAAAATTTCATAATTAAAAAAGTACACCTCACGTCACCTCATTTCTTTGCAATATAATCATTAACACACAAAAATGTAAACTTCACGAGTTGAAGATAGCATCCATGTCCGAAGGATGCGTATTTTATAACAAATAAGGTAAACACAACAAAGAAATATATTTATAACACCGAATTATATGACCAAAATTCGACAAACCAAAAGTGGTGCCCTCGCATTTGCGAGGGCCCCTGTGCTAGTTATCCTAATAACAACATATTAATTTGTCTTTACAACCTTCCTTAAATCAACAATTTAGTCCAGAGAATATCCAACCTTATGCCATAATTGCACATTTATTATCCCAATAACAACATAGTAATTACTATTTACAACTTTCTTAGAATTATGAGGATTGTGTAACCTCTTTCCTTATTCATGATGTAATCATTGATCACCTTATTTTCCTCATAGAAAATATATCCATAGAAAATACAATGCCACCAGATTTGAATTCCGCTGCTGACAAGGGTATACATCTCGGGTACCCTACCGTGAGGGTACCTGGTGCACGTGACGACTAAAGGCCTAATAGCGAAGAGACAACTCGCAGCCCAAAAAAGGAGGCCCAACAAGATGGAGTACCCTCCAAGTTTAGACATAGACATAGTCGGTTTGTACTTTCCTTATGTGTAAACTAGGTCGGTTACAAACTCCCGGGACCCAGCCTATTTAAGGGCTGGGAGGGGTGCCGATCTAGGGACAAGCCATACTCGAACCACCAAAAGCTCTAGCGAGATCGATACCTCGCCAGAGCTCCCCTGTAATCGCATAATCCACACAATCAATACCAGACAAGCAGGAATTAGGGTCTTTACCTCCACCCGAGGGGCCTGAACCTGGGTAAATCTTTGCCTCTGCTTGTCAGCCGACGAAACTACCAGTACTACCACGTTCTCTCCCCATAATCTCAACCCTAGGTCCTCAACCATGGGATTTGATGAGTGTACCCCTCGTCAATTGGCGCCGTCTGTGGGAAAGAATAGTGCTGGACTCACGGTTTCTTCGGTTCCATCGGAAAACGGCGACTCGCCGATCGGATCTACAAACGGCAACTCGCCGGCTGCATCGACAAACCAGAACTCGCCGACCCAGGCGGCACACGGCAAATCGCCGGCTCACTCGACAAACGGCAACACGCCAGCTTCACCCGCATAAAGCGCATCGGATCCTCTGATGGATTTCGAGCCACACTCGCCAGGATTCCAGGAGGCCTTCTCCGATCTCGAGTCAGGTTTGGGTTTAACCGTTGGTTCGTTCAATTTTTTTGTCAACAAGCTTGGTGTGCAGGACTTGACGGATCCACGCCAACTCGCGACTTCCGCACCCGAGGCTCCATCGGTTGCGGTTCCTTCGACTGTGGATCCCTCAACCGCGTCCATACCATCGTCGATCCTCCAAGCTTGCTCGTCCGCAACAAACATGTCCACACGAGAGATGCACGAGCTCATCGAAGAACTTCAGGGCGAGGAGGCCGAATCAGCATACCGCACAAACAATCCCGAGCTCGATCTCTCACTCGAGGATAGTTTCGACTGCGGGATCTCCTTCAGCGACTTCGACGAACTCGAAACTCATATCGACAACCACGTCGACTCCGAGATCTGCACCAACAACAACAACCTTGACTCTGAGATTCATAACAACTTCGTCGACGCCGAGATGAGTATAGGCGATGAAGGCATCAACAGCGAGATCCGTCCAGACGGACCCCTCGACGGACATATCGACTCCGACATGAGCCTTGATGACGATGTCGAGTCCATGACGAGATTCTAAGACACACATACATACCCTCGGGTGATACCCCTGCAGGTGTACGTCGCCATCGCCGCAGAATCATCAGATGCTGCGGCCAGCCGCAGGCCTACAGAATTCCCGTGCACAGTTACTATGCCGGACGAAGTCACAACTCTCACAATCACTGCTGAGATGGCAGCAAAAGCAGATAAAGTCATCAAGGAGTGCACAATGATGCCAGCAGACGCAACACAAGAGGAGATGTTGACCTTCCAGTACTTCAACTGGCAGGAATCACTTCGACTGCGGCAGGTCAGAGCAACACTCGAAGAACGCAAAAAGCAAGTTAGCTTGTCGAGTGCGCGAAGAAGACAGCTCTCCCTGAGCTCCACCGGGCGAGCAGACACAATACCCAGATCAAGGTTGTCACACATCTCGCCAGACGAAAGGGCGGCGCTCACCCGCAACTTAGGCAACTCTTTCATGACATACGACGAAGAGGGAGTGCCAGTACCCAAAACAGCTGCGGGTGTCCTCTTCACCGCTGCAGCGTACCTAGAGGCAATCAAACCTCCAGCTGATGACCCCAATGCAAAACTGCATCGCCAGCAGATCAAATCACTCGCCTTAGCGGCGAAGGCCATACGCCAAACTCCGAGAACTCCAGGTGGGAGTCGAGACCGTGCCCTAGTCGACGCACGTCGGGAAGAGCATAATCACAGTGGTCACCGCCGCCACTCGAGGAAAGAAGCGGCTCGCGCAGGCGCAGGTCCAGGAGCAGATCACGCAGATCTTACAGTAGCGACTCATACTCTGATCGAGAGCCTGAGCCACATGGAGCTCTGTGCTTCACTTAACGCGTCCGCGAGACACGGATGCCCAAAGGGTTCAAACTCACATCTGAACAGCCCAAGTACACGGGTCGACAGGAACCTTCTGGGTGGCTGGAAGACTACAAGCTGGCTGTCGCGTGCCAGCGAGGTACAAACATCACGGCTATGCAATACATATGACTCATGCTCGAAGGCACAGCCCGCGACTGGCTCAAGGCCCTACCTCCATCAAAGTACGACTCGTGGGATCACTTCCGCGATGACTTCATCAAAAACTTCGAGCCTCTATGTGAGCGCCCAAAAACGTTCGAGGAACTGCGGGCCTGCGTGCAACGTTCAGACGAAACGCTGAGGTCATACATCAGACGATGGACTGAGATACGCAACTCAGTCGGAGTAATTTCAGAAGATATGGCCATGGATGCTTTCATAATGGGACTCACCAGGCGGGACCTCAAAGAAGCACTCGGTCGCAAAAAGCCAACCTCTGTGGCTAGCCTCTTGATGATCACGGCTGAGTGGGCAGACGGAGAAGACATGGCGCACACCACACGCGGGTCCTCACCCCGTGACAATCATGAAAAAGGCAGTCGAACCCACAGAGACTCGTACAGAGACGACCGAAGGCGCAAACGTTCAAAACGTCACTACGATGATGACAGACCCGAATTCATGGCGGCTTGGTTCTCCACACCCCGCAATGACCAGGACAGAAGCGACCGACGGTCGAAGATCGGCGAGACAGTCGAGATGATCGCCGGGACAGTCGAGATGATCGTCGGGACAGTCGAGACCGCGGCCAACGCAGTGATAGCTACAAGAGGAAGGACTGGCGCAAGTCACGGGCACAATCTGAGCGATCATTCGAAGAAAAGATGGATGCTGATTGCAGATTTTCCCTGTACAAGGGGGATGACGGAAAACTGCGCTCCAATCACTCGATGAGAAACTGCAGGGAGTTCGATCAAATGGCGACTGATTACGTAAATCTCAGAAAGGCAGCAGCCACACAAGCACTTGCATCTGTGCCTCAGCCAAACAATGTGCCTGTTCTGATGGCACCACCCCCGCCACCACAGCCTGCTGCAGGCGGAAATCTCGCGGGTGCCATATAGCACATACCTCGGGTGGACGAGCCACAGTACCCTCCGCCCCAAGGGCAGATGTACATGATACAGAAAGGTCGACCTTCCAACAGAGAGCAAAAACTTCGCACTCGACAAGTAAACATGGCTGTCATGTCACCTCCTGCTGTAACTGAGTTCTCGAAGGGTTATGAAACCGCAATAAGCTTCAACAGAGAGGACCACCCTCCATCGGTCGTTCGTCCAGGGCACTCTGCTCTGGTACTCGATGCACAAATTGGAGGCTACGCCATGTCCAAGGTGTTCATGGATGGTGGCAGCGGCATAAACATCATCTTTGCAGATACGCTCCGCAAAATGAACAGGTCAGTCGAAAACCTGCCAAGGTCTTCAAATACCTTTCACGGTATCGTCCCAGGCAAAGCAATAAGCTCAGAAGGCACCATACAACTCGACGTAACGTTCGGGGACAAGAACCACTTCAGGACAGAATCGATTGAATTCGAAGTTGTCGATTGGAAGTCACAATACCATGCTATACTTGGATGCCCGACGTTCGCTCGATTCATGGCGGTGCCACACTACGCATACCTCCAGCTGAAAATGCCTGGACCAAAAGGAGTAATCACAGTCAAAGGGAACTTCCAAAAGTCTGATTCTTGTGACCGAGAATTCAGCAAAATCTCTGAGATGTTTGGCATGGAAGCAACACTCGCTGATCTAGCGGTCTCCAACGATCGAACACTTATGCCAGAACACAAAAAGGTGGCAGTCGATAGAGCATTCAATGCCACCAATGACACAAGATCCCATCAGGTGCACCCGACTGACCCGACCAAGACAGTCAATGTCTCGTCGAGTCTGCCTATCGCATAGGAAAGCGCGCTCATCGAGTTCTTCCGTGAGAACTGGGATATATTTGCATGGTGTCCAGCCGACATGCCAGGTATTCCCAGGGAATTCGCCGAGCACTCTCTCCAGTTATTTCCAGATGCTAAACCAGTCAAGCAAACAATGCGCCGCATATCCGGCCCAAAAAGAACTGCAGTCGAAGCCGAAGTCGACAGGCTACTCGCAGCAGGATTCATCAGAGAGATCAAGAAATCACAATGGGTGGCCAACCCCGTACTCGTAGAGAAGAAGATTTCACATCACTCAATAAATGCTGTCCAAAGGATCACTTTCCACTACCTCGAATCGACCAGATCGTCGACTCCACCGCCGGGTGCGCTCGCTTGTCCTTCCTGGATGCTTACTCGGGTTACCACCAGATAAGGATGAAGGAAGAGGATGAAGAGAAAACGGCGTTCATAACCCCGCTTGGGGTCTACTGCTACACCACAATGCCTTTCGGGCTCAAGAACGCAGGCGCAACCTACCAGCGCATGATGCAAGACTGGCTCAAGAAGCAAATTAGGCGAAACGTCCAAGTCTACGTCGACGACATCGTCATCACAACAAGGGAAGAAAACACACTACTCGATGATTTGCGAGAGAGATGAAGAAAGCAGATAAATTCGAGTGGACGCTAGAAGCTGAAGCAGCCTTTACGGATCTCAAGCGAGTCCTCACAAGCCCTCCAATACTCGTCGCACCAAGGGAACGCGAGCCATTGTACCTATATGTCTCTGCAATTAATAGGGTGGTAAGCACCGTACTGGTAGTCGAACGAAGGGAGGAGGGACACGCCCAAAGCATACAACGTCCAGTCTATTACTTGAGTGAATTGCTCTCCACATCAAAGCAGCGGTACCCGCACTATCAGAAGCTGGCCTACGCCGTGTTCATGTCCTCAAGGAAGCTGACGCATTACTTCTCCGAGCACCCGATCACTGTAATCAGCACCTCAGGGATCGGGGACATCCTCACAAACCCCAACGCAACTGGGCGAGTAGCAAAATGGCTCATCGAGCTAGCACCAAGAGACATCAAGTATGATTACCCGAAGGCCATCAAAGCACAAGTTTTACCTGATTTCCACACCGAGTGGATCGAAGCTCAGCTGGCAGGAGCGCCAGATGTGTCCAACTCATGGACTATGTACTTTGACGGCTCGAAGAAAAATGAAGGCGCAGGCGCGGGTGTCATCCTCATATCACCAAAAGGCGACAAGCTTCGCTATATCCTACAGATGGGATTCGAGTTCCCATCAAATAACGAAGCCGAGTACGAGGCCCTGATTCATGGCATGAGGATGGCCAAAGCCCTCGGGTGCACTCGACTGATGATTTACGGTGACTCGAACCTTGTGGTACAGCAAACAATGAAAGCCTGCGATGCAATCGCAGATAACATGATTGCTTACCGTGACCTATACAACGTCATGGAGGGCAGTTTCGAAGGCTGCGAGTTGCGGCATATAGGGCGTGAAAGCAATGAAGAAGCAGATAAGTTAGCCAACATTGGCGCGACTAAGGCACCAGTTCCACCTGGTGTCTTCTTCGAGCGCATCGAGCACAGATCCATCAAAAAGAAGAGGGCATCTCCTACATCAGCCGCCCCAGCCAGGAGCAAGGCACCTAGCACAGAGGACCCGCCAGTCGAGGTACTCCTCATTGAGCCAACTTGGACTCAACCCTTCCTCGCATACATACTCCTCGGCGAGGTACCCGAAGACATAACAGAGTCAAGACGCGTCACTCGACGATCTAAAGCATACACTGTCATCAACGGAGAACTATACAAACGCAGCATATCAGGTATGTTCCAACGTTGCATAGCATTTGAAGATGGCCAAGCCATCCTTCGTGATATTCATGCAGGTACCTGCGGGCATCATGCCAGCAGTCGATCACTCATAGCCAAAGCCTTTCGCGCAGGCTTCTACTGGCCCACAGCACTCAAAGACGGAGGACATAGTCAAAAGGTGCATCGGCTGCCAAAAATTCACCACAAAGCCACACGCACCCGCATCGGCGTTGAAGACAATACCATTGGCCTGGCCCTTCGCCCAGTGGGGGCTCGATATGGTTGGGCCACTCAAAAAACCTCCCATGGAGGGCATACTCACCTTCTGGTGGCGGTCGACAAGTTCACCAAGTGGATTGAAGCAGTACCTATCACAAGTTCGACTGCCACTACAGCAGTCAATTTCATAAAATCCATCATATACCGCTTTGGTGTGCCAAGTAGCATCATCACTGACAACGGTACAAACTTCACGGCTGAGGAATTCCAATCCTTCTGCAAAGAGCAAGATATCACGCTCAATTATGCATCTGTGGCACACCCGCAATCTAATGGCCAAGTCGAAAAGGCCAATGGACTTGTGACAAGCGGAATCAAGAAACGCCTCCTGGTGCCACTCAAAAGGGCCGCGGGTGCTTGGGTAGAAGAGCTCCCGTCTGTGCTATGGAGCCTACGCACAACACCCAATGCCTCAACGCAATTCACTCCATTTTTCATGGTCTATGGCGCAGAGGCAATCCTGCCATCAGACGTAAGGTTCAATGCACCAAGAGTCGAAGCATACAACGAAGAAGATGCAGATGAAGCACTCGAAGATGCAGTCGACTTGCTTGAAGAAGCACGCAACACGGCACTAGCACGCACAGCTGTCTACCAGCAAGATCTACGCAACTATCACAGCCGACGACTGCGTACCAGGTCCTTCGAGGTTGGCGATTTGGTACTTCGACTGAAGCAAAAGAAGGTGCATAAACTCGCGTCTCCATGGGCCCTTCATCATCACCGAGGTCATTGGAGGTGGAGCATACAGACTGAAGCACGCGAAGACAGGCGAACTCTCGCATAACCCTTGGAACGTTGCGCAGCTGCGCCGTTTCTACGCTTAGATTGCTCAGTCGCATAATGTAATAGGCTCATATGTCGGATGGCTGCAGGTTTCAGACGCGCTCTTTTCCTTACCAGGGTACCTAAGGGGACTGGAAGGTTTTTAATGAGGCGGCCTGCAGCCTAACATTCATAAATGGAATATAGTCAATAAATTTCTCATATTTCTCCCTGTTTACTACTCGCACAACCTTAGCCTCACCCGATACTCGGGGGCTGCGCTACTTCAAAACGTGAGCTCTCGCTCCTTCAAACATAATACCCAGGCGCACTCGAATACTCGGGGGCTGGGTCGTACAAAATCATACATAAACCACAAGGTTGCTCAATAACATGAGTTGAAGCTTCAAACAGCGTAAAAATTCACAGCCTCACTCGAGCACTCGGGGGCTGTAGAATGCATGTTCTATACAAAGTGTTTTTCATAAACCCCACTCGATACACTCGGGGGCTGTGTACATACAAGTGAACAAATATGTACTAAGTACAATTGGCAAAATTTACACTCGGGGGCTGTTCCCTATACAGAAAAACCTAATCTTCCGGTTCGTCCTTTGCTGGAAGAACAGGGCCCATAAGTTGAGCATGATAGCAATCAACCAATACCCTCGCATGATCGAATGTACCGTCAAGATGCGACTGGGACAAAGACGATCCAGGCGTGGGTGGACGTAGCTGCAGATTTGGACGTTGACTTCGGATATATGCCATTGTTGCGTTGGCGCCATCCACAAGCTTCTGGGTGATAAAGCCTCGAATGGAACCTGTCGACCGGAAGAGCTCGAGCAACGCGTGGATTCCTTGAGGTTGCGGCCCAGTCGGAAAAAGCATCTGGTTGATTCGACTGAAGGCCGACCTGCATAACTCAAGAAGCATAGTGCTCCGCCACACTCGATCCTGCAGGTCGCGAGTATCCGTGCTCGGTGCTTATCCAAGCGAAAGTGCTGACGGCCAGTCGTGGGTTCGTCAGTCGCCATGTTCAACTGCTCATCTACGCGAGCCTGCTCCGCCTGGAAATCTTGAACAAAACCTGCAACAACACAAGTTGGGTGAACAAAATGGACAGATTGTGAACTCATAAGATCAAGGCAGTCATGCTTACACTCGAGCTGTCTGTTCACATCTCCATCTCGCCAAGCACATACTCCTCCCGTTGAGTGGGTAAAGCAGGCCTAGCCCTCATCCTATCCAGCTCACCGCGGTATTCTCCAGCTCTTGCTCCAGTTTTGCGACTCGAGCCTTCATATAACGTATTACTGCGGCATCGTTTGCCACCTGAGCTCGAGATCGAGTGGGGCGCGATGCCGCGACGAGCTGGATGAAGTGGCGGCTGGCTGTTTCTGTTCCAAATATCATAAAAGTTTCGTGAGAAACTCATCACAAAGCTTAGGTGAATAAAAGCACACAGCCTTACAGGCAGAAGCATAACGAGGACATTAAATTCATACAAAGGTAGCAAAAGCGCATGCATACTCGCATGGTCATAAGTTTAATTACAAGGCATAAAAGTGCGGCTGCCCTACTTCTCAGACACCGACTCGACCTAGCCCTACTCGCACGGGCGGCGACCTCTGTTGCCGGCGTTCCATGGTGTTCATAAAAAGGTTGGCCAGCCGGGTGGCTCGCTCGCTAACATGCTTCAAAGATATTAGCTTCCCGCCGGCCTTCCGAGGGAAGTCAGACATCGCCGCCTCGAAGTTACCCTCTATCCCATGACCTAGTATCAGCTTGAGGGTGGACTCCGAGCCGCGTACCGTGAGGGCGCGAGCAAAATTCGCCATGGTTGAAGTCCCCGGTCCAAGCACGCCTGCAAATCCATCAGCAGTCGACGGCACCTCGCCTAGTGGGAGCACCTCCTTGTACACAGCGCCGAGGGTGCTGGCAGACTTGGCAAGGAATCCTTCGCCTGGACAAAGGTAGCACCAAGGTCACCTATAACCTGGTCGAGTGATAACTCATCACTGACCATGTCAGTAGGTGTTGGCACACCAATCGCCTCTGTAACATGAACCAGAAAAAGCAAGGTTACTACATAATACCCAACGGGTACATGGAGGCATACAAAAAAGATGGTTCCTTACCTCTCACGTTCTGCGCGAGGCCAGCCAGTCGCTCAGCATGCTCCTTCTCGCGCGCAGCGGCAGAACGCTGGGCGGCATCCGCGGCTTTCTTCGACTCGGCAGCTTGAGTGGCAAGAGCTTCTTCTAGCTCCTTCACTCGCGTTTCAGCAGATGCCTTGTCACCTGGGATAGATGGCAAATGTCATTCACAATCGACAACGCAAAGACAGAGCAAAAAGAGCTTCGAGTATAGAAGTCGAACACACTTACGGCTGAGTTGCTCCATGACAGCACGCAGATTGTCTCTCTCCTGTTCAACCTGGACAAAAGCTTTGCCTGATTCCACCAGGTTGAGGTAGAAGGGCTGCATGCACATGGAACCAGCATAAGTTATACACAAATAGTCCCAGCATGAGGACTCGACAAATGACACTTACGTGTTCAACCCAAGGCGCAGGCTTGGCAGCAGAAGTCCCAATTTCTGGAGTCGACGTACTCGCAATCTTGGCGGCTTCAATGGTAGTGGCCGTGGCTACTGTCTTCACGACTTCAGTCGCAACAGGAGAAGCTTCTGGCTGATCTGGAGTCGAAGCTCTCTCGGCTAGAGGAGTCGGAGGGCGCACAGTCTCGGCACTACGAGTGACCGAAAGCATACAACATAAGCAACAGTACTCAACTCACAAAAAATTTAGTACAAAAAGGAGCAAACCTGTGCTCTTCTTCATCATCAGTGTCAAGGTCTTCAAAGTTTGGGCCTCCAAAAAGTAGCTCCCCACCCGACTGAGGAGGAGGAGGGCCGAGCTCAACGGGCTCACGTCCAAAGGAGCAGCTGTGGTCGTAGGAGACGAGCCCGAGTCTCCGTCATCTCTCACATCCGATCCCTTTGCGGGTGAACTCATGGAGGAAGACACAACTTGAGCTGCCCGACGGCGCTTGCGAGTGGGAACCTCGCTCACATCATCAGTCGTGGCAAGCTCCTTGTCCTGTGCTTCTTCAACCCCTTCCTCTTCAACCTCTTCTGTGGGAGATGTGGTAGCCGAAGGAAGAGGCGATTCGTCTCCTCCCTTCGCTTCTACCGTCACCTCTGTTTCATGAGTTGGGCCATCTTCGGGAAGAGGAGGAAGGGTTGAGGCGGTCGAGTGGCCCTGCATACAAAATACAGCAGTCGAAGTCACAAAGATGCATAGCAGAATAACAAAAACAGGAGATCATAAACTTGATAGATTCACTAACCTCTGGCAAAGGCTTTTCAGCCGCATAAGGAGCGACGGGCAGTCGACGTTGCAGGGCTCGCTGGATTTTGTGCTGGTGATGGACCGCACATGTGCCACCAGCTCGCTCCTAGACAGCTCCTCCTTGTTCATCCGAGTGGAGTCGAGAGGGCCTTCATACTGCCACATAGGGTGAGCTCGCGCGCGGAGCGGCCACACCCGCATCTTCACAAAGGTGGCAATTAGATGCACACCAGTGACGCTGTTAAGCAGTCCTCCAATCGTCTCCAGCAGAGGCGCCGCTTCCGCCATTTCTTCAGTCGAAAGCTCATGGTCCCAGGCCTTCGTCCTAGCGGCTATACCAGCAGTCGAAAATGCTGGGGCCCCTTCCTGGTCGACTAGCACATAAACCACCTTTTCCTCCACCCTTGCGCCGAGTCGACTGGCTTCAGGGCAAAGTATCGGGTGTCGCTGCGTACTTGGATCTGAAGGCCTCCAACTGGGTAGGTTCGGCCGCCTCGGTTGTTGGGCCTGACCATGAAGATGGATTTCCAAAGAGCCCAGCTGGGAGCAACTCCAGGAAACACTCGCACAATACCATGAAGCAGGCAATGTGCATAATGCCGTTCGGGGTGAGATCATGGATCTGCACCCCATAGGCGTACAACAAACCACGAACGAAATCGTGGAGGGGAAAAGATAGACCCCTAGGCAAGAACTCCGCAAAACATACGCGCTCGTTTGCGCGAGGTTCGGGGAGTACCTCTTTTGATGGCGCGGGACGGTAAGCTGGTCCGCCGGCGGCAGCAGTCCGTCCTCGCGGAACTTCTCGAGATGCGCTGCCTTGATCGTGGACTTCATCCAATCGCCGTCGCTCTTCTTGAGGTCGACGGCGGAGGCAGATGCGCCAGCCGCAGTTTTCTTCCCCTTCAGAGCGGCAGCATCAGTCGCGGGCGCGTCAGAGGCAGAAGCTTTCCTCTTTGGCGCCATGGCGGTGGTGGCTAAAGAGAACAGCGAAAGCTTGGGCACAAAGAGCAATGGAGCAGGGGCGCAAGGAAGAAGATGGAGCGGGGCGGCGCGCAGAGCAAATGGCTAGTAAAAAACAATGCCAGCGCCGTTCCCCTATTTACCACAAATCAAAGGCAATCACAGCCATTCAGATCCCAACCGTGCGCTCTACTCGCGATCTCACCGTACACGTGGCAAACGCGGAGGGCAACCGTCGCCGGCCACTCCGCCCACTACGCACGCAAAAAGAGGAGCCATAATCACCTCCCCGTAAAAAGTGGGCCAGACTGGTCAAATCAAGTCCAAACTGCACCGTCGTTCGGTCAGCTCTGCACAAATGGGCCCACCTATGTGTCACGTCCCATCCATCGCAGCATAACGCACGCCACGCGTGTCAGACGGCGCAGTCGCCACAAAACGTCATCCATGACGTCGTCACAAGAACTTTGATCAGAAATACATTCGAGTCCGCTCAACGCGTATTGGTCACTCGATTGCTTGTTTGGTTCGGGTGTGAAAAAGCAATGATAAGTCAAAATTGGTCACTCGACCGTTCCTTCGGCTGATTCCATATTACTCCCATCGGGAGCGTATCAAAAATTTCTTCGACTAAAGATGCTCAAGACAATGATTTTGAGATTATCCTCCATTACAAGTAATAAAGCACAATCTCGGGGGCTACTCCCATCGGGAGCGCTGTCGCGCACCCGATAGAATAAACGTCAAAAGGTCAGTCGACAAATATATCGACTCCGTTCATATACGAAATCATACTCGAAACATTCCCGAGTTGCGTCCGTCGCAAATACCTCGGATGCTGCACGCATAGTGCAAAGGTAAGACCCGCCGAACTTTCGAGCTGGGCTAAGGACCGTTCCAGCAACGTCAATCCTTATGCTTTCCGTGTCAGCAGACATGATGAAAAATCCCGACGGACGCGTTGGGTAAAATTCAAAGTTATACTGCAGATCGACTTTGTAAGACCTCAGCGGCCTAGTCGAATCTGACCAGTTTGTTCCAGATTCGAGTCCGGGACTCGAGTTTGATTGAAAGCTAGTAAGGTTTTACCCGAATGTGTAGTTAACCAGTCCCGATCCGTCGAGTGTACTAGGCCTGCTAAGCTATTATCCCTTGATCATCATAAGCAAAAACCACAGTCGATGAAATACTCGACATAGCCAACATGTGCTATTCATACAGGAATTCCAATTATAATATACAGAATACAAAGCATATGACGTGCACTTACGAACGAGTCCATGCCCGATTCTTCGAGTCAGACAAGTACTCGGGGGCTACTGACAAGGGTATACATCTCGGGTACCCTACCGTGAGGGTACCTGGTGCACGTGACGACTAAAGGCCCAATAGCGAAGAGACAACTCGAAGCCCAAGACAGGAGGCCCAACAAGATGGAGTACCCTCCAAGTTTAGACATAGACATAGTCGGTTTGTACTTTCCTTATGTGTAAACTAGGTCGGTTACAAACTCCCGGGACCCAGCCTATTTAAGGGCTGGGAGGGGTGCCGATCTAGGGACAAGCCATACTCGAACCATCAAAAGCTCTAGCGAGATCGATACCTCGCCAGAGCTCCCCTGTAATCGCATAATCCACACAATCAATACCAGACAAGCAGGAAGTAGGGTCTTTGCCTCCACCCGAGGGGCCTGAACCTGGGTAAATCTTTGCCTCTGCTTGTCAGCCGACGAAACTACCAGTACTACCACGTTCTCTCCCCATAATCTCAACCCTAGGTCCTCAACCATGGGATTTGATGAGTGTACCCCTCGTCAGCTGCATTTTCTCCGTTTTTCTTTTTTTTTCCCGGACCTACCTCACTATGTCACTAATAAATTTAACATATTTTTATAATATTTTTAAATCGACTGGCCAAGTACAATTTATACTTTATAATACTCCCTCCGTTTCAAAATATAAGGTGTGCTATTTTTTGCTGGTATTTGACAGTCAACTTTGACCAATAATATATATTAAATAATTACGGATTGAGAATGTATAAATGGTACCGTTGGATTCGTCTTACAAAATTCTTTCATTTCATATAGCATCATACTAATTTATGGACATATTATAAGTATAAATAATGGTCAAAGTTGTATGTCGTTGACTAGCGAAATTTAAGTGTGCCTTATATTTTGGGACGGAGGGAGTACATATTATGTACTTGCGTAGAATTGCATGGGCCAACATACCAAAAAATATGATTGCCCAGATTCATCACGCAACGCCATCCCTGCGCCAACAGTTGCATTAACCCTCCAAGTACAATATCAACATTCAATTTCGCCAAATATGTACTTGGTCGCTTCTCGACTTGTGCACCTTCCGATGTCCTAGCTTCACCTATAGCCCACCCTTGATTTTATGGGATTATAATCTTCAACGGGATACTACTTTTATGAATGAAAGTGAATGTAGCTATTCAAATATCTCAGAGAACTCTCTACTTATGAGGTGGGCTTGTCATGTGAAGTTTCATTATGTCTATGATACATTCTCCAAAGCATTAGCAAAACCATCACAATTAAGTTGCGCCTCAGACCACACCAAATTTTTGGCGACCTTAATTAGGGCATCAAGATTAGTACATGAATTATAGATCTGTAGTGCAACCATTCTTGATGTTGGTGTCAAAATTACTATAACAAGCAAGAGGGTATAAGAAATGTAAGGGTTCGTCTGGATAGGGCTGTAGCAACTCCAGACTGGACAGACCAATTCCCAAACTTTCAGGTTAAGCACTTGACTTCCTCTAGATCGGACCACTGTCCAATTTTATTAAATCTGGATAGCTCTACTGTTGAGAACAATTTTACTCCATGCCGCAGGTATGAAGTGTACTGGGAACGTGAAGGCACATTGGGAGAAGAGATAAATAATGCCTGGAGCATGCATAAGAAACCAAACGATCTGGGAGAGGTGGCAAACAATCTACAAGGAGTCATGTCCTGCTTGCATAAATGGAGCAGGCATAAGATTGGTTCAATCCCAAGAGAAATCGAGAAGAAGAGGAAACTATTGGAACAGGCAAACATGCAGAATGATAGAAGAAGCAGAGAAAGGGCTAAAAAAATCAGCTTGAAACTTGACGAGCTGTTAGAGAAGGAGGAGATCAAATGGCGCCAAAGATCTCGCATAAATTGGCTCCATGCAGGAGATAGAAACACTAAATATTTCCACAGGCAAGCAACCTGGCGGGCCAAAAAGAACAAAATTCAGAAACTGAAAAGAGCTGATGGTACGGTGACAACAGATGAAAGCCAACTTCAGGAGCTGGTCACTGATTATTTTCAAGATCTGTACACGGCGGACGACTCAGTGCAGCCTCATTTAATCACGGACTTGCTAAAGGAAAAGGTTACAGCAGATGCAAACACAAACCAGTGTGCTGAATTCACGGACAAGGAGATAAGCTTCGCGCTGTTCCAAATCGGTCCCACAAAGGCTCCTTGCCCGGATGGATTCCTAGCTTGTTTCTACTAGAGCACGTTCAAGGAAGACATCATTTTGGTAGTTAAAAAGTTCTTCGCTGATGGGGTGATGCCAGACAAGGTAAATGATACAACAATTGTTCTAATCCCTAAAGTGAAAAACCCAGAAACAATAAAGGACTTTAGAACTATCAGTTTGTGTAACGTCATCTATAAAGTGGTCTCAAAATGCTTGGTTAACCGCATGAGACTCCTTCTAGACGGCATCATCTCGGAAACACATAGTGCATTCATACCCGGTCGAATGATCACCGACAACGCCCTGATTGCCTTTGAGTGTATTCATGCGCTGCAAAAAGGCTCAAATAAAGCCGGGAAGTTCTGTGCCTATAAGCTCGACCTCATGAAGGCCTATGATCGGGTAGATTGGAAATATTTAGAACAGGCAATGAGGAAAATTGGCTTCGCAAGCAAATGGATTGATTGGATAATGACATGCGTCAAAACCGTCAAATTCTCTGTTCACCTAAATGAAAAAATGGTGAAGAGCTTCTCTCCCTCTCGAGGTCTTAGATAGGGGGACCCTCTATCCCCCTATCTTTTCCTATTTGTGGCTGATGGCTTATCATCACTTCTCCAAGACAAGATTGAGGGGAAACAGATACAGGAACTACAAATCTACAGGAGAAGCCCGGGTATCTCCCACCTTCTCTTTGAACACGATAGCCTCCTATTTTTTTAAGCAAACGCAGATCAAGCTGGAAAGATAGATGGAATTCTCCGAAGTATGAAGCTAGTATAGGACAACTTCTAAGCCCAGCAAAATGCTCTCTTATGCTTGGAAAAATTGTCTAGCTGAAGATGGAGATGCAGTCAGCTCCATCTTGAAAGCTGAAAAAATGTCGTTGGATGAAAAATACCTTGGACTGCGTATTCCTGAGGGCTGTATGAAGAACGACAAATTTAAGCCTACAAAGGAGAAAATACAAAAGAAATGTTCGGACTGGTCTGAGAAGTACATGTCAGGAGCTGCAAAGGAAACTTTAGTAAAAGCTGTCGCTCAGGCTGTTCCTTCATATGCCATGAGCGTTTTCAAATTCTCAGCTACTCTCTGTGACGAATTATCCCAGATCATAAGAAACTTTTGGTGGGGTGATGAGGTGGACAGGAAAAAAGTCCACTGGATGGGGTGGGAAAAAATGACAAACCCTAAATCACAGGGTGGCATGGGCTTTAGAGATTTGAGACTCTTTAACCAAGCACTGCTGGCTAAACAGGGCTGGCGCTTAATCAACCGTCCCGACAGCCTCTGTGCAAGAATCCTAAAAGCAAAATATTATCCGACGGGAGACATTCTTGACATGTGTTTGGTCAGAACACTTCTCCTAGCTGGCAGGGCATCGAACACGGCCTCGAACTCCTAAAACAAGGTGTCATATGGAGGGTCAACTCATGGTCGAGTATTAGGATCTGGAGAGACAACTGGCTTCCAAGGGGCAATCTCAAGACTATGGGGAATGCAGGCAAGCGTAGAATAAGATGGGTATCGGATCTAATTGATCCTGCTACTAAAACATGGAGAGAGGATCTTATCAAAGAATCCTTCTACCCACCAGATGCTGAAACAATCTTGCAAATAAAGATCCCAGCTTTCATTGGAGAGGACGTGATTGCATGGCACCATGAAAGGTCTGGTTTATTCACAGTTAAATGTGCTTATCGGCTTGCTCTGGACCTAAGGAAAAAGGGGAATACCCAGGGATCAAGCACTAACCCGGCTGGAGACAGAGACCTATGGAACCTAGTTTGGAAGGCTAACGTTCCACCAAAAGTGCGAGTGTTTGGATGGAAGCTGGCCTCAAATACGTTGGGAGTCCAAGCCATCCGATGTGAAAGACACATGGATCAAATCCCAACCTGCAGCATATGCGGGATGGAACCGGAAACTAGCTACCATGCCATGATGAATTGTACAAAGGTTGTAGCCCTTCGCCAATGCCTTAGGGAGCACTGGGAGCTGCCCTCGGAAGATAAACTAAGATACACGGGAGAGGATTGGTGTCTTGTGCTGTTAAGCCGTCTCGATCAGAGCATGAGGGCTAAACTCCTCTTCTTATGGTGGAGGGCCTGGCACATGAGGAATAACATCCTCTTTGGTGATGCAAAGTGTGGAATCCAACAATCGGCTCTCTTCCTTCAGTCCTACAACGACTCAATGCAATCACTTGGTTGGCATAAGGAACCTGACCTGAAGGGAAAACAAATTATCATGGGAAAGTATGAAGGAGCTCGAAATGTGGAAACAACATCCAAGACAATTTGGCGGAAACCAGAACCGGGCTGGGCTAAGATAAATACTGATGCTGCATTCTCAACTAATGATGGTGCAGGTGCATGGGGTGCGGTTCTTAGGAATTCTGAGGGAGAGGTGTTACTGTCCGCTTGGGGACCCCTGCCTCCCTGTGCTAGCGTCATAGAAGCAGAAGCTAGCGCCTGCTAAACGGGCTGAAGGCGATTCTTCCGATCTATGCTGGACCGCTTCAGGTGGAAAATGACAATGCTACCCTGGTGAATGAAGTGAAAAGCGTGATCAAGAGCAAGTCTGCCATAGCTGGGACTGTACAGGACAATCAAAAATATCCTTTCTCTTAGGAAATAAATCCTATACGACCCATGGGTGGACCATACCCAGCAACTTACACGTGGCAAAATTATTTTCAGCAGCTTGCTTTGAGATTGTCACATGGGACGTGTACGGTGATACATGTGGTCCACGAGATGGGTCGTTCGGGTTAGGGTCGTATAGCAGCCAAACTTTCTCATCTCGGGAATTGGCAGACTGGAAAACAAAGTGGCGGACAGACTGGCTCATCTAGGTAGCAGAGAGTTAAGCGATCGTGTGTTGATTGATTCAGTTCCCTCCTGCGTGAGAGAGCTGATCAACTCTGATTGTAACAACCTTCATGTGATCTAGTAGTGTAGTGGAAAAATCAAAAAAAAAATTACTATTTTATCCAATTGGGAAATGCTAATTTTTTTGAACATAGCAGAATTCACCTCATAATAAAGTATACCAACCCATTTCACACAAGAATTATTGGTTCCACGATTATATCCTTCAATTAGTTAAATGCGGATAGAAAGTAGTGGTCGTCCATGCAACCAAGCATCCACAGAGTGTTCCGGAGGGGCAATTTGGAGTGATATACGCAAATCCTCTCACGCTCCAGGACAAATCGGTAAAATAATGGCTTATAAAAGGGAAGGGTTTCACAAATCATATATTACAAAAAATAGTTATACCCAATCCCCAAAACCTCTTACAACTAGTGTACCATCCCTTGCAGAGAAGACCGTTGAAGGTCGACATACTTCATTGCCTGGCTTTACCTCACATGCCCTCGCCGGCCACTCCGGCCTCACCAACGACCGACTCAACCCCCACGCACCTATCCATTTCTCCTTCGATCGCCTTTCTTCCCGAGCTCCCGATCCAGATGCGCCGCCGCCAACTCCACGTCGATCGGACCACTCACCGTCGTCCTGGTCGTCCCGGTGACCATCCCCTTGCCGACCGGAAGGACCTCGCCAGCGACCGGCGCAGCCCTCGACGGACACCGCGAGTACGATCAAGACGGTGCGACGGTGGCCCTTGGCGCTGCCCGCGGCCGACGGGAGGACCTCACCGTGCAGGGAGGGACGGTTGAAGAGCTTCTGGTCACGCGCCCGGAGCTGCAGTTTCCGGCGTCCACCCGGAGCTGCTACTGCCTTCTTCGACCTGCTGCTTGTGCCACAGAAGGTTCATAAAGCTCTCGTCCAGCCTGTCGTACCGCTCTCTGTTCACATGATACTGAGGTTCATGGTCCTGTATAAATCAACTGTTCAGACATATGATGTTCTCTTTTACAGTATCTATTAACATTTGTTCCGGCCAGAAGAGACGACTGCTACAAAGACATTGGCACGCAGCAGGGATCCACCATCATCGTAAGTACATAATTTACATCCGCTTTGATGCCCATCCCACCAATTCTATTAGATGTTTGATCAAACGCTTCAACGGTGGGTTACCAGGTCCTCGGGCAGGGAGCAACGATGTTGGTTGCTTTAGTGTGGATTGGTAAAACGGAGTATGTTCTAATGAAGGATTGTGATATTTTCTCCTTTGCACTGTTTTTTTTTGTTTCTCTCAGTTTTACCTCAATCTGCATGTTGTTGTTATTTTGGGGTTAGGATTACTCACTTTTTACTTTTTCTCTGTATTGTCCTTTCACAAATATACAAAATACAGGATCAGTTCATTGGAGAATGCCATATGCAGAAAAGGATAGTCCCTGTGGATCTCATGATACCTCTTGACCTACTTGATATGACTGTGTACATGTCAGAATTAAGCCAGGAATATGTTTCCACTAGAACCACCTCTCCGATGATCCTATATAGCATCACTAACTCCAGTGCGGAACATGCATTTAGCCCTCCTGCTGTTCAGCTCCCCGTGGCTACTGAAGATGAAGAGCTATGTGATGTTATAAAGGGTCAATCAAGATGTCTGGCCATTAATTTAGAAACAAGAAATTATATGTAAGCTCTAAGAGTTATCATTTTTATAACGGGTGTTTGTTCATGTGGTTAATTTATGTAAAGTTGTAAACTCGAACAATTACCATTCTTTGGTGATGCAAGATGAATGGCTACTGTACCATACTATGCATTTTATTGTTGTTAATTTTAACTCACTACTTATTTTTTAGTTGCTTCATAGAACCGTATGTCTTTCGTATTATATTTACAAAAGTGAATACTCTATTTGCTGAATAGAATATATGTACTTGTTCTGATTTGTTCAAGTCCACTATATTTCTTGCTGTTCAGTTTTACTTATGCTCTTGATGCCTCTTCTGATTTAGCTAAGCAGAATAAAGCCTACTATATTGTCATCCGTTAACCCATAGCCATCATTTTGATTCAGGTAGAAGTACTGGAGGGCTGAACAATATCAACTACGACTGTTCTTCGAACGCCATGATTTCGGGGTTTACTCACACATGATTGTTTTGAAGGGCCGTGGAGGTTTTCAGTTGATCGTGCTGCAGTTTCACAGCCTTGTACGCTGGGACCATGGCAAGCATCCTGCCTTCCATTGTTGATGCTAAGGCAGAGGACACCACATTCGTGAGGCAAGTGTTCAACGAGACTAATGTGGTGTCTGTGATCGCAGGTGATGGTGATTGGTATGATTTCTTGCAAACAAGTTACACCAACCGGTTCAATTTTCCTTCCGAATGAACTAATTCAGCTCATCAGTTTCCTGATATTGTTCCGCGTTGTGCTTGCTGGCGCCGTATCCTGTGCATCTGTTGGCTTCGTGTATCCGTGCATCCAAATGTTTTATGACCACCTGATGAAAATGCTAGGGTTATGGCCGCTTCCGCTGTAATCTTGTGAAAATACGCATCCAAATTCTATTTTTGAGGGAGATGTTTATTGATGAGACAATGAACATCTGCACGGTCCTTGTAATATAAATCAAACTAACCAAGAATTTTGTAGCCGTAGAGTTCTTATCGTTGAATCTTCTAACTTTTATCTTCGAGATTTGGTAATTGGCTCATGTCAAATTATAAAAAATGTATCATCTTGGGTAATGAAAAAACAAACATCAAGTTATGTAAATCAGTGGCGTTATTTCTCCAATAAGAATGTGAAGTCGAAAAGATCAAAACCAAGTAGTAAATAAAAATCAACCCGCCACAACTATTTCCCATTATATATCTATATATATAAACCCAACCTGCAAAAGCGGTCGAGCGTGACGAACGGTTACGTGCGGGCTCAGGAGGGAGTCTTCCCGTAGCAACGCACGGACATTTAGCTAGTCATATATTACAAAAAAAATAGTTATACCCAATCCCCAAAACCTCTTACAACTAGTGTACCATCCCTTGCAGAGAAGACCGTTGAAGGTCGACATACTTCATTGCCTGGCTTTACCTTACATGCCTTCTACCGCCCAAGCTACAACAATCTCCTATGAATTTTGCTTCGCCAATATTTTAACAACACAAACATGTTCTATCTCTGTACACCATAGAGAATATGTCCTACCGTAGAAGAAGTAGTTTACACGGTATGAAGATAATAGGACATGAGGTGACGATGGAAGATAATAATCTAGGATGGAGATAAGAGCATCTCTAACAGCTGCCCTATATTAGTCTTCGTGCCCTAAAAACCGTTTTATAGGGCACCGGTGGGGAAAAACACGTCTCTAACAGCTGCCCTATCACGTGCCCTATTATAGGGCTGACCTAAATTTTCATCCTCTCTGCCTCAAATATGGGGCAAAGAGGGCCGCGTGCCCCCTGCCCTATCCTGAAATCTCACGCGCGGGAAGCCCAACTGCCACCCTGAATGTTCAGTTCCGCCGAATCCCCTTTTTGCCGCCGTCGATTCCGGCCAGCTCCGGTGCCTCCCGCGCCGCCGTTCATCGGAACGGAGTCCCTCGACATCCTCTACCGATTCCCCCCAACGGCGACCATCCCCGCTGCTCCGGCGAGCTCCGCCGCCGGCGAGCAGTGGCGAATCGAGCTCCACCGCCGGCCGGCCGTGATGGCGCGCAGGGCGGCAGTAAGCGCGTCAGGCTCCGGCCGCGACGGCGCGCAGGCCGTGAAGTGGCGAATCTGGTTTGCAGCTAGCTGCTGCTCCCGATCTGGTTTGCTAGCAGGCGGAGGTCGAGCTGCTGCGCGCGGCGGTCTTGCCCCGCGTCCTCCAGCCCGCTCCGTCGATCTGGCCGCGTGTTGACTTCGATCTCGTTGTCGTCGTATCCGCGCGCGAGCTGACCTACTCACATACGGAGGGAGTAGGCATCGATCGATCCGTACGTGAGAGGAGAACTAGCTTGCTGCTGTTGCTATTACCTACGATCGATGGATTGATTGCTAGCTGCTGGTGCACACGCCTTCCGCGTATACAGATGATAGAGCTGAACTGTATACCGTCCAATTTGTTTGGGTCACTCACCACCGTTGGATCTAGTTTAGGGCACAAAAATAGGGCAGCTGTTACAGAGGAGGTGCCCTATTATAGGGCAGCTGGTAAACCAGAAAAAAATTCCGTGGCCTAAAACGCTAAAACATGTGCCCTATACGTAAAAACAACCCTCCTAATATAGGGAAGCTGTTAGAGATGCTCTAAGAAGGTTTGTCGGAGCCCCTGCCTTTCTTAGTATGACGATGGTCTCATCATTAGGTCACAGAGCAGTGAAAGACGTTGTTGGAACGAAAAGTCCTTTTGGAGCTCGTCCACCATGGAGCTCTTTATTTTGATTTTTTTTAAATCGGCATTTCAAGTTTTGAAAAATTCCGAAAAAAATCCTAGTTGTTGAAAATGACGTATTCCACACTTCTGCAAAGTTTCAACCTGAAATAGTGTATATTCCGGCCTACACAAAAATAACAAATCCGGACAAATCTGAAAAATTTCGAATCTGGTACTGTTCTCCATGTCCGATCCAGATATTTGTAGTTTTTACACAGCTCAAAGTAGAATTTTTTGTACTGATTTTTTGCATACAGGTAGAAATAATCATTACCTACCTCTACGATTTTTTTCAAAATTATTTCAAACTTAGAAATGTTGTTTTTGATTTTTCAAAAAAAGGGCTACATGGAGCCCGTCCACCAAAACGCTGCACTCGTTGTTGGAATGCCTATTTTAGCCACATGGATGTTCTCATCTCAAAATTTGCTCATGGGTAAGGATACATTGTTGGCACTGTAGAATAATCAACCGATTAGCAAAACTACCCACAATCTTTTGGAAGAAGTGAAAATCTGACACAACTTAGGTCACAAGGTTAGCCTTCGGACATGTTTGGTTTAAAACTTGCTAAATAAAGCATTAGGCGTTCAACGATTTCACACATTAATTTTTGAAAACACATAAAAGAAGTAAACGCGACACAAACCATACATCCCGATAGCAAACCAAGGCAAAGTAAAACACAACTAAAGCAAAACTAAACGAAAGACTAGAACACAATAGCTACATGCAAAACTATAGAATCTGATGTTATGTTGGCAACTGCTATGCCAGGGTTGCCGGCTCGCTATGGCAGACATCTCAACGGTTATCTCCAGCAGGCTTCTTATGATAGGCTTCTATGACGACCACATCGATCCATGTAGGGCATTCGATGAGACGACTTCAAACACACAATCATTTCTTAACTTTCAAAATCATCACGTGAACATAATGACAAGACGCTTTTCATCTTGGAGAGGCTTCTGAATCTGTCGTGGATTAAAACTGGTTGTCGCCACAATTTAGCGCCACAAATTGTTAGACCTATGTTTGATTCAACAACAATTAGGCGCGCCACAATTTCACGCCATAATTTTTCAAAACACATTAGAGAAGTCAAAGCGACACAAACCATACATCCCGGTAGCAAAGCAAGGCAAAGTAAAACACAACTGAAGCAAACCTAAGAAGAAACACAAAAGAAAGAGAAAAAACATGACAACTACATGCAAAATTATACAACCTGATGTTATGTTGGCGGCTGCTATGTCAGTGGCCTTGGCTCGCCAAAGCATGCATCTCAACAAATTATCTCTAGCGAGCTCCCTCTGATTGTTTTCTATGATGGTCGGATGGATCAGTGTAGGGCAATCTGGTGAGGCGTCTTCGAACACACAATCATTTTTTAACCGCCAAAGTCGGCACATGGTCAGAATGATGAGATGCCTTCCATCTTGGGAGAGGCGTCCGAATCCGCATCCGCATCGGATTTGAATGATGAAATGCCTTTCATATTGGGAGAGACGTCTGAATCCGTATCGGATTTGTATAATGAAATGTCTTCCATCTGGGGAGAGACGTCCGAATCCGTATCGGATTTGATTGATGAAATGCCTTCCATCTTGGGAGAGACATCCGAATCCGCATCAGATTAGAACCCGGTCGTCGCCACAATTGTTAGGCCCTGCTTGGTTCGTCAACACACCATGTTGCCCTTATGACTACCACTTACTTTTCACACTTTTCTAACAATCACTATACTTTTGTTAGTGTTAGGTAAAGGAAAAAGAAATGCTTGTGTAAAACAGATCGAATCGAAGGTAAAAAACACGCAAAATAGTTCAGCACCGTCCCATCGGATGTTCCAGATGTCAGAACTATTCCCCCGTTCTAGTCGAGTCGTGTACGTACAATTCCCCAAATCCAAGATTCCCTCCTCCGTGCTCCCTCTCAGCCGCCGATTCCAAAGGCCGAAACCCCAGAAACCTAGGACAGAGCGCCCAAACCCCAAGACAGAGACAGCCTACAAATATTCTCGGGCGACGGAGAGAGGGAGAGAGCACTGTGGCGGCGCAAGTGCTCTTCCTCTCCGAACCGAGTAGGATTCAGAGAATTTTGTCGCCGCCCGCCTCAAACGTTCGTCGTTCGTCCCCTCTCTCTCCCCTGCGCCTTCTTCGCCTCGACTTCGTCGCCAGATTAGTACGCATTTCCGTCGGCTTCCCCGCACGCGAGTTGCAGAGCCGGCGGCGTCGGGGCACGGCGAGGCGCCGCCACTCTCCTTCTGCTGACGGACCAGGCCGGAACGGACTCCCTTCTTCCGTTGCAGGTGAGAAAACCCCATCTTTTTAGGTTCTCTCCGGATCCTGGTAGGGTATTTCCTTTCTTGCAATTCTTCTCTTGTGAATCCCTCTTTTGAGTTTTGACTCAAACGAATCGTGTTACCGAATTCCCGTGTATTCGGTTGGCTATGCGCAAGCTTCAAGGATTTCCACATCCGCTCTAATCTCCTTTTGCCACGCGCATTTGAGCTGTTCCCCTGTTTTTCCTCCAAATGACTGTTCCCAAAATTTCCTGTGTATATATAATCCTTCTTGTTTTACCTAGATGTCCTGCTTACGATAGCAAAAGATGTTGTTTTTCTCCTTTGGTTTCTATTTTCATAACAATGCATGTAGAAATTTGCTGATCCGTCAAGCTATTTCTTGGTCTGTTAACAGTTTAGATTCTACTGTAAATCTTTTTTATGACACCATCTACTTCTGTCAGTATGAAATTGTTTTATATGTTCTTTGTGCAGGATGGTTGAGCTAAACATTCAAATGGATCGGCCTAGCGGTGTGCTCAAGGCCATCAAATTTGATCTCATGACCAATACAGATATGGTAAGCATTTACTCTGCCTTGGCCGATTTTACGCGCGAAAAAAGAGAAAATACGTATTAATACCTGCATGTATTTTCCAGGATAAGTTAAGTAGCGTGACCGTTGTAGAAGCATCTGATGTGACGAGTGCCAAGTTGGGATTACCAAACGGGGCACCGCAGTGCGAGACTTGTGGAGCGCATAGCGTGCGCGATTGCGATGGTGAGTAATATTAACTTAGCATCAAATGATGTGGTTTATGGTTCCTCTTCAGTCCAAAATGAACTGTTTTGTCAAATATTTAGGTCATTCTGGTGCTATCAAGCTGCCGACAACTGTGCTCAACCCGTATTTTATCCAAGAAATTGTTCGGTTGCTGAATCAGACATGTCCTCGCTGTCACACTCCAAAGCAAAACAGAGATTCAGAGGTTTGTACTAAGCCAGATTATCCTAGTCTTATCCCTATCAAGCAATTTGTCTTCTTTTGGATAAATCGATAGACGTCGTAGTTGAAGGGTCGTAGCACCTTAAGACTATCAGGTGCTCAGTCAAGAGCTCTTCTTCTATATCGCTGAACCAATGTCGGGGTACTAAACCCCGCATACAAAGTAAATGGCCCTAAAACAAATATCACTACACTACTACTGTCATTACTAACGCGTATTTTCTTTAACATGCCTAAAACATCTTTAACAAACTGTTGGAATGTGGAAACAGAACTTCATACTAATTTATGACATTTTATTTGTTTCAACTTTGGAAATTGTGAGACAAGATATTTACATTTCAAAAGCCCATCAGAAGATATGTAAGGGATTGCAGAGAATAATACAGACACTATGCATATGGAAGCACTTCTCCTTTTTGGTATAACAGATTGGTGCATATTTGTTTCTCTAACATGTTGATATTTTTGTTATTGAAGAAGTCGGAAGGGGAGACAAGTCAAGCTACTTGCAAGTATTGCTCAGTAAGTGCATGTTCATACAATTTGGCCTGTATTTCTGATCTATTGCATTAACCTTGGTCTTTTTTACTGAGCAGAAGGGGGGCACTAAAATTTACCCGAGTTTACTCTTTAAGACGCTGACAAGTCCGAGAGTAATGCTGTCCAGGAAAAAATTTCAACGTAACCGTACCATTATGGACAAAATTTCGATTATTGCAGAAATTGCTGACAGAGTGGCACCTGAAGCTCTTCCCCGGGATTATTGGGATTTTCTACCTCATCACCAGCTCGCTAAATCAGATATGACCAAGATATTATTATCTCCTCATCAAGTAAGTATTAGCTATTCAATTTGTTAGTCTGTTCTGTGTTGGCTTGCAGAGTAAATTTGGAAATGGCTGCAAAATTGTCCCCCTTTTATTTTTCTAAGAAAATATTCTATTTTACTCGCTGAAAATTCATCAGCTGTGTCGTTGCCATATTTGTCTCAAGTGCCAGTATCGGAAACTGAAGATGCAAAGTGTATGGAATCATAGGACAATTTAAAGGGGATAAGGTGATTTACGGTTTCATGTACTGTTTCAAATATTCACAACCTACAGTAAACACAACAAACATCCCTCGCAAAAAGCACAACTAATATCATGGGTTCCAGAAATATCATAATAGTTTTGTATGATCATCAAAGCAATACACTTGATTAACTATGACACATTACCAATTTGTTGATAGATAAAACTACACCCAGGATATCCTAATATGGTGAAAGATTCACCCAACCAGTTTTAATCATGAATTCATGATTAACTTCTAGTCTGTTCAGTTTAGGGTGAGTGGATTGCAGTATCGTTAAGTGAAAAGAGGAAACTAGGTCCAATACTATTTTCTTAAAGCTTTTTGAGAAGCTGGTATCATATTCTTGTCAGCCATTTAACTGGTATGCTGTGCTACATCATATTTTTCTCATCAAAAGAAAAGGGCAATAAGATGGTCTGAACTGAAAATTATTTCTTATGCTTAAGTCCTTATTTCCTTTATCATATTTGCAGGTGTTTCACATGCTGAAACAACTTGATCCTGAGCTTATTAACAAGTTTGCTACAAGGCGGGAGCTACTGTTCCTGTCGTCTTTGCCGGTGACTCATAACTGCCATCGTGTGGCAGAGATGCCCTATGGGTTTTCAGACGGCCCTCGCTTAACTTATGTAAGTGCTACCTCACTTACATGAAGTTTATCCAAGATTATTTTTGTATCATCCCTTCAATGATTTCTAACCACTTCTCCGTTGAATACTTTGTTAAAAGCAACCTAACCCTTTTTATGGTGCAAGGATTAAAACCTGACAATGAGTCAATAACTATTCATTTATTCAATGCAATAAGTTGGGTTTACTTTTCTACATCTTCTTGATTTTCTTTTCATGATTCTTTCTAATAGTCTTACACAACTCTATTGTCAACTGGATGCAGTATTTTCTATGACTTCCTTGTAGGTTTGTTGAGCATGCATGTTTTATTGTGGTGTGATGCATATACGCTTGCACATATCTCTATGGTGTTGCTCTCAAACTTATGGACTTATATGGTTGTTTATTCCATGTTTGGATTTAGGATGACCTGACAAAAGCTTATAAGAGGACTGTTGATGTCAGTAGGAAAATTGATGACTACCGTCAGTATGCACAGTTCAGTCTTCTTGCAAGTTCACTTGTCGCAAGCCGAGTTATGGAGTGCCTGAAATCATCAAAGGCAAGAAATCTGATATTCTTGTTTTTATTGCGATATCCATGTTGCCTGATTATGCATATGTATCTCTGTTGCAATATCCGCATAGCATTATGCATATTATCCTGATAGTTTTTGCTATCTTTCTCAATATTAATGAAATTATACACTTGCCGGCCCTCGGTACAGTTTTCTGGTCAAAATTTCCCACTGGAGTGTTTCATGCCCCCTGATGCACACACATAAGACTGTAAAAAAAACTCTGACTCGTCGAACAGTTCAAATTTGATTTGTTATATGGTCGGCTCGAAATCTCAAGCCTGCCTTGAGGCTCGCGAGCTTTTAGGCTTGAGCTCGAGCAGCTCGATAAAGCTCGGTAGCAGTCTAGCTCACTTCTCGTGGAAAGATTGTAGACATCGGTATTCGGCATCTTAGCCCAACATGTTATAGCCCAATATAGCTTAACAGCTCACGAGCTTGTATTATATTGAAAGAGTAAAAAAACCCAGGATGGTCCTACATGGGGGTATGCATCAATGGCCCATTAAAGCTTCACAGCTGGGACGACCCATAGCACTGTGCCAGGCAGCACAGTGAACTCTTTTAGTACCACCTCACTCGTGGTAGAAGTGTGTCTATTGAGCATCGGCTATAAAAGCAAAGGCTGGAGGGCAGAGTTGAATGCAAGAAAAGTGTGACCTGCTCCCATCGTAAGTGCAGGCATATAAATAGGCAATAAAAAAAATAAAAAGTTGCAAGCCCTATAAGCTCGTCGAGCCTATGACGAATCGAGCTCGAGCCATACTGTAGGCTTGAGGTACTGGTAGAACCATCATAAGACTTCTTAATATTGTTGGATAAGGTATGTTTGTTTTGAAGAATTCCTTGTTTATTTTGTTCCCACACATGCATATGTAGTTATGCAACGTATTATTTGGTTTCCATTTATGTCCATCCCTTTTCATTTACATGGTTTCCATCTTTGCGATATATTTTTTTCTGGCACATTACATGATTGTAGTGGAGAGTAATGTAGGCACTAGTTACTGAAAGTCTTGTTCAATCTTCCACCTTGATATGCAGCGCTCTATATACTGATTAAATACATTGACAAAATATCTACTTTTCTCCTTCGTAGTCAATGCTAAGATTTAATCCAGTTAATGTTGAAGGATGAGTATCAATTTCTTTTGGAACAACCGAACAAGATGGATGAGTATACAAGTTGATAGGATAACATAGTTTGATGTGGCAATTGCGCTTACCGCTTATCTTTTATGCCTTTTAACATTTTTCTTTCTTTTGCAGTTATACTCTAAAAAGACAGACAAGGAATCATCAACAGACTTGTATGGAACTAAATGGTTGAAGGATGCCATTCTCAGCAAAAGATCAGATAATGCATTTCGGATTACTATGGTCGGTGATCCTAAGATTAGATTACATGAAATTGGCATCCCTATGGAATTAGCTTTAAACTTGGTGGTTTCTGAGCATGTTAATTCTTACAACTACAAAAGCATAAATTCGAAGTGCAACCATCATCTTTTTGCCAAGGAAGTACTATTCACTCGGCGGAATGGACAGCTAAATTATGTTCGGAAGGCAAATCAGCTAGAAATTGGTGACATTGTGTACAGGCCATTGCAGGATGGTGATCTTATTCTTATCAATAGGCCACCTTCAGTACATCAACACTCACTTATTGCACTATCTGCAAGATTACTACCACTTAAGTCAGCTGTTTCAATCAACCCACTGTGCTGTGCCCCTTTTATGGGAGATTTTGATGGGGATTGTTTGCATGGATATGTCCCACAGTCTATACGATCAAGAGTTGAGCTTGGAGAGCTAGTTAGCTTAAGCCAACAAGTGCTGAATGTGCAAGATGGTCGAAGTTTGGTGTCTTTAACACATGACTCTCTAGCTGCTGCACATCTGTTAACAAGACCAGATGTTTTACTGAAGAGAACTGAATTTCAGCAACTTCAGATGTTATGCCATTCACTCTCACTGACACCAATGCCAGCAATAATTAAATCGATGAACTCTGAAGCTTCACTGTGGACTGGCAAGCAGTTGTTCGGCATGCTGCTTCCGTCTGATATGAATTTCAGTATTGACCCTAAGTTACAGATCATAGACGGTGAAGTCCTTGCGTGCTCATCTGAAGCTTTTTGGCTACAGAATAATACATCTGGCCTTTTTTCGGCCATGTTCAGACAATATGGTGCCGAGGCTCTCGAATTCCTCTCGTCTGCTCAAGATATACTATGTGAGTTCTTAACCATGAGGGGTTTAAGTGTTTCCCTCTCAGATTTCTATCTGTTCCCCGATCATTACTCAAGGAGAAAACTTGCCGATGAAGTTAGTCTAGCATTGGATGAAGCTGAAGAGGCTTTTCGAGTCAAACAGCTATTGCTAAGTCCAAAGTCAATACCAAATCTGAAGTGTTATGATGACTGTGCTGATCCATCAATTTTGTACAAACAATCTGATTTCATTCAGAACAGTCTACCAATCATCAAATCTTCAATCATGGCATTTAAGAGTGTCTTCAGTGATATTCTAAAGATGGTGCAACAACACACGAATGGAGATAATTCAATGATGGTGATGATGAATGCAGGCAGTAAGGGTAGCATGTTGAAGTTCGTGCAACAAACAGCATGTATCGGTCTGCAACTTCCAGCTAGCAAATTTCCTTTCATAATTCCTTCAAAAATCTCATGTGCTAGCTGGAATGGACATAAATTATTGGATAGTGACATTGCCAAGGGAACAGGTAAATGCTTGGGAGGCCAGCACTTATATGCTGTGATCAGAAATTCCTTTATAGATGGTTTAAATCCAGTGGAGTGCCTTCTGCATTCCATAGCTGGCAGGGCAAATTTTTCAGTGAGAATGCAGAGGTTCCTGGGACATTAACCAGAAAACTAATGTATCACTTGAGAGATACATACAAAGCTTATGACGGGACTGTTAGGAGTTCTTATGGGCAGCAAATAACGCAGTTCACTTATGACACTGCTGAAGATATGTTCACTGATGGCAATCTGGAAGGTGAACTTGGTGCCCCAGTTGGTTCTTGGGCTGCCTGTTCCATTTCAGAAGCTGCATATGGAGCTTTGGACCACCCAGTGAACAGTTTAGAGGACTCTCCTCTCATGAATTTGCAGGTTACATTCTTTCACTCTCTTCTTTCATGGCCATGATTATTGTGCGATCGCTTTTCTTTGTTTCTTATACTATTTTAACTTCACTGTCAGGATGTATTAAAGTGCCAGAAGGGTGCTAATTCTCTGGATCATTTCGGTTTGCTTTTCCTGTCAAAGAATCTAAAGAAGTATAGATATGGTCCGGAGTATGCATCGCTAGAAGTTAAGGATCATCTTGAACCAGTGAAGTTCTCCGATTTGGTTGATGTCGTCATGATCCTGTTAGTACATTTGAATCATCTTTTTTTTTGTTATCACTTGACCTGTAATAATGCTGTTTAATTAAAAAAATCACATTTTGTTTTGCAGATATGGCGGAAGTGGTGTACAGACAACTAAAGAGAGCCCATGGATTACTCATTTTCATATAAGCCAGGTTTGTTCCTTTTAAGTTAAATGGTCACATTTTCTGTTATATAGGGGACATTAGGTTGGTGCCATTATATTTGTTTGAACTTCTACATACATGCAGGAAATGATGACGAGAAAAAAATTGGGATTAAGATTTGTTGTCGATGAGCTTACTGAACAATACAATGACAGAGACCAGTCAAACAACCTGCTCCCTAAAGTACATATCTCCAAGGGGTAAGTTCTGAAACTATTTGTGTTGCTATAAAAAATTGTGTTTCCCGTATAAAAATAAAGTAATTGTGTTACGTCCAATTATTGCATAGCCTTGTCGAGTGATATTTACATAGCAATTTTTCGACCAACATATCATGCATTTTAGATGTGACGTAGCTTTTAAGCTGTAAAATATTATAGTTGTTTAACAATTGCTACTGCCTCTATTTTAGAAATATATATTTCTTTATGTTGTTATGCAAGTACCTATTTCTTTTTCTTTTTGTGGTTACTGCTATCTTCTGACACATAATACTTCTACCCTCCCTGCAGCAAAGGTTGTGCTGGCAATGATGGTGTGTTAAAGACCAGACTTGTTGCATCACTGTGGTAACTGAGGGCGATTCCAACTCAGCGTCTCAATTGGACACTATCAAGAAAAGGGTGATCCCAAAGCTCCTGGCCATGCTAGTGAAAGGTTATTATGTTTTGATAGTTTTTTCCAAATATGTTCTCAATATCTGTGCTAAGGGGCCCTTACTATTTTGCTCAAATAAATTCCTTACTAGGATCGAGTTCTAAATGTATAATTTTCTTTTCTGTGTTACATGGTACAAGGTAAAGATGTTTCAGGTGCAACTTGTATGATTGAGTCTTCTCACATTTTGGGAATTGCGAGGACCCATTATGTGTTTCTAGTATCACATACTTAGTCTTCAGTACAAAATACAGGGATAATGTTTGATGTGTACTTCTTGTTTTTCCTTTGCAGGATTTTTGGAATTTAAGGATGTTGAGATCCAGTGTCAGCAAGACAATGAACTTGCTGTGAAAGTTGGTATGTCTGAGCATTGCAAGGGTGGGGAGTTCTGGGTTAATTTGCAAAATGCTTGCGTTGAAATAATGGAGTTGATTGATTGGGAGCGGAGCCGACCAGGGAGCGTATATGATATTTCCTGCTCATATGGCGTAGACTCAGCGTGGAATTTTTTTGTTCAAGTATATATTTATTTCTCTTTGCTTTGATTTTCGCTTTTCCTTAAACATTTGGGTCAAAATTAATTGACTGCTAACTTCCTCTATCGCATTTGATTTTCTGTATAGTCTTTAAGATCAAAAACTGATGATATTGGAAAGAATATTCGTCGGGAGCACTTGTTGGTTGTGGCAGATAGTTTATCTGTCAGCGGACAGTTCCATGGGCTAAGCAGTCAAGGTTTAAAGCAACAGCGGACTCGATTATCAATCTCATCTCCATTTTCTGAAGCTTGTTTCTCTGTGAGCATGCTATTCTGAGTGATTGTTTACTAGAAGATTTCCCTTCTATAGTGGAGTGAACAAATTCTTATTTGATGTTATTGTCTGCAGAGGCCTGCACAAAGTTTTATAAATGCTGCTAAGCAATGTTCAGTGGACAATCTCTGTGGTACTGTAGATGCATTGGCCTGGGGCAAAGAGCCTTTTGCTGGAACGTCCGGTCCTTTTGAGATTATGTATTCTGGGAAGGTATGTATTGTAACGGCTGCCAAATTTAGGCACACCATCCTTTTATAGGCATTCATTGTGCTCATAAAAATGTTACTCCCTCCGTTCCTTGATGTAAGGTGTATAGTTTTTTCAGAAAAATTCCAAAATGTATGGTATAATGAGATGTATGGACAATTTTACCCATCCAAAAATAAATCCTAATTTATAGGGTGTATTGTTTTCAATTTGTGTCTATTAGGAACTCATATCTCCCATTTTTTTCCAAAAAAAATTGAGTACACTGTTTGCCAAATACCCATATCTTAATATTCGTGCAGAAAACTATACACCCTACATTCAGGAATGGAGGGAGTAACATTTAAAGCAAATTGAGGGCTTCATATGCATCCATCCTCTACTCCACTGCTAGAGACCAGTGCAGTTTAGTCTTTGAGAGCTTAGTACCAAATATATTTTACCAGATAGATGCCCATGGCCAGGCTTTGGGCTGCTTGAATACTGGTGTCTACGATGTTTGGATTATTTTGTAACTAATGAATCAATCTTGGCCAAGGATAATTGGACAAAAATATCCCGTCATGTGCTTACTATACTCAATTTATATTCAGATATTTACTTGGGTGCTAACATTTGAATTCTTCTGTAGGCTCATGAACCCATACCGAATGAGAACATCTATGACATTCTACATAACCCTGAAGTTCGGGATGCTGCTATCTCCAATGGTGGCACTGTATCTGTGGAACATGATTTTCTTAGTGCTAGGGTTGGTACATGGGACAACATTATTGATATGCGCACTTGCTTGCAGAATATGCTACGAGAGTAAGACCCCCATCACATCCATGGATTTGTATTGTGCATATTAGTTTTATCTTGTGTACCTTCCTATATGATATCATGTTTTACTTGCATGAAGGTACAAATTAAATGGATACGTCACCGAGCTGGATAAATCACGTGTAATTGAGGCCCTGAGATTTCATCCAAGAGGGCATGAAAAGATTGGCGCTGGCATAAGAGATATAAAGGTGTGTACTTAACTGAAATGTATTTTTCGCTTTGTCATAGCCTTGTCAGTCTACAGTTCTGCTGATCTTAATTTAGTTGATTATTGATCACAGCCTGTATTAATAGATTTCGCTTGTGTCTCTGAAAAATAGGATTTGGTTCCATTACATCTTTGTATCCACCTGTCTTTCATTGGGCATTTGTGCTAATATTCTCAAAGTTTAACATGCAAATGTTACATTTAGCAAAGTCCACTTAATGTGAAAAAAAAGGATTATGTTAGTTTATTTCAATTCTTAGGGTAGCTACCATTGCCAGCTTTCGCCCCAAGGTTGCATGAATCCCTTTGTTAATTTTTCTAGATCTTACGGTATCTATTGTTGCCAGCTCCTTTCGATGCATCTCTGTTTTAAGTGCCATTTCTTTAGTTCCTTTATGGCTACTCTTGAGTATCAGCATATTTTGACCGTATGATCAAAACATGTTATGTCTGGTCTTCCTTGCAGGTCGGACACCATCCTAGTCACCAAGGAACAAAGTGCTTCATTTTGGTACGGGACGATGATACCACTGAAGACTTCTCGTACACGAAATGCGTCCAGGGGGCTGCGAATTCCATCTCGCCTCAGCTTGGGAGTTACGTAGAGAGGATACTGCGGAATAGAGCAGCCTGGTCACAGTAGTCGGCAGCAGCGCTCCTTCCATTGCTGTTGAACATCTGACCAGCCCATTAGTAGAGAGCTTTTGATGTTGGGCTTTTCAACAAAGAGCTGTCGAACGGAAGCGGAGGATGCTCGATTAATCCCAGAGAACGATGAACTGGCGAAGAATGCCAATGCTTCTTCTTCGCCGTTTTGTGATAGGAAAAGACAGACATGTCCTCCAAGGACGACGCCAATTTTGTTTCCCTGTTGTTGTTATTGTTGTACAACTCTTTTCCTCCCCCTTAGCATTAGCATCTGGAGAATTGGAAAGGGAGGAGGCTCCATCAGTCAAATTCTTTTGTAGTACATCAGTAAGATGGATATATTGATACTTTTGGCCCAAAACGTTGTGGGCTCAAGTTGATCCGAGCTTGGTACATCAATTATTCCCCGTGTGCTCAGAATAAAAAATAAAAATTGATGCTCCTTTCCTTTGTTTGCAAAATTATCCAGTGCTCTACAAACTGGCATTTGTTATGCAGAGAAGTTTCAAGTCACTGAAGCACATCACCGAGAACACGTGAGGTATGACGGTAAGGAGCTAACCATCTTGGGAAGGTTACTGTTCAGACTATTCTCTAAACCATACTTGGTCTCCCTATCCATGCTTGAAGTGTTAATGTTGCTATTCGTTCTTGCACCATTGCCATCAGGAAGTATTTAATTTGCATGACTCTTGTGTTTTTTTCTACTAGGTTGCATCCATTCATCGCCTCAGATTTCCAATACAAGAAGCCTGTGTGCAATCTCTGCTTGAGACATGACTGAGCTTTCATGCACCTAGAATAGGCTGTGAACATCTGGTGTCTGCACTCGGGTTTAGCTGCTGGCAGTCCCATCCCTATTGCTGCTTGATACATGCCCGCGGGTGTGGCCTTGTACCGTATTTTCAAGTCCAATCTCCTGGGTCTTTTCTGAGCTACACCAGCATCGGCATCCATGCTTGCATCAGGTGCTCCGGAACGACGAGATCCCCAGGCAACAGCTTTCTCCTTGCTACTGGGCATCATCGATTCACCACCTATAAGTTTCCTCAACATTCGTCAGTGGAACTTTGAGCTTCACTGCTTGTTCCAGCTGGCAATTAGCTGGATTGATGCTACTAATGATCTTCTGCAGCTGCTGACTGGAAAAAAAAATTGAGAGTACGCCAAAGGCATACCATAGTTTTATTAGAAGGCAGCAAAGAACTTTCTTACAAGAGTTTGCTATATATAGTTGACAACTAGAGAAAACATCAGGTGAAGTATTGTTTTATTAGAAGGCAGCAAAGAACTTTTTACATAAGTCCATGCCTTTTCTTCCTTGTTTCGGGATGGAAGATCTGACCTCAAGCCACCAGTCCTCAAGATTGTCTCGTGCGTTTGGCAGCTGAACCTGAATGTTGAGCGCCTGGAGGATTTTGAACCACACATGTCGAGCACAGGCACGCCTCCTGATAATATGATCTGTCGTGTCCTCCTCTTGATAGCAGACATAGCAAGGCATGATGTGGGTTTGAATATCATGTCTCACCCTTCTATCATATGTCCATATGTTGTATTGCAATGCCAGCCAGTAGAAGATCTTGCAGTTTAGTGGCGCCCAACTTTCCAAATGCACACGGCTGTAACCTGATTGTGCCCTGGCACAAAGCTCGGTAAGTCGATGCAGCAGTGTACGCCAAAGATGTCGACCATCGTGAATTTGTCCTCCTCGCACGCTCCACTCCTTCAATGGCATCCCACAACCTGATGAACTGGCATATTCCTTGAGCCTAGAGCTGCTCAGAAATGTCAGAAACCCATCTATAACCAATAAGCGCTTCAGCCACCGAGAGCTTTTTGACATTCCTCTTACCGACTGTCTGAATCACAAGTGGTGCTATGTCTTCCACCACACTCCCATCTATACATCTGTCCCTCCAGTCTCCAGAACAGCGTTGCTTTGCCATCACCAACTTTGATAAGCACCAAGCTGTGGAACACTTCATGTGCATGTTTGTCTCTGAGATCTGGTAACCCTTGCCAAGGTTTGGACTGATCAGCCCTTTTAGCCTAAGATTTTTTATACCCAATCCTCGAAGATATTGGGCATGGTGACTTTGCGAGTTAATAGCATAAAACCACCACATTTCAAGTCAAATTTCGAAAAAACCACCACTTTGTGTTTTGATCGCAAAAAACCACCAGTATTCGTGAAATTTGTTGCACTGTGCACTGATCACAAATTGAACGCGAATTGACACTCGTTCTGACAGGTGGGACCCACCAGTCAGTGCTGAGGTGGCAGCACGTGTTGACTTTTTGCTGAGGTGGCACCATGGGCCCGCATGTCAGACAATAAAAAATAAAAAAATATGTCCAAAAATAAAAAATATCTCAAAAAATAAAAAATATCTCAAAAAATCTCAAAAAAATAAAAAATATCTCAAAAAAATAAAAAAAATTGCCAGACGCTGGTTGACGCTGGTTAAAAAATAAAAAATATCTCCAAAAATAAAAAATATCTCAAAAAAAATATCTCAAAAAATTAAAAAAATTAAAAATATCTCAAAAAATAAAAAATATCTCAAAAAAATAAAAAAAATTGCCAGAAGTCGTCGTCGGAGTGATTGAAGCACGGCGAAATAACGAGGAAGAAGCGTCTGGCAATTTTTTTTTATTTTTTTGAGATATTTTTTATTTTTTTGAGATATTTTTTATGTTTTGAGTTTTTTTTTATTTTTGGAGATATTTTTTATTGTCTGACATGCGGGCCCATGGTGCCACCTCAGCAAAAAGTCAACACGTGCTGCCACCTAGCACTGACTGGTGGGTCCCACCTGTCAGAACGAGTGTCAATTCACGTTCAATTTGTGATCAGTGCACGTTGCAACAAATGTCACGAATACTGTTGGTTTTCTGCGATTAAAACGCAAAGTGGTGGTTTTTCGAAATTTGGCGACAAATGTGGTGGTTTTATGCTATTAACTCTGACTTTGCTCCAGGCTACCAAACGTTTACCTCATGTGACCTCCTCGGTTCCAGCCCAAAAGAAAGCCCCGAGACATTTGTCTGTTTCAAGAGCCCAAATAAGAGCTTCAGAAATGATGAGTTGGTATACAGGTAAGCAGTCAACACTGAACTGATAAGAACCAGTCTGCTAGCCGTAGCAATAAGCCCCTCTGCCAAGCAGGAACAAATTTCAGCAGCTTATCCAACATAGATTGCCATTCAGCTTTGGTGTCTGGAACACAATTAAGAACTTGCCGCCAGAGACTGCACCGGGTCCTGATGGCTATATTGGAGTCTTTTATCATAAATCCTGGGGCATTATCAAACAAGACATTATGTCAGCTCTGCTGAAATTGGCAGTGAGAAATGGTCGTGGGTTTGCTAATCTCAACAAGACATTATGGCAGCTCTGCAGAAATTCGGCTGACTGGAATTGAAGTTCTGCATTTGAGAACTTAAATCCATATGCCCTAACAGTTTCTCATTATGATTTTGTACACAGTGAGTGCTTTTGTTCGTTCTCAAAATACTATTGTCAACAGCTTTTGCTGCACCACCATTATTTGAAAGTAACTCCGCCATCCGTCTCTCCGCTTTTTTTGACATTACCATCCGACTCTCCGCTCTTCTTCTGGAAATACTCCTTTTTTTAAGCGATGTCTTCTGAAAGTACTCCTACCGTCCTATATGGTTTCCGGTTGCACGGTGAAAAAGGTAGTTAACCGAATTCACACACTTACTAGCAAAACATATTCAATGTATATGTATGTATGTATACATGCATACCAAACTCATGTATACATATGTACAACGGTACATGTACATACACGCACCATACCGCGCGAGTGTACGCACATACACAATAATCAACAAATAAATTAATGACGATCCCACCCGTATAACCCTATATTCCATATAATCCTCAAAAGAAGAAAAAGAAACAAAATAACCCAAAAAAAAGCAAATACACAAAAAGTATACAACGCATACTTGTGTACATGTGTACATCGATCTCTGTTCTGTTCGATCAGACCTACTATAATCAAGAATTCAAGAGTCTTTGGTGTGCTCTTCCAGCGCGTCAACCATGAGCTGCATCGCCTTCACCTGCACCTGCAGCCGCACGATGTAGTCGGCGGCGCGGAACAGGAGCTCGTCAACGCCGTCGTCCTCCGTCTCGTCGCCGCCGGTCGGGACGAGCCGCCTCAGCGCCTCCATCTTCCTCCCGATCACCTCCACGCAGCGCCGCCGCCCGATCCTCGCCTTCTTGCCGCTCCCTGTCCTGATATTTCTCGAGGATGGTCTAGCCGCCACGGCGGCGAACGGTGCCGGCCTCGTCATCGTCGTGGCGGGGGTGCGGAAGCTGTTGGCGTGTGCAACCATGGCCGATCTCGATTGCGACGGCTACTTGCAATGGATGGAGAGGGAGGTGATGGTATCTAGCTAGCTGTCTGGAGGTGGCGGCGAAGTATGCATGTGTCAACATGGCCAAAGGGGTGAGATATATATATAGACGGGTAGAGAGAGCGTTGGAGCTGCTAGGTTGGAAGGGGTGAGGTATGTGGGGGAATTAGGTGGCAAAGTGTAAAGAATGCATGTTGTGCCTTGTGATTAAGCATGCAGGCACATGCATGAACTAGCTCATATATATGTGTGTGGATCATACACTTTATATCTGTGGTGCTATACATTTTATTGTAGAGATCGAGAGTGCAAGTGTAGGGGTGGAGGCATGCATGCGATGCGAGGTATTGCTTGAGGTTGAGGGTGAGGGCATGTTCCTCCTAACTCGAAGCCACATGCTACCACATGCATGATTTGCTTAAACAACCAACGTCCATGATCTTCCATCACACCTAGCTCACTCACCACCAACCATGCATGCATGCTGCTGCATGCACTGTAATCTCCTCGTCACAACACTCTGTACCCCTCTCCAAACCCATGCTTCTCTCTCCATTGCATGATCCTCAAGGTGATGTGCCATGCGTGGGCCCACATGCACCACACCACTCTCCTGCTGCCACCTCCGCAAGTTGGAGGTGCAGCACAGAATAAAAGTCTCCTGCGTCATGTATACATGTACTATCATCGATCCTCCCTGTGTGTTAATCAGTTGAAATACTAACCGAGATGATGTTACAATAATGTGCCGCCATGTTCCCCTGTGGGGAGCTGATCATGAGATGCACCATTGTGCTGGTTTAAATATTCCTAACGAGACCAACCAAATTCGTTTCACATGCAGATCATCTGCATCTATGATTTGGGGGACTTGATTTCCTGACATGTTCTCCTCACTACACCTCCTTTGACATCTATTCTTCGCTAGTACGGTAACGTGCACCACACCTTGATCTCCAACTGCCGCACTGATTGGAATGTTCCGCTGACAGTTGACACGTGTTGACAGTGCGAGCCGTCGATCCATATCTAAGGAGCGCGATTTGCGGGACAAGCATAATTAGTGCTCAATTGCCACGAGCAGCTCTACACTTTCTAAGACGATTCGTAGAGAGATCATGGGGCAACGACAAACCTGCAGGTTCGCTCGATTAGTAACTAATGTTAGGCATGTGATTACTTAATCCAACTGATTAACCAAACTGCACATGGATAAGTCAACAAAGGCCAATTATCTGGAGTGGTAATAGTGTAATACTATATCGGTTGCAATGTGAAAATTGACTTCAGCTTGTGTTTATAATATACATCTATATGAGCAAGAAGCTAGATATACATTAACCACGGATCCTGGAAAACCCGTATATCCACAAACTACCTGCTTCAGAACTATGTTCCTTTGTTACCTTGATCGAGTGTTTTGTGTGTAAATTAGGAATTTATTATTTAGGACCATGGCAGAGTATGTTTACTGTTCAATTGCGTACTATTTAATGTGCAGTTGCACATGGAGAGTTTGCATGATCATTTCTTGCCAAATAATATCACAACAAGAAACATGCCAATCCTATGGCGAGCAAAAAGATAAAAAAAAGCCCAACAAGTAAAAACAACAAAAATATATAACTTATAAAAACAAGTGGACACACAAACCGGGTCGACCAAGAAGAAAAAAAATGCAAAGACAAATGACCAAAAACGGTCCAACACGGATCTAGACAACAGATCGATCGAGCCGTGAAAACGATTGACCGGTCCCTAACTAAATTCTCGGCTAACCAAGAGTTAGCGAAAGCGTTAAGATTAAGGGGTTAAGGTACAGTGTGTTCTATCGTGCAATGTGGCTTCCAAGTGTACCCTCCTAACCTGGAAGAAAATGTGTACCCTACTTGAGTGCAAAAGAAATATTTGTGAGAACTTGCCTGTGGCAAGATGGTTATGAGGGTGGTTGTACCCCCAGCCCACCAGAGTTCAAACCTCAGGTTTGACGCTGGTGTTTCTCATTTAAGGCGGAATATTCTTTAGTGGGAGGAGACGTAGCCATTTATCTTGGGTGTGTTCGGTTTGAGAATGAGATGGAATGGAATGGAACTGTTCCATTCCACTAAAATGGAATGTCAGTGGAATGTCACGGTTCCATTCCATTCCTGTGTTCGGTTACATAAAATGTGATGGAATGGAATCGATCTAAAACAATTTCATAATTTAGGACATCTAGCACTAATTTAGGATTAGCAATTCCTTTAGCACTAATCTAGCAATAAAAATCACAAATGGTCGCCATGGGCTTCGTCTTCACCATGGCCTGGAAGCTTATGCCGCCGGCCGCCGCCCTGCTGGTCGCCGCGCCACTGGCCGTCGCTGGCTGGTCGCCGCGCCGCTGACCCTGTTGGCCGCTGGCCTGGCTGGCTGGTCGCCGTGCCGCTGACCCTGTTGGCCGCCACGCCGCGCCGCTGGCCTGGCTGGCTGGCCGCCCCGCGAGCCGCTGGCTAGCCACCGCGCCGCTGTGAATCGAGGGAGAGAGATTAGGGGCGACGCGAATGTTTAGCTCGCCCGTTCCACTCGGTCCGGCCGATTTGGCCGGACGAGTCCATTCCGCATATATGGGGAATATTCCCTTCGGTGGAACCAACCGAACACAGGAACAGGCTCCAGGTGCGTAACCGTTCCATTTCATTCCACCCATGCCAAACCGAACACACCCCTCATGATAAGCGGGTCCGGGTAATCCAATCGTTTGCCTAGGGCCCAAGAGGAACCAGGGCATCTCAAAAAAAAAAAAAAACCAGTTAACCAGGTGAAGCAGATATCATTTCGCCACCGCCCGTGAAGCTATGGCCGTCGCGCCGGTTCCGCCGCTGCCTCTCCTCGCCTCCCACGCCGCCGTCCGAGCCGCGGCCTCACGCGTCGCCGCGTCCCGACCTATCCGCGTCGCCGGCGACGACCACCCGCTGCAGGTCGCTGCCCTCCGCCGCGGCGACAGGGTGAAGCTCATCTGCGGCGCCAGCTTCGAGGTACCGCATATTGCATCCCCGTCGCAAAATGCCTCCTACTTCCTTCGCTGCACTCTCCCGCCGCGCGCCTGCTCCGTTCTGTCAGGGTCCCGGCTTCCAGGGGGACTGCGGGCGGCTCGTGAGTCGGTGAATCAGTTTGCTGGAGAGGATGGAGATGTTCATGATGATGGATTGATGATTATAACACATTAACACGGAGGGTTTTTACTCTTGTTAGTGGTACTTAAAAAATCCGAACTAATGTAAATGTGGAGTTCAGTTCTTCAATGTTGCTCGTACAGTGGAAATAGCGGTGCTGAGATGTAATTAACAAATTACTGGACCTGAGATTCTTAAGTTATTCACGATTCACATTACCTGTGCCTTGTAGGATGCTGCGGATGTCAGGAATCTCTCCCTTGTCTACACGCTTGCTGGAGGTATGCATGTTGGTTTAATTGGTAATACCAATCATTTGGGGTGTATGTTTAGCTTTTAAGACCAACTGCTTAAAAATCCCATTAGGAAATTATGAAATATTACATAGTGAATGAAGAATTGATAATTGCTTGGAGTTTGACATATCCTGAAAAGATGGACATGGAAACCTGACATTAATGGACCCAAGGGCAAGCTTATATTGCTTATGCTTATTTGGTGCGGTTACATCAATGTAGGATGGTCTATACATTAAAATCATTGAACAGTTTTTTTGTATGCAGTGGATTGCATCGATTGTGCAGCAGATGCATCTGTAGTCGGTGCGGTGAATGAAGGAATTGATGTAGCAGCCTCAATTGTACCAGAAGTTCAAAGGCCTTGGGTGATGGTTAGTGTTAATGACGACTGTAGAGATCTTCATTTCCGCAAAGCTGGTAAGAAAAATAATATATTATTTTTAATTAATTTTTGAAATTCATTTGCGCTATTTCAAAATGATCTATTACATTGATATTTTGATTTAAGTATTGCTTGTTGAAATTTAAAATTTATTTACTCAGTTTCCTGCTTTCACTAGCAGTACTTGCCACATGTCTATTTAACTGCAGGATTTCATAACTGCTGAAAAAATTTCACCTCTGATTCTCTGAAGACATGAACTGGTCTCTGTCCTCTAGAATTTGATCCTGAGGAGTGCCCGCCGAATTGCTCAAAGCCATGTGAGAAAGTTTGTCCTGCTGATGCAATATCACTAAAGAGGGTCATGGTCGGAGGAGAACATGCTGAATCTGATTCTGTACGTGATAAACTTGAGGTATCTATATCTACTGGTCTGGCTACTTTGTATGCTTTTGTTTATTCTCTCTCCAGGAGCTTCTATCTACTATTTTTATCAACGGAACCCTGCCTCATGCAGGGTGGTGTCATTATGCAGCGATGCTATGGCTGCGGGAGATGCTTAACAGTTTGCCCTTATGACAGAATAAGTGAGCACCTTGTTTTTTTTCTTTCTTCCCTTCTTATTTTAGACATCACGATGGTTTACTTGATCTTCGTAAATCCAGCAGTATCTTTGTTTCCACATAACCTTCTTTACATGCACATGTAATCTCAGCATGTATTTAATAGTAATTTTATCCTTCCTTTGTCTTTGTGTATCTCATTGAAGCTGCCAAATTTGCATGAAACCATTTCAGGAGCTATGTCGTATGTACGAGATCCTGCCACAACTGCTGAACTGTTGAAAAGGAGTGACGTTGATGCAATAGAAATCCATACCACTGGAAAGTATGTTTCCTTTTCCTTGGAGGATCTTCCATTTAAGTAAAGTTTGCTTTTCCTCTATTACTTAGCACACTTGTTTAATTTTTTCCTCTACTGTAGGGAAATCAATATGTTCAATACCCTCTGGAACAGCTTGGGTGAGTCAATCAATAATGTGAAGTTGGTCGCTGTACGACTCACACTTTGTATCTGCATATGTGCTAGTTCTGATGCTAAAGTGCCATCATGCTTATTTTTCATGTAAAACATCTACCTTGTTTCTCATATAACAAATATGGAAAGTTCATGCATTTCAGGTTAGCCTGCCTAATGCTGGAGAATCAACAACTGATTTTATGAGTGCAATATACACGATAATGCAGTCTCATGTGGAAGGGTATAATCTTTGGCAGGTTTGTTCTCAAGATAACAAATTCCTCAATTGCATCTTTCATGCTGTTCCTATTTTGTGAGATAGCTTTGTTCATGAACTATTCAACAAATTGGGGGTTTCTAGGTTATGTTTTTATTCAAACTGGAAAACTGTGATACCCTTAAATATTAGTTTTTGTCATCTTCATTGATATTTGCAGCCAGATCTTCTATAAATTCTGACCCATCCTTCTGATGTGATGTGATAGAAACCCGGCTGTTCGTATGATATATGCTTCTGATGATCCTCTAAGTATATCCATGCTTTTAACTTAGGCTTATTTCAGTTACTTTGATTTATATGATTAGTTAGATGGCCGGCCCATGAGTGGTGACATTGGTCGAGGTGCAACAAGGGAAACAGTTTCGTTTGCTGTTGATTTGACTTCACTACCAGAAAGGCCTCCTGGTAAATGAAGTCATCTTTGTAATGTTTAAGCAATATTTTTGGCCATATTATTTCTTCACAATATTAAGTTTTTGTTGCCACTGTGATCTGGAAGGCTTTTATCAGCTGGCCGGTGGCACCAACTTATACACTGTAGATTGCTTAAAGAAAGCTGGTCTTTTCAAGGCTAGGACTTTACCTGGTAATTTTGTTTCCTATTTTCCTTATTCAGTTCTTAGCTCACAGAATACATACTACAACTATGGTCATTTTGTATATAACAGTATTTGATACCTGAACTATATGAACGACCATAAACTTAAATTTACTTTGATTCACAAGTTTTTTTAGATCGATTCACAAGTTTTTGGTATCTTGGGAGAACGTTCATTCTGAAAGAACTGTGTTATCTTGGCAATTCAGGGTTAACCCCTGAAAAGATTGGCTCTCAGGAAGCTCTGATAGGAGGAATAGCTTATGGTGGCTATGCTCGCAAGGTTCGTTCTTGAACTCATCATTTAGCATCATCCCCGTTTTATGGGTTGAATTATATTGAAGTATTCAGAATTACCTTGCTATCTTGATTAGTCTGTTCCTAATCTAAGCCTGATTCATGGAAAAGAATGACGAAGAATTATACTCCATCTGTCCCTGAATATAAGACGTCCTAGTAGTTATTGAATTATACTCCCTCTGTCCCTGAATATAAGACGTCCTAGCTGTTCAAATAACTGCTAGGATGTCTTATTTTCAGGGACAGACAAAGTACATGGCAAGCATCGTCTTGCATACTTGTATTTTACCGTATCATCTCCCTCCCTCCCTCACACTTATTTTTTCTAATTGCAGATCGTTGGAAGAGTTCTGAGCAAAATACCGTCACAACTTGGCAGCATGCGCATTGAGGATCATCCAGGATATCTCCTAGAGGCATTGCAAGAAGCCTTCTCCTTAGTGGGCCCTGTGAAGGGTTATCCTTGCAAAAATGAGTATAAATGACATCCCTGGGCTATATTTTATAAACAAATAAAAAAGGCATAGCAGCATCTCAGCTTTTCTTGTGCAGATAGAGGAAGCAGACGATTTTGACCTCAGATGTTGCCCTAGCAAAAGTAGAGAACTTTTCTCTAACGATTGGACTGCTCGATGGGTGGTATGGATCGACAGTTGCTGGCTATCTCTCATCCAGATATCTGAGATTTGGGATCAGGGCTCTACATCTACCTATTCCAAGTGAAGTTCCCATGCATTGGCATGCATTAACATTATGCGCAGCTAGGTTATTCCATATAACTAAATCCATTTTGCCTTGGATGGTTTGGTATGGACACATGAACGGATGAACCCACCCAACTTTATTGTCCTTTTGTTTCCAACTTAATTGGTGGTTCACTTTGATCATATATATGTTGCATAAGTTGTCGAGCGAAATGAATAAAACTGAATGAAGCAATCCAGTTTCCGTTTTGTTAATAAAAGATGACTGCATATTTTAACACTATTTGACTAGTTTAAGGGGAAAACTATTTGATCGACACCTATGATTGTAATGTTGATTGAGTGTTCTTCGGAGCAGGATTTCAATACTTTGACCATCAGCGCTGCTGGTCGCTCCTGAAACAGGGTGCTGTTTAGGGGTACTTCAGGCGCATGGATATTACGTTCACTTCGTTTCTGGCAAGCGAACCGTGGATTAAGGGCCTCAATAGCTACCTCTTTATGATATATTCTTCTGTATCAAACACGGCATTTTCTGTTCTATGAATGGGTGAGATAAATAATTCACCCTACACCTTGCCTATCAGAAAAAATAGATTGGTCCTGCATTAACAAGTTCATGATGCAATGAACTAAGATTTAGGTGTGTTTTTGTATTGCTAGCCGCGGTAGTTCTTTTTGATTGGGTCTTGGCGTGTATCATTCAGAGTTATGCTTTTCTCTTTTCTGTCCTTTTCTTTAATTTGTTCATTGTTTGTTTACAGCTCGAATTTTGCAGTGACTTTCAGTTATGCATTGTTCATGGCACATTATACTTGTTTCCGTAGTGGCACTTGTAAGATTTCTGTGCCTTGATATACAACCATGTTAATTAACAAGGTTTCTTTTGTTGCCATGCTTCCTGGTGAGAGGTAGTTCTAATGGCTGAAGTAAAGTATTGAATATTACATATATTATTGAGATCTCTTTTATCATTCATATATGGTTACTTCATGAAGTTACATTTTTATTCAGAATTTAATCTTTTATCTTTCCGGTTCGCTTAATTTTTGCACTTTGCTTTGCTCATGTGAGTAGCTTCCAATTGATGGTTTCGTTGGGAAATTCGTCTTCAAAATATAACTAAACTTCACAGTTCCTGCGAATAGATAGTACTATTCCTTAGTTTATTTTATTGAGGTAAGACTTTTGAATTGATGCGTTTTATTGAGGTAAACTTCTCAGTTCCTGCGAATAGATAGTACTATACCTTAGCTTAGTTTTATTGAGGTAAACTTCTCAGTTCCTGAGTAGCTTCCAATTGATGCGTTTTATTGAGGTAAGACTTTTGAATGAGCAGAGTTTGCGTATGAAATACCTTAGCTTAGTTTTTCTTCTTCTAGGCTTGGTTAGTTCCGTGTAAATATGTTTTCTTTCTTTAACGAGGAGATATCTTCCCCATTTTGGTTGTTGGGTTGAGCTCGTCATGGGTGGTTTGAGATGGAGGTTGCTAGGAGAATCTTTGTTGCCTTTGTCCGACACACTACAGAATAAGTAAGGCTTCGGTGGCCTCGAGTTTTATATGCATATTCCATCAATGTTTTTCACATTTTCCCCTATTCCCATGGTTTCATCTCATGTAGGCAGTCAGTACAGTTGTTTCTGGCATTCTTATGATGTTATATATTGCCAAGTTTTCGCTAGCAATTTGGGGATGATGTTACCAGTTTTTATGGTGTTTCAAAAGCAACATAAATTAGGTAATGGATATGTTAGGCAAACCTTGATCGAGCCTGATGACATGGCAAGGGCGGCGCACAGCCACTTCGAGGACCTGCTAGGCTCAGCTCCAGATCGAGAATGTTCTCTGAACTTTGCGCAATTCATTGCACCAAGCGACGAGTTGCAGGACCTCGACGGCCCTTTTAGTGCAGAGGAAATCTGGGCCGCTATCAAACGCTTGCCGGCCCGCAAGGCGCCAGGCCCAGACGGGTTCACGGCAGAATTCTTGCGTGCCTGCTGGACAACCGTGAAGCAGGACATCGTCGCCGTCTTCCAGCAGTTATACAATCTGCGAGGCCGTGGATTCTCTAGGCTGAATCAGGCGCTGCTCACGCTGCTTCCCAAGCGTGCAGACGCCGCCGCGCTCAGAGACTACCGGCCTATCAGCCTAATACACCTGATTGCGAAGCTTTTTGCAAAGGTTTTATCGCTGAGGCTGGCACCGAAGCTGCCTGAGATTAGAATGCGTTCATCACGGGAGGAGCCTGCACGAAGCCTAGGGTGCTGCTGAAACTAGACCTAACACGCGCCTTCGACTCCTTGTCCTGGCCCTTCCTCTTCGAAGCCCTTCGCCAGTATGGGCCATCTTGCTCTCATCGGCAAGCACGAGGATCTTGATCAACGGCGAGCCGGGACCTCCGATTTGGCACAGACAGGGACTCCGCGCCGCAGCTGTTCGTGCTCGCCGTTCACGTGCTTGGCAAGATCATCAAGCGTGCCGTGGACTTAGGCATCCTGCAGCAGCTCCACCCGAGACGGCAGATCACGCCTGTGTCGCTATACGCCGACGACATCCTGCTATTTTGCCACCCATCGGTGGGCGACGTGGAGGCAATCCTGCACCTATTTGGCAAAACATCAGGATTGCAGGTCAATTACACGAAAAGCACTGCCACCATCCTTCACGGCGACGAAGAGAACGTGGCAACGGTGGCCACTCACCTTGCTTGCCCAATTGTGGACCTTCCCTTTAAGTACCTGGGGATCCCGCTCACCATCCATCGCCTCACCGCAGCACAGCTCCAGTTCGTCGTGGACTCCATGGCGGGCAGACTACCCACCTGGAAGGCTCACTTGATGAACAAGACGGGACGCCTAGCCTTCGTCAAGTTGGTCTTGGGCGCGATCCCCATCCACCAGCTGCTGGTCCACACGCCAAGGAAGAAGACGCTGAAACAGATGGAAAAATTCCAGCGTGGCTTTCTCTGGGCAGGACGGGCCGAGGCCAATGGCGGCAACTGCCACGTGAATTGGCGCTGCGTCTGTCGCCCAATCTCCCTGGGCGGCCTCAGCGTGCATGACCTAGACTGCTCCGGTTTGGCACTGCGTATGCGGTGGCTCTGGCTCTCGCGCACGGACCCGAACAGAGCCTGGAGCAACCTTGACCTTCAGTTCTCCACCACCGAGCGACAGCTCTTCTTCACCTCGACCACAATGCTGCTGGGAAATGGCAACACAGCCTGCTTCTGGGAAGACCGGTGGATTCATGGGCAATCTGCCCGTGAAATCGCACCCTGCTGTACAATTGTGTGCCCAAGCGACGCAGGAAGCGCCTGACGGTCACTGACGGCCAGCTCCATCATCGCCGGGCCCAAGACATCCAGGGAGTTTTGGGTCTGCATGAAATTGGCCAATATTTGCAGCTCTGGCACCCAATCGCTGGGATCACGCTTTCAGATGCACCTGGCCAGCTGCAATGGCGATGGACCACGACGGGCACATACTCAGCACAATCGTGCTACCTTGCCACCTTCCAAGGATCGGTGGCCTCCGCCTCCTGGAAGCTCATATGGAAGAATTGGGCCCCCCACGGGTAAATTTTTTCCATTGGCTTGCGGACCTGGACCGCTGCTGGACGGCCGACCGCCTCGCCCGACGAGGTCTACAACACCACGCCATCTGCCTGCTGTGCGACCAAGAGCCCGAGACAATGCACCACCTCCTCTTCGGCTGCCCCTTCTCGAGACAGATTTGGCATGACATCTTCGCCTGGCTACGCATACCCTGTACCACACCTGACGACAACACCACATCGTTGGTCTCATGGTGGGAGGCAGCGAGTCTGGGCACTCCCAAGGCAATGCGCAAGGGCCTGGGTACGGCTGCTCTGCTGGTGCCGTGGATGATCTGGAAGCAAAGAAATTCCTGCGTCTTCGATGGAGCACAGGCTTCAGTCCGATCCTGCACCATGCAAATCAAAGAGGAAGCTAGATTATGGGCCAGGGAAGGCGCGCTAGGGCTTAGAGCCATCTTACCACAGACATGGGATATACACTGATGTATTTTCCTTCCTACATTCACCTCCTAGGAGGTTGTAACCAAAAACTCCTTTCTATTCAATGAAAAGAAACGCAAGGCTTTTGCGTTTTCTCGCAGAAGTGATTTCTGATTATTATACTGATTCAACATGAGTTGTTGAATACATGATTGATATAACAATGTGTTTATTATTGTGTGATGTATGCTGTATTGCCAAAGCAGCTTGTGGTTAACAATGCAGTATGATGTGATGCTCCCACCACTTTTAAGTTCCATTTTCTCTGGACGCTGAATTATATCTAAGTTTCAGTCTGCTGTGTTCACATGTATCATTATGCCATATACTTGCCAATTCCCTATGTCCTTGTGGCATATGCAGCTCATGCCTTTCTGTTGATCCCTTGAAAAACCATAGTCAATACATTGCTTGATGTTTTTGTGTCCATGGTATTTTATTTTCCCTTGACATGTTTTTTCTGTTGACCATTGCTATAAGCTTTACATCACAGTCATACTTTGGAATAAGTATGTTCCCTTGCTGTAGTTTTTAGTGCGTTGTGATGAGATATTATTAAGGTACTCTGCTACTGTTTGTTCCTAGGTTTTTAGTTGTACCTTTAGGGGGTTGTCTTTTCCTTCTATTTCTATGTACTATCACCGGCATTTGTTCCGGCCCCCTCTCAACGAAATGAAACCGCACTCACCGTCTCCTTCAAAAAAGATGAGGTATTATTAAGATACTCTTCGAGATTGTTAGTGTGATCGCTCCTTTACTATGTTTTTCCTTGGTAATTGAAGTGAGATCCAAATAAAAAAAACATGGATGTTCTTTTTTTTAAGAAGGAAAAACGTTTGCATTAATTCATTGAATAAGAAGAAGTAACAACAGAGAAGTTTAGCCCAACGGCTTTACAGACCGAATAGAAAATATCGTTAAGGGAAAATTCATCTTGAACCCTGAAGAGATGCAATTCCTTAGATACAAGGAAAAACATACCGAGCAGACCCTGCATTGGTCCCCGACCCCAGTAGGATGGTGTAAGTTAAATACTGATGGTTCCTTTGGAGCTGAAGGAGATGCAGGAGCTGGTATGGTTCTTCGAGATCATGATGGTGCAATTGTATTGTCATCGTGCCGCTAGTTTATTCTCTTGCAGAGATGCTTTGCAAGCAGAATTGAGTGCGGTAATGGAGGGGCTCTCACTAGCGTTGCAATGGTGCAATCAACCTTGGATCATTGAGACGGACTGTTTGGAAATAGTCAAAATGCTGCAGAATGCTGAAGTCGATCGATCAGTCTACATGACAATTATAGAAGAGATAAAGACCTTGATGAAGGTCCGCCAGGTTTGTATTACTCGTGTCAAAAGATGTCAGAATACTAGTAGCCATTTTATGGCAAATTATGGTAGATCCCATGCCCATACGGCAGTGTGGCTAGCCTCTGGTCCAGAGGGCCTAGAAAACACTTGTCATATACATTGTAATACCTGATGTCTTTGAGTAATACAATTCATTCACAAAAAAAATGGTGGTGCAAATGCCCCTACCCCTGGTGACCCGAGTGATCGCCTTCTCGATATACGTTGGCATGGTAATCAAGTCATCAAAGACCGTTTCATTTCGCTTGTTCCTATCTCCCAATTGACAAGCATAATCAGTGTGGCCACGCGTCCACAAGTCTTAACACCATCGAAAGCTTACAATCCATATTCCCATCCATTATCATGCCCAGATCTAAGTAGTGTAACAACATTTGAATATAATGTGGGCCGTCTCAGAAGTGCGGTTGCATAGGGGGCAATGTCACAATTTGGCCACCCTCTTTGCCCAAGACTAGCTGCCATCCAAACTCTGTTATGAACAATTAACAAAAGAGAAATATTGCATTTTGTGGAGTCCAATTATTCTAAATAGAATTGTTCATTTGGGTTTAGATGGACCTGGCAAATTAGGACTTGTAGGCCGATGCTGAAGAGTAAGCCCCAGAGGAGATAAGATTCCAAATAATCAAGTCACTAACATTGTCCCAAAGGTGCATCTGCGAGGTGAAGTTCCAAAAAGGCGCTTGAATTCCTCGAGTTGGTGAACTGAGAGGCCATAGGAAAAGTCAACTTAAAGCACCCAAGCATCGTCGGTTAGCGCTTTCCTCTCACATGAAGTTTTCTTATTTCGATAGAGCGTATATGGACAACGTGATGGTCTTGGGGCTTATCACATGTTCCCAGGGGGGCATTCCAAAAGCAAGGTTTATTTCCATCCCTAGTGGCAACCTTGGTTATAGCATAGAAAACTCCATGCCCCCTTGCTGCATGGTTTTCAGAACCAAACCAAGGACTTTCTGGAGGAGTCCACTCAAACCATGGCCAGAAAAGACGCAAGGCCCTCGAGAACTTGTCCAAATTGAGAATTCTAGGACCACCCTAAGAGGTTGGTCAAGAGACTAAAGTACAATTTACTTTACTTTACACTTGCCCCAGAGGCATTTTGGTATTTGCCAAAAGGAAAGTTCTAATAAGTTTTTGAGGTCTTGCAACAACTTCAATGTCAACGGTGGTGAGATGGTAGATTTTTGAGAGGCAAGCACTGATTCGAACAAGGTTGTGCGGCCCGCGTTGTTGAAGCATTTTCCTTTCTAAGGAACTAGCCGATCAACCGTTTTATCTTCTAGATGTTGGAAATCGATTCTTTCAAGCCTTTGAATGCAAGTGTTAGGCCGAGGTATCGCATGGGAAAGTGGTTGGAAGATTGTGCCAAATGTCAGCAAGGTCAAGGTCGTGCCATCTAATAGGGGCAACCAAACTCTTCTGAAAGTTAGTTTTGAGGCCGCTTACATTGTTGAAGTTGTTGAGGATTTACGTAAGGGTCGAAATGTCTTCCTTGAGGGTAGCCATGAAGATGGCCAGATCATCTGTATAAAGAGAAGTTCAAAACTAAGAACCCTTCCTAGAAAGAGGTTAAGTAGATCATGATCAATAGCCGATTGAAGGATGTGTTGCAGATAGTCGATGTCAATCACCAGGTGAAGGGGGGTAGAGGGTCTCCCTGCCACATCCACGGCCTTGCTTAATTAGGTCGCCTAGAATCCCATTGAGGAGAACCCTCGATGAGGAAGTAGAGAAAAGCGTGGCAATCCAATCACGAAATCGGTGGGGGAAGCCACATCTTTGGGGAAGCTTGAAATATTCCAATCGGACCAAATTGAAGGCCTCCTTGATTCCAAGTTTGAACAATAAGTAGGCCTTCTTCCTTCTATGGAGCCATCTAGCGTAATTTCTAACAAACATAAACTCATCATGTATTCTTATCGCCTTGATGAAGGTGTTTGGCGTGCGAAATGAGAACTTTCTGTTGGGGTGAGGCAAGCCTTGTTGACGAGGTAGGGACTCGGCAAATCCCTGGGTTGTGTACCCCGGGTTGATTGAGGGGGAGAGAGTTGAGCGCTGGTGATCACGACGGCTGACAAGCGAGGCGTTTTACCCAGGTTCAGGCTCCCGGAGGATAACACCCTACTTCCTGCTTGTCTGGTTATTGATGGCGAGTTGTGGCTACAATGGCAAGATGGCAATCTCGCTAGGGTTTGTGTGGCGGCTATGAGCGTACCCTAGACGAAGGACCCTCCTAGCCTTTATATGGTAGGCTAGGTCTCAGGCGAACGGTGCCGATGGCGCTTACAAGCATGGCTGGGGTCGCACGACCTAGCGTCGACTATCTTGGGCCGCACGTCGTCCTCCTTGGGCCTTCCTTGGGCCCTCGTCATCAGGCTGATGGGCTTGGCGTGACCCAGGTATCCCCACGTGGGGTAGTCGAAGAGTGACCCCACGACAGGAGCCCCCGAGTGCTTAGTCGAATCGTAGAGTCGGGTAAAGGACTCCTTCCTCCTGGGCACGCCGTCGGGTTCCTGAAAGAAATGAGTAAAATTGGTCGACTCTGGCCGTTCAGGGCTTATGGAGGATTCCTTAGTCGAACTGTCACTTCCAGGGTAAAATACTGTGAGTACAGCCTTAGTCGGTGATTTTTCGACTGCTTTTGTTCTGAGTCACTCGGGGGCGCGAACAGCGCTCCCGATGGGAGTAGCCCCCGAGATGAAGCTGAATTGCTTGCAATTGAGGTTAAACTCAATTTTTCTTCAGTCGAAAAGCCCGCTCCCGATGGGAGTAAAGAAGGGACTCGACATGTTGGAGTCGCGACTGGCTTTGCGTGACTTACTGTGTATTCGGCCTGTTTAGCTTACTGCACAAGTTTCTTCAGCTCTTGGAGCTTACTGAATCTTCTTGCACTCGAATGAGCTGTTCGAGTTTATTCGGCTCTTAGAGCTTACTGAATATTTTTGCACTCGAATGAATTGCCCGAGTTCTCGATCGGCCCATTGGCTTACTTGCTACGCCTGCGCAGTTGACGTCAGCGCTGACGTTTTCTAGCTCACTCTGTGTCCGATGGGACGTGACAGTGCGGGCCCACTGTCAGTATTGACTAGAGACAGCGGTTGCCGCTTTATACTGACCGTTGGGCGCGAAAATTTCGCGGTGTGATGATGGCACCTTGATTCCCGCGGGTAGTGGGCGGCGTGGCCGGCGACGGTTGCTATCTCCGCGCGACACGTGGACGGCCAGATGATGTTGTGGAGTGCGGTTTCGCTGAGGACGGCCTGGATTAACTGGCCACGCGGTATATTTTTTTTACCGCAGCGGTGAACAGTTCATTCCATCCCCATTCCATCGTCTCCGCTGCTTTCTCTCCGCCATTGTTGCTCCTCTGCTAGTTTCTTTCCTCCGCCCTCCATGAGCAAGGCCGCGATGAAGAGGGGGAAGCCTGTTGCTGGCGCCGTCGCCGCCGCCGAGGCTAGCGTGATGAAGAAGCCCGACGGCGACTGGGTCAAATCGTCGGTGAAGAAGGCCGACCTCGAGGCCCTCCGCGCACAGGGGCTGCTGCCGCCGGCAGACCAGGCGACGGTGCGCGCTCCTGGAAAAGAGGTATTCCCCGCTCCTCGCGAGGGGGAACGCGTTTGCTTCGTGGATTTCCTTCCGCGGGGTTTCGGATTCCCCCTCCACGATTTCGTCCGTGGTCTCTTGTATTCTTATGGGATTCAGATCCACGATCTGACTCCCAATAGCGTCTTGAGTATCGCGAGCTATTTCGTGCTCTGCGAGTGCTTCCTAGGAATCGCACCCAACTGGCTGCTGTGGAAGTCGCTATTCCTCGTGAGGAGGAACGTGGGGAAGAGCAAGCAGGTGTACCCAGTCGGCGGCTTCGGCATCCAGGTGCGTGGCGACACCTCCTACTTCCAGATGAAGAAGTCCGACTCCGTCCAGGGCTGGCGGAAGAAGTGGTTCTACATCAGGTGCGACCAAGAAGGGCTTCCTGAGTTCGCGGCTGATCGCGAGTTGCGGAAGACGAAGGCGTGGGCGCACCCGCTGTCGAAGGAGGACAGGGAGGCGACTCAGCCCTTGCTGACACTACTTCGTGGCCTTCTGAAAAGTCTCGGGCGCGAGACGGGTGGAATTCACCTCATCGCCACCTTCTTCAGGCTTCGGGTGCAGCCGCTCCGTAGTCGCGTCCACCCGATGTGGGCGCGTGAGGATGCTGGCAATGAGCTTGATGATGACGCAGTCGAGTCGAAGGTGAGGAGCATCACTAGTCTCCGAGCCGCTGACCCGTGCAATGTCAAGTGTCCAGTCGAGCCGTATGGGCCTAATAACCCTGTGCCTGAGGTGAGCTTCGTTTGCTTTGTCTTGTATCTTCTTCTGTTGAATCCTTTTGCCTTACTCGAACGCTTCATTTTGCTGACAGGGTCGTTCGAGCTACGTCAGTCTTCCTCCGTTGATGGAGAATGGACCTCATGAAGAGGCAGAGTTCCCTGAGGACGAGGTTGATGACGATGAAGTTCCCTCCGCCACCTCTCCGAGTGAAGAGTTGGCGGAGGATGATGAAGATGAGGAGCCGCTGCGGAAGCGGCAGAGGCGAAAGAGTGGCGACTCTGGTTCTGCCTCGTCGCCTGTGAAGGAGGCGGGTGTGAACGAGGAAGAGACGAGCGAGTCCTCTTCGGGCGCTAGGCACCCAAGTGACCTGGCTGAACCTTTGGTCGTGCCTCCACTCGGCTCTGCACCGCCGACCGAGTTCGCGAGGATGGCCTCGTCTCCCTGGGAAGTGAAGATGATGTTGATGTCGTCAGGTTAGTCGCATAACCATTGCCTTGCTTATGTCGAGTTTGCGTTGTGATTTGCGAGTCCTTGAATAGAGTTATCTTGTCACAGCGACCGTACTGGCACTGCTGTTTCGCCTCGTGAGATGGAGCACACTTCTGCTCCCATGAATGAGCAACTGCGAAGACGACCGGAGAAGAGGCTCAGGCGGGTGACGCCTTGACCTTGAGGACTTCGACCTCCTCCGTGCCGGAAAAAACTGCTGATGCGACTCCGGCTGATGCTGGGCTGCTTGAGCATGTAAGTGTCCTTTGACTCGTTCTGCAAAATCTGTATCGGGTGCGCGAACAGCGCTCCCGATGGGAGTAGCCCCCGAAGATGTGCGTGACTAGAATAGTCGGGCGCAGATTGATGTCTTGTGTTTCCCGCAGCCATTTTATCGCCAGCAGGTGGAGGGAGCCGCAGCCTTCGTTCGCATGGAGCAGGAGAGGGATCAACTCCGCGCTGCTCTGGAACAGGCGAATAGTGAGTGTGAACCCTTGTGCTCGAGGGGCGCGTCGACTGCCTTTTATTGCTAACTTTGCTCCGTTGGTCCGTAGGCGAGAAGGAGAGCATGAAGACGCGGGTCGCGGAGCTGGAGAAGTCGCTGGGTGAAGCCCAGGAGCGTGAACAAGCTCGGGATGATCTGGAGAAGACCCAGGTCGACCGCTTGCTCGCACTCGCAGATGTTGTTGGAAGTAAGTTTTTCGGCTCAGTGTCTACTTTGCCTTTTTTCGACTTCTGACGTCTTACGGGTGTGGATTTCTTTTGATCAGAGACTTGCGGAGGTGCTCCTCCAGAAGGGACTTCCAGCGAGAGTGTCGGCTTGGCGGAGGCTGTTGGCTTCGTCGACCGCGTCTGCGCGTATGCATCGGCAGCGCTGCAGCAGTCGACGGCGGCACTGCAGAAGTCGACGGAGGCCTTAGCGACTGTGCACCGGAATATCTTTCCCAACAAGCCGCCACCAGCTGCTGTTGACGCACTCGTGGCTCCATTCGAAGGCAATTCGAATGTCCTGGCGGACTTCACGCGCGCGCAGACGGTACGCGGCTAAGAGCTCACTTTCCAGCTGCTTCTTGGTCACCAAGTCGTAGGCGATTTTGAGAAGGTTGTCAGCGACTTCCCTCGAAAGCCTGATGGCAAGACTGCGTCCCTTAGCGGGGTGAAAGTGCAGGCGAGCCAGTTGGCCGTAAGCTTGTCTCCACCTTCGAGAAGAGGATTGCTAAGATGACCGAGTTGGCTGCTGCTAGGAAGAGCCGGTCCCAGTCGGAGTCTGTAGTGTAGACTTTTTCCTTTTAGGACTATGCTTCTGCTTTTGGGCTTGAGTCTGTAATGCACTTTATATTGTGCGAGTGAACATGCTGATGATGAAATGTGAATTCGCTCCCTCGGGGGTGCAGTCGCCGAGTCTTTTTTGATATCTGGCTTGGATGAATTATGTTGATTCTTTTCCTGGCTTGACGCTGTCAATTCTTGGCAGTCTGATATGGGCGAAGCTCCTGACGTTGCTGGAACGACTGGCGCGGACGATGAGGAGGACACCACTTCGGCTGCGCCTATTCGTCGCCGCCGTCAAGCTCCTCCAGCTCCTGTGCGAAGCGTAAATGACCAGAGAGTGATCACCTTCATGAGGAACAAGGTGGTTGAGCTCGAGTCGAAGCTGAAGAGTGCTGAGTTGGAGCTGGAGCGATTGAGGTCGCGGCCCGTTGCGCCGTTCTCCCAGCGTGAAGAGTTTCTGCTTGGCGAGATGGACTTGATTAGTCGACAGCTGCAAGGTTGGCCTTCTAGCGTTTTTGCTTCGGCTTCTGTGTCTTCCTGCTATGCTTAATGCTTGGCCTTGATGCAGATGTGAACTCTGACTGGAAGGCTGAGCAGCTTCGAGTGGACGAGCGAGTAGAGAAAGAGGCCGCCGGTGACTCACCCGAAGCGCGCCAGTTTTGGTCGAACAAATCCAGAGGTAGTGTACTGGCACGAATGCTGGATCGCACCTGGCGGGCTGCTGTGCTCTTGGAAGGTTGCAGAAAAACCCTCTGGCAGATCAACAAGGTGTACTTTCCTCACAACGAGCAGCCGAATGGACTGACTGCGCTTCTGGAGAGGTTCCGTGAAGGCAGTGCGTTGAAGGAAGTCGTGCACGCTCAACTTGTTGCCGGGGCGAACGTGGCGTTGGCATACGTTCGACTGCACCGGCCTAATCTTCCATTGCACAAGGTGCTTGACGGCTTGCCTGGAGAGGGTGACTATGCCGATACTCTTGCGGCTGCGCGCCAGATGATTCAGCAGGTCCAGAACTTTAGCGAGCACCTTGTAGGGCCACTTGATGCGCCAAAGGGCGAGCCTGTAGAATAAGAGCAGTAGAGTGCTGTTGCATAGCGTTAGCTTGTAAAAGAAATTTTTCCAAGTGGAAATATGAGTGTATGTATGTCGAGGTGGGGGTAGCCCCCGAGTTAGTAAATTGTATCTTGTAGACGTCTGTAAACCTGTATGGCGCAGCCCCCGAGCGGATCGAGTGCGGCCTAGGATTTTGAATTAGACATGTGCGGCGCAGCCCCCGAGTGCTTCGAGTGCGGCCGAGGTTTCGAGTCAGACCTGTGCGGCGCAGCCCCCGAGTGCGTCGGGTGCGACCTAGGTTTTCGAGTTGGACCTGTGCGGCGCAGCCCCCGAGTGCTTGGGTGCGGCCAGGTTTTCGAGTTAGACCTGTATGGCGCAGCCCCCGAGTGCTTCGGGTGCGGCCTAGGTTTGACTTAGACCTGTGCGGCGCAGCCCCCGAGTGCGTCGGGTGCGGCCTAGGTTTTCGAGTTGGACCTGTATGGCGCAGCCCCCGAGTGCTTCGGGTGCGGCCTAGGTTTGACTTAGACCTGTGCGGCGCAGCCCCCGAGTGCTTCGGGTGCGGCCAAGGATTTTCGAGTTGACCTGTATGGCGCAGCCCCCGAGTGCGTCGGGTGCGGCCTAGGTTTGACTTAGACCTGTGCGGCGCAGCCCCCGAGTGCTTCGGGTGCGGCCTAGGTTTGACTTAGACCTGTGCGGCGCAGCCCCCGAGTGCTTCGGGTGGCGGCCTAGGTTTGACTTGAACCTGTATGGCGCAGCCCCCGAGTGCGTCGGGTGACGGCCTAGGTTTATGTTGCTTTTTGACTAAAAAAGTAAAGGGGAGAGCTTGTTCCACAAATCACTTCATTGATTTTTGCGAGCAGGCCGCCTCATTAAAACCCTTCCAGTCCCCTCAGGTACCCTGGTAAGGGAAAGAGTGCGTCTGGAACCTGCCGCTTCTTGACATAGTACACTTTGTTACAAGGGGGAGTCGATTAGGCGTAGAAGCGGCGCAGTTGCGCACGTTCCACGGGTTGCTGCAGACTGTCCCCGTCTTCGAGTCCTTCAGGCGGTAAGCTCCGCCGCCGATTGCCTCTGTCACGATGTATGGACCCTCCCACGGGGAGGCTAGTTTGTGCACCTTCTTCTGTTTGAGGCGGAGGACAAGGTCGCCAGGGACGAACGCTCTGGGCCGCAGTCGCCGTCCGTGGTAGTTGCGTAAGTCTTGCTGATACACGGCTGTGCGGGTAAGGGCGATGTCGCGTGCTTCGTCCAGGGTATCCATGTCGTCCTCGAGTGCTTCTTCTGCGTCGGACTCGTCGTAGGCCACCACTCGGGGTGCATCGAACTTGATGTCGCATGGCATGACTGCTTCTGCGCCGTAGACCATGAAGAATGGCGTGTACTGAGTGGATCTGTTTGGCGTAGTGCGCAGGCTCCACAGCACAGACGGCAGCTCTCAACCCAGGCGCCTGCGGCGCGCTTCAATGGTACTCGCAGGCGCTTCTTGATGCCCTTGCAGACTAAACCATTGGACTTTTCGACTTGCCCGTTGGACTGCGGGTGCGAGACAGATGCGTAGTTGAGCTTGATGCCTTGCTCGGAGCAGAAGTCCTTGAACTCTTCGGCTGTGAAGTTCGTGCCGTTGTCGGTGATGATGCTGTGCGGCACTCCAAACCTGAAGATGATCGACCTGATGAAGTTAACTGCCGAGGAGGCAGTCGAACTTGTAATAGGCACGGCTTCGATCCACTTCGTGAACTTGTCGACTGCCACCAAGAGATGCGTGTGTCCTCCGGCGAGGACTTCTTGAGTGGACCCACCATGTCGAGCCCCCATTGAGCGAAGGGCCAGGCGAGTGGATGGTCTTTAGTGCTGATGCTGGTGCGTGCGGCTTGTTGGCGAACTCCTGGCAGCCGAGACATTTCCTCACGAGTTCTTCTGCGTCTTGCATTGCGGTGGGCCAGTAGAACCCGGCTCGTAAGCTTTGGCCACTAAGGCTCGACTGCTGGCGTGGTGCCCGCAGATGCCAGCGTGGATCTCGAGTAAGATGGCTTGACCGTCGACTGGGTCGATGCACCTTTGGAGGACTCCGAGATGCTTCGCTTGTAGAGCTCCCCTTTGATGACGGTGAAGCCCTTGGAGCGGCGGATGACGCGCTTGGCTTCGACTGGGTTTGTTGGCACCCTCTGCTGCAGTATGTAAGCCAGGTATGGGCTCGTCCATGTGGGCTCGATCAGCATTACCTCCATAGGCTCCTTTCCGTGCTGGGCGGGTCGGTGGTGCTCGTTGTCGATGTAGAGGATCCTGGCGCGGGCCGGAGCTTGACGGAGCGTTGCGTGATGCACTCGAGGAAGACTCCGGGTGGCACCGGCGCTTTGTTTGAGCCCAGGTTGGCGAGGGTGTCGGCTTCCTCGTTGCTCTCGCGGCCGACGTGCCGCAGCTCGCAGCCGTCGAAGGTGCCTTCCAGCTGGTTGTACAGGTCCCTGTAGGCGATCATGTTGTCGGCGATGGCGTCACATTGCTTCATGGTTTGTTGCACGACGAGGTAGGAGTCTCCGTAGATCATGAGGTGAGTGGCGCCGCAGTTCTTGGCCATCCGCATGCCGTGGATCAGGGCCTCGTACTCTGCCTCGTTGTTGGAGGGCGTTGGGAAGTTCATCTGCAGCACGTACCTCAGCTTGTCGCCTTTGGGTGAGATGAGGACGACTCCCGCCCCTGCTGATCTGAACTTTTGGAGCCGTCGAAGTACATTGTCCATGCGTTGGACAGGTCGGGTACGTCTGGTAGCTGGGCCTCTATCCACTCGGTGGTGAACTCTGGAAGCACCTGGGCCTTGATTGACTTCGGGTGCGCGTACTTCAGCCCCCAGGGCCCTAGCTCAACAACCCACTTGGCGACTCGCCCGTCGCGGCTTGGTTGGTGAGGATGTCGGAGAGCCCGGAGGAGCTTACTACCGTGATGGAGTGCTCGGAGAAGTAGTGGACGACCTTCCTTGATGTCATGAAGACTCCGTATGCTAGCTTCTGGTAGTGCGGGTACCGCTGCTTGGACAAGGTTAGCACCTCACTGAGGTAGTAGACGGGTCGCTGAACAGGGTAACTGTGTCCTTCTTCTTCTCGTTCGACTACGAGTACCGTGCTGACCACCCTGTTGTGGCTGACACGTAGAGGTATAGCGGCTCGTTCTCCAGTGGAGCCACCAGTACTGGGGAAGTCGTGAGTGTTTTCTTGAGTTGGTCGAACGCGACTTGCGCTTCTTCTGTCCACTCGAACTTGTCTGTCTTTTTCATCAGTTGGTAGAAAGGCAGGGCCTTTTCTCCCAACTTACTTATGAACCGGCTGAGAGCTGCGACTCGGCCGGCTAGGCGTTGCACCTCATGAAGCTTGGTCGGTGCTGGCATTGCGAGTATGTTTTGCACCTTCTCAGGGTTGGCTTCGATTCCTCTTGCAGAGACGAGGTACCCGAGCAGTTCTCCGGCTGGCACGCCGAAGACACACTTGTCCGGGTTCAGCTTGATCTGATACTCGTTGAGGGCGGCGAAGACCTTGCGGAGGTCGGCGATGAGAGTGTCCTCCGTTCGAGTGGTGACGACTATGTCGTCGACGTATACTTGGACGATCTCTCCGATTAGCCCCTTTAGGCAGGCTTGCATTGTGCGCTGGTACGTGGCTCCAGCGTTCTTCAACCCGAAGGGCATCGTCTGGTAGCAGAAGACGCCATGGGGTGTGATGAATGCAGTCTTCTCTTCATCGTCGACGTTCATCCTGATCTGCTGGTACCCTGAGTAGGCGTCCAGGAAGGATAGGCGTGCGCAGCCTGCAGTCGAGTCGATGATCTGATCTATCCGCGGGAGCGGGAAATGGTCTTTGGGGCAGCATTTGTTGAGGGCGGTGAAGTCGACGCACATGCGGAGTTTCTTCGTCTTCTTCTTCTCCACCAGGACTGGGTTCGCTACCCAGTCCGAGTCCTTGATCTCTCGGATGAATTTAGCGTGGAGCAGTCGATCGATCTCCTTGCTTATTTCGTCTCGTTTGGGTCCTGAGAAGCGTCGCATGGTCTGCTTGACGGGTTTGGCGTCCTTGTGGACGCGTAAAGAGTGCTCGGCGAGGTTCCTGGGTATGCCTGGCATGTCAGAAGGTTGCCAGGCGAAGATCTCCCAGTTCTCACGTAGAAACTCGACGAGCGCGCTTTCCTATGCGATAGGCAAGCTCGACGACACTTTGACTGTCTTGTTTGCGTCCGTCGGGTGGACCTGATGAGTTGTCGTGTCGTCAGTCGTGTTGAAGGCAGCGTCCTTGGCTTGCTTCTTGCGTGGCGGGAAGATGGTTTTGTCGTTGTCGACTGCCATCGCCTCGAAGTGCTCTTCCATTCCGAAGAACTCGGAGATCTTGCTGAACTCGCGGTCGCAGCTGTTGGAGCGGTCGAAGTCGCCGTGCACCGTGATGACGCCCTTGGGCCCAGGCATCTTGAGCATGAGGTAGGCGTAGTGAGGTACCGCCATGAATCTGGCAAAGGTTGGGCGCCCGAGTATCGCGTGGTACTGCGACTTCCAGTCGACTACCTCGAAGTCGATCGACTCCCTCTTGAAGTTTTCGGGTGTGCCGAAGATGACGTCGAGTGTGATCGTTCCCATGGGCGTGACTGCTTGCCCTGGTACTATGCCATGGAAGGTGGTCTCTGATGCCGCCAAGTCCGTCGTTGGCCTGTTTATCCTTCTGAGGGTGTCGGCAAAGATGATGTTAATGCCACTGCCTCCGTCCATGAACACCTTTTTCAGGGTGTAATCTCCGATCAGAGCTTCGACTACCAGAGCGGCGTGCCCGGGTCGTGGTACTGCAGGCGGGTGATCTGCTCTGGAGAAGTGATTGGTGTCTCTGACCCTCTCAGGTAGTCGGGTACTGCAGGTGGACAGGTGATGGCCTGGAAAACTTGGCGAGTGATGATCTTCTGGGTCCTGTTTGAGGGCGCCCCTTCTGTATCATGTTGAGTTGTCCGCGTGCCGCTGGATATGCGTCCTGGATCACCGGTGGGGCATCTTGCTGCGGCTGCTGCTGCTGCTGCAGAAAGGCTCCCGCCGCCTGTGCTGGATTAGCGACTGCGGGTGCGGGTGCTGCCTGGATGGCCAGCTGCGCGGCTGGCTGCGCTGCGGGTGCTGGAGTGACTATCTTCTGCATGGCTTCGTATATTTTGCGTGCCTTTCGACAGTCCTTCAACAGGTGGTTGGATCCCCACTTGCCCGTTTCCGGGTTCCTGAACATGTGGTGCCTGCAGGGTTGTTCCAGCTCTTCCGCTGGGCTTAGTGTGCGTTTCTGCCACTCGCGTTTATGGCCTCCGTCGCTGCGGTAGCTGCTGCCGCCGCTTCGGTTGTACTGCCCCTGGCTGTATTGGCGACTCTGGTCACCGCCGCTTCGACTGTACTGTGCATGGCTGTATTGGCGACTGCTGTCGCGCGCTTCATCCTCACGGGGGGTTTGGAATCCCGCCGCTACTAGCTCGATTGAGTCGTTGCCGTTGTAACGCGGCTTCTTCTTGTGGCGTCCTTCTCGCCAGTTGCTTGGTCCGGCTTCGTCCTTCGGGGAGTAGTGTGAACTATTGCGGACCGAGTCCTCTCCGTCTGCCCACTGGTTTGCTATCTTCATGACCTCGATCATGTTTTTCGGCCGGAGCCTACCAAACTCCTCGCGGAGGTCGCGGCGGGAGACGCCGTGCATGAAGGCATCCATCACTCGGTCCTCCGAGGCGGTCTCCATGGTGTTGCGGAGCAAGGTCCAACGCTGGATGTATGACCGGAGCGGCTCGTCTCGTCCTTGCTTGCATGCTTGTAGCTCGACGAACGTCGTCGGTCTCGAGTACGTCCCCAGGAAGGATTTAACGAAGGCCTCCGCGAACTCGTCCCACGTCCTGAAGGCGTTCTTGGGTTGAGTGTTGAGCCACCCGCGTGCAGAGCCCGTGAGCATCAGCTGGATGTACTGCATGGCCGTAGTCGAAGTACCGCCCTGGCAGCTGCAGGCTATGAGGTAGTCTTCTAGCCAGAGTCTCGGGTCCTGCTTCCCGTCGTACTTGACTGCTTCTGCCGTGAGCTTGAAGCCCTTGGGCATTCTTGTGTCGCGTATGTTGAAGCTGAAGCATGCGGCGCCGCACGGCTCGTAGTCGCCGTCGTTGCGGTCGTAGTCGAAGTTGGACGTGCTGACCGGCCGCTGGGTGCGGCTGCGGTCTACCGTCCTTTGTGTGATGACGTTGCGGAGGTCTTCACCTGGCTGCGGTTGTCGCAGTTGTCTTGTCGCCGGGGCTGCGAGTGCTGCGGGCTCGTGGTCGCGGCGATCTCGATCTTCTCGCGCTTTTTCTGTCGGCGCCTTGTTTACCAGTGCGTCTTCGAGTGCCTTGATAGACATGATCTGCTGCTTGTGGAGGAGAGCGCGCGAGTCGCCCTCAGGCGGCTGTGTCAGCCGCAGGTATGTTTCGACTGCCATGAGTGCGGCTCCGGGTGTCTTGGGGACGGGTATCCCGTCTGCGTCTTCTATGTATGATGACTCGAGGTTGCGGGTGACTCTAGCGCGGTCGGCCTCCGTCATCAGGGGCACGCGGGCTCTGTGGCGCCTTGCTCCTTGCGAGACCTCTGTTGAGGCAGTGAACGAGTAAGCGGCCCTCCTGGCGCTCGACGCGTCAGCCTCCTCCTTGCGTCGGAGGAGCTCGGCCTTCTCTGCGCGGAGTCGTTCGCCTTCCTTCCGCAGCAGGTACTGGACCGCCATAAGGTCCTCCCGGGGTGCATCCGGTGGGGGGTACGTGCCGTCCTCGACGTGCTTCAGGGCTTTGATTGCCATGTCGCGGGTGATGGTGAGTCGCGTCACCTGGTCCGGCATGACCACCTCCAGTGGGTATGCGGGTTCGTCGTCGTTGCCCTGCGGCCTCTGGCCGATCATGAAGACTTGCGCGGGGTAGATCTGGGCAGTGGGACGGGTGCTGCCACTGCTGCTTCCTTCGTCCGAGCCGTGCTCGGAGCTGAAAATGGGTGCGACGTGGTGGACACCACAGTCGCCGCCGAGGCTCCTTCCCTGGAGTTTCGCGATCTTCGCCGCGGACGTGAGGAGTGATGTCGCTGTCGTCGACGTGGGCGCGATTGGCTTGTTGACGATCTTGTAAGTCGATGGAGACGCGAGTGGCGTGGATGAGAACGGCGCGACCTTCGTTGCGCGCGAAGGCGTGGTCGACGTAGTCGAAGTTGATGCAGATCTTGGCCTTGCCAGCGACGCGATCGAGGTAGTCGAAGTAGACTCGATCCGCGCGGTGGTCGACGAGGTGGTCGATGTAGTCGTAGCCGATGCGATCTCCGTGACAGCCGGAGACGCTGATGGCGCGGCCGTGTTGGGCGCGATCTCTGCCGCAGCGGAGGCGGTCGGAGTAGTCGAGGCGGACGCGATCTTCTCAGCAGTCGAAGATGCTGTCGCCGCAGTCGCAGCAGATGCGATCTCCGCAGCAGGTGGGGGCGTGGTTGGGCAGTCGCGGCAGATGCGGGTGCCACCACCGGCGCGGTGCGATCGCCGTGGATCTGAGTACTCCACAGCTGTCTACGAAGTAGTGCATGGTACCGAAGGTGAGGCACATACCTACGTGCAGATCGGCGTACACCGAGCGGTGGGCCGGCGGGTGGAAGGTGTACTCGAAGGAGCCGAAGCAGATTGGCTCCTTGGTGATGCAGACGTCGGTCTTCAAAGTTGATGGAGCCGGTGCGACCATGGTTCCAGCGCTCGTTCTTTCCCACAGACGGCGCCAATTGACGAGGTGGACTCGGCAAATCCCTGGGTTGTGTACCCCGGGTTGATTGAGGGGGAGAGAGATGAGCGCTGGTGATCACGACGGCTGACAAGCAGGCGTTTTACCCAGGTTCAGGCTCCCGGAGGATAACACCCTACTTCCTGCTTGTCTGGTTATTGATGGCGAGTTGTGGCTACAATGGCGAGATGGCAATCTCGCTAGGGTTTGTGTGGCGGCTATGAGCGTACCCTAGACGAAGGACCCTCCTAGCCTTTATATGGTAGGCTAGGTCTCAGGTGAACGGTGCCGATGGCGCTTACAAGCATGGCTGGGGTCGCATGACCTAGCGTCGACTATCTTGGGCCGCACGTCGTCCTCCTTGGGCCTTCCTTGGGCCCTCGTCATCAGGCTGATGGGCTTGGCGTGACCCAGGTATCCCCACCGTGGGGTAGTCGAAGAGTGACCCCACGACACTTGTAGATAGAATATTAGTTACAATATTGGGAAACCCATGAATGAGGTTAATGGGTCCATACTTGGCGATATCGTCCACATCCTCTTATTTGGAGGTGAGCACAGTGTATGCGAAGTTTAGCCAATGAAGGTTGCTAGCGTGATGAGTGGACCACATGATAGCCACTTTCACCTCATCCTCCGAGAAAGGATGTCCAAGCCATCTATATTGCAAGGCGGGAGATTCGAGCTCGCCCAATTAATATCCAAGGTGCTATTGTCCCATCTTCCAGTTGTAGCGATGAAGTGTTGTTGGTCAATACAATTCCTCTCCTCATGACAGGAGACACCCAACCATGATTATGATAGATCTTGAAGATGAAATTCTACCTTCTCCGCAAGTTCGCTCTAGAATGGAAGAATCTCGTGTTTGCATCGCCCTCCCGGAGGTTATTACTTCTTGCACCTTGTTTCTTACGACATCTCTCGAGGACCGCCAACCCATTCACTATTCATTTTAATCTAGTTAGGATTTATCTATCCTCTGACGAAAGGTGCCGCAACTCCATTGCCATGTCAAGACGCGGAATAACCTGGAAGACCATGTGAAGTTAGATTTTGGAGTTGGATAAGAGCGTTTTGCTCCATTGCTAGTCTCTGATTTTCTGAATATTCGCCCCCTATAATTCATCATAGCGGAGTAAAAAAAGGTGCTAAAAGTAATGTCGAAAAATCAAAAACAGAAGGCAGGTATTGACCCACTGTTAACTACAAATATGTCATGCGTCTCATGACAACAACAGAAAACAACGGCACAAGATGGTGTGCATGTCCTTGTAGCACTCACTAAACAATAAACAAAACTAGCCAATAGAAAAAGTGACATGCGGCCGGCCCCCTGGATCAAATTCAACGTCGGAGATGCTGCCACCACGTAGGTAACCACCGGGCGACACCCAAACCACTCCGACTACCTGCCTGGTCAGGTACAAGTCCAACACGCGCCTATATACATTGCAGGCCACACCGCGACGACACCACCGTTGCCTGCGAGAAGTCGACGTTGTTGGCGGAAGAACCGATCAACCGAACCAACATACCCAAGCGCACTCGGTTTCTCCCTTTTTCCTCCCCACTTATATCGTTTGGCCCAAACCCAACGAGCTGAGTGCTCGACATACATGGCGCTGCTAGGAGGTGCTGCCTCGTTGCTCCTGATGCTCCTGCTGGGCACGACGGCGGCCGTGGCGGCGGCGCGGCCCATGGAGCTCTACTTCTCGCCGGCGGAGCTGGCGCGCATTGCGGGGTACGGCGAGGAGCCAGTCTCGTCGGTGCTGGTGTCCGGACAGGTCGCTTGCGAGCTCTGCCTCCGGCCAGGCGCTGACCTCCTCACCTTCGAGCTACCAGGTTAGTAACTACCCAACCATGGATGTATGTCTGCAGAATTTTTCTTTTTCTTCGCCGTGTTCTTGTTTCCGCACGCTCAAGGTCTCAGACAGAAGGTTCACATGGCTAATTACTATACTCCGTGTGTTGCGTCCAAAATCATATCTGACAAGGACAAAAACTAGCGTTTACCTTCTCGCTGATGTAAGCTGGTGCGGTGGCAAATCGATAGTTTTAGCTACAAGTTCGACGTACCACTTCTTCCAGCCTCTTCCTCTTGCAATTTCAACACGTAGTAGTGCAAGTTTTTCTTTCTGCAAATTTCAACACGCGTACGACGTCAAGTTTGATTGGTTCCAGAGTACCACCTAACATATCGTTGATCCATTTGGAAGAGTTGATGCACTTTGTCTCTAAGGCTACAACTCATAAACAGGCCGGAAGGCTTAAAAATTAAGACATGGTACGTAGTTCAGCCGTTTAGATGCAACAACTTGTAATCCAACAGCTATACTCATGCATCCAATTGGATAAAACTAGAATTAATTCCTAACGATTCTCCCCCGATCGATCTGGCTGGATGGAAGCGCCACTGTCGTATAAACTATTTAAAATGGCAATGAAAACAACAGACATTACAGCTGAAGTGCAACTGTGAGATATCATATCTCTACAACTAAACGTGCCAGGCAATACCCCTTTTAAAAATTCCACAGAAGTTAATTATTCAACATAAATACTAAACTCTCCTGCGTACAAAATGAGGAATTGGAGATGAGCGATCCCTGTCGCTGCGGTTGTTGGCCGGTTACTATTATTAAGAGGAAAGGAAAGAAGCGAAGCAACTAACACCAGTGCAACTAGTCTAGTAGTCTTGCGTCTCAACGTACAAGGCGATCGACGTTGTAACCTCCTCACCCAACCTCCAGATTGTGAATCGATCATCGGTATAATCGATGCCCAGGAAGATGTACTCTCTCGTGTTTAACTGGTTATCATTTGTGTTCAACACATAGGCCGGCCGCAAGTTCAAATCCTAGCTGGAAGCCTAGCTACAATTACATGACTCTAAGCCTAGCCTTCGGTTCGGTACCATGTTGCTGTTAGCGAAGGTTTGACTGAAATAGCTGCGGTAGTACCGTACGATGATGCTGCTTGATGAACTGTGATAGCGTATTGTGCTGGTCTTGCCAAACACCCTTTTTACGCTGGGATCAAAGTACACTTGTATTAGAAGGTTTTTATTATGACACTGCATTTTTTTCCTCTCGAGAGATGACACTTTATTTCATAAGGTGACATTCACCACACCATGTTGTTCTTGGCCTCTTGCCTAATTCCCCATTTTGTTTTCTGAAGTCAACCCATTAGCACGATCTAACCAACAAGAACCACAAGATAAACCACTAGCATAAGTAGCGTCATGGATAGGTATATCTCATTTGGTAGAGCAGATATGTTTGGTAAACAAACACAAGCCACCCATGACAAACCTCATTTCCCCCGTGCCCCCGGATTGAAAGGGACGTGAGGTTTCAGACCCGAGGTCACGTCATGGCGACGCATCATCTCAGCACCTCCATTACTGGTGTGACGGTAGCTTGTCACCTGTTTACATCCTCTCACTAGTGCGCATGCGAGGTCATTATTAGAGTGCCACCTTCATTTCCCATTGTTTGTATTTTGGCAGAGACTTCCTGATGCCCCTACTCATTTTTGACAAATAACATTTAGCTCCTGGGTGCGTATGCACCATTTATTTCGAATGCATTTTAAACATATTTTGAAATGTTAAAAGAATTCTAAAAAATGTCCGCGTGTACATCTTCACAATCTATATGCTCACAAAGTTGTTTCGCGAAAAACGGAAGTTTTCTGTGGGCTATGTAAAAAGACAAAATTTTGTACTAAAATAAGCCTTTTCATCGGAGATTTTTTTTGTCCTTTTACACATGCAACAAAACATGTCAGCTTTTCGTGAAATGTATGAGTCGTTTCAATCGTCATATTTTTTCTGGAACGATTAATTCAACCATCATATTTGTCATGGTAAAATCTCGAAAGATACTACATAATCTATTTTAATATATGTTTTAGTGACACTTAGCGAATCAGCTCGGCTTTTGAATTACCAGCATTTTGTGGCGAACACGCCATGAGTTCACGTGTCCGGTAGGAGGCGATATCAGTAGTGTTGTCTTTCATGCACCTTCTATTATTTGTTTTACTTTATGTAAATACTTAAATTCTATGTACAAATCAATGCAACCGGAAAAACAGAAAAAAATATTTAGCAAATCCGAAAACCAAGTCCTACTAAAATACAATAGAGAAAACATAACTCAAGGAAGCGGAATTAACCATAAACAAGACTACTCACTATAGTAAATTTCCCCTGAGTGCTCGATTTAGGTCCTGAGCTCCATGGAGCATTGGAGTCTGGAATTTTGCAAGAAAGGAAAATGATCATTCCACGTTTCGGCAAAAGCCGATTTGTTTTACCTAGCTCTAACAAGGAAAAAATAACTTGGTTTTGATACCAAATCTGTCTTTTTGTGTATATCAGGGATAATAACATATTTCGACAAAACTTCGATTGTATATCTTTTTTAGATTTTCTGAGATTTTGAAATGTGTGTTCAGTTTCTAAAATAAGGGATCGGGACCTACTTAATAGCATTTCCTTGTAACATCTATTTCATACTCTGATTTCATTTCCCAACCAGGTAGCAAGGTGGCAGTCACCTGCGCAACTGAAGGTCCCAACACGATGGATAACTCCTCATTCGCAACTACAGATGAGTACGGCAACTTCACCATTGAGCTCCCGTCCCGGCTCCACGCCACACCAAGCCTGGAGAATGCCTGCTCCGTCAAGGTGCTGGAGCTCCCGCCGGGCTCCGCGTGCCGTGTCAGCGGCTTCTCTTACGGCCTCCGGCTATCTTCGTCGGAGGACGGCCTCCGCGCCTACACAACAGGTGTGATACGGCTGCAGCACGACGACACACGATCTGACAAATGCGTGCAGGAAGAGAGCAGAAGTGGTGGCAGATGAAAGACCTGTTCGGTTCTTTGTTTGATTTCACGTTTCTTTTCGTCTTCGAGATGATGAAAAAGAACGATGGGGGCTGTTGATCTCGCCTCCTGTAACACTGATGTAAATAATATATGTAGATTTTTGTTCAAAAGGAGGTTTACCCGGTTCCTACATCAATTGATGTACGCAATCATTTTTTTAATGTTAAGTTTTGGTCGACGAAGATGCAGGTGCGCGGTCGGAGAGTCGAATCGTCCCCCACTTGTTCACATGGAATTTCATGCTACCGAAAGTAAGGCACATACCTCCGCAGAGATCGGCGTAGACCGATCGGTGGGCCGGTGGGTGGGGCACGAATTCGAAGGAGTCGAAACGGATCGGCGCCGTGATTGTCGACGTGTCGATTGTCATTGCAGATGGAGCCGGTGCAACTATGATTCCAGCACTCTTCTTTCCCACAGACGGCGCCAGTTGACGTGGTGTGGCCACGGCAAATATTAAAGTCGAGTACCCCAGGTTGATTGAGAGGGAGAGAGGTTGGAGTGCTGGTAGTTACCACGGTTGACAAGCAAGGTGATTTACCCTGGTTCAGTCTCTCGGAGGATAATACCCTACTTCCAGCTTGTCTGTTATTGATAGTTTGGAGGTGTTACAATGGCGATCCCGGCGAGATGTCGATCTCGCTAGGGTTTAGGTGGTGGAATATGAGCGTACCCTAGATCGGCGGCCCTCCCAGCCTTTATATTGGAGGCTGGGTCTCGGTAGTTCGCAACCGACTAGTTTTACAAGTAAGGTAAGTCTCTACCGACCTATCCTACACCTTCCTTAGAGCGTACTATATCTTCTTTGGGCCCTTCATGGGGCTTGAACATCGTCTTCTAGCAGCCCACCCGTCGGGCCCTAGTCTTTGCGTGCACCAGGTGTCTTCATGGTGGGGCACCCGATAGGTAGGCCCACGTCACTCTTCCTCAAGAACATTTTCTAAGGATGATTTTTCCATAGCATCCTCTCTTTCGATCCTTCCCTTTTCTTCAATGATTTCCTTGCACTTAATAGCATAAGTCAAAATTTCACACAAATAAGAGCAAGCTTTACTACCTTTAGGGAGAGCACTAAAAACCATCTCACTCTTTTCTTTTGAAGAGTCAATATCATCCTCTTTTAATCCATAATAATCCTCATCCTCATCATCACAAGATGTAGAGGGTTCCAAAGGTGGAGATACCTTTGAATCCCTAGCCATAAGGCAAAAGTGAGTAATGGACGATGGTGATGAAGAATTGTCTGAAGCACCATTGAGGTCCATGTCTTGTTCCAACAAGTGTTGGGTTTTCTCTACATTGTTAGCCACACGAGTACTAGAGGAAATGGAATCATTGTTTTCATGGCAACAAGACATAGAGAGCATATCCTCATGAGATTTAGTTAAGCAACTACTACATGATATGCGAGGACTATCAACACTAGCATATAAGACATTTGGAGTGCTAGAAGAGTTTAAGTCCAAAGATAGAACATTGCAATGAGATAGAGATGAAGTATAGTCAATAGTGGATTCTCCATCAACAATGCAATTTCTATCACCACTCACCATGACATTACCTTGTGAAAAATCACATCTTGGTGAAGTGGAAGAATAAATGAGCTCATCACGGCCGGTGGTGGAAGGACAACAATCATCCTCAATAATGTTGGACACTTCATATTTATCTTGAATCTTGGTCCAAACCTCATGAGCGTTCCGGAAAGGCATGATTGAAGCAAGAACTACATCGCTCAAAACACATATAAGAGCATTAGATACTTGAGTATCGATATGAGCGTTTTCCTCATCCTCTAAAGATAATTCTTCGGAATTCTTTGGAGGAGAAAAACCCACATCTACAATACTCATAATATAATTCGGACCCATGGCACTAAAAAGATTAAGCATGCGAATTTTCCAAACATCATAATTTATGCCATCGAATATAAAAGTGAGATCGTGCACTAATTCTATAAACGACATATTTACTCTCTAGGCGGTAAAGCCTAAAAAAGAGAGCCCAGCCTCTGATACAATTGAAAGGACGAGGATGTCGCCTAGAGGGGGGGGGGGGGGGGGGGGAATAGGCGATTTAAAACTTTTCCGGTTTAGCCTTGATAATTGCGGAATAAAACTAGGTGTTTAAGTTAACAAGCCAACAACCTAAATATACTAGGCTCACCTATGTGCACCAACAACTTATGCTAAGCAAGACAAGCAACAAAGTGATAGCAACATATAATACTTCAAGCACGAAGGCTTCACAATGTAAAGTGCATAAGTAAAGAGCTCGGGTATAGAAATAACCGAGACACGCGGAGACGAGGATGTATTCCTGAGTTCCTCCTTTTTAGGGGAGTACGTCTCGTTGGAGGGGTGCGAGTTTCAAATTCAAACGCCACAAATGGGCTCACCCTATTCTCCGATGAACCTTACCCAAAAGCTCGGTTCACCTTCCACTATTGATTTCCCTTTTGGGCGGAAATCGAGTCCCTTACAACAATCTTGATGCACAACCCACAAAAGAATTGGGAGCTCCCAAGTGACCACAAAAGGTCTCAATCACCGTCTAGGGTCCAACGACCCAAGAGTAACAAGCTCACGAAGTTTCACTTCCACGAATCCTCGTGGAGAGAGCAAACCGATGCAACAAAATGCAATGACAAGAACACAAGAAGTGCTCAAGTCCTTCACTCCCAAATCCCACCAAAAGCAACTAATATTTATGGGGGGAGAAGAGAGGAAGAACAAAGGAGAAGAAACACCAAGAACTCCAAGATCAAGATCTACTAGGTTCCCCTCACTTAGAGGAGAGATGGATTGGTGGAAATGTAGATCTAGATCTTCTCTCTCTTTTCCCTTAAAGATATGCAAGAATCATGGGAGGAATTGAGAGAGGGGCAATCTTTCCAAGGTCAACAATGGTGGGAGAGAGAGGGAAAAAACGTGCTTGACCTCTTGGGGAAGAAGGAGACCTTTTATAGGTCCCCACGAAATAGATCCGTTGCAGGAAAACTGGGACCAGAAATTTTCGGGTTGAGTACCGGATATTTCCGGACCCCGAAAAACGACTAAGTCACCTTGAGATTTTGCTACTGGACTCTGGCTGAAGCAGGGCCGGAAATAGTGCTAATTTCCGGACCTCAGAAAACTGCAGAAATACCAAAATGAAAACGACAATAAGTTTTGCATCCGGACTCCGTTTTCGATGTTCTTGGGCTCGTTGGAATCACCACAACGAGCACGACAAGATTATGCAATGAAACATCATAGTACAATATGGGAGGATAAAACCAAATGTACCTTTCTAAAAAAAAGAACAACCGATAAAACCTCCAACAACAAAATGCAACAAGATATTCATGTGAAATCCGTTTTTAATGAACTAGAGCTTGAAATGGAGATGAACACAAGCTCTACATTCTCACATGGTTAAAAGCCAAATAAGAACCAAGAAAGATGATATGTCAAATATGCAAAAGTTTGAGCTCTCCACAAAAATGCGATCAAGTTACTCACTTGAGAGCCCCTCTTGATAGTACGGCATCTATCCTATAACCCGGTCTCCCACTAACACCATGAGACCGGTAAAATATAAACTCTATCAAGAACATACCTTTGCCTTGCGCACTCCACTTGAGCTAGATGATGACGATCTTGATCTCTTCAAGTGGACCACCTTTCTTGATTGCGCTTTACTTGGTAAAGACTCACATATCGCTCCCCCATAAACCAATATGGGAGAGCCTCTATAAGGCACATCTTCACTTGACCAATATCTCCAAATGGGTGACAAGCTTCAAGCATAGGATTTCTTCGAGATGCTTCTCTTGAACTTGCACTTGAACTTCTTCTCTTAATATATATGATGACTTGGATATTGTTTTGGTCATCACTTTATCTTCTTCTTTCAAACTTGATACCAACACATGGTGTTCAATCATTGTCAATGGACAAGCCCTACAAGGATAGCTCAATGCAACCATTAGTCCATAGAGATTGTCATTAATTACCAAAACCACACATAAGGGCTCATGCACTTTCAAACATGCACAGCCAAAAACTCTAAGACTCATAGTTGGGCTTGGTGTTTAGGAGGCGTTCAACCGGAGTGTCAAGATTTATCACTTTACTAGGAAGCAATTTTATTAGAAAGGTGGCGGTGAGGAATGCTTCATCCCAAAACTTGAGAGGCATGGAGGCATTGGCATGCAAAGCAAGGCCAACCTCAACAATGTGACGGTGCTTGCGCTCTGCAGACCCATTTTGTTGGTGAGCATGTGGGCATGAAACATGATGGGTAATACCAATATTTTAGAAAAAGCTAAGGAGTTTCTCATATTCACCACCCCAATCCGTTTGCATAGTTATAATTTTCCTATCAAACTAGCGTTCCACGAGTTGTTGAAAATTCAGAAAAACTTGATAAACATCAGAACGTTTCTTGAGCAAATATATCCAAGTGAATTTACTGAAATCATCGATAAAGCTTACATAATAAGTGTGCTTGCCAACAGAGCCAGGTGCTGGACCCCATACATCAGAAAACACTTGTTCCAATGGAACAGTGGAGACACTAGTAGAGACTGGATATGGCAATTGATGGTTTTTTGCTAGTTGACAAGAATCAGAAATGTAAGGATTTATTTCAGGAGTGTAAGACTACTTATGCTTCCTAAGAAGTTGTTGCACCACAAAGGAGGAGGGATGCCCTAAACGACGATGCCATGTAGATGAAGAAGGCTTTATTGAGATGAACGCATGCTTGGACGACCCCGTAGAGATAGGCACTAGGGGGTAGAGACCACCATGACAGGGACCCTTAAACATAATTCTCCTTGTGGCCTGGTCCTTGATCAAAAAGAAGAAGGGGTCAAACTCAAGAAACACATCATTATCAAGAGTAAGCTTATGAATAGATAAATGATTTTTGGAAGCATTAGGAACATGAAGAATGTTGTTTAGATGTAAAGATACATGTGGGGTGCGTAATGTTGAAGAACCAATATGACTTATTTGCATACCATTGCCGTCGGCCGTGTGGGCACGCTCGCGTCCATTGTACTTTTCCCGCGTGGAGAGCTTGCTCAGCTGGCTGGTGATGTCGTCGGTGGCTCCAGTATCGGAATACCAGTTGGTATCCACGCCATAGGATGCCATGTTCGCAGCCTTGTCATCCTGGTGGTCATCATCACTGTCGGAGCCATCGTTCTGGTAGCGCCACCAGCAATCAGAAGCTGGGTGGCCATGGATCTTGCAGATCTGGCAAGTGACATCGACAAAGGGGGTTGGTGCATGGCCGTGACCACGACGGCGTCCCCCATTGTCACGACGTCCTCCATCATCGCGACGTCGACCACCATCCCGGCGGCCTTGATCATCACGGCGTCGATCACCATCATCACGGCGTCGGCCACCATCGCGTCGTCCTTGATCTCCACGGCGATCGCCACGGTCGACACGATCGCCACGGTCACCGCGGTCACCACGGTAGTCACCGCAGTTGCTACCGCGGTCACCACCACGGTCGGCATCACGATCAGCAGATCGGCCCCGATCTCCACGGGGGCGATTGTCACGGCCTCCATCTCCCCGGCGAGCAGTGTTGGCGGAGGAGACGAAGGAGGTGTCATGTTCGGTCTCAGAGAGCATATCTCGACGTAGATCATGAGCACAAATTTGGCTAAAAAGATCATCAAGTGTGGTACCGGGATTACCATTGACCGAGGCCACGAGGTCGTTGTAGGTGGCGTCGAGGCCGTTGAGGATGTACCCGATCATCTCGTCATCTTCGACTGGTTTTCCGGCGGCAGCGAGCTCGGAGGAGAAGCCCTTGAGCTTGGCGAAGAAGGCTGCAGCCGTCAGGTCATTCTTCTTGGTACTGTTGAGGCAGCCTCGTAGGTGGTTGATCCTCGTCCGAGAGGGCGTGGAGAACATGCGAGTGATGACCGCCCACACATCAGTGGCGGTCTGCAACCCCAGGACATGTGCAACGATTTCTGGTGACAGCGAGTTGTTGATGAACCCGAGCACAATCTGATCCCGCGTGACCCAGGAGGTGTAGGCTGGGTTGGGGATTATGGTTTTCTTCTTGTTCTCATCTTCAACCTCCAAGGTTTTCGCCGGGGCGGGCTTAGAGCCGTCAAGGAGACCATAGGCATGAGCACCACGGATCGGCGGGAGGACTAGGGTTTGCCAAAACAGGAAGTTGGACCTAGTCAGCTTGGTGGAGGGAGGGGATCCAAGTGCGGCAAGGCTAGCCGGCGAGGTCGAGGAGCTCGCCATGGGTGCGGCACAGGATTGTGGTTGTGTGTTTTCTAGGGTTTTGGGTTTTCTGGTTGTGAGATCGGATCGGCGGCTAGAGGTGGAAGAGGACTTGCTCTGATACCATATCAAACCTAGGCGGAAACGATGACCCGCTAGGGCCTCGGGTACGTGTTTATATAAGGTGGAAAAAGCCTCCACCGTAGCAATACAGAGGGAATACGGTATGGGTTGCCATACCCATACCGTATAGTACATGTAGTTTAACACTGTGATCGAGTCTGGGCTTCGTTAGGCGTCCGAGGGTCGGGCTAGTATTCGAGACTTTGGATCGCCGGGCGTCACTGGCTTGTAGTGGACGCATGTCGATGTTTTGCTTTCGATGTGCTCGGCCTCTCTGCATGGCAACCTGTAGTTATGCTCAAGGATCCGATGTGCTCGTGTAGTTGTGTAGATGTTATCTTGTATTTATATAGTAAATATGCCCGTACGTTGTCACTATGATCACCTGTTTAAATATTAGCAAGTCGAGCAGCTGGTTAAATATAAATACATATGCATAGATGTGCAATTGTATTATGGGCCTTAGACAAAGTTCGATATGTTCCAACCGCATTGGACTTCTAGTGTGTCATCCTTTTACCTCCAAAATAGAATGGAAACTCTAGATGCATCAATAATAAATAATAAATAGAGACTAACTACATATTGTAATGAAAGACAATGAAATATATAGGAGAAAATTAATGTGGATACCACACTTTCACAGTTTCACTGCTATCCATGAGAGAAGATCTGTAACAAACATTACTCTGTCGGTATGGTTAGAGCTGAAAGATCAGCTAAGTGATGCAGCGAACAAAATACTGGTTCTTGTTCCCATTTCTTTGCTACATATTAATGTTATATGATATACTGTAGTTTTTTTTTCAAGTCAAGCATCTCATAAGTATTGCGTTAAAATTAGATAATAGTGTCATGATTCAGATGTAGTGAATTTTCCTGCGTCACATTGTTAACCCAATGAACGTACCTGGACCCTCAGACAAATATTCAGAGGTAGGCACTCAATCATAAACTGAACAATAATGTCCGCTGAACGGAACACTTCTTCCTGAACCATTCAATATCCTTGAGGAGGGATCTATATAACTGGAACAATCATGATTTTTTTAGTCGGGTTCCTGTGATATACCACTAAACATATGCAAAGAAAGAGAACGTGAATATACACAGTTGCAGACCATGGAATCCTTGATGGCATAACATGCATCTTCTTAACCTTCAGACTGCACTCCTATTTGTGACTAATTTCAGTGTGTGGATGGTTGTTAAGCTAAATGCAAACATAAAAAACGCAAGACCAAAGCATCTGATTTCATCTGGGGAAAGCTAAAAAATCTGCATGATACTAAGGGTGTGTTTGGTTGAGCTGTAGATTTCTGAAAATCAGCTGTGAGAAATCTGCTGTGAAGAATCTGCTGTGAGCCAACAACTGTGGGAAAACTGAAAGCTGTTTGGTTGCAACAACTCTCAACTGTGGATTCGACTGATGCGCAAGAGTTCTGAGAGATTATTACGCTAATGGAATGACCGTTTTGGAGAGATTTACATATAGCAAGCATTTTCTTTCCACAAGAATTTTCACAAACACCTTGCCAGCAAACTCCAAGCCATGCTCTGTATAGACATGAAACAATCATAGATCAATTGCACAGACCAATTAGTACACAATAAGCAATGCTATATTGCACAGATCAATTCCAAGGAATCCATGGCAGAAAAAAACAGAAAAATAAGAACTCCCCATACTGTACAGGGCACGGGAGGGAGGAGGGGATAAGACAAGGAGGTAGAGGACGGGATATTCCTCGAGTCGGAGCAGTCGATCTCCGGCCGGTGTAGGGCGTTGTTCCTGGAGGTAGCAGCGTGACGGACAGAGCAATAGAGGCGGCGGCGCGACGGACAGAGCAATGGAGGCGGCGGCGGGCTGGGAGCTGGAGCATGGCGTCGGGTCGAAGGTCGAGCTAGTAAAGCAGGGAAATAGGAGAGGCGATTTGTGGGGATCCGATTCCCGGCCGGAGCACAGCCGGAGGCCGCCTGAATAGGCCGGCGATGGGAACCCTAGCCTTGCATGTTCTCTTCCTCATGAGAGTCGTGGGGGAGAAGGAGTCGTACTGGAGGAGGCTATGGGGAGAAAAGAAGAACGAACCGATCAGTTTTCACTTGCTAGTGGCATGGTGGGTAATTTTCAGATTTTCGGCTGGACGCGACGCAGTGAAATCAGGGGTCGGAGCAACTTTCGTTTTGCACTGTGAGAATCTGCTGCGTTCCCGGAATCTATGTCTGCCTCGTAACCCTTTGGTTTAGATTTCAGCTTTCAGCAGTGAATCTTGTTGCAAAATCCGAACCAAACACACCCTAAGGAGGGCAAACCCAATAACTGAAAGCTCCCTGTTGCAGCATAGATGAAACATTAACAAACTTTCATTTCAGAAGACATAGTAATAACAGCAACAGAATAATAAGCAATAAGGTTTCTAGGGCAAATATTCGGGAATACATGACTATTAAGACGTCATGAGTGGGTAAATACAAAAAACAAATTCGACATAAGAATCCAATGAGCGTACCTGTAGTGCAGCAATGGCGGCCACTCGACACCAGGCAATGCTGCATTCAGCATCGTCATACATCACCGGTGGCCCCTAGACATCCACTCCGCTGTGTCGCAATTTCTAGTACTATGTTGATGGCCTGGTGGACTCCCTTGTACCGTCCATACACTTTTCTAAATAGATGACATAGGCATGTGGCTTATTCCTGGGCCAAGTGCAAAACTAAAGAATAAAAAAACGTTGGTGTTTGAGGAACTGCTACCTTCAAATGTTTCCCTGCAAATTTACAAGTATCAATGAATCTCCGGTATTAGCTTTTGTAGTTTTGTGCAATGGAGTAATCACCAAGGAATCCCTGGCAACACAGAGAAATCTATAGCATGACACGAAGCAAGGATAGTAGTTGTATTAGTACAAATCTCAATATTATTACTTCATCCTTCTGTACTCTAAATCTCATGTGTGACCAATTCCATCAAGCAGTTAGTTATACACCTAGATGCAAGTAAGGGAAAAGGAAACTATATAAACTGAATTCACCAACTCGCAAATATAGAAAATCTGTGAGGAGCACAAACGCTATATGTTGATAGCTCCCTGCAATACCACACAGGAAGCATCAGCAAACATGACACCAGAAGAGTCGGGAACTCAGGATCTGTCCATTGTTCATACTAAGTTATTGAGAAATACTTGAATCATGAATATCAGTAGACCGGGACATGAGGAGTAGGCAATTACTGACAAAATTTCTCATGCGTATCACGCGAATGTACAATCAGAGGGAAACAATCGTTTTAATAACTTATTAAAAATGATAAAAACTCATACCTGAGCTAGCAGCGAGTACTTGCATGAATTTACTCCATAGTAGTACAGTACTAAACCAAAAAAAAAGGGCACCGCCAGCAGCTGGCCACTCAGGGGAACAAATAGCAGCCACCATTAAGGATAAAACCGATCTATTAGGAGTTCTGCGATGAACTCAATAGAACGGCAAACAGAGCAGGAAATATGGTGATACAAAGTGACTCTGACAGACCAGGGCCGGGCCAACAGTGGTGCTGACTGTGCCACCGGCACTGGGCCCACGGATTTTAGGGGCCCCAAATTTTTTACTTATGTATATATATACTGAATAAAATTAGGCTTTAATTATCCCAAGAGATGGGCCCTGTTGTGCTATGTTGCTGGGCTGTGTACGCTAAGCTGCTGGGCCACTCCGCGTGATGGCTGCTTCCGTGCTGCGAATAGGAAACGGTATCCATCGAAATCGATCGATCAGGTCAATACGCCCATCGCCATGATTCCAGCCGACGAAACACGAACCGATCAGCGTCACGGCGAGTCGGCGACCGCCACACAGCGTCAACCGATCGCATCCACAGCATCGCTGCGCCGGCGACCGGCGACACCGTGGTGACCGCGCGACAGTTCTTCTTCATCGCCTCGTCGGCTCATTGCAAAAACATGTATAGTCCAGTTAATTTTGGTGTCCACAATTCTAATTTTTGATCGTATTTACACTTTAATTTAATTTTACTCATCGTCAATAATACATATTTGACATGGGAAACATCCGGTTCTCATAATCGTAAGAGAAAAGAAAAGGAACATAATTTGATTAAATCTAAAAAAGGTGCTATCTACAAGTTTATTAGAAAAGAAGCATCACAAGAGTCATCCGGTAATCAGTCTGTCGATCCTTCTACCGTTGCACTTGTAATTGCTCCTTATAATCATTTTAGAGATGGCCAGACACAGACATATAATATTGAGGTAGAGGAAGAATATATTGATGGTGTGGATGTTGATAATTCTTTTTGGTCTGTTATATTTGATCAAGAAACTGGGATTCTCTTGATTCTAAACATATTGACATTTTATAGCACAAAAGGGTCCAAAAAGAGACTTATTAATTAAGAAAGTTTCTAAGGATATATATCATAAAAGGTTTAATTTAAAGTTCTATACTTGATCTCTATCAAATGGGGAGCACTGTGATAGGGATTGGCTTGTCTATTCTAAAGAACTTGATAAAGTCTTTTGCTTTGGTTGTAAATTATTTACAAAAGGTCATCGGAAAGGTCAGTTGGCAAATGAGCAGTATAATGAAGCTATTAAAGTCCTATATGCGTACTACAATGACACAAGAAAGACAACGATTTAGCCTTAAAAGCACTTGAGGGCAGTGGCGGAGCCAGGAATTGAGACGAGGGGGGGCGAACAGTAAAAGGTGTGCCACCGGCGATTTTTTTTTTGACAATACATGTAATCCCCAATTGTATGGAAGGAACAATGTAAATAAGTCGAAGCCTCACAATATTAAACCTCACAAAATTTAGGCAAAAGCAAGTGTATTCAACGCGACTAGTACATGTACTAGTTGACGGCTGAAATTCCCGAAATTGACTAGTACATGTACTAGTTGCGGTCTGTTGAGAGGTTGTATACATACTAACATGGACTCATGTCACTTGAGTTGAACAATTGGCAGCCACCATATGATATCCCAATATGTAAGAGACACCTACAACATATAAAAAAATTGTGAGCACATGTATCATACAATTATTAGCTTTTCATAGGATAGTGTCATACCATTAAGTTGTAATTGTGCTAGCAAGATGGAACTTCCGAGGTAGATGACCTCGACGATTCCCTAAGGCATGAAAACGTAGCATAATCTTCTTGTCATCAATTTTTTGAAATATTTCTTTCTCAGAATAGCAAATCATCAAATCACCAAACCAATCATCACCAATCTTGTTTCGAAGATCTGTCTTTACAATCTTCATGGAAGAGAAAAACCTCTCAACTGATGCCGTTGCAACCGGCAATGTCAAAGCAAGTGTGATGAGCCGGTAGACCAATGGAAAAATCAAATGTAGTCTAGTTTGAACCAACTTGAGAGAAAGATCACCCAGAGTATCACATGATAAGAAATCAGGACTACTCTTCATCATATCAATATATATGTTGAGTTGGTCAACCAAGACATAGCAATCATGTGAAGAGAAATCCACAGAGTAAATATTGGCAAGTTCAATTAGCTTCTCGTGATCAAAGTTGCTAAATGAGTCTCTAGGATCAAGACATGCAGTGCAGATCAATAGGCGTGTAGATGTTTCAGAAAACCTATTATTCATCTCAACCATGTTTCTATCAAGCACCTCGTTAAAGATTTCTATTTTGTAATAATGGAGGCAAGTAACCACCTTGCGTGAGATCCTTGGATAACCCCTAGCTGGAATGTTGTCAGTCATGTTGGGCACTATAATATTTCTTCCATCACAAAACTTAGTAGCAGCCAACAAGAGAGGCTCCCATCCATGATCTCTCAGATTTTGCAATAACCTTTTCACTGATACAATCATATGCATAGCACAAACTATGTTTTGATCTTTTGCTTGCAATGCGTGTGACAACTCATTTGTTATACCAAGCACTCGAACCATCAAATGCAAGATTATAACATATTCAAAAGTTTCCATGTAGGACATATAACCAGAAGCCAAACCTCTTTCTTCGGGATCTCCTCCATCAAGAGAAATACCATGTAGCACTCCAATCACAGAATCCCACATATGATGCATCCGAATTAGTGTTCTGTGGTGTGACCCCCAACGGGTATCACCGGGTCTTGCCAAACTTGTCTCTTGATGTTGGCCTCTTCCCGACGAGATTTCCCCACTCTCTAGTTGTGCTACCATATAGTCATGATGCTTCTGCAACAATGCATCTTTCCTCTTACAAGAGGCTCTCGCCTACAAAATAATGGTGCATTTAGAATTGTATACATAGAGTTGAATACACATCTTTGCAATATCTACAAGAAGAACTAACCATGTTAACAATCTTGTTTACGTGACCAAAGAAATGACCAACACCTAGAACTCCTTTCACAACAGCAACAACCACCAATTGAAGTTGGTGGGCAAAACAATGGACATAAAAAGCATGAGGATTGTCGGCCAACACCAATGTTGTGAAAGCATCGTGTCCAAAATGTACACTAGTGCTTTATGACTTGAAAAGAAAGCAATAGAAACAATATGCAGCATCTTTCTCCACACTATACTCTAACCAATCAAATTCGGCATACCATGTAGCTAGGAATGATCTCCAATCTGCCCCAATTTTTGTCTTCGTAAAAGTATGGCCAATCAATCGACTCGGACCTCTCGATAAATATGCCCTTCTCATTTTATCCCTTATTTCTTGAGTACCAAATTCTTCAATTGGTCTCCGAAGTGCAGGATCAGCAACAACATTTGATAGATCAAAAACTTCATGAACAATAGCTTCTGGAGTTTCCTGCAATACAAGTAGACATCAAAATTCAAGTATTTTGCTACAACAATAGACATCAAAACTGAAATCTGAAAAAGAGGGAGAAAGAACCTGCTCTTCTTGTCCCTGTCGCTGTTGGTCGTTTGTGTCGTCGCGCCTCCGCCTACAGTTTCGAGATGCCGGCGCTGCAACTTCCTCTGCATCCTCTGCATCCTTCAAGTCAAATTCATCCAACCGTGCTCCAATAGCTTCCCAATCCGGCTCCTCATCTCCGGCATCGATCTGTGCTGAAATAGCTTCCCAATCCATCTCATCTCCGTCCATGTTCTGACTTCTGACGGCAGGGCAGTTCGACTTCGAGCTGGACCTGGTATTCACGACGGGAAGACGGCAGTGAGGAATCAAGCAGACAGGAAGCAGGGAAGCCAAGATTTATTATTCCCCAATTTTGGATCTATTTTCTTCGAAATTCTATAGCCATATTCGTAAACACCCACGAAATGAGAAGAACAGAGGCATGCACATTACCGTACTAGCACTGAGAAATGAGAAAGCAGCTAAATTAACCCGTGCCCACGAAATTACCTGCGAGCAGGGGCTCCGGGCAGTCTGCCGACGAACCTGCGAGCAGGCAGGGGCTCCGGGGCTGCCGGCGGCAGCGGCTCCAGGGCGGGCGACGAACCTGCGAGCCGGCAGGGGCTTCGGGGCGGCCGGCGGCAGCGGATCCAGGGCGGGCGACGACGGGCGGCCGGCGGCAGCGGCCAGTCTCCAGGGCGGGCGAGTGGCGTCGACGGGCGGCCGGCGGCGGATCCAGACACGGGACGGAGCGAGACGCGGGGCGAGCGAGTTGGGATTGGCCGATTGGGGATCGAGCGATGCGTGCGAGTTGCGACCGAGACGTGCTCGTTCTGGTTTTTTTTTTCCTCCCTTTCACGTATACATACGTACTGCATACGTATAATGAATTTTTTTTGCAAAAGTTGAGGGGGGGCGGCCGCCCCACCTCGCCCCCTGCTGGCGCCGCCCCTGCTTGAGGGCGAAGTGTTGGGAAAGATTGATTATGAGGATATGATTGAAGATTTTATTTCAAAAAACACAAAAAGAATGATGATGTTCAAATAAATGTTATGTAACTTCGAGTTATATAGACATGATTCTCAATATATTCAATTGTTACATAAAATATTCGGTCATATACATTATAATTATTTATTAGTTCAAATTTTCGTATTAGATAGGCCCCGTTTTAGATTTTTGCACCGGGCCCTGGATTTTGCTGGCCCGGTCCTGTGACAGACCCTAATGCTGCGCTACCTTTACGAGGTAATTCCTTAATTCGGATCCTCAGCAACGACAGCGGTCGCCCGATCTACTTCGAGCTTGCGTTGTTATACCATCTCCTGCACTGATCATCGTGAGATTGATTCGTTGCTTTGCTAAAAACGAAGATTCTGCATTGGATCGTGGCAGCTGAGTAGACCCAACTTAATAAGAGGAGGTGAGCACGACAGGGACTTCACCTGCGGCAAGAGATCGAGGCGGCATCTTCTGGCGATCGCTGCAGCCGACCCGACGCGCCGCCAACCTCTGGACATCCTATCCAACTTTGCTGTAGGGTCTCGCATGGGGCTGATGCAAGGGTGCAAGAGGACGGATGGGAGGAGTCCTGTAGTTCCCCACGATGGCTATACGTCCTTTCTCTTCAAACTGTCATTGGCGCATCTGCTACTCCGCTACCATCACCCGAATTGGTCGGCCGAAGATGAGAACTATATATTGCAGATTTTGGAATGGAGGAGATTCCAAGGGTTTTTTTTGAAACACAGTACAACGCAGACACGCACAAACACGCACATACATTCACCCCAATAAACGCACGCACGCACATCCTACCCCTATGAGCACCTTCGAGAGACTGAGCCGGCGGATCAGGTCTTGAGATTGACGAAGTCACCACGGGCGACTCGCCGTTGACGGGAACGTCGCCTCCCACTGAAGAATATTTCGCCTAAATGAGAAACAACAGCGTCATGAAGAGGGCTAAGAGATTTTGTAGATTGAATCGTGGCTTTGTTATTAGATCTATCGTGTCAAATGGGTTAAAAAAATCTATGGTGCTGGTTTTTTTTACATGGAGAACGCCGTGTTTCTCATGTGCGCATCTTGCCGAAACTATTTTTTTACACGTGACCAAGCTCTATACCGCTTGGTGGCTGCTGCTGGATCTCAGCCGTTAATATATTGTAACATTAGAGTGATAAATGTTAACCGTTGCGGGGGGGGGGGGGGGGGGGGGGAGCAAGTCTTCTAAATGATTTTGTTTGAGTCGATGGCAATGAGGAAATCAAATTGCATCTTTTAGGCCGACGAAACGGAGTAGGTGCCATCCTTCGTGAACTTCAAACAGATAGTATCTCGATCTTCGGGGGATAGGTTAGCGTTGGAGACCAACTCCCATAGGGAAACAAACTCTTGAATATGCTCCACTTTGAGGCCGGATTAGAGATCTAGGTTGCTCACCCAAAAGTTGTTTTCAAGAGCCTTCTTAAGCGTGTAATTCTTCTTTTTGTCAAGGAGGAAAGGAGGAAATTCTAGGGGCAATGTCCATGGGTCTTTGAGCAAGAAGCCACAAAGATTTCCAAAAAGAGCCATCCCACTATCTCCAATGGTGACCACCGTGGCCGCCGCAAAGAGGTCTCTATCGCGATCATTGCAAGGGGTTCCAAGATTTAGCCAAGATTTGGAATCATCAACTCATTGGAGCCAAAGCCAACGTAGGCGCTACACGGAGGAAAATTTCTTCATATTTAGGAAGGCCTCCAAGGTTTGTAGGTCTAAAAATGGTCCCAGTTCACTTTACACTTTCCTCATGTGACTTTGTCGCAACCGGCCGAAAGGTACGCTCGTAGGAGAGATATAATTCGGTTGAGCACTTCCACAGGGAGGTCAAGTGAGGTAAGGTGGAAGATTGCTTGAGATGTTAGGATCGCCCGGACAAGGACGCGACGTCCGGCCATCTTGACATTCTTCCAAGTGCCCGTGGCAATTTTCTCCGCTATTTTATCTTCGAGAGGTTGAAGATTGCGTCTTTTTAGTCTAGTGATGTCAAGAGGGAGCCCAAGATATTTCATAGGAATGTCCGTCTTGATAGCCCGGAAGAAGTGGAGTATATCATCAAGATCAAGACCCTCACAACGGATAGGGGCCACCAAGCTTCTTTGACAATTTGCGGCAACCCCGGACACATTACCAAAGGAAGTGAGAGTAGAGGCGAGAAATTGGACATCTACCTTGATAGGGGCGACAAAAACTGCTCCTTTACTCGTTGATTTAGCCAAAATGCATCAACGTTAATTTTAAATTTTCACCATATTTGGTGACGGTGCAATCCATTTTTGTTCTCTCCCCCTTAAAACAGTTCTGTTTGATAGGCATTGGTGGCTTAACTTGCTCCAAATCGTTCACGAAATTCTTAATAAAACTGACACTAGACAAAGGACTCTGATACTCTTCGTCAAACAGAGCTTTTCTCCTTGCATTTCAGATTGACCGCATCGTTACTAGCACCGTAACAAACTCTGCATGACTTACCAAGTCCAAAACATCAAAAATCCACAGCTTGAGATTCAAGTTTTTAGTGTGGTCATAATTGGAGAAATGACTCAAGTAGTACATGGGCCGCTCAGACGGGGCAGGGGTGCCGACGGTAATAAATGTAGGACCTGAGATGGGCCAGAGGTTCCAAGGGGCAGGAGAAGAGCTGTCCCAAGGCAAATACGCCTCCTATACGAACGCCCCGTGGACTACATAAACAACGATGGTGAAGATATCAAGCTATAGCTCGGCCTCCAAATGAGATTTTCAAGCAAATGTAACAAGTCTGAATCTTCAAAAATAAACCGTGCCTTGTTTAATTTCCACAAACATTTGAGTTGAGAAATATACACAATTTGTTGCTCTCATGACCACACTTAGGCGAGAATTGTTGCTTTAGCAAACCCGTTTGAGATTCAGAAAAATAAAAAGTAAATACCTACCAATATAGCATCAGTTGCAAATCATGACACTTTCTCACTCACACAAAAGCAATGACAACGAAAAGAGGAAAACATGAGCCAAAAATGAAAATCCAGTAGACAAAAACATGCCATTCAAACTAGTTGCTGTCTGCCATGCAATATCCACCTTTAGGGCCGGAGAGTGTGACAACAAATAAGAATCTGGACCACAAGAATGAATGTAATTGAGTTATGGACTGAGCATCCAGAAAAATGATACTACTACTACTACAGAGTAACAAGATGCATGCAACATAAGAGTCATCTTCATGTCGACTATGAAATTCACAAAAGCAAGAAACTTCATAAAATTAAAGGGGAAAGGGGTCCCTAAAATTAACCCAATTAGATACATACTCCATCAGATACTAGTGATGAACCTGGTGATGATTATTCATCAAAGTTGACTGGTTGAGCTAGTCAAAACTAATGAACAAAAAACAAGGATGGAAGTGCAGAGGAATAAAACAAGAGATAAACAACCATCCATTTCACAGAAACTGCATAACATAAGTTTGCAGCATTCAGTTAAGCTGCTCGAAACATGATAATTTCTAAATGCAAGGCTACAATACGATCGATGCATATAAATATTCAACATGGTCGTCGATAGATGATAAACAATGCCTCCGTAACTGAAGAGCAAATTAAGATGATAAGCATCACAAGCCACACCTATAAGAGATAGATAGTGTCCATGGCCTCCAACATGAGCAGCAGATAGGCTACTCCAGCCTAAGCTTCTTCTTCATGGGTATGGAGACTCCTTCACCATCACAAGGTCGAACTAGAGCTTTACGGAGATACCTGCTGATACTGAAAGAGACGAGGCCGGGAAGCCAGACCTCCGTATCCATAGGTAGAATGGTCCGGACGATCTTCTTCCGCATGTCAACGGCGAGAATGCAGCAAGGGTAGTGCGGGAAGACCGCCCACTCTGGAGGTAGAGAGGCCCGGACGATCTTGGTCTCGGTGTACTCCCCGAGCCCCAAGTAGACAACGTCAGTGTCGTTCGTGCTCAGGAGGGGGTACATGGGCATCAAGTTCTTGGGCACGTCGCCAAACCCCTCCACCCCCCACAGCGTCTCCAGGCTGAGCTCGTGCCCCTTCTCCCACCCCTTGTCGTGGCCCCGCAGCTTCCAGACGGTCACGGTGCGCTTCTTGAGTTCGACGTACTCGTCCTCGAAGCCATCGATGGAGACGAACCTGATGAAGGAGTCACTGACGATGCCCGTGGTCCGGTACACGGCAGGCTCGGCGATTTGTTGGCCAAAGCCCGAGTCGATGTGGTGGTGTATTAATCCCCTCGACTCGATCGGCAGGCAGATGAACTTTAGCTCGCTGCTGCTCTTGTCGTCGAAGAGGACGTCGTAACTGAAGCAGAAGACGCCGAGCAGGAGGTCCACCCAGTAGACGTGGCCATTGAACGAGAACCGCTTGTTGGTTTCGTTCCAGCCGATGATGTGTAGGAGGCCGACCTTCTTGAAATCCGACTAGGGCGGCGACGACGAGAAGGGCTTCCACAGGAAGAGAGAATCCACGCCGTCGCTGACATGCCGACCCGTGTGGACCAGGGCGTAATCGGGGCCACGGCATGGGCGTGCGTTAGAGACGCTGGAGGTAAGGGCATCTCCAGCCGTTCGGCCCCCTAGGCCGAAAAACGGCGCCTTTTTGGACGGCCTGGGGGACGCCGGCGCTATTTGGGCTCCTGGGTTGGGCGATTTTCCAGCCGTGTCCAAACCCAGAGTTGGGCCGAAAAATTCAAAAAAAAAAACAATTGGGCGAAAATCCATCAAACATAAGCGAAATTTGTTAAACTTAGCCGAAATTCATAATATATAGGCGAATTTCGCATTGTTCATTACATAATATAAGCTAAAACTTAAACATAAACTAAAACACGGCGATCTACATGCCCAGCTGGCTGTAGAACGCCGTGTAGTCGCCGCCGTCGTCGTCGCTCGGAGGCGCGCCGCCACCGAAGTGGCTCGGACCGGCCTCATTGTTGTTGGCGCCGCCGCCGAACCACGCGCCATCGTCGAGGACGATCACCTCGCCGCTCGCCTGACGAGGGGGAGTAGGAGGCCGGCGTGCAGCAGCGGCGCGACGGCAGTTGGCCGCCGCCTCGTCGAGAAGGCGCTGCTGGAGCGCAATCTCCTCCTGGGCGTGCTGGTTGCGCGACCAGGCGAAGATGAACTCGTCCGAGCACTCCTCGGCGGCGACCATGGGCGGCGCGGCGTCCTGCATGGAGGCGGTGACGGCGTTCTGCTCGCCGGGGAATTCCTCGTCGTCGTCCGGCACCTCCGTCTTGATGGCCGCCCGGACGTACTCCGGTGGCGCCACCCACTCCACCGCCGCCTTCTTCTTCTTGGAGGTGGCGCCGCCGGTGCCAGGCTCCTTCTTGGGCCTGACGAGGCGAAGGTGGCCTCGGGGCGGCGATGGTGCGCGGCGCGGCTCGTTGATGCGAATCCCGCCGCTGGGCCTTCTTGGCGGCGACCGGACGCGGCGCCCGGAGTTGAGGACGACGCCGCGCGGCGTGTCCTCCGGCTCGGGCTTGACCCGAGCGAGCGCCGGCGTGTGCGGGGACCCGCTGGAGAGCGGGCCAGAGGAAGACGACGAAGAAGCCGTCGCCATCCTCCTGGGCAGCCAGGAGGTGAAGTGGCGCCGAGGCGTCGGCGCCTGGCGCGGCGGCATGGTGAGCCGGGGCTGGTTCCCGGCGTGGATGTGCTCGAGGACGTACGCGAGGGTGCGCCCTCGCGCGCTCCACCATTGCTTCCGCCCGCCGGCGTTCTTCCGGCCGGCGACGGGGCCGTTGTTGTTGGTGTCCTCCAGCTCGCGGCGGTGGCGCTCTTGGAAGTATGCCGTCCAGAAGGCGGCGTTCGCCGGATCCCAGCGCGGGTCCGCCGCCTGCTCTTCGGAGAGCCCGGCGAGGACGTCTACGCGATCCGCTCCTTCTGGCGGCGGCGGAACGGAGACGCCTCCGGCGCTCAGGTGGCATTCGTCGGGGACCCGCATGTCCGGCGGCGTAGGGTACCCCGCCTCGTACAACATGCGGGCCTCCTCCGGGTGCAGGAAACGCCGGCCGAAGCCGTTCGCCGCAGCTTCGTCTCCGGGGTATCGCTCGGCCATTGCTCTTGCTCGGGAGAAGGAGAGAGATGGAGAGATGGGGAATGGTGTGCCTTGCCACGGCGAGATGCGGGGAATAAATAGGCGCAGGGGAGGCGAGACGGTGGCGCGTCATTACTCCGGCGCGTGGCAATCGACTGGACGCGTCGGCCGCCGCTGAACGGCGCGGCAGTCCACGGCCATTACTCCGGCAGGCTTTTGACCAGCGCGGGAGCCGAGGAGATGACGACGAAGCGTTTTTCCGCCCGTGATTCCGCGCCATTTCGCCTATCTCGCTGCCAGCTCTGGCCCACATTCCTTTTCACGCCATTTCGCCCCCCCAGGCCGAACCCGGTGGGCTGGGTTTGGCCTGGGAGCGCCGGCGCAATTTTCCGCCGATCCGGCGCTATTTGGGCTCCTGGGGGGCGACTGGGTGAAAAACGGCGCTCCCAGGCCATTTCGGTGGTTTTTTGGGCCCTGGGGGGCGCTGGGGGGGGGCTGGAGATGCCCTAAGTGTATAGGACCAGGAGGGATCTTCCGGTGGGGGGATCATGCGGAGTGACAAGGCGACGGCGTCGTAGATGAGATAGGACAACGGGCCTGCCTGGAAGTGCAGCCTGACGACGATGACGGTCTTGTCCACGGCTACCATGTCGGCCAACAGCTTGGCGCCTAGGATGGTCAGGTAGGAGACAGCCGGAGGCCTGTCCGCGAGACGCACTCCGATCTTCATGGCCTGAAGCATCTTATTGTAGATCTCGAGTTTGTCCTCTGCGTACCCCTCCGCCTTCCTGTCCTTGCACTTCAGGGTGAAGAGCGGGAGATTTGTGACGGCGACGTTCGTCGCCCACAAGCACGCGGGATTCAAGCACGCACTCGAAGGGGAACATGAGGATGGATCTATGGAGGCGTCAGGGCGGGGAGGAGAGGGGAACGAGACGCTCGGCTAGGTTTTCTTCCGGGCACGGCGCAATGTTCTTCTTTCTATTATTATACAGTAATACGGAGTAGTATTCGATCTCGGTCGATGGGGGATGGCCGTTGGATGTTAATAAAGAAAATATACAGTGGAGAAACACACTGTTCAGCCTCAAAAATGAAAAATTAGATAACAGATGATCAACCAAGAAGATAGTATTAGATGGCAATAGCGATTCACCCGAAATCATCCACATTGGTTGAACAACAAACCGCGCTATCATCTCCAAAGTGGTTGCATCCGGAGTCCAGAGTACACGCTGCAGTGAGGACCACTTGTGTAGCCCGTGGGTAATCATACGAGTAATCCACAAGGAATTAATTTTTTTGTTTTTGTTAAATACAAAGTTTCATTATAACAATTTTAGATATTCGAACCTTAAGCTTATAATTCTTATGTTTCTTATTTGTAGGATCAAGCATTAAATGACATGTTATCTAGGTTGGATACCATCTAAGTCGGACTCATGGGACACTAAACTTTGGCATATACAAAAATGCTTATATATGCTGACAAGCCAGATTCCACCATGGTTACTTTTTCTTCCAACAAATTGCTACATCAATGTACGAAACTGGTTTAAAAATATTAGAGTTACGAAATTAAAAAATACTTGCAATGCGGGGGTTAGGTTTTAGAAACATGAATTATGTTGAAGTTACATGGAAAACACTCCAGTTTAGGTGATAATTGATGTTGTACTCTTCTACCACATAGGTTCAAGTTCTCATGGACATGTTGTTAAGCACATAGCTATCTCGTTGTCTCCGAAGCTTCTCTTGTAGATACCAACGAGGGAAATGCTCTTTCAGAGCGGGTACATTCTTGGACAACATTTTGTAGAAAGCGGAGAGGGGGAGGGTACCGCCACCGTGGAGCATGATACGGCGGCAATGTCGGCGAGGGACCGCATAGGCTCAAGTTTGAGATTGTGCCAATTTATCAAAAGGATCAACTTCTCGTGAGCCGTGAAGTTAAGTGCAGATTTATGCCATCGGTTCAAGGGGTTTCTCTTATAGAAACAAAAAAATTGCTAGCATAATCTGATTTTCTACGTTAGGACCAAAACAAGAAAGCAAGGATGACACACAAGCAAAAACTTTGTTATACACCATCATTTTCGATGGTGCACCAAGACAAAAAAAACTTTAAGTGTCTTCAAGTAACCAAGCTTCTTTCAAAAATAATATTAACCTAACCTAACTTTGAGCACAAACATGGAAGAAAACTACTAAAAGAAGAAAAATATAAACATAAATGACGCGAGAAAATAAAGTGCACCAAGATACCTAGCTAGTGATGTCAACTGGGACATCTTTCTATGGGGTTTTCAAGTGTTGGGTACCTTGAGAGAAAAAGTTCATATAACCCCCACAACTTTCAGAGTTTGGACATAGCACCCCCTCAGGTCCAAACTAACACGCTTAATCTCCCAAAGTTCACAAAACCAGGAAATTGACCCCCTAGCCTCTGATAAGTTGTTTTGCAGTCTGGATTTTGGTGAAGTGTGGCAATCTGCCAAAACCAGGTACTGGTTGCTGCAGCTCACGCGGTCCGTCCTCGTCGAGGCCAAGGACGACGTCACCATGGAGGCTAGCGCTACGGAGACCCGGACAGGTCGTCGTCGAACACGAACTATCCCTGACTGCTTGACCCTAGGTGCACTATATCGGGCTATAGAACGTCCCCAATCGCCATGGCGAAGCAAAAAAAAAAAGGAAATTTTGAGCTCCCAGTCGATTCGTGGCATGGTGTCCAAGTTCTCATCATATGCCCAATGCGCTCCTGCGGAATGTAGCACACGAGAGAGTGCCACACAGTTGAAATAAGAACACGGCGGGGCAGCTGAAAGGATCGTATGGCACCTAGAGGGGGGGGGGTGAATAGGTGCTACTCCAAATTTTAACACCTTTTCGCTTTAGGCTTGACACAATGGTAAATTCTCTAGATATGCAACTACGGTGAATTTACCTATATGACAAGCAAGCACAAGATACAAAACCAAGGTTATCGAACCAGTAGGACTTGAAGAAAGCCCCCACAAGGTGTCTCCCTCCCCTGGCGCTGGAAGGTTAACGCGGACCTGTACACAGTCACAAACAAACCAGTTTGCCCCAACGAAACAGAAAGCTTGTCAATCTCTCCGGCTTGCTGAACACAAAGAATTAAATGTATGTGTGTAAACTAATATTAGAGCAAAAATAACCAGCGAGGAAATGACTAGGAAAAGCTATGAAAATGGTTGTAAGCACTATAGGAAAATAGGACCGGGGTCCACAGTTCACTAGTGGTGTCTCTCCGAAAGATAAACATGTTGGGTAAACAAATTACAGCTGCGCAATTGACAAATCATGGACGCATAACAATACTACCATGACATAAAGTTCACCGTTTCATTTAATATGGGCATTACGTCAAAATACATAGACCATTATCCAACTGCATCTATGACTAATAATCCACCCCAGATCGCTATCCAGCATGTCACCGGAAAGTATTAAGTTGCAAGCAACAGATAATTGCAATAAGCACGGTACGTAATGTAAGCAATGGTTACTACACAAAGCAATAAATACCTCTGTTTTACCCCTAGTAGCAACAACACATCTTAAGCCTTAATCGTTTCTGTCAACTCGGGCTCAGACAAAAAGAGGCATGAACCTACTATCTAGCATAAATACTCCCTCTAAAGATACTAGCAATTACTTCAGCCAAAGCATACACTAACATCGGAGAGCATGCAAGATCATAAATAAAACATATCATAGATAAACTGAACAAGAATGTCATGATTTCACAATTCATCGGATCCCAGCAAACACAACATGTAGCATTACAATAAGATGATCTTGATCATGTGAGGCAGCTCACAAGATCTAAAACAATGGAGTACAAGGAGAAGAGACAACCCTCTAACTACTGTCATGGACCCATAGTCGCATGGTGGACTACTCACGCATCACTCCGGAGGCAGGCATGGTGGTGTAGATGCCTCCGGTGACGATCTCCCCTCCGGCGGGGTGCCGGAAGAGTTTCAGAACCCTCCCGATCTAGGGTTGGCGACGGCGGCGGCCTCAGACGTATTTCTGGAAAAAGTGATCGGGTACCGAGGGTTTTCGGGAGGAGGTGAATTTATAGGCGAAAGGGGGACTCCAGAAGGTTCTCGAGGGCCCCAGGTGGGACCCAACCGCAGTCCACCCCTGGACCGCGCCTGGGTGGCGTCTAGGGCTGTGGGCCCTCCTGGCACAATTTTTGTTTCTTCGTAAAAATAATTCCCGTAAATATTCAGCCAATTCCGAGAAAATTCTCCGACTAGCTTTTCTGAAACAAAACGACAGCAGAAAATAGGAACTGGCACTGGACATCTTGTTAATAGGTTAGTTCCAGAAAATATGCTAAAATGATATAAAAATATTATAAAAACATGTGGCAATCATATATAACTAGAATGAAACAACCGAAAATTATAGATAAGTTTGAGACATATCACGCAGCACAACTAAATTGGAGGCTCCCAAATCACCACAAGTTGTTTAAACAACTCAAGAAGTAAGAACAAAGGCCTAGGTTTTCCCAATGGAAACCCTAAGCACGAATCTCTCAAGTGAATGAGGGGGAAATGTAAATCGGCTTGGTGAAGATGTAGATCTTGGTCTTCTCCTTCAATCCTCCAAAGATCAGCGAGTTTGAGTGGAGGGATTGGGAGATCTTTGAGTTTTGAGCTTGCAACAATGGGGGGCAAAGATATTCTGGTCGAGCTACCCAGTCCAAGGTAGGAGAAGGGTATTTATAGGTGTCTCCAAAATGTAGCCGTTGCAGGAAAAATAACCCCTGAGACTCCGGTCTGGGAAGGCCGGAGTCTCTGGTCTGGGCGGAATCTCCGGCCTCTCGGATGGGGCGGAGATTCTGGCCAGACCGGAAACACTGAAGTTTTCGGGAAACTATCGGCCCACTTCCAGACCCCATACCAGGAAGTGTCGTCGCTTGGCGCACTTGTGGCAAAACAGGCAGGCCGGAATCTCCGGCTCCGGATCCGGATCCCTTGAGTCCGGAGACTTCGGTGTGAGCACACCGGAATCTCCGGCCTAGGGGCACCGGAATCTCCGGACTAGATTTCCTGCAGCCACTAACTTTTGGAAACACTCTTCACCATTGTTACTTTGATCTTTTCTCTTTTTGAGGGATCAAGCACCGTCTTGTGCAAGTCAACAAATGTACCTATATTACTTTTAGCACATGGTGAGATCAAACTTATGTTGTTAACAAACACACAACACTGATTAGGAGAGACATGTTCTTTCAGCAGCACACTGCGCTTAAGCGCACCACCATGTTGACTATTTTTTAGCAACTCACTTCCACGTTGGGCGAATGACAGAGTGCCAGTGGCAAAACTGGCCTGCAAAACAGCTTACCAGGGTCTGGGGGGTCAATTGCCTAGTTTTGATAACTTTAGGGATTAAGTGTGCTAGTTTGTACCTCAGAGAGTGCTGCGTCGAAACTGTGAAACATGTGACGATTATATGAACATTCCTCATCAGCACTGCTGACAGCTCTTGAAGCATGGGCCCCTGCCGGTGGTGCCATAGTAGTGGTGCAACACTTGGCAAAGTAGAACACCACTTGTTTTTTCGGGCAACGAATCCAAATCCTATCAGGCAGTATAATGTACTGCTCATCATGCCACGTTGGCGTTATATGCTTGCCTGGTCTCGTTTGAGCTACCGGTGTGTATGCCTTACATAAGTTTATAGATTTGATTGAAGAGTTTGCAAGTTGGTAGATAAACTGGATATCGTTGTAAAGGGATGCAATAATGGCCTGTCTTGCTTCTTTAATCGATATAGCAAAGAAAGTTTCATGGAAGGCAAAGGTTTGAACTTTTGTCGAATAAACCTTTCAGTTCTTGTAGAATTAACAACAAAGACAAAACCTAACGCACATTGTAGGACCAAAAGAAAAAACCATGCACGCTGACACACTACCGGGAATACGTTGTATACCATCGTTCCCGATGATACACCAAGATACAACAACCTTACGGTAACCGAAGTTTCTAAAAGAAATACAGGAACCTAACCTAGCCTAACTTTTCAGCCCAAACCAGGAAGAAAACTACCCAAAAGAGCAAGGTACACAAAGGAATGTTGTAGTAGCTTGATGCCTATGATTGTGATGCCAATCGCTATATATCCCCATCAGCGCTGGCTGGTGATCGCTCTAGAAGCATGGCTTGGTATACCTCGATGTCGTGGTAGTGCAGCACTTGGCGTACTAGACGACGACAAATCGAAATCCTGCCGAAATGGTCTCGATCAGCATGCCAAATTGACATTCCCCTGCCCTGGTTTGGACTTTGGACCTACAATATAATAACAAACAAATTACTATATTGGTTTGAATAGTTGGCCAGTTGGTAGAGAAAACTGAATATTCCTGTCGAGTTGATATACCTAGGATGTATCCTACTACTCTAGAAATGAGCCAAGAAAAGTCTACTGTTGAATTTTCGTTCTGTTCCTGTAGGTTGGAAACACACGAACCTGGAAAATTCCGGCAAACAATCATGAAATTTATCCAGAATACAAACTCGAATCTTGCAGGAGGACGAAACAGGGCAATGCCTCCAAACATGGCCCAGCAGTGCCCATGTGGATGCTCTCAATCATGCACACATGTAATAAGGCATCGAATATCCTGGCCGACAAGACCACCACTAATACCACCACCGCCGTCCTTGTTGGTCCAGCGTCTCTGCCCTTCCTCTCCTCTTCCCCAACAGCGGTGCCCTCCACCGTCACCACCCGCGTTGTTGTTCCATCCAAGAACCGAGCAGAGAGATAGATGGCGGCGGAGGGCGCCGAGAGGTGGGTGGGCCTGGCGGTGGACTTCTCGGAGGGGAGCCGCGCGGCGCTCAAGTGGACGGCGGACAACCTGCTCCGCACCGGCGACAGCCTGCTCCTCCTGCACGTCATCAAGGACCCCGACTACGAGCAGGGCGAGACCCTCCTCTGGGAGAAATCCGGCTCCCGTACGTACTGATTGAACTTTATCCTCCTCCTACAGTCCTGCTACTGTACTTCGATTCGATTGCTGCCTGCTTCCTGTTCTTGGTCTTGATTTCTTGTTGCGCCCACCGCACGCCTCGATCCGTTCGGGATTCCGGTCTGTACCAGCTGCGTCGGCGCCAAGGATAACGGTTTCGATGATCCGCACGCCTGCTGATTGCTCTGCTCGTCAGTGCCTCGCTTCTTGGAATTGGCCTGCTTTGTGCTGTACCAGAGCAGAGTAGCAGCTACATCCTGCTCTGGTTCTGGTTCTAGCTTTTTCTTAGGAGAGGAGTTACTTTCTTGCTGTGCGTTTAGTTCCTGGAGAGAGTGCAGGAAGACCAGTTACGGGGTGTTTGGTTTGAGGAGACCTATAGTGGATTGACCATCTGATCCTAACACTGGGTCTAACTTCTTTTCTGAAAACCAAATCTCTGGATCTAGCATGTTTGCTTGTTTTGAGGAACAGAGTGGACACGAGGTTAGTGCAAAATAATGGATTGGCTGTCCCAGTTACGGTGGATGAACCCATACTAGGATAGGATAGTACAAAATGATGGATGTGGTCGTCCATCCTTCCATTCATGATGGATGAGATGGTACATCAAACGAAACACCATACAAGAGTTGGGTTACCGTTGCTTGCAGATCAAGGAGAGTTAAGAGGTGCAATAGGGAAGATTGGGCATTAGAGAGAACCTGTTGTGTTTATGATAGCTTTTCTATCACAATTCACGAGTGATGGTTGTTTATTGACGAGTTTACTGTCCTTTAGTATTTGTAAACAGCTATCAGTGCATTACTAGCTTAGTTAAATTTACTAGACGATGTGATGCTGATGTTGCAGACAAATCGGTTGTTAGCCATTTGCCTGGACGTACTATTTGGGTACTAAATTGTTGGCACTTGCAAACTGCAATCGTGCAGTTATCATTCGCTTCAGTGTAAAATCAAGTCACTAGTACAATGAATACCACCCTTTTGGATGCGAAGAATTTCCGATTTTCTCTCAGAATACCATTGTTTCTCAACCAACTCTAGTTTAAAATACCTTGAGGTATTTGAGTGTACAAGAAAAAAAACATAGTTATGCAAACAGCCGTAGTGCCAATACAGTCACTCTTTGGTGTATTAAAAAATCTACTCTTTACATTTTTCTTAAACCTTGAAAGCAATCCTGTGTCGTCCCCGATACCTATGAAGCTGGCGACAAGAATCTGCTGTTGGACGAGAGAAGCTTAGCATCTCAATATGATCTCGGAACATGTTGTCTGTAAGAAAGTCTGAATCTGTAGAGCGTATTGACCATGAATGACCTGCATGATATTCCTGATTCACGCAGTTTATGTGTGAATAATTCCATTATGCTGGCATGTATTTGTCTAAGGCTGTTTTACAAATATGGCCTACTGTCTACTGCTTCTCACTGTCCTCATTTCTTTTTTTCTATTTTCATAGCTTTAATCCCCCTCTCGGAATTCTCTGACCCATCATTACAAAGAAATATGGTGTGAAGCCTGATGCTGAAACATTGGACATGCTCAATACTGTAGCCAGGCAGAAGGAGGTGATCAGTCCATACCATCACGTATCATCATCTTACATCTCCTTGATATGTTTCTTACCATAATTTTGTGCCTTTTTCTTGGTAGGTTCAAGTGGTTTCGAAAGTGCTGTATGGAGATCCCCGCGAGAAGCTATGCCAAGCTATCAATGACATCCCCATGAGCTGCCTGGTTATCGGGAGCAGGGGCCTTGGCAAGCTGAAAAGGTTGCGACCATGGGATTTCAAACTGTTCTCGAGGCATATTGTTTGTTAGATCATAACGCGGTGCTAATCTTTTTCATCTCTGAATTGCAGGGTGCTCTTAGGCAGTGTCAGTGATTACGTGGTGAACAACGCTGCCTGCCCTGTCACAGTTGTCAGGCCAACGTCCACCGATGCATGATCTTATCGTTGAAAACATCCACATGTGTTCTAGTTTGCTGAATCCTATATATCCAGTAAGCTGCAACTTATTGAACCATGCAGTATTATTTGTAATAATACACAATTGGCCTGCTGCCCTGTAGTATATTTTGTGCATGAGTCATGTACACGTGTGCTTATCTTCAGCCTCGCGCAACTGTGCTGTTGTTTGTTGCATCAGTAATGTTTATACAGTTCCTAGAGTCTGAATAAATGGATTATGGTACATTTCTGGACAGCCTTTTTGCCTATGCTAGTAATTCAGATATCCATTGCAGGTGCCTGTTCCGAATTATAAGATGTTCTATCTTTTTCTGAATTGCATTTATGTAAACGTGTTGTAGTGTACTCATTTCAGTCTGTATGTAGTTCACAATGAAATATCCAAAAGATCTAGAGTATTTTTTAGTGTGGCTAATTTTCAACTGGAGATCCCACATCTTACTACTGTATGCGTATGCTTCAACCGAGATCAATGGGCATGTCAAGCAATTCTGATATGCAGAATGTCGTAGGAAGCACGCAAGCAATTGTAGAAGCTGGCAAACACATAACAGGAAAGTAGACGGTGAAATGTTAAAACGCAGGCTCGTCATAGTTCACACTTCACGGCACACTGATTTTTTTGAAACGGAGTCACGGTACACTGATCGATTGGCGTCACAGCTAGAGCTTGCATAAACTGCCACAAGTTACTGCAACCTCGTGCCATCAGTCGTCATGACAGTAAAGTTCAGATGCAAGTTAAGCCTAACACATTCCAGACCCGCCGTCCATCAGCACGGATAACAGAATGTACAGCAAATACCATGTTTAACCTGTGGAAGCAGCTCACAGCGGCCGAGGAAATCGCCAGCAATGGTCACAAGGACATAGAACTGGCGATCTACTTCCTTCCAGCTGACAACCAAGACCTTGCAGCGCACCATGGTGCCCTTCGACAGCTTCGAGTCGTCCTTCATGAACATCGGGTCGTCGCCGCCGATGTACTTGTAGTCGCCAATCGTCTTGCACGACAGGAAGATTGTTTCTATCGGTCCAGATTTGAGGGCTTCAGGATCTTGTCCACAGTGCAGACCAAGATCTCACCCTTCATGGGCTTCAGAGTGATGCAGGCGAATGTGACAGGGAAAAGAACATCTCCAGTCTGCTGACGGACTTTCCCTTCAGATATCGATTTGAGCTCACTGACAGCGACGTACTCCTCCGTTTTTTAATATAAGATGTTTTAGGTGGTACACATGTTGCACACAAAAATGTGTCTACATACATTTGTGTGCATGTGCATATGGACAAAAGTTAAAACATCTTATATTAAAAAACGGAGGAGTAGTAGCCATGCTCCTTCAAGGCCTTCCTGTTTGTTACATCCTCCAGAAGACGGACGATGATGGACTTGCGGAGCAACAGACCTTCGGGGCTTAGCTGGTCTGGAGAGATCAGCACATTCCAAGACATCTCAGTCTGAAGGAAAACCATTGTTGGTTACCTGACAAAAGCCAAATTTGTACAAGATATCAGCCTTTTTGTGGTGCGGCATCCTTCACTGAATACCATCGAAACACATGCTTACATGATTACAGGCATGGAAACTTGAAACTTAATTCTTCTGTTTACATATGTAAATTTTCTGTCAACAAACAAACAAAAGTTAAATTAGAAGAAACGAATGAAACAGTCAAGTGTAGAAAAGGTCAGCCTTAATGTTTCTACTGCCTAGCTACAAATGACTGGGGCCATGGCGTTTCTACCTTTTTGCATTTGCACCATTGTGTACACCACTATTCTATAACAACATATATTAGGCATGCCACAGTACAAGCTTGAATTTTTGGCTTTTATAATTCTACATTATACGTTCTCAGGAATATAGGCCTGTTTGCTACAAAATGAACACATCAATAGCAGAAAAGGCGGTTTTTTCTTCGATTCAAAAGAATTGTGCTGCCGCATCCTTTATATGAAAACTTCACAAAAATGTCAAAACATTAAGGGAAATAAATTCACACATTTTGTTCTCAATGCACACGGTGGTACCCCATGGGGCAGTGGCGGAGCGACGCCTAAGCTTTGTAGTCACATTTTGGCAAAAACTTTGTATATAGGATAACGATCATGCGAAAAATACAAAATCCATACAAATACATATATTTGACATCACAAATTTGAATTGACATCACAGTTTTGTACTCATGGCTCCGCCAGTGACATGGGGTACACCAACTAACATGCACGTATGTACAGGTTTTGGACCTTGTGCGGATCGCACCGTGTATTGATGGCCCTTCACGTAGTTACCTGCGTGAAAAGTAAATGGGTTAGGTTGAGACTCCAAGTGCAGAGTGTGTAGTAAGTGGAAGAAGTGTTTTCCCCACGAGGGGTGACTCGAGGATTTAATATCGAACTCTCGGTGAATCAATAGTGAAGATTTATCTTTCCTATCCTTCTTTTGGTTACCTACAAAACAAAGTAAATGTTTTGGTCATCAACCTCACCTAGTGGTTGTCAAGCACAAGGTGTGAGAATGATATCAAGATAATATGCAATGCAAACAAGTGATGGCGTGTAGTTGACGGGAAAAATATTCTGCAGGAAGCTTCGTATCTTCCCCTGCAACGGCGCCAGAAAGCACTCTTGATGGTAAATAAATATGCAAAGATGGTGGTAGCAATGATAAATGATATTTTTGGGTTTTATATGATGAATGCAAGATGTAAAAGTATTTTTGTATTTTCGGATTTTTAAATGGCAGAAAATGGTAAAGTGGTAAAAGTTGTTGGAAAGGTGTTTCTTATGATTAAAAATGGACCGGGGTTCATGGTTTCACAAATGCACTCTCTCTTTAATAAAGTGGTAGACAATGGAACACTAGATTTGACATATGAGATTGCAACACAACAGTTTAATGACAAGTTATAATTATATGGGCATCACGTCCTAACATAGAGACCTTTTGGTTATTAGTCTCTCTTATACTCCACCAAGATGCGAACTAAATCATAACACCTCAGTAATTAAGATAACTCAGAGTATAGCAATAAGTATCATGACATGAAGTTAAAATAAGAACATGCTAGATCTAGTCATGGAGTAGTGGCAATGGTCACACCCACATCTCCGGTAGCATGGTATTTCTTTTTATCCCTAGTGAGGCAACAAAGTAAGGTAGAGATACCCAACTGGATCGCAGAACTTTCTCTCATGTTCACTGCACTAGCCACCCCCCGTTACTCCAACTAATGCACACGTTCCCCCTCACACGCTCTCATAAACATGCTTGATCATAACAAGTAAATAAGAACGGGGTACATAATATGCATCTACTTTCATAACTAAAACAAAACCATTGCAATCTCAAACATATATTAACTCATAAAAAGATCCACCACAAAGTTATTACATAGATGACCGTAATCATGTTCAGCAGCTCATACGGTACTAATTAGTGAAGCTCAAGAGAGAGAGATACATAAGTTACTTCCACAAACCCATAGTCCAGAGGTGGACTACTCCTCTTCATCATGGAGACGGTGGAGAAGTCGTTGGAGAAGATGGAGACCACGCCGGCAGCGCCCCGCCGGAGTTTTCCCCTCCAATCTGCAGCTTGATGGCGTGAATCACACGTTCGTTGGGAGACCCCAAGAGGAAGGTATGATGCAGTTCAGCAGCAAGTTTTCCCTCAGAAAGAAACCAAGGTTATCGAACCAGTAGGAGCAGCAACTCTTCAGAAGGTTGTTGGTGGCTCGCACGGCGCAACACGATCACCAACGTGGAATCTGCACACAACACAATCAAACTACTTTGCCCCAACGAAACAGTGAGGTTGTCAATCTCACCGGCTTGCTGAAAACAAAGGATTAAACGTATGGTGTGGAAAATGAGTTTTAAATTGCAGAGAATGAAAAAGGAACAGTTTGCAGTTTGTGGTGGTTTAATCAGTGTAAAAGAATGGACCGGGGTCCATAGTTCACTAGTGGTGTCTCTCCATAAAAGATAACTAACATGTTGGGTGAACAAATTACAGCTGGGCAATTGACAAATAGTGAGCGCATGACAATGCATATATATGACATGATGATTACTATGATATTTAATTGGGCATTACGACATAATACATAGACCGTCATCCAACACGTCTATGACTAATAATCCACCGCCGGGTTGTCATCCGAGTCCCCGTTGGTATTAAGTTGCAAGCAACGGATAATTGCATTAAGTAAAGTGCGTAATGTAAACAAATACATATGACCGTGGACATAGCATTGTTAGGTTATCCCTAGTGGCAACAGCACATCCGCAACCTTAGAAGTTTTGTCACTCTCCCAGATTACGGAGGCATGAACCCACTATCTAGCATAAATACTCTCTCTTGGAGTTACAAGCATCTACTTGGCCAAAGCATCTACGAGTAACGGAAAGCATGCAAGATCTTAAATAACATAGGGCATAGATTGATAATCAACTTGACATAGTATTCAATATTCATCGGATCCCAGCAAACACAACATGTAGCATTACAATAATATGATCTTGATCATGTAGGGCAGCTCACAAGATCTAAACATGATGGCACAAATTGGAGAGACAACCATCTAGCTACTGCTATGGACCCGTAGTCCAAGGATGAACTACTCACGCATCACTCCGGAGGCAGGCATGGCGATGTAGAAGCCTCCGGTGACGATTCCCCTCTCCGGCAGGGTGCCGGGAAGAGGTTCTGGACCCTCCCGAGCTAGGGTTGACGGCGGCGGCGTCTCTGGAACTTTTCGTGGATATTTGCTCAGGCACTTAGGGTTTTCGCGTCGGGGGGAATAAGTAGGCGAAAGGGCGGCGGCTGACGACCCCCGAGGGGCCCACACCACCCTAGGGCGCGCCAGGGGGGCCCGCGCCCTAGTGGCGTGTGGGGCCCTGGTGGCTCTCCTCTGCTGCTCCTTTGGTCCGTCAGGTGTGTTCTGGTAAAATAGGGATCCCCGTGAAGTTTCGTCCAATTCCGAGAATATTTCCAGACTAGCTTTTCTGGAATACAAAAACAGCAGAAAACAGGAACTGGCACTTCGGCATCTTGTTAATAGGTTAGTCCCAAAAAATGTATAAAAGTGATATAAAGTAGATGCAAAACATGTAGCAATTGGTATAAAACAAGCATGGAACATCAAAAATTATAGATACGTTTGAGACGTATCAGCATCCCCAAGCTTAGTTCCTACTCGTCCTCGAGTAGGTAAACGATAAAAACAAAATAATTTTTGAGGTGACATGCTACATCATAATCTTGATCATATAATATTGCAAGGCACATGTAAATGAATGAAGTGATCCAAGTCAATGGTCTATAATTTGCTACCAAATAGATAATGAGTAAACAATGAATCACACAAGCTAAACGTTTTCATGAATAGTACTTTCGAGACAAGCATCAAACAGTTTTGCATAAGTGTTAACTCATAAAGCAATAGTTTCTAATAAAAGGTATTCAATCAACACAAAGGAAGAATTAGTTTCAGCATTTGCTTCAACTTTCAACATATTTATCTCATGGATATTGTCAACACAAAGTAGTATAACAAGTCCAATACAGCATATAACGCATGTTGTAACAAAGTTGACACTAGTGTTTGCTTGTGGAAGACAGAAAGAATAGGAAAACTGACTCAACATAAAAGTAAAAGAAAGGCCCTTCGCAGAGGGAAGCAGGGATTAAGTCATGTGCTAGAGCTTTTAGGTTTTTGAAAGCATATAGAGATTGCATAAAATATTTGATACTCCTCCCAACCTTGCTAACACAAGCCATGGCTAACCGAAGGGTGCCTTCCATCAATCACATACCATGGAGGAGTATCTATTTTTGAGAGGTGTTTGTTAATTGTCAACGAATGGTAGCGGGTGAGAACAGTATTCTACCTGTCAAACGGACTTTTAAGAGCGGCTCCCATGAAGGACGTTATTTCTACCAGCAAGGCAGATCATCCCTCTTTCTCTTTGGTTTACACACATTCAGGTATTTCACTGTTTGTCATTGCTTACTGATGAATCAGGGCAAAAGTGTGAAGAGAATTAATTGGTTAAAGTTGTAATTAATTGGGACTGGGCACCCCGTTGCCAGCTCTTTTTGCAAATTATTGGATAAGCGGATGTATATGCCACTAGTCCAGGTGTAAAAGTCCATTGACAAATAGAATAAAGAATAACCACACTAATTCCTCATGAGCTAGTAAACATTGACACAAAAAGGGAATAATAACATTTTGAATAATTTAAAGGTAGCACATGAAAAATTTACTTGGAGTGGCAAGGAAATACCACATATAGGTAGTTATGGTGGACACAAATGGCATGGATTTTGGCTCAAGGATTTGGATGCACGAGAAGCATTCCCTCTCAGTACAGAGTTTAGGCTAGCAAGGTTATGTAAGCAAACAAGAATATCAACCCGTACACCAAGTTTTATATGACAAACATATTGCAAACGTTATAAGACTTCATACCGTCTTCCTTGTTAACCAAACCCTGTTATTAGAAAATATCTAGACCTTAGAGATACCACCGATGCAAACCAAATTTTCAACAAGCTTTACGGTAGTTCTTCACTAATAGGCTTAACTCATGTGATGCACAATTTAATCATGATCTACTTGTTAACTCAAAACAATTGACAAGCATCAAGTTATCCATTAGTGATCTACAAGATTAAGCAAGTTTTTCCTTATACCAATTACCACATGCAACATTTTCTGAACCAACCAAACACCAATCAATTTATTTCATCAACTCTCCAAACAAATATAAGTGAAGCAAGAGAGTACTTTCTACAAAAGAAAGCTAATAGCTCTGACAAGAGATACATGAAAACAAGAGCTAAAAGCTGAACAGCGCTAGATATGAATACTCAACAAATATAAGTGAAGAATAGGAGTATTCTCATGAAAAAGCGGAGCGTGTCTCTCTCCCAATCAAGAATGCTAGGGTCCAGTCAAGCTTTATTGAAAATAAAATGCAATACTGAAAATAAAAGCACACAGACGCTCCAAGAAAAGCACATATGATGTGAAAGAATTAAAATATAGTTTCACTAGAGATGACCTGATAATTTTGACGATGAAGAAGGGGATGCCTTGGGCATCCCCAAGCTTAGACGCTTGAGTCTTCTTGAAATATGCTGGGGAGATCCATGGGAGCCTCCCCAAGCTTAAGCTCTTCACTCTTCTTGATCCTATTATATCATCCTTCTCTCTTGACCCTTGAAAACTTCCGTCACACCAAACTCAAAGTAGATCTCATTAGAGGGTTAGTGCATAATCAAAAACTCACATGTTCTATAAAGACGCAATATGATTTGTTACTTTAAACATTAGCTACAGCCACTGATGTTATGTGAAGCTCTTCCACCCAAAAAAGAATTTCACTCAACACTAGTAAAAGAGAGAATGCAAAATAAAAAGGCATAATCTGTCTAAAACAGAACAGTCCGCAAAGACGAATTTTTTCGAGGCACTTACGACGCTCAGATCGAAAACTTGAACTAATGAAAGATTCAGACATTCATAAAGATTACGCACAAAAATTTCAGATTTAATTAACAATCTGGTGATTTTAGGAATTTCGTACAGTGAACAGCAAAAATCTGTTTCTGCGCAGCAATCAAAATTAAGCATCGTCTTAACATTAGAGGCTACTCTTGGCACAACAATGCGAGAAAATAAAGATACAAAGGAGTTGCTACAGAAGTAAACACTCCTTGACTCAATAAAAGAAAAATTGCAAAAAAAATAATGGGTTGCCTCCCATAAGCGCTTTTCTTTAACGCCTTTTAGCTAGGCACAAAGCATGCATCAAGTATTACCAAGTGAAGAAGCATCAACATTGTAATTTGTTCGAACAATAGAATCATAAGGTGGCTTAATCTTCTTCCTAGGAAAGTGTTTGTAGCGCCCCGACCCGACTACTATACAGTGATGCTGTGTGTCACGGTTAAGCGATACCACCGGAGGTTACGGGTTTACCAATCCCCGGCCAAAACCTTTGGCAGGCGCTGTTGGGCACACCTCTCCCAACAACACAACACTCCGATCGATGCCTCAACACGGGCACAACTATCAAAGCATAATAATAAGATCAAGACTTGTGGAACAACTGGCACTTCACAGACTCTACGACACAAATCATTATAAGCAACTCTTATAATAGAGAAAGATAGCAAAAGTTACAAACAGGGGTCACAGACCCAACATTACAACATGCGGAAGCGAAGTGTGTTGTTCTAAACAACAAGAACCAAATATGGCCTAAGAGGCCTACAAATAAACATCCAGCGCCAGCTATTCCGAGATGTCCCAAGCTGCCACCTGGGAACCCCAGACTACTCGTCGACGTCCACAAAGAACCCACCTTTGAGGTCGGTGAAGTCCTCTCCTGAAAATAAGCAAACGACGTTGAGTTCGACGAACTCGCAAGATTAAGAGCTAATATATGCTCGATGATTGGCTTTCAAGGTTTTATGGCTGTTTTGCATAAAGCTGATTTTATTTTAAAAAGACATAACTCCATGGCATCGACTAATCAGATTATTTTGGAAAGGGGTAAGAAGTAACTCTTTTCTTGATCACTTTTCTCATCACCAACCATTGTACCTGTTCATCAAAGGCACCTCCCGAATCACCCTCGAGGAAGCTCACCTTGCATTTGTGAGTGGTACCTCTAGTACCCAGTTTTTAATCATTCCGTTAAAGTTATCTATGATCCTACCTTCACTTCCCAAGTCGTCCATAACCGCGGACACGGCTTTTCAAAAAGATTTATCCCTGCAGGGGTGTACAAAGTGGAAGTCCCGGAGTCCCGAGGGGCCCCAGCTCCTTCGCCACGCGTACCGTCCGGCCCATTACCTGCACATTAGCTCTCTTCCTGGGAAAGCCGGCTGGGTGGGAGCGGTGTCGACTTCTCCCTCGTTAAAGACTTTCCAGGATCATCAGTGGCGGCAGGGCTGCCAGGATCACAACACCCCGCCCCACAGCCACTTATTTTCCTAACACCACCATCCTCATCTCAGTTCATACCACCATCAACGCACGCGCAAATGGAAAGCCAAACTAGAGGACCCTGGCTATTCCCGCCCGAGTTATTTAGTCTATGAGGGTTCCTGCACTGCGAATGCATAGGCCTCACGCATGGTTGCACGCTCAGTCTTGGTTCAGGAGGTACAGAACTCGCACCTAGGCGGCGAGAATGAGACAAAGCACCACAACCACAGTGGCCTCTCATCCCCACCTTTTAAGCATGTTATTATTCATTACCACAATTTCTCCACCATCATCACTGTCATTCCAACACCTGTTCCAACATGTACCAACCATAGTACACTAGGCATTTAGCTAAGCATGGCTAAGCATTGACATAGCATAGTTATGTATATAAGGCCAACATTACAAACCTATGGTAATAGGAGGGAAAACAGGTATATGGCAACGGATTTCTAATGCAACTAGTAGGATACTCTAATCCAAGCAAAAGACATTTAGAACCGAATGCAATATTATAGTGGAGAAAATATTTGCGGAAAATAGGATAAGATATGCTCAGAGGGGGATTACGCTTGCCTTGTTGATACGGCTGGTAGCACGGTTCGTCACGATACGGTGGTGTCACTTCCACTCCTTGATCTACCGATGCACAAACAACACCGGAAGGACAATCAATCACCACACATGTTTAACATATGCAATGCGCAACCATGATGACATGACATTTTAAATGCACCCTAGAAGCATTTAACAAGACCAACAAGTTAAATGGGGTCCCCCTTATACCTATTGTATTTCTGGAATAAACCCCATATTTAAACTTAATGATTTTAAATACTGCTAGAGCACATTATTGTAATTGTGATCAAATATGCATGATGATGATGATTCTGGATGATTCATGTTTTTCTGGACATTTTGGTATAAGAAACACAATTTTCTGAGGTCCGGATAACAAGTTATTACTTTTATTAATTTCCTCTTTTAAATAATTGTTTTCAATTAATTTATTTCTAACAACGAAATTATTTTGTTTACTCGGAATCGAGAGAGGGATGGGACAGGAGTTTCATCGAGGTTCGATGTCTCTAAACGCGCGAGGTAGTAGCCAGAAGTATGCGCTAGAGGGGAAAAAGGAAAAAGGAAATCCAAAAAAAAAAAAAAAAAGACAGGTAGCCCGGCCTCCAGCCCGGTTGGGCCGGCTGGCAGGCCGGCCTCGTAACAGAGAAGACCGGCCGGCAGCCCAGTCTGGGCCGGCTCCTGGGCCGGCTATGGACCCGAGACGGCCGGTTCGCAGCCCGGCTAAGCCGTTGCCACGGCCGGGCAACGTTCTTCGTCGACAGGAGCACGGCGACGGTGGCGATGTTCACAGCTACGGCGTGGATCGATACGAGCACGGGGAAAGGAGAAAGGGAGGTCCCGGAGGACGGCGGCTCACCCTGAGCAAGTAGGAGCATACGGCGAGGTCAGAGACGGCGCTACGGCGACGAAATCGCCTGCGGCGTCCGCGGCCGGAGCTCGGGAAGAGTTGGATGGCGGCGTCGATTGCGGCCCTCCCGCGTCGATTCCTCCGGCGGAGATGGGGAGGACGGCGTGGCGGAGCCAGCGGTGCTCTTCGATTCATCGAGGCGGCTCTGAGCGATGGCGAGGCGGCGGCGGAGCCCGGCGGCCAGGGCTCGGGTGTGGGAAGAAAAGGGGATCGAGGGAGGCCCCAGGCGAGCAAGGGGGAGTGGATAGAGAGGGCAGAGTGGAGCGGCCTCGTGGTCTTCTGCTCCTCTCCACGGCGCGGCAGGAGGACGTGGGGCACGGCGGCCTCGCACTGGCGCCATGTCGTGGCCCTGCGATGAACAGAGGAAGAGGACGCCGGATTTGCAAAGAACCCCCTGGCACAAATGTTTCCATCACAGATTGATCCTTGCCCCTTTTCTTTTTCTGTTTAACAAAATACTGCAGCATTTCCAAGATTTATTTGAGGCACTTGGACATTTTATAAAAATCTGAGAAAAATATTGTAGCCTCCCCATTGCATTTGGAAGCACCACAAAAATTGGTGTATCCAACAAAATGTTTTTGACCATGTTTGTTCATAGGTTCGAAATAGGGCATTTTGCTCAAATTCCAAATGTTATTGCTTTAGAAATTTTAAATCAAGGGCAAAATATTATTTTGAGCTCTTGGAACTTCCTTGACAAATATAAAATGCCAGGACAACTTTGTTTTGCAAGTTTGAACACTTCCATTGATTTGGATTTGTAATTGAACAATTTGGGCATTTGTTTTTAAAGGGTGCCAAAACCATTTGTGTGTTGTTTAGCAAGTTAAAATTGGATGCCATGATGTAATGCAACACAAAAGCGAAAATTTTACCCCGGGTTTTAGGTTTCCGAACTTTGGGCTGTTACAACTCTACCCTCCTTACAGGAATCTCGTCCCGTGATTCTAAGCGTAGGAAAGAGGGAAAGGGTTACGAGGTACTACACGATCTTCTCGCTTCGGGTGGCTTCTTTCTTGAAGAGGTTGATTGAGGGCATCATGAAGATCTTCATCGGCTTCACTTCGAGATCGCTATCAACGTACACCATAGGAGAAGAAGGGAACCTCACCGGAAGGATGGATCTTGGTGAATATACCACAACGGAGTACCTCCCAGTAGAATCTTAGGATGGGACTTCAAGCATCCCGTGATGTGACCGTTAGGAGGCACGAGCGTTTGACGGGAGATTGATAAGAGTTTCCAGTTGGTAGACAACTGTTTCTCAAAGATTCAGAATATGAACCTTGCACAAGGCCTTGAATTTCTGAAGAAGAATGTTAAACAAGATTTCAACAGATGAAGAGGCAAACTTCTACCCAACAGCTTGGATAGAACTTTCCTCACGGAGGAGCATTTCGGATCACCGGAGAAGGGTCGAGAAGATGGACCGAGGGAACTTTAGAACTCCGCAAACGTTAGTATCAGGAACACTTCTTGCTTTTCTGGACGTCGGGAACCAGCTTCTTGAGGATCACCAACTATCGTTTCTGATTAAGATTCAGATCTGGTCAGGTGTAGAGATACTTCAGACTCAGCACCGGTAGGAATAGGAAGCTTTGCAATGCATACCAACGGATTACAATTGCTAGGACCCAAGAGTTGGACTACAAGGTCAAACTCCAAAGGAGGGACTAGATTTGCGGAACTCAAGTATTAGCAACTTGTCAGAAGTCAGCTGCCCTACTTGATTTACTTCAACGAGACACGATCTAGTCCTTGATGGCAAACACCAGTAGAAGACCAAGAAGTTCTCAGACTTCCTCTCTTTCTGGAACAATTCAATCAGTGGCTTGGATGCATACATGAAATTCCCGATGATAGGAGGTAACAACATACCATTCCGAGGATATTCTACACATGCACGATCGAGTTGAGATGATTTCGAGGAACCAGACCATTCCACTCAGATCCATGGCGACATCTTTCAGCAATTGCACGTGAACCAGGGAAAGTCACTTCTAACTCCAGAACACATACTTTGTGAGGTCACAAAGTTAGTTCCAACAATTTTCCAATGCTAACGCCCAATATCCAATATGAATCTCCTCAAACATGGAGAAGATAAGAAGGTAGTTGATGGGCTCAACAACAAACTTATCCAGATATTTCAAGACGGTAGACTCATAGGTTGCATGAACGGGCATGAGTATTGGTCAGACTAACATCTTTCTAATCTGAGTTTAACCTACTGAATGTGTTAGTCTAAGTTTGATTTGACGATAGCCCAAATCAAATCAAAAATTTGTAGGATAGCATATCCACAAAGGAGATACCACCTTGCTTCGACACAGGAAGCTAGACATCCATTGAGAAGTGAACTATATCAGATAGAGCTTTTGGTCTTTTAACCCTCCAAGTGGTTTAAGCTCACTCGAATAATTCAGGACATCCAGCACGATTTTCTTGGAGAAAGGAGTTGTTCAGAGAACCAGCTTACTCATAAGCTCAACATCACGGTCAGTGACAACCTGGCGATACTTCTGGAAAGACCTCCAGAATATCACGATCCACCGTATGTCTTGAGTTCGAGAGAGAATCATGCCTTTCCAGGTAAGACGATGTGGTCTTGGGAACTTCGGCACGAACCTAGCTCTTTGAACGAGGGAGTGCATCAAAGCCAACGGACTTGGTAGCACTGTCAAACTCAACTTATTGATCGGATAACCCATCATGTTAAGGAGGACAAGGAATGTCTTTGGATTTCAACGCAGTAAGAACTGCTGAGAATATCCGATAGCCACACCATTGCTCATAACCATCATTCTCGAGTAACAAGTCACTTGGAGAACGGAGAGCAATTAAGTGTAAGAGCATCACTTCATCTAGAGGATCATGATACTTAGCACGAGTGCACACTCTGATATCAAAGAGTGTGACACTCTAAGGTGGAGCAGAACAAAAGCTAGACAAGGCCCTTATTCTATAGATTACAATATTTTGACCTGGTCCGAGAAGTGGATAGGATACGGGAGTTTGTTTCTCCTAACAAGACGAAGTGGAAAGACTTGACGGATCAAGAGAGTGACTTGCATTGGAACATACCAACCCACGATAAAACTTTACTGTCAACAGACAGACGAAGGTTGGAAAGCAGATCAGAGTAAGAAACATACTCAGGAGAAATCCTAAGATGTTGAAGAGGCACCGGTTATTACTCAATTGTGATAACCATGCTAAAAAGGAGAGATACAGCAGAGTCATGACATAGATGGGGACTCGCTAAGAGAATCTTGGTCATAACCTAGATGATTCCAAGACAGAATCTCCAGCTATGGCAGAGTTAAAGTTACATAGCCATCCGAGGTGTGGGAAATTAAGGTTCAACCATTTACCACACAGACCACGGAAAGGACTTGGGTTGAAGATCAGCATCATGTGCTACTAGCGAGAGTTAAGAAATCACAACTTAACACACTCTAGTTGGCACAATCCGGGACCTTATGTTCAAGTCCTTGGGTTAAACCCGAAGAAAGGATTAAGAGATTAAACTTGATAGGAATACAAGGGTCCGTAAACAACCGAGTTGATAGGAATTTTCGTCGTACTCCAGATGGTTTCTCGGCACATGAAGCTTCGGATTGTAGCTCGGCGGAAGCAACTGGACATATAACACTCAAGTAACAGGTGAGAGATCCAACCCCGAGATCCTAATCATTTTGAAGTAACAGTTGAGGAGAAAACTTTTAACTCAAATCGAGGTAAGATTGCTTCGAGATTAGAATGTAACCAGGTAAGGAGTAAAAAGAATCCTAAGATGGTTTTCACAACTCATTTTAGGTTAAAAATATTTTCACAAACACTAGACTCAACGTCGACCAGTAGAAGGGTTTCCTACAGGCAGTCCTGCTCTGATACCAACTTGTAGCGCCCCGACCCGACTACTATACAGTGATGCTGTGTGTCACCGGTTAAGCGATACCACCGGAGGTTACGGGTTTACCAATCCCCGGCCAAAACCTTTGGCAGGCGCTGTTGGGCACACCTCTCGCAACAACACAACACTCCGATCGATGCCTCAACACGGGCACAACTATCAAAGCATAATAATAAGATCAAGACTTGTGGAACAACTGGCACTTCACAGACTCTACGACACAAATCATTATAAGCAACTCTTATAATAGAGAAAGATAGCAAAAGTTACAAACAGGGGTCACAGACCCAACATTACAACATGCGGAAGCGAAGTGTGTTGTTCTAAACAACAAGAACCAAATATGGCCTAAGAGGCCTACAAATAAACATCCAGCGCCAGCTATTCCGAGATGTCCCAAGCTGCCACCTGGGAACCCCAGACTACTCGTCGACGTCCACAAAGAACCCACCTTCGAGGTCGGTGAAGTCCTCTCCTGAAAATAAGCAAACGACGTTGAGTTCGACGAACTCGCAAGATTAAGAGCTAATATATGCTCGATGATTGGTTTTCAAGGTTTTATGGCTGTTTTGCATAAAGCTGATTTTATTTTAAAAAGACATAACTCCATGGCATCGACTAATCAGATTATTTTGGAAAGGGGTAAGAAGTAACTCTTTTCTTGATCACTTTTCTCATCACCAACCATTGTACCTGTTCATCAAAGGCACCTCCCCGAATCACCCTCGAGGAAGCTCACCTTGCATTTGTGAGTGGTACCTCTAGTACCCAGTTTTTAATCATTCCGTTAAAGTTATCCTATGATCCTACCTTCACTTCCCAAGTCGTCCATAACCGCGGACACGGCTTTTCGAAAAGATTTATCCCTGCAGGGGTGTACAAAGTGGAAGTCCCCGCCCAGCTCCTTCGCCACGCGTACCGTCCGGCCCATTACCTGCGCATTAGCTCTCTTCCTGGGAAAACCGGCTGGGTGGGAGCGGTGTCGACTTCTCCCTCGTTAAAGACTTTCCAGGATCATCAGTGGCGGCAGGGCTGCCAGGATCACAACACCCGCCCCACAGCCACTTATTTTCCTAACACCACCATCCTCATCTCAGTTCATACCACCATCAACGCACGCGCAAATGGAAAGCCAAACTAGAGGACCCTGGCTAGTCCCGCCCGAGTTATTTAGTCTATGAGGGTTCCTGCACTGCGAATGCATAGGCCTCACGCATGGTTGCACGCTCAGTCTTGGTTCAGGAGGTACAGAACTCGCACCTAGGCGGCGAGAATGAGACAAAGCACCACAACCACAGTGGCCTCTCATCCCCACCTTTTAAGCATGTTATTATTCATTACCACAAGTTCTCCACCATCATCACTGTCATTCCAACACCTGTTCCAACATGTACCAACCATAGTACCACTAGGCATTTAGCTAAGCATGGCTAAGCATTGACATAGCATAGTTATGTATATAAGGCCAACATTACAAACCTATGGTAATAGGAGGAAAAATAGGTATATGGCAACGGATTTCTAATGCAACTAGTAGGATACTCTAATCCAAGCAAAAGACATTTAGAACCGAATGCAATATTATAGTGGAGAAAATATTTGCGGAAAATAGGATAAGATATGCTCAGAGGGGGATTACGCTTGCCTTGTTGATACGGCTGGTAGCACGGTTCGTCACGATACGGTGGTGTCACTTCCACTCCTTGATCTACCGATGCACAAACAACACCGGAAGGACAATCAATCACCACACATGTTTAACATATGCAATGCGCAACCATGATGACATGACATTTTAAATGCACCCTAGAAGCATTTAACAAGACCAACAAGTTAAATGGGGTCCCCCTTATACCTATTGTATTTCTGGAATAAACCCCATATTTAAACTTAATGATTTTAAATACTGCTAGAGCACATTATTGTAATTGTGATCAAATATGCATGATGATGATGATTCTGGATGATTCATGTTTTTCTGGACATTTTGGTATAAGGAACACAATTTTCTGAGGTCCGGATAACAAGTTATTACTTTTATTAATTTCCTCTTTTAAATAATTGTTTTCAATTAATTTATTTCTAACAACGAAATTATTTTGTTTACTCGGAATCGAGAGAGGGATGGGACAGGAGTTTCATCGAGGTTCGATGTCTCTAAACGCGCGAGGGAGTAGCCGGAAGTATGCGCTAGAGGGGAAAAAGGAAAAAGGAAATCCAAAAAAAAAAAAAAAAAAGACAGGTAGCCCGGCCTCCAGCCCGGTTGGGCCGGCTGGCAGGCCGGCCTCGTAACAGAGAAGACCGGCCGGCAGCCCGGTCTGGGCCGTCTCCTGGGCCGGCTATGGGCCCGAGACGGCCGGTTCGCAGCCCGGCTAAGCCGTTGCCACGGCCGGGCAACGTTCTTCGTCGACAGGAGCACGGCGACGGTGGCGATGTTCACAGCTACGGCGTGGATCGATACGAGCACGGGGAAAGGAGAAAGGGAGGTCCCGGAGGACGGCGGCTCACCCTGAGCAAGTAGGAGCATACGGCGAGGTCAGAGACGGCGCTACGGCGACGAAATCGCCCGCGGCGTCCGCGGCCGGAGCTCGGGAAGAGTTGGATGGCGGCGTCGATTGCGGCCCTCCCGCGTCGATTCCTCCGGCGGAGATGGGGAGGACGGCGAGGCGGAGCCAGCGGTGCTCTTCGATTCATCGAGGCGGCTCTGAGCGATGGCGAGGCGGCGGCGGAGCCCGGCGGCCGGGGCTCGGGTGTGGGAAGAAAAGGGGATCGAGGGAGGCCCCAGGCGAGCATGGGGGAGTGGATAGAGAGGGCAGAGTGGAGCGGCCTCGTGGTCTTCTGCTCCTCTCCACGGCGCGGCAGGAGGACGTGGGGCACGGCGGCCTCGCACTGGCGCCATGTCGTGGCCCCTGCGATGAACAGAGGAAGAGGACGCCGGATTTGCAAAGAACCCCCTGGCACAAATGTTTCCATCACAGATTGATCCTTGCCCCTTTTCTTTTTCTGTTTAACAAAATACTGCAGCATTTCCAAGATTTATTTGAGGCACTTGGACATTTTATAAAAATCTGAGAAAAATATTGTAGCCTCCCCATTGCATTTGGAAGCACCACAAAAATTGGTGTATCCAACAAAATGTTTTTGACCATGTTTGTTCATAGGTTCGAAATAGGGCATTTTGCTCAAATTCCAAATGTTATTGCTTTAGAAATTTTAAATCAAGGGCAAAATATTATTTTGAGCTCTTGGAACTTCCTTGACAAATATAAATGCCAGGACAACTTTGTTTTGCAAGTTTGAACACTTCCATTGATTTGGATTTGTAATTGAACAAGTTGGGCATTTGTTTTTAAAGGGTGCCAAAACCATTTGTGTGTTGTTTAGCAAGTTAAAATTGGATGCCATGATGTAATGCAACACAAAAGCGAAAATTTTACCCGGGTTTTAGGTTTCCGAACTTTGGGCTGTTACAGTGTTCCATACCTTTCTTGAGAGGAAATTGATATTTTATATTCCCTTCTTTCATATCAATAATTGCACCTACAGTTCTAAGAAAAGGTCTTCCCAGCACAATAGGGCATGATGGATTGCATTCAATATCCAAGACAATAAAATCAACGGGGACATAATTGTTATTAACCATGATAAGAACATCATCAATTCTTCCCAAAGGTTTTTTAATGGTAGAATCATCAAGGTGAACATCCGAGTAACAATTTTCCAAAGGTGTTAAATCCAGCATATCATAAAATCTTTTAGGCATAACAGAAATACTAGCACCAAGGTCACACAAAGCATTGCAATCAAAGTCATTCAATTTCATTTTAATGATGGGCTCCCAACCATCTTCTAACTTCCTAGGGATGGATACTTCACGTTTCAATTTTTCCTCCCTCACTTGTATGAGAGCATTAGTAATATGTTTAGTGAAGGCCCTGTTTATCTCACTTGCCTTAGGACTTCTAGCAAGCTTTTGCAAGAATGTAATTACTTCAGAAAGATTACAACCATCAAAATCAAAATCATTATCATCAAAAGTAATGGAGTTATTATCTTCCTTATTGCTAGAAATTTCAGCATCTTTATCAAGGACAGTTTCAGAGTTATCAGGCAATTTAGAACATTTTGCAATAGAAGTGGAAACATTACCAACACCAATTATCTTGCCATTAATGGTAGGAGGTTTGCTAACACTTGAGTTTGAAGCATTTTCAGAAGTAGTAATAGTATAAACTCTAGCAATATTATTCTTTCTAGCAATTTCATCCTCTCTTTCCCATCTAGCATGCAATTCGGCTAACATCCTCACATTGTTATCAATTTTAACTTGTATAGCATTGAGAGTTTTGCTCTCTTTAAACATCATGAGGCATGTTCTTTAGTTTCAACAAGTCAACATCAAGAGCAAGACTATCAACTTTAGAGGCAAGAACATCAATTTTCCCAAATTTCTCCTCAACAGTTTTATTGAAAGCAGTTTGTGTACTAATAAAATCCTTAAGCATGATTTCAAGATCGGAGGGCACACTCTTATTATTGTTGTAGGAGCTACTATGGGAATTTCCATAACCATTGCCACTATTAGAAGGATAGGGCCTATAATTGCTATTACCAAAATTATTCCTATAAGCATTGTTGTTGAAGTTATTATTTTTAATGAAGTTCACATCAACATGCTCTTCTTGAGTGTTTGATGTGTTTTTGTGCTAAAATATATGGCGATCAATTGCTGAATATATATGCATGTTAAGCATATCCAAGTATAGGTTTCAAAATGCCTCTTTGATCAGCTTGGAGCCGTCATGCATGAATGCATCGTATGGTGGAGCGGTACGGCCTAATTGCCGGATGTTAATCAGTCCATCAGATTAATGATGCTCATGTGCTTTTGTTATATGGGCTAAGCCCGTGATTCTCTTTCCCATAACGTGATTAGCTGATGGCCTTTTTCCAAGGCCCGCTGATGTACGCAGGCAAAGGATAAACGGGATCATGAGGAAATTGACTTGGATACGTAGAAGATATACGTGCAGTACACGGAAGATCGATCGGATCCTAACTGATCAATACTTGTTGGCGGCGCCGAAACGTGCGGCAGCTCAACTTCACCAACCGACCTAGCTAGGTTTCGCTGCCTATATAAACAGGGCATCGACCCACGCGAGAGGATAGAGACACCCAGCCGGAAGAATACGCACATACCATACGTGAAGCAACGCAAGCGACCTGAGATCCAATCTCAGGTTACGATCGTCTTCCTCTCGTGCAGGCGGCCGAGGGGAGAAGGCGATCTGGTGTGCGCCGTGAGGAGCACGGGCGCATCGCAGGCTAGCCAGCTTGTTGTGCACGACGACGAGATCATGGCAGTCATCTTCTCCAACGGTGAGGAACTCTACTAATCTATGTTCTTCTTTTCTTTGCATCTAGCATGGCGTGGTATCGGTGTTGGAGCTGCTGGCGTATAATCGCTGGCGTCTCCACCTCCACGTTATCGACTGCCGGAGATCAGCCGGCGTCATCTCCCTCTACGGTGTCTCCTCGCGGTGGTTGTCTTCACCTCGACGTCGGGCTGCCAGTGTGCATCCCGGTGTAGTCTCCAATTCCGCGACGGCGTCGTCGGGGCTGCTGGCGTGCAGCCCGGCGCCGTCTCCACTCCATCCATGCGACGGCGCCGTCGCCGTCGTGGTTGCCGGCGGGTAGACCGGTGTCTTCATCTCCACGGCAACGTTGTCGGCAGCTCGGCGTGATGGCGCCAGGGCGGCCGGCGTGCAGCTCATCATCGTCTGCGCCACCATGGCTTACCACTAGCCCAATCTCATGGACGCTGTCCTGGGCTGTGATGCCGAGGCGTCGTGCTGGCCGTGAACGGCCACACACGGAGCATGGTCGAGTGCCCGCGCTGGGGCACACTTCTGCATGGCTGTGGGCGCATCTCGTGCGCCTGCTTACAAGCAGCCTTCGTCGGCCGGGCGCGTCGTCTACCCACGACCGGCATCATTCGTCTTCCTGCCTGCTGGGTTGTCCCAGCGGCATACATCGGCCGTAGTCTCGGCGCTCGTACTACGTGTGCATGCGTGTGTGTATGTGCCAGCAAGTGCCAAATCCTGGACGTGAGCATGCTTTGCATGGCTGCTCTTCAAAGTCTTACCTGCATGGGCTAGCTACGTGAACTAGCTGATGTATGTGCCCAGCTCTTGTGCTATTTTGCATGAGCATGAAGATCGGCGCCGACGAGGCAGCGGTTTGCTGCTGTGGCGCCGTTCAGCTCCTCGGCCCTCACGGGCCCGATGCCTGTCTACACGTGTGAACTGCCGCCCTAGTTGGCGACGAACTCGGCGACACTTTCCAGATGTGCACCCGCGGTGGTGCATGTCCTTATTCTCATATGTCTCTATACACCATGTGTACTTCCGCGGGGAATACCCCTCGCACTTCCGGCAATCTACAAGATCATCGTAACGTCTACGCCAAGCACAACCCATGCACTCCGCTACTACTTCAACATCAACGCCGTCAAGACCGATGAGGCAAGACAGCGAGGCGGGCATGGCCGATATAAAGGCCATGCTATCCACGGCGCGTGTACCGATGAGGACACGGCTCTGCCGACGCCAACATACATCACCACCCTCATGCATGGAGAACGCGAAGCGAAGACCAAGACGACGACCAAGCAGCTTAATCGGAGGTGTCCCGCGGTACAATCCGTGGGAGTAATTAACCGGGAGCTTTCCGAGGCCCCGGGAACCAAGAGACTACAATCGCCTTGTCACGTTGGCCGCTTCAGTAGGCCACACGGAGCGCACACTTGGGATTAGTCTATTAGTCATCATGATTAATGTGTATCTTTTCCCTCATTTTATTTTGTGTACTTAGTACACTGGCACGCCCGCACTATGTATTACCCCGGTGTATGAGAGATGCTTTCGCCATGTAAAAAGCGTTTTCTCGTGTCAAACAAAATGGCACGCCCGGTGGGACCTGGTTCTCCTCCCATCTCTGCTGCGCATGGTCGCGCGACTTGGTCTTTGCCCGTTCATCACAACACACTGCATGATGCATGAAGATCATTGGCGTGGAATTCCGCTGATCGACGACATCTTCTTGCAGGTGGATTTGCTGACATCAAGGATGATGAGGTGCCGACTGCGATCCAATTTGGGTCGCTTCCACCCATGATCATGTTCAAGCATGGAGACAAGGTCTACATGCATCAGGCGCAAGAGCCGGCCCAATTCCAAGTGATGGAATCCAAGAAGGCACAAAAGAGGGCGGTCGCCAAGGCAAAGAGGGAACGCCGCGAGCTTATGCTTGAGGCACGCACTCTCTTAAAGAACTCTGTGATGGCAGAGATGAAAGGGAACACGGAGGCTTCTCAACGCCTACGTGTCCAGGCTGCCAATAGGCGGGTGGCCGCTGCTTCGGTTCATGCCCCAACCCCGGGCAACGAACCGGAGCTCGCTAAGCCGACAACACAGCGCACTGAAGTTGAGCTACTCGAGGCTCTCGAGGCTGTATCCTTCGACCTCCGGAGGCTGATGACAAACGCTCGTTTGTCTCACAATCCCAATCGTCTTCGCAACCATAGAAGGAAGTACCAAAAGGTACAACGCCTTCATCGACTGATCAGCTCTCGCATGGCCCAGAGTGCTGTCCTTGAGGAGGATTGGTCTCTTGGCGCAATAGAGCTTGCCCACAAGGTGTTCGATTATCGCAATACCTTGACCCCTCCATACGACTTGTTCCCCGATCAATGGGCGAACGAGCCGTCAAAGGTCAAGGAGTTGGTACGACGGGCAATCATGAAGGAGTTTTGGAAGCGGCGCTCTCGCAAGGAGCCCGTTCTTCCTGGCAAAACTACATCTTTCAACCTTGACGACGGCTATCTCCGTCAACCAAGCATGTGGGCATCATGCCTTCATACATCGGCGGGAGATGGGAGAACCTTCTCCAACAACAACAGGTTCTCCATGCTTCGGAATGAGGCTCCTGCACCACGCGAGGATGACCTGCGACAAGAACTTCTCCAACTCCAAAACCAGATGAGCTACCTTCAAAGGCGGCTCGAAGGTCCAGGCGAGCGGGCGGAATCATCTGCGCAGGGTGCAAGGAGGAACATGCGCCCCGTTCAAAGTCATCGCCCTCAACATGAGCGCCAAACTTTGGCGCCTCGGCGACATCCTTCCCCACCACGCACTAACCTGCGGGGGCGTAACGTGTTGCCTCCACAGGGAAGTAGGGGACCTCGACGACATGACAACGAGCCAAACCTCCGTCCCGTGCAACAATGGCGACCGCGGAGCCTTCCGCGGGCACCAGTGCCTACTCGTCCGCCTCCACCTCCTCCAAGGCGCGAGGAACAACTACGGGAACGTACCGCAAGGGGAGCGGAGGCTCCACCAACTCAGCAAGGTGTACCGCCTCTTCTACCTACACCACCAGTCCCGCCCAGGGTTCACGGTGCTCTTACCGAGAACCAGCGTAAACGGGAACGGCGCCGGAGGAATCGTCATGTGCTCTACAAGGAGCTTGAGGACTTGGTTCTTAGGCACACGCAAGTTCGTGTTCGAGCTGATGGTGATGTTGTTCAAGAGAACGACAAAATCGCATTCCGTATCTCCCCCGACTTGGAGCGGCATGAGAGGTACATCTACCTTCTCAGTAGACTGACTCCAAAACAACGCAAGGCACAATCGAGTGCCGCGGAGCAAAAAGAAGGTGCGACATCATCGTCGCCTCCCTTGACCATCCTTAGGCGGGATAGCGAGCAACGGAGTGTTGCTCCAGCTCCTCCGCAAAAGGAAGCACAAGAACAAAATGTCTTCCCCATGGAGGGCATCGAGAAGTCGCCTGAGGAGCACACCAGTGTTGCCCTCAAAGAAGACTCAACTCTCAAGTCAAGCTCAGGAGGGACTACTGAGGTGCAACCCACGATTGCCCTCCCAACCAATGACGCCATGGAGGAAGATTCACCCCTTGGCACCCCAAGCAGGGTAGAACAAGAAGTTGAGGCTATGTCGCCACTGGAGGTGGACGACAAAGGCGATGCCGAGAAGAACACGGCCTCGTGCGGCACTCTTGTAGTGCGCACCAGGATAGATGAGGATGATGGGTGGCAACCGCCAAACGTTACCCACGACTTCTCGTATCCATCCGATGAGGAGATTGTGCCAAACCCAAAGGTCAATTTCCGTACCAACTTGTTGCCCCGGTTGGACCATGTTCGCTCATGGTTCAAAGGCACCGAGGCAGCAGCAAACTCAAGCACTTCAACATCCGAAGAGGGAGCAAGGTCGAATGCCCCATGTCTTCCCGTCACGAGACGAGATCGGGATATATCCCCGGTTCGCTACGCCGACATGGCGTCTCGACTTCCTCAAAACCAAGCCGAGCTACAACAAGTTGCAGGTCGCCCTGGAGCTGGAACACGGCTAAGGGTGATGGCACAACGAGGAGTGGCGAGAACCGCGACAGGACTGCAAGAGCCACTTGAGGCTCATAGTGATGAGGAGGAGACTTCCGACGTGGCCTCTTCCTCGTCGCTAGAGATGCTCCCTACTTCGCCTCATTACGCTGAACTTGCACCGTCTATCCCCTCGGATGACGACGGTTGTCTTGAAGATCTTCATACCGCACCGGCGCATATGACGGTAGATGGTGACCCTGACGCTACAAGGGCCGCCGAACTTGAAAAACTAAAGGCCGTCGAGGCTTCTAACTCTTCCAATGATGCTGGCAAAGGGATACAATCTGAGGAAACCTTAGCCAATCAAGTGCGCGAGCAAGGCCGCACCATCAATGAGCTAACGTCGAAGGTCAACAAGTTCATCGAGTACATGATGAACAATGCGCCGACAGCACCGGGGACACCACGGCGAATGGCGGACCCTCAAGAGGCAGAGCTTCTAGCCGGGGGCATGGCTAACATGCTTGCCGGTGATGAACATCAACGACAAGACTTGGGCACACAAGCTCGACCAATGGTCTCATCTGCTGGTCCTTCTAATGCAGCACCACATCCGAGTGTGCTGAAGGACTACCACGACATCGTGGAGGACATGGTGGCCAAGAAGCTGAAACAAATGTCTCTCGAGCAGGCCCCTCGCTCTTCGGAGAGTGAGCTGGAGAAGCCATATGAGGCATGGCATGACCTAGTGCCGTTCCCATCTGGATGGCACCCACCAAAGTTCCGTCAGTTTGACGGGACTGGCGATGCAAGGGAGCACTTGGCGTACTTTGAGGCGGCTTGTGGGGACACTGCCAACACCTCTTCCCTTCTCCTTCGACAATTCTCGGGGTCATTGACGGCCCCGCCTTCCACTGGTATAGTCGTTTACCGGTGGGATCCATCATCAGCTGGGCGAACATGAAGGAAGTCTTCAAAAAGCACTTCGTCGCCATGAAGAAAGACTTCTCCGTCGTCGAGCTGGGGCAAGTTCGCCAGCGACGAGAAGAGTCTATCGACGACTACATCGTCCGCTTCCGCAACAGCTACGTGCGTCTTGCTAGGGAGATGCACCTCGAGGACGCCATCGAAATGTGTGTCCACGGCATGCAGCAACATTGGTCGCTTGAGGTATCTCGGCGTGAGCCCAAGAACTTTAGCACTCTCAGCTCGGCTGTAGCAGCCACGAAGCTAGAGTTTGAGAAGTCGCCGCAAATCATGGAGCTCTACAAGAACGCCAGCGCCTACGACCCCGTCAAGCGGTTCAACTCCACGTCCAAGCCACCTGTCAATGCTGGCAAACCAAAGGCGGTGGCAGAGACGAATGCCACTAGAGTATTCACCTCTGCACCACGAGGCAGTGTACCCTTCTTGGGGGCAAGGAATGATCAAGCGGGTGAAAGGCAACGGCCATCCCTTCAAGAAATGCTTAAGAAGCAATACATCTTCCGTCGGGAGTTGGTGAACGATTTGTTCAACCAACTAATGGAGCATCGGGCACTGAACCTGCCAGACCCGCAGCGGCCTGATCAGGTAAACATGGTTAATAATCCTTTGTATTGCCCATACCACAGGTATGTTGGCCATACAATAGAGGACTGCATCCCCTTCAAGGAATGGCTCCAGCGAGCCGTCAAGGATAAGAAGATCAATCTGGATGCTGAAGCTCTCAACCCGGATTACCACGCGGTGAATGTGGTGACCGTGGAGTCGCCATCTTTCAAGATTCAAGCCAAGGAGAGCGGGGCATCATGGGTCCCGCTTTCACAAGTCGAGCGTCGACTATCTGACCTCGTCTTGGCATCAGCTATGCCACCCTCTATCGTGATGCAGGGGACATCACATGCTGCTCCCCACGAGGAACCTTGGAGCACGGTTCGGCGAAGACCTCATTCCATGGGCTTACCTCCGAGACCCCCTCATCGGGTACTTCGGGTAGAGCCTGCCTTACCAGCGCGTCGGCGCTTCGACCCGAGTCGGCGTCGCCCTCCACCAAGATTCGTGCCCGAGTCAGAAGGTGACGAGTCCTTCCCTAGAAGGGCGCATGTGTTGCCTACTCTAGAGAAATTTATGCCACGCGGTTGGGGTCAAACCCCAATGAAGGAAGTGGAGGATCAAGAAGAATGTAGCACCTCTCAATCCCTGAATGTTGAGAGTTGCAACGTCATCCTCGACTACAGCAGCGAGCCTACCTCTAGCTCTGAGTCGGAAGACATGTTCACCGCCCTAGAGCAAGAAGCTCTCTATGCGGAGGGCACCGTGAAGGAGCAAAAACTTGAAGAAGTCAACATGAACCTGCGTGGGGGCAAGGTTCTAGCAGAGCTAGCAAAGGCGAAGCTGCCTAAAGCCGACAAGACGGCCGCCTCAAAAGAGGCGCCATTAGCGGGAGGTGCCTCGGGTCCACAAGACAACGAGAAGTCGACATCTCAAGACATCGACTACAACATCGTCGCTCACCTTAAGAGAATTCCGGCACTGCTGAGTGTTTATGACGCTCTCATGCTGGTGCCGGATCTACGTCAAGCTCTTGTCAAGGCCCTTCAAGCGCCGGAAGTTTATGAGGTGGCCATGGCGAAGTATCGCCTCTTCTCGAACCCGTTGTTCGTGAATGAGATCACGTTCGACGATGAAGACAGACTCCTAGAAGAAGGAGATCACAACCGTCCACTTTATGTGGAGGGAAACGTCGGGACTGCACACCTTCGGCGAGTCCTAATCGACCCAGGATCCGCTGTGAACATACTGCCCCTGAGGAGCTTGAAACGGGCAGGTTTCACGGTGGACGACCTGGAACCGACCGACGTGATGATTTGTGGCTTCGACAACCAAGGCAAGCCCACCTTGGGCGCCATCACGGTGAAAATCCAAATGTCCACGTTCAGCTTCAAGGTGCGGTTCTTTGTCATTGAGGCAAATACCTCATACTCCGCCCTCTTAGGAAGGCCATGGCTCCACAAGTACCGAGTGGTGCCATCCACCCTTCATCAGTGTCTGAAATTCTTGGACGGTAGCGGCACACAACAACGCATCGTCGGCAACGCCTCTCCCTATACTGTGCAGGAGTCGCATCATGCCGATGCGAAGTACTACTTCCCCGCCGACGACATTGACAAAAAGTTGAAGGGAGCGACACCGGCAGCCAGCGTCGCTCCCAACGCTGGCGCTACTCATTCAGGTGAGGGGAAGCGCCTCATCATGCCATTTTCCACCGCCAGCACGGGCGGCCTCGTCTCCCATAGTCACAGAGGCGGTGACCATAGGCGGTCGCCTCCACAGGGGGCAAGCTCTTCTACGCCTACCCCTACAACTCCGTTGTTGTTGAAGGCAAGGTTTCCTGGGTCAACACCTATCAACCCAAGGTCAACCACGAAGCCCTCGACTGATCCTACCTCTTCTTCTTCAACATCAGCACGGTTAGAGTCCAAAGCTTTAACGCTTAGAGATTCTACAGGTGCTCAAGGCTGCAACCCGCTGGAAACAGGCAAGAATGCGCCGCTAACACTTCGAGCACGTGGTGCTCCCAAGGAGGAGCCCGCTCCTTCCAAAGGAGAAGCTAAAAAGGAAGGAGTAATTGAGGAAGCACTAAGGGGAGCTCAAGATGTACAGCCCCCTTCGCTTTACATATCGGTAACTTCCCCACTTGAAGTTTGGGCAATTCGAAGCTCGGCTGGGTCTAGAATCAAGACTTTGCTTTACAATGTCCCTCAAATTAAAGATTGTGATTCTATATTTGAACTCCCTAATCCTTGTCCTGACACAGATGATGCGCTATCAACAATGAAGGTTGAGCCTAAGATGGCTCGGCTCTTAGCAAGCGCTGGGATCTCGCTCCAGCGGAACAATAGGATGCCCCCACCGCCCTCCATATGCGAGGAGTGGTGGAGGCAATCACAAGCCCTTGCTGAGCGAAAGGGCAAGGCGCAGCCCAAATATGGGCTTGGCTACATCGACCTTCATGCCTCAGATAAAAGAGGCGAGAAGGATGGTGGAAAGACACGAGTAACATGCCACACCACGTCCGTCACCTTAGGAGAGGAAGCTGACGCTGATGGCGAGCAACCTGAGTTGTACGATGAAATCAGTGTCACTCCAGCTCCTGAAGAACTTGAAGATGGTGGGCAACCCACCGTCGATGAGCTCGTGGAAATTAACCTCGGGACTAAAGAAGATCCGCGCCCCACTTTTGTCAGCGCCACGCTGACTGAAGAGGAGCGTGAAAGCTATCGAAACTTCTTGATGGAGTATCGAGACTGCTTCGCCTGGAGCTACAAGGAGATGCCGGGGCTCGATCCCCGTGTTGCTACACACAAGCTAGCAATTGACCCACAATGTCGTCCCATCAAGCAGGCGCCACGCCACTTGCGGCAAGAATTTGAAGAACGAGTCATCGCTGAGGTAGATAAACTAATTGCTTCAGGTTTCATCAAGGAGGCGCAATATACACGGTGGCTATCTAACATTGTCCCCGTTGAGAAGAAAACGCTTCAAGAGGGAAGCGAGCATGAACCAAAGAAGACGCGTCAGGTTCGCATATGCGTTGACTTCCGCGACGTGAATCGTGCATGCCCCAAGGACGATTTCCCCATTCCGATCACGGAAATCATCGTCGACTCCACCACGGGGCATGGCGCGCTGTCCTTTATGGACGGCTCGTCAGGCTATAACCAGATCAAGATGGATCCAGATGACGCTATCCACACCGCGTTCAGGACACCGCGAGGCAACTTCTACTACACCGTCATGCCTTTTGGGTTGAAGAACGCCGGCGCCACATATCAGCGTGCCATGACACGCGTCCTCGGCGACCTGATCCACCACAAGGTGGAGTGCTATGTCGATGACATGGTGGTCAAAACAAAAGACCGCCAGCATCATCAAGAAGACCTCCGCGTGATCTTCGAGCGACTACGTCAACACCAGCTCAAGATGAACCCGCTCAAGTGTGCATTCGCTGTGCAGTCCGGCCTCTTTCTCGGCTTCGTGGTTCGCCATCGAGGAATTGAGGTTGAGCCGAAGAAGATCAAGGCCATCATCGACATGCCAGCACCCCAAAACCTCAAGGAGTTGAGAACTCTACAGGGGAAGCTGGCATACATACGACGCTTCATCTCCAATCTCTCTGGACGCATTCAGCCCTTTTCGCATCTTGTGAAGAAAGGAGCTCCGTTTGTGTGGGACGAGGGATGCCAGAGTGCCTTTGATAGCATCAAAAGGTACTTACTCAACCCTCCTCTATTGGCAGCTCCTGTCAAAGGGCGCCCACTCATACTCTACATTGCAGCACTTCCTAATTCCTTGGGCGCTTTGCTTGCCCAACACAACGATGAAGGCAAGGAGGTGGCTTGCTACTACTTGAGCCGCACCATGGTAGGTGCCGAGCGCAACTACTCTGCAATAGAGAAGTTGTGCTTGTCCTTGATGTTCTCACTAAAGAAGTTAAGGCACTACATGCTAAATCACGAAATCCAGCTCGTTGCAAGGGCGGATCCCATAAGGTATGTGCTAAGTCAGCCTGCACTCATGGGGCGACTGGGAAAGTGGGCTGTCCTAATGATGGAGTTTGATCTCATCTTCGTGTCACAGAAGGCTATAAAAGGTCAAGCCTTGGCGGAGTTCCTGGCAGCTCATCCAGTGCCAGATGACTCCCCACTCATCACCGACCTTCCCGACGAGGAGGTCTTCACCATCGAGCCTGAAGCGCCATGGACGCTCTACTTCGACGGTGCCTCGCGCACTGAGACTGATCCTGATGGCACCCCTAGGCGGCGAGCGGGTGCTGGCTTGGTGTTCAAGACTCCACAAGGAGGGGTGATTTATCACTCTTTCTCCCTCATGAAGGAGGAGTGCTCCAACAATGAGGCGGAATACGAGGCGCTCATCTTCGGCCTCCTTCTCGCGCTATCCATGGAGGTGCGATCATTACAGGCCTATGGGGACTCTCAACTCATAGTCCGCCAAGTTAACAACATCTACGAGGTTCGCAAGCCTGAGCTTGTACCTTATTATGAGGCGGCTCGGAAACTCATGGACAAGTTCGAACATGTCGAAGTCCTCCATGTCCCACGGAGCAGAAATGCACCGGCGGACGCATTGGCAAAGCTTGCCTCTGCGCTGGTTTTACCCGAGGGTAAACCTGCGCAAGTCGCTATTGAAGAGAGGTGGCTTCTTCCCGCAGTCCTCGAACTCATTCCAGAGGACTGCAACGTCAGCACCATAACGACGAACGTGGTCGAAGAAGGAGAGTGGCTACAGCCGTTCCTCGACTACTTCAAGCATGGCCGCCTCCCAGATGACCCTGTCGAGAGGCGCCAAGTGCAACGGCGACTCCCACTCTATGTCTATAAGGCTGGTGTCTTGTACAAACGGTCTTATGGGCAGGAGATTCTCCTTCGGTGTGTAAACCGAGCAGAGGCTGACAAGATCCTGCAAGAGGTACACCATGGAGTGTGCGGAGGCCATCAAAGTGGCGCCAAGATGTACCACAGTATCCGGTTAGCCGGGTATTACTGGCCTGGCATCATGGTTGATTGCCTTCGGGTAGCCAAGTCATGCCACGGCTGCCAAATCCATGGAGACTTCAAACATCAACCTCCCGCTCCTCTACACCCGACGGTCCCTCTTGGCCGTTCGATGCCTGGGGCATTGATGTCATAGGCCCCATCGATCCGCCCACATCACGGGGGCACCGCTTCATTCTGGCGGCGACGGACTACTTCTCCAAGTGGGCGGAGGCTGTCCCACTACGAGAGGTGAAGAGCGACAACGTCATCAACTTCCTAGAGCGGCACATTATATACCGCTTTGGGATACCACACCGCATCACCTCCGACAACGGCAAGGCCTTCAAATCCCAGAAGATGTACAAGTTCATGGCGAAATACAAGATCAAGTGGACCTACTCCACTGGCTACTACCCTCAAGCCAATGGCGCAATCGAGGCCTTCAATAAAACCCTCGGCAAGATACTCAAGAAGACAGTTACAAGGCATCGAAGGGACTGGCATGACCGTCTCTACGAGTCCTTGTGGGCGTACCGATGTACAGTGCGTACCCCAACGCAGGCGACACCATACTCCCTCGTGTATGGGAGTGAGGCAGTGTTGCCATTGGAAGTCCAGCTACCCTCACTAAGGGTGGCCATTCATGAAGAGCTCACACATGATGAGCAAATTCAGCTGAGATACCAGGAGCTCGACGCCCTCGAGGAGGAGCGACTTCACGCGGTGCAAAACCTGGAGTTGTATCGCCAAAACATGGTGAGAGCCTATGACAAGCTCGTCAAGCGGCGAGTATTCAGAAAAGGTGAATTGGTCCTTGTGCTTCGTCGCCCTATCGTCGTTACACATAAGACGAGGGGCAAGTTCGAGCCAAAATGGGAAGGGCCCTACGCAATTGAACAGGCGTACGACGGAGGTGCATATCAGCTGGTTGATCCTCAAGGAGCCCGGCCAATGCCTCCAATCAATGGAAGGTTTTTGAAAAAGTATTTCGCCTGATTTCATCAACCTTTTCATTTTTTTTTCTCTCCTTTCTTTTTGGGTTCTCTCTTTGCTTTTTGCAAGAAGGGGATTTTCGGTTGCCTATCAAAGTCTACGGTGCACCTTTAATTGCATAATGTAGACTTACAGACGTATTTTTGTTTCCCCTTTTTATGGACTGCAAAGTCCTACACAAAAATGGCTTTTCCCAATCGCACAAAGCTCGTGACGGAAGATTGGGCTGCCTTAGGACTTTTCCAGCGGAAGCACGGTGTATCACATGGTAAGTGAAGCGGCACATACACCCACAGCACACCACATGCACCGCATTACATGCCCCGAGAGGCGACGGAGAGGACTACTTGGGTGACTTCTAAGCAATGAGGTCCCACACCCCCATGCTTCCGATGTGTCTCAAGTTCACGAAGACACCACGCTCCAGGGAAAACCCTAGGAAAAGATCATAAAAGGGCGGCTCAACCCGACGAAAGTCGGACTTGATGCGTAGCCACTTGACAACCCTGGGGCGTGCCACCAAAAGCCCCACATAATATGCCTGAGGGTTTTAGGACCACGGTGGATGGCTATCTTCCAAGTTCTCAAGGTGGTTCCCTAAGGAAACATCATTTCTTCAAGCATCAAACATGAACTGAGGAAGTAAGAGAGGTTGACAACTCCGCTAGCCATGAACGATCTACTCAGAGTTATTCTCAGATTTCGGCTATGAGTTGATTAAACATCTGTAACAGAAATGTTATGATGGGTAAAAGTATCAACTTTCTCATGGGTTTGCGCTTATCTACGCGAAGATGGATACTCAAGAAATCCACACAAGGCGAAATGTTCATCAGTTTCAAGCAAGTCTAGCAGTTCTAAGCAGTAAGGGAACCACTGGAACGAAGGCGGTTGGTAGTCATTCACCACCCCTCCATAAGGCATGACAAAAATTTCCAAGCCGTTGTCCCAAAAACATTACCCTGATTCCTCCTCACCCATGTTTGTGGGTCCTTGAGGCATGGAAGGAAGAGTGGTGGAGCTATGGGATACTCATTGCTCTGATGGGCTAGGGTACGATTCTTTGTTGCCTCTCGGGATTCTCCTAAACACATCACCCACATACACACACTCATATGAATGGATAGGTTGTTGGATTGCAATCGTCATGGTTTTCGACGGTTCCCAGTGACTTAGTCCTTCGGCAGCCTTTTCCGATGTCACACTCGTAGCTAGTGCCTACCGGAAAAGCCAACATTTTCAAAACAAAAACACCAACCATTTGTTTTTCTTGCTCCTTCGAACATATTTTATTTGCCTCTTCTTGTTGCAATGGTGTTCTAACTTTGTGCAGCCATCATCAAGAAGGAAGCAAGTCAATGGACTCTCACGTGTCCATGCATCTACGTGGGCGTTCGTCGCCCATCATCGGTTCCGAGGAGCACCGTTGACCTTCCTCGACATGGCGTCCACAATTTGGCGCCTTCTCTTCGAATGGCAGAGGGGGCTGGCGTCCTCTCTTGGCAAAGGAGGCGCGGGGCAACATACGCATTGCCATCGTTACCGCGCCACCTCTGCAACGACAACACAAGGGGCACCGTTACCGGCCCCCAAAACATCCATAACGGTGAAGGCATTCCACCGCACGATCATCCTCCTTACCCGGTTGACATTAGCTCGGGATGGCATGATGCACAAACAAGTTGAGTTATCGATGGGTGTTCCGATATCTCATCTCTTTTGGCTCCACCAAGCCTCATAGTGGGAACAGTGTAGTGCGCCAGTGCGGCTAGCACGAAGCTGTGAAACCCTTCGATCTTGTCGGTCGGTACCGCAGCAGTTAAGCGGTCACGACTTGATCGATAAACGCCTTCAAGGAGCGGCATGGTGTTCGTCGCTAATTGAGGATGACATGTGGATACTTGGTTGTTAGTCGTCGTCGTGACTATACGGCCCAACGAAGTATCTGATACTCTCTTGGCTTCAGCATGCTAATTCGCTAAGTTCAAGAGAATGTTATTCCGCACACATTACACGCGTGAACCTTTAGTTAAGGGTTCATGCTTGGAGGCTGCAATAAAAATATTGCGCCGCCACCTCGATGCTTGCTTCTTCTCTCATCAAGTCAAGCCCGATCGGCTCTGCGCTCACGCTCGACTTGATGTGGGGGCATTCGTTTGTTACATACAATTTTTCTTTTGTGATATCTTAGTAAGTATGCATGGAGCATTTGGTTGCCCGCGAGCATATAAGCACGAAATACATTAAAAAAAAAAAAAAAACGCATGCATGACCCATGCAAGGGGTACGTCCCTGGCTAGCACTTGCTGCTGGGGGCAACTCTGGATACAAGAAGCAGCGCGCTAGTATATATGAGCCAGCTGCTGCACTTCAGTTGAAATTTGCACCAACGATGAGCGCGTCTCGTTGATCCTATCTCGTCTAAAGGATCAGCACGAATGCGTTTCGTTGGTCAGCTGAAGTTGGAAAATTTCAGCAAATCAAATCCGAAACCGTGTGTAAAGGCAGTCTCTTTTGCGCCTTGGTGTTGCCGAGGCCTTAACCCAAAAGTCGACCGCTGTGTCGGCCTTGATGTCAGCCGATCGTCGGAGATCGCTGGCCGGAGCGCGCCCTGTTATAAACACGGTGCAAGTGAAAGAAAATACGCTGCCCTTTATTCATTTATTAAAAGAGATAACAGACTGATAAACGAGTTGGTATTGCAACTGACTCGATCAAACACAAATTCTGGACTCGATGGAAATAACGGTGCACTGAAGGTGCCTACTAAACCTAAAAATATCTTTCTGTTCACACTTCTAGCTTTTGTCTAAATGAGGCTAATATAAAGCACGGACGCGGCTGTAGATCAGGTTAACTCTGGAGGGTCGCAAATGTAACTCAGGATGAGAGCTGCTTCGGGTGGTTCCTCGGCTTTAGCTTTTTTCTTCTCCTCGTTGAAAAGCTTCAAGAATTGAGTAACCTTGGTCTCACGTAGCTTCAGCTCCTTATTCTGCGTACGGAAGGTACTGATTGCGATCTTGAGGCATTCACGTCTTGCAGCCGCGGTTCTTTGCTGGTTCCGAAACTCTTTCGCTTTCTTCCTTGCTTCCGCTACTTGGCGTTCAAGTTCTTCCGCCCGCTGCTCCTGCTCGTCCTCAAGGGCCTTCATTGCTAGTAGATCCTTGTCCAGACTGGGCACCTCTTCGTCAAGGAGCCTTACTTCCTCGGTGATAGACGTAACTGCAACTTTAAGTTTCTCCAGCAAGGGGCGAGCCTCTTTGTTCGCCAAGGTAGCGGTCTCTTCGCCAAAGAGGCTAGGAGGTGTCTTCCCTTCAAGACGCATTCCCAAGGTCTCAAAGAGAGAGATGAGGTATTTTACGACATCCGGGACTGATCCCCCATACTGTGTAGTCCATGCAGAAGTGGAAGCCTCCATCGCCTCTAGGAGACCAGCTTTATTGAGTGGTTTCTGTTGGAGGAGCTTCTGAACTTCTTCAAGACCCATACGCACACACCCGGCTTGGAGTCGTGCTGCAAGATTAGCCTCAGGGAGGTCAAGGCGGCGCGGCCCTTGGACGTTTGATGCTGGAAGAAGGGCAGTGGGAAGCTCCGGTCCTTCGTATTTGAGTGTTTGAAGGCAATCCTCTACCATACCCTTGACCCTCTTTGCACGAGGAGAAAGGAATTTGTTGATCATCTCATCATTCAAATCTGAAAAGTGTGCAAGAAAATTGCGCCTTGATTACATGATGCCATTAAAATTTTCTTTGGAACAAAAATAATAAAAAAAGAGATGTTCCTATAATTACCAGAAGGTTGTGGCGACTGTTGTTGCTGAACTTCATTGGGTGATTCCGACCTTTTCTTTGTATTGCCAAGTATGGCTGGAGGCGTTGCAGAGGCCTCCCGGACAGGTGGAATCTGCGATGGTGGGCACGAAGAGTCAAAGAAAAACTCAGCCTCAAAGTCTGCCCATTCCGATTCAGTTAAGAAATTGGCAACAAAGGACCAGTCTTCCTATACAAGTAGGGGACAAATTGGAACACAATATGCACACACAAAAAAAAAAGAGCAAAGCGAATTGAAGAGTTAGCAACAGTGCCATACCTTGTCGAGATCTGAGAGGGTAACCTCCTCAGCGTCTTCTGAGCCACCATTGTGGCTGGCTGAAGGAATGTCTTCGCTGAACGGCTTGACAGATTGGACTGGGTTTGCGCCCGTCTTGCTCTTAGCTATGACAGGCAGAGCCAACACAGCGTCCTCTGGCCGATCAGATCGCTCGCTCCTGTTGCCCCGAGGAGGTGACGGTGACGGGGTTGGCGACGCTGCAACATAACGCCTTGGAATCACATTGCCTGTCAAAGGCGGTGCAGGCGGCAGAACTTCCTTGCCATGGGGGCGCTCGCGATTCCCGCCCGATGGTTCACCTTTGGAGGCTGTCGAGAGGCGTCGCTCTAAGCGGTGCTTCTCCTCCTCGCTGATTGCCTTCTTCTTGGAGCAACCTTCGCGACCCATGGCCTTCCTGCAGTTCCAACGGAGCAAGCTTGAGTGTTCATACTGAACAAAAGAAGGCAACAATAATATATAGTACTACATGCAGTTAGACGCATGGCCTGCTAAGATGGAAAAGGCAGCAATGTATGGTACAGACTGGTAGTGCCTGCTTGCGCCAATAGCGGATGATTCCGACGGCCGCCGGCCGGCGTCGAAGTTAAGATGTATAAACACAAGCAAAACTTGGACGAATAGATATACAAGTACAAAGTAATGATGAGGAGGGAGAGCGTTACTGTGGTCTTTTCCCTGGAGCTCTGCTTTCAATGGTCGGCGAGTTGTTCGATCGATTTCCTGATATGCTGCTCGGCAATGATCGACGACTTGTGATCACGAAAGCCTTGGTGGTGTGGAGGTCTATACGAGGGGCTGCATATTTATTGGCCCCGGATATGGAAGTCTGGTCTTGTACGACACCGGCTCGTGCAAAACAATGAGACAGAAGTTCAGCTAGCCTTGGAAAAGGACTCCGTTCCTACTGACTGAATCCGGTACGGCTTGTCTTTAAAATTGTATCTCTCTTTTCTTTTTCTTTTTTTTTAAAAAAGGACAGCATACCTTTGCGTCTGATATTCCTGAGAAAATTTCTACACCAAGTCAAATTCGATTCGCTTCGCATTCGAACCTGACTTGGTGTGGGGCATTTGTTTGATGTGTTTTTGTGCTAAAATATATGGCGATCAATTGCTGAATATATATGCATGTTAAGCATATCCAAGTATAGGTTTCAAAATGCCTCTTTGATCAGCTTGGAGCCGTCATGCATGAATGCATCGTATGTGGAGCGGTACGGCCTAATTGCCGGATGTTAATCAGTCCATCAGATTAATGATGCTCATGTGCTTTTGTTATATGGGCTAAGCCCGTGATTCTCTTTCCCATAACGTGATTAGCTGATGGCCTTTTTCCAAGGCCCGCTGATGTACGCAGGCAAAGGATAAACGGGATCATGAGGAAATTGACTTGGATACGTAGAAGATATACGTGCAGTACACGGAAGATCGATCGGATCCTAACTGATCAATACTTGTTGGCGGCGCCGAAACGTGCGGCAGCCCAACTTCACCAACCGACCTAGCTAGGTTTCGCTGCCTATATAAACAGGGCATCGACCCACGCGAGAGGATAGAGACACCCAGCCGGAAGAATACGCACATACCATACGTGAAGCAACGCAAGCGACCTGAGATCCAATCTCAGGTTACGATCGTCTTCCTCTCGTGCAGGCGGCCGAGGGGAGAAGGCGATCTGGTGTGCGCCGTGAGGAGCACGGGCGCATCGCAGGCTAGCCAGCTTGTTGTGCACGACGACGAGATCATGGCAGTCATCTTCTCCAACGGTGAGGAACTCTACTAATCTATGTTCTTCTTTTCTTTGCATCTAGCATGGCGTGGTATCGGTGTTGGAGCTGCTGGCGTATAATCGCTGGCGTCTCCACCTCCACGTTATCGACTGCCGGAGATCAGCCGGCGTCATCTCCCTCTACGGTGTCTCCTCGCGGTGGTTGTCTTCACCTCGACGTCGGGCTGCCAGTGTGCATCCCGGTGTAGTCTCCAATTCCGCGACGGCGTCGTCGGGGCTGCTGGCGTGCAGCCCGGCGCCGTCTCCACTCCATCCATGCGACGGCGCCGTCGCCGTCGTGGTTGCCGGCGGGTAGACCGGTGTCTTCATCTCCACGGCAACGTTGTCGGCAGCTCGGCGTGATGGCGCCAGGGCGGCCGGCGTGCAGCTCATCATCGTCTGCGCCACCATGGCTTACCACTAGCCCAATCTCATGGACGCTGTCCTGGGCTGTGATGCCGAGGCGTCGTGCTGGCCGTGAACGGCCACACACGGAGCATGGTCGAGTGCCCGCGCTGGGGCACACTTCTGCATGGCTATGGGCGCATCTCGTGCGCCTGCTTACAAGCAGCCTTCGTCGGCCGGGCGCGTCGTCTACCCACGACCGGCATCATTCGTCTTCCTGCCTGCTGGGTTGTCCCAGCGGCATACATCGGCCGTAGTCTCGGCGCTCGTACTACGTGTGCATGCGTGTGTGTATGTGCCAGCAAGTGCCAAATCCTGGACGTGAGCATGCTTTGCATGGCTGCTCTTCAAAGTCTTACCTGCATGGGCTAGCTACGTGAACTAGCTGATGTATGTGCCCAGCTCTTGTGCTATTTTGCATGAGCATGAAGATCGGCGCCGACGAGGCAGCGGTTTGCTGCTGTGGCGCCGTTCAGCTCCTCGGCCCTCACGGGCCCGATGCCTGTCTACACGTGTGAACTGCCGCCCTAGTTGGCGACGAACTCGGCGACACTTTCCAGATGTGCACCCGCGGTGGTGCATGTCCTTATTCTCATATGTCTCTATACACCATGTGTACTTCCGCGGGGAATACCCCTCGCACTTCCGGCAATCTACAAGATCATCGTAACGTCTACGCCAAGCACAACCCATGCACTCCGCTACTACTTCAACATCAACGCCGTCAAGACCGATGAGGCAAGACAGCGAGGCGGGCATGGCCGAAGTAAAGGCCATGCTATCTACGGCGCGTGTACCGATGAGGACACGGCTCTGCCGACGCCAACATACATCACCACCCTCATGCATGGAGAACGCGAAGCGAAGACCAAGACGACGACCAAGCAGCTTAATCGGAGGTGTCCCGCGGTACAATCCGTGGGAGTAATTAACCGGGAGCTTTCCGAGGCCCCGGGAACCAAGAGACTACAATCGCCTTGTCACGTTGGCCGCTTCAGTAGGCCACACGGAGCGCACACTTGGGATTAGTCTATTAGTCATCATGATTAATGTGTATCTTTTCCCTCATTTTATTTTGTGTACTTAGTACACTGGCACGCCCGCACTATGTATTACCCCGGTGTATGAGAGACGCTTTCGTCCTGTAAAAAAGCGTTTTCTCGTGTCAAACATTGAGCAACCAAAGAAGCTAAAGGAACATTATTTGGATCAACATGTGTTTGACAATTTGCAAGCATAGACATAATAGTATCAATTTTGGCACTCAAGAAAGAGGTTTCTTCAACAGAATTTACCTTCTTACCTGTTGGAGCTCTCTCGGTGTGCCACTCAGAATAATTAATCATCATATCATCTAGAAGCTTTGTTGCAGCACCCAAAGTGATGGACATAAAGGTACCTCCAGCGGCCGAATCCAATAAATTCCTTGAAGAAAAATTTAATCCTGCATAGAAAGTTTGGATGATCATCCAAGTAGTCAGTCCGTGAGTGGGACAATTTTTAACCAATGATTTCATTCTCTCCCATGCTTGAGCAACATGTTCATTATCAAATTGCTTAAAATTCATTATGCTACTTCTCAAAGAAATAATCTTAGCAGGAGGATAATATTTTCCAATAAAAGCATCTTTGCATTTAGTCCATGAATCAATACTATTTCTAGGCAAAGATAGCAACCATTTTTTAGCACGTCCTCTCAAGGAGAAAGGAAAAAGTTTCAGTTTAATAATATCACCATCTACTTCCTTGAGCTTTTGCATTTCACAAAGTTCAACAAAGTTATTAAGGTGAACAGCAGCATCATCAGTACTAACACCAGAAAATTGCTCTTTCATAACAAAATTTAAAAGTGCAGGTTTAATTTCATAAAACTCTGCTGAAGCAGCAGGTGGAGCAATAGGTGTGCATATGAAATCATTGTTGTTCGTGCTAGTGAAATCACACAACTTAGTGTTCTCAGGAGTACTCATTTTAGTAGAATTAAAAACAGGACAGAAAATAACTTGAAAGTAAACTAGATGCAAGTAACTAATTTTTTTGTGTTTTTGATAATTGAAAGCAAACAAGATAGAATAAAATAAACTAAGCAAGACAAAAACAAAGTAAAGAAATTGGAAGCGTGAAACTCCCCTTGCAGAAGACTACTGTCTCCCCGGCAACGGCGCCAGAAAAAGAGCTTGATGGCGTGAATCACACGTTCGTTGGGAGACCCCAAGAGGAAGGAATGATGCAGTTCAGCAGCAAGTTTTCCCTCAGAAAGAAACCAAGGTTATCGAACCAGTAGGAGCAGCAACTCTTCAGAAGGTTGTTGGTGTCTCACACGGCGCAACACGATCACCAACGTGGAATCTGCACACAACACAATCAAACTACTTTGCCCCAACGAAACAATGAGGTTGTCAATCTCACCGGCTTGCTGAAAACAAAGGATTAAACGTATGGTGTGGAAAATGAGTTTTAAATTGCAGAGAATGAAAAAGGAACAGTTTGCAGCTTGTGGTGGTTTAATCAGTGTAAAAGAATGGACCGGGGTCCACAGTTCACTAGTGGTGTCTCTCCATAAAAGATAACTAACATGTTGGGTGAACAAATTACAGCTGGGCAATTGACAAATAGTGAGCGCATGACAATGCATATATATGACATGATAATTACTATGATATTTAATTGGGCATTACGACATAATACATAGACCGTCATCCAACAGCGTCTATGACTAATAATCCACCGCCGGGTTGTCATCTGAGTCCCCCGTTGGTATTAAGTTGCAAGCAACGGATAATTGCATTAAGTAAAGTGCGTAATGTAAACAAATACATATGACCGTGGACATAGCATTGTTAGGTTATCTCTAGTGGCAACAACACATCCGCAACCTTAGAAGTTGCTGTCACTCTCCCAGATTACCGGAGGCATGAACCCACTATCTAGCATAAATACTCTCTCTTGGAGTTACAAGCATCTACTTGGCCAAAGCATCTACGAGTAACGGAAAGCATGCAAGATCTTAAATAACATAGGGCATAGATTGATAATCAACTTGACATAGTATTCAATATTCATCGGATCCCAGCAAACACAACATGTAGCATTACAATAATATGATCTTGATCATGTAGGGCAGCTCACAAGATCTAAACATGATGGCACAAATTGGAGAGACAGTCATCTAGCTACTGCTATGGACCCGTAGTCCAAGGATGAACTACTCACGCATCACTCCGGAGGCAGGCATGGCGATGTAGAAGCTTCCGGTGACGATTCCCCTCTCCGGCAGGGTGCCGGAAGAGGTTCTGGACCCTCCCGAGCTAGGGTTGACGGCGGCGGCGTCTCTGGAACTTTTCGTGGATATTGGCTCAGGCACTTAGGGTTTTCGCGTCAGGGGGAATAAGTAGGCGAAAGGGCGGCGGCTGACGACCCCCGAGGGGCCCACACCACCCTAGGGCGCGCCAGGGGGGGACCCGCGCCCTAGTGGCGTGTGGGGCCCTGGTGGCTCTCCTCTGCTGCTCCTTTGGTCCTTCAGGTGTGTTCTGGTAAAATAGGTATCCCCGTGAAGTTTCGTCCAATTCCGAGAATATTTCCAGACTAGCTTTTCTGGAATACAAAAACAGCAGAAAACAGGAACTGACACTTCGGCATCTTGTTAATAGGTTAGTCCCAAAAAATGTATAAAAGTGATATAAAGTAGATGCAAAACATGTAGCAATTGGTATAAAACAAGCATGGAACATCAAAAATTATAGATACGTTTGAGACGTATCACAGCTCCAGGTCTCTATTTCGGTGTTTCTGCGGCGCTCCCTCCAGAAAACATCGGGGGACTATTTTTATAGGTGGTTTTAGGTCAAAACTGAGTCGGTGGAGGAAAGATCGACGGCAGCGGAGCTCCGAGGCCCAAAAGGAGGGGCCCCACGTGGGCCCACCTATCTTGGCCTCGGGCCTCCGCTTGTTTGCTTCATTCGCTCCCACACTTTGTTCCTTCCAAAAAAGATGCTCGTAAATTTTCAGGTCATTTGGACGTCGTTTGGGTCCCTGAAACATTAAAATATAGAAATAGAGTTTTCTGCCTGCGCAGGTTAATTCCATAAAAATAGGAAACATATCAAATATTTCCAAAATCATTATGAAACAGTGATATAACCCTTATATGATGCAAATATGACTGGATTATAAGTAAAAATAATGCAAAGTTCATGTATGCATTTTACATGCATCATGTATACATAAGTTACTAGGCAAGATGGCGCGACGACACGCCGCTCCTGTGTGTACATGAGTGTATTTTGTGTTTTTAATAGTGTTAAGTAGTTAGTTTTTTGTTCAAAGAGTAAAATGGATCTGCTGAAGCGAAAGATTGTATGTATTAAGAGAAGTGTTTGTAGTTAGACGTGTGAGTTCAATTTGTATTGACGGGTACCGTGGGTTTATTAAATCATTGTATAATTTTGTGATCACCAATTGTAATATTTTAAAGATAAACTGGGTTGAATCTAAAAATAGCCGGATGTACATTGGACGAACGTCGGACGAAAATTTGTACTCGGACGGAAATTTGTGTCGCAAATTATCATTCTGTAGGCTAAAAAGAAGGAATGAGAAAAAGAGGAGAAATATTTATTTTTTTGTAAGAAATACAGTCAAAAAGTCTAAACCTGTTCGAGTGGTATATGTATGTACGTAAATGTGGTTGGTAAGTTATACACAAAAAGAAATGCCAAAAATTACTATCGAAAAGTCCACAAAAAGGTTTAAAAACTGTAAAAAAGCTGAAGAAAATACCGTCAAAAAAATTTAAAATCATTTAGGTCGGAAAGTTTAAACTTGGTCGAGAGCTATGTGCATGTATGTAAGTGCGGTTGGTAATTTCACACGAAAAAAAGGGCCAAGAAATTCTATCGAAAAGTCCAAAAAGGTTTTAAAAATGGGAAAAGTGAAAGAAAAGGTTTAAAAACTGGAAAAAGCGAAAAAAATATCGTCAGAAAGTCTAAACTCATGTAGGTCGAAAAAACTAAACTTGTTCGAGAGGTATATGTGTGTAAATTCGGTTTGTATTTTTTAGACAAAAAAACACCAGAAATCACAATCGGAAAGTCCGAAGAAGGTTTAAAAAACTGTGAAAAAACTAAAGAAAAATACCGTCAAAAAGTCTAAACTCGTTTAGAAGGCAGACCTATGTAAATACGCTTGGAAATTTTTTAGCCAGAAAATATACGCTGAAAACTACTGCCAAAAAGAAAAGTCTATGTGTAAAAAGAAACTAAGAAAAAAAAGCTAAAAAAGGTTGACCGGCTGTTCACTGGATGATACACCGGTCATTGCATAGCTATTCACCGGTGTGATCGGCTTGTTTACCGGGTGAGCACTATTCATCTGGAATAGCTACGTTTTTCTTCATTGTAGGGGATAGTAACCATGGATGAGCCGATGGATTTAGATGAACTCTTTGAGTTGAATTTGAAGATTAGAGAGAATTACGTATATGTCCGTCAAAATAAAAATGTTAAAACATGAAAGTTGTTTCAAAGGGTGATATACATCTACTCGTGAAAGGAAAATTCAAATGGATGACTAAGTGCGACGAATTTGACAAAATTCGTCAAATGTTTTTACGAATCTGGATCCAAAATTAAGGAGTTAGAGTCGATCAAACTCGGAACCGATCACGGGAATGGAACCTACTCGTCGACGCGCATATATTTCATGTATGTATTATCATGAAAAGGACAGTTCATCGTAGGCACTGTTCATCGCGGGTACTGTTCATCACAGGAACACTGTCGACAGACGGTACTATTCATCGCATACACTGTTCATCACGAACACAGTTCGTCGCGGAACACTGTTCATCGGTGCTGTTTACCGGGCAGGGATAGATGTGGGCCGTCGATCTACGATCAGACGGCCATGAACCATTAGTAGTATGAACAGTACCAGAGGGCCTGAGAGGCCGTGGTTTTGTCCGCCCTTTATATATAGTAGTACTAGTGGAATTTGGTGCGGCGTGTAATTCGAAAAATGTTGAAATCCGTTGGAATTTTTCGTCTAGAGTATGTCTAAATACTTAGTGAATTAAAATGTTCAAATATGCTTTTATTTCGACATAATTTTTTAATTTAACTTCATAGTTAGAGAATGCATGATATGAGCATTTGTTAATTGTAACTCCATAGTTAGATGAAGTTCATTCAGATTGTATCCAAATATTCACCAAATTGGAATGTTCAAATATGTTTGCATTATGCCATAAGTAGTTAGCATATATTTTTGTGAATATGTTGATATATTTTAGAGTATATCCAATTTTTAAAATCTGTCGAATTTTTCGTCTAGGGTATGTCCAAATACTTAGTGAATTAAAATGTTTGAATATGCTTGTATTTGGACATTAATTTTTAATTTAACTCCATAGTTAGAGAATGCATGATGAGCATTTATTAATTTTAACTCCGTAGTTAGAGAGTAAAGTTCATTTAGATTGTGTCCAAATGTTCACCAAATTGGAATTTTCAAATACGTTTGCATTATGCCATAAGTAGTTAGCATATATTTTTGTGAACATGTTGATATATTTTAGAGTATCTCCAATTTTTTTAGCAAATTGAAATGTTCAAATATGTTTCTATTTTTCAGTAATATTTAATTTAAGTCCGTAATGAGTGGAAACGCACATTTATTGAATTGAATTCCATATTTAGAGGAAATTCATCCAGATTACATCCAAATATTTATCAAATTGAAATGTTCAATTTAAGTCCACAATTAGAGGAAGCGCATTTGTTTTTTGTCCAAATATTCACCAATTCAAAATATTTAAACATGTTCGATGTACATTTATTGAATTGAATTTTATATTTAGAGAAAGTTCATGTAGATTACATCCAAATATTTACCAAATTGAAATGTTCAATTTAAGTCCACAATTCGTGGAAATACATTACGTTAGCATTTAATGAATTCAACTCCACATAGCTAGAGGAATCTCCGTAGTTAGATAAAGTTCATTTAGATTGTGTCCAAATGTTCACCAAATTGGAATGTTCAAATATGTTTGCATTATGCCATAAGTAGTTAGCATATATTTTTGTGAACATGTTGATATATTTTACATATTTTTCCGACGGGTATGGGTATCTATAGAAATACTTCAATTTTTTGGAAAAAAATCCAAAAAAAAAGGCATTGTAGAAGTGCGAATACTGTTCATGTGAACAGTATTCGGTGACGTGGTGCAGCGAGTGGAGGCCGAACTGGGTCGGCTTTTATATAGGTAGGATGCCGCCGCGCCCGTGGTGTTAATTTTGCTGCGTAGTTTGAAGTGTATTTTATGACGGTACGTAAAGTGTTCCAAGGTTAAAACATGAAAGTTGTTCGGAAGGATGATATCCGTCTACTTGTGAAAGAAAAATTTAAACGGATGACTGAGTGCGACGAATTTGACAAAATTCATCGAATATTTTTTCGAGTTTGGATCCAAAATTAAGGTGTTAGAGTCGACCAAAATTGAAACCGATCATGGGAATGGAATCTACTCGTCGGCGCGCATATATTTCATGTGCATATTATTGCGAAAAGAAAAAAAATACAGTGTGTACTGTAGCAAATTTCAAAAACGCAGGGGTCTTTGCGCAAAAATGCCACGCGTACCGTCGGATGACGAAGCGACGGCGCTTCTACAGTGTCCGGGCGACGTGGCCACCTCGAGTTTCAAAATTTTGAAATTCGTCAGAATTTGTCTTTTTTGCGCAGCAAAAAATACAACGAATTTGAAGATTGGAGAGAAATATGTTTATGTCCGTCAAAATCAAAAGGTTAAAACATGAAATTTGTTCGGAAGGTTGATATTCATCTACTCGTGAAAGGAAAATTTAAATGGATGACTGAGTGCGACGAATTTGACGAAATTCGTCAGATGTTTTTGCGAGTTTGGATCCAAAATTAAGGTGTTAGAGTCGACCAAACTTGAAACCGATCACGGGAATGGAACTTGCTCATCGGTGCGCATATATTTCATGTACACATGCTCGAGCAGCTGCGTGCGCGCGTCGGCCTGGATCCGCGCGGATCTGCGCGAGGACGTCGAGGGGGTTCGAACGGTTGGCGCCTCGAACCTTTTGGTCGCCGGAGATGCCGGCGGCGAGCAAATCCGCGGCGGCGACCTACGAGTACGGCTGCGTCGATTCCGGCGCACGTCCATTGTTCCAGCACGTGAGACTGGGCGAGGATGGAGAGGACAGGACGGCGAAGCTCCCGTGTCCTTAGATTCGTCGGAGGAGCAGCGTAGCGGCGACTGCACGCGTCGGTGGCGGCGGCGACCTCCGGCGTCGCGGGAGAGGAAGGAGGGAGGGTGAGGTGTGGTGGTTTTTTACACGGCCGTCCCTGATGTTTCACAGAATTGCAAGTCAGTCCTTTTGCGGGGGTTTTTGTAAAATGTTGCGCCAAAAATCGTGCGGGAGGGGTCACCGGCTGGAAACCGGTTCCACCGGCCGCTCACCGGCGACGTGGCGCGCGCTGGTTGGTGGGAATGCGCGCGTACTGTTGCCAGGAACAGTGGCGCGCGATGGGGTCGTCGTGGCTCGATCCTGGCCGTCCGTTTCGCAGATCGGACGGCCGAAGAAAGGGGGCGACGTGGCTCGCGGGAGAGGGGGTGGACATGTCGCCCCTTTATATATAGAGGTATGCCATCATTGATGCTAATTTGATTGTGAAAGCTGTCCGAAATTTATCACCATCCCAAAGCTCCAAATATTACTTCTACTAGATTTATACCATTATTGATGCTAATTTTAACAGTGGGATATAACCTAATATAACGACAAAAAGGGAGGCATGGATTCACAATGGTTATTAACTAACTGAACATGCCTAACTAATATCTCACTTGATGTCTACTCTTTTGTGCAAGATTTTGTTAGGAGAGCATGACAGCAGTTCTAACATAACCAATTGACCACTAAAAAAATCAGTAGGAGGAATTTGATGATTTGTAACAAAGCTGGTGGATCTTCAATCATATACCCCAAATTGGTCATCCTTCTACACAAATATCCGAAGGTGGTTGTTACCAATATTCATGGTGGACGTTTTTACAAATACAGAACAAATAAATATTAATTTGTCCTTGGTGGATCAGTTCCTCTCCAGCAGCTAGCTGGAGCTGGAGCACTCACCTGTCCTAGCCAGCTTCTGTCGTTTCATTTATACTAGTGCAATTTGGCGCGGCGGCACGCCGTGGCCTTGATGAAAGTTTTTGTTGATGGTCTGTAATTTGAAGTAGCTGACGGGAAGGTGAAACAAAATTTCGTAGTGTTATGAGAGGGAAAGAAAGGAAGGTACTAATCGAGACAAAATGTTGTCAACTGGTAATATGATCAAAAATGACATTTTGAGCATTCACAAGGTATACATATGTTAGTCGGAGACGGATGGACTTATAGTCCTTCCTCAGATTATTGAAGTGACATGGTAACATGCAGCATTCAAACTTGCACCATCAGCATGCATGTGAATGGGGTTAAGTAATAGAGTACAGGAGATACAAAAATACTACTCTTTACAATATTATTCTTGGCCCCGTCTTTGGCAGTTACACGGAATATTTCTTATCCTGATGTGGTACAGAATGAGAGCAGAAGGATTTACTTGCTATGCAGCATAATGTAAACACAATATCTAGACAGCCATAAATGAAAGAACAATCAAAACTACTAAGATGAGTGTGAATCGCTTTAAAAATCAATGGTCACTCGGCCAAAAAATAAATGAAGGTGTTGAGTCGTTGTGTAGTACAAAGAAATGTGTTGCGAAGTTTGCATCAATTATATATGAATATTGTTTGTAACCTCCTCGCACTGCTATTACTTTTAGAACTGAAATCATTGAAAGCTGAAAGATCAGTTGAAAAGCTGGACAATGAAACGGTGAGCAATTGTGAAAAGGACAGACTGCATGACAGTGGAGTCCATTATTCAGAAATTATACGAAATAGAAGCAAGTTAGGCAATTAAAACATGATAATTCGAAAAATACTACTCATAGTCATACATTCATGAGCTTGACTTACGTTGGCACCTGCAGGATGCAGCAGTTTAAAAATAGTAGCGAGGCATTAAAAAATAGAAATACCAACCTTTTCTTGTCAGTATAGATACTGAACTGAATAACTTGCCTGTCCCCAACACGTGTGACCAAATCGATTTGGTGCGCTTCACTGTAATCTTCATGAGGAAACCGAAGGTTAAATCAACTGCAAAACAAAAGATGTAGACACAGAGCAGCAGAACCAGGAGAAGAGTTCAAGTAAAATCAAGTGTAATCAGTCTAATTGAAACCTGACACTATAGATAAAAATAGCAGGAACAGATGGACACCTCTGATCCAAGGAGCGGCAAGTAAATATCTGCACAAAAACGCCCAAATCCAAAAGGTGGTGCCACATTAGGAATCCTAACCGCTGGTCACCGAATGGAATCGAGTTTGTGGAAATTCACCCGGGGAAGCGGTTCGGTAGCCTCTTAGGCTCCTTTGCATCATCACCATTTGACTTCCTGGCTTGGGCGTCAACGTCTCAGGATTGCTTGGCGGTCTGGCGGTCTGGCCTTGCAGTGGCAATGGCAGAGCATCAATACGACGTGGAGGCGTCAATGTGAATCGGCACAATTGATTAGAAATGACTAAGTATATCAGAAACACAAGGCTATGGTGTCCCCAAAGAATCCTCATCTAGTTCATTACAAACTCAGCTAACCATTATAGATGCCTAGTAAACTAACGTGGCATCACAATTATTTTGAGCGAAAGTTTTCACATCAGAAAGTAGAAAAGGCCAACTTATTTTGATCTACTTAGATGTAAATGCCACACATATATGCAATGTAACTTCCAGATATGTAAATATAGGACTATATTTACTGCAGAAATTCATTAGTTGTGCAGTAATTCTTTAACAGTGCGAACATATATTAAAGCGAGCAGTGAGATCCCTTTGATTCCAGATCGGATATGTAAGTGCAGGAAGAAAGAAGAGTAGAGTGGATAGCAATGGGAGCAAAAGTTGGACCTTGGGGGCTTGAGCTCTTACAGGACGTACGGAGCGCAGATGATCGTCGGGCGCACAGCACGGACATAGATGATGCAGCTATCGTCGGCGGCCGGACGCGCTCGCCGAAGGTCCTGGCCGCCGGCGTCGGTGAGGGTTCCCAGGGTTGCGGCTAGCTTGTAGGTCACATCGGCTCCGCGCGGTCTAGGCCGTCGCCTTGCAGCGCCACCGCCACCCGCGGCCGCCGCCGCCGCCATGGACGCCCCATGATCTTGGGTTCTAGGGTTTGTTGTGGGGCTGCGATTCGGTGGTTCCACGCCGTGGAATCGGTAGATAAGGAGGAGGAGGATCCGGGCCGGTGGTCGGGGGCGCGTGGAAAGGCCAGAGACGGCCAGAATGGACCGGCGACGGAGGCAGAGGAAAAGGGGATCGTGAGGAGAGAGAGCAGCGATGGGAGAGGAGAGGGCTTCTGTTTGTTCGACGTTTCTCAGCAAGGCCCCTGTGTTTTTGTAAAATTGCAAAAAAGTCCCTCGTGGTCACTGTTCAACATTGTTCATCAACAGTAGGCACTGTAGCTCTGTAGCTAGCTACAGTGGCAGGGTCGCTCAGAGGCCGCGAAACGGCATGTCTTTCATATAGTTTCATTTATACATGGTACTCACAACACTTGCCTGACTCTCTCAGTTCTTTGTCTTTCATAAGAATGGATTAGAGCTTCACTCTATTCAAACCCCCTTTCATAGAAATTTCTTCTCACAACTCTAGGATTTCCAAGATTGTGTATTGCCGTATAGGAAGAGAAGAGAAAGGGAAAAGGCGGGTGATGGATTTTAACCGGTCGTTCTCCTTCCCGGTAGCCGCCGGAATGTGGTTTTTACCTGGCGAGCGGAAGAGTCGCAGCTGGGCGGTTCCCAGGGCCGGGCCCACTTCAATTCTGAATACCCAATTTTTTTGACAAAAAATTGGTTTATACAGTCTATAATACACGTATATATGAGAAAATACGAAAATCGCAGATATTCGGGCCACAAGCCCACTTCCCTCCTCCACAAGACTGCTCCTCTATATGGCCCAGCTAGCAAATTGCCCCATCTCGTACCGCAGCACAGCAGCGGATCCAGGATCGATCGCTCGCACGCATACGCGACGCGTAGCGGTAGACATAGACGTCTGCAGCTACACAGATTGATTTTAGTCGTCGATCGTCGCTCCTCACTCAATCATTTTTTTTCACAGTCTCCTGGTCTGACTTCTCAGAACCGTTCCAATCTTGAGGTGATGTATAGATTCAGAAAATAAAATCACATGAAAATGGTCCGAAATTCATAAGACCTAAAATTTGTTATTTGTTTGTCACAAATTTTCAAGCCTCGAGAAATCAGAGAGTTGTCTGTAATTTTTAAGCTTTCCTCATTTTGCCAGATTTTGTTTCTATATATTTAGATGCTATATATTTTAGATGTTGCTTTTTCATATGTTGAACAGTTGGTACTTATTTGAGTTGAAACCTTTCAAGTTATAGTGTGTTTCTATTACTCGAGATATTATGGTCAAACTGTGTCATATCTTCCATACATTATACGGTTAGACATCTATGATGCCATAATCAATTATACATGGAACATCTAGGCTTTATACCCTCAAACATTATTTTTGTACCCCCTATGATTTTGAATACCCGCTCTTAAAATCCTGGGCCCGCCACTGGCGGTTCCTCTTCCCTTAGATGCAGCACATCTTTAACCTCGCTATCAGCGAATGCGTGAATGTCGTCTCCTCGATCTCTACGGCCGGACTTGAGCATCGCGTGGGGTTTTGGTAAAAACCCCAAAATTTGGGGGAACACGAGATTGTGTCAGAACTATCGAATCTGAAACGCGACTAGATGGATCCTGGGAAAGAATGGTTCGGGTTTGGTTGCTCGGATTCAGTAACAAATAAAAATGATCGTTGTTTAGTAGGGAATAAAGAGAGGAAATTCCTACAATTTCAGAATTTAAGGTTAAAGAACAATATAGGGAAAGGGAAAGCTGGAGAAGCTTCGGCATGGGGAGGAGGAGGAGGAGGAGGAGAATACCTCACCGCCGCTGCTAGCTCACCGACCTTGCGCTGCCGTCGCTCGCCGACTAGTACTCACCGCAGATGGCCGTGTTCTGCTGCTGGTCGCCCCCTGTCCAAAGAGGTTTCCTGTGGGTGAGAGTTTGCGTGTGTGAGAGACAACAGTACAAAGCGACTACAGTATTTGGTATCAATGCACACGCAAACGAAAGCAAAATACTGTGGTATTAATACTTCTGTATCTCTCAAAACGTGCTATTTTTGAAGTATTGGAAAAAAAAACATTAGACCTGTTTTCTAAAATTGAAGTATTACTATGCCTGGCACTTAAATATTGTCGTATTAGAATACTTCAGTTTTAGAAAAACTTTGGCGCCAAACTAGGCCTAAGTTGCTATGAAAACCGATAAGAACCAAGTCAAAACAATATTTCACAGTTTCTAAAGATAAAAATACAATATATTGGTGAATTAATCTAGTGAGCCCTTGCCTTTTGGGTCCAAAACCAAAGGGCCAAACAAACACATGAAAATTGGAAAACGCTTGCAAAAAACAAAGGAAATAGTTGCGGTTCTATAAATTATAATCTGGAGCACAAAACATCAAGTTTTACACACTTCGCTACCGCAGTTCCTTAGGTAGAATGTGAGCCACCGTTCGCCACCTTGCCCATCTGACAACGATTTGATTTCCTCTATCAGTGGTCTATGTACACATCTATGCGCACGGCCGTCTCGAGCGCCGGCAGCGCCGCCTGGATCTCCTCGAGCCGCAGCCTCGCGCGCGGCAGTACCTGCCCCTCCATCCTCCGGTGTCGGCCTCTCCATCCTCCGGCGCACGCAGATCCAGCGCTGCCGTCACCAAGAATATCGCGGCCGATGCGGGAAGCGGCATCGGAAAGCCAGAGGGCCGCGCCGTCACCGAACCCTAACCCTAGGGCGTGGGTTGCGCACGGCCACGCGGAGCATGGAGAATCAAATCGAAGGGGAGGGGAGGGAGAAGCGGAGCAAGGGCTCTCGTTTGTGTTCTAGCACGGCGACGGAGACCGCCGGAGCGCGCCGGAATCGGCCGGCGACGGCGAAGGCGATTGGGAAGCGAGTCGAGCACGGGAGCGAGAGAGGAGAAAGAGTTTCCAGATAGGTCCATGAGGTTTCCTAAAATCGCAGATCAGTCCTTCGCGGGGGGTTTTCTGTAAAGAAACGTACGAAGGGAAGGGCTACCGGCTAGCAAGGAGTGGCGACCGGGCAACGCCGTCCGCGGCGCGCGTTAATTTTCGTGCGGGATGCGCGTAACCGGGCGTAGCCGGTTGAGCGGGATCGCCTGCGCACCAAAAGTCGTGCGTCTACAGTAGCGTGCGTCTGTTGACCAAGTGAGAGTTGCCGTGAGCCGTTGATCCGTGATCGGATGGATAGGATTCGGTACTGTAGCTACTGTTCCTAGCTACAGTACCACGTGCGCTGAGATGCCGTTTTCTTGTCGCCCCTTTATATATAGTAGGTATGTACACATCTATCTTCCTCAAAACTTGTACGTTTTTATGCCACTTCCACATTGTCCATTTCCAACACCAACCGAGACGTCTTTAGCATTTTCGCAATGGACATCGCGCTCTTGCAAGCTTCCAGCTCCGCATGCTCAGGATCGGGTAGGAGGGGGCAAATGACATGCTCTAGCTAGAAAGCGTACATCGTGGTCGGGAGCAACCACTCCTCCACCACATTTCCAAGGCACTTTGCCATAACTCTATTGGCGTTAATCTTTGTCCTTGTCCACCCCTGAGTTGGATGAAGCCAGCACTCCTTCAGTTTGGGGGCCTTGATTGTACGTTGTTCCTCGACACTTCGCCACTCTTGGATCAAGTGCAAAGATCGCTTGGCGACCGTATTGGCGCACTCAAGCCTTCTTGATTCCCTGGAATCATTTCTTGCTAGCCACATCTATATGTTGGGTTGCGCAATGGAAATATAAAATTTCGACTACCATGGTACGCAACGGCCCAAGATCTATACTATGAAGATACATGCGAATACAAAGATCCAAAAATCTATACTGAATACGTTACCAGGACCGAAGTCGCGGAAGAAGTGCCGATGATGTAGTTGAAGTAGCCTGAAGCAGATTCTCTCAACAAAGCATGGTAGAGAGATTTCGCCGTCTTCTCCTTGCTCGATCTCCTTGGTCCAACAGAGTGAGGGTCAGACGTCTCACCCCTCTGAGAGCTTGCACGGGTACGTCAGGAGAGGTTTAGCAGGGGTTCGCCGTCCAAGCTTGAAGCACTACTGGCGTATATGAAGGTGGAGATCTCAACACATGCGAAGGAGAGAGAGAGAGATTAGACCTAGTCTAATCGGAGAGGTTCCCTCTAATCCAACTAGAATAGATCTAAACTTGAGAGAACTTGTCTCAACAGTCAAACCGTCCGCGACGCTCCAGCTGTTCGCGTCACTACTGATCCGACTGTGGGGGGGGGGGGGGGGGGGGGGGGGGGGGGGGGGGGCTAGAGTATATTACGGTTTGACAATATTTGGTAGTTTAGCATTGTAATCCAAGTCTATCTCTACTTGGTTTCGTAGTCCCCAAGTCTTGTACGCTATATAAACAGCCCAAGAGGCTCAATGTGATCAATCTAGAATAAAGCAATACAATCAATATTTCACAATCTTACAGATTTATTTCCTTGCGAACAGAGAAGAAAATGATTCTGACTCCATCGTAGTACGGATACTCGCTGGTTGTTACAAAAAATTGAGAATTGAGACAAACAATGATTGCAAGTATATCTTAACTCTAATTATTTCCTACATTTCGTTCTTTCCCTTGCCGATGGTCTATTTCCTTTGGGTTTTGGAGTCTTGAACGTCCTGGTGCCGGAATAGGCGAGGGTGCTCGGGAGCATGCGATGGTCGACCCGAGGGGCTTGAAGCTTATTTGTTTGCTCCACGCGTAGTTGAATGTGACCGTTTCGTTATTATGCACCGGAGAACCGTCGTTGAGGGAGCAGGGCCCATTGTCGCCGTCCGAAGTGATCATGCCGGCCGGGTCGACGATGACGGAGGAGTTGAATCGAGTACTGCCCCCCCCCCCCCCCCGCCCCCTCGTTTCGTCCTGTCCGCTCCCGCGAGCGGCAGGGCGGAACCCTAGATCGTGCCGCCGCCGTCCTCCCCACCTCGCCCCCTCCTCCCCGCTGCCGCCAAAGGGCGCCGGCGGCGGCGGGCCTCCTTCCCCCTCGCGCGTGGTGGCGGCACGGGCTGCTGCGGTCGGCGGGGGCGCGGCGCTGTTCGTGGGGCGCGGCGGCGTGGCTGCTTGGCGGCGGCGTGGCGGCTACGTGGTGGTCGTCCTCCCTACGCTGAAGCTAGGACGACGAGGAGACAAGATCTGGCCGGCCGGTGACCACGGCTGCTCGACGGCGTTGAGCGGGGAGCTGCGGCTCGGGGGATGAAGCAGGGGCTGGTTCCCCCCGGGAGTTGGACGAGAGGGCTCCTCCACTCCCCCCCACTGCTCTGGCCTCGCCGGTCTGCTGGTCTCCGGTGGTTTGGATCTCCTGGTGGCTCCGATGCTTTGGCGTGAGGGAGTTTTGGAAGCCGGGGCGGCGGCTCTGGGCAGGTGGGCGGCGCCGACCTCTCCGGTGGGTGGCGGCTGCTGGTGCTGGTCCTGCTTGCCGTGGCCACTTGGGTGGCGCGGAGGTAGGCGGAGGTGGTTGTGGCGTGTGGCGGCTTCGGTGGCTTGCGCTTGATGGAAGTCCATGGCCTCCGGATGCGGCAGCGGCTCCTCTTGTTCGGCTTGGTCGCAAGAGTGTTGCTTGGCGGCGGATTTCGAGGGCTGGGGGAAACCCTTGGTTGCTTCGACGACCACGACGACGGCGGCGCTCCTGCGCCGCTCCCTTCCTGAAGGCGTCATTGAGGTTTCTCATATTCCTCGCCCCCCCCATCCCCCTCAATTCCGGGTGAAAACCCTAGGCTTGCGCCGGGCAGCGGCGACGCTTCAGCGCCGTTCTCCTCCTTGGAGGCGTTGCCTTGGGAAGGTTGGGGCTTGGGTGGGCTGTGTTGTGTTCGGCGCAATGGATGCACTGTCAACAACGATCTCCAGCATGTTCAAGGTGTTCTCTCGGTGGCGTGGCGTCGTGAATGCATCAGGGTGCCTGCAGCCGTGGCAACAGGGCGGAGAGCGTTGGTTGCGCATTTTAGGGGTGCAGGTTAACTCCTGCCAATACTCAAACCTGCACTTGTAGCACAGGGGTGCTCAAGGACCTCTCTGCCGCCCTCGTCTGCTCGCGATCCAGCCTCTGTAGTTCTTGTAGCGCTTTGCTAGCTTCTTTTAAACTTGTTCTTGCATTTGTAATCAGTACCTTGTATCCTAGCCGGGTGTTGGCTTTATTAATTTAAAGTCGGGTCTTTTAGGCCTTTGGTCTAAACGGAGGAGTTGAATCCCGTGCACTCCAGCTCCACGTTGATCTGGGTGCAGATGCACTTGTTCTCCACCGTCACCATGAACTGCGGGTAACCTCCGACCTTCCCCGGCATGGCCGTCTGGGTGACGGCGAGATCTGATACAGTGCACTGTGCATCGCCTACATTATCTGATTGTTAGTTTCTGGTGTTTGTTTTGGTGTCCAAAAAAGTCACATACATGATACATCGGATCTTCAATGCAAAACAGCGATTTGTGGAAAGGTGAGTCTTTGCAAAAACAGGACTACATGCATACCTCTGTAGATAAAGGAAAGTAACAAGCAAGCGGCAAGGGTAGCTACGAGCTTGGTCTCCATGCTTGTTTGTTGTCCTTATATGTGCTTACAGTTGCTCTATGTTATACTGCTGTTTCTGTTTTTGCATCACATATGCTCCAGTTCGATGACTTTATAGGCCATTGTACCATAAACTTGAAGAAGTATCTAATGTGTGGTTAAGCCATGGATAAGCATTGTATTAATTTATTGCTCGCAAAGGATTTAAATGTTGTGTAAGATTGTCAAGAAGCATTTGATTCACGGTACAGAAGCTAAGTACCACAATATAGAAATAAAAAATGTACAATGAACTATTAGTAATGAACAATTAATCTATCAGTTCTTGGTCTTGGCATTTATTACATTCCATACTTGCAATTTGGGCAATTAAACATTATCCAGGATTTGTTTATTGTAGTTACCTCAAAACCTGCTAGAATTCTCTTGGTTTTCTAATGGGGATGACTAAAATCGATCTTTAATGCAAAACTTTATTAGTTGTGCAATATTGGTTTTCAAGTCTACCAAACTAAGGAATTGTTGTTCGTGAAGTGTCTCCATGTAACAAATCTTCTTCTTCTTACGTGAAACAGTAGGAAATTACCCTACTGGGTAATCCACGTTTTTATCGAAATTTAAGGAAAGAGAAGAATGGAGTTTGAGATGTTGTGGTATCCGGCCTTCGATGTATGGGCAGTGCTAGGCGTAGGTCAACCTAAAGCGCCCCTATCTAGGTCCCCCTCCCCACCGTTGGATCCTCATCTTAATTCTTACGCGTACAAATCAGTGTAGCGCACTTTGCATTTTAGCCCCTTAGTTTTTCGAAAAACAACCCGCAATACATTGTTGCTCCACTTAAACGAAGGGGTACAACTCGTTGCCCCTGACCTTGCCGATATTTATAGGAAAAATGCCACCCCTGGTTATTTACCACTAGCATCGCAACAAAATATCGAGTATTGACACAAAATCGCTCACCCCGTGTACAAAAAATCTGTACTATTACAACAATTTGTCGCAACATTTCGAAAAAATTAATGTTACAAAAAAGTGGTTAAACAACATTTTTTTGGTGCAACAGATTGCTTCGCAACAAAATCTACCAACTATTTCAACAAAAATCACAAATGATTGAAACAAAAAACCATGTTTTTCAGCAATTAAAAAGTGTTTAACTAAAATTGTTTTTGGTACAGATTCATTACAACAGAAAACACCATCTATAGCAACAAAAAATTCAAGCCATTACAACAAAAATAAAATTTGTTTGCACCATTTTGGTAAACATCAGAGAGACACGCAAACTTGCAGCATCACACAAAAAACATTGCAACATTTTTGTATGGTTTCTCAACAAAAATCGTTCGACTTCGTTACAAATTTAAGAAACATATGCAATATTGTTTTTTTTAAGTTGTGCCATCATCAGCCAGATTTCACCGATTTGACAAATACGAGCCATCTACTGAGTATATTTTTCATAATCAAAATACCTAACCTCCTAAATGATAGTTACATGCAGTTTTTTTTAGAAGACGTGTACAGAGCTGGGAAGAGAATGGACGATCCGCGCGCATGCAAAAGTATATGAGCAGGCACATGCATGCGTAAGTGGGCTGGCCAGCGAACTTTAGTCCATTGAAAAACCGGCCTATGTGGCACCGGGTCCCGCCCATGTGGCGCGCTCAGCTCCAGCGAAGGAAGCGACCTACGATTCGGCGCGTTAGGTCCGCCTAATAGAAGCGTTTTCTAATCTTCATAGAAACTGAAGTACCAATGTTTCGTACTGGCATCATGACTTACCAACAGTCCTCTCCATCAGTAGAGTCCTATAAAATATGCATTTGGGCTCCTCGGCCTTTTCTTTACTAACAGAGCAATCACAACTTGGGAGTTAAAGGATTTCCTTTGTAGCAGATTTCTAGTGTCCGACCTATCATGGATGATCCAGAAGAAATTTTATGTTTAAGTTGACAAGCAATTTTTCATATCCAACCGAAGTGATATAGAATTTCAAGGTTCCTCATCAGAATCTTGAATGTTTATTTTAGAGAGCCTTCCTTAATAAGGAAGCAACAAAGGACGCTGGGGCACCAGCTGTAATTCAAAAAGAAACACAAGTCTGCTAGGGGTACCAGCTCACAACCCAGCTAAACTAAAACAACCATTTCCAAAAACAACACCACCGGAATGTTCCTAGTTACAACAGAGATAAGCCAAGGAACACACAAGAAGTAGGGAGCACCCAAAACCACACATGATTAAAAGATACCCAAAAATCAACCAATTAATCTTCGATGTGAAGCAACAAGCTGGAACTTTCTCGTTGTGAGCTTCAGCTACTCCAGCACCTTTTTCCAATGATCTTTATGTTTTTCCGGCAATAATATTCTCCACTGCGAAAGATTTGAATTAGTTTCAAACACAATGGTGAGCGTTGAAGAACAGACTTTGTTGTTGAACACTGGTTATTCCGCGTGTTCCAAATTCCCAAACCATAGTCCCCAAAATCGCCCATCCCATATAGTTTTTCCCTAGCTCTCGGATTTTTCAAAGCCACATCTATTAAATCATCAAATCCGCAGGGAACTAACCCAACCCGGAGCCTCTTTGATGCACCACCAGCTAAAGTGGGACAAGGGGCAACCAAAAATAGAGTGTTCCCAATGTCACGGTAATTAGAATCCCGATTCTATCATACCATTCTACGACTTTACGATCTAAATTGACTCGATCGATTCAATGATTCTAGTAACTAGAATCCACGATTTACGATCCTACTAGTTATGATCCTAGATTTGAGATCTTACGGCATATGTGTCGATCCACACTAGAATCCCGATCCTGACTACCTTAACACAGCAATAGCAGTAAAGGTGATTTTGTATTCGATTCAAAATATCTAGATATTGAACCTGAGGGGGACGAGGCAAAGGAGTTGGGTATATTTTGAAGCTCCAATTTACGCAGCATATGCTTCGAAGTCCAGCTTGAGAAAAAGAGTCCTCTAAGAAAAAAAAGATGGTTAGCAATAGGGGTCATATATATAATGTGTCTATGGCACTAGGTCAGCCTCAACAAATAAATTAGTGAAGATTTTGTAAGTAGTTTATTAGATGGGTTAAGTGCACTTTTGGTCCCTCAAGTGTTGAATAAGTCCAACTATGGTCGCTCAACTCTATTATGGTCTAAACCTGTGTAACGTCCCAAATTTTGGAACCAGGAAAAACTTAATTGTCCGAGACCTAAAATTTAGGGCAACAAAAACTTTTTGAAATGTCTTGTTACTAGATGTGATTTACTCATGTTTGTTTGGTTTGTCACGTTGTGGTATGGGTTTGTGTCATGACCTCTCTAAATATCAAGCTTGGAACTCAACCTGGTTATGATATGACCTTTGGGATCAATGTTTTGACAAGTAAAAATGGTCCATATATCTTCTCCTCTCATAATTTTAACAAACTCCATTTACCCTGATGTTTTGATTTTAGCAACTACCCAAAAATCTATTCTTTGAGAGAATAAAAGTACTTTCAAATTTACTCGTTTTTAAACCATGGAGGACTATATAATAAGTCCTAATATATCTTTAAGTTAAGGTGTTGCTAGTATTTTCAACCCTTATTTAAAAACTCTAAATTTCTACTTCTTTGGAAAATATTACTAAGAAGTGGTTTAATTCTCTTTCTACCAAAAACCTTGCCATGATCATGTTTGTCACCACCTCACAAATATGTTTGGTTATTTATCCAATTGTTTGTATGTTTGAACTTTTTGACTTGTGCTTATTTTATCTGTCTTGAGTGTGTATTTCTGTGAGTGACATGTGGCTTTGTTGGTATCAAGTTAAGGTTTATTGCTTGAATTGGAATCATAGAGTCTTGTTTGATGTTTTTGCATGCTTGTAACTTGTTTACCTCTTTTTAGGTTGTTTGAGTTAAAACATTTCTAAAACAATTAATTATTAAATAGTGCATATCTATCTTAGCTCATGTTAACTTTTAGCATTTCTAGAGCCTCACCATTTGTGTTTCTTTTGATCTTTTTGGAAATACAAAACTCTAGCATCACCTACATCACCTCCACTTTCCATCTATAGTCCTCTCTAAAATTTTCAAAGTGTTTAATCATTACTCCATGCTTGTGTTGAGTACTACTTCATAAGGTGACCATAGGTGGTGTTATAAGTTAGCAATTTGCCATTTTTGTGTTTAGTGCTTGTTGAACCCCTTTGACCTAAACCTTTAAACCTAATGCTGATCCTATACCCCCTCTGCCCAATCCAACTGGTTTGGTGACTTTCTAGAAAAAGAGTTGACTAACTCATCTTAGCAAAGTGGCCTAATCTAATCAGCCAAAAATCATATTATTATTAAACCGACACACCCCTCTCCCCAAACTCTAGTTTTGGATGTGCCATTAACCCTCACACACCCCCTGGACCCTTGCCCTTGCCCCTGGCCAACCCTAGCCCTGCCTCCCCTTTTGTCCTCTTCTTGTGGGCATTTTATCGAGCACTTGATGGGCAAACACGACCTCTCCCTTGCCCCAGAACTTGTCAACGGCCCCAGGCCAGTAGCTCGCCTCCAAAACGAGCAACAGTGCCAGCAGACGCTCCTCCACCGCCTCCCCGAGCCAATCGCCTTCCCACGACCGTGCCACTCGAGCCCGTGCACCCCGACCACCCTACACCGGCCACACCCGTGGATAAGAGTTCACAATGCTCCCCAGCCCCTCTCACCTTGCCCATTAGCCTCCTGCACCTCCACTCTCCCACCCCCTGCCATATCTCTCGAGCTCCCCCTCTCTTCTGCTCGTAAACTTCGAGGAACCGAGCTCGGGTCGTGAGCTTGCGAGCAAGCTCGCCGTGGACTCCGTCCCCCTTTTCTCTCTCCCTCTGCACTGCCTCTTTCCCCTCCTCTCAGGCGACCTCTTAGACACCCTCGTTTGCTTTCAGGTGTACCGGAGCTGCCGGGGACGTGACGTGGCCGTGGCGGGCGTTGTCGACAGCGCCGACGTTCGGGAGCTCTCCAACACGATTTGCAACCACCCCTAGCTACCCCGACCCCCTGCACCTCTCTTGCACACTCCCCGTCACACCCAGCAGCCCCCTCGGTGAGCAGCTAGCAGCCCAGGTCGAATCCCTTCCTTTATTCACGTTCTGGACATTTCAAGGAAGAAGAAGAACAGCCACCGTCCATCTTTTGATCAACGGTTTCGATTGTATGTTTTTGGATCTGTTTCTGGCCATTAGATCTAGATCTGAGGGCAGCTTACCCCTTCCCTTGAGTGTGCACCGCGGTGGGCCGGCCCAGCTTGATGCAGCTCGGATCCAGGCAGATCCGGCCCATTCATGTTTTTTTTGTTTAGTAGATCTATTTTCCTGTTTAGGCAGAAACTGCCCTGTAGGTTTTAATCCAAATAAAATACTTTTATCGAGTTTTTAGCCAAACCAAAAATCGCAGTGGTAAAGCAATGAGTTTAGAACCATCTCCAATTTGCAGATCTTAAAAATATTAATTTGTGTGAGCGTGAAAATTACTGTACTGCCACTGGTCAAAATCAAAGAACTATTAATTACTTGAGTTTTATGAATCCAAAAACAGTGAGTTCAATTGTTCTGGAATGCTTGTGACTATAGCTGTCTTTAGAAATTAACCTCATGTGTTGTGATGCTTAGTTTCGAAATGGCATGTGTTGGAAGTTTGGACCAGTAGGGTTTTCTAGCATTTAATTAATTTTCTGTGAATAAGATTTTGGACTAAATCCAATTGCATTAGTTGAAAATACTTACATAGAACCTAAACCTATCTTTGCATAACTTTTTGTTGAACAGAACACTCTGGACTTAATAAACTCTAAAAGTGGTGTTTTCTGCCTATTAAAAAGTGATAAAATAAATATTTGGTCCTTTATGAAATTGTTGCTATGGTTGTTTGTGAAATGTTTAGGTACTGTAGATCATTACATAATGTTGTTCTTAATATGTTAGTACTGTTAGTGCTTAAGTAAAAACAGAATGAAGTTAGTTGTAAAATGCTATTAGTGCCTAAGGAAATAAAATGAATTAATCATGTTTGTTTGCTTAATTACATGATTAATGAAATAAAGTAAACTTCACTAATAAAGTTCTTCTTTGCTACTGGTTGTTTTAAGTTTATTAGTGATGTTTAGTTTTACAGATTTAAAGTGATCCAAAAAGGTTGTCTAATTATCACCTTAACCCTATTTGTAAATAAATAATAAATTGTATTGTAGTTGCCAAACATGTTTGTGTGATTTAATATGTTGGCCTTGGTAGTCTTTAAGTTTAAATACTAGCATGAGTAGTTGGTTAATGTCTCTATCTTAACTTGGTGAAATAATTTAATAATATAAAATAAGTAGCAACTTAACTTTTGTCTGAAGTATTGCCTGAAAACTAAAGAGATACTTTTGTCTGAAGTATTACCTAAACTACTGTAGCCGCCTTGTTAAATGACCTAATCACCCTAAAGAGTGTTTTGTTTTAGGGTTTAGTTAAAACCACCTTTTTAACGATTTGGGTTGTTGTGTATACTTTCTTAGGTGTGTTTGCTGTCTGTCTTAGCTAAATGAACCTATTGCTTGTTGTTGTTTAACCAAGTGAATCGCTTGCATTGATTGTTAGCTTAGTGTCTTGTGCAAATGCTTGCTGTTTGATATGTCCCTGTGGTATTCTCTTGTGTTTTGAGTATTGTTCTTTTTCCTGTTTACGACGTTAGATACGATCGGGAAGGAACTGGAAGTGAGGAGTGAACCCGAAGAACCTCAAGATAAAGACCAAGGACATATTGCTGAGCCAGGCAAGCCACCTCAACACCCTATTGAACTCCTATTATTTGTACAAAGCATGTCTTGTTTTCAAAATAAAATAATGCATGTTTTATCTTTTCTGTGGCATTTTGCCACCCAAAAACTATTTTTTTTACAAAAGTATTGTTTGGCCAAAGATATATCTACTAGTATATAATAGGTTTTATAAAAAGAAGTATTTACTTGAGAAGCCTTCTACTGAAGGCGCTATCAAGAAAATTATATTCGCTAGTAGCATATCCTTATACTCTTACCTCAAAACTTTAGGATGGGAGCCGGTTTTTGGTAAAATATTTTTGGAAGAAAACCCGAGTCGCTGGGAGCGAATCGGCGAGAAAGTGATTTATAAAACCCATGTTGCTGGGAGCAAATGGAGATTTTTCTGAAAACCCGAAGTGCTGGGAGCATTCGGTGAGTTTGCGAAAACCCGACTTGCTGGGAGCAGTCGGAAGTGGAGATGTTTTGAAAAACAAAGTACTGCCCTAGCGGCCGCCCGAACAATTAACCCGTGCAACCACACTACCTGATATGGGTAGGGCTTAGCCAGAAGCTTGTCCATTTTAGTGCGGAGGATCTCATACTCTATAAGGGCGGGGCCCTCGAAGCCGGGTTGTCATCTGTACGAGGCAATACACAAGCGGAGGGACCCGCAGCCGGACGATTACGTTGGGTCCCCTGCCGTGGCGGTGTGGCGTCCCGAGAGAGACCAGGGGTCTAGTGGAGCACACGGTGCCGGGGGGAATAAACCTATCGGGAGTCCTCTGTACTAGGTGGATTAGTGGAAAGCTTTGATCAGGTTATCCGAACCCTCGCATACTGTCGTATGGCGGACCGTGGCTGAACACGGCGGATGACCGTTTGGTGTGGTGAAAGTGCACCACCTCTGCAGAGTGTAAAACTATTCGAATAGCCGTGTCCGCGGTCATGGACGGTTGGAAAGGCCACCGATCTAGGCGTATGGGCAATTTTATGTTTTCAAAAGAAAAATGGTTTTCTCGGTGGAAACAAGGTGGCAATTCAAGAAGGTACCTGGGAGGTACGGATTTGGGAGAAGATGGTTGGTCTCGGGGAGACAATCAGTCTGGTCTCATGGAAAGAAAAAAGGGGATCCCCATCCTATTGGCTTTGAAAAGTTTTACAGAGTGTTTTACAAAAATGTGGAAATAGTACATGTTATTTCTACAATAGAGAATTCTATCTCTAAATGTTTTGTTTAACAAGGATATAGAGATGTTGTAATCTCTATGTCTAAAAGCATCGTTTGCGAAAACTAAGCCCTATAGCATTATATAGCAGCTATCCCAGTTTTCGAAAAACGTTTATTTGCATTACCATGAAAACTTGATCCTTGAGGTGGTATTGCGAGTACGTAATTGTACTCATATTGCTGTGTCCCTGGATATTCAAACGTCCAGATTACAACGAGGAGGTCTACGCTGAAGAGGAGGAGTACGCCGACGACTACGCCAACTGAGTGTCACCGGTCAACTGCTCTGTGGGAATGCGTCCGGTTGTGACGAGGGCCGACGCTAGCCGAAAGCTTCCGCTATATCGTAGTAAATTCCGTCCTGCGTGACGATGGTTGCAGGCTTGGTCGTGTGACCATCATTTATGTATGTCTTGTACTAATCGAGTTGGATGATGTAACTTTGTATACCATGTTGGTTATGTGATCGCGATGCACTGATCATTGGGATCGTGATCTGTTTACATAACGTGGGCACCTCGGACTGGTAGTCTGAGGGGTCCTCACAACCTGGCTCTCAAACACTTAATTTGGTCTAATTATAGTCCTTCTCCGCGGTTTAATAATGGTTCACCGGTTTTGACCTTTTGTGTGCCACGTGTTTAACAAGATTAGATTTCATACACTAGGCTCATCCGACATGGGTAACCGACCTAACATCTGTGGCGGTGACGGCTGACACGGCAGGCCTGCGGCAGCTGACACGGAGAGGGAGCCGGGGCATGAAAGGCATGGGTTGCATGCCGTTGGGGGTCGAGTAGTTCACGTGAGGGAGAGGCGCTCAACGGACGTCCAAGGAGGGTGCGGCGTGGATTAGCTCCCTGACGCCTCCATCTGTACAGTTTGTCGCCATTCTTCGAGACCTACGGTTCGTTGCGAGAGATTGAGAGGACAACTGATCCCCACGGTAGATGGACTAAATCCAGCCAAATCCTATATGATGTGTCGCAAAAAATATGTCGAGCGGTCAACCATCATTAAAGCGTTGTCGAGGGATCAAAAGTATACTTAACCCATTAAGAGATACCCGATCCAACGCGCGGGTATCATTCTAGTTTTACAAATAAAATGAAACCGCCTACCGCACGCCAGTAGTTAGCATCTATATATTTGCATGTATGGAATTTCTAGGTTTTTAATGTCCATCCTGATCTGGCTCATCGTGTCCTGGTAAGTACAGGTCGTGCCATATGTATCGTGCGTCCTAATTTACTGCCTTCCGTCCATTTTGAATTGAGCGACTGCCGTTTGGCAATTTAGGACTTGTGAATAGCAACGGATGTCACTTGCCCGATAGCGAATCTTTGTTTTAAAATAGTACGTAACGTGGATGCATGGCTCGTAATTGTTTCTGCATCATCCCTGTGAGGCTGTGATGGGAGCTCCAGCCGTGGGCCGGCCTATTTCAGTCGCGCGCTATTTGTCTGTTTCGTTCGCTTCGCGCGGGCTCCCCGGGGCTCAATTTGCGCCGGCCGCCAGAAGGAAAAGCTTCATGGGCCGCTTTCGAGCGGCCCAATAAAAGAAGCACAGTTCTTTTTTCTCCTTTTATATATTTTTAATATCCAATTTAATTTGAACATATTTCAAATCTGTATGTTTTTACTTGAACAATTTTGACATTTGAACGAATTTTGAATTTGATTTTTTTTAAATCTGAACATTTTTAAAATTTGTAACTATTTTTAAATTTGGAACCATTTTCAAAATAGAACCATTTTAAAAAATGAAGAATTTTCAAATTTTGAACCATTTGAAATTCGGAACCATTTTTAATTTGGAACCATTTTTAAATTTGAAACAATTTTCAAAAATAAACAATTTTTAAATTTGGAACCATTTTTAATTTGGAACCATTTTAAATTCAGAACCATTTCTAAAAATTGAAACCATTTTCAAAATGGAATGGTTCCGAATTTAAATTTGGAACCATTTTCAAATCTGGAACCATTTTTAAATTTGGAACCATTTTAAATTCGGAACCATATTTAAATTCAAAACCATTTTTTAATTTGGAACCATTTTCAAAATGGAACAATTTTCAAATTTGGAACCATTTTTAATTTGGAACTTTTTTAAAAAATAAATCATTTTCAAAATGGAACCATTTTTAAATTTGGAACCATTTTCAAAGTGAAACCATTTTAAATTCGGAACCATTTTTAAATTTGGAACCATTTTTAAATTCGAAATCATTTTTAAATTTGGAACGGTTTTCAAAATGGAACCATTTTAAAGTTGGAACCATTTTCAAAAATAGAACCGTTTTAAAAAATGAACAATTTTATAATTGAGAAACATTTTAAATTTGAAACAATTTTAAAATTGGAGCCATTTTAAAAATGGAACCATTTAGCGGAAACAAAAAAGAAAAACAAAAAAAAAAGAAACGACAAAAATAAGAAAAAAGAAAACGGAAAAAGGAAAAGAAAAACGCAAAAAAGAAACGAGAACAAAAAAGAAATGAAATAAGAAAAAGAAAACAAAAACAAAAACAAAACATAAAAGAAAAAAGAAAAAGAAAATCGAAAAAAGAAACAGAAAAGAAAAAAGAAACAAAAAAGAAACCGAAAAGGAAAAAAAAAGGCGCCAACGGGCCGGCCTAGTAAACTTCGCCTCGCGAATCCTTCAGGCGGCGCAATCTCTATGCGGCGCTAACGGGCGCCGCATAGGATTTGCGGGCTGTGACCAACATAGGGGTATGGTGTACAGGAACAAAATAGATGATTGAAAATTGCCAGTTCAGTTGTAAACACTAGTATATATTTTGCTTACATTAGTAATATAAACTCAACAAGGTGGAACAAAATTAATCCGCAGGGGCTGCATCAAACACGAAACTCCACTAAAACAGAGTTACAGATTTGTCAGCAAGAAAAGAACAGACTCCGATTGAAATTCGTTTGATGTACAATTTCAGATCGAAGAACAACAGAAACTGTAGAGACGCAAGGACTAATCAAGCATCAAGCTTGACGATCTTTGTCTGAAACTAACACGGCCGGACGTACACCCGCGATCCATCACGCATCGTTGCCGCAGCTGTAGCTTCTAATCCCGGATGACGACTCCTTCGTTGGCCTTCTCACACTCGTCGATCCACTCGCTGTAGACATCGATGGGCTCGGTGAGGGCGTGCGCCTTGGTGGAGTACCTCTCCTTGCAGACGAAGCAGACGGCTTCGGCGATCCAGTCCTTGACGTCGATCTTGCACTCCACGCTCCCGGGGTGGTTGCAGAACGGACAGCAGAAGGCCGTGTCCAGCTTCACCGCCGGCTTCTTCCGCGACGCCATCTTCGAGCTCGCCGACTTCCGCTTCCCCATTGATCGAGCTCCTCTAGATCGATCTCTCGCGCGCGCTGTGGAAGAAGATTCTTGGGATCACAAGAGTTGGAAGCAGCGTACGTATTGGAGTCGAGGAGAGATATGATCGTCTTAGGGCACTGGGTGTGTGTGCTTATAAAGGATTTGGCGTGCGTGTTAAGCTGTGTTCGGCCGTCTCCGACTCCGCTTCGGCCACACCTGCATATGGCGGTGCACTGCAGTCTGCTGTGCTGTTAAGCTGGACTCGGATTCGTCCACTTGGGCCGACGCGTGTGACGTGTCAAGTCGCCGGAGGGTAATTTTGCTCGATCTGGGAGGACGAAACTTGGATGGCACGATTGCTACCTTCGTATTTACTGACTGAGAAAACATGTTTTGAAACTACGTATACTCAAGGTTGAGAAGAGATCAGAGCTGTTTTGTTTTGTTCACATATCAAATATAGTAGACATTTTTCCACAATGTCTCTATATATAAGTATACGTATATGTGTACGTGTTAATTTTGCCGGGGCACCTTTTTTTAAGCTGCTAAATGAACTGGTCTAAACTGCAGGAGCTCCAATTGACCGCTCAAAGTGATAATTCTGACGCATTTACCGTCACACACGGACAACATCAACGTCGGAAGAACTACAGGTGGGCCAAGGCCTACCTCGCACACATTGTGTCCGTTGTCTTTACCTTCAATCCCGACTACCTCCACCAACCTCTATCCATGTTGCCCGCGGTCAATTTCCCCGCCAACTCCACCAACTGCAACTGCCTGCCTCCATTGGCCCATTTGTATTTGTATTTTGAGAAATACAGGGTCTCAAGAATTAACTATTTAGATATTGAAAGTTTTTACTTGTGGAAGTTTTAAAAAAACACAGTACGTATGCAGACACCCCAAACACTTGTGTACACTCATCCCAATTAACACATGCACGACCATCCTTATGAGCACCTCCAAAAACCTGATCCGGTAGATCTTGAGCTTGAAAATGTTGGGTGGACTGGTTCTAGGGGCGGATGTTTCGGTCATGACCGAAAAGTCGGGTTTCTAGTTCAATCTATTTTCATTTCGGTCTCCCATAAATGAAGAACAAAATATCCTTGTCAATTTAAGTACCCGATAAATTCGGGTTCGTTAATGACCGAATAACGGCGGCTGTTGTGAGCACGGAATTTGAGCAATATTCAATACAAATCTTGGCAGCGTTTTTTAATTTGGACCATTTTCAAGGCATATATGATTATCAGTTAGTAGGAATAAAATTCTACCAAAGTTTGCAAATAAAATACTCTATGCAAAGGTTGAAGCATTATCTACAACTTTTTTTTGAGACCAATTGAAAATTGTGAATGAATGAGAGAGTGCATTCAAAGTTAGCCTCGCTTAATTTTAGTGTGGATTTTCGGTAAGATGTGAAATTGCGTCGCATGTGTGCACAACGTGCTATTGTTGCCAGTGTTGTGTTATCCACACAAACGTTTAGTTGTGGCGCCTCATCTAAAGTTCGGTCCGTTCAGTTACCATGTAACTAATGACCGAATTGGCCGAACTAAATTTGGTCTTTAATTCCCGTAAGAATTAATCCACAAATGTAGAATTTCTGAATTTTGCTACCCAATTTTTTGATCAGCTTTGGGTCTTGGCCTCGGTTTCGGTCTTAATCTTTTTCGGTTTCGGTTCTCGGTCATCGATTATTCTGCCCACCCATAACTGGTTCCACCGTAAGTCCGTAAAGAACCAATCCATGAGCTACCCTCGGTTCACTTTATTTGTGGAAATTGACACAAGTGTAAACTCACCAAAGCCACCCAACTACCCTTTTTTTTTCTGGCACATTACTAGATCTGATTTTAACACAATCGTCAGATTTAAAAAAAGTACTCCGTACCCAACACTCTCGAAAAAAGCTCACACTACATTTGCATGTCAAGTACAGACGACGTGCCAATGGCGGATACAAGCGCCGGCGAGCTCCTCGTGTGGCCGTGGACCGGCGTCCTCGCCACCACCGCCGCCGCCCACGACGAAGACGACACCGCCGTGAGCCTCCTGGCCTCCCACGCGCGGCAGCACCCGGCGGCCGTCGCGACCACGGCGCTCGTCCAAGACGCGGCGGCGACCGACACCCACCGCCGTAACCACCACTTTCTGGTGCTGCACTTCGGCAAGTCGCTCTCCGGCCTCCGCGCCGCCTCGTCTCTCGCCGGCCGCTTTGCCGGCGCCGGGAGGACGGAGTGGCATCAGCAGCAGCAGCGGCACGGCGAGAACGCGTACCCCGGCGCCGTAGCCGTGTACGGCTGGACGGCCGTGGAGGAGGACCTGCTCAGGGAGGACGCGCTGGGGAGGTTTCTGAGTGCCACCATGAGGAGCGACGAGGACGCAGTTGCCGTCGAACACGAGAAGGCGGCGAGGCTCCTGGAGGCCAGGTGCGAGGAGGCGGCCTCCGCACTGCTGGCGGCCGAGGAGGAGACGAGCCTACTCCGCCAAGAGCTCGCCGGTAAATCATCAATCCGATGCCGAGTTCATCCATGGATTGGTCGTGTGAGCTCAATCAGGATACTGATTACTTACGCAGAAAATTGTTTCATTCTTACCAGAGTGGAGGACCATAGCTGACAATGCGGTGCCGGAGATGAATCGTGGTGTGGAGGAGGAGAATCGGATGCTCAATGCGGAGTTGGAGGATGTGAAAAAAGAGATCGAGTCCAAGATGGAGAAGATTGCGCAGTTCGAAGATCTGGAGAAGGTAGGCTCATGTCATCTGTTTTACCTGAACTATTAGAATAGGTCACTGCCAATCTTTCAGGGTGCTGAACTTTTACATGAATTTACTTTACTTTTGCAAATTAACACCGATATCGTTTGACAGTAAGAATGTTACACATAGTAATGTTGAATGCGCAACCTAGACGGAAAAAGGGCGTGAAATGAATTTTTAGAGAAAATAAATCACAACTGCATGTCGAATCGTCATTGGATTGATCATGGACAGTATATGTTCAGATAAATGGTAACAGAGAACACTTGCCCTGCTGAAATGAACTTACAACAAGCCAACATGTTGGACATGTAGCTGCTAAGATATTTTTGAAATCATCTATTTGTATTCCTAAGGATGATGCTAAAATTGATCTAGTATTGAGTTGTTTTTATTGTCACAGTGTACTTCGGACATCAACACATTGGATCGGACGGCAAGTGGAGGCTGCGAACTGGGTGACCATGCTCTGATACTGCAAAAAAATCACAAGGTTTCTTCTTCTCTTTGAATAGGACAATCAACAATTTCTTAGCTGTAATATCAAGTATCAAAAGATCCATCGAATTTCATATATGCATACTCTTTCTAGGAAGAGATGGAAGCCATTCGTTCCAAGCTAACTCAACTCGAGGAGCAGCTGGAGCAAAGGGAAGCACTAGTGCTCATGACGCGGCAGCTGAACATGAAACTAGAAGCAGGGGAGAATCTCACAGAGGAAGACCATCCGCATTTTTACGCAGTGATGGTATATCTGAAAGAGGAACTAGACAGGTTGACAGCTTCATGGCTAGACCTTTACAAAAGAGACGAGATGAACAGGAAAGAGCTTCAAGAGAATCGCCAAGTGTTGATTCAGGTAAAAGCCCATAGTTTCTGAAAGTTCTGATTGCTCTCTTCAGGAGGAATCACGTTGTTACTAACAGGTTTCCTCATTGAAATGGTCATAATTTGCAGAGTATGGAGAATATGCTGATCAGCGGGCGTGTCATTGTTGGGATCAAACGGATGGGACAACTTGATGAAAGGCCTTTTCACATTGCATGCAAGTGGAAATACAAGGATAATGATCCAGAGGGCAAAGCTGCAAGCTTGGTTTCAAGTTGGCAGGAGGAAATACAGAAGACATCCTGGCGTCCGTTTACGACTATTAAGGTCGATGGAGAAGAAGATAAGGTGTCTATCCAATTTGTCTCTACACCATTCATGCACTTCCATTCTCTGAATTTTGTGTCTAGAATCAGTGGCTCCAACCTCTTGGATTTCTGGACAATTGCAGGAGGTTGTAGATGACAATGATCCCAAACTGAGACAGCTGCGGCTTGAGTGTGGCGACAGCGTCTGCTGTGCTGTGAAGGTCGCCCTGAGCGAGATCAACGAGTATAGTCCTCACGGACGGCACGTCGTGAATGAGATGTGGAACTTCCCAGCAGGGCGGAAGGCGACGATGACCGAGGCAATCACGTACATTCTGGAGCAGCTGACAGTGGCAGACCCAAGATTGGGAGGATGTGAATTCAAAGTTCCCCAATAAATCGTTCAAGTTCAATCTGATTGGAAGGATGGAAAGTCAAAATAATATTCTGCTCCTTGCTCTGTTCTGTGTAAAGTACAGAAGGAAAAAAGAGTAATATGTATCCAGTTAACTGCAACTAATTGAAATCATGCAGTTTTATCTGTAATAAATTAATAATAGACAGTTAGCCTGCTGAAGATACCCTGTTGTATATTTTTTGCATGTGCCATGTACACTTGTGTGCTTATTATCATCAGCCTCACAGCACCGAGTGATGTTTCTACAGTTCTCGAGTCTGAACAAATGGATTCTGGTTTTTTTTACACCTTTTTGCCTTTGCTAGCAGTTCAGATGTCCACTGCAGATGTTATCAACTTTAACGTTGGAAAAAGAATCACAGCAAGGGCTAGTTTACAACTTTACATGCCCTCCGTACTTCGAAAGATAGTAGCTATATTATTTCTGTGTGTCTATTTTTCAATAATAGATTCTAAAACATAAGATTTGCTCACCACAGTTCACTAGCGCCTAAGAATCTTTCTGTAAAAAAAAGTATATGTGTATGCTTCAACCAAAGGCAGGTTCAGCAATTCCGATATGCAAAATGTCATAGGAAGCATGCAAGCAAGTAGAGAGTGAAATGTTAAAACCATGCTCACAGTACACTAATTAGCATCACAGCTAGAGTTTGCATCAACTGCCACATAAGTTACAGTAACCAAGTGACATCAGTCATCACAGATAGCAAAGTTCAATCCGCTAAGTTAAACCTAACTCGTTCGGACACGTCCATCCATCGACCTAGATAACTAAATGTACAGCAGGGGCTGTCGAAGCACCTCACAGGGGGCCGAGGAAATCACCATCCAGCGTCACAAGGAGCTGGAACTGGCGATCTGCTTCCATCCAGCGGAACCCCATGACCTTGAAGCGCACGATCGTGTCCTTCTCCAGCTTCGAGTGGTCCTTCATGAACATCGGGTTGTCGCCACCAATGTACTTGTACTCGCTCATCAACTTGTACGACAGAAAGATGTTTTCTATCGGGCCAGATTTGAGGAACACGCCATGCTTCAGGATCTTCTCCACACATCCGACCAAGATCTCACCCTTCATGGGCTTCTGAGTGATGCAGGTAAATGTGACCGGGAAAAGAACATCTCCGGTCAGCTCACGAACTTTCCCTTCAGATATCGCCTTCAGCTCATTGACAGCAATGTAGTAGCCATGGTCCTTGGAGGCCTTCCTGTTTGTAATGTCCTCCAAAAGACGCACGATGACAGACTTGCGGAGCAACAGACCCTCAGGGCTCAGCTGGTCAGGAGAGATCAGCACATTCCAAGACATCTCCGCCTGAAGGAAAACCATGCTTGAACACCTGCCAAAAGTCAAATTCATAAAAGATATCAGCCTTTTAGTGGTGCATCAATCGTTCACTGAATATTATAGAGGCACATGCTTAAGGAATTACAAAGCATGGAAACTTAAAATGCATTTCTTCTTTTACAGAGCACAGATAATTGCAAATTTACAGTCCATAAACAAGCATAAATAAAATCAGGAGAAATGAATGGAATACAAAATATTAAAAAATGTCAGCATACTGTTTTTTACTTCCTACAAATGACTGGGTGGCCATTGTAAAATGTCATACACATGCTTCAGGGCAGATAGACTAAAAAGAAATTTCATCAGTTCTAAAAATACAATTGCAAATTTACTATCCACAAAAAAACATAAATTAAATTAGGAGCAACAAATGAAATAGATAAGAAGTAAAAGGGAAAAAATGTCAGACCATGTTGTTTCTACATTTTTTTTATTAACGCCATTATGCTACAACATATCAGGCATCTACACTAAAAGCTCAAATTTACAGGTTTTTTCTTCTAGTATTCTGCATTATACGTTCTCCGTTTGCACACATGAACTGTAGAAAAAAATGGAGTCTTGGTTAACTTATATGAATGTATCAGAAGAGTTGTGCTGCAGGCCTGCAGCATTCTTATATGAAAATTTTGCACAAATCCCAAAATCACGTAGTTCAGTGAAATAATTCCACATTCTATTCTCACTACTGCAAAGGGTGGTACCGCATTTCACCCACACGGGAGAGCCAAGCAATCAAACACCTCTATGCACATTTGGCATATGCACTGATGTATCGGTTTTGGACCCCGTGCGGCCTGCATCGTGTATAACAAAGTTTTTTCCTCCTAGTTCATTTGCCTACTCGCAACTCCACACCAGAGAGGACATCTATCTTGAAGCAGAGCCATAGATGTGGAAAGATGTCAAAATTTTATCAGCATCCAAGGGCACCAACTATCTTGAAGCAGAGCCATAGATGTGGAAAGATTTATGTCATCATTGATGCTAATTTTCACAGTGAAATATATCCTAATATAACGACCGAAAGGGAGGAATTTATTTACAATGGCTGTTAACATGCTGAACATGAGATAATTAACCTCAGCTGCATGTCTGCTCGAAACTTTGTGCAACATTTTGATAACAGGGCATAATAGCATTTCTAACATAATCGATTGATCATGAAACAGAAGGAACCAGTATATGCGATAACCAGGTCCGTTACAGTACCAACAATGCTCTAAACACCGGTTAATTGAGAACCAAGCCAACGCTTGGTGGGTAGAGCTCATGGTGGTGAGCTCACCCACCCAGGTTCGATTCACATGGTGCACGGCCGAATAAAACAAGTGGCTTTCCTCGTGAAAAAAAAGGGTGGAGAAGTCTAATCTTCTACCTAACAACGTACAGTTAAGGGAGGGATCCATCCTCCTTTAGCCACATTTTTTAACACCGGTTAATTTGTGAGATTACTGCACGAATCTCAGGGATCAGATAACTAGCAACAAAAATATTCCTGAGAGAAGCACCCATATCATCTATCCTGAACATGCAACATTTCAGCTTTCAAGGTGAACTTTTGGACCCTCTACCAAAATTTTCCTGATCTGGCACAATACGAATAGCACATCTTTAACCCCATTATCAGGGAACGCATGAATGCCACCTCCTCTCAGCAGAAGGACTTTAAGAACCGCGTGGGGTTTAGGTAAGCCTCCAAAATTTGGGGGAAATCGAGACTTCGCTAGAATAATCGAATCTATAACGCGGGTAGATGGATCCTCGCGAAGAAGGATTCGGGTTTGGTGGCAAGCATTCAGCAACAAAAAACAACGCTAGGCGTTAAGGGTATGGGAAATACCTAGGATTTGAGAATTTAGGTTAAAGAACAATAGGCATGGGGTGGGAAGTGGGGAGATTTAGGGATGGGGGAGCCGGATACCTGACCGCCGCCGCTCGCCGGCCCTGCAGTGCCGCCGCTCTCCCGCTAGGTCGCGCCGCCGCGCGCTACTGCTGGTCGCCGCTGTGTTCAGGGAGAAAGAGAGAATGAGAACAGTGCAGTGTGCAGAGCAACTATTTTACCATGGGGGGTAGGCATCTCTCCGGAATTACACTACTGCCACCGCAGACTACGGGAGATGTTTTTATCTTACACTGTGTTTGGATGTAGGAAAGTTTCCTGGAAATGGAATTGCTCTACCAATTCCATTTCCCAGATGGAAAGGAAATGGGGTGTAATTCCAATTCCGCTGTTTGGTTGTATATGGAATTTATGGCCGGAATCTGATGGTAGCATACAATTCCAATTCCTGTTTGGATGTATAAATCTTGGAATTGGATGTTTTGTTGAGTTTGGATAATATAAAACTTGTTGCATGTATGAAAACAATTGTATATCAATATTTGAATATTGTTTGCACACATAATAACATTAAAAATTCGAAATCAAGTCACAAACAATAACACAAGTAGAAATTAAATAGTTTTGAAGTACAAACAACACATGGATAATAATTTTGTCTCTAAAAATAGCACACACCATTTGCAACATGAATTATTCAGAGCATTGTGTAAATAAATATATACTACAAATGCATAAACATGATCACACATTCATACCACAGTACCAAATTGCACTCTACTTGCAACAACTTATCATGATATACCACATAAATTCTAGTCACATGTGTACACAAACTAGGGGCATCGAAGATGAGATGTATACCTTCACGGCAGCTAGCAGAAGCTCTTGTAAATCTGCAGTTCACACATACAATTTATTTAGAAAATCTGAGAAAAGGGAGAGGCAGGAAAATCTGAGAAAAGGGAGAGGCAGCCGGGTCGAGCGGAGAAAGTGCAGGGAGGGAGAGAGAAGAGGCGGGCTAGGAGGAGGCACGCCCAGGGAGGGAAGTCCATCCCGCCGCCGTTCCTCCAGCCGTCGTTCCCCGCCGCCGTTGGCCCCGGTCGATCTAGGGTTCCGGCGGCGCACAGACCACGGGGAGACGGGCGAGCGGGGCGCGCAGCAGCCTGCCCCGGAGAGAGAGAGGAGAGGGCTCGGAGGAGACGGGCGGGGCGAGCAGCATACCTGGGCGCCGGCGCCGCCGTCTGCTGGGCGAGCTCCCGGTCGACCTCGTCCGCGCGGTCTTCGCGAGCGAGAGGAGATGAGCGATGCGAGCTAGCAGCGAACAGGTACGCGAGCAGACTTTCCGTGCGTTTCCCAGGGTGGAGGCTCGGAAAGTTTTGCTGGAGCGAACAGGTACTCGGGCTCTCGCGCGGAATTGCCCGTCATTTCCAGCCCAGAATTCCGCGACCAAACCAAACAACGGAAACTGCTCCACAAATTCCAGATTCGCGATTCCAGGCCTCAATTCCCACATCCAAACACAGTGTTAACTTTTTATACAGTATTTTTAAACTTGACTCGTAATAATTTGAGGTGCTTGGAACACTTGAATAGCGCGTGGCAGATTTTTCAAGCCATTTCTGGAGAGAAAAGATGAAGAAAAAAATCGCATGTGAAAAAGGGTAAAGCCCTATGGGGCCTAATTTTTTTAAAACTGGGGGAATTTTCTTCATTCCTCTCGCGATTAACCGCCGACCAGGTTTGGAGCTTCCATGGCGCTGAACATACACCATTTCATCCTTCTCGCGGCGCACGAATGTTGCAACGAGTTCATCCTATCTAGATCAGCATGATGACGAATTCGTGAACGTCTTCATAATGACTTACTATCACTCATTGTGGTGTGGAAGAGGATATCGAGAGATGAGAGGAGCCACATATTGGAATGCTAGTGGAGAGGTTGAGGGGAGTTGTAGATATAGACAAGAAAATATAGTCGTCCAAAAAGTAACTGTTTGGATTATATAAGTTAAAGTTATATCCATTGGAAATTGGAATTGAGTCATTGGAAAATAATAATTGAAATGGTAGTTTGAAGATGTCACTAAATTTTAAGAGAAGAGTATACAAGCTTTATTATTAGACTGCCCGCTGAATATGGCAATAATATACTCTCATTAGGCCATCTCCGACCGGACTAGGCAAACACCCACTATACGTCCGAGCGGACTGCCCGGACACAAAAGATCCACCCAATGCGGTACCCCCAAACTCAGCCCAAACGTCTGGACTGTCCGGCAATTTACAAACTTAGCCCATATGTGTGGAGGGTTTGGGGCGGTCCGAACACTCCCGGACAACCCGCCACTTCAGATACGGCCTAGTCCGACCCCACATATAAACTACTCCATACTCACACCGGATCAAACCCTAGCCCACTCTCCCCCCCCCCCCAATCCCCCTTCCACTTCACTTCACTCCTCTCCTCGTCCTCTCCACTACACTAGACTTGACCATGGTCGGCTTCGGCAGCGGATCTAGCTTAATCCGGGCTGAGATGTATTGGGACGGGCTTGCAGTGGTGGAGCAGGAGGTATCTAGGTGGGCTACGGACAAAATAACCGTGCCGCCGGCTATATGCAGCTCTGTAGCCGACGGTTCGAAAAACTCTGGCGTCGGAGATGGCCCAGTCGTCGCTCGTCCGTAGATTTGTCGTCTTTACAGTTGTAGGATCTAGAATAATGTAGTACGATTGGTTAATTTTGGTGCTTGTTGGTGCAATGTCAGATCCGTAGCGCGGAAGAGGGATTGCCTACTCTGCTCATGAGGACGTGTTGTTGTGCAATGCTTGGTTGGCCGTTAGCAATTCCGGTTTAGAAGCAAGCCCCAATGAATTTTGGGGGAGGATCCATGAAATGTTTAGTGAGATTCATGGAGTAAGGTGCACGGAACTATCTCTCCGTCATATATGGTCTTGCATCCAAACCGGCGTTAAAAATTTGCCGGATGCTATGCGGAAGTGGGCAATATATGTCTTGTGTGATTAATTTTGTTGCTCCACTTCTCTATTGCATATGTTGAGTGGATCTTCTATATGCTACATGGAGCATGCCGTAAAAATGTACAATCACCTTACATGGATGATGCCATGGCGGCTCGGCCATTGTTGGGATATTTTGAAGGATGTCTCGACAATTTGGAGAGCTGTCCGAACTGAATATGTATCCGCCGAACTATCTTTCAATATTCGTATGATCTATGTTGCAAGGTTATTATAGTTTTGAGGTGTGTGATTTAGGATTTTCGGTTGGAATACACAACATTTGGGGTTTGTTGAGGGTCCGTCCGCGGACACGTCTGGACATGTCCGAAGACAGTTTGGGTGCATTCCGGTTGGAGATGCTCTTAGTAGTGGAATACCAAGTAGGAGGTATTCTATAGGGAATATCAAAAACTCTCATTGGCGCGTGGGGTGGAGGGATCCCTTTATTTTATAAAAGTGAAAAGTCATACGTATATGTTTCAATTTTTGAAAATGTTTGCCGATGTAGACAATGATGTATGCTACAAGGTTGCAAAATCACAACACTAAATTCTTTGAATTTTGGCTGCAGAAAATAACATAATCTGATAATTTTTAGAGTATTGAATTATGCACCGTTCACTCTACTCAAATCCATATTTATTTCGTTTTTGTTTAGCTCAGAATACAAAAAAAACCAAACTGAGATTTTGCAAGTTTTTTATGATACATCATTTAGTACATCTAGATGTATGTTTACAATTTTGAAAACTTGTAAACATGAATAAGAAAGGAAACACTTAAGCTCGGGAATACAGACTATTTAGACCATGATACTCGAAGATTGGATACATGGGTAGAAACGTATTATCAGCCGCCTGGATGGAGGTTATTCGTTCCCGTGCCGAGTGTCTTATGTAAGCTATCTGGTGCTGGCTCTGTTTTCTTCAAGTTGTTTGTGGAGCGGCGGGTTGTGGCTGCCACATGTTTGCTGGAATTTGATTGTTGCCCATCGAATGTAACACGATTTTTCTTTTGCGAAACACAGTACAACGCAGACGCTCATATACATACGCACACACCATTTGCCAATGAAATTGTGGAGCTATGCCATTTTCTTCGAAAAAAGTCGAGCGACAGCGTGTTTCACCAAGCAGATTTTTGCTAGGTAACTTGAGGAAGGGCAAAAGATCCAAACTGCAACAAATGGATATTCAGCAGTTGGAAAAGAGGGTCAAGAAAAATCTCCACGATCCGTAGACATTGGTCTCCCCTCGCCGGATCCTTGCTCCTCGGACTTGCTGAGGACAGTGGCCTCACCGGCGCTCCCGCCGTCTGCGTCTGCGTATTAGTAGATGAATCGCCGTAGTATTATTGGTCGTCGCCGACTTCCACGGCGCGGCGGCCATGCCGGTGAGGTCGTAGCGGCAGGCGGGGCAATTGGTCCCACGGTCGAGCCACGTGAGCATGCAATGCTGGTGGAAGGCGTGCGCGCAGGGCAGGTTCACCGGCTCCAGCTCGCCGTCGTTCCTGAACTCGTCCAGGCAGATCCCGCACTCCTGCTCGGACCACAGCGCGACGGTCTGCATCACCACCTCGAGGCACCGCTGCAGCACCGCCCTAGGCTCGTTGAACACCTTCTTCACCTGCAGCCGCGCCTCCACCTCGAACCGGCAGAGCCGCCGCTCGCTGCCCAGGAACCACCGGGACCCCTCCTCCTGCAGCCATTCCGCGATGCGCCGCGGCGCGTACTCGCCGTCCCAGTTGGCCGGCGAGAGGTCGACGTCGCGCAGCCGCGGGATGGCGCCGAGCATGTCGAGCAGGGCGCGGAGGGTGTCGTCGGGGCGGAGGAAGATGGAGGGGTCGTGCACGGGGCGTATCACCTTGTCGGATGCCCACGGCGGCTGCTTCGGGTCGGGCTTCACAAGGTCGGGGACGGCCGCGCCGCCGCCGCGGAGCCGCCGGGAGGCGTGCTCGAATGTGACCGTGCAGCGGAGGTGCACGTACGGGAGGGCGCCGAACACCACATTGGACTTGTTGAAGCGAGTTGGAGCGCCGGCGCGGATCTTCGCCTCCACCACCATGGCTGGCAGCGTCTCGCCGGCCCGTGTAGGGAAAGGGGAAAATAAGGCCCGCTTACGGCGGCGCGGCCGGATATATTAATCGAGATCCAGCCCAGTCGGGAAAACAATCGGATTGCTTGAAACGAACGCCACCGGTATACCGCGTGGGCCTGTATTCATGGGCTGGCAGACAGATTCGGCCCATGGCAAGTAATACTTTCATTATTTCGTTTCTCCGTTCCCTTTTTCTTTTCTGGCTCTTTTCCAGCAAAGACTGCTGTGCGGCTGTGCCCACAAAAAAAAAAGGAAAATCACTGCAGTAATTCTATAGACTGGGCACGCTGGACAAGTGGATGCCTAGGGCAGCCACGTAGGAGTATTCAAGAAGCTACTGGGCCGCGCCTTGGTGTCTCCTAGCGGTCCTAAGCCAACTTTAACGGCGCCGGCGCGGATCTTCGCCTCCACCACCATGGCTGGCAGCGTCTCGCCGGCCCGTGTAGGGAAAGGGGAAAATAAGGCCCGCTTACGGCGGCGCGGCCGGATATATTAATCGAGATCCAGCCCACTCGGGAAAACAATCGGATTGCTTGAAACGAACGCTTTGGGTTGACTGTTTGGCATAGGCCGACATGGTTTACGGCGTCCGCTGCGGCGAGGCTTCGTCGGTGGTCGTCCAAGGTGAAGTCGGAATCGCTTGCTCGGAGAGGAGTGACGACGATGACGCTCGGTGGTGGCCTCGATGGTGTTTTTCTCCTCGGCGGCGTGTGTGTCTCGTGTGGGTAGCCAGGTTGGCCGGGTCTGCACAATGTGGTGTTTCATGACTACATTGGTGCACTTGTAACGGTTTTCGACCGGTTCCCCGTTAATGAACCGGTCAATTCCACTCCTACTTTTTTAATAAAATGAGGCAATGTTGCCCGTTTTGTTCTAAGCCAACTTTAGTAGCATACTGCATACCTCATTTATAACTTGAAACAACTTTTTTATTTGCAATAGGTATATTCCATCAATAATTAATAGTAAAAAAAATTGGTACATTTAAATTTACATAGAAATCTCAAACGATAACAATGGTTGGGCTAGTTAGAAAAAACTAAAGGGCTTAACAGCTTAGTCTAACCGTCTAAGACTGGTGTGACCTGCGGCGCGTTCTGCAGATGTAGGGGAGGTGGAGGATGCAGGTGCAGCAGCAACGGCGACCGACCTGGTTGCAGCGTGGCGGCGAGCTTTACGGACCGTTTCGGGACCGGCCGGACTCCATTAGGACTGGTATGCCCCCATGGGGGCTTTACGGACCCGCTGGGCTCGGCCGGACCTGACAGAGACAGGTGTGCTCTGCTGCCCCGTCCGTTCGACTACCGTCCTCGGCGGTGGAGGTTGTTCCCTCCCGCTCGATCGCGGTACTGCTGCGCCCGGCTCATACTCCTCACCTCCGTCTGGCAGACAGCTTGACGACTACCTCGGTGAGACGACGATGGTGGTGACTTCGGTTTCGTTGGCGCATGGTGGTGGGTGGCTAGTCTGGTGGTTTCGAGGCTCGGCCTCGCGGGGCTCCTGTGTTACCGATCGTCCAGGGTGGTGGAAGGGGTTTCAGGAGAAATCCTTGTCGGTTTGTTCGACATCGACGCGGTGCCGCCTCCGGGTGGCATCCTTCCTTCCTGAAGGGCGTCGAGGCTACCCTTCGCTTCCCTCCGTGTCGAGGGAAACCCTAGGACCTGTGCCCTGGTCTGGGCAGCAGCATGGCGTCCCTTCTTGAAGGGGCTGCTTGGTACTCGTCGATTCGGTGCTAGGAGCGTCGTGGTACTCTGTTGGAGAGGGCGCAGCGGTTGCGGGTCACCATCGTTTTAGTCGATCCGCCTATGTCTCCTTTTTGTTTCTTCTTCTTTTCTTCTCTTCCCCTTGCTTTGGGTGTATGTTTGCTGCCGCCCCAGCATTTCGTGACTGTTGGTTGTATCAGGTTGTTGCTATATTTATATAGCGGGGCTATGGCCTATTTCGTCTAACCGTCTAAGACCAGAGCCGTTCTCGGTGGGTAGAGGGGGAGCTCCAATATCACGCCTTCAGTGGCGGAAGTGACCCACGCTGCCCGAAGGTGTGACTCTAGGCCGGCTCATTTCGGTCGCATTTCTCCTTTTATTTTATTTTTTGTATTCTCTTTGTTCCTTGTTTTATTTTATTTTTTGTTTTTATTTTCATTAAAGAATCAAATCCAAAACTCGTAAATATTTTTTAAACTGGACATTTTCAAATCTAAACTTTTCAAAATCTGGTTTTACATCTGAACATTTTCAAATCTTATCAATTTTCGATTATGCACATTTTTTAGTTTGAATTTTACAAAATCTCAATAGTTTTCAACTTGACTTTTTTCCAAAATCATAAAAAGTACTAAAACAAAATGAAAAACAAAAAAATGAAAATAAAAGAAAAGAAAAGAAAAACAAATTAGAGAAGAAGAAAAAAAGAAAAACAAATTCACCAAATGGGCAGCCCACGGGTACCCGTCGGGTCCCACAAACCCGGGGGGTGGTGGGTATGGTTGAACTCTGTACCCACCAGTGGGTATGGGGGCAGGTGGCGGGGGCGGGGTGCGGGTATGGGGGTGCCAAACCTGCACCCGAACCCGGCGGGTGCCATCCGGAGTCTTAGCCGGGAGTCTTCCTTCGATCTTAGCCGTCCCCAGTCGTACGAGACCGTCGTGGATGGACAATGTTTTGGCTAAGGAGTGTTTTCTGGTGGTCCTGCCCTGTTTTAGTGGAGTCGTGCGATGTTCGTTGTTGGGAGCCACGATTGGTCTCTGCTGGTTAGTCGATACACGTTTTAGAAGGGAGCCGTGGGGTTGTGATTGTCTCACCGCTCATGCGATGATGCACCAATGTCGCCACGAGACAGCATATCGGTAATTTCGACTATGTCACTACCAAATTTGTCTTGATCCACGATGTTTCGGCGACGACGTTCCGACAACGTCGCGTGTTTTCGTCGCCGAGGGCTGAAAAGTACCAAAGCAAGAACATAGCAAACTAACCAGAGCATCGAGCAGAACCCCCGCGTCGCCGTAAAACACCAGGGGACCTATCCGAGGGTGAGGAAGACGCCGAAACAGCTGAACCTGCGCGTACAGAATGATAGCAGTAAATTTAGACACCGAACACACGACAAAAACAAACTCACGTAGGCCCCACCGAAAATGAAGCACATGCAAAAAAGACAACAGCAAGCACTAACCAGAATATCGATCAAATCCTACAGCACGCCTCAAAACATCAGGGGACCGACCGGGGAGCGAAGAAGGCACGAAAGAAGACGAAGTTACACACACAAGAATATCGATAACTCAATAAACAGATCACAGGAAACACACACACAATGTAAAAAAGAGATCACACACCCTCCTCAACAACTAGGGGCCGCTTGCCAAGACGAATACTACGATGACGATCAGCCACACCAGAAGCAAGTGTCTCAGCAGAAACAGACGGAACCTGCACTGGCGACCGTCGAACGGAGGGGACACCACGACCCAGCGACGGCAGCACCACGCCATCAACCACGGGGGGAGCTATCGGAGGCCGCACAAAGCACAGAGAAGAGCGAGGCAACCTAGGAGCAGAACAAAACCAATAGACCATATATCAGACGACGCCGGAGGCCGCACAAATCACGGAGAACATCAAGGGACCCCAGGAGTAGATGGAAACCCATCGACCCCACAGGACGCCACCGGAGGTGGCACGGACTACGGAGAAGAGCGAGGAACCCCAGAAAGTAGGAGGAAATCGATCAACCTCATTAGGCACCACCGGAGCCCGCGTCAAGCGCGGAGAAGAGCGTGGAACAGAGCGAGAAAGCCCAGAAATAGAAAGAAACCCACCGGCGACATCGTACGTCACCGGAGCCCACGCTAAGCACGGAGAAGAGCGGAGGACCCCACAGTCGAAAGGAGGACGCATAGCGCAACGAGCAGGAAGGAAGACGAATGAGAAACAAGAGAACGTCCAGCCAATAGAAAGAAAGAGATAGACGGATAGTGTAACATCCCAAATTCATAAACAGAGAAATATTCCAAAAATGAGAGCCAACAAAAACTTTTGTTAAAATTATATGTGTTGGTTAGTCTTGTTGCTTGTGTTATTCCTTCTTGCTAATTATGTTGCTTGCTCTAAATAAAAACAAGAAGAAAAGAAAAGAATTGAAATAGCAAATAAAGCAAGAAAAATAAAAGTGACAGTTGTGTCCCACAAATTCTCCAAGGGGAGAAACTAAAATGGTTTCAAATAAAATTAAGTGGAGTGGGTTTATAAACACTCCCATTTTTATTCTTATAACTTTCCCCTCTCAAAAACTTAATTTCAAAATCTAAATTTAAAATTCAATTTTATTCTTTATCGAATTCAAATTACAAAATGTGCCATGTTGCAATTAGAGTTAAATTGCAACACAGCACCACAAATCCATGTTTACATGTATGAAGCAAATTGTGGAAACAAGATTCAAAAATTCGAATTTAAATTTCAGTGAGGCATTTCCTCGAACACATGGAGGGCAGTGCTCGGGTTCTTCACCGGATTGAGCAATCCGAGATCAATTCGTTTGATTTCGTGTTTAATTAGTCGAATTGCTGCCTGCACTCACCCCTCTCACCTCACTGACCACGCCGCGCTCAGGAACGACGAAGAAAGAGGGCCATAGCGAGGAGAGCATCCGGGGAGCGGCAGCTGGCGCGTCTGCGCCATGGCGCCACCGAGGCAGAGGCGTTGTCGACGCCGTGGACACCGCGAACCGTGCCCCCCACTCTCTCCTTGCTTCACTGAACCCTCTCGCGACGACACCGCACGCCGCCCAGCCTCGAGCCGCCGTTTGCTCGATGCCCGTGCGCCGCCAAGCGCGCCCATGGCCGTCCCACGCCGCGAGCTCGCTCTGCTCGCGACACGCGCTGGCTTCTACGCCCAGGACCCCCAGCAACATCACCACACACCACTGCCCCCTATGGCTAGCCCGGCGATGCCCTGGTCGCCCCCTTGCACCCAGTCCACCGTACGCCACCGCTGAGCCTATTTAAACTCGCCCCGAGCTCACTTCTCTCCACACCGCACCCCGGCTTCTCCAACTCACTCCACCCCCTCTGTGCACCGCTAGGAGAGCGTGCACGTAGTAGCAGCCAAGCTCGGCCCTGGCAGCAGGGGAAATTGCTCGCCGGAGCCCGAGGTAGGCGACGACACGGCTGCGTCATGCTGCTGCCCCTTCCTCTCCTCTGACCACACCACCGTGCTCTCCGTACTCACCACACTCAACCGCCCTTGTTTCCCTCAGGATCGTGCACTGACGCGACCGCAGTAGCCCGCCGGAGTCCGTGGCCGTGGCCGTGGAAGTCCGACGCGTCGCCGTCGCCACCTCACGCCGCTCCAGCAAGCTCCACTCACACCACGAGCTTCCCCGAGCCTCCGCCATCGATCTGCGTCATCGCCGCATCTTCCCGAGCCCCCTAGGTGAGCAGAGCATCCACCACCGTGCCGCCGGCGTGGCGGAGCCGCCGAAATTAGGTCGCCGCCGACGCGGGCTCTGTGAGCCGTTGGATCCTTGATCCACGGTCGCATACCGCTTCGCGCGCGTAGTCACTGACCCGTGGACCCCGCTAGTCAGATTTTTAAACATTTCCCGCGCGCGCACCGTTTCGTCTGAGTCACTGACTGGTGGACCCCACCTGTCAGGGATTTCAGCATTATCCAGAACAGTTAGGATTTCTAATTTTAGTTTCTCTGGAAATTCAGTACTGGACTCATTTTATAAATTCAATAACTTGAGATTTAGGAATCCAAATAAACCAAACTCAATTGTTCTGGAAAGCTTATAAAAATGTTTAACGAACCCAATTGGTCTCATGTCATTTAATTAAATAAATAAAAATTATTATTAAAAATACTACAGAAGGTTTAAATTCTAAACTTGTTTGTTTCTGATACTCTGTTAGTCCAAATAATTCCAAACCAATTTTGATAGCTTAGTACTGCCATGTATTAGCTTCCCTAATTTTGGTAGAATTAATTGTGCAGTAGTATTTGTTTAGTATTCAGTTGAAGTTTAAATACCCCTCTGCACTCAAACATTTAAATATGTTAATTGGTAAACCCAAATGAATTAGGACCAATTTTGTTAGGTCACATATAGTCATGTTGAGTCACCCCTAAAAGGATTTAATTTTTGAAGCAACAGAATTTAAATGGTAGCCAAAACTTGATTAATAAGCTTCTGGATTCAAACAAATGTGTAGGGAGTTTAGTAACTCCAATTGAACCAAATCAAATTGTGTTGTCTTCTACACATCAGTAGCTTTCCATAGAATTTTAGTTTGAATTTTTGTGACCAACAGAACTCAAGTAATTGAATTAAACATGTTCCACAAGTTTCTGCCATAATGTTGAACATAATTAAATGATGTGTAATTCAAATATTTTTGAAACCAAATTGTATGGTTTGATGTGTGCAGCATCTATGTGTGATGTTCTTGATTGTTGTGTTGAGATGATTGCTTGTATAGCTTAGTGATTGTTTGCATTGTTTGTTTATTAATTAGACGAAAACGTTGACGGATATATCGAGGAAGGAGAGTTTGCTGAAATTGAAGAACAAGAGCAAGATCACTTTGCCAAGCAAGGCAAGCTATTCTCTGAGCTTGCACTACAAACATATGCATCTACTTTCATAACATGTTTTACTCTCAAAGCAAGATTTATAAAACCCATTTCAAAAGTATATGGAAATTATTTTGCCACCTATGTAGAAATAGAAGATAGTTATCTCAAATTATAGGATGGGAAAAAAACAATTATGTTTTGTTCAAAACTCCTTTAAAATTACTTGTGAGATTATGAAATACCGAGATGTCGGTGTTGGAATGGAGAAGAGGAAAAATGGTGATGTTTATGAAAAATGCACAGTGTGTCCTTGTACTTACGTCAACCATCCGATACCCTGTGCGACCACATCCACCACATATGGGAAAGGGCTTAGTCATATAATTTGCTCATATTAGTACTGGATACCTCATCGACGGAGATGACTCCGTCATGCATGAGGGGATAGTGTGTTGGTCTACCCCTGACCCGGGTCCTCGCTCAAACTCTATGAAAGATAAGGAGGAGGATTGAAGGTTCCACCATAAACCGCCGGACAAAACCTATGAGTCCTCACACTTAGATTCCGAAGGGCTGGGTTAGGTGTGTTGGAAGTGTCATATGGGGAGGATCCTATACTAGCATGAGCAAAGGACAGACTATGGTCGGCGGCTTACTTCGCATACACCCTGTATGGCGAGACGTGGCGGACACGATGAGTTGCCGGATGGATGTGGGAAAAGCGTGCTACCTCTGCAGAGTGTAAAACTATTCGAATAGCCGAGTCCTCGGATATGGACAGTTGGGAGGCCCTACTTTGACCATGTGCAAGTTTTTGGAAAGGTTTTTAAGTTTAAAAAGAAACTGAATTGGAGATGGTATTACACAGCTATACCACATGGAGTGGTATGAGTTGTAGAAATAGATGGACCATGGTGAGCCATGGTCAGAAACAGGAAGAGTTTTGGTGAACAAATGAGATGGTGGTTTCTTTCAAAAATAGTTATAAAACCCTTCTTACCTTTTTCAATAAAGATATAGAGATGTTTAAAATAAATAAAAGTTGTCAACTAAAATAAAACTAGTGCATACTCATGTTGGGGTAGTTTGCGAGTACATTCAAATGTACTCATATTGGTTTCGTCCCTGGCTATTGACCTAGCCAGACTACGAGGAGGAGCACTACGCCGAGCAAGAGTATGGCGACTTCTACGCCAACTAAGGATCTCCACAAGTCAGCTGCCTGTCGGGTTGTCATCGTTAGAATATGATGTCTACTACGCCGTAGCTTCCGCTGATATTTTGGTTTGGCCCATGAAGGCACCTATGTAAGAACTTGGTCTAAATGACCATTTATGTAAGACTTTTAATTCGGTACTGTAATGGATGTAAACTTTGGTATCCAATTCGGATTATGTGCAACGACAGACTGATCACGGGATCGTTGTGTTAAGCATAATCGGGTATTTCGGACAGCTAGTCCGGGGTCCCCACAGATAGCCACATATTATGTACGTCAACATGGCATTTGCATTTCAGCAGCAAAATAAACAATATTTCAGGATTTCAACAACAATATATGATATAATTATATGATATAATTATATTGATAAACTGATGTTGCCCAATGGAAACTCCTCTAGGGATCAAAACATTTTAGAGGATCATGCAACGAGTTACTTCAAAGACCTGTACACTGCAGACCAAAACGTGCAACCTTCTGTGATTACAGACCTGCTAAGAAGTAAAATTGATGAAGACACAAATAGCAAGCTGTGTGCTCTGTTTACAGATGAAGAAATTAGTTTTGCCCTCTTCCAAATTGGACCATCAAAAGCGCCTGGACCTGATGGTTTCCCGGCTGCTTTCTTCCAGAGGAACTGGGGAACTATAAAACATGATATTATTGGTGTTGTTCGTAAATTCTTTGAAGAAGGAACAATGCCTGATGGTGTAAACGACACTTCTATTGTGTTAATCCCAAAAATCAAAAATCCTCTGACAATGAAAGACTTCAGACCCATTAGCATGTGCAACGTTATCTACAAAATCGTTGCAAAATGCATGGTCAATAGGATGAGACCCCTACTCCAAGACATCATCTCTGAAACCCAAAGCGCTTTTGTTCCCGGAAGAATGATCACTGATAATGCAATTATTGCATTTGAATGCTTTCATGCGCTGCAAAAGGGCTCAAAAGGAAATGGGAAATTTTGTGCCTACAAATTAGATCTAATGAAAGCCTATGATTGTGTGGACTGGCCATTCCTTGAAGAAGCTATGAGAAAAATCGGTTTTGATGAAAAATGGATAAACTGGATTATGGTATGTGTGAAAACTGTCAAATTCTCTGTTAGGTTTAATGGGAAATTGCTAGAGAAATTTAAACCCTCAAGAGGGTTACGACAAGGTGACCCCCTCTCGCCATACCTATTCCTATTTGTTGCAGATGGTCTCTCTACTCTCCTCCGAAAACAGATTGAGGAGGGCAATATACAAGAACTAAAAATATGCAGGAAAGCACCAGGCATCTCTCACCTCCTATTTGCGGATGATAGCTTGCTTTTCTTCAATGCAAATGCTGACCAAGCCAGTAAAATCAAAGGCGTTATTCAAGACTATGAAAAAGGAACGGGACAGTTGCTGAGCCCAAGCAAATGCTCTATAATGCTTGGACAACACTGCACGGTGGAGGATGGTGAAAATGTTGCATCGATTCTTGGTGCTGGGCAAATGGCAGAGGATGAAAAATATCTGGGACTCCCTATCCCAGATGGCCACCTAACAGATGGAAAGCTAAAACCCACTAAGGAAAAGCTCTCCAAAAAATGCAGCGACTGGAATGAAAAATACATGTCAGGGGCTACAAAGGAGACTCTTGTGAAGGTTGTCGCTCAAGCAATCCCTAACTACGCTATGAGCGTGTTCAAGTTCTCGGCCACTATGTGCGATGAATTATCCCAAATAATTAGAAATTTCTGGTGGGGAGACGAGGATGAACGCAGGAAGGTTCACTGGCTATCTTGGGAAAAGATGACGAAACCAGAAATGTTTGGAGGCATTGGATTCAGGGACCTTAGAATCTTTAATCAGGCTCTCCTTGCTAGGCAGGCCTGGCGTCTAATTGATCACCCAGAAAGTCTCTGTGCAAGATTGCTTAAAGCTAAATACTTCCAATCTGGGGACCTGACAGACACGGTTTTTAACCAAAATGTTTCACCGTGCTGGCAGGGAATAGCTCATGGTCTTGAGCTGCTAAAAAAGGGCATAATTTGGAGAATTAACAACGGCAGGAAGATAAGAATCTGGAGGGATAACTGGCTGCCGAGGGGCAACCATAAGATTATTGGAAAGGCAAAGGACACTAGGCTGAGGTGGGTTTCAGACCTGATAGACCCTGCTACTAATTCTTGGAAGGAGGATACAATTCGATCTGTCCTGACGCTGAAGAAATCCTTCAGATCTCGATACCGTCAAACTCCAATGAAGATTTTATTGCCTGGACACAAGAAACGAATGGCATGTTTTCGGTAAAAAGCGCTTATAAACTTGGAATGCTACTGAAGACAGGAACTGATCAGTCTGTTGATACGTCTCAAACGTATCTATAATTTCTGATGTTCCATGTTGATATTATACCAATTGTTACATGTTTTATATACACTTCATAGCATTTTTATGCATTTTATGGGACTAACCTATTAACAAGATGCCACAGTGCCAGTTCCTGTTTTCTGCTGTTTTTGTATTCCAGAAAAGCTAGTCCGGAAATATTCTCGGAATTAGACGAAACTTGGACAGAACCTCCTATTTTTCCAACACGTACACAGAGTCCAAAGGAGAGACGGAGGGGAGCCACGAGCCAGCCACACCATGGGGCAGCGCGGGCCCCCCCTACCGCGCCGTGGGGTGGTGTGGGCCCCACGGCGCCTCCAGCCGCCGCCCTTTCGCCTATATAATCTTCCCGACGCGAAAACCCTAAATACCTGAACCATTATCCACGAAAAGTTCCAGAGACGCCGCCACCGTCAATCCTAGCTCGGGAGGGTTCAGAAGCTCTTCCCAGCACCCTGCCGGAGAGGGGAATCATCACCGAAGGGCTCTACATCACCATGCCTGCCTCCGGAGTGATGCGTGAGTAGTTCATCCTTGGACCACGGGTCCATAGCAGTAGCTAGATGGTTGTCTCTTCACTTTATGCTATCATGTTTAGATCTTGTGAGCTGCCTATCATGATCAAGATCATCTTATTGTAATGCTACATGTTGTGTTTGCTGGGATCTGATGAATATTGAATACTATGTCAAGTTGATTATCAATCTATCTTATATGTTATTTATGATCTTGCATGCTTTCCGTTACTAGTAGATGCTTTGGGCAAGTAGATGCTTGTAACTCCAAGAGTGAGTATTTATGCTAGATAGTGGGTTCATGCCTCCGGTAATCTGGGAGAGTGACAATAACTTCTAAGATTGTGGATGTGTTGTTGCCACTAGGGATAAAATAACCGATGCTTAGCTTAAGGGTGCGCCGTTAGATCTAATGCATTTGTTTACATTACGCACATTACTTAATGCGATTATCCGTTACTTGCAACTTAATACCAACGGGGAACTCGGATGACAACCTGGAGGTGGATTATTAGTCATTGACGCTGTTGGATAACAGTCTATGTATTTTGTCGTAATGCCCACATGAATATCATAGTAATCATCATGTCATATATATGCATTGTCATGCGCTCAATATTTTGTCAATTGCCCAGCTGTAATTTGTTCACCTAGCATGTTAGTTATCTTTTATGGAGATATACCACTAGTGAACTGTGGAGCCCGGTCCATTCTTTTACACTGATAATACAACCAACTGCAAACATTGTTCCTTTTCATTCTCTGCAATTTACTACTGTTTTCCACACCATACGTTTAATCCTTTGTTTTCAGCAAGCCGGTGAGATTGACAACCTCACTGTTTCGTTGGGGCAAACTAGTTTGATTGTGTTGTGTGCAGATTCCATGTTGGTGATCGAGTAAACGGCGCCACCAAGAACCTTCAGAAGTGATTTCTTGCTCCTACTGGTTCGATTAAATCTTGGTTTCATACTGAGTGACACTGCTGCTATACTACTTCATACCTTCCTCTTGGGGTCTCCCAACGAACGTGTGATCCACGTCATCATCTGTCTGTAGCAATAAGCCCGAAGGCGATAGGGAACTATGGAAATTAATTTGGAATTCCAAGGGTCCCCCTAAAGTAAAAGTGTTTGGCTGGAAATTAGCAACCAATTCGCTTGGCGTACAAGATCATCGCTGCAAAAGGAATATGGACACAACCCCAAATTGCAAGATCTGCGGTGTGGAAGCTGAAACCTCTTATCATGCTATGTTTAAATTCACAAAAGCGAGAGCCTTGAAGCAAAGGCTGAGAAAGGAGTGGAACCTACCACCTGATTAGAAACTCCGTGAATCGGGGCCTGATTGAGTGCTTGTCCTGTTAAACCAATGCACACCGGATATGAGAGCAAAATTGTTGTTCTTATGGTGGAGAATCTGGCACATGAGAAACAACATCCTCTTCGGAGGTGGAAAATGTACTGTTGAACACTCTGCACAGTATATACAATCCTATCTATCTACCTTTTTGCAGGTTAATGTATTCAACCATGACATTGACCTGAAAGGAAAACGACCTCTTGAACCAGTTGATGATGGACACGCAAAGTCGTCAAAAGAATCTGAAGTTGCTTGGGAGTTACCTCCTAAGAACTGGACTAAACTAAATGTGGACGCAAGTTTTGTGCAGGATCAAAACAGAGGCTCGTGGGGGGCGATCCTGAGAGACCATGGCAACAACATTGTTGCGTCAGCCTGGGGAATTATTCCCCATTGCCAATCAGCTGAAGGGGGAGAAGCAATCGCTTGCAGAGAAGCTCTAAAAGCAATTCTCCACCTAACGGCGGAACCGGTAGTTCTGGAATGCGATAATGCAGCAGTGGTAATGGAACTTCAGTCCTCTGCAAGCAGTAAATCTGCCATCTCTCTGATAATTGCTGAAACCAAAGCTCTTCTGCATGAAATGCCTAGCTTTAAAGTTTGTAAAGTCAATAGATTGGGTAATCTTGTCGCCCACAACATTGCTGCTTTTGGTTTTAGAGAGTGGTGTTCGGGTGTGTTACTGAAATCGATCCCACCCTACGTGGTGAGCTCGTTTCAGACTGATTGTAAGTCTTTGTAAAACTGTTATTTTGCTTGAGTAATATACACCAAAATTCAAAAAAAAAAAATCAAAGCAACACTATTTTGACAACAAAGAACTTACAATATATAGAATCTCACATGAGCACGCCACAAAATACATAATTATCTCATCTCAGTCTCATGAAAAGGAGAGTTGGGCCTACAAAAATTCATATGTCACGATGATATGTGGGTCGCCATTTCAGCTAAGTATCCATTGGATTTCCACGGGGGCAAACCCTTTGCCCGCGCCCATTGATACGTCTCCAACGTATCTATAATTTCTGATGTTCCATGCTTATATTATACCAATTGCTACATGTTTTATATACACTTTATATCATTTTTATGCATTTTCTGGGACTAACCTATTAACAAGATGCCACAGTGCCAGTTCCCTGTTTTCTGCTGTTTTTGGTTTCAGAAAAGTACTTCTGCGAATATTCTCGGAATTGCACGAAACAAAAGGCCAAGTCCCTATTTTTCCAGCACGTACACGGAGTCCGAAGGAGAGACGAAGGAGAGCCACGAGGTGGCCAAACCACCTGGCGGCGCGGCAGTGGGCCCAGCCGTGCCTGCCTGTGGTTTGGGCCCCTCGGGTCCGCCGACATCGCCCCTTCGCCTATTTATTCCCCAGACGCGAAAACCCTAAAATACGAAGCCAATTTCCACGAAGAGTTCCGCAGCGCCGCCGCCATCGACGACAAGTTTCGGGGGACAGAATCTCTGTTCCGGCACGCCGCCGGGACGGGGAATTGCCCCCGGAGTCATCTCCATCGACTCCACCGCCATCTTCATCGCCGCTGCTGACTCCCATGATGAGGAGGGAGTAGTTCTCCCCCGAGGCTGAGGGCTCTACCGGTAGCTATGTGGTTCATCTCTCTCTCCCATGGTGTGATCTTTATGTGATCGTGTGTATTGCTAGTATCGCTGAATACATTAATAACTACTCAAGTGATTTTGTCTAGTTTCTGGAGTCATTGTGACAACACGGTATCAAGGTGACAGTGTGGGTACTTGTGTGACTCTATGAATAATTTAGATATTTATCATGGCTTATTCTTGGGAACTGTGGTGTTTGTTTACTCAGACTTTGAGGTGTGCTCTTGCAGCCCTACGCATAGTACTCTTGCTTCATCAAGAAGGAGAATAATCCCGAGTAGTATTTACTTGTGTTCAGTTGTGCTAATCTAGTTGAATATGTAGATGTTACTCTTTATCTATTATGCACTCTATAGGTTACTTTAATATGAACTCCGGTACTCTCCACGGTGTAAAGGTGACAGTGTGTGCACCGTGTGTGATTCCTTTATGACGTTGTGGCGCTTGTTTACTCCGGCTTGAGGTGTGCTTTTGTAGCCCTACACAATGAATGGTGTTTGTTATCCAACAAGAGAGTGTTTAAGAGTAGCTTTTACTTATTCAGTTATGAGATCATTGTTGAGAGTGTCCACTAGTGAAAGTATGATCCCTAGGCCTTGTTTCTAAGCATTGAAACACCGTTTACAACAAGTTCTGCTACATGTTTGCTTGCTGCCATTTTTATTCAGATTGCAATTACTACTTATAATCATCCCTATCACTTGTATTTCACTATCTCTTCGCCGAACTAGTGCACCTATACATCTGACAAGTGTATTGGGTGTGTTGGGGACACAAGAGACTTCTTGTATCTTAATTGCAGGGTTGCTTGAGAGGGATATCTTTGACCTCTACCTCCCTGAGTTCGATAAACCTTGGGTGATTCACTTAAGGGAAACTTGCTGCTGTTCTACAAACCTCTGCTCTTGGAGGCCCAACACTGTCTACAAGAATAGAACGTGCGTAGACATCAAGCTATTTTCTGGCGCCGTTGCCGGGGAGGTAAGCGTTGGAAGGTATCTCCTTTAGATTCTGCAATTTTTCTTTTTGTTTCTTGTTTTTATTTTCACTAGTTAGGCTTAATGGAAAACAACAAAAAAATTAGAGATCTTTATGAACTTTATATTGAATTAGGACATGATGCTTTTGAAGAGAAAATTAAAAAACCTATGGAGGCTTGTTTGCATGATGGTAGCAATGGTATTACTATAAATTCTTTGAACACCATTATTGCTAATGCTATGGAAAAGTCTAAGCTTGGGGAAGCTGGTTGTGATGAATATGATATTTTTAGTCCCCCAAGCTTTAAGGAGGAAATTTGCTTTGATGATACTTTGCCTCCAATATATGATGATTATAATCATTGTGATATTTTCAGTCCACCTACTATTGAGGATATAGTTTATGTTGATTATGATATGCCTCCTATATATGATGTTTACAATGATGAATATGATATTTCAGTCCATCTACTATTGAGGATAAAATTCATTATGATTATTCTATGCCTCCAATTTTGATGATTACAATGATGGATGTGATACTTTTACTCTCACTATTACTAATGATAATGTTCATGCTTATGTGGAGAGTAATGATACTATTATGCATGTGGATCATGATAAGAATGCTTATGTGATAGCTATATTGTTGAGTTTATTCATGATGCCGCTGAAAATTATTTTGAGAGAGGAAAGTATGGTTATAGAAATCTTCATGTTACTAAATTTCTTCTCTTTATGATGAATGTTTTGAGCTTTCTCTTGATTTGCTTTTATTTGCTGGGTACTTTAAGACCTACTGGTCCTTATGAGAGAGGGAGACACGATTTCATATATCACAATAATATTAAGTCTTCTCTCTTTATGTTGAAATTTTTGAAGTTACACTTGTTTTGCATTTCTATGCTAGTCACTTTGTTCTTCATTGACTTGTTTTCTTACAAGACTCCTATGCATAGAAAGAGTGTTAGATTTAAACATGTTTTATATATGCTTCTTGATGCTCTCTTTTATGTTTCAACTCTCATCTTTATGTGGGCATCATAAAAATCACTATGCCTAGCTAAAAGGCTTTAAAGAAAAGCGCTTATGGGAGACAACCCATTTTTTATTTTGTTTTTTTTTTTTTTGAGTCAAGGTGTTGTTACTTCTGTAGCAACTCCTTTGTATCTTTATTTTATTGCATTGTTGTGCCAAGTAAAGTTTATTGAAAGTTGATGCAAGATTTGGATTTCTGCGCAGAACAGATTTTTAGCTGTCACGAATTTGAGCTTTTCTCCCTGTAGAAAATTCGAAAAATTCTGTAAAAAATCACGCATCTTCCTCAGATATGTACGCAACTTTCATTAATGGCCAGATCCATCTGAGCAACTTAAGTGCCTCGAAAAAATTCGTCTTCCAGACTGTTCTGTTTTTGACAGATTCTGCCTTTTGTTTTGCATTCGCTCTTTTACGATGTTTTGTGGATTTCTTTGCTCCACAAAGCATTGGTGGCTGTAGCTAATGTCCAGAAGCTTTGGGAATGATTGTATCATTACAGAATATGAGAATTTTTATTATGCACTAACCCTCTAATGAGAACTGTTTGAGTTTGGTGTGAAGGAAGTTTTCAAGGATCAAGCGAGAAGGGTGATATTATGTGATCAAGAAGAGTGAAAAGCCTAAGCTTGGGGATGCCCCCGTGGTTCATCCCCAACCATATTCAAGAGACTCAAGCGTCTAAGCTTGGGGATGCCCATCCCCTTCTTCATCAACAACTTATCAGGTCATCTCTAGTGAAACTATATTTTAATTCTTTCACATCTTATGCGCTTTACTTGGAGCGTCTGTGTGCTTTTATTTTTGTTTTGTTTGAATAAATTCGGATCCTAGCAATCCTTGTGTGGAGAGAGACACGCTCCGCTTTTTCATGTGAATACTCATGTTCTTCACTTATATTTGTTGAGTATTCTTAACTAGCTACTGCAGTGCTTTTAGCTCCTGTTTTTCATGCATCTCTTTGAGCTGTTAGCACGTGTTTATAAATACTCTCTTGCTGCATTATATTATCATTTGGAGAGTTTATGTTTAAGTAAGTTGTTTGGTGTTTGCTTGGAAGAAAGAAAATGCTGCATGTGGTAGTGGTATGAAAACTTGCATAATCTTGTAGATCATTGAAACTTTGATAACTTGATTCTTTGCAAATGTTTTGAGATATTTAGATGGTAAAGCTTGCTGGTTAATTAAGTTAAAATCATTAGTGGATTGTTGTCTTTAAGCTTGTACCGTACTACAAACTCTAAAATTGTTGAAGGTGTAGTTGGACTTGATAGCTTTCCATGTCTGAAAGTTCATTGTAATAACTAAGTTGTGCTGAAGGTCGAGGGATCTAACGGGGTACTTGTACCGCCGTGAACGGCCCTTCTTGGAGTGAATTTTAATCATGCTCTTAATGTTGAACCTGCTAGTTGTTTGCAATAAACTTGTGAGTTCTTTTTGACTAATGTTAAGCTACGGTTTTTGGCACTTCCACCATCCATATTTGCTAGCCTCTTCGGTGCTGTGCATTGCCTTCTGCTCACATTGAGAGTTGTGCATACTTCGCCAGTACATCCAACCCCGTGGGAGGACTTCCTCTTGTTCTCCTACACATAAGCCCATACATCTTCCTCAAAACACCACCATACCTACCTACCACAGCATTTCCATAGCTGTTCCGAGATATATTGCCATGCAACTTCCATCTTACATTACATGACTTGTTGTCATTATCATTATATATTGCTTTGCATGATTCTATACAGCTGATGTGTGGTTTACCCATGTTACGCTAGATCATTGCACATCCTGCTACACTGGCAGAGGCATACAGTTTTATACATCATGTTTTGTTCATTATGAGTTATTTGTACCAAAAAGTTGTAATCATATTAGAGTGTTGCCCCTTGAAAAGAGCCATGGAGGCCATCGAAAAGTGAAACAGAAAAAGAAAAAAAATAGAAAAAAGAAAAAAGAAAAAAAGAATAAAGAAAAAGGGGGCAACATTACTATCCTTTATCACACTTGTGCTCATGTTTAGCACCTGCAGTATTCATAGTCATCATTTGTGCTCATGTTTAGCACCTATACTCCATGTGAGAGAGTTTTCATGTTCTACTAGTATAACTATGTGGGGAATTTACACTATAGAACTTGGGTTGTATATTCCAATGATGAGCTTCCTCAAAAGTGCTCTAGGTCTTCATGAGCAACCAAGTTGGATGCACCCCCACTAGTTCCATTGGAGAGCTTTCATACACATATAGCTCTATGTGCATCCGTTGCATGGCAATCACTACTCCTTACATAGCTTCGATTATAAGACTTCCTCTTGTCTAATGATCACTTATAGCTTTGTGAGACTTTCTTCCATTGGCCTTCCAAACCCCCATTAATGTTCTCTTTGCCATAACATCATGGTGCCAATACCAAATGCTTGCGCTCACCGGTTGAGTAGACTTCGAAACAGTTGATTCATGACGTTCATGTTTATGTTTACTTGGCTGAATCCTTCTATGTTATGAAAATTTGCTTGATGCTTGGATTGAAGGATAGAACTCCTATGCTGGATACTTAAATCATCTTTAATGAACCTTGTACGGTTTCATGTCTTTGAAGCAATAGTTCATGAAAACTTTTAGCTTGTTTGACTCTTGCTTTGTCTTTTGATATCAACTATATACATTTGCTTGAATGATTTGATCACAGCTTACATGTCTTACAATATTATGATCAAGATTGTGTGAAAGCATGTCTCCTCAGAAATTATTTGTTGTTATCGTTTTACCTACTCGAGGACGAGTAGAACTAAGCTTGGGGATGCTTGATACGTCTCCAACGTATCTATAATTTCTGATGTTCCATGCTTATATTATACCAATTGCTACATGTTTTATATACACTTCATATCACTTTTATGCATTTTCTGGGACTAACCTATTAACAAGATGCCACAGTGCCAGTTCCCTGTTTTCTGCTGTTTTTGGTTTCAGAAAAGTACTTCTGCGAATATTCTCGGAATTGCACGAAACAAAAGGCCACGTCCCTATTTTTCCAGCACGTACACGGAGTCCGAAGGAGAGACGAAGGAGCCCGAGGTGGCCAAACCACCTGGCGCGGCAGTGGGCCCGCCGCGCCGCCTGTGGTTGGGCCCCTCGGGTCCGCCGACATCGCCCCTTCGCCTATTATTCCCCAGACGCGAAAACCCTAAAATACGAAGCCAATTTCCACGAAGAGTTCCGCAGCGCCGCCGCCATCGACGACAAGTTTCGGGGGACAGAATCTCTGTTCCGGCACGCCCGGGACGGGGAATTGCCCCCGGAGTCATCTCCATCGACTCCACCGCCATCTTCATCGCCGCTGCTGACTCCCATGATGAGGAGGGAGTAGTTCTCCCCCGAGGCTGAGGGCTCTACCGGTAGCTATGTGGTTCATCTCTCTCTCCCATGGTGTGATCTTTATGTGATCGTGTGTATTGCTAGTATCGCTGAATACATTAATAACTACTCAAGTGATTTTGTCTAGTTTCTGGAGTCATTGTGACAACACGGTATCAAGGTGACAGTGTGGGTACTTGTGTGACTCTATGAATAATTTAGATATTTATCATGGCTTATTCTTGGGAACTGTGGTGTTTGTTTATTCAGACTTTGAGGTGTGACTCTATGAATAATTTAGATATTTATCATGGCTTATTTCATCCCTACACAATGAATGGTGTTTGTTATCCAACAAGAGAGTGTTTAAGAGTAGCTTTTACTTATTCAGTTATGAGATCATTATTGTTGAGAGTGTCCACTAGTGAAACTATGATCCCTAGGCCTTATTTCTAAGCATTGAAACACCGTTTACATCAAGTTCTGCTACATGTTTGCTTGCTGCCATTTTTATTCCAGATTGCAATTACCACTTATAATCATCCCTATCACTTGTATTTCACTATCTCTTCGCCGAACTAGTGCACCTATACATCTGACAAGTGTATTAGGTGTGTTGGGGACACAAGAGACTTCTTGTATCTTAATTGCAGGGTTGCTTGAGAGGGATATCTTTGACCTCTACTTCCCTGAGTTCGATAAACCTTGGGTGATTCACTTAAGGGAAACTTGCTGCTGTTCTACAAACCTCTGCTCTTGGAGGCCCAACACTGTCTACAAGAATAGAATCGTGCGTAGACATCACCCATCCCATGAGTTAGCAGATATCGGCCACATGAAATCCGTGGGGGTAATGAGCCCTCAATACACTTGCCCACGAGGCGCGATATTGATGGATAAAATTGCCATCCTTACCAGGTTATTATGGAAACTACGCACCCACGAATCACCCTGGTGTTTGGGAATAATTCTGCCAAGTATTAACGAGACCTTTTTTTTAGGGTATTAACGGGCAAATCCTATTGCCGGCCTTTGTGGCGCTTGTGGCTCTCGCGGAATTCTGCAGCGGGATGACCATTTAGGCAGTTTGATTTTATTTTCTTTTTTTGTTCTGTTTTTCTTCCTTTTATTTTATTTTCTCTTCTTTTCACCTTTTTATGATTTTGAAAAAATATACTTAAATTTTAAATTTGAAAATTGTTCAGATTTCAAAAATGTTCGTAACTGAATTATGTTTATATTAAAAAAATGATTTATAAAATGTTCAGGTTTTGCAAAGTTCATATTTGAAAAATATTCAATGTAAAAAATGTTCAGATTTTTAAAATGTTTCAGATTAAGAAAAATTTCAGATTTGAAAAATGTTCAGACTTTAAAAATGTTTTGAAAAACGTTCTCTCAATTCAAAAATATTTTCAATTACTACGCTTATTTTAAAATTAAATATAAACTGTGTATTTTTAGATTAAAAGAAAGGATTTATAAAAATAAAAAACTAAAAATTGTTAATGGGCCACGAAAAGGGACCTCCTATACGACGCCTTTACCGTCAACTCGCGCAGTAACACCTGAAGAGAATGCGACGCGGCACCTCGCCGTGGCCGCACCTAGCTACCTTGTCGCATAGTTTTAAAAACCGGACCGGTGATCGAACCGGTCAGCCTCTCGGTTCACGGTTCTCTGGTCCAACCGCCGGTTCACCTGGTTCAATTGCTGGACCGGTAAATAAAGAAAATAATTATTTTTAGTTGTAAAATGGCTAAATAAAATGGTCAACTACCACGAGTTCCCTTTTCCTAACACAAAGATTCTTTGGGTAGATGGCTAGGACACATCGCGCAGCCAGGAACAGAGGCACCTGGGATCGATCCCCGCGGGCGCGCATATTTTTACGCTAGCTGCCGGTTCTTTAACCGGTCGAGCCATACCGGTTCTATGCCGGTTTAGCCAAAAGCCGCCGGTTCGACCGGGATATTTCCGGTTCGCTTCCTTGTCCGGTCCAGTGGTCCTAACAGACCGGCCGAGGCTCTGGTTCCAGTTTTTTCCGGCCGGACTGCCGGTTCGGTTCGGTTTTTTCAACTAGGCCTCAACCTATTCTGCTAACCAGGGCCAGCGTTATCTCAAATGCAGCCTCCCCTTATATACAAATAAAGTGTAGCCTCCCCTTATCGGTCTCGATGAGGGCCGCGGCGGCGGAGTAATGGCGATAGTGCTCGTCCCGTCGTGCGTATGTCTTCTGGGCGACGTAAACGGGCGTCTCTCCCTCATCCCTACCAGCCTCTCCCTCCTCTATCCCCGGATGCGGCTACGCTCGTCACGGCAATTACTAAGCGGCGACATAGGTCTCGGTCATTTGCAGACATGGCGAGGAGCCCAGGACAAAGAGATGAAGTGGGAGGATATTTAGTTGTGCAAGGTAATCGTATTTAATGTTAGCTATAAGAACAGAAGTTGTCCTATTGTCTTTTGTCAACTGACCAGAACCATATGGATTAGCATCCCTCTGAACAAATGAGGAAATACAGTTGGTTAAAGGATTTCAGTTATACTTGCAATTTTAGCTGCATTAGGGAATAAGTTTAGGAGATTGAGGAGCTGCAAACCCATCAGCTCAGTCTATGTATTAATTTTCTTCACACTGAAAAATGGTCTGGGCCGAGTTAAAAAAAGGTTCAATCTTTCATCTGATGTAAATCCTTTGCCTGGGCATTCAAGTTGTCCTGTGATGTATTCGGACTGCTATTAGAAATCAGTTATGTATATACCAAGGGTCCATTTGGAGTTTCCGGGATAAGCTGGCTTATTCTCCTGGAACATTTAATTTCTCAAGAAAAACATATAAGATGCCATGAATAAATTGGGAGCCTTTTATGAGCATATCCATTTCAAGTGTTCCTTTGCCATTTTCAGACTCTTGTTGTTTGTGTTTATTTTCTGCCTTCTGAATTCTATCAGCCAACAAACTTATCTTTTCCCTACGTAATGATTGCTGCCACACAAAGTCTGTGTTGCTCGAAAGTTAAAAAAATCGTGTGTTGGTCCAAACAGTAATGGTGTTTGCAACTAAGTATCTGGACCAAAGGTGATTTCCCATTCAAGAACTATGTAACAAATACTTCCACGTGTACTTTTTACAAGTATTCTGTTTGTGCTTGAGTTGAGATTTGCTTGTGAAAATTATCTGGTATGCATGTTATATATCTCTTTGGCTGTGCTTATGCACTCAAAACAAATAGAGCCATGTTCTGGAAAATCCACTTCTGATTTTACTCTTATTCTCTAAAACAGTTTTGCTGTGGTGGTTATGTGTAGGATGCGTTAAGGGAAAGTGAGAAACAAATTGGAAAAGGTTGTGCCATTGTAGTCGATAAGATTAGACAGACTCCAGCTCATAAACCTGAAAGCAGTTCCTCATGGTAAGTATGCATTCGGTTTATGAGCTGAAGTCTGTCATCAACATGTCCCGTCCCATGAGCACTATCAAAATTTCTTTCAGGTTATTTCCGGATGCGTCGTCGCCGCTTTCATCGGCAGCTTGTTTAATCTGATATCTGTCATCTAGATCGGTAACAACCATGACTTCACTTGATATTGATGAGGGATTAACACCTGGGCAATCTTTATATTTTTCCTGACTACCATTTACAATTGGTGCTCTGGTTCAGGGTTTGTGAGTGCACACACTCTGCCAGTGTTCTATGAGAAGTACCATGATCAAGTCGATGAGGTGCTCTGGCCTGATTGGGAGTCAGTACCAGAAGCTCGACAAGGGCGTCTTCACCAAGATACCTAAAGGGAGCCTCAAGTTCAAGAAGATCCAGTAGTTTGATTCACCAACTGGGAGCCAGTAGTTCAAGAATAAACAGTAGTACAGCGAAGAACACCTTTGAATTTACCATGTAATCGAATAATACATTTTGATTTTATTTTTAGACCCATGGAATCGAAGAACACATTTTGTGCTGTCTTTGAGCTACAAAAGTGGAATGGAATGAGTAGATGGTAGTATTGTAAATGTCAGATTAGTGTATTTATTTTTGCATGTGCAATCTACAATCTGTCATGATTCTGAGAATGAACTTTCTGTTGGGATCATCTCTTTTAATAATAAGGATATGTTTCCTGTGAAGAAAAAACTCCATGTTAACATGATGGCATGGGTACTCTACAGTGCGAAGTTTTACATGCTCCTATTGACGTCAGGATACCTGAAAAGGAAAATTCATGTTTTGATATCTGCAGTCGTCACTATTTACACTTGATGTGCACAACATTCTGAATGTTTGATTTACTTCCACAAAAATATTAAGATGGTTACTAATGGATTTTCTGCAATAGTGATGCATGCTAGCAGCCAATAAGGGAAGTGGCAATTGAACTGTAGATTCAGGAATTATGGCAAACCCAAGAGTTTTCAGTCTGTACATACAAACCTACTAGGCAAGATGGCGCGTCGACACGCCGCGCCCGTGCGTTAAAATTCGTATTTGAAAATGTACGCATGTTTAAAAATTGTTCAGCTTTTAAAACTGTTGGAATTTTAAAAAAGGTTTACATTTATTAGTTGTTTAGATTTCAAAAAAATGGTAAAATTGGGAAGTTATTTATGTTTGAATTATTTTAACGTTTTGCAAAATACGTAGATTTGAAAGGCATTTTAAAATTTGTAATATGCATTATTTAGCAATTTTTTGAAAATTTGTTTAAATATCCTAAAACAATATCTCGCCGTCTCTTCGCGAAAACTCATCTGATAAAGATCATTTTTTGTGTATAGTTGGAGAACATGGAAAACAAATTCCATTTTAAATTTATCTTGGCGGAATAAGTATCGTTGAACAATTGTTGTTAGGAAATCGTTGTAAAACCATCCTCCTAAGTTCTAATTTTACATGGATAGGGAGCAATAGTTCTTTAAGTTAAAGTAGCAACAAAAATTGCGGGGATATATAAAAAAAGAAAAAAAAAGAAAAAAAAACAACAAAATATGAATTACAATTTAGGGAATAGTTAAACTGCGCATATTAACTTATTCGAATTGATATAATATATTTGAATTTTGTTTTAAATATTTAATTTAACTTAAATTTAGGGAATATTTAAACTGCGCATATTAACTTATTCGAATTGATATAACATGTTTCGATTTTGTTTTAAATATTTAATTTAACTTAATATTCAGAGGAAATAATTATTTGAGTATCAATTTATTCAATTAAAATTCAATTCATAATTAGAGGAAATGAATTTGCATTTTCCTCCAAATATTTGTTTAATCATTTTTTTTAAATTAAAATATATAATTAGAGAGTTTTAAGTTTAATTGCTTCCAAATATGTTAGCCTAATTTAAATGATCAAATTTGGTTCCATTTTGACATAATTTTCTTATTTAGAACCATAATCAGAGGAAATATTAACCATTTTGAGCATTTATTAGATTTATCGGAATAATTGGAGGGGCTTCAGCTAAATTGTTTCTAATTGTTAAACAATTTTGGAAGATTTTTTTAAGTTTGTTTATTTTGTCTTATAAATTTAATTTAACTCCATAATCAGATAAAACATATTATATGAGGATTTATTAAATTTAATCCATAATTTGAGGAAACGAATTTGGATTTTCTCCAAATTTTCGCCGAATTAAAATCTTCAAATTTGTTTGCATTATGCCATAAGTAATTAGCATCTTTTTTTTGTGATCATTTTGATATATTTTCCATATTTTTTTGATTGATAGATTTAAAGATATTAATTTTACAGTATTAATCATTTAGTTGATTTTTTTAGGTGGAAAAAGGAAAACTGCTGACAGACCGGGCCCACGGTGACGTCACGATGACGTCACCAATGGCCAGATCTGCCGCGGCGGCGGTGATTACGCCGGCAGCGCGCCACTGCGAGTTGGGACGCGCGGCTGGAGGCGTCGGATGCGCGCGTCCGCGGGGTAGCCGCAAGCGGCTGCGCCGCCGTTTTTGTGTCACCGGAGCGTCGTTGGCGCCGTGCAAACGCGGCGGCGGCCTGCGAGCGACGGCGGCGTCGATTCCGGTGAGCCCGCAACGTCTCAGCTGCTGATCTTCGGCGAGGAAGAAGAGGAGGCGACGGCGAATGTCTTCGTAGGCGTCGATCTGAGCGAGGGGAAGCAGAATGGCGGTGCCAGGCGTCGGCGGCGCCGGTGAGCTCCGACGTCGCGGGAGAAGAAGAAGGAAAGGTGAGATATGGCGTTTTTTTACACCGGGGTTCTTGGCGTTTCCGGAATTTGCGCATGAGTCCTTTGCGGGGTTGTTTCTGTAAAAGTGTTGCGCTAAAATTCGTGCGCGGGGCTAACCGGTTGGCCACCGGCGCGACCGGCAAGCAACTGGTGACGTGGCGCATTCCGATTGGTGCGGACGCGCATGTACTATAGATAGAACAGTGTCGCGTTTTTGAGGGGGACGTGGTTCGATCCTGGCCGTCCGTCGCAGCAATCCGACGGCCAGCAGAAAGAGGGTGACGTGGAATGTGTGAGATGCTGAGGAGATGTCCTCCTTTTATATATAAGGTTATACATAATCAAGGAAAAAGAAGATGGTGCAGGAACCCTCTGTTCTTTTTTTTTTTACCATAGAACCCTCTGTTCTTGCTTTGCTTTGTTTTGGTTGTCTGTCCGTCAATGTCTGCATATTTCAGGCAATGATGTTTCCGACAAACTAAAGATTCTGCTGATACAGAATCATTCTCTTTACTCTAATTCCTGTCACTAAAGTTGTGAAGGTGTTGTGAGCACGTGAAATCTGTTGTTCTTATATATCCAAAAGCTAGAAACCTGAACAATCACATTCATGATTCATCTAGTATAAAGTGCAATGGCGCTCACACTGGTCGACGCCATTTTTCTCTAGTAGTAAAAGACAATGGACGCAGCTGGAACTTCTCGATGGAAGATTCCTCGGGAAGTATATATATTGTTTTGAAGGCACAAAATCAATTTTAAGCAGATGATTTCATTCCATTCATATGAGAATTTCATTACAGTACATTACAAGAGTCCATGACCCCGGACTTGGAGGGTTACATTTGGATGATACATCCTTTGACTAGCTAAAGCCTTTGGCAACGCATACAAGAGTGGTTTCTTCAAGGCAATGCAGACTCCACTCAACAAAACTTCCAATGCATATGAACGAAAGCCAAGCATCACAATTTTACACGAGGAATAGCAACATCCCCAAACTAAGGCAGCTCAAACAACTAAGGGTCGCAAACTCCATTCAGTTTCTCCTTTTACTGCTGCAAACCAGGCAGCAAACGGGAGTTTGATTTGTTTCGCATTGAGGGCGTATTTCCACACGCTTATTTCTCATGCTTTGCAGTAGCATTTTTTAGCAACAGTTTCGATGCTTTGCTCTGGTTCCTCCTTTCGTTTGCTTAAACCTTCTGTTTAGGACCAGCAAAGGAGCTAATTTCATTTGCGACACAACCTTAGTAAAGATCTTGCTGCCTTAGGTTGGAAACCCCACTACTACGCGTGTAAAATTGTAAATGACTGAACAAGGTTCACAAACTTCACATAACACTAGAAGCTGCTAAGTAGAATAACTGCAGAACTTAAAAGAAACAATTAACACCCGATGTATGGTGTAGAAGGAATAGCTAGCAAAGAAAAATACCAGGGACTCAAGGAACTATGACTATCGGCGGTGGTCAGCTGGAAGGCGCCACTTCATCACTTGGTGGGTGGCATTGTCTTCACCTGGTCCAAGGCGATTCTCATGGGAGGGTAGTGAGTGTTGCCCTTGTACACCACTTCAACATGGCCATGCTCCACGTCAGAGACGACGACGGCATGGTTCAAGATGACCAGACGCTGCCCCGTTGGCAGGGTCCCCGCCGGCGTGCGCATCTTCACGGTCATGCCCTTCTTGATCGGTGCGGAGGAGGGCTTCTTGGTGTACTTCGTCTCAGCTCCGGTTGTCTCGTGCTCGTGCTCGGTTCTTGCGGACAGCTTCTTCGTGGCGACTGGTGCTTGCCGGATCAACGCCGCCGGCGCAGTGGACTTGGGCGCCTTCGTACCAAACCTCGGGATCAGTGCTTCTCGGCGTGGCATCGTTAGCCTCTTTGGAGCTTCTCCCAGGTCCATGTAGACGATCTTCCTGTCAGCACCGGGTGCTCCGGTCGGGATGAGCACGCGTGGGAGCGGAAGCGAGGCAGAGGAGCCTTTCTTTGCAAGTCCTTCCTTGGGCGCGTTGCCGAGCTTCTGGGCCGTAGTGCCGGCGGACGGGATGAGGCGCGGCGGCGGCGCGGCAGAGGACTTCTTGACGACTCTCCCCTTGGCGACGTTGATGGCCTTCCTGCGCGCTCCAACTCACGACGGATGTCGTTGCGCGCCGCTGACGAGCGCTGCGCCATGATCGCGGGCATGGTGCTGGCGTGCTGGCTACGGATGGGAGGAGGGTTCAGCGAGAGAGTGCGTCCAAATTGCAGGGCGGCACTAGGCTTATATCGATTGGGGGAGGTCGCCGAGGTGAAGCCGGAGTCGGACAGCGAAGCGTGGATGTCAAGCAGAGTGACGCAAAGCTGTAACTCGATGCCAATGGCGGTGGCAATGACGGTGGAGTCCGACTCGGAGGCAGCGAAGTGTGGTCGCGTGGATACCAAGCTCAGTCCAAAGTAATTGAACACAGAAACTTGCCATGATCGGTACGATGGACGCGCTTCGGCAATTCGAGTTCGACTCGAAGGGTGATCGCGCCGTGGACTCATCCTCGTACTTAGACACAGCTGGAACTTCCCAAAATACGCAGCGTCGACGACTCATACTCGGATCGGACGCGTTCTATTCCATCGATGACATGGCGGCTCATGTGTCCAGGAAGCCGGGGCTCGCGGCGGCCGTCAGAGACCGTGCCAGGGAGGTGTTCAGGAAGCTGGTGGATGCAAGGCTTTTGAGCTAATTGCAGATGCACTTCGTTTTCCTGAATGTGTTGCTTTGAACTTTTTTTCATTCTCTACGTCATAGTTTTCTGGTGCAGAATTAGGATTTTGCATTCTTAGTTCTTTCATGGAGCTAACACTTCCCTCTTAGTACAATGGGGATTTTCTGCATTTCATGTTCTTAAGGCCAGCTTGCCATGTGCTGATCTGATACAAACTGAATCCTTTTTACCTGCTCTGCTTGGGAACAACAGGTTGATATCTCTTATGCTAGCAACATTCATGAGGTACACTTAATAGTTACGCGCCACCCGCCTTTCCTATTGCTAATCGCTTGATAAATCAGCATATCATGAGCGATAGTTAGTGAAACATGTCTTACAGCACAAAGCATGAAAATGTCAGACAAAAATCCATGGATTGCTGAATCCTCATTTGTCAAACAGATGTATTGAGCATAGGTAAATATATTACACATAATAGTGGATGTTTAGGTACAGAGCAAAGCACATTACTCTTATGTATAAGGTTTCATACATTAGATCTTTCATGGTAGATAACTACAGTACCATATGTACAAACAACAAAAGGTAGAACACCAGGAAACATATACTATTAAGAAGGCTTAGCCAAACAGGATGGGTAAGTCGAGATGCACAGCCACAGGGAAGGATAATCCTGGATGTCATACACGTCATCCTCCCCCCCCCCCCCCCCCCTTCCTTTGGCGGCTCGGGGGAAACCCTAGCCCGCCGCCCTAGAGCTCCTCCCGCCATTCCCCCGCTTCGCCACCGCCGGAGGGCGCCGGCAAAGCCGCGCGTGCCCCCATGGAAGGTGGCAGCGGGTCGCTCTTTCCGTTTTCGCGGCTCTCCCGCGCGAGGTTGCGGACAGCGGCGCGAGTTGGCGACGAGGCTCGGCGTGGCGGCGCGGATGGCGGCGCCTGGAGAGGGAAGGCAGAGTCGCGAGGCCCTGGCGGTGCTGCGGCGCCGGAAATGCGAGGCGGCGGAGCGCAGGCCGGCGGGCCCAATCTGGGCCTGATCTGGGTCTGGAGTACCACTGTCGTGGCATGCTCGGAATCGTGGAGATCCCGACGATGAGGTCTTCACGCTGGAGCTTGAAGAGGCCGTGCAGGGCGCTGGTGGCTGCGCGACAGTGACAGCGTGGTGTGGTGGAGTGTCACGGACGGTGGCGTTGCAGGGGTTTCCGTCCCTTCTGGGGACGGTCGTGGATGTCGGGGTGGCGGTCCCGAGATGGCGGATGTACGCCAAGGCGGCGGCCTCGGGCAGCGGTGCGGTGGTAGCTCCATGGGGCAGGGCTTCGACTTGGCGCAACTTTGGGTGGTGACCATGAGCGGTTGGGGTGGCAGGGTCATCGGCTCGGTCGGTGCATCCTAGAGGGGATGGCTGGACGGTATGTCGGGGCGGCGGCCCCGGGCATGGTGTGGCGGCCTTGTTCTGCAGGCAGTGGTCCTATGTAGCTCGGGCTACCGGCAGCTGTGTCATGCGGAGTTATAGCTCAAGGTCGAGTGGTGGTATGTCTAGGTGGTGACTCCGGAAGGTGGTGTTGGTGGAGTATGCAGGGCATGCTGGAGCGTTGGATGTCGGGGCGGCGGCCCCGAAAGCTTGGGTGCTTCGAGGGTGACCTTGTGTCATGTGGGCGACAAGGTTGCTCTTGACGTTGGTTGCCAGCATGTTCTCAGGCGTCGGAGTTGCAGCGACTGTGGTGCTTAGTGTCAGGTGGTCGCGTTGTGTGGCGGTGTTCCAATCCTAGTGTAGCTAGGTTGTGTGGCCGTGAGTGTGGTTTTCTCTCGGTTCTCCTTAATTAACCGAGTATTGTATGGTTTTTCGGTCCGGTTTCCCATATTAACTGAACCGATTGTTTCTTCTATAATGCAATGGCAGAGCTCCTGCCGGTTACAGTAAAAAAATTACACGTCGCTCTCCCAGTGAGGTGGCAGTAAAGGATTTGAGTAGTAACCAGGGAAGTGGGAACTGATCACCTTGGCTAGAATCGGAGTCTGTATCATACGGATATTTCTTCCCACCTTCCGACGTAGATCCATTTATTCAAAGGTGAGTTGGTCGAGGTGTGTTGTGCCTTTCTGAACTTCCCAAAGAGTGGAGTTGATGTCATTATTCTGCCGAGAACATCCAATTTTGTAGCCGTCTTCAGATATCTAGTACACCTTGTCATTTGTTGTAGCGACACTGACCATGAAGTCACCTCAACGTCTTGTAACCTCTTTAATCTGCTTGTCCCCCTGATTAATTCTCTATTTTTCCTATCCTTCTCAATATCCTATCTCAAATGAAAGTCCTCATACTATTTTTCTTGCTGAGCTCGTCATAGTTATAGGTCTTTAAGTATCTTCTTCTCAGATTGTTGCCATATAACCTGTGTTGCTGCATCATTCTGTGCAGCCTCCAAGTCCAAAGTTTATGCATCATGGCCTATGAGTTGCATTGTGCCAAAGGAGCAGTTAAGACTGTTGTTCTTCAGGCGACACGGCCCTCTCACGTCACAATGGGCGATATATAGAATCCGTGTGTACGTGGGAGCTCCTATAGGTAAATGTGGCAACATGGGCCAATTCCCCGATCTCCGGTGGTTAATTCCCCTATTAGGGGACGGTTTTGGTTAGACAATCTCCGTGTGGCTCATATCAAAGGAAAAACCCTCCCCATCGGGTAAGCGGGGCTGGTTTTGGGCCACCACTATCCATACGCGATTACCCATGAATTCCCCGCAAGGGACCATGACTCCTTGGGCCTACATAATATGGATGTATGTATATATACCATAAACCCTAATTCCAAGACGTGTAAACCGTGCTCATTTTCTCCCTCCCACCCCAACAACCACAACCTGCAAAGACACATGCCTCTCTCGACATCTTGATCCAGGGGTTCCCATCTCTTCTCCATCGCACACCGACGCACTCACTTTCCATCGCAGCCGACGACGCTCTTTCTCTCCAGTGCACACCTACTCTCTCCACTCCTTCGTCGCAGCGTCTCCGAGCATAAGTTCATGTGTCTAGGGTTTTGACGGTGCGCGCCAACTGTCGTGGGTTTGTCACGGTAGATGTCATAGTGATGACTTCGCAGGTGTGGGGTTTGCGTGAGTCAAGCGTCTCCGAGCTTAAGATTGTAGGGCACGAGGAAGACAATGTTTACCCAGCTTCGGCCCCTCGATGCGAGGTAAAGACCTACTTCATGCCTATCCTAGATTGGAATTGATATGTATATGGTGTTACAAGGGTGGCGATCCGCTGAGTCGAATCGCCTTGAGTTCTAGGGTTTGGAACTTGAGAGCTTAGGCTTCTATGCCCTGCGAGTCCTTATATAGCTGGAGACTCGCTAGGTTACAAGGAAAACTTCTCTCTTTGGGAAAGCATAAGCTGAAGTCCTACTTGGAGACTAACCATCTTCGTGTATTCCAAGCCAAGTTATCTTTGACCTTCTAGATCCTTCCTCTAGCACATCGTGATCTATGGTCGGCCCATCCTTGTGTAAGCCCATCAGTGGTGCGGCCGTGAACTTATCATAAGCCGGATTCCACTAGCGGGCCGCGGGTTAATCCATTAAGTATTCCCCCGCCACCCGGGCCGCTATCTCCTCTTAGCGTCACCGTTGCCTCCTCTCATCCACCGGCCGCATCCTCTCAACCATCGTCGGGTTCCTCAAGGCCATTGGCCCACCGCCACATCCTCTTAGTCACTGCCCGTCGATGCGTCCCCTCGGCCACCACTGCATCGCATCCCCAACGCCACAATAACAACCTCTAGCGAGCCCCCACCTCCTTCGCATTCAAGTTCTCTGGAGGAGACGGTGTCCCAGAGCTAGTCATGGCGACAAGTGCCAACGAGCTCCCACTTGATCCTGAGATTGTCGACCCAAGACCAGTACTATACGAGGTCCCCGTAGATCGTGCTCAATGTTGTTGGCTAAGTCGCAGGTGGCGATCCATTGGTTATTTACTTGCGTGCTGAGCGGGCTCTGGAATAAGTTTTCATGGATAGCCTTGCGCCTAGCACACCAAATCGCCCATAGAGTCACACACCGCTAGTACGTATATCTGCACTAGTGGTTGACGCTCGCGTGAAAACTATATTGGGCCGGCCCAGCTAACTCGCACGAGATTAGTTTCGTTTGTTTTGACATTTTGGAAAAAGCCGTCCAACTTATTCTGGTAATTTTGAAAATTTTGGTGAAATCGTAAAAAGAGTTCCCAGGTTTTAAAAAATGGTCAGAAATTAAAAATTGCTTATGAATTTGAAAACTTGTTCACAAATTAAATGTCCCGAATTACCAAAAAAATCATGAATTTTAAATTCCCAAGCGCAGGTCGAAATTCTTTCAACAAATGGATATGTACAAGCTGAAAAAAACAAATGGCTCAACGATCCGTAGACCATGGTCTCCCCTCACCCGTGCAAGAGTCGTGCAACGGCAGCGCCTTCCTACTACTCTACAGTCCTACACCACCGCCAACAGCGTTGTCCTCACCGGCGCCCCCATGGCTGTCGTCTGGGTCTGGCCGCCGTAGTAGTATTGCACGTCGGCATCGTCCACGGCGCGGCGACCATGCCGCTCAGGTCGTAGCGGCAGGTGGGGCAGGTTTTCCCGCGGTCGAGCCACGTGAGCATGCAGTGGCGGTGGTAGGCGTGCGAGCAGGGCAGGTTGACTGGCCCCGACTTGGCGTCGTTCCTGAACTCGTCCAGGCAGATCCGGCACTCCTCGTCGGACCCGGCGGGACCGTCTGCATCGCCACCTCGAGGCACCGCTGCAGCACCGCCCTGGGCTCGTTGAACACCAGCTTCACCTGCAGCCGCGCCTCCACCTCGAACCGGATGCGCGGCCGCTCGCCAGCAGGGACGTTGAGCCACCGGGAACCCTGCTCGTGCAGCCACGCGGCCACGCGCCGCGGCGTGTACTCGCCGCCCCAGTTCGTCGTCGAGAGGTCGATGTCGCGCAGCCGCGGCGCCGCGGCGAACATGTCGCGCACAGCGCGGAGGGTGTCGTCGGCGCGGAGGAAGATGGAGGGGTCGTGCAGGGGGCGCACCTCGTCGGATGTCCACGGCTGCTGCTGCAGCTCGGGCTTCACGCGGTCGGGGATGGCGGCGCTGAGGCCGTGGAGCCGCCGGGAGGCATGCTCGAAGGTTACGGTGCAACGGAGGTGCACGGACGAGACGGAGGCGCGCTGATCATGGAACTTGTTGAACCTGGGAGCCCCGGCGCGGATCGTCGTCTCCACCACCATGGCTGCCTGCGACGAGTGAGTTTCTTCTCCGGCGTACGTCTCGCCGGCGCGCGTAGGAAAAGGGGAAAAGAAGCGAGCCCCCGGCGGAAGGCCGGATATTTATGAAGCTCCAGTTTCCAGTTTGGATCTGAGCCGGATCGCTTGGCAAGTACGCTATCTTGTTTTTTTTGGTAGTGAAACAACGCTATCTGTATACGTCGCGGGCCTGCCTTAGGATGGGCCGACAGATTCGGCCCAATTAAAGTATCTTTTTTTTCTTCCTTTCTCTGTTCTATTTTCGGGAGGTCCTATACAGCGGAATTGCTCTGTGACGCACGGGCAGTTTGTACCGACAGATCGCACGTGCATACAACAGTGACCATACCGTATGTTTTTTATTTTTTATTTTCTTATGATTCAAGTTTTAAACCATGTTGATGTGCTAATCGTTTTGACACTCATTTTCTTCCATAATTTTGAATACACAATGATTTCAAACCGAGAATGGTGTGAGAAGAGTAGGGGGTGTGGGGCATTCCTCAGATTAAGGTTTTCATCATTCTTCAATTTTCTCCTCATCCTCGTGTTCACCTTAGATCAATTTTGTTAACCTCCAACAACTTAACCTTTGTTTATGCAAATTTGGTAAGTTCTACATGAAACTAAATTTAATGATAAACACATATTAAGTTAAAACTTAGAACCTTAGGTTATGCATTTGTATAGTGGGTATTATATTTGAATTACCTTTTAGTTATCTATTATATAACTCATTCATACTTAAACATACCACAAACTACATCATATAATTAATCTTTTTAAATGATGAAATTAGAGAAAGAGTTTTTTCTGAGGAGTTGATCTCCATGAAAAATTACGAAAAAATTCAAGCACACAAAGGACCAGTTACTGCATATTTTGGAATACTCTTAGATTTTCCGTGAATCTAGTAAGGTGTAGGAAAATGTGCAGGACATCAAGTTTATCCAAAGATAATTCTTGGCACCTTATTAAAATAAAGCAAAATAATAATAATTCAAGCAAGGAGAATAAAAACAAATGTAAAATAGCATATACCAGGGTTGCCTCCGTAATCGCTTTCTTTATAGAACTATTGCTAGGCTTTCATATTTTGTCAAGTTTTATCGATGTTCACCATGGATGGTGCTATGAAGAGTCCACTGTGAAACTAATTAATTGTGAGAGCATTATTCGATAAAGCATCATTAGTAGCAATCAGTTTAAAATCCTCATTTTGTGTTATCTTAATATATATAGTTGGTAAGCATATGTAAGAGGATTCAAAAAAACTGAGTTAACCATATAAGTCTTATCCATATTATCATGAGCAGCTACGCCTCCTTTACGTAAATTCCTATTATATGTCTCCAAAATTGAACCCATATTATTAATTGCTTTTGCTATTTTGGAGATCCTCTTATGGGCCGATTTAGTGGATTGGTCTGTACTACTAGCGTTCTTTCAATAATGCTGATTTTATCCAAAGCCAAGGTGATGGTATCAATTAATTAAAAAATCCTTTCATGTAATTTCTTTTATACGAATCAAACATGTCATTGCCTATAAAATCTCAACAAGAAAAATCTCAACAAGATTTCTCATAGCTTTTTCTAGAACATTATCTCAAAGCTTACTTTTTGCTTGTATTAATAGAGGAGAACCAACCAAACTTTGAGTGGTGTCGATATCCCTTAATCGGCCAGCTCCAAAGAAATTCAGATCAACGTCTCTAGCGTAAAATTAAAGAAAATTGACACGACAATATAGAAATTTCGAAGCAAGGTAGCATTTGAGCATTTAACTTGAGACTTTTTTGCAAGTCTCTATTCATAAACCAAACATGTATTAATGTTTGTCCACTCTTTTGTTTTAAGTCAATTCCTACCTCAAAACATAGTTGTTGAGGATCATAGCTAAATGATACATTTTTTAGTTGATTTTTTTTTCCAGAAAAGAGTGTATCCCCGGCCTCTGCACTGATTCGTGCACACAACTTTAGTTGAAAATATGATCTATCAAAGGAAGATTTCATTGGGGATTACATGTTGCCTGGTCTCATTAGGCATTTGACTTCCGGTATATGTTTTCCCTATGCAAGCAACTCATCATACTTGGAGATAACAAATGCATTCATGTAATTCATGCCTAATTGGGAGTCCTCATCGTGTCACGGGAATACTATGATCTATGAAGCTGAGCCACTGCTGTATCCATTCGACTTATTCCTGGACAATGAACCTCAACTTCTGTTGCGTTTTATACTGCCTTTTGGATCATCAATTTGTTTGTAAACATAACTCCAGACTGTCCATGTGAGAGCAGTATACTCTTTAAAACAGTATCAGCCATCCAAGATCTGAACAACAGTATTTAACTCAGGATGAATATTCAATCACAAGACTACAGCATGACCACATCTTTTCAGATCACACAATACAAGTTTACTATTTCCCTCGCGGTACACGTTGGTCAGCGGGTCGAAAGACGGGGACCGGCGGCGAGCCACCGGCCGGCCTGCTCCATGAGCACCACCATGCCCTGGCACTCCTGCAGCAGAAGTTCGTCTGCCTTTGCTCATATGCCCCTTTCTTGGTCTGCCTCACTTATAAGCCCCCTTGTTGATTTGCCTCTTGATCATAAGCCCTGTTTGCGTGTTTAAGCGTTAATTTACCATCTAATAGCGAATTAGTTGCTAAATAGATGAACAGATAGCGCGTAGTCCTCCAGCGCCGCGGCTGTTTCTCCCCCACATGCGGCCGTGCCGCCTTCTGTGCGCCATGGCCGCCAGCAGCCGTCCCTGCAGCCGCCGAGACGAGCCCCAGCCCCGTGGGGGCAGTGCTGCCTACCTGCAGCCCCAGCGCCGCCGACCACGACCTCCGTCTGCTCGACCCAGCGCCGCCGAGAGGACTCCACCACCGTCCTCTGCAACTCCGGCCAGTAGGCTCCTCCGACCCCACGCCAAGCTGTCCCTTGCTGCGCCTCCATGGCCGCCGCTGTTCTCCTGATCCAGCTCCTGTTGGAAATAAAACAGTGCAAGGCTTAATTACTAAACTGAACATACAGTTTACTGACAACCAGATGACAACAAATTCAGACCAACTAGAGTACAGGAAAATTAGTGCGGAATTATTCAAAGGTAAACTGACTAGTAAAACTAGTCCACAATCTAATACTTCCAACACCAAAATCATTGCCCAGATTATGCAAACTCATAGTTGTGGGATAAAGAAATTACCTTAGACTGAACTTTGTTGGTGCAGGTCGGATAAAACTGAAGATGAAGCAGAGTCGATGCAGTTTGAAGACTAGATAGAATGGAAGAAAGCGAGCAGCGTGCGAGTGCACTTTCCCAGAAACTTTATCACCCGGCACCCCATGCAGGCCTTCTCGCCGGTGATGGTTCGCAGACACTGCTCTCCCCTCCCCGTTGCACCACGAGGAAGGATGGATCTGCTTGTGTGTGACGAACTAGGCAAGAACTCAGGTGTGTTTCTGTGCTTTGAATCTAGCTGGAACGTCTCTCTTTTATAGGCTCAGAGATCACAGCTAACCCTAGGTAACGACTGCCGAATCCATAGGTGCCGCCCCCTGAAGTTTCTCTCTGTTGTTTTATTGTGTTCCAAATTCTAGGCCACATAGAGGGCCACACCAGGAGTCATTACATTGGATCCCATGAGTGGATCGATCGGGACATGGATGGCCACAGGGAGGGCCACACCAAGGGCTGCGCACCGAATCCCAAGAGTGGATCGATCCAAGCCTTTGAAGGGTTACACACCTGGTTTGTTTTGTTGGATCGTAACCAAGTTGGACTGCAGCCAACTTAGAGTTTTGCACCACTATAAATACATCTTGTAAGCCGCCGTTTGGGGTAAGCCATACATTGTAAACCCACGGCGTTTGTAACCTCACCCGATATAGTGAAGTATTGTTGGCTGGCGCCAGTGGTTTTTTCTACTCCATTGTTCGAGGGGTTTTCCACGTTAAAATCTCGTGTCCCCGTTGGTTTATCTTCCCGCTACTTCATCGTTTTCTTGCTATCGTTTTATAACAAGTGGTATCAGAGCCCTGTTTCAGATCTGTTTTCACATTTGGGTTTCGCGATGACATCGATGAAGTTTGATCTACCAGCGTTGGACTACAAGGCGAGATTTTCGTTGTGGCAGGTCAAGATGCGTGCGATGCTCGCACAGTCCAATGATCTTGACGAGGCGCTGGATAAATTCGGCGACACGGCGCAAGCGACATGGAGCGAAGCTGAGAAACGGAAAGACCTTAAGGCTTTGTCTGTTATTCAACTTCATCTATCTAATGATATTCTGCAAGAATTACTCCAGGAGAAAACCGTAGCGGCCATGTGGGCCAAGTTGGAGTCAATCTGCATGTCAAAGGATTTGACAAGCAAGATGCACGTAAAGATGAAGTTCTTCTCGCACAAACTGCAAGAAGGTGGTTCCGTGATGAACCACATATCGATCTTCAAAGAGATCGTTTCCGACCTAGTGTCGATGGAGGTAAATATGATGATGAAGATCTAGCACTTTTACTTCTGGTCTCGCTACCATATTCTTTTACCAATTTCCGTGATACCATACTTTTGAGTCGTACTGAACTAACCACTGCCGAAGTATATGAGATCCTCTTGACAAGGGAAAAGATGAAAGGTATGGTACAGAAAGAAGAGTCATCGTCCTCCAAGGACGATGCTTTGCAGGTCCGAGGGAGGCATGAGCAGCGAGATAACCACTACCACAACAACAACAGAGATAAGAGCAAGGGTGACAGAGGTCGCTCAAAGTCTAAATGACGTGACAAGTTCTGCAGGTATTGTAAGAAATCTAATCATGTCACTGATGACTGTTGGAAATTGCAGAACAAGGAGAAAATAAAAGGTACTTACCAACCAAAAAATAAAGATGAAGGTAATGATACCGGTGAGGCTTCTGTTGTTGAAGGTAGTTCTGATGGCGAATGCCTAGCTGTATTTGCTGCATGTGTTTCTCGTCATGATGAATGGATTCTTGATACTGCATGTTCGTTTCATATTTGCTGTAACAAAGATTGGTTCAGTTCTTATGAGTTAGTGCAGACCGGAGATTTCGTGCGTGTGGGTAATGACCAACAATGTCACATTGCTGGCGTCGGTTCAGTTCAGATCAAGACGCATGATGGTATGACATGCACGCTGACGGGAGTGAAACACATACCAACCATGGCGAGAAATTTGATCTCGCTCAGTACCCTTGATTGTGACGGGTACAAGTACACCGACGGGAATAAGCTCCTGAAGGTATCAAAAGGTTCTCTCATTGTTACGGTTGGTGATATGAATTCTGCTAAGTTATATGTTCTTAGAGGTAGCACATTATCTGGTACTGTTGCTGTTGTTTCTCATGATGACGCTAGTAAAACTAACCTTTGGCATAAGCGTCTTGGACATATGAGTGAACTTGGTATGGCAGAATTGATCAAGAGAGAGTTACTGCAAGGCTGCAGTTTGGGAAAGATGCAATTCTGTGAACATTGCATTTTCGGTAAGCACACAAGAGTTAAGTTTAATGCTTCCGTCCACACCACCAAAGGTACACTTGATTATGTACATGCTGATGTTTGGGGCCCGTCTCGTAAGCCCTCTTATGGTGGTGCTCGTTATATGCTTACCATTATTGATGATTACTCTAGAAGAGTTTGGCCTTATTTCATGAAAAATCTAAAGATATAAACGGTGAGACCCATTGGAGGCTCCTCAGCGATTTGGCCTTTCTGGCCGTCCGATCCTCCCCGCAACGTGCCTCCGCTCCATCCGATCGCTGTCGGCTCCTGGAGTCGGGATGAATAGGGATTTTCAAAGTCGCTAACCGTACCAACCTTATTGCACCCACTCTCGCTGACATCCTACGTGGATCGCCGCTGTAGCCCGAGGGCCCGCCAGTCAGCCTCACGCTGCGCGTTTAATCGGTGTGGCGGACGGCCCTGCGTGGTGCAGATTCGCTTTGCGGTGCTCCCATTGGCTGATTTTTTCATTTACCGTAGTGGGTTTTAGCCGTGCCCCTCTCGGATAGGTTTCTTCGTACGTGCTTCCTCCCCCCTCTCTCGCTGACGATGGGCTCCATCCGGTCCGCGGCCCACATGTCGGTTGCCGTGAACGTTTGCATCGCCATTCTCTCCCGTGCGTGGGTGCTCGCTGCGTATTTTCTACAGTACGTCGGGGCACGGTGGGTATTTCGCGTGCGTTGCACTATTCGTGGTGTCAGGGAGAATTCGGGCCCGATTTCTCCGTCCGAGCTGGCATGCCTTCATTCGTTGGCGGGTACGTTGCACTGTGGTGGTAGTCAGAAGGCCTGTTTTTGCGGCACGGTGGCGGCGTTGCAAGTGGTAGCCGTTTTCGCCGTTATTTGCAAGTGGTTGCCGACATAAATACAGTGTACAGGGAACGGGGTATATAGGGTTTTTTCTGGATCGGATGGGTACTGCAGCTCTCATTTCCCCCTTTTCTTCTTCCTCTCTGTTCTTGCTCCGTCGTGGTGTCAGCGAGGTCCGCCGTGTTTCCATGGAATCCGTTAGCTGTTCTTCCGGTCACGTTTGTTCCTGTTGAGATCAGGTTGGATTTTCTTACCGTGTCTTCCTCTCTCTGTTTTTGCTCGTTCTCTGTTTATGTCGTTGACCGTGTGCTGGATTCGTGTTTGTTGGTTATTTGTTGCGTAAGCGGTTTTTTTTTTTTTTTTTCCTGGGTTTCTAACATTTGATTTCTGTTTGATGCTTTGTTTTGTCGTAGCTCGTCTGCTAACTGGTTTCACGTTCGTCCGGTTGAGGTAAGCTTTGTTTTCATTGTGTTTTCTGTCGTATAGTTCTTATGGTCGATCTTTGTGTTGTTGTTTGTTTGTTGCGTGCTATCTTCGTTTGTTTGTGTGGCTAATTCAATGGCAGGTTTTAATCATTTGTTGCTCGGTTCGTTATTTCGTATTTCCATCTCTGTTTGTTGGATGTTTCCCCATGATTTGATTTTATTTTCGGATGGGCACTTGATATTTTCGTTTTATGTTTTTGTTGATTGGTTTATTGGGTTCTTCGCATATGTTTTCTGACCTCTTTTGCCTTTTTTGTTCTTTGCAGGTCGTTGTTTACTTGGGCTTATTCCGCCATTTCTGTCCTCTGTTTTCTGGTTGGTGTTTGCTGCCGGCTTGATACGTCTCAAACGTATCTATAATTTCTGATGTTCCATGTTTATATTATACCAATTGCTACATGTTTTATATACACTTCATAGCATTTTTATGAATTTTCTGGGACTAACCTATTAACAAGATGCCACAGTGCCAGTTCCTGTTTTCTGCTGTTTTTGTATTCCAGAAAAGCTGTTCTGAAATATTCTCGGAATTGGACGAAACTTGGACAGGACCTCCTATTTTTCCAACACGTACACGGAGTCCAAAGGAGGGACGGAGACGACCTAGGAGGCAGCCACACCATGGGGCGGCGCGGGCCCACCTCCTGCCGCGCCGTGGGGTGGTGTGGCCCCCTCGGGTGCCTCCAGCCACCGCCCTTTCGCCTATATAATCCCCTCGACGCGAAAACCCTAAATACCCGAGCCATTATCCACGAAAAGTTCCAGAGACGCCGCCGTCGTCAACCCTAGCTCGGGAGGGTTCAGAAGCTCTTCCCGGCACCCTGCCGGAGAGGGGAATCATCACCGGAGGACTCTACATCGCCATGCCTGCCTCCGGAGTGATGCGTGAGTAGTTCATCCTTGGACTACGGGTCCATAGCAGTAGCTAGATGGTTGTCTCTCCTCCTTGTGCTATCATGTTTAGATCTTGTGAGCTGCCTATCATGATCAAGATCATATTATTGTAATGCTACATGTTGTGTTTGCTGTGATCCGATGAATATTGAATACTATGTCAAGTTGATTATCAATCTATCTTATATGTTATTTATGATCTTGCATGCTCTCCATTACTAGTAGATGCTTTGGCCAAGTAGATGCTTTTAACTCCAAGAGGGAGTATTTATGCTAGATAGTGGTTCAGTCTCCAGTAATCTGGGAGAGTGACAGCAACTTCTAAGGTTGTGGATGTGCTGTTGCCACTAGGGGTAAAACAGCAATGCTTTGTCTAAGGATAATTGTATTGTTTACATTACGCACTTTACTTAATGCGATAATCTATTGCTTGCAACTTAATACCAACGGGGAACACGGATGTCAACCTGAAGGTGGATTATTAGTCATAGATGCTGTTGGATAATGGTCTATGTATCATGTTGTAATGCCCAATTGAATATCATAGTAGTCATCTTGTCATATATATGCATTGTTATGCGCTCAATATTTTATCAATTGCCCAGCTGTAATTTGTTCACCCAGCATGTTAGTTATCTTTTATGGAGAGACACCACTAGTGAACTGTAGACCCAGGTCCATTCTTTTACACTGATAATACAACCAACTGCAATCATTGTTCCTTTTCATTCTCTGCAATTAAACACTACTTTCCACACCATACGTTTAATCCTTTGTTTTCAGCAAGCCGGTGAGATTGACAACCTCACTGTTTCGTTGGGGCAAAGCAGTTTGATTGTGTTGTGTGCAGGTTCCACGTCAGCGCGCCACTGACAACCTTCAGAAGTGATTTCTTACTCCTACTGGATTGATAACCTTGGTATCTTACTGAGGGAAAACTTGCTGCTGCACTGCTTCATACCTTCCTCTTGGGGTCTCCCAACGAACGTGTGCTTTCACGTCATCAAGCAATATTTTCTGGCGCCGTTGCCGGGAGTAAGAGGATTTCTGCAAGGGGAGTCTCTCGCTTCCAATCTCTTTACTTTGTTATTGTCTTGCTTAGTTTATTTTTATCTTGTCTTGTTTGCTTCGTTTATCAAAAACACAAAAAAATTAGTTACTTGCATCTAGTTTATTTTCTAGCAATCATGTCTGGCTCTGCTCATTATGTTTCGGTTCCTGAAGTTGAGGTTCGTTCCTTTAAGCAACAAGGTGGAGAAAGTTTGAAAGATGCTTGGTATAGAATCAATGATGCTCATCGTAGGTGCACTAAGAAATATTCCACCATGATCCTATTTAGGAATTTTTATGTTGGCATTACTAGTTGGTATAGGTATGTCTTGGATACTTTGACAGGAGGTAACTTTCTCGGTACTCCTACGTTGGAAGCTAGTAATATTATTGAGAGTTTGGTAGGAACACCACCTGTTAGTGACACTAAAAATGAGATTACCTTGGGAGATGTTATAAAGAAGTTGGAATCTATGGAGAAAAATTTGCCAAATTTCTTTGGTAGTGCTAGCAAAACTGATGAATCACTAGCAAACATTAGTAAAAGAGTTGCTGTTTTAGAAGCTAGTACTATTCATGATAATCAGAATCTTAGAATTGGTGAATTGGAGGAGGCTATTGATACATTAAGTTCTACTTTTACTTCTATTAAAACTAAAAAGCAAAAGGCTTTTGTGGGGAAAGAGCAAAAATGTATGTATGTTCCCTAGGTGCCTAAACCGAAGCCCCCTAATGTGTTTAAAACTGATAAAGTGTTTAGAGAATTTAAGGGTGAATCAAGTCATGGACTATTTAAGTTTTCTTCCCAAGAATTACACGAACCGAAAAATCCTATTGTGACAAGCCATGCTCTTGATGAAGCTTTTGATGATTTAGACCTTGCTACACTTGGAAACACTTGATTCTTGCTTTCTGCGCCTAACTGAAAGGCGTTAAAGAAAAGTGCTTATGGGAGACAACCCATGGTTTTATTTCTGCAATTTTCCTTTTTTTTGAGTCAAGGTGCTGCTTACTTCTGTAGCAATGCCTTTGTATCTTTATTTTCTTGCATTTTGTGCCAAGTAAGGCCTCTAATAGGAAGATGATGCTAGATTTGGATTTCTGCGCAGGAACAGATTTCTGCTGTTCACCGTTTGCTTCTGTAAAATCACAGAAAAATTATTTAAATCTGAATTTTTTGTGCGTGATCCTCAGATATGTACGCATCTTTTTAGTTTTGAGTTTTTCGATCTGAGCAACGTAAGTGCCTCGAAAAAATTTGTCTTTACGGACTGTTCTGTTTAGACAGATTCTGTCTTTTATTTTCGCATTCTCTCTTTTACTAGTGTTGAGTGGAATTCTTTTTTTGGTGAAGAGCTTCACATAACATCAGTGGCAGTAGCTAATGTTAAAAGTAACGGTCATGTTTGTGTCCTTATAGAACATGTGAGTTTTTGATTGTGCACTAACCCTCTAATGAGAATTATTTGAGTTTGGTGTGGCGGAAGTTTTCAAGGGTCAAGAGAGAAGGATGATATAATGTGATCAAGAAGAGTGAAGAGCTTAAGCTTGGGGATGCTCCCATGGATCACCCCAGCATATTTCAAGAAGACTCAAGCGTCTAAGCTTGGGGATGCCCAAGGCATCCCCTTCTTCATCAGCAACTTATCAGGTCATCTCTAGTGAAACTATATTTTAATTCTTTCACATCATATGTGCTTTACTTGGAGCGTCTGTGTGCTTTTATTTTCAGTATTTTATTTTCTTATGGTCAACTTGATTGGACCCAGCATTCTTGATTGGGAGAGAGACACGCTCCGCTTTTTCATATGAATACTCCTATTCTTCACTTATACTTGTTGAGTATTCTTGTCTAGCTATTGCTATGCTTTTAGCTCCTGTTTTTCATGCATCTCTTATTCAGAGCTGTTAGTTCTTTTAAAGAAAGTACTCTCTTGCTTCACTTATAATTGTTTGGAGAGTTTATGTTGAAATAAATTGATTGGTGTTTGGTTGGAACAGAAAATGTTGCATGTGGTAGATGGTATAATGGAAAAAGCTTACATATTCTTGTAGATCACTGTATTGGATAATTTGATACTTGTCAATTGTTTTGAGTTATCAAGTAGTTCATGTTTAAGCTTTTGTATCATGTAGTTAAAACCTATTAATGAAGAACTACCGTAAAGCTCGTTGAAATTTGGTTTGCATGATTGGTATCTCTAAGGTCTAGATATTTTCTAGTAAAAGGGTTTGGTTAACAAGGAAGACAGTGTAGAGTCTTATAATGCTTGCAATATGTTTTCATATAAGTCTTGTGTCGGTTGATATCCTGTGTTTGCTTCAAATAACCTTGCTAGCCTAAACTCTGTACTGAGAGGGAATGCTTCTCGTGCATCCAAAACCTTGAGCCAAAATCCATGCCATCTGTGTCCACCATAACTACCTATATGTGGTATTTCCTTGCCATTCCAAGTAAATTTTTCATGTGCTACCTTTAAACTATTCAAAATTATTACTCCTTTTTGTGTCAATGTTTACCAAGCTCATGAGGACGGGGTGGATGTCTTTATGTCAACTGTCAAACAGACTTTACCACCGGACTAGCGGCATATACATCCGCTTATCCATTAATTTTGCAAAAAGAGCTGGCAAATGGGGTGCCCAGTCCCAATTAATTACAACTTTAACCGCTTAATTCTCTTCACATTTTTGCCCTGATTTATCAGTCAAGCAATGACAAACAGTGAAATATCTGCATGTGTAAACAAAAGAGAAAGAGGGATGATCTGCCTTGCTGGTAGAAATAACGTCCTTCATGGGAGCCGCTCTTAAAAGTCTGGTTGGCAGGGGTCATATTGTACTTTCCATTTTCTGATTCGTTGACAATTAACAAACACCTCTCAAAACTTATTTTTACTCTCTATATGATTTCAAAAACTTAAAAAGCTCTAGCACATGATTTAATCCCTGCTTCCCTCTGCGAAGGGCCTTTCTTTTACTTTTATGTTGAGTCAGTTTACCTACTTCTTTCTATCTTAGAAGCAAACACTAGTGTCAACTTTGGTGCAACAATTTTTATATGCTCATATATTGCACTTATTATATGCTTTGTGTTGACAAATATCCATGAGATATATATGTTGAAAGTTGAAAGCAATTGCTGAAACTTAAATCTTCCTTTGTGTTGGTTAAATACCTTTTACTTAGAATCTATTGCTTTATGAGTTAACTCTTATGCAAAACTCTTGATGCTTGTCTCGAAAGTACTATTCATGAAAAGTTTTTGCTTATATGATTCAGTTGTTTGCTCATTATCTACTTGCTAGCAAACTATAGACCATTGACCTGGATCACTTCATTCATAACATGTGCTTTACAGTATTATTTGATCAAGATTATGATTGTAGCATGTCACCTCAGAAATTATTTTGTTTTTATCGTTTTACCTACTCGAGGACGAGTAGAACTAAGCTTGGGGATGCTTGATACGTCTCAAACGTATCTATAATTTCTGATGTTCCATGTTGATATTATACCAATTGTTACATGTTTTATATACACTTCATAGCATTTTTATGCATTTTCTGGGACTAACCTATTAACAAGATGCCACAGTGCCAGTTCCTGTTTTCTGCTGTTTTTGTATTCCAGAAAAGCTAGTCTGGAAATATTCTCGGAATTGGACGAAACTTGGACAGAACCTCCTATTTTTCCAACACGAAGACGGAGTCCAGAGGAGACACGGAGGGGAGCCACGTGGCGCCCACACCATGGGGCCGCGCGGCCCCCCTGCCGCGCCGTGGGGTGGTGGGGGGCCCTCGTGGCTCCGCAGCCGCCGCCCTTTCGCCTATTTATTCCTCCCGACGCGAAAACCCTAAAACCCGAGCCATTATCCACGAAAAGTTCCAGAGACGCCGCCGCCGTCAACCCTAGCTCGGGAGGGTTCAGAAGCTCTTCCCGGCACCCTGCCGGAGGGGAATCATCACCGGAGGGCTCTACATCACCATGCCTGCCTCCGGAGTGATGCGTGAGTAGTTCATCCTTGGACTACGGGTCCATGGCAGTAGCTAGATGGTTGTCTCTCCACTTTATGCTATCATGTTTAGATCTTGTGAGCTGCCTATCATGATCAAGATCATCTTATTGTAATGCTACATGTTGTGTTTGCTGGGATCCGATGAATATTGAATACTATGTCAAGTTGATTATCAATCTATCTTATATGTTATTTATGATCTTGCATGCTTTCCGTTACTAGTAGATGCTTTGGCCAAGTAGATGCTTGTAACTCCAAGAGTGAGTATTTATGCTAGATAGTGGGTTCATGCCTCCGGTAATCTGGGAGAGTGACAATAACTTCTAAGATTGTGGATGTGCTGTTGCCACTAGGGATAAAATAACCGATGCTTAGCTTAAGGGTACGCCGTTAGGTCTAATGCATTTGTTTACTTTACGCACATTACTTAATGCAATTATCCGTTGCTTGCAACTTAATACCAACGGGGAACTCGGTATGACAACCTGGCGGTGGATTATTAGTCATAGACTGTTGGATAACGGTCTATGTATTTTGTCGTAATGCCCACATGAATATCATAGTAATCATCATGTCATATATATGCATTGTTATGCGCTCAATATTTTGTCAATTGCCCAGCTGTAATTTGTTCACCCAGCATGTTAGTTATCTTTATGGAGAGACACCACTAGTGAACTGTGGACCCCGGTCCATTCTTTTACACTGATAATACAACCAACTGCAAACACTGTTCCTTTTCATTCTCTGCAATTTACTACTGTTTTCCATACCATACGTTTAATCCTTTGTTTTCAGCAAGCCGGTGAGATTGACAACCTCACTGTTTCGTTGGGGCAAAATAGTTTGATTGTGTTGTGTGCAGATTCCACGTTGGCGCCGGATTCCCTGGTGATGCGCCGTGCCATATTCCGCCACCAACAACCTTCCGAAGCGATTTCTTGCTCCTACTGGTTCGATTAAACCTTGGTTTCATACTGAGGGAAAACTGCTTCTATACTGCATCATACCTTCCTCTTGGGGTCTCCCAGCGAACGTGTGATCCACGCAATCAGCGGCGCGGGCCCACCTCCTGCCGCGCCGTGGGGTGGTGTGGCCCCCTCGGGTGCCTCCAGCCGCCGCCCTTTCGCCTATATAATCCCCCCGACGCGAAAACCCTAAATACCCGAGCCATTATCCACGAAAAGTTCCAGAGACGCCGCCGTCATCAACCCTAGCTCGGGAGGGTTCAGAAGCTCTTCCCGACACCTGCCGGAGAGGGGAATCATCACCGGAGGGCTCTACATCGCCATGCCTGCCTCCGGAGTGATGCGTGAGTAGTTCATCCTTGGATTACGGTTCCATAGCAGTAGCTAGATGGTTGTCTCTCCTCCTTGTGGTATCATGTTTAGATCTTGTGAGCTGCCTGATGGCCTTTCACGTAGTTACCTGCGTGAAAAGTAATGGGTTAGGTTGAGACTCCAAGTGCAGAGTGTGTAGTAAGTGGAAGACGTGTTTTCCCCACGAGGGGTGACTCGAGGGTTTAATATCGAACTCTCGGAGAATCAGTAGTGAAGATTTATCTTTCCTATCCTTCTTTTGGTTACCTACAAAACAAAGTAAATATTTTGGTCCTCAACCTCACCTAGTGGTTGTCAAGCACAAGGTGTGAGAATGATATCAAGATAATATTCAATGCAAACAAGAAATAAATATGCAATGGTGGTAAATAAATATGCAAGGATGGTGGTAGCAATGATAAATGATATTTTTGGGTTTTATATGATGAATGCAAGATGTAAAAGTGTTTTTGTATTTTCGGATTTTTAAATGGCAGAAAATGGAAAAGTGGTAAAAGTGGTTGGAAAGGTGTTTCTTATGATTAAAAATGGACCGGGGTTCATGGTTTCACAAATACACTCTCTCTTTAATAAAGTGGTAGACAATGGAACACTAGAGTTGACATATGAGATTGTAACACAACAGTTTAATGACAAGTTATAATTGTATGGGCATCACGTCCTACCATAGAGACCTTTTAGTTTATTATTAGTCTCACTTATACTCCACCAAGATACGAACAAAATCATAACACCTCAGTAATTAAGATAACTCAGAGTATAGCAATAAGTATCATGACATGAAGTTAAAATAAGAACATGCTAGATCTAGTCATGGAGGAAGTGGCAATGGTCACACCCACATCTCCGGTAGCATGATATTTCTTTTTATCCCTAGTGAGGCAACAAAGTATGGTAAAACACCCAAGTGGATCGCAGAACTTTCTCTCACGTTCTCTGCACTAGCCACCCCCCGTTACTCCAACTAATGCACACGTTCCCCCTCACACGCTCTCATAAACATGCTTGATCATGACAAGTAAATAAGAACGGGGTACATAATATGCATCTACTTTCATAACTGAAACAAAACCATTGCAATCTCAAACATATATTAACTCATAAAAAGATCCACCACAAAGGTATTACATAGATGACCGTAATCATGTTCAGCAGCTCATACGGTACTAATTAGTGAAGCTCAAGAGAGAGAGATACATAAGTTACTTCCACAAACCCATAGTCCAGAGGTGGACTACTTCCTCTTCATCATGGAGACGGTGGAGAAGTCGTTGGAGAAGATGAAGACCACACCGGCAGCGCCCCGCCGGAGTTTTCCCCCTCCAATCTGCAACTCCAGGTCTCTGTTTCATGGTTTCTGTGTTTCTGCGGCGCTCTCTCCAGAGAACGTCAGGGGACTATTTTTATAGGCGGTTTTAGGTCAAAACGGAATCGGTGGAGGAAAGATCGACGGCAGCGGATGTGGCGCCCTGACCCGACTGCTATACAGTGATGCTGTGTGTCAACGGTTAAGCGATACAACCGGAGGTTACGGGTTTACCAATCCCCGGCCAAAACCTTTGGCAGGCGTTGCTCGGAATTGATCATCGGCAACGCAACACCCCGATTGATGCCTTAACACAGGCACAACTATCAATGCATAATAGAGAGATCAAGACTTGTGGAACAACTGGCACATCACAGACTCTACGACACAAAGCATTATAGTTCAACTCTTATAATAGAGAAAGATAGCAAATTACAACCAGAGGTCACAGACCCAACATTACAACATACGGAAGCGAATTAAGTTGTTCTACCAACAAGATCCAAATTATGGCCTAAGAGGCCTATAGATAAACATTCAAGCGCCAGCTGCTCCGAGATGTCCCAAGCTGCCACCTGGGAACCCCAGACTACTCGTCGACGTCCACAAAGAACCCACCTTCGAGGTCGGTGAAGTCCTCCTCTGAAACAAAACAAACGACGTTGAGTTCGACGAACTCGCAAGATTATAATATAGAGCTTTAGCTCGATGAGGCTCTCAAGGTTTTATGTCTATTCTGCATAAAGCTGATTTTATTTATGAAAACATAACTCCATGGCATCGACTAATCAGAGTAATTTTAAAAGAGGTAAGAAGTAACTCTTTTCTCTTGATCACCTTTCTCATCATCAACCACCATCACTGTACCTGTTCTACAAAGGCACCTCCCCGAATCACCCTCGAGGAAGCTAACCTTGCATTCTTGAGTAGTACCTTTAGTACTCAGTTTTTAATCATTCCGTTCAAGTTATTCTATGATCTTATCGTCCTTTCCCAAGTCGTCCGTAACCGTGGACACGGCTTTTCGAAAAGATTTAACCCTGCAGGGGTGTACAATGTTTGCCACGCGTACCGTCCGGCCCATTGGCTGTACAATTAGCTCTCTTCCATGGAAAGCCGGCTGGGTAGGAGCGGTGACGATTTCTCCCTTGCTCGAGACTCTCCAGGATCATCAGTGGCGGTAGGACAGGTTCCGTGCCTCCAACACCCTGCCCCACGGCCACTTATTTTCCTAACACTACAATCCTCATCCCATTCTCAACCACCATCTTACGCACGCGCAAATGGAAGCTCGAACTAGAGGACCCTGGCTAGCCCCTCACAAGTTATTTAGTCGAATAAGGGTTCCTGCACTGCGAATGCATAGGCCTCACGCATGGTTGCACGCTCAGTCTTGGTTCAAGAGGTAAAGAACTCGCACCTAGGCGGCGAGAACGAAACAAAGCACCACAACCACAGTGGCCTCTCATCCCCAACTTTAAGCATTTTTATTACCTGTCACCACAATTTCTCCACCATCATCCGAACATCTCAACATCTGTTCCCACATGATACATACATCGGACGAACAACATTTAACTAAGCATGGCTAAGCATCAACATAGCATAGTTAAGTATCTCCGGCCAACAGTACAAACCTATGGATATTAGGAGGGAAACAAAGAATGGCATCGGAAACTTAATGCAACTATAGGATACTCTAATCCAATAAAATTGACATTTGGAACCGCATGCAATATTATAGTGGAGAAAATATTTGCGGAAACATAGGATAAGATATGCTCAGAGGGGGGATTACGCTTGCCTTGTTGATACGGCTGGTAATAGGGATCGTCACGATACGGGGGTGGCACTTCCACTCCTTGATCTACCGATGCACAAACAATACCAGAGAGGAACAATCAAAACCACGGATACACCGGTGCAATGCGCAAACACATGATGGCATGACTTGTGAATGCACCGACTTATTATACGCTATCTGACAAATTAAATGGGGTGCGAGAATAATTACTTCAACCGGATAGGAACACACCCCATATTTAACTTAATGATTCTACTAACTTGTAACAAGTGCAATTCCTTAGTGGTGCTCAAATATGCATGAGATTTATTTTAAAGGCTAGTTCACAATTTCCCGGACATTTTGGTATAGCAAACACAATTTTCTGATAGCCGAAAGGAGTTATTGCATTTTATACTTCCCTTTTTAAAATCTGTCCTTTTGATAAATTATGTTAAACAACAATTAAACTAGTTATCCAGACTTGGAAAAAGATGAAATAGGAAGTTTATTAAGTATTGATCAAAATCGGATTATCCGATAAATTAGAATTCGGATTATCCGACTGATCAAAGTCGAGGGTACTGAAGAACTTTGGAAAATCAGGTTTTTACAAGTCTCGGATTATCCGGTGGACTGACGAAGTGCATTTGTGCGTGCTGACGTTACCCGGAAAGTCCGATTCTACCTAAATCGGAATATCCGATCGTGGCACGGAACGGCGACTGCGGCGGCGGTTCTCCACGGCTACGGCGACACGAAGAGCAGGAACGAGAGGGAGAGGATGGGGGGTGTCCAGGCGGACCGCAGCTCACCCTGAGCTCGTAGGGGAAGACGGCGTGGTCGGAGGTGGACCGGAGCGGCGGCGACGAAGCTCGGCGGTGCTCGGACGGCCGCGGGGAAGACGGGGATGGCGGCGTCGATTCTCTGCGTTCCGGCACGATTCCTTCCGCGTGGAGGAACAGCACGGCGAGGCGGACCTCGTGGGCCTGCGCGATTCGTTGGGGGCGGGCTCAGTCGACGGCGCCGTGCTCGGCAATGGCGGCGGCGGTGCGGCCGAGCGGAGGAAATGGGGAGAGAGGGAGAGGGGGAAAAATATCTGGGGAGTGGTGGGCAGGTGAACCTCGTGGCGCTCTCCTTCTCCTCGCAGGTGGAGGCAGAGAGGGGGCCCCGGCGCGTGGAGACGGTGGTGCGGCGTGAGCAGCTCGCGCGGTTGCGCGGTCGCTACAGGGGAGGAAGAAGAAGACTTTTACGAAAAGCCCCCTGGCCATTTTGTTTCCATCACAAACTGGTCCCTTTCAGTTTCTCTTTTTAAAAGGAGTGGCTTTGGGGATTTTGTTAGGGCACTAAATCAACTTCAAAAATTATGACAAAATTTGGGGAGGCTCCCCTTATTAATATGAAGCTCCCCTAATTTTTTCCAGATTATTTGAAACTCATTTGGTAGGAAAATAAAATAGGATGTGCTCACAGTCAATTTTGAGTTTCTCTCCATTTATTTTATTTTACAAATCAAAATAGTTTGCAAAAATTATCTTTGGAACCTTTGGAACTTCCAGGACAAATATAAGAGCTCCAAGTAAGTTTTATTGGTCACAAACTTTCCCAACACATTTAAAATGATTTGAAGCCATTTTTGTCGTTCGTTTTCATTTGTGCCAAAGTAATTGTTTCAAGCTTAGCAATTTAATTTGGATGCCATGATTCACAAGAAATGAAAAGCGAAAATTTTAATCACACTTTTAGGTTCACCAATTTCGGGCTGTTACAGCGGAGCTCCGAGGACCAAAAGGGGGGGTCCCACGCGGCCCATGTACCTGGCTGCGTGGGCCCACTCATCTGGGCCCTCGGGCCTCCGTTTGTTTGCTTCATTCGCTCCCACGCTTTGTTCCTTTCAAAAACTGATGCTCGTAAATTTTTAGGTCATTTGGACGTCGTTTGGGTCCCTGAAACATTAAAATATGGAAAATAGGGTTTTCTGCCTGCGCAGTGTTAATTCCATAAAAATAGGAAAATCATGAAATATTCCAAAAATCATTATAAAACAGTGATATAACCCTTATGTGATGCAAATATGACTGGAATATAAGTAAAATAATAAAAAGTTCATGTATGTATTTTACATGCATCACTGCCTATCATGATCAAGATCATATTATTGTAATGCTACATGTTGTGTTTGCTGGGATCCGATGAATATTGAATACTATGTCAAGTTGATTATCAATCTATCTTATATGTTATTTATGATCTTGCATGCTCTCCGTTACTAGTAGATGCTTTGGCCAAGTAGATGCTTTTAACTCCAAGAGGGAGTATTTATGCTAGATAGTGGGTTTAGTCTCCAGTAATCTGGGAGAGTGACAGCAACTTGTAAGGTTGTGGATGTGCTGTTGCCACTAGGGGTAAAACAGCAATGCTTTGTCTAAGGATAATTGTATTGTTTACATTACGCACTTTACTTAATGCAATAATCTGTTGCTTGCAACTTAATACCAACGGGGAACACGGATGTCAACCTGAAGGTGGATTCTTAGTCATATGTTGTTGGATAACGGTCTATGTATCATGTTGTAAAGCCCAATTGAATATCATAGTAGTCATCTTGTCATATATATGCATTGTTATGCGCTCAATATTTTATCAATTGCTTAGCTGTAATTTGTTCACCCAGCATGTTAGTTATCTTTTATGGAGAGACATCACTAGTGAACTGTGGACCCCGGTCCATTCTTTTACACTGATAATACAACCAACTGCAATCATTGTTCCTTTTCATTCTCTGCAATTAAACACTAATTTCCACACCATACGTTTAATCCTTTGTTTTCAGCAAGCCGGTGAGATTGACAACCTCACTGTTTCGTTGGGGCAAAGTATTTTGATTGTGTTGTGTGCAGGTTCCACGTCAGCGCGCCACTGACAACCTTCAGAAGTGATTTCTTACTCCTACTGGATTGATAACCTTGGTATCTTACTGAGGGAAAACTTGCTGCTGCACTGCTTCATACCTTCCTCTTGGGGTCTCCCAGCGAACGTGTGCTTTCACGTCATCACGGCTCCCCGTTGGATTTTCGTGTGATGGTACTTCTTTTGTTATGCTATCTGTTTCTTTACGCTTGCGTTTACACCATCGGCTTGCCAGGATGTTGTTTTGATCATGTTTGTCTGTGTGGGTTGAGTTCTTTGTCTTGGTTTGTTATCATGTTTACTTTGGGTTTCTAACGTTTCTTTTCCGTTTGTTGCTTTGTTTTGTCCTAGGTCGTCGGCTAACTGGTTTCACGTTTGAACGATTGAGATAAGCTCTGTTTTCATTGTGTTTTCTGTCGTACTGTTTTTATGGTCGGTCTGCGTTTTTTTTTGTCTGCGTCGTCTGTTTCTGTGCCTAATTTAATGGTAGGTTTGAATCATTTTTTTTGTCCGGTTCGTGTTTTCATATTTCCATCTCTCTTTGTTGGATGTTTTCACATGATTTTGATCTTTATTTTCAGATCAGCACTTGCTATTTTCGTTTTATGTTCTTTCTGATTGGTTTCTTGTGCTCTTTATAGTTGTTTTGTGACCTCTTTTCCTTTTTTTTCCTTGCAGGTCGTTGTTTATTCGGGATTATTCCGTCATTTCTGTGCTGTGCTTTTTGGTTCCGTGTTTCTGCCGACTCCCCGTTGGACTTTCCTGTGATGGTACTTCTTTTGTTTTTTGGTATTTGTTTATTTACGCGTTCACAGCATCGCTTTGCCAGAATTTTGTGTTAATCGTGTTTGTTCGTTGGGGTTTTTGAAGCAGTTTATTCTGTGTGGGTTGAGTTGTTGTTTGTCTTTCTTTGTGACTGTGTTTATGTTCTGTTGTCCATTCTTTGTTTATGTTGCTGACAATGCGGTCGATTTTTTTTATTTCATATTTGTTGCTTCTTCGGTTTGTTGTTTCTTTGTTGATTGTTACTCTCTTTTTTGCAGGTCGGAGGTTTGCTGCTGCAGGTTGCAGTGTAGAAACTTCTGGGTATTGTTCGTTCTTCGCCGGGTTTGGCTGTAGTTTAAACGTGATGAACTGTCGTGTTAGTGTGCCGAATTTAATTATATGTGTACTGATCATAGGAATAAAAGTATATGTGTACTGTGGTCTATACAGAATGATTTATTATTGACTAATAGCAGTGTTTTGCGGTCAGTTTTATGGGTTTTGTTTGCTTTTTCCATGTTTTCTTGGGATTAATCTTGACTCTGAATTCAGGATTTTTTTTGGATCCTTCCTATGTGGTGGTGTCCTTTTGTTGAGTTTTTGCGATGTGTCTTTACGGAACCATTGGATTAATGTTTTTATTCATAAACCGTCTAATGAAGTTGATGAGAAGAATTGTGTGAAGGAAGTTTTTAGGTCTTAAGAGAGGCGATGATGAAAGAAGATAAATGAGGGATATAAGTTTAAACTGTGGAGGCTCATACCGCTCTACAACGTGCTGGATGAGACGGGTCGTGTTTACTTTATTGCTCTTTTGGTGCCGTAGGAGTAAATGAGTGGGAGGTTTTTGTCGGTATTGATCGACTCCCGGGGAGTCGGCCTGTCGACTCCCTGCGAGTCGACCGTTTTTGTCGGTACTGATCGACTCCCGGGGAGTCGACTCCCGGCGAGTCGACCGGTCGACTCCTGGGAGTCGGCTGGTTTTTTTTATAAGAAAGATGGAGTAAATAGTCTATAGGAAAGATGATAGAAAAACTGTTGAATGGTAAACGTATGGAATAAATTTAAACAAAGTACTTGCCTTTCCTTAGCCACCTAGACGTCATACAGCAAAATTTCTTAAGCCGTACATGAATTAGAGTGTGGATAGACTTTTCTGTTTTTTTGTCGGTACTGGTCGACTCCCGGGGAGTCGGCTGGTTTTTTTATAAGCAAGATGAAGTAAATTGTCTATACAAAGATGATATAAAAACTATTGAATGATAAGACGTATGGAATAAATTTAAACAAAGTACTTGTCTTTCCTTAGCCACGTAGACGTCATACATCAAAAAATTTAAGCCGTACATGAATTAGAGTGTGGATAGACTTTTCTGTTTTTTTGTCGGTAACTCAAGGGTGCTGTCATGACTTACGAATGAAGTAACTTGGTTTTTTGTCGCTACTGGTCGACTCCCCGGGAGTCGGCTTCCTTTCGAAGCCTGCCATTTCTTAAGCCGTATATGAATTAGAGTGTGGATAGACTTTTCGGTTTTTTTGTCGGTAACTCAAGGGTGCTGTCATGACTTACGAATGAAGTAACTTGGTTTTTTGTCGGTACTGGTCGACTCCCCAGGAGTCGGCTTCCTTTCGAAGTCTGCCATTTCTTAAGCCGTACTCGACTCCCGGCGAGTCGGCTGATCGACTCCTGGTGTGGTAGGTTTGGTAGATTGGAGTTATTGAGCTGCCCGTCTTAATGCACAATCCGACACCGCCGAATCCAGGGTGACGTCTTAATGCACAAAACGACGCCGTCGACTCCAGACTAAACATGGTAAGAAACCAATCTATACCCAAAGGAGCATGCGCAAAAAAAAAAGGACTGGGCAAGATCGCCGAGCATGACTCGCCGGGACTCGACCAGACGTCTCCCCGGGTGTCCCTGGAGTTGGCACTAAACGATCCAGCAAGTCCCTTCCTTTCGAAGCTTGCCATTTCTTAAGCCGTAGCCGATAAAGGTAGTTTGGTAGGTTGGTAGGGGTTGAACGAAGAAATAATAAGTGTGGTAGGTTGGTAGGACGTTATTCAATGCATTTCCTGAGTCTGCAGTAATTTTATATCCAGCGACCTACAAAGAAACAAATAGGAGTCGACCGAGAAAAACCAACAACAACCCCAGTCGGCTCCGGCTGAAGCACCTACCTAGACAGAAGTGAAGACGACTCGCCTGGAACCAACGACAACCCCAGTCGACTCGACGGAGAAGACATATAGGCATCAGCCGGCTCCGGCTGAAGCACCTACCTTGACAGAAATGAAGACGACTCGCCTGGAACCAACGACAACCCCAGTCAACTCGACGGAGAAGACAGCCATACCATGTAAACCAGCATGTACCTAAACATGACCGATGAGATTTTTTTTTTTGAACATAAACTAGATATATTAACATTAAGGATCCTTGTACATCATTACATGGCTCTCGATAGTAGAGCAAGAAAGATAGGTGCCTATCCGCACAGTACAACAAGAAGTTGATCTAAACTCATGAAGAAGAAGTTGAAGATCACAAATGGAACCATACGGCGTTCGACCATCCGTCGACAACACGGATCCGAAATTGCCACATCTGCAATCTTCAAGGGCTCGATAAAGGTGCGATCCAGTTGATGCCCCGTGGTTGGCTCTCCCAACGGTCTATCTGGAAAATGCACACAAGGTTTAGAGTTGAGCTGTAGATATTGAATAGCCTTCACCGAGCTCGAACTCTGGGCGTCCCTGCTGTTAAATCTGAGGATCAACGACGGAGGAGTTGTCGTCCACCTCCGGTGACACAGCCCGAACAGCTTAGAGACAACATCTTCATCATGGTGACCATCTGACAATAACAAACAGGTGTAACCTGCGTAGCTGGAGTATTTAGCGATATCCTGCTCAATTGAATATATAGCACTGCCATTAATTTGCATTGAGGCCATCTGACTATAAAGATCACTCGCCTCAATAGCGCCACCTGAAATCTTGAAACATTCCGAGTTCCACACCACCACCACGATGGCAACACAACTAGGAATAAGGACATGCAGTATTGTGGCAGCGACAGATTGTTGCACAACATCCAAAACCACAATCATCTTAGAGGCAAAATTTGAAGTTGATCTTTGAATATTCCAAAATCTTGCCTCAAATATACCTCCCAACAGAATGTGCTGATCAAATGCGCCGTCTTCCCGATAATTATCTTCACTCTTCCCACACAGATCAGCAACGAACCGAGCGCAAAAAAAGGGTTCCATACCCATATGCAGAGACCTGCAGCTGCTTGGTCGTTGGACTGCAAAGGCAAAGCTTGAAGATGGAGAGGCCACCACCGGCGAACACTCTGCCGAGATGCTGAAGGCGCAGGCGGTCGGAGGCCCTCCTGGCACGAGGTGGCAGAGAACACTGCACCACGAACCATCCCCTGCGCCTTTTTCTTGTAATCCGGCCGGAAACCATGGTCCGCCTCCAGGGCGAGTCCTGCTGGAACTCGAAGCCGAGGGAGCAGGCCAGAGCGGCACCTTCTTGGCCAGGAGCTCAGAGAAGGAGGAGCAGCAACAATCAGAAGCTTGGTCTCCCTCCAGCATGGCCACCATGGACATCACAAGGAGGAAGAAGAGGACCCGGAACCCTAGATCTACTTTATTAGAGAGGCTAAACCTACCAAGGAAAAACAGAAAAAACAGCCGGACCTCCCTCCCCCTCACCACCGGCCACCATGGCCGCCGGCGACGGGGAGGAGAGAGGCCGGAGGGCTTGCCGGAGAAGAGGTTCAAAGAAGGGAGGGGACGGAGGTTTCGCCACACAGGGCAGTCTCCACGGAGGAAAAGTCTATTCTAAGTTGCAGCCAACCAACCGTAGATTTAAGATTTACCAAGAAATCGATATGCATAAAGGTAGCAAAGAACGAAACACAAACAAACAGTAAACATTTGCCAAGAGTAGACCAGTACCGACAAAATCTACAATAGTCTATCCACACTCTAATTCATGTACGACTTAAAAAAATTGATATATGTTGCCGACTCCACATTACCGACTCCACATTGCCGACTCCACATTCCCGAGTGGCCGCTATGTATATGGTACATAGAAACCACGGCGATTTCACCCGTTTGTTCGTCCGACATGGTCCTTTCCGTTCTTCTGCATCGTTTAATTAAGTCGGTTCCTCTTGTCCTCATGGGTTATCGGCGCGTCGGCTGGGTGTCACCTACTTTCCCGACTCCTGGAAAAGTGCGTACAAGCTGCTATGTATACGGATACAAATAGTAGTTGCATAGTTATGTCTATGTGTGGATCGGATTGAAGGGCACTGTGCATAAGTTATGCACATCGATATCAATGATGCCGTCTCCAGGGATGTTAAACAACCTGGATGCCTCATGGGAACGATCAAGCCGACTTCAGGGAATCCCGTGCTTTTTCATTTCTTTGCATCGGCCTTGCCGACTCCCTGGAGTCGGCTGGGATGGCCCAGACAAAACCGTATTAAGTGGGTTGATCTTGGGTCTACGCGTGTCGGCTTCACGCCTGTCAGGTTTAGCGGTTGATGCGGCCAAAAAGTTAATGTCGACTCTAGGGAATCGGCACGATTCCTGAAGAAATAAAATATTGATAGAACTATATATAAGTTCGACACATGTCTAAGAATTTTGTGGTATATAGTACATGTAGTTTAGATGGACAGAAATAAGAGTGTATGGTTAACCTAGCTATAGGTAGTTAGGACTAGCCGCAATTAACACACTAACGCACGAGCAGTGGAAGGTGTTTAAGTTAATGGTCCGGCTTGGTCTGAACCTCCTTGCGGCATCAGTGGAGTCTTCAGTTTCTGTTGCGTTGATTTACTGATGGGAGTTACGTCCGAGTTCACGTAGGACGACACGTTGGCGGCGCTCCTCCCTCTCCCATCGACGTGTTTGTGGTTGGTGCTCGGCGTCTTGGCGTAGGCCGCGGTGTAGATTGTTTGTGTTCACCGCGTTGAATAAGGCGATAGTCCAGCGACGCTGCTTCTCAGCGCACTGTTCGGACCATACCGACTTCGTCAGGATATGCTTCAGCAGTTCGTCATCGTCGGTGATGCTAGCGAGTTCCTTGGCATCCTCGGTGGAGTAGGATGCCACAAAAACGTCATCCGAGGAGGAGTGTTCTTCGTTCGTATCCAAGGTTGGTTTCTCCTCATCCGTGTTAGCGGTACTGTTGCCGGCAGCACCGAATTCGTTCGCTGGAGGTGCTCCGCCGACTCCCGTACCGCTGAAGTCGGCCGGCGAAGGCGACGGCGAGGCCGGCCGGTGCTGACTTTCTGGTGGAATCTTCGTAGTTGCCTGTTGAGAAGGCGAGGCATCCATCGTGTGGTTTGTTTGATGGGACGTGGGGAGGGAGAGTGAGGGCCTGTTTGATTCATAGGATAAGAAAGATATAGGAATAGGAAAAAGCATATTAATTGCATGTAATGCACAATCCAATCCTATAGGATTTGGTTTGTACCAATGTTTGTTTGATTGCACCAAAGGAATTGTAAAAGGATGTTGGAGTGGATGTTAGAATTCGTATGGGAAGTAGTACAAAGGATTTCCTGGGAAAATATCCTATAAGACCCAATCCTACAAATCAAACAAGCAAGGAAGGAATATATCCTCCAAAAATCGTGTGAAATTCCTTTGAATGGTTCGGTGTAGAGATAATGGGTGCGGAAGGTTGGTAGATTGGAGTTATTGAGGCGTTTTTCGTTCGTCTCCACGCGTACGGTGAGTGGGTGTTCAAAACTGTTTGTCTGTTCATGCCCGCTTAATTGTACCTGGGAACGTTCGAGTCGATTTCTCTCGGTGGTGAACTGAACAGTTTCGGAAAAAATAATTCCCGATTGTATTTCCCGTGTGACGCTTCTCGCGACTTGCTTCCTTGTCTTCTACACCGACGGTTTGCTTTCTTTGTTGTCTACTAATAATGAATGGACGGTGTAGAGCAGTGGACTAGCGCTTTGATCTCTCCAGTTTAATGTTCATACGTTCCTTCCTTTGTTTTCTTTTAAGAGGAACTGCTGCGAGGACTGTTTTCTTTCTGCGTCTATCGATTTTCTCCTCTTTCTTTGCTCATCATGGTTTCGGCGAGGAGATGCCGGCAGAGTTGGGGCACGTCCAAGCCGGATGTTCCTCATCCTTACGTGGTTTTGGCCCTGCCGGCGGCCAACGGCCCTCCGCTAGGTGCTGCGCCGCTTGTACCGTTGAGGGAATGTCTGCCACGTATTGATGGCTGTCATCCTCGGCCAGGCAAGCGCAGAAACGTGGCCGGCGTAACGGCGTGGTCTCAGGGTAAATCTAATTCCTTGATATGTATTTTCATTTCTTTCCCATGCTCCGGTTTCGATCAATTTTTTTCTCAATTTCAGTTCGTCGAGCAAGGAATGCCCTAAATCTGTACTCCACGCCGAGATGGATGCAACAAGTCGATGGCCGGCCGAGGATGTTTTCCGCGGCTTCAGTAGGGATGATGTCTGTGAATCTCTATTGTTACTGGATTCACTTTTCTGCATTATGTAGTCCTCCCTTTTAATTTTCACCGTTCATTAACGGAGAATTGTACACCTTTGTACCAGGGGTTGGTGAATATGGTGTCCGAGCTTCGCGCAGAACACGACCAGCTGCGTTCCGAGAACATTCGGTGGTCGAAGCTCCAGCAAAAAAGCGTTGAATCGATGGAGCGTTACCGAGTTTATATAGACAAGTTGATATCTGAGAAGAAGGACCTATGTACCCAGTGTAGCCGTCTAGAGGTTGAGAAGGTTGAAGCCGTGGCGGAGAGCCTCCAGTACCTAAAAAAAACCATCGTCGCCTACGAGACGCTGAAGGAGTCCAACCAAAACTTACGGACGGTCTTGCACAACTTCGAATTGCTGAGGCCGAAGGGCTAAGAGGTTGTTTTAATTTAGATGGATGACATTTCTGTGCTGCTTTAAACCAACAATGGAATAGAGTAAGAACATGTAGTTGTTATGAGACTGTTTAGTGATATATCGGTTTTCTTTCTCATGTATCTGTTTTGTCTGATCGCATGTGAACTAAATATGCTGTTAAGCAAATTTCTGACCCTCGGTGTTGAAATCAGCGTGTAATACACATGTAATTTATTATTTTAAATCGTTAATTACTAACAATAGTTAATCACAATAGTCCTTTGGGGAAGAACGATGGTGAAGGGAGTGACGGAGGTTAGTAGGATTCCAGGAACTAACTTCCCTGTAGCGGACGTGAGGAATAAATATCCGTTCTCAAGTCTATTTATGCTTTTTGTTTAATATTTGTCTCATTTGGTCCTCAAGTTTACATATGGATATAATTATTTTTACCCGTTGATTGTTAGCATTGTGTTTGGCGTATCGTCAAAACAGGGCTCGGGGGCTCGTGCGCCAAGGCGCACCCCTAAATCTAGTAAGGATGATACGTTTGTTACTTTTAAAGAGTGGAAAGCTATGATTGAAAGGCAAACAGAAAGGAAGGTGAAATTACTTCGTACTGAAAATGGTGGCTAATTTTGTTCGAATGCCTTTAATGATTATTGCAGGAAAGAAGGCATTGTCAGGCACCTCACCATCCCGTACACACCTCAGCAGAACGGTGTAGCGGAGCGGATGAACAGGACCATCATCTCCAAGGCTCGCTGCATGATCTCCAACGCTCGCATGAGTAAGTGTTTTTGGGCTGAGATGGCTGCCACCGCCTGCTACTTGACAAAAAGGTCACCATCTATTCCCCATGACAAGAAAACTCCCATCGTGATATGGTCAGGTACTCCTGCTGATTATTCACAGCTTAAAGTTTTTCGGTTGCACTGCTTATGCTCATGTTGATAATGGAAAGCTAGAGCCGAGAGCTATTAAGTGTGTGTTCATTGGTTATGGTTCGGGTATAAAAGGATACAAGTTGTGGAATCCCGAAACTAACAAGACATTTATGAGCAGGAGTGTTGTTTTCAATGAATCTGTTATGTACTTTGATAAGTCTTCCTCAGATGTTTTGCCAGATAGTTTTGATGAGGAACAGGTTCGTGTCGAGGTGGAGCACTCTGTTGAAAAGGAAAATGTCACTGTTGACAATGATGGTGCTACTACAGAGGATTCTGATTCTTCTGTTTTTTCTGATTCTGACAATGATGATGTTAAGAACTCACCCCTGTTTTGCAGCCACATCAGTCTATTGCTGCTCGTAGACACAGGAGGAATTGTGGTCCTCGACCACGTTTAATTGAAGAGTGTAACATTGTTGATTATGCTCTGAGTTGTGTAGAACAGGTGGAGCACGGACATGAGCCGTCCACCTATACTGAAGCTGTTGGTTCTGGTGACCGCGAGAAGTGGCTTGCTGCTATGCAAAAAGAGATGCAGTCACTCGAGAAAAATGGCATATGGGATGTTGTGCGCTTGCCTAAGAAAAAGAAGGCTATCCGCTGTAAGTGGATCTTCAAGAGAAAGGAGGGTTTATCTCCTAGCGAGCCTCGAGGTTTAAAGCAAGGTTAGTTGCAAAAGGCTTCAGTCAAATTCCAGGTGTTGATTATAATTATGTTTTCTCTCAGTTGTAAAGCATAGTTCAATTCGTACATTTTTCGGTATTGTTGCTATGCGTGATCTTGAGCTTGAGCAGTTAGATGTAAAGACTGTGTTTCTGCATGGAGAGTTGGAGGAGGAGATATACATGGACCAGCCAGAAGGTTCATAGTGCCTGGTAAGGAGGATCTTGTGTGTAAGTTGAAAAGGTCCTTATACGGTTTGAAACAATCTCCTCATCAGTGGTATAAAAGGTTTGATTCTTTTATGTTGTCACATGGCTTTAAGAGGTCTGAATTTGATAGCTGTGTGTACATTAAGTTTGTTAATAGATCGCCTATATACCTATTGTTATATGTTGATGATATATTGATTGCTGCCAAGAGCAAGAAAGATATCGCTGCTCTCAAGTCACAGTTGAGCAGCGAGTTTGAGATGAAGGATCTTGGTGCTGCTAAGAAGATTCTAGGTATGGAGATTACCCGTGACAGGAAATATGGTCACTTGTTTCTTAGTCAGCAAAATTACATTAAGAAAGTTCTTCATCGTTTTAACATGCATGATGCAAATTCTGTTAGTACTCCTATTGCTCCTCACTTTAAATTGTCAGCTGAACAATGTCCTAGTACGGATGAGGATTTTGGGTACATGTCTAGAGTTCCATATTCTAGTGATGTTGGTTCTTTAATGTATGCCATGGTTTGCTCACGTCCAGATTTATCATATGCTATGAGTTTGGTTAGTAGATACATGGCTAATCCTGGTAAAGAACATTGGAAGGCTGTTCAGTGGATTTTCAGGTACCTTCGCGGCACATCCAATGCTTACCTGAAGTTTGGCAAGACTGATGAGGGACTCGTAGGCTATGTGGATTCAGATTTTGCTGCCGATTTGGATAAGAGGAGATCCCTCACTGGTATGTGTTCACGCTTGGTGGTTGTGCCGTGAGTTGGAGGGCAACGTTGCAATCCGTTGTTGCCCAGTCTACCACTAAAGCAGAATACATGGCCATTGCTGAAGCATGTAAAGAATCAGTTTGGTTGAAAGGTTTGTTTGCTGAGCTTTGTGGAGATGATACTTGCATTAACCTATTTTGTGACAGTCAGAGTGCTATTTACCTTACTAAGGATGAGATGTTCCATGAGAGAACAAAGCACATTGATGTTAAATACCATTATGTGCATGATGTTGTTGCACAAGGTAAGTTGAAGGTATGCAAGATAAGTATCCATGATAATCCTGCTGATATGATGACAAAGCCAGTTCCTGGTACTAAGTTTGAGCTATGCTCAGGCTTAGTTGGTATCACTGTCTAGCCCAAGAGGCTATTGGCTTCGAAGGTGTTTTCTTTGTTGTTTCAGGGTGAAGGTTCTCGTTCATGCTACAAGATGGAATTTGTCTCAAGGTGGAGTGTTGTTTTATTGTGTTCCAAATTCTAGGCCACATAGATGGCCACAGCAGGAGTCATTACATTAGATCCCATGAGTGGATCGATCGGGACATGGATGGCCACACGGAGGGCCACACCATGGGCTGCGCACCGAATCCCAAGAGTGGATCTATCCAAGCCTTATCGTAACCGAGTTGGACTGCAGCCAACTTAGGGTTTTGCACCACTATAAATAAATCTTGTAAGCCGTCGTTTGGGGTAAGCCATACATTGTAAACCCACGGCGTTTGTAACCTCACTCGATATAGTGAAGTATTGCTGGCTGGTGCCTGTGGTTTTTTCTCCTCCATTGTTGGAGCAGTTTTCCACGTTAAAATCTCGTGTCCCCGTTGGTTGATCTTTCCGCTACTTCATCATTTTCTTGCTATCGTTTTATAACACTCTCATGATCTCCTACAACGGTGGCACGAAGCCATGAACATGCTTGTGTTTATCCATCGGAAGAATCCCTTGGCAGTCGCGATGTTGTTGAGAAGAAATCGCAGCTCTCTGAACTAAATATCTGGCATTGGGCTTACACGATCACATGATCACATAAGGTTCGTCTCGAGTCAAACTCAAGTCTGAACCTGATACACGTATTTGTTGTTGGAAATATGCCCTAGAGGCAATAATAAAGAGTTATTATCATATTTCCATGTTCATGGTAATGTTTATTCTCCATGCTATAATTGTATTAACCGAAACCTAATACATGTGTGGTTATGTAAACAACACAGAGTCCCTAGTAAGCCTCTACTAGACTAGCTCGTTGATTAATGATGGTTATGGTTTCCTAACCATGGACATGAGTTGTCAATTAATAACGAGGTCATGTCATTGGAGAATGACGTGATGGACAGACCCAACCAAGCATAGCAATATTGATCGGATCAATAAGTATATATTGCCATGTCTTGTATTGTCAAGTATCCTGTTTCTTTGACCATGAGATTATGTCTATCCCGGGTACTAGGAATACGCTTGGGGACTTCAAACGTCACTTCGTAACTAGGTGACTATAAAAGTGTCTTACAGGTATCTCCGAAAGTACTTGTTGATTTGCTTGTATCAAGACTGGGATTTGTCCCTCCGTGTGACGGAGAGATATACTCTGGGCCCACTCGGTAATGCACATTCGGTATCGCTTGCAAGCACGTGACTAAAGAGTTAGCCACATGGAATGTTGTATTATGGAACAAGTAAAGAGTACTTACTAGTAACGAGATTGAGCTAGGTATGGTGATACCGCCGATCAGATCTCGGGTAAGTAAAATATCGTGAGACAAAGGAAATGGAATACGTTGACATTGTGGTTCACACCGATAACGATCTTCGTTGAACTTGTGGGAGTCATTATGGGCATCCAGGTCCCGCTAATGGTTATTGATCGTAGAGGAGTCTCGATCATGTCCACTTGTTCTCGAACCCGTAGGGTCACACACTTAAAGTTCGATAACGCTAGAGTAGCTTTGGGATAATTATAATGGTGAGACCGAAGGTTGTTCGGAGTCCCGGATAGGATCCGGGATATCACAAGGAGCTTCGGAAGAGTCCGGAGATAAAGTTTCATATATAGGAATGTGGTTTTTGGGTTCCAGAAAGGTTCAGGAATTAACCGATATTGTATCGGGGTTTTTCCTGAAATGTTCCGGTGGGTCCCATGGTGGGGCCCACTATCCCGAACGTCCCACTTAGGATATTTGGCAGCCAAGTTCCTTCCTTGAGAAGTCTTGGCAGCTAGGTTCCTTCCTGGGGAAGCCTTGGAGACGGTTCCTTCCTGGGGAAGCCTGGAGACTGGTTCCTTGGTTGAGAAGCCTTCCTCCCCACATCCTACATAAGGAGGGTACCATTTGGGGAAATATAAGGATTGATTCCTAAGCCGGTACACTTCCTCTTGCTCCTTTCTCTTGTGGTCTTGGCTTGGCGAAGCCCTGCCCGCATGAGAGCTCACCGAACCACCACACCGTCGTGCTGCTGGTTTGATCCCATCTACTTCTCCTTCAAGCTTGCTGGATCAAGAAGAGGAGACGTTGCTGAGCCGTACGTGTGTAAATCTCGGAGGCACCGCTCGTTGTGGTGCTGATCGGAGTGAACCGCATCAAGGTCTACACCAAGCTGCGTTGTGACAAACGTCCAACACTCGTGTTCTTCGAGGGTATGTTGATTACCCTCCCCGTTACTTGCATCTCCTTAGATAAGATCTTTGGGTGTTGCTTTCGCATGTGAGAGAAAATTTTGATTTTCTGTCGCGCATATCCCTACAGTGGTATCAGAGCCGTGCTTTGCGTAGTTGCTTTGTACGGATAGAACACAAGGAGTTGTGTGGCGTTTGATATTTATTGTTGCTACCCTCTCGCGTGTACTTCTTGGTTTTGTGGCATGGTAAGATGCAGCGGCCCGGACCAACTTTACAGTCTTCGGATTGAGACCGGTTCTGCACTTGACATGCAACTGGTTTGCATATGCGGCTGGCGGGTGTCTGTCGCTCTTATCATAGTGAAACCGGATTTACAATGGAGGGCTTATAGAAGTTAATAAGCAACTTGTATTATCAGCGTTGTGGTTTTTGCGTAGGTAAGAACGGTTCTTACGCAGCCCCTAGAAGCCACGTAAAATTGCAAAAATCAAGGGAGAGGCGTCTAACTTGTTTTTGCAGGGGTGGTTGTGATTTGGTATAGCCCAATTTTACAATATTTGTTGTATGAGATGCACATTGATTGTAATATTATTTTGTGACCTGCGTGTCATGAGATCGGCAGCCGGCAGGAGCCAAATGGTTGTCTTATTATTTTGTGACCTGCGTGTCAACTTAATACGCCATGTAATTGCATTACTTTATCGCTAAGGAGTTAGCAATAGTTGTGGATGCAACGTGATGGTGGAGGCAACCATGCATCTTGCTGGAGGGATGATGGAGATCATGCCGTGCGTTCTAGATGGAGATCAAGACGCAAGAAAAGGGCTATACCATATCACATTGTTTAAGCATGTGATGTTTATCCTTTATGCATCTTATTCTGCGTGTGCACGACGGTAGCATTATAAGATGATCCCTCACTCAATATCAAGATCGTGTTCACCCCAAGTATGCCACCGCCAAGACAGTTCTTCGTTTCGAAGCACCACGTGATGATCGGGTGTGATAATCTACGTTCCACACAGCGGGTGTTGCTCGAGCCTAGCATGTACAGACATGGCCTCGGCACACAGGCAGATATACTTGGGTTAGCTTGACGAGCCTAGCATGTGCAGACATGGCCTCGGAACACAAGAACCGAAAGGTTAAACACGAGTCATATGGATGATATGATCAACATGGTTGATGTTCACCATTGAAGCTACATCGGCTCACGTGATGATCGGAGTTTGGTGTGGTGGATTTGGATCGTGTTCCACTTAACAACTATGAGGGATGTTGGTTTAAGTGGGAGTTCACTTGGTAATTTGATTACGCTGAACTCTTTATCATGAACATAGTCCAAATTATGTATTTGCATCATTCATTGTAGTCAATGGCATTCGTTTTCTCAACTACCACTAGGCTTGATTGATTGAGATAGATTAAACTGTTGATATCTGGTAATTATCTTTACGGACTAGTACCGTACTGTGAGGATTGTCCTCAAAAGTATCAAGTTAAGATTTAGTCCTATTGCAAACTTTTGGTAACCCTCCTGCTCAATGTATGTCATTAGATATGATCTATGAGATATGCATATATAGATGTGATCTAAGAGCATTGATTCCAGTTTAGCGTCTTATGTCATACTTGCCTCAGTGGAACTCAAACCTCAGAAATGTTTTTGAGCACTGAGTGTCTGAGAGACAATCCAGGAGCTGAAATTGTTTCAGACACAACCAATGGTTGAATGATATATGATATCAAAAGATTGGTTTGTGTGCAAATGACCAAGGATAATTCAGTGAGTTAACATGTATACCTAGATTGTCTAGGTACATGTCAATGTTGTAGACGCTTGGCGTCCTAAACCCCAACCAGTTGGGCACTGATAGTATTCTTGTTTTCCCTCCCTCCGTGCAATAGTAGCATTCTCATGAATTGTTCATGACTGAGATGGAAAACAGTATGGGTGATTTGATCACTATGCTTAAAAGACTGTTAAGAGTGGAATCTAGAAGAACGCCAATCATTTGATGATGGTAAAACTTTCAGACACGGGGAAACCGGAAGAGGAACTACAGAAAGAATCTGGCAGTAAAATAAAAGTCTGGAAATGTCCAGCTCAGGTATAATTGTTATACATGTTATTGATGTATTGTTTGTTGGTCAAACAACGTACTTCTTGGGTATAGTGACCAATTGTTGATCACAAGGATACCAGGTCGGTTGCTCTTGTTTGCAACTCGATGCAAGAAATACAATGGCCTAAGAGACCAACAAAGGATGTTATGGTGTGTGACAAGAACAAAGCAATAGTTGCTACGGTCGTCGTCATACATTCAGGATTTGGTGAAATCTTGACAAGTAACAAAATACATCTATAACACTGGCGCTAAACGTCGTAAGATTCATGATTAGAATTCCACATTTTGTGGTACTGCCGTCTAAGTCATATTGGAAAGAATCACATGAAGAGACTCCATAGTGATGGAATTTCTGGAGTCATTTGATTATGAATCATTTGACGCTTGTGAATCATTTCAAAAGGAAATGACTAAAGACGTCGTTCATAGGCAATGTTGAACAAACGGTTAACTTGTTGGAGATCATACATGTGATGTATGTGGCACAGAAGTGTAACCGTGGGCAGTAGATTCTTTTACTTCATATCCTTCTCGGATGTTTTGAATAGATATATGAGTATATGTTCAAACGATACATAAGACTGAAACTTTTGAAAAGTTCAATAATTTCAGCATGAAGTGGAAATCATTGTAACAAGAAAATAAAATCTCTATGATTGGATCACGGAGATAAGTATTTGAGTTACAAGTTTAGCGAACATCTGAAAGGTTGCGGAATTGTTCCACAACTTACGTCACCCGGAACACCATAGGTGTATGATGTGTCCGAGAGACGTGATCGAGCCTATTTTGACATGGTGAGATCGATGATGTTATTAATCTGCCATTATCTTTTGTAGTTGTGCTTTAGAGACTGTCGCTTACACACTGAAAAGAGCGCCATCTAAATCCGTTTGAACGACACCATATGAGATATGGCACGGGGATGCGATGCATATGTAAAGGAGTTTACTATTAGCTCGATCCTAAAACGGATATGTTTTGTTTCTTCGTTGGTTATGCCAAAAACGTTTTGGTATTCCTCGGCTACCGCACGTAAGGCAAAATGTTTGTCAGGAACAATGTGTGTTTTACGAGAAAGAGTTTCTTGCAAAAACATGAGTGGGAGGACAGTGCAGCTCGACGAGATTGTGAATCTTCGTCTTCAGGTCAGAGTGGCGCATCGGAAGAGGTTCCGGAGTTTCTCACTTTGACTGATACGGAAGCTTCTACATGTGATGTAGTAACTTCAGTCGAGCCAGCAGCTGAACCATGAAGATGTAGTAGGACTCACCCGAAACCAGAATGGTTATCGGATGGAATATTATTGTTAGACAATGATAAGCCTGCTACCTACACATAAGCAATGATGGGCCCTGACTCCGCTAAATGGCTAGGCGCCATGAGATCCGAGATAGACTCCATTTACGAAAATCAAGTTTGGAACTTGGTAGTCCCTACGGAAGGCGTAATGCCTACGAACGTATATGGATCTATAACAGATATGGATGTTTACATCCATGAAGCTTGACTTATGAAAGGTGTTTCTGTCAAGTTCAAAGAGTTGACTACGATGAGATTTGTCTCCCGTAGCAAGCTTGAAAGTCTGTTCGGATAAATCTAGCAATTGCTACATATATGATATGGCAAATGGACTTCAAAACAGCGTTCCTAATGGAAGCTAACCGAGGACATGCATTTGATGCAATCTGAGGGTTTGTCGTTGCATATAATGCTAGAAAGGTATGCTCACTTCAGAGTTCATTTTATGGAACTGAAGCAAGCATGACGGAGTTGGAATATTTGCCTAGATGAAGTGTTAAAATGTTTTGACTTCATCGTGGACGGCAAAGATGCTTGAGAATTCAAGAAAGTAAGTGGGAGCGCCGAGAAATATTTCTAAAACTTTATGTGGAGACATATTGTTGATTTGAAATAATGTATATTTTCTTAATACAGCTAAATCTTCATTGAAAATAGTTTTCTATGAATGATTAAAGCAAAGATGCCTACATATTGGATATAAAGATCTATGGAGATAGATTCCGATACCTAATATGGCTAAGCCAGAGTACATGGACATAGTACTGAAGTAGTTCGGTATGAAAAGGCAAGAAGTGTTCTTACCATGTTCATATGGTTGAAGTTGAGCAAGACTCAGTGTCTTCGACACATGATGAGCAAGAATGCATGATTGATTGGATCAATCATTCATACCATAACATGTACACAACCAGATGTGTCCTATGCCATAAGTGTTATGAGCAGATACCAGAGTGATCATGGATGATGATCACTGGACAACAGTGAAAAACTTCCTTAAGTACTTGAGAAGGACTAAGGAGTTGTTTCTCGTTCTATGGAGGTCATGATGAGCTCGTTGTAAGGGGTTACACCGATGCTAGACTCATGACTAATCCTGACGATTATCGATCTCAATCAAACTTGCTGGTTATTCGGAGACGCAGTAAGCTGGAAGGAGTTCCATGCTGGATTTGGAAGTGTTCCAAAGTTTAACACTGTGACGAATTCTACAATGATAGCTGAGTATATCGCCGCTTTGGAAGCAGCGAAGGAGGGTGTTGAATCAAAAGTTCGTAACTGAACTTGGTGTAGCTCCGACGAAGGTAAAGCTATGGAGCTCCATTGTGAGACAATGTTTGGCTCCATAATTAATGCCGAGGAGTTAAGGTTCCACCAGAGATTCGAACATATACAAAGCTGATTCCACATCATTATGAATGAGTGGAGCGTGAAGACGCAAAGATATGCAAAATACAAACGGACCTGAGGTGTCAGACCCGTTGACTAAAACTTCTTCCACTAGCCAAACATGATCAACACCATAAGCCCATGGGTGTTAGATCCTTACAATGTTAACTAGATTATTGACTCTAGTGCAAGTGGGAGATTGTTGGAAATATGCCCTAGAGGCAATAATAAAGAGTTATTATCATATTTCCATGTTCATGGTAATGTTTATTCTCCATGCTATAATTGTATTAACCGGAAACCTAATACATGTGTGGTTATGTAAACAACACAGAGTCCCTAGTAAGCCTCTACTAGACTAGCTCGTTGATTAATGATGGTTATGGTTTCCTAACCATGGACATGAGTTGTCAATTAATAACGAGGTCATGTCATTGGAGAATGACGTGATGGACAGACCCAACCAAGCATAGCAATATTGATCGGATCAATAAGTATATATTGCCATGTCTTGTATTGTCAAGTATCCTGTTTCTTTGACCATGAGATTATGTCTATCCCGGGTACTGAGGAATACGTCTTGGGGACTTCAAACGTCACTTCGTAACTGGGTGACTATAAAGGTGTCTTACAGGTATCTCCGAAAGTACTTGTTGATTTGCATGTATCAAGACTGGGATTTGTCCCTCCGTGTGACGGAGAGATATACTCTGGGCCCACTCGGTAATGCACATTCGGTATCGCTTGCAAGCACGTGACTAAAGAGTTAGCCACATGGAATGTTGTATTATGGAACGAGTAAAGAGTACTTACTAGTAACGAGATTGAGCTAGGTATGGTGATACCGCCGATCAGATCTCGGGTAAGTAAAATATCGTGAGACAAAGGAAATGGAATACGTTGACATTGTGGTTCACACCGATAACGATCTTCGTTGAACTTGTGGGAGTCATTATGGGCATCCAGGTCCCGCTAATGGTTATTGATCGTAGAGGAGTCTCGATCATGTCCACTTGTTCTCGAACCCGTAGGGTCACACACTTAAAGTTCGGTAACGCTAGAGTAGCTTTGGGATAATTATAATGGTGAGACCGAAGGTTGTTCGGAGTCCCGGATAGGATCCGGGATATCACAAGGAGCTCCGGAAGAGTCCGGAGATAAAGTTTCATATATAGGAATGTGGTTTTTGGGTTCGGAAAGGTTCAGGAATTAACCGATATTGTATCGGGGTTTTTCCTGAAATGTTCCGGTGGGTCCCATGGTGGGGCCCACTATCCCGAACGTCCCACTTAGGATATTTGGCAGCCAAGTTCCTTCCTTGAGAAGTCTTGGCAGCTAGGTTCCTTCCTGGGGAAGCCTTGGAGACGGGTTCCTTCCTGGGGAAGCCTTGGAGGCTGGTTCCTTGGTTGAGAAGCCTTCCTCCCCACATCCTACATAAGGAGGGTACCATTTGGGGAAAGATAAGGATTGATTCCTAAGCCGGTACACTTCCTCTTGCTCCTTTCTCTTGTGGTCTTGGCTTGGCGAAGCCCTGCCCGCGTGAGAGCTCACCGAACCACCACACCGTCGTACTGCTGGTTTGGATCCCATCTACTTCTCCTTCAAGCTTGCTGGATCAAGAAGAGGAGACGTTGCTGAGCCATACGTGTGTAAATCTCGGAGGCACCGCTCGTTGTGGTGCTGATCGGAGTGAACCGCATCAAGTCTACACCAAGCTGCGTTGTGACAAATGTCCAACACTCGTGTTCTTCGAGGGTATGTTGATTACCCTCCCCGTTACTTGCATCTCCTTAGATAAGATCTTCGGGTGTTGCTTCCGCATGTGAGAGAAAATTTTGATTTTCTGTCGCGCATATCCCTACATTAGTTTCAAACAAAAAAAACCTGATACACGTATCAACGCCTTGACTGTTTCAGTCACAAACCAGAGAATACAGTTAAGATTATTCCCTTTCTTTTCAGCAACATCACCGTGACAATTTCCACTTAGAAATAATTATAATTGTTATCGCCTTTACAGGCTCCAACTACATATAATTTCTAACAGCTCGAGCCCAGTCAAGCTCGGTGAGCAGCACATCCGTACGGGGGAGAAGCTGCTGTGGAGGGTAGCTAGGGCTGCGGCTGCCGGTAGAAGATGAGGCGGGACGACTGGGAGGTGGTGGTCCTACGGCTATTGGGAGGCGCTCCGGTGAAGGACTGTCAGAATCATGGTTAGCTTCCTAACGATCCAGCTAAACGTAAAAGGGGCCATGGTCAACCATATAGAGCAACAGGGGGGCTTATAGAAAGGGGCATACGAGCAAAGGCAGACGAACTTGGGGCGTGATAATCGATTATCCCTGTTGTGAATGATGTTATTTGGGGGAATGGCTCATGTGCCATCGTTTTGTTCGAATCATGTTGACACAAAACATGGCAATTGACCGCTCACAAAGATTGTCCAATTAACATGTGATTATTTTTCTTTCACTAACGGTTAAATTTTATTTTTGCTGAAAAGTACTTATTTAAAGTATTTTGTCTTTGAACTTGGCCAGGTCTCTATTGACCATGAAATAGTGTAGCCCTCGGTCAACCCTTTACTCTTATCATCCCCTTTGCTTAAGTTATTTGCTCTGGTCTCTCTCTCTCTCTCTCTCTCTCTCTCTCTCGATTTGTCACCGCGGGGATCTCGCGCTATTTTAGTTCTTGGTTAACCCTAAACTAACAAAATTGTTTGTATTTTATTCTCGTGTTATGTATTAAAATATTGATTTTGAGTTTTGAACAAAATCTATTACTTTGTTCACATGCATACAACAGTAGACCATACCCTATTTAAATATGAGTTATTTAATTGATATATTCATATTAAATTAAAAATAAAACAATAGATTATGCATTTGTATAGTGGGTATCATTTTTTATTAACCTTTAGTTATCAATTAAATAACTCATTCGTACTTGAACCATACCACAAACTACATCCTATAATTAATCATTATAAATTGACGACATTAGAAAGAGTTTTTTATTCGAGGAGGAACTCCATGAAAATTGGAAAAACATCCATACACACATAGGACAAGTTAATGCATATTTTCAAATATTTATAGATATTTCCATGACTCTAGTAAGGCATAGGATAATTTGCAGGCCAAGCCTCGATGCAGAAAAATATTGCAAGCATTCTGCAATACATCAAGTTTATCCGAAAGTTAATTCTTGGCACCTCATTAAAACAAAAAAACTAATAATCCTAGCAAGGCGGATAAAACAAATATAAAATAACATACCAGGGTTGTCTTCGTGAAGGATTTCATTATTTTATAGCCAGACTTTCATATTTTGTCAAGTTTTATCGATGTTCACCATGGATGGTGCATGGAGAGTCCACCCTGAAATTAATTAATTTCCATATCAATATTCGGTAAAGCATCATTAGTAGCAATCAGTTTAACATCCTCATTTTGTGTTATCTTAATAGGAGTATTTGGTAATTAATATGCAAGAGGATTCGAAATTCCTGAGTTATCCATATAAGCGGTATCCATATTTTTTTGAAGCGCAAAAAAGTAGGGAAGGCCCCTACTGTTTAATTTTCTATTTTCTCAAAACACCACATATGTATAGAGATGTTCTGGAAATTAAATTACAAGGTATCAAGCCATTGTTGCATGCCGTCTTTCAGGCTCGGCTTAGCTCTATGCATAACAAGAGCGAAAGTTTCTTTGAAAAATCTAAAATATCAAGAGCTTGATTGTCAAAAATGATTCTGTTTCTATGGTTCCAAATACTCCAACATCCAGTGATGAGTGACTCCTTGAAGCATAATAAGTTTGCTCTTTGTTTTCCATCTTCAAGGCGCTCAATAATGCCAAGATCATTATCCCTTTCCATATTTAATTTCCACCAGACACTAGTAGGAAAAGGCCTACCGCTGGCAGACGGAAATGGTCTACCGCTGCCGGGCGGGCGCCCGCCAGCGGTGATTACGCCAGTGGTAACGATTTACCGCTGGCGGGCGGCCGTCCGCCAGCGGTAACGATCATTACCGCTGGCGGGCACAATTTCCGCCCGCCAGCGCGAGGATAGGCAGCGCTGGCGTGCAGCAGCGGCCGCCAGCGCTAAGATACTTCGGCCGCCAGCGGTACGCCTCGCTGGTTGGAGTTCTGAGAGAGCTGTCCGCCAGCGATACGCCTCTGTGTCCGCCAGCGGTACATTTTCGTGGTATTTTTTGTTTTTTTAAAATAACGTATTCCAGCAGCATATCAAATATAAATACAGGATATTGAGGTACAGGCGACGAAAATGATAATAAATAGAAATTTCCACATACAAACGCGTCAAAAGTTGTCATACACGAATACATGTCGATAGATTCATACACGGAAGTTTTCCAAATGGATTACTACTGTCATCTAAAACACAATCTTATACAAGAGAATGCCAATAATGATCAGTAAGAAGGGATCACGATGAAGTTGGACTTCATCCGGTTCTTCCTCTCTTCCGCAAGCAGGTGATGCAAATATCTAGCTTCTGTCTCCGCTTTACTTTCGTAAATGTTGTGGTTATTCACGATGATGTTGGACTTCATCATCCGGTTCGTCTTTTCTTCCTCAAGTAGATGGTTGGCATACCTAGCTTCCGCCTCCGCTTTAGTCTTGTAGCTCTTGTGGTTGTTGTCTTTGAACTCGTTCACTTGCTTTTTACAGTCTTCCCACTTTTCATATACTCCTGGAACACGACCTTTGTACACCACATACCACTTCCCCATTTCTCTGTACACAAGACGCATATAAAATTACAAGTCAAATAAGAGTTGTAAGAAAAAAGATTTGTGTACATAAGAGAGAAGAAAGATTAAAGCAAACAAAAAATTAACTAAGCATGCATGCATCTAACGAGTTGTGTACATAAGACAGAATAAAGATTTGTTCCTCAATCACCTTCTCTCTGGTATCTACGGGAATGGTTCACAACCATTTAACGAGTTGAATGGCCTGTGATCACCCGAATAGCTTAAGCGCCTTTCTATATCGGCATTAGCTGGTGGTTGTAAGCCGTAGTAGAATTGTCCATCTTGATCTAGGACGTCACACATGATGATTCGCGCGATCATGTTCTGAATGTATCGGAACTCGGCTCTGATAACATAATCAGCGGAGTCCTTTAGTCTTGCAACCCATGCGTTGAAATCACGAGAAATAAATTGGCCTCGTCGTTGAAACTTTAAAAACCACATCATTTGATAGAGGAGGTACCATAACTCCATGCAACTACTTGAATCCTGCTTCATGCAGGGGAAATACGTTCTGTGCGCGAACTTAAACCTTCCATCCTCTGACTTTCTTGTTTTTAAAATCGGGCCACCCTTCATGGCGTAGCCGTGGAGAGCATTATTCAGAACAATCTTGATGTCGGTGTAGTCCCGCTTAGACTCCGCCCTGTCTTCATAGCGATCCCCGCTATCGAGATACAAGGCAGCTAAGCGTTCCATGTCCAAGTGGATGAGGGTGCCGTGTTTGTTTCTGCGCAAAACATCACCATTGTAGACGCAAATTCAACGATGGAAATCTGTGGAAGGATGTTATGACAGGTAGGCATGACTTACTCGGGAAAATAAGGCAAGAGAAATGAGCACGGCGGGCTCGACGCATTGTCGAGGAAGAGCTTTTGGAGATAACTGGTCGCAGATTTCCTACCCTCAGGGTTGTTCACGAACATTTCTTGCATGTAGTAGGGGTCAACCATCACTATGCCGGGGGTATTCTCCATTTTGATTTGGTGCGCCATTTGGAGCGCAACAAGACGGACTATGGATGGGTGGAGCGAAGACTATGGTACACTGCGAAGATATCATCAAATCTCACAAAGAGCAGGTCTGCGCCATTTTCCCTGACAAAGCCCAACCGTTCTGGTACTTGCAATGAAAAGGGGATATGTTGGAGCTTCTTGGTCGAGAAGTTTCCTCTCCACAACAAGAACAACCTCATGTAGGTCCAACAAATGTCCTCTCAACTGTTTGACACGATCCGCCGGCAGGATCGATCTACCCAAGTGATGCATCTTATGCCAGTCCTTGATGGGTATCCTGTCCACAAACCGGGAATCAGTCCCTGCTCCGGTGGGACGGTGGAGTCGTCCAATTTTGTTTTCTTGTATCTTTTACGTGCCTTCTTAGGCTTGTTCACCGGCGCATCTTCTGGCGTCCCATGATTTGGCAAGATAGGAACCAAATTGGTGATAGAGTTGCCGCACCCGTAGTCGATCATGGGGGGAGGTCCTACTTGGCCTCCCTTCATCCAAGTCCCAACAAACTCACGGACAGTAGGAAACATGGATTTGAAGGTATTTCTGAGTTCGTTCTCTTGAACGCCTGCATCGGATCCTCGTCTTGTATATGAGAACCGCCGGCCTCATCGTTGTCCGCCATGTTCACACTAACGAGAAAAGTCGAACTTTAGTATAACGAAAAAATTCACGATTTTTTTGGCATGACCTTTGCTACAATTACGAGATATGGAGTACCCAAATTTGCCGAAACGGAAGCTAATCAACGTTCCGGCAATCTCAAGGGACTCAAGGGTACCTGCAAACATTTTATATTCATCACAACCACCAATATCGCCATTTCCGAATCACATCACAACCACCACCGAATCACATCCGCAACCATATTCACATGCATACTTCATATTGTCACCACTAACCACAAATAAGGGGTAAAAAATAGTAATGGCATTTCAACAAACACCTTCCGTGCACGGCGGTTAACGGGTGGGAGAGGAGGGAGGAGGCGCGGGTGAGCTCACCGGGAGGGGCGCGGCGGCGTGGAGGAGTAGGCCGGCGACGGCGGCGGTCGGGGAGGCGGCGAGTAGGCGCGGCGAATCGGGGGCGGCTAAGTCGGGGCGGCGCGGGGAGGCGAGTCGGGGAAGCGCGGGGCGGCGAATCGGGGCGGCGTGGGGTGGGGCGGCGCGGGGAGGCGAGTCGGGGCGGCGCGGGGCGGCGAATCGGGGCGGTGGGGGGTGGGGCGGCGGTCGACGGCGGCGGCGGCGGCGAATGTGGGCGGCGGGGCGGTTCGGAGGCCGGGGCGGCGCGGCGGCGGCGCGGGGTTAGGGTTAGAGAGGAGGCCGGGCGCGGGTGGGGGAACTGGGAAGATGGAAAGAGAGCAGCCCGACCGGCCGGTAAGTGGGCCGGCCACACTTACCGCTGGCGGACGGGCCAGGTGTCCGCCAGCGGTATATGGTTACTGCTGGCGGACGGAAAGTTATCCGCCAGCGGTATGTTTTAAAATTTTCTGTTTTGTTTTTTATTCTGTTTTTTGTTATTATTTAGTATTTTCTAGTATAGTTGTGCGTATATAAATAAATAGTTGTGTGTATATAAATAAATATTCATACACATCACATTGTTCAAAACATCTTAATTAAATTACAACTTTTTACAATAACACACATACATGTGTCTCGCGCTTTTCTCTTAGCTTTTGGCCTTCTTCTTGCCTTTCTTGGTGGTCATAGCTACATAATTCAGCCCCACATTATGACCTCTTCTTAAGAATGGAAGACCTCCTCTCGTGGGTAGCGTGGTTCTGCTTCTTCTTGATGTGTATGGCGTGTTATCATTATCTTCATCATCTTCAATATTAGGGTCACCGTACTGGTCGAAGTCGTCCTCGTTCGCGATTCCATCCATTCCAATGATGTTTCTTTTGCCTCTCCTCACGACTACACGGCTAGGCTTTGACGGGTCGGTTATGAAGAAGCACTGAGACACGTGCTTAGCCAATACCCATGGCTCATTTTGTGCGGTGATGTTCGTGCTGCTTGATGAAGTGCCGGCTTCCGGTAAAACCATGGTGGTGAAGTATTGGTCTTCCTTTTTCACGGTGGATAACCTAGCCCATCTCACACGGAACATCGGCACCTTCTCTCCAGAGTAGTTAAGCTCCCAGATGTCCTCTATCCTTCCGTAGTACCTGAACTTTTTGTCACCGACGTAAGATAGCATTGTTACCCCTGAATTTTGATAGTCAGAAGTTTTGTCCTTTGCCTCTGTGTAGAAAGTGAACCCGTTGATATCATATGCTTGAAATGTCGCGAGGTTGGGGGCGGGGCCACGTGACAAGTCGTATAACCATCTACCTTCTGCATCATCCGTTGGCGGAGCGACAAGCTCATCTTTGAACCAACTCAAGAAAGAGGAGTTGTGCTCTCTGATTATTTCTCCTTCGATCCTTTGCCTGCCCTGGCCAATGTACTTCTGCTTAATCCATTTGAAGGTGTTGGAGAGCTACTAAGTTTGCCCTCTTAAAGTCGGCCATTCTCTTACTGAAGCCCACATGTAAGTCCCGCGCGCCATTTTTGTGACCTGACCCACCTAACTTGCCAAAGTGCTTGTTTGGGGGCAAACCAACAGGGTTATCAATTATCTCTAGATGATTCGTGCAGAAAGAGATGCACTCTTCAGTGAGAAAGCCTTGAACGATGCTTCCATCCGGACGGGCCCTGTTATGAACAAATCCTTTTATGACCCCATTCATCCTTTTGAACGCCATCATGTTGTGGAGAAACAACGGTCCGAGATGAATGATATCATCACGATGTGGACCAACAAATGCACGCAAATATCAAAGAATGCGGGCGGGAAGTACATCTCAAGCTCGCATAGTATCACAACAATCTCTTCCTGCAGCGTTGAGAGTCTCTTTGCGGTGATTGACTTTCGAGAGATCACGTCAAAGAAGTTACAGAGTCTAAAAAGGGTCTCACGGACGTGCTTGTCCATTATCCCTCGGATCGCAACTGGGAATATCTGTGTCATCATCACGTGACAATCATGAGACTTCATACCGCTGAAATTCTTTTTCTGCTAGTCTAAGAATCTGCTTATCAGCCCCGAGTAACCCAAAGGCACTTTGACTCCTAGAAGGCACTTCATCAATTGTTCGACCTCCTATGGACTAAGAGTGAAGCAAGAGGGGGGACAGTAATAGTCATTCTTCTTAACCCTTTTGGCATTGTGACCGTCCATCTCCTCATCCAACTGGTCGTCTACCACATTTTTGCGCTGCGCATGAAGCTCTTTCCTGATGTCCATATGTTTAAGGTCCAATCTTGCTTTTGGCCCATCTTTGGTCCTGTCCGCCATGTGGAGTACAGTGCCAAACATACTCTCGAACACATTCTTCGTCACATGCATTAGATCAAGGCAATTTGGCGTAGTGTAGATGGGCCAGTATGGCAAGTCCCAAAACACAGACCTCGTCTTCCAAACACCACAGAGCGGTTTTGGCGCCGTTCGCTTCTTTCCCGGCTCAGGGCACTCTTGCCATTCATTCAGCAACTCGTAAATGTCATCGCCGCTCTTCTTAAGTGGAGGTTCTCGGAGCTCATCTTTACCGTTGAAAAGGTCTCCACGCCATCTCCATGGGTCTTCATCGTCTAGCCACCTTCGATGGCCTATGTAGACGGTTTTCGAAGAACCGTCTTTCTTCAGCTGGAGGTATGTCGGATCATCCAGGCACCTGACACATCTGAAATATCCGTGGCACACCTGGCCGGCAACATATGCGTAGCCGGGCAAATCGTGTACTGTACACAACAAGGCAGCTCTCATAGGGAAATAATCTTCTGCGACGGCGTCCCAAGTGGGAACCCCTTGGGACGACCATAACGTGTCTAGCTCATCTTTCAGTAGCTTCAGATACAGATTGATGTCGCTGCCAGGTTGTTTCGGCCCTTGAATTAGCATGCTCATGTGTATGTACTTCCTTTTCATACACAACCAGGGAGGTAGGTTGTATATCCATACAAACACGGGCCACGTGCTGTGTGAACTGCTCTGGTTGCCAAACGGATTGAGACCGTCGGTGCTGCAACCCAATCTGATATTCCTTGGCTCGTCTCCAAAGTCTGCATCGAAAGAGTCTAATGCTTTCCACTGGCTTGTATCCGAAGGGTGTGTCAGAATTATCTTTTCACTCCGGTCTGAATCTTGCACCACTGCCGCCTTTCTTTCCGCGTGCCAGCGCATAAGCTTTGCTTCCTTACGGTCTGCGAAATATCGCTGCAGACGAGGAATGAGCGGAAAGTACCACACAACTTTGCGAGGGGCTTTCTTCCCGGTCTTGTATCGATTGGCATTGCATACTGGACATTTGGTCATTCCCTCGTCCTCTTTCCGAAATATGTAGCAATCGAAGATGCACACATGGTACCTCTCGTGCGGTAAATCAAAGGGGCACACGACTTTCTTGGCTTCGTCACAACTTTTAGGACACGTGTTGCCCTTCGGAAGGATACCGTGCAAATATTCCAGGTTAGCGTCGACGCTTATATCGCTCAATTTGTGTCTTGTCTTCATCTGCAGAAAATCAAGCGATACTTTCAAGCGGGAAGCTTCTGGGTCGCAGCCTGGATACAACGGAGTATTTGAATCTTTCTCCAATTGCGCCAGCTTAGATTCCCTGTTAGCCGTCTTCTGAAGAAACAATTCTGTTAGATGAGGGTCCCGCATGACTGAAGTTAGCGGTGTCCGTGTGTCCTCCTCTTCTAGTACCACACGATCATCATCGTCTTCTTCTACTTCATCATGTTGCACGGGATCCAGATCAAGCTCTTCGTGTTCTGGCCCCTCGTTGTTATTGTCTTGCTGCCCTTGATCCTGATTATTTTATTCCGGCGCACCATCATTTCCATCATGTTCATCATCTGTTAACCAACGAGTGTGGCCATCCATGAAACCACGGAAGAGCAGGTGTTCCAGCAAAGTTCCGGTAAATGGACTGATGCCGACCTCGAGTTTGCAAGCGCGACACGGACACTGTATATCTTTGCGCTTATTCTGCAGCATGTCTTCCGTCGCGTGTCTCAAATATGTATTCACGACATGTTCACTCATAATAACCATTATCACCTGCACGTTGTATAATCAAGACAATAATTAAGCACCATTTAATATTTTATCGGGTTTATTTCACGAAAAAATTCGCCATGACCTTCCTACAAATAGGACCCAAGGAGAGTGCCAAAAGTTGCCGAAACGGAAAATGAATCAACATTCCGGCATGGTATTGGCACCCTCATTAATTTTCACACATCACAACACAAATTTATTCATCACAACTCAATTTCACACATTCCAAGCCATTTTTCATCCAGCATTTCGCATGGTTATGGCGGGCGCATTTATTCGACCAAATTAATTTTAAGAATGTGTTTTAACTTATATGGCTAAAAGATCACCTTAAGAATGTTAAAACACACGTCAAAATAACCGCGGAAGTCGGCCGAAGATGAAATCTTGATCTTGAGATCTGAGTGACTTGAGTGGATTTCTTTTGGTCAAAGTTGGATGTGGGGGAGAGATCTAGTGGGATCTATCAACTAAATCACTTTTTGTTGGCTAAAAGTGATTAATTTCATGGAGGAAATGAGCCACAAATGGGGGAAACTCGAGCTAAGAGAGAGAAGAGTGAAGTGCAATAAGTGAGCAAGGGTGGTAGGTGCGGCCGCACTCTTATGTCACTTTCCCAGGTTACCGCTGGCGGACGCTTCAGCGTGCCCGCCAGCGGTACTGAACGGAGCACTGGCGTACTATTTCGTCAGCCCGCCAGCGGTACTGTCCCCATTTTTTTCCCCAGCTGAGCTCAGCCGCGGCAACTACCGCTAGCGGGCCCTGTCTATCGTCCGCCAGCGGTACGTTTAATACCTCTGGCGGGCGCGTATTGTGCCCGCCAGCGGTAGTTTGCCCCGCCTCGTCCCAGATTCCTGTTCCTACCGCTGGCGAGCTGTGCTGTTGTCCGCCAGCGGTACGTCCAGAACCAGTGGCGGACAGGAAAAACCGCCCGCCAGCGGTCGTAGCGCTGGCGGACGAAGACGTTGTCCGCCAGCGGTACGCTGGTGGCTATAAGCCTTTTCCTACTAGTGAGAAGCTTTGGCTGAAGTCACAAGAGAAGAAAAGATGCTCCATTGTTTCATTAGGGCAATCTTGGCATAGAACACATGCTTTTGATTCAATATAAAAATTCTTCATGGTTAAAAGATCTCTGGTGTTCAGTCTATCAAGAAGCATCAGCCAGAAGAAAAATTGCTGCTTAGGCAGGACTCTTGATTTCCAGATCCATTTAAATGGCTTCGGTGCTAATACTGAAGGAGATAACTTGTCATATACTTTTTTGCATGAGTATTTACCAGGCCAGTCAAATTTCCATTGATCTTGAAGATCAGAAATATCTCTATTCTAAAGGATAGTCCTAAGTTTTTGGCATTCAGCATCGGCAACAAGCGAAAGTGGTAGGTGGAAAAGATCATAAATATTTTCCTCCGCAAGTTGAGCAAAAAGTTTTAGGCTGATGTCTTTGTTCTTAGCAAAAGAGAACAGATGTGGAAACTCATGCATAGCAGTTGTATCCAACCAGTCATCCTTTCAATGTCGTATCGTGTCTCCTACACCAGTTTTGACAGTAATTAGGTCTGATAAATCATCCCATAAGGATAGACAGTCTTTCCACCAAAAGGATCCACACAAACTCATGGCCTGGGGAAGTTTATTTTCATAATGTGCTTTCCAGATCAATTTCACCCAGGGGATATCATATTGATTCATGAATTTGAATAGGTTTTTCATAATAAGCGCTGAGTTCTGACTTCTTAAGTTCTTTACTCCAAGTCCTCCTGCTTCCTTTGATTTACAAACAGTTTCCCATTTGACTAGACATTTGCCCTTTTTTCAATCTCTTTTCCTTTCCATAAGAAATTTCTGCAGGAATTTTCCGCATGATCTAGGAAGCCAAGTGGCAGCTTAATTGAGCACATTGCAAAATTGGGGATAGCTGCAAACACTGCTTTAATAAATACCAATCTGCCATCATAAGAGAGAGTTGTGGCTACCCATGTCTGTCTTCTATCAATTCTTTCTAAGATACCAATTAAATGCTCCATTCTAGGCTTTGTAGTGCCCATTGGAAGTCCCAGATAAGGGAAGGGTAGAGACTCTGGTTTGCAGTCAAGGACATGAGCAAGTTCCAAGCATCTGTCAGCATAAATGTTGATTGGAATCATGGCTGATTTACTGAAATTAATCTTTAGACCAGTGGACATTGAGAATTTGTGCAGAATGATTTTGAGATTTGCAAGTTGGTTGGAATCAGCTGGTAAAATCAGTAGTGTATCGTCTGCATACTGAATAATCGGATAATCCATTTCGAAAGATGAATCTAGAGGGATATTTATTTCTCCATCATGCCACACCTTGTTTATGACAAACTGCAGAAGTTCACCAGCTAAAACAAACCAAATTGGAGATAGAGGGTCTCCCTGCCTCACACCTCTTTTGCACTTTATATTCTTCCCCGGGACTCCATTAAGCAGGACAGAAGTGGAGGTTGTGTTAAAAATCCCTGCAATCCAACCGATGAATTTTCCCCCAAATCCCAAGTGCTTGAGCATGAGCAGAATTGCTGAGTATTCTACTTTATCAAAGGCCTTCTCAAAATCGAGCTTAATAAGAACAATTTCCTTTTTTGATTTATGACATAGATGTATATATTCAAAAGCCCAGGCCAGGCAGTCATGGATTGATCTTGACTTGATGAAACCGTATTGATTTTTGTGAACCAGTGGGATGATTATTTTCTGAAGTCTATTAGCCAACAACTTAGTCAGAAATTTGAGAGGAAGACTCACAAGAGAAATGGGCCGAAAATCATTAACAAATTCAGGACATTGCTTTTTTGGGATCAGGGTGATAAAAGCAGTATTAATGCTCTCCAGATTTAAATTACCCTCATAGAAGCTGTCACAAAGCTTGTAGAAAAAATCTTTGACAATACTCCAGCCTTTTTTGAGAAAGGTGCCATTAAATCCATCAGGTCCAGGAGACTTATTGTTTGGCATCTCCTTAACAATATTATCGATTTCTTCTCTTGTGAAAGGAGTTTCAAGACTTTCAAAATTAATGCTAGGATTAACCTGTATCAATTCATCTAAGTCGAAAAGCATTTGGTGCTCATCAGTTTTACCAACTCTCTCCTTGAAAGAGTGCCAGATAATAGCAGCCTTGGCAGCATGTTTTGTTACTGTTCTGCCATCTTCATCTTTCAAAATAGCAATATAGTTCCCTCTGTAGCTTTGGGTAGCAAAAGTATGGAAAATTTTGGTATTGTCACCCCCAAGCTTTGTCCATTTAATTTTAGCTCTATTTCTCCAATAGATTCTTTTAGCCTCCAACAGTTTTAACTGGTGGTTTTTAAGAGCAGCTCTGAAATTCTTTTCTTGCAGAGGAAGTTCTCGTCGGTCCTCAAGACCATCCAGAAGAGCCAGAACATAGCTACATGATTCAATCACCTTATTTAGCTGCGACAGGTTCTTACTCCATTTCTTCATACCAGCTCTGACTGATTTAAATCTGGCAGTAATTTCCTTAGTTGGATTCACCATAATTGCAGGCAGCTGCCAATGATTTTGCACAACCTCATTGAAGCCATCAAACTCTAACCAATAGTCTTCAAATCTGAAAATATTTGCTTTCGGAATGGAAGTGCCAATTTGAATTTGTATGGGTATATGATCAGAGGATAGCTTAGCAAGTGGCATGGCCAATGTGTTTGGGAATTTCGTAGTCCAGTCTGTGGAGGTGAAGATCCAGTCCATTTTTTCTAAAAGAGGCGAATCCTGCATATTACTCCAGGTGTAGGCTCTACCTTGCAATACAATTTCTTCAAGATCAAGCTGTTGAATAATGAAGTTGAAAAGGAGCATATTGTTTATGTCACCTCCAACTTTGTTTCTATTTTCAGAAAAAAATCGTCAACATTCTCTAGAACATTATCTGAAAGTTTACTTTCCGCCTATTTTAATAGAGGAGACCCAACCAAACTTAGAGTGGTGTCGATAGACTTCATTGGCTCTGCTCCTACGAAATTTCAATTAAGGTATCTAGCATAAAATCAAACGAAATTGACACGACAATATAGAAATTTCGAACTAAGGTAGCATTCGAGCATTTAACTTGAGATTTTCTTTTGCAAGTCTCTAATCCTAAACCAAACATCTTTTAATATTTCTCCACTCCTTTGTTTTAGAAGAATTCCCATCTCAAATGATAGTTGTTCAGAATTGTAACCAAGTAGTACATTTTTTAGTTGAGAAGATTTTTTTTCGAAAAGGAGTGTGTATCCCCGGTCTCTACACTCTTTTTTTTGGCGGGGAAGAGAGAATTACATTAAGCTGGGGTAGGAATGCACTCATTTGCTACTAGACCGGCAATTTCCTGGGGGAAACTCCGTAGCCAGACTTCGGTTCTTCTCTAAACCCTACCCATCCTAGCTAGAGCAATACTAACACCATTACCGTCACAGCTAAAACTAGCTATTTTAGAATCTCTCTCCTTAAGCAGATCACGAATTCTGCTCACTCTGAAGGCGTGGACTGAAGTATTGGGTGTACCCTAGTGAATCAGTTTGACCGCATCCTCACAATCGGTTTCCACCATGATCTTCAGGTTTGTCCAGTTTAACGCGAGATCCAATCCCTCTTCGATGGCAGCAAGCTCCGCTTCCGTGGCATTCATACAGTGCAGAAGGTGCCGGCATCCCGCAACAATGACCTCTCCATGGCAGTCACAGAGAACCATTCCCGCACCAGCTTCACCTCCTTCCACGAAGGCTCCGTCCACATTCAGCTTCGCTTCACCCGCATCTGGAGGGATCCACCTCTTCCGCACCTTCTTCCTACCATCCTCCTGGCCACGGTTTGGCTTAAACCCAGCGTCAGTGTTGATAACCATCTTGCCTTTCACCACATCTGCATCAGGAAACTGTTTGATCATTAGCAGAGAATTAAGGTAGCTTATGAGGAACCTTCTTGAACCTTCGATCGATGGGCATGGTTTCTCGTGCGTCATTTCATTGTGAGCATGCCAAATCCGCCAGAACGTCATCAACATAGGGGCTCTCAGTTGCTCTTTTACTTCAGTAATTAACTGGATCAGCCATTTAGAGCCTGTTGGTCGTAACTGTTCATCATCCGGCAAGCTCCAGACCTCTTTCATAGCTAGCCACATATTGCGTGCATGAGGGCACCGTACAAAGGCATGGTACGTATCTTCATCTTCAAGCCCACAGATATCACAAGTTGCAGTTGTCACAATTCGCCTATGCATTAAGTTTACCTTTGTAGCTAGTGCATTCCAGCATATCTTCCAAGCCATGTGTTTAACTTTTGGAGGAACCTGGCAAGCCCAAATTAATTTCCACGCCGGTTGTTCACCATTAGGTCGAGCACTTGTCGCTCCCCGGTCCTATTCCTGTTCCTGCATACTCCTGACAGTAAAAATACCACTTTTATCCGGCTGCCAGGCGATGAAATCCATCTCCCCTCGTCTAGACGTCTTGATCTTCATAATTTCTGCACGATCAAATGGGTTGAAATATGTATTAAGCCGCTGCTCATCCCATTCGCCTGTAGGCAGCATGAAATCAGAGACCCGTCTGAACCGACAACGACCCTGATGAGAGCTCGGTGTATATCCTCTATCTTTCGGTATCCAAGGATCTCTCCATGCCTGAATCGAAGAGCCATTGCCCACCCGCCATATGACACCCTTTTTAAAGAGGGTTAGGCCATACTCAATTGCAGGCCAAGATGAAGAAGCATTCCCTGTGAAAACCGTGTCAATTAAGGACACATTCGGATAATACTTTGCCTTAAGCAATCATGCACAAAGTGTATCAGGAAATTGGATGAGTCTCCAGGCTTGTCGCGCCAACAACGCTTGATTGAATAGTCGCATGTCCCTAAACCCCATACCGCCACATCCTTTAGGCTGCAACATGTAGTCCCAAGCCACCCAACAAGTTTTTCTTTTTCCCTCTTCAGCACCCCACCAGAACCTCCTGGTCATCTTTGTAAACTCATCGCATAGGCCGAGAGGTAGCTTAAAAACACTCATAACATACACAGTGATGGATTGTGCGATTGATTTAATGAGTACCTCCTTAGCCGCCTGGGATTTATGATTGTCATCCCATTCCACAAGGCATTTAGTGAGCCGAGCATGTAGACTTTCAAATTTTCCACTTGACATTCTTCCTTCCAGGGTCGGTAGGCCAAGGTATTTTGTTTCAAACATCTCTTGAGTGATCTGCAGAACTTGTTTCACCTCATCACGGTCAGGAGCAGGGCAAGAATTCCCAAACAAAATGGAGCATTTATCCAGATTGATCAGTTGTCATGTGCTTGTTTCATATTTATCAAGGACGTCTCTAACCCGTTGTGCCTGCTCTGCACTTGCTTTAAAAAAAAGTAGACTGTCATCTGCAAAAAGGAGATGGGAGATCCCTGGGGCTTGGCGACAAATTTTAACAGGCTCAATGTGGTTATCAGCAACCTCGCGGTGCAATAAGCTAGACAAGCCATCCGCCACAAATAAGAACATAAACGGTGAAAGGGGATCACCTTGTCGGAGGCCCCGAGAAGGCGAAAATGAATCCAGGAGGTTCCCATTGAATTTTACCTTGTATTGTACCGATGTGACACACGCCATTATCCAGCCCACCCACCGGTGCGAGAACCCTAACCTTTGCATCACTTTCATTAGAAAATCTCAATCCACCCTATCATATGCCTTTGAGAGATCAAGTTTATAAGCACATAAATTTCGATCTTGTCTCGTATTATGCTCAATAAAATGTAAACATTCGAAAGCCACCAATGCATTATCAGTAATGAATCTACCAGGGACGAAGGCACTCTGGTTGATCGAAATAATATCTCCAAGTATTGGCCGTAGCCGGTTTACCAAGCATTTCGCAATTACCTTGTAGATGACCGTCCATAAGCTGATGGGCCGGGAGTCTTTGAGGGTTTCCGGTCTCTGCACTCATTCGTGTACCACAATTTTTTTCCAGCTGATGTTTATGCCAAGTCTTAACTGGGGGTTACATGTTGCCTGGCTTCACTAGACATTTGACTTCCGGTATTATATTGATGCCTTAGTTATTGCGACATTCGAGTGTACTACTACTCCATATATGTTTTCCACATGCAAGCAACTCATCATAATTGGAGATAACAAATGAATTCATGTAATCCATGCCTAATTGGGGTCCCTTCGTGGGAGTCCTCATTGTGTCACCGAAATACTATGAAGCTGAGCCAGTACTATATCCATTCGACTTATTCCAGTACGCTGAACCGATAATCCAAGGCTGGAATAAGCAGAAAATGATATCTGTAATTCTGTATCACCATCATCAATTTGTTCTTTAAAAAGAACTCTGACTGTCCATATCAGAGCTAACAGCCATCGAAGATCTGAACAGCAATAGTTTACTACCGATGAATATTCAATCACAAGAGTACAGCATCACCACATCTTTCACGATCTGAACCAGCGACAATACAAGTAAACTATGTCCCTCGCGGCACACGTTGGTCAGCGTCAGCGGGTCGAAAGAACGGGACCGGCGGCGAGCCACCGGCCGGCCTGCTCCATGAGCGCCACCAAGCCCTGGGACTCCTGCAGCACGAGCACGTCAAGGCCTCCCCTGATCATGGCCGGGAAGAAGAGCCAGAACCCCGTTCCGCCCACGAACGCCAGCGTGAGAGGCACCGCCAACACCCGCGGCGGGCGCCACCACCCGGCATGCTGCCCCCACCACGCCTCCGCCGCGGTGCACACTCCGTGAAGCACGAAGAACGCGGTCACGTCGCCGCTGGGTGACTGCCGCATGATGTAGTAGAAAAGTAGCTCGTGCATGAGCCCGGAGACGAGGAACGACGCCAGGACGCCGGCCGCTTCGCCGTAGCGCGCGCGCACCGGGCCGTGCACCGACGGACGGAGGATGGCGGGCACCATGAGGTTCCACCGCCTGCCCCAAAAGTCCCGCAGCGACGACGCCAGGTACGGCCGGTCCACCTGCGGCTCCATCTCCATCCCCAGTACGCCGTTGATCACGGCGTGGACCGAGGCCAGGATGAGCTCCAGGGAGAGGTAGATGTGCACGGTGTACAAGAGGAGGATCTGCCACCGGCTCATCGTCTCCTTGAACTGGTACGCGTAGATGACAAAGGGGATGACGGCGCCGGACAGGAGGATCTTCCCGGCCGAGGCCGAAGCGGGATCTTGCTTCTTTGCTTTGCCCGAGTGGAGCTTGACGGGTAGAGAGGCGGAGCAGACGAATTGGAGGAGGGTAAGGGACGGGTCCAGAGGGCCCCGTCCGGCGGCGAGGAGGAAGAGCTTGAAGGTGCCGAGCCAGCTGAGGAAGAAGGCCGAGCTGCCGCGGAACGTGGTGGTCGTGAAGGCGAAGGGGATCCCGTAGAAGAGCACGACGGCGGGCAGAAGCGCGGCGAGGCGGCCCGCCCCTGGGCTGATGCGCGCCACGGCCATGCGGGCGTACCACATGGCCGCCCAAACCGCAGCCGAGACCTTCAAGACGCTCCCGAGCTCGCCGTCCATGAGCGCCGCCGCCATTATGGTGGTGAGCACGAAGGAATCAGTGCCGGCCGTGTTGTGACTTGTGAATGGTGTTATTTGGGCGAATGGCCAGTACGCCATCGTTTTGTTCGAATCATGTTGACCAGACAAAACATGGCGTTTGATAGTAATTAATTGGGGATTTTGGTACTAGCCCGCTCACAAAGATTGTTCAATTAAAATGTGATTCACTAACGGTCAAATTTTCTTTTCACTGACAAGTAGTACTTTATTGCTAATCGGCTATTGAAGGTATTTTCTTTTTTATGACACAAAAGGCTTTTTTTTCGGTTTTGCTAATTCTCGGTCAGCTTTTAGATTGTTCGATTGTACTTCCATGTGAGTCACACATAGGTTACAAGTGAGGTTTTAACAATCTCTCCCATCGTTGCTATGCGTTGATTACTCCAGGGGGTTTTCTGAAAATTTACCGTCCAAAACGGACTGACAAGTGGGGTCAGTGACCTGCGTGCACGCACTTGTCGAGTTGTGTGACCAAATAATCACGTTCTGGAGAAGTGTGATTTAAGTGCACATTGGCGTCGAGTTGTGTGACCGCGGGTGCCGTTAACTCTCCGCGTTTGTGTTCCCATCCGTGCTCCCGTCAGTCCAACGGTTTGGATTGATCGGCTCCAACAATCTCTCTTATCCCTCACAAAAAAAAGCCCCACCAAAATCAGGGGACACCATCAGGCGCTATTGTGGTTATGCGGCCATCGCCCGGGGTAGGAGTGGCTTGCACGCCTGGAAATGGCGGAGGCGGCCGTCGCCATTGGCCATGAGTGGATATCTCAGGGAAAGCTCACTGAGGTAGCTGATGCCGCTATTAGGGCGAGTGTGGCTAGGTGAGACGCGCACGTCCACTCCAGATGCGGCGACATAGAACCCTCCATGGTCAGCAGTCAGGCCTAGCCGGTGCCGTGCACGGCGGAGGTTGTAGGCCAGGCTGCGGCAGCGGCGGCGAGGAGGGCCAGTAGATATGATTCGCTGAAGAGACGAGATTGCAGACAGACGTGCGGTACATGGTGGCCATGTGATCGAGATCCTCGGTACTACGACCGTTCAGGAAGACGCACATCCATGCCAGATGAACGTACACATAGCAAAAACTTATGCTGGAAATTAGATGTGTCCACACGATCGATTCCAAATTGTATGTTCATATGTTTTAGAGCAAATTGCTATGTCCACATAGATTTCTCAATAGCAACATGCGATAAGTTGAGTTACATTTTCCCTTTTCTTTGAGAAGCGGCTTCAGATCGCTGTTAATTTGGACTAGAGGCGGACGCCATGGTCAACACAGGAAACAATTGGGAGTTACGGGAAGAAGAAGGATAGGAAAGAGAAAGTGGGGATGTGGGCCATCAGTCAATTAATCCCAGCCGCTGAACCAGAGGGGAGCACGGATGGGAACACAAACGCGGAGCAGGCAAGCCCTGTCCCGAATTTTGTAGCCAATCATTGGTTGATACGTGTAAAACCATGGGCCACTCCAAAGAACTACCCAGCGTGAAAAAAAATCAAAATTTGGAAAATATTCAGATATGAAAATATTGAAATTTGAAATTTGTTCACATTTGAAAATTGTTCAAATCCAAATTGACCACATTTTAATTTTTTTCAAATTTAAAAGTTGGTTATGTCTGAAATTTGTTCACATTTGAAAATTGTTCAAATTAAAAAAATCTGATTTAAAAAATGTACAAATTCAAAAAAAATCACATTCGAAAATTGTTCAAGTCCGAAAGTTGTTCTCATTCAACAAAAATCACATTAAAAAATTGTTCAATTTTAAAATTGTTCAGATTCTAGAATGTTCAAATTCAAAAATTGTTCAAATTCGAAAGTTGTTCACATTCAAAAATTGTACAAATTCGAATTTTATTCACATTCGGAAAATGTTTCGATTTGAAGTGAAAACATAAAAGAAAAGAAAAGGGAAAAAAAGGAAATGCAAAATGGAAAACGGAAAAGAAATGGACGGACAGAGATTCGACTGATGGCGAAATAGAAAACAGTCGACTTATATACAACAAAATCCATTATTTTTCTTTCCAGTAACTGTCAAATTTTTGTTTACCTGACCAGCACTTTACTGTTTATTGGCTTTTAAGGGTATTTTTTTCTTTTTAGAACACCAAAGGCTTCATTTTTCGGTTTTGCTATTCACGGTCGAAATTATCATACCATCATGTAAATTGTAGCAAAGTGAGTTTTCCCAATCTCTTGTGTGTCAATCCCACCCTCGGTACCATCTCTCCCCTCATCTACAGCGCCACCCCTCCCTCTCCTCATCTATGGTGGTGGGGTCGAAGGAGGAAGAAAACTGGGCGAAGGGAGGGATGCCGACATCGGCGTAGCAGTAGGTCGAACTCCTCCTTCCTCCGATTAGATGGGGGCATCTGCCTCACGGGGCGTGCGAGGACGAAGCGTCAGGCTGCTCGACCTCACCACCTCCACGAACCGCGCGGAAGCTCCTCCTCGACGAGAATAACTTTTTTCCACGCGATACCTAGGGTATCGAATTTCATTACCATAACACTAACGAAATACAAAGGTCACTAGCATCCGCTAGGCAAATAGAAAAAAAAAGTTTCAACTAACGACCCCCAACATCGCCTACAGCTAATGAGGGGTGACAACCCTGATGAGAACAACTAGCGCGGGCGTTGGCCATCGCGGTCATCAGCAGAGGCCGATGGTAGGGCCATGAGATGCCGTCAGACATGTGCAAGAGGTTCAACGGGAGCCGCCATGGCAGCAGCAGCAGCATATAGCTGCTTGGAGGCTCGCGTGCGATGTTGGCCATGGGACAGGAAATTTCCGCTCCCCATGTGATTTTAGCTTTTCGGACCGGCTTTTTGGGGCTCTTTTGATTTATAGGATAGGAAAAGTATAGTAATAACAATCATATAAGGTTGCAGTGTCATGGCTAATTAAATTTTATGGAAAGAGCAAGTTCCTTTGATTATGGTAAAGAAATGTTTTCATGAAGTTAGACCTCTTGTTATTTTACTACAAAATTTATACTACTCCTATAGGATATGATCCTATGAATCAAACGGCATACCAAGGAAAAAATTCTCATAAGATTTCAATCCTATACAAAGCCTTTACAAATCCTACAAATCAAAGGAGCCCTTAATTCGAGTGGGAGGGCGGTGCTTTTAAGAGGTCCTAGAAAATTTAAGAGATATAAAGGGTCATTCAAAAGCCCTAGTGGAGTTTTTTTTTTCCTTTTTAGGGACCGATGATATTTTTAGTGTTAGGGGCTTGGTATAGGGGATCTGCTATATATAATCTAAGCCACAGATCCAGCCTACTTACCGAAATGATGGATGCAGTTCTTCTATTTATTCTATCAGCTATGTTAAAAAAATGTACTCCAAACGACAAAGTATGAAAAGATAATTTGACTGAACAGAATTATATAACCCACCGCAATATATCCCAAACGCAAAACTAGCTTTGGTGCTAGTTGCTCGATCAAGGTTCATCAAATCATGTATACGTCCGAGTGGTTAAGGGATAATGTCATTCACATGTCTAACATACGAAATTTTGGCGGAAGTGAATCGAATCAACCTCAATACGCATGTTTAACGCGCTAGGATGTTGTTACTAGATACGGATGTTTGATGTCAGGAACGTTCGCGGTGTACGTGACGCCGGCCGTCGTGCCTATCAGTCTGGTACAAACCCCAAGCGACGACGGACGGCCGCCGGCACAAAACCAAACAGCATACCACGCCAACCGTATGCGGCGGCGCACTGGGCCCGAGCCGCAATCTCCTGGGCGACCTCGAGCTGGTGCCTCAGCTTATCGTTCTCGTCAGTGAGCTGCACCAGCGACAAAGAGAGTTAAGCTGGATAGCAACAGCAGGAGGGTGCAGGTTTGGTTGGTGCTATATAAGCATACCTCCTGCACAGTTTCTGTGAGCTCGCCCACTGCTTCCACAAGCAACGCGATCTGCTGGCTCGCCATGTCGTTGCACGCCGAGTCGATGTCCAGCACCACTGTGTCGGGGTCGAAGATGATCCCTTCCTGCACAAACAGCTCCTCCAGCAGATCGACATCTTCCTCCTTCAGCCTCAACCTTAGCTGAACATAAATTTTTTGTGGCAAGTGAGATACATCTACTAAGCAGATGTAAGGTGGGATCAAATCGACCACCTACAGTTGGTTGGTTAGTTGCTTACTACGAACCTTGCTCAGTAACCTTTCACGCAAATCATCATGATCACAAGAATCGAGGCTGGGATCGGATGTTTCAGATTGGCTGCTACCAACCTTGCTCGGTGTTCCGTCACGTGGATCATCTTGATCATGAGAATATGGGGTCGGCTTCTTAATGCTGTACACTTCGATGGGAAGCGGTTTGGGTAGAGTCTTTATGAGCTTCGTCCTGGATTGATATTGACATATAGTCATGATAAACTATAGCGCAGCAGCAGTCTAAATACTAGGTAATAGTATTTGATGTTCAAGAAATATGCCTGGTTCCGAAGCGAATGGTAGACAGACTTTCTGGTGAGTTCGACGAACTGGGAGAACAGCAGCACAGCAATGCAGCTCTTGAGCTGCCACCCTGCAAGCAGTACGTTCAAATAAAAACTGCTGACTTCAAAATCCTATAGAGTTTTTTGACAGACCAGTGAATCCTGAAGGATGCGTGTAAGCTTCGAGTCACGGTAAGGCACATGATTTGGTTTAGCTGGAGACAAAAAAATATGTCAGGTAAAGCTGGTCATTAATCAGAAAGGTATAATAGTGGAGTAACTACTTCTGTGATTAGCCTTTGCACACAGGATTGTTGCATTTACCACTTACCAGTAGTTAGAGCATTGATAACATTTCCGAGAGCTGACAGAGATTTGTTGATTGTTTTAGCCTCATCAAGAACACGCCCTTCAGCACCTGTTTTCTCAACTTTCTCTGAACCAGCCAAGTCAACAAGAATAATCTTCCCAGCCTTTACCCTATAACAGTAAAAGAAAGTCACTAACTGCCCATACTAGAATCACTTTCTTCAAGATTGTGGTCTACATAGAATCCAGGCAGATATTACAGTCTATACCACAAGGAAGGAGAATTGCATTAACACAGATATTGATGCCTATTAGAATGCATGAATAACCACAGCAAATCTGTTTAATTACAATATTGCCCATCTGACCAGGCATTGAACTATCGATGTTTGTTAATTTATCATACCTCTCATCTGAAATGGATCCATGCTGCACTGAGAAAATGTACAAGCAATGACTTCTACTGCTGGCCAGGTTCATTTCTATATGCGCATTTAAGGTAACAAAATGTACAAAGTTCGAATGTTTTTTAACTGTTTCAGAAACAGAAATAGAGGATACGTGTTTCTCCAACAGCTCTGTTGGCTATTCCTTCCTGTAATTTAGACCAGTAAACAGAAATAATTTGGTACGTACATACAGAAGGTGCTCCAAGAAAAATCAACCGCGGTCAAAAGATCAACAAAAAACCAACAAAACTTACAGAAAGGCGTTCCAAGGCATCCGAACCATTCATAATAGATATCTGCAACAAATTCAGTTACCAGACATGAAAGGAAGCCGTCAAAGGACAGATAATAAATACTTTTTTATATGGAAATGACGGTGGAAGTACAGATGCATTTATTTCTGACCTCTGTTGCTCCAGAAATGAAAATCCCTTGGCTTTTACTCTCCTTAATTTGTAGGTTGTCCTTGGACAAGTCAAGAAGGTCCCTGGAATATAAGGAACAAACTTGACTCCCATCGTAGCATTCTTTTACAGAAGAAAATCTACACAGGATGCATATGCAAACATCAAGCAAATTCTCACCTTACTTTTTCTAAGTATATCTCCACCTGAGAAATCATCAACCAATGTAAGTGAAGATCTAATCAAAGTGAATCTAAAATCAGCATTCGGGGATGGTACTTTTACCATTGACAGCTTCACAGTCCATGTAGCAATGTTTGCAGATGTTTTCAAGCATTCAAAAAGACCATTCACAACTCGCTGAACCAATCCAGTTCTCAACTCATTGCAGTGCAAGATGCTTGGCCCCTGTCAACATCCAAATTAAAGAAATACGTAAGGCCAAAGCTGAAGTGGCACCTTCAGTAACCATCACATAGATTTAAGCCCAAGGATGTTCTATTTACCTCCATGCTATAAGTTTTTCCAGCTCCAGTCTATACAAATGTGAAGTTCAAAATGAAATGTTAGTATTCTTACAGGTAGAGCATCTCATTTCATAGATGCGCTGCTTAGTGTAAGTTTGAGACTGCAGTAGGCCAAGCCTCACTTTAAAACACAATGGGTTTATACTTTATACGTGCATCATGCTTTTCCAAAAATTTGTGTAGGCTGGTGTTTGCAGTAACACATACCTGTCCATAAGTAATTATCGTGCCATTTATTCCATTGACAGCATCTGTTGCCAATATTAGTTACTCAGTTAGTACTATGGTGGCTGTTGAAGAAATCCAGTCATGACAAAACTGTAGTAGATACGAAAAGCTCTGACTAGCTTATGCATAAATTTGAAAAGAAATAGAAAGAACCAAAACCTGCAACAATGGGCACCGCGAGGAAATTATAGACATCTGACTGTTCCGAGTCATCATAGAACACCTTGTCAAAGCTGAATATGACATCTTCGTCCCGCTCATCCTAACCCAAGTATTTTGCAGCACATTAGGAAAAAAGGCACTAATCAAGCATGAGGAAACACAAAAATCTGTCAACAAGATCATATGGATTTCCCATGATAACAAATGTGCAACAAAAGGAAAAACAGAGAAGGCAATTGTTCCTCACTTTATTAGCTACTGGTTCTGTTCCTGCTAATGCCTACCAGCTTATCATTTAAATGTGCAGGGGATATCAAGCAGGCTAATATTCAATAAGAAGGCTGTGGGCATGCGATATTTTTCAGTAATCTGGATCAAGATACAGCTGTGCATCTCACAAGTCACAAGGAAGGAACTGCACACGAACATTCATCTATCCATCTATGTGCCTCATATCACAGAGGTAAAGGCAGAAGAGTGTCCAAACCGTGAAAACAAACGACTCCGAGTCCAACTTCTTGAAGCAGACCTTGTCACCATTCCCCTTCCTCTCTTTGTGGCTCAGCGGCCTGAATCGCACACACACTGTGACGTTCGAGTTGGACATCATTCCTGCCATTCAGATAGGTGTCAGAAAACAAGGAAACGGCACCTAACCGCAGATGCTTTAGAAATCCGGGGCGCATCTAGAATAGATACCGAAAATCTGTGGAGGTTGATTAGTTTGGATTTAGGTAATCGCTGAATGGTTAAGAAGCTCTTACCTCAAAAACAATGCCCAGGACTGCGCGCGGACGGGGCGGAGAGAGGAGGGACGCGACGAGGTAGAGCGGGAGGGGTGCGACGCGCGTCAGGGGCGGATGAGAAGTGTGGGGCGTGCGGCGTCGGCGGTGGCGGCAGCTCCTCTCCTCTAGGGCACGGCGGTGGCGGACTCGTTGCAGTACCTGCTTGGGCTTAGTTCAAATCAGAGAGGCGGGGCCCTTCCTCACGTCGGCGGGGAGGATGAACTGCTGGGGTGATACCTGGAGGTGCTTGGTGCTGCAGGGCCGCGGGCGTAGTCGGCGGCGAAGAGCAGACGTCGGGGTCGGAGCAGCACTGCGCCGAATCGTCGGAGAAGGTCACGTAGACGGCGGGGGCCGAGAGAGGGCGAGGCGGCGGCGGGTGGAAGAGCCCTGTCTCCGGCGGCCGGCGGAGACGAGATCGACCCGAGGTACGGTCCAGTCGATTCGGGGACGGCGCGACTCGGGGGAGGCTGGGAACGGAACGGGGAACGGGGGAAGAGAGCTTGCACGGTGGTGGCGGTGTTGCTACGGGACGGCTAGGAGGGGGAAATGGAGCGAGAGTATACCTGGCTAACGGCCGGCCCAGGCCCGGCACGGCCTGGCACCTGCCTATACTTGCCTGGCACGGCACGGCCCACCGAAACCCGTTTATACTTTATACACGTGTCGTGTCGTGTCCTGCCAGCACGCGGCCTGCGGAATGAGGCCCAGCCACGGCACCTAAACAGGCCGGCTCGTGGCATGTCTGATCTGGGCCGTTTTGCCGCGTGTGCCTGTTTAGTCCCAGTTATGTGGAAAAAAATTACAAATTCAGAACAATGTATGGAAAAATCTAAAAAATAAATAAAATGAGGCAAGTGTCATATGAGATTAATATTGAGATTTATTAGTAGATGCCGCATTAAAATCTTCCATCACCCGGAAACAAAAAAGAGTACAACTTGTTCTAACAGTCTAAATTACAAGTGGTCGGTTCGTCCTCCGCTTTTTTTTATGTGAGCCTCGACGTGCCTCCTCAAGTGGCGGTTCCTCCTCCAATTTTCATGAACACCACAATCGTGCATCCATACCATTTGCACTTCGCTCTGAACTCCGGGACACCATTCACATCAGCTGTTATTTCGTCAAAGTGATCCCACACTTTGGAGCTTTTTATAGGGAAGCTAGAAAACTGGTTTGGATCATTCATGTTTGAGTGTGAAAAATGAGATGGGTGGGCAGCCTTTTTTATAGCAAAATATTGGCATTTTTTGACAAAAATAACCCTTCAATGGCTAATTTTTTAAAAAAAATACAGGTTAAAGGGTCAAATCCTGCATATAAGGCCCAAAATCCCCCTAACGGCAAATCTCAACCCGCTCCACTGGTCCCGCCAGCTAAACGGGCCGTGTTGGGCTGGCACGAGTGTCCCAAGAACGACCCCTTGGCGAGTCGCGTGCCGACCGACCCGTTTAGCAACGTGTCAGGCCGGCGCGATACGGGCCTGGCACGCGGGGCACAACCCGATGGCCAGGTATAAGCGGGAGCATCAGGCGGCTAGAGCATCTACAAATGAAAGTGGCATTAGGGTTTTGACTTAGTTCGATCAAACGAATTAAAATTAAATATCATACTACTTTATGGAAACTCACGTTCTTGTTGGTACAACAGGAAACCATGATGGCGAAGCTCACTGGAGGACGGCGGGGGTGAGAGAGCTCATAATCAAGTTCTATTCCTCCATCTATTTCTTTATTTAATTCCTGAGCCTCATGATTAGTATGTATTTTATCTGACAGTTATTAAGTTTGAGCAATAGTAAACTCCATAAATACTACTCAGAGGCAAAGTCTACTTCTTATTTACATCGATTATCTAGTCCTTCAAAAAATAGTACGATTAGGAAAGACCTTGGAGCAAATCTTATAAATCACATTGCATAAATCTATTTGCCGATATTGGGTGATCTCTTGGGGTATTTCCCTTTGGAATGTGTATAATCACTGTATTATAGACAACGGGAGACGCCACATCTATTTCAAATTGATCCAGGTCCAGCGATTAAACACTATAGTGTTCCAATTGTTACATATATTCCATAAAACCGCATAAGTAACTATATTCAGATGCATGTGTATTACAAAGCTATTTGGTAGCTAAAGAAGGTAAAATAGAGTAATACACTCAACATGTAAGGACCCACCACAGTGAATAGAGAATGCACAACCTGCTAGCATGGATATACTACCTACAGTCCACATTAAGTGTCGTATAAAACATACAGCAGTAGTACAAATTTTCTATAGAGCTTACGACATTTATTGTGGACCAGAGGGAGTATAAAATATATCAGATGATATATTGTGTACATTTTGAATCTGAAACTGCTGAACGGTAGTGACGTAGAGGGTGAGCAGGACCATGTTCTCTGTAGTTTTTTACGGGAAGTTCTTCTCTGTAGGAGTATTACTCTATTTTACTGTCTCTTAATAAGTCTCGAAAAGCCCCACATGTGAGGGCCACAATGATCATCTATTTGGTAAAACCTCTCCGAAGCATGTACTCGAAGGATTATACGAAACTTCCCCTTACTAAAATGGCCAGGTCCACCAGAAAAGTTTAGCATGAAACTCGCAAGAACAGAAGAACTAATAAACGATGATACGTGATCTGTACGAACATTGGGTGATCTATTTGCCAATATTGGGTGATCTTTTGAGGTATTTTAGCATCACATTGCATAAATCTATTTGCCAATATTGGGTGATCTCTTGAGGTATTTTCCCTTTGGAATGTGTACAATCAATGCATTATAAGACAGCGGCAGACGCCACATCTGTTTCAAATTGATCCAGCTCCAGCAATTAAACACTATAGTATTCCAATTGTTACATGTATTCCACAAAACCGCATAAGTAACTATATTCAGATGCATGTGACGTATTACAGAGCCATTTGGTAGCTAAAGAAGGTAAATTAGAGTAATACACTCAACATGTAAGGACCCATCACACTGAATAGAGAATGTGCAACCTGCTATGCATGGATATATAAAATATACCGATGATATATTGTGTACATTTCGAATCTGAAATCTGCTGGACGGTAGTGATGTACAGGGTGAGCAGGACCATGTTCTTCTCTGCAGTTTTTGACAGAAAATTCTTCTCTGTAGTATTACTCTATTTTATTGTCTCTTAATAAGTCTCGAAAAGCCCCACATGTGAGAGCCACAATGATCATCTATTTGGTAAAACCTCTCCGAGGCATGTGCTCGAAGGATTATACGAAACTTCCCCTTACTAAAATGGCCAGGTCCACCAGAAAATGTTAGCATGAAACTCACAAGAACAGAAGAACTAATAAACGATGATACGTGATCTGTACGAACATATTGACCCCCGTAAAATATCATCGCGTGCTTCGCATATCTCCATTACTTTAGTTTTTGTCCATTACTTTTTTGCACAGCCGCAAAAAATGTCTTTTCTTCACGAAACTTTTGTGCTAACATAAAATGTTCTGATGTATGTCTGAATTTTTTACTTGGAATTTTTTGACATTATGAAAAATAATTTTCGGACAGTGGGTGCATCTACACCTATGACGCAATATGGATTTCTGGTAATACACTCAACATGTACTATGCATGGATGCGCAACCTGCTATGCATGGATATATAAAATATACCAGATGATATATTGTGTACATTTCGAATCTGAAAACTGCTGGACGGTAGTGATAGGTGAGTAGGACCATGTTCTTCTCTGTACTTTTTGACAGAAAGTTCTTCTCTGTAGTATTACTCTATTTTACTGTCTCTTAATAAGTCTCGAAAAGCCCCACATGTGAGAGCCACAATGATCATCTATTTGGTAAAACCTCTCCAGAGGCATGTACTCGAAGGATTATACGAAGCTTCCCCTTACTAAAATGGCCAGGTTCACCAGAAAATGTTAGCATGAAACTCGCAAGAACCAATAAACGATTATACGTGATCTGTACGAACATATTGACCCCCATAAAATATCATCGCGTGCTTCGCATATCTCCATTACTTTAGTTTTTGTCCATATCTATTATTAGCTGCGCACCATCTACGATCTGCAGAAAAAGATCTGGCGTGATATGCAAGCCGATAAACAAATCATAAGGATCAACTAGAATCTAAACAAACATGTGATTAATAGACGTGGCAATCTGAGGGCAAGTGCTGCGAATATCACAACGTGTGCTTAATTACAATGTCAACTGGTTCCCGTGGAAGAGATGCCAGTGCTGATTTAAAAAATCAGTCTGCAACTGAACCATTTCTTATGAAGAACATAAAACAGCTGGTGACGGGTAAATTGCACAGCGAAGAGACCAAACCATTTTACAAAGAAAATACAAGTTGTTTTCCAAAAAGGGTAAACTCATGTGTTAACTGCACCGTTTACTCAATTTATGGAGTAAAGGTCCACAAGTTGGCAAAACGCAATTGTAAATCAGGTTTTTTTTAAGTTGGGACATAGACTCGGCCTCTGCATCGAACGATGCATACGGTTGGTATTATACGGTAAATAAAGGCACAATGTAGCGAAAAAATCACTTTGGCTCTCGAGTTCCAGTGATCCTCTATTTTAAAATATTCAAAAACTATATTTGCAAGTTTTAAAAAATCTAAAAAAAATCTGGTATAGTCAATGAAGCATACTACAAGTATGCAAAAACGCAATACAAAACTATTTATATTACGGGCTACAAAAAATGATAAATTTTGTATATTCTTTAGATTTGAAAGTGTGTATACTACATCTGTCGTTTTTGTGTAGATATAAATACTAAGTATTTCAAATTGAGATTTCGCATGTTAACGGGATAAATATATTTTTAAAGATTTTTCAAAACAAGTAGTTATGGTTTTTTTTTACACTGAGAGATCACTGCGGTAGTCTGAAATCTCTATTCACAATGTAGAATTTACTAAAACAAATTCCAATTATTCGGAATAAAATGGAGGGTGCGAGAGGCGCCTTATTTCTTACTCTACCTGACATGACAACTCTCACCTGCTGCGTAGCTAGCGCTAGCCCCGATGTTTGGACTTTGGAGGATTAAGAAAACAACACGCAGAGATGACCTCCAATAAAAGAATCAGATGACTGATTATCGCGCGCATACTAGCCGGAGATAATGCGTTTTATATAACTTATCTAGAACCGCCGACATGACATGACATCGATCGATTGACCTACAGCAAGCTATGCTTTGTCTCTAGCCACCTATAAATGCATGGCACCTTCCCTGTCAAAAGCTCAGAACACACGCCGCAACCGCAGTGACACGTCCCATCTTGCTCGTACGCCAGCCGCAGTAGATCTACCGGGCTCGATCGATGGAGAAGAAGAGAGTGGTCATCGTCGGCGCCGGCGTGAGCGGCCTGGCGGCATGCAAGCACCTGCTGGAGCGCGGCTGCCGGCCCATCGTCTTCGAGGCCGACACCGTCCTCGGCGGCGTGTGGGCGCACACGCCGGAGTGCACCACGTTGCAGACGCCGCGGCCCATGTACCAGTACTCCGACTTCCCATGGCCCGACACCGTCACGGAGGTGTTCCCGGACCACCGCCAGGTAATGGACTACCTCGCCGCCTACGCGCGCCATTTCGGCGTGCTCGACTGCGTCAGGTTCGGCCACCGGGTGCTCGGGATGCAGTACGTCGGCGTCGGCGAGGAGACGGTGGCGGCGTGGGAGGAGTGGGGCGGCAGCGGCGACGCCTTCGGCTCTGGTGATAGCGAGTGGCGACTCGAGGTGGCCAACGGTGATGGACAAGTCCAGGTAAGAAGAATTCGGCTACAAAATTCTGTATAGTATGGTGCTACAATACGTGGATCCTTACTTCTAATTCGATTTAGAAAATCTTGTTTCTCGGCCACAGTTCATCAGCTTTTGTTCTTTCTTCAGACACATATTGCAGATTTTGTGGTCCTTTGCATCGGGAGGTTCAATGGTGTGCCCAACATACCAACCTTCCCTCCAGGAAAAGGTCCGGAAGTATTTGATGGCCAGGTGATCCACTCCATGGACTACTCCAAAATGGGCAGCAAGAAAGCTAAAGAGATGGTCCAGGGCAAGCGTGTGACCATAGTTGGATACCTGAAATTAGCACTTGACATTGCTGCTGAATGTGCAGAAGTGAATGGTACAAATGTGCAAGTCCTTTCATTGTTATTAACTAAAACGTTTATATCTTTTCTCTCCTCGGAAGTCGCTAGATAAAAACTACGATGTGATTATGTGCCATGTATATATTTCATTCATAATCTAGGTGAAAAATAGAGGACTCTAATGTACAGACTCGCGTTGTAGGTACTGAGCAACCATGTACAATGATAGTCCGAACAAAGCACTGGAACATACCAGACTACTACGCTTGGGGTGTCCACATATCAAAGTTGTATCTAAATCGCTTTGCTGAGCTCCTTATTCACAAACCCGGTGAAGGCTTCCTCCTTAGCGTCTTGGCGACCACCTTGACACCACTGGTAGGTGCAGCAAAACGTGTTACCTTATTCATATTCTTTTATTTCAACTGAATCCAGAATTGTTGTCTTGTTTCTATATGAATAGAGGTGGATATTTTCAAAATTCGCTGAGAGCTACTACTCCATACCAATGAGGAAGTATGACATGGTGCCTGACCATAGCCTTTCTGAGGCACTAGCGGCATGCTTGATTGCAATTGCGCCCAAGGATCACTACAAGAGACTGGAGGAAGGTAGCATCGTTCTGAAGAAGTCAAAGACCTTTGGCTTTTGCAAGGAAGGTGTGCTTCTTGAAGGTGAATCTTCACCAACAAAAAGCGACATAGTGATCTTTGGAACTGGATACAAGGGTGATCAGAAGATCAATGATATGTTCAAATCAGAATACTTTCGGAGTATTGCAGTTGGGTCAACATCCACCACTGTGCCTCTTTATAGGTTGGTTTACTAGATTCAATTTGTATACACATTGTGAATTACAGATTCTAAAGAGCTTGCTAATTTCTTTGTTTTTATAGGGAGTGCATACACCCTAAGATCCCGCAGCTCGCGGTAGTCGGTTATTCAGAAAGCTTGGCAAATCTTTACACAACAGAACTTCGGGTCAAGTGGCTAACACATTTCATGGATGGTGGCTTTAGATTACCATCTATTACAGCAATGCAAAAGGATGTCCTTGAGTGGGAAAAGTTCATGAAGCGCTACTCTCGCGGTTACTTCCGTAGGTCCTGCATTGGAACCCTTAACATCTGGTACAACGATCAACTATGCAAGGATATGGGATGCAACCCTAGGAGGAAGAATGGCTTCTTTGCGGAGCTGTCCGAGGTTTATGGTCCTGGTGACTATGCCAATCTCCACCCCAAATAAGACAAAGTGTCTATGTGTCATGTCTGCATTGTCCCTAGGGTTATGCCCCTGTTTTCAGCTTGTTTGAATTGTTGCACGGTTTCTTGGTAAACCATTAATGGGTGTCACTTGTGAGGTACAGCTTGCACAATATGTATGTGCTATCCATGTAAATTTCATTTATCTTTGTGTTCACTGTCAAAAGAAAAATACCATTGGTTTTACATGTTGCTTAATTAGCAGCTATATTGTGTTATAATCATATGATATGCACACATTCTGGAGACATTAGACATTCAGACTCGTTTTCCAATTTAACGTATACAGAAGTTTTTGGATGTTAGAACCGATCGATACTACGACAGGGAGCAGAAAGAAAGACTATGCAGATTGATGAGAACATAACTTGCAACGGTTATTTTCTTTGGTATAAAACAGCAACGACGTCGTGTCCCTTTGGCAGAGTGGTACTCACCCTCCCCGGACAATAAGACGATGAATACCAACACAAGGTGCGCAGGACCGCTGCGGGCAGGTGCACTGTATAGATGTGGCATTTGATTTGCCGCGCAGATAGCCATGTGCACTGTATAGAGGTAGCCACCACAAGGGTTGTGACCTGCCTGCCAACTGCCGTACAGCCCACAACGAGCATACAGCGTCTCGTGGTGCCTTACAAACAGTGAAAAAATAGACCCAGTTCAAAAACATCAGCACAACATGACCCTGATTTCAAAAATATTTACGAATAACTATTTTCATAGCACCTGCACGTGCGGCGCTATGCTAACATCATAGCGCCGACCTCCGGCGTACTATGCCCCTGCTAGCGTGGCACTGACAGGTCCAACGCTGGTTAAAATATCGTCATCTGGTCGAGAAACCGCAGGAGACATGTCTGCCGACTTTCGTTTGAATTATTTATTTTCAATATGGGCGGTAATGCTACAAAATAAAAGAATTGTTAGTACAATAGTAAACTAAAACAACACAAGGGGGGCATTAACAAGTCATGAAACGACGAAAAATGCATGCATATGGGGTAAGTGGGTTTGGCTGGTGTTGGTGTTTGTTGTATGGTTTTTTGCCTAGTTTTTCACAAATAGATTGGACACTTTCTTTTTAATTAATTGATAAGGCAAAGTTTTTACCTTCATTTCAAAAAAAAAATGCACACATACCATTCTACATGTTACGTGAAAACTGTATCAATCTCTTAATTTAAAGTTTTATGAATGTCTTTCTCAAGAAAATATTTTCAAGTTTAAATAGCTTGTGCAAGCAGAACCAGAAAGTTGCTAGTGCTTTACCAGAATAACACCGTTTATGTTGCGCATGCCCGGCTCTGGGCCTAGGCAAGAGGTGCGGCAGCCTAGGGCCTAGGCCAGAGGGGGGCCCAAGATCACATGTTCCTTTATACGTTGATGACAACAGGGCGTTTTCCTTGAAAAAAAAGGACTAAAGCGTTGGTTTTATTGGGTTGGGCCTTTTCATCCATCGGGAGAGGAGGAAACGCACGATGCATATTCAAACAAGCGATCGACGAGACCCTCCTGTTCGGATGTTTCTCCTCGCGAGTCGTCTGTTCGTCTTCGGAATCGCCTCGGCCTCGTCCTGCCCTTGTCCTGTGGGCCCTAGTCTGACGATAGTCAAATCTACTGCTCCGCACAATCCTGGTCGCCCCTGCCCGGTTCTAATTACATGTTTGTTTTTTTTAGAAAAGGGGAGGCCCCAGCCTCTGCATCGATTGATGCACACGGCTTTTTATTGCAGCGTCAAGTGTTATTCAGAGTTTACATCTCACCCAAAAGGTTCATGAAAAGGGAAATAAAGTCTTAAGAACTATAAAAGCTCCTCAGAAAGTCTAGTCTTCTTAAACGTCTTGAATTCGTCTAGACAGCCGCCAGGTACCCAGGAATAGATATCCAAAGCGACCGCCTCCAGCCGGGTACATCCAGAGTCGATATGCGCACGTTGCGCCTCTGGGACCAGTAAAGCCCACTCGTGGATCCAGTGGGTAGCCATGCGTATCACCTATAGAAAGTTAGCATGACGAGCATTGTTAAAAATGATATCATTCCAACATCTCCAAATAGACCATAATAAAGCACAAGTTCCCACACGGATTTGTGCTTTCAAATTCTTTTCCACCCCATCTAGCCAATTCCCGAACATATTCGTACTGTTAGCCGGAGTGCCGATGTTAAAAGTATATTGCACAATAGTCCACAAAAAATGTGCAAACGGGCATGTAAAAAAAAGATGATCTATAGACTCCTCCGAATCACAGAACACACATTTCTTACACCCATTCCAATTACGTTTAGCAAGGTTATCTTTTGTTAATATAACTTTGTTGTATAAGAACCACGTAAAAATCTTAATCTTTAATGGTATCTTAAGTTTCCATATCTGTTTGCGCAAGTTTACAGTATTCCCATTTAAATAGTCCTCATATAGTGATTTAACTGTGAAAGAACCTGCCGAAGTTAGTTTCCAAACAAATTTGTCTCTCTCATTCGTTAAAGTATAGGTAATAAGCCTTTGTAACATGTGTAGCCACGCATTCCATTTGTTACCCGTCAAGTTTCATCTAAACTCAATGTGCACCGAGGAATTTGCTAAGGCGTCGGCCACCAGAATGTTTTTACGACGCGGTACACTATACAGCGATGGGTATTGGGCAGACAGAGGGACTTCTCCCAACCAATTGTCCTCCCAAAAGCGAGTTGATTGACCATTACCAACAACAAACTTTCCTTTACTGAAGAAGGTTTCTTTCACACCCATAAGACCCTTCCAAAACTGGGAGTCAGTAGGTTTAGCAGTCACTTGTGACAAACTATTATTTTGTAAATATTTGTTCTTTAATAGCTCTTGCCATAATCCTTCCTCATTAATAAGTTTATAAAGCCATTTGCTTAATAAGCACTTATTTTTTATATCAAGAACCTCGATTCCTAAACCTCCTTGGTCCTTTGGTCTACAAATAATATCCCATTTTGTGAGCCTATATCTCTGTTTATTTTGATCACATTGCCAGAAGAAACGTGACCTATAAAAGTCTAACCTTTTCAGTACCCCTTTAGGTATCTCTAGAAAGGATAACATAAACATAGGTAGGCTCGTAAGCACCGAATTTATTAGTACTAGTATGTCTGCGTATGAGAGCAGCCTTCCTTGCCAACAACCTAGCTTATTTTCAAAACGTTTTTCAACTAAATTCCATTCCTTATTCAGCAGTTTCCTATAATGAATTGGGATTCCTAGGTACTTAAACGGTAGGTTCCCAGCCTCACAACCAAAAATACTTCTGTACTGGTCCTCAGCCTCTTTAGCTTTGCCAAAACAGAATATTTCGCTTTTATGAAAATTGATTTTCAGACCTGATAATTGTTCAAAGATGCACATAGTTTAAAGTGAAAGTAAACACGTATATGTCTATATATCCAGATACGCGTCCATATATATTAGCTATAGGGGCCCATTCGTCAACTTCGCCCAGGGCCTCACAAAATATAGAGTCGGCCCTGATGTTGCACAATGGCAGTGGCAGCGGTTGCAAGTGATACTCATAGTTTCGTCTCTGCTTTCCCTTATGACAAGTGCCTTCTACCACTGCAGGATTGCAACTATAACCATCAGAAGACAGCTGATACTGCTTGTGGCTCTGTCCGTTTGGGCCATCACATTTCAAAGAAACCCAAACATGACTCCGACCAATCATAGCTCCCTTGAATTCTTCCATGGCATTCTCCACATAACACCTGAAGCATACAACAAAAACAAGGAAAGCTGTATGATACTACCTAGGGCATATAAATTTTGTCAAAAGTCAAATCATGTGAAGTTTGACGATTTTTTTTAAAACATATTAACTTCTACAATGTCAAATTAATCTTATTAGATACATCATTAAATATATTTTCATACTATATCCATAGAATGTTGCAAACTCCGCCTATGACTTCTAGGTATAACCGGTCCCAAGCCCGGATAAAGGAGGAGGATTGTGATAGGCTTGGCAAGACAACGTAAAAACTAGTCAGTCCCATGGGTATGAAACCCATTTGGGCGAGACCGCGAGAGTAGTACTAGTATGGGTGACCTCTTGGAAAGTCCTCGTGAAAGAGTTTCATATCTAAGGTTTGTGATAGGCTTGACGAGCCAACGTAAAAACTAGCAAGTCCTATGGATATGAAACTCATTTGGGCGAGAGTAGTAGCATGATGGGTGAACTCTTGGCAAGTCCTCGCGGGGATTCGACTTCCCCTGGGGGTAGGGAGTATTTTGAAAGGAGGTTAATCATAGATTATCAAAAACCCTAGAATAAATTCTTCCTGGGTCGATGCGTGAAAGAGTTTCATGTCTACCCTATCCCAACTTGTTTGAGACAAAAGGCTTAGAAGAAGAAGATCCATATAATGTTACAAGTGTTGATAGTTTTTTATATAAACTTGGTCAAACTTCACATTGTTTGACTTCAGAAAGAAATTATATGCCTTGTTTTCAGCCTGGTGAACGAATACTAATTCATGCAGAGCATGGTGAACTTGAAACCTGTAAAGGAATTTGACGGCTGCACATTGCTTCGAGAAGTTGATATCTTCATGGATATGGACGTGAACAACCTCTCCAGAGTGAGCAAAGGCGCGGCTCAGCCTGGTCCTCGGTAACACAGGGATCTAGCCACTCTACAAGGATCTAGGCCAGCGGCATATATAGGAGCAAATCAGGCTGCAGTGTGATTCTTTTTCTAAAAGGAAACAACATATGTTACTTACTGTTGTGTCCTCTGTGTCAGACTCAGCGGGCTCTCCCTCTTTGCTCTGGAAATCAGCTGCAGCCATAACATTTAGATATCCATTAATCCACGCCGAGAACATATAGTCGTAAAAATGATTTCATAATCAAACGACAACATGCATGGCCAGATGGAAAAGCTAAGTAAGTACCTTGACGATTATCTGATGCGGTCATGCCTAGCTGTCTGGACAATGAACAAGGACTGTATGTTTTCCAGTAGGAGAAGACTCTTTTAGCAGAAAACAAGGTCACATCTTCCAGAGTCTTCTTTGTCATGTTTTTTTTTTAACTTAGTATACTGCATGTATTCATCCAAATACATCAAGGAATACAACACACAGTACACAGCAAGTGGGTCCCAAGCCCCAGCACAACAGCAGAAAAGTCCACAGAAAAAAGAAAATTACAGAACGGTCCCAGAAAACTCTGCTGAACCCGCCGCCGGTCCGCCAGGCATGTTTCAAGCCGGCAATTCCGCCCATGGGCACGTCCGCCCACGGGCACCCGACCCTAATGGGCAGGGTATGGGTCGCTATGTTCCCCCATGGGTCTCGCCCGTGGGCGACCCGATTAGTCGTGGGTAGGGTATGGGCAGACATATGTACCCATGGGCGACCCGATGGGTAACCCGATTAGCTGACATGTACGTGGGGTCTCATAGTAAGACATGACCAGAGCCCATGTAATTTCCAGCCCAGCCCGACCCAACAGTCCAAATCCAATACGCACCGCACTAAGCCACTAACCCTAGGTGTGTGTGACCGTGTGAGTCGACCATCCTAGTACCCAGTCTCTCCCCGTCTCCGCCGCAATCCCTCTCCCCTACTCTCTCTCTCTGCTCAGTGCTCACGCCTCACGGTGCTCTCCGCTCCCCTCCCTTTCCCGACAGCAAAACGGCGGCGCTGACCCGCCGCGCCGTTGCTCCACCGAGCCGCCGCTCAGTTGCACCGCCACTCGCTGCCGTCCCCAACGTCCACGACGCCGCCGTCCCCAACTCACAGCCGTCCCCTACTACCTGCCGGCTGAAGGTGACACATAAAATATGCTATTTTGGAGTGCCAAAATTGACATGAGGAGCTGTTGTATGCAGACCCGACGGGCGACCCGATGGGTCGGGTGACCCGACGGGTACGGGCATGGGCATGAAATCTGACCCATGGGCAGGGTCGCGGGCAGAGAAGTTTGCCCATTTGTTAAACGGACATGGGTCTGGAAGAGGTCGACCCGACCAAACCCGACCCGATTGCCAGCCTTAGGCATGTTGACTGCGATCACCCAGGCATCGTGCCATCGTCGTCGCTGATGTTCAACTTCGACATGAGATAAATGACAACGTCATCACCACCATGCATACTACTCAAGGTGCGGGCAGCCTTGATGAGCTTTTTCAGTGGAGGCAACAACCGATCGGAATTCTGCTGCCTTGTCCTATTGGTATCGATGGCAATGTCATCGAGATTGGCTTCGCATTCCTTGATCCAAGCCTTCCTGCAACTGCCCTCCAGGCTCCAGCAATTCACATCACCCACTATTTTAGCCAATTAATTGTCCATATCATTTCCGCTAAAAATAATTTATAATTGTACATATTTCATGCAACATATCCATGTCATCTTTTTCAGGCATATAATTGTCCACATCACTAAAATTTACTAAAATTTAGTACTCAAATATTCAACAATTTCACACGAATTAAATTTAGTGTCCCGACTATTGTGATCAATTGCGTCTTAACGATTGAATATTTCATGCGTCTTATACCAATTTCATTTACATATTTTTAAAAAAAAAAGATACCCGCTGCAACGCGCGGAGTATTCTTCTACTTAACTCCACACTACATGGCTCCTGTCAGGGACCTATACTTCGTAGTATAACTTTGCACAGCTAGCTGACCGTCCGTAAATTTTGCAGCAATTTTTTTTTTGCAGGCGCTCATATACACGCGCACACACTCACCCCTATGAACGCACGCACGCACACCCTACCTCTATGAGCACCTCCGAGAGACCGAGTCGGCGGGTCAAGTCTTGAGATTGACGAAGCCACCACGGGCGCCTCGCTATCGAGGGAAACGTCACCTCCCACTGAAGAATATTCCGCCTTAAATGAGAAACACCAGCGTCAAACCTGGGGTTTGAACTCTGGTGGGCTGGGGATACAACCACCCTCTTAACCATCTTGCCACAGGCAAGTTCTCAAAATTTTGCAGCAATTTGTCTCCACGGATTATATACACTAAGTTCAGCACGCACCGGCCAATTCAACAACCTCAGCTGATGTTGTAAATCTCCAAGACAAACAGGTAATGATGTGCTCAGAGAGACTGCCTAGGATTAACCAATTAACATCCTTAAATCGAGGGACCAGTGCAGAAGAGTGTGCACGCGAGGAAACAACGTATGCAGCTGTGCACCACCACCCAACACCGTACCAGAAACTAGATTGCTAGTAATATTTGCAGTGTCGTTGATTTGGACTTGCAAAATTGAGCAAGCTGTTGTGAGCTAAACTAATCACTACTGGCAGCTTCACAAGAGCAGCTCTGCCGGAGGAAGGTTCGAGCAAAGGGTGCATTCTGTGCCCCTGCGAAATCTCATATAGTCATACTAAACTAATGCGTCCAAAATTTCCTATATTGTCAGTGACGAAAGCTGTTTTCGTTCTCAGCTTCAGAGTCTGTCCTTGAAGGTCAACTTTTAACACGCTCGCCCAGTCGAAATCGCATCTCAAGACATACGACTGCGCCCAAAGCTATCTCACTTTCGTCAAGCTTGCAGGCATGAAGCTGGCCTTCTTCGGAACCAATTATGGTTCATTTCCTCCTAGCTATACAAGGAAAAACAGGTTGGGTTGAACCTATTGGCAGAGGAACTTGACTGTCCTCTCGCTCTAAGGATCAGGGCCGGTTGCTTCTGCTGTATCTACAACCATCTCAGAAAACGAGTCCCCACCAGTGTAGTCGAAGCTTTCGGGGGTTGTAGATTTGGAGAGCCCGGGCTTGCCTCCCTTGCATCATCATTGCCGTCAGAACTTATTACGCTTGAGGCAGGTAAGAGCGGAGGCTGCCTGTCTTCCAGATCTGAGTGTTTGCCGGCCACGCTAGCCAATACATTCATCTTGGAGAAGCTACTTCTAGCTTCTAGCTTGGGCTTCTTCAGAACATTCACATCTGTGTCTTTGCCGTCTAATGAGCTATGCCTCGCCGTAAGTGTATTTAAGGTTTCATCAGCTTCTACAGGTCTTTTGGGAGATCGATTATTATCTCTGTCGCCGTCATGATCCATAAGACCACCAGATTTAGGCCTGAAAATGCCAAAAGACCAATGAAGCAGAAGAACAAAGCATGTTTAAGAGGAGCAGAAATTACATGATTACATAGACTAGGCATTTTGCTAGGATTATCTTGATTAGGTGTTGAGATGCTTTGCATGGCTGTTCTACACAGCTTGGAAAGTGACCAGGTTTGGGTCCGGTTAGGAGTGTAGTGGATTGAGACACTGAGCACATGTGTCTGGTGGCAGTATGCGTCTGTGTCAAACTAGAAGTCTGTGTTAAGAGTCTTGCTAGCCTGCTCTGAGTTGTTGTGTACATATATGCATGTGGAGGTGCTTTGTACCGTGACATTGAGAAAAAATGGAGAGGAAAAAAAAGGAGGCAACATGAATCAGATTGTGTGTTTCCCGTGTGTTTGTGCAATTTTGATGTGATAAATCCTTTGGCTAAATCCAACACAATTCATAAAATTCACCAGGTTATATCGATGTAAACAATTATAAGACTGCAAATAAATCTTAAATACAATACAGCTGGTAATATCTCCAGTTGTGGAAGATGAGATACCTTGCAGGGATGTGACGGATTTCACTTCCATCAGCTGGCTTAACCATGCATCGTTGTTGTACTTGTGTCGTCTGTGTAGCAGAATCTTCTTCATTGCTATGGTAAAACAGAAATTTCACGTTGGTTAAGTAAACAATGAAACATTCAGTATTACAAAATCCAATATCTGCAATCAATTCGACCAGCAACATGGAATAAGCAGCAAATGAATGAACTTAACAGACCTGTCTGTATTGAAACAATCTTCCTCTTCCTTATCAAGACCTTTTTCATCTGCCTTCTTTCTCATGTGACCCGCACTAGTAGTTTCCTCTGTTTCAGCACTGTTCACGAGCTAGCAAGAAAACAAAAATATCATCATTGTTTATGTTAATACTACACAGTATACGAAGGCCTAAACTTGCTAGTGACAGAAATTTGACAGTGATGACAGAATGCAAGAAACAAAAGTCCCAAGTCTCAACCTCTTCATACTTGAGTCTGAAGGCCTGAATGCTCTCCAGTTGTTCAAACTTCACAAGTTGGTTCCAAAAGGACCCCACAACATATACAATGAGGGATTTTCTATTTTCCTGAACACAAACATGCATCAGATGGCAAAGCCCACTGGATAATGATTCTTCTTTGTTTTCGAGAAAGATAGATATTTCACGTACACGGTACCATATACTCCACACCAACGGACAGGATGTACCTTTCTTATGTATTCGAACAGCGCGAGGGCCGTGGACTGTAGCAAGTTGTATCGATCCCCATATTCGACAAATGCTTCAATAATTGGTTTCAACATGTTGAGCTTGATAACATGGCTAGTCAGAAGCTCATCCTACAGAACAACAGAATTTATTTTCAACTCAATTTCAAATATGACAAGGAAATCAGTTACGATATGCTTGCTGGCTAGTATGACTGTTTTCTAGCACTTAGAGGTATAAGACTATAAAGTGTACCACGCAGTTTTGCTACAAAAAAACAAGCATGCATGATTGAGAGACATGTTTACTATTGCCTCCGCGCAAGAGAGCTAATTCATCATCCTGTAATCATATGTTGTTTTATTTGGCTTTACAGCGTGGTGCACCAGCTGGTACCACTTCTAGTACAGTTGTACATAAAGGGTGAATTCGATTATACAAATTAACAGAGATTTGCTATAAATGATTCTCTACTTTGTTGTAAGATGTGGGCTGTATGCAACACATGTAGGCGCATACAAACCTAGGAGCAATCATGCAAGCTCCATGTGGGTCAATAGTCAATACATGAAGGATGAGTTAGATTTGGGTGGTTTGATACTCGACTCTTGAGAACGTCGGAACCATCATAAGTATGTTAGCAACATGTGAGTGGGTTAACTAAAAAGTTGTGTCGTACTGCAATCATTACGTCACCCATTATTCAATTTTCAACATGGAATGCTTGCTAGATTGAACTAAATTTTAAGTTGCTGGTGGTAGACGTAGTCAAGAAGGATCAATAAGCTAGTGGTGCACAGAAGAACATAAATATTCAATTATATAGTACTTTTCCCAGACATGAAAGAACCCTCAGTCCCTCACCATGCAGTGCTTAATTTATTTATGTGACAAAGTAAACTTACATTTGTGCCAATAACAGTACGCATAAAACGGACAGCTGCCACAACCAAAACCCTCTCCCTTCGACGGGTTAGAGTAAGGATTCTCTCAATTGAATTGCTTTTAAGAAAGTTGATCCTGCAAGATCAAGAGGCACATGTTAGCAAAGACACAAAAGGAAAGTAACAAGTCCAAATGAACGGCTGAATAAATAAAGGAGGTCGGAAGGGGATTTGTATCAAGCATTACTTGGTCGTGTATGGGTGCTGAACTACACAAAAGCATAAGAAGTCGCAAATGTTAAGCAATATTTCAACGCTTGTAACAACACCAACTGAACCAAATGTTGATCCGGCAATGCTCTTTGGAGGACAAGATGATTCGATTATATCAATCAACTTATCAAAATACTTCTTGTAAAAGATCTTGACGACAGCTCTCTGCAACAGAACATTGAAACAAAAACTTCAGAGTGCAATCTAGTTAAGGACCACCATTTGAAACATGTACTATTTCGTAATGACCAGAAAGCTCATATTGGCTTCTCTAAAGAAGCTCGTATTAGGCTCTCCAAAGAAACCCATGTTGGATATTTACATCCAATCATAAACCAAAATGAGGATGAAAATCTATACATAAGAAAGCTGAGGAGCAGAATGGAAAAAAAATTGTCTATTTCCAGAAGAGATTCGTAATACCACAGATGTGTATTGTTTAATGTCCTCAATAAAAAATGCCAAAATTCTAATGATTTAGTCTATGGCATCTTACATATTCCGTGACATTATTCACAGCCAATTTTCCATTCAGCAGTATCCGCAGAATTTCCAGAAACTGACAGAGCATTTCGCCACCGAAGTCAGTTACCATGCGTTTAAACTGAAATTTGACAAACTGTTAGCAGCATCCACAAATGGAAAATAAAGGGGTAAAAATGGAGTTCACTCTTCACAACATTCTGAGAAGCGTCGGAGGAAAATGCAGTTGCCCGATAAAAATAAAACAATGATTGGTAAACTTAATGGCTCGGCTACCAAGACATGTGATAAAACTTTGGGATCACTGGTTAAGCGCGTGCTTCCATTTCATTACTCAGCACTCACTAAGCAAACAAAATAACCTTGCAAAAGATATTGCAAATTGGTGAATCAGATGCAAATCACATCCTCAGCCATGGTGAATCATTTGCAGTGTCTAAAATCAACAGAAAAAAGGCAAAGAGGTTTGCATGGATTTGAAGGGTGAAAAAAGGATAGCAGATACGCAAATACACAATTCAATGTCCAAATGCTCCACCAACATGTAAGATACCCGCAGTTGACAAACGGACGGGACATACCCACAATACCAGAAGGTCCAAATATTTAGGGTGCGTTTGGATCCAAAGCTAGATTATTTCTAGCCTTGACTAGCAAGATTTGGAGTTTGGAAGCAGCATATAGAAGTATTAGCTTTGCGGGGCAGAGAGAGCAGTTGGGGCACAGAAAACCTTGCCAAGGCAGGAGAGCAGAATTGGCTCTGCTCCGATGGCAAGCTTGAACAGATCCAAATAATATGATGCCTTTACAGGAATGTAATTCACTGTTTGGACCAAAAGCACTGGGCACAAATTCTGTAGGGAGACCATAAAGGGGTGCTACTTACCAGAAGCCCAAGAAGAGAAATGTCTTCTCCAGAACTTTCTTCATGATTTGCAATATATGATCTCAGTAAGTCAGGATCTTGAGTAAGAAAATGTAAGAGGATGTCTGTCCTGCATTTGCCCAAAAAATAGTGCAATTACATTTACAAGAAGATACATGAACAACCAAAGAGAATCCACTCATTGCTCCAGAAGTTACCCAGCTGAGAGAAGCACTTTATCCTGACTCTGCAGCACATCAGAAACTATATCAAAGACACCTTGATTGGCCAGATCCCTGAATAGAGAAACATGATTGCTGAACTGCTACGACAGTCATTGATTATACACTAATAAGAAATTGTACTTAAATGATCTTTAGTTCAGCTTATACTGAACGAGAGGCGTGTCTGCATTGCATCAAAGGTACATATTGATCAAAACACAACCCAGAGGAACTTTTAAGTTTCAAGCCTCATGGGCTTGCAAGAAAAGTTACGATAACGACAAGTGTGAACCAACCTAGAGGGAGAGACGAAAAAAAAAGAAACGTTGTCAACTAGTGGTGTATTCCTTCCATAAAATGCTGCAACAAATAACCACCAACTGCGAAAAAACTGATCTACATTATCATAAATACAGGGTCGCAGGCTCCCAGGTTATAATATATTCGATAGACAGATAGTTCCATAAAAGAAAGAAACTGATTCTAATGGGCAGAAGAGAAAATACATTATCCAGATACCAACCTAGATAGTGTTATTTGTTGAGCAAGCTGCAAACTTTTGCTGACAGTGCAAAACTCGCGCAAAAAGAAGACCTGCGAAGAACCAAATTTTGTCCATATAAATGGCATACAAAAGGAGATCCGTTGTTGAACTGAGTGTAGATGCACGCACCACCCTCCCCCAACCCAACACACGCAATGATATATAATATCAATATCAAAAACTGGCAGAGCAACCTAGAAATGTTGTAAGGTGCATAGCACAAACTACAAAGAGTCACAGCCCACAATCATATCAACTCTCAAATGATGAAGACCAATGCTCAACAGAGATGAAATATTTTCCAATCAAATTCACAAGTATCCCGTAGCAGTAAGGTGAACAAATAAACTGCTTCCTCGAGACACTAGCATCAGCAAAGACCCACACAACACTCATTTCACTCAACACATGGTTTCATGGCTTATGTCCTTTCCTCAAAGTAACAATTTCCCACGACACATCATGTTGAAAGTGCATGGTGTCCCCATGTATGGTTTTGGTAATTAATGACAATCCTTATGGACTAATGTTTGTGTTGAGTTATTCTTGTAGCTTTGTCCATTGGCATCGCTTGAACTCCATGTGTTGGATTCAAGGTTGTATGCCATCAAGATCATTGATTATAATGGACATATTTGATATGATCAAGAAGAAGAAAAGATACAAGGTTGATCAAGACTAAGTGCAAAGAGTGGATTCAAGTTGATCAACACACAAAGCTAAATGATATACCATGTGGGATCATGTGATCCAATAGTATGGTAAGAAATTGTCCATATAGCTTTGTGAACTAACCCATTATGTGTGTGTGGCATTCCTTTGTTGGGGTTAGGTATCTCTCCATGGGCTTGCATCAAAAGGAAGATTTCTTATAGCTCATGGAGGATGACGTCAAGTGGTGATCGTCATCAAGGTTGAGATGTGCAAGTTCAAGATGGGCATCTAGAAGATTTCATGCTTGAAGCTTGCAACCCATTTGGAGATAATGGTCAAGTGAAGATGTTCCTAAGAGAGGCACTCCCATCTTGGTGTATGGGGGAGCGATTTGTGAGTCTTCACCAAGCAAAGCGCAATCAAGAAAGGTGGTCCACTTGAAGAGGACAAGATCGTCATCATCTAGCTCAAGTGGAATGCGCAAGGCAAAGGTACGTTCTTGATAGGGTTTCTATTTTACCGGTCTCATGGTGTTAGCGGGAGACCGGGTTATAGGATAGATACCGTACTATCAAGAGGGGCTCTCAATTGAGTAACTTGATCGCATCTTTGTGGAGAGCTCAAACCTTTGCATACTTGGCATATTATGTTTCTTGGTTCTTACTTGGCTTTTCTCCTTGTTGGGTTTTGGTGATTGTTGTGATCTTCATGACAAGCCCAAGTTCACCGAAAACGGATTTCGTATGGAAAACTTGTTGCGTTTTCGGTTTTGGAGGTTTTACCGGTTATTCCCTTTTAGAGAGGTTTTACCTTTCCTCATTTGGTCTTATCCTCCTTTGTTGGACTATGATGTTTCTCTGCATGATCTTATTGTGCTCTTCGTTACGATTCCAACGAGCCCAAGATCATCGAAAACGGAGTCCGGATGAAAAAGATATTGCAGTTTTCATATCTCTGTTTCTGTCAACCGGAATATCCGGGGGGCGGAATATCCGGGGTCTGGGGCCGGATATTCCGGCCCTAAAATGGGTTTTTACCTCGTTTCGAGCCCCGGGTGCGTGCCTCTGGTAAAACCGGACATTTGGGCCGGACATTTGGGCTTCTAGGCCGGATATTCCGGTGGGGCGGATATTCCGGCCCCAACTTGGACCGGAATATCCGGTCCCCTGTTTCTGCAACGGCTCTTTTTCTGGGAGGGGTATAAAAACCCCTCCTCCTTCCTCCAGCTCTTAGCACTGTCCAGCACGATTTGATTTCTCTCTCCTTCATTGTTGCAAGCTCAAAACAACAAGATCTCCCAATCCCTCCACCCAAACTCGTTGATCTTTGGAGGATTGAAGGAGAAGACCTAGATCTACATTTCCACCAAGCCGTTTCTCCTCTAAGTGAGTGGAACCCTTTCGATCTAGTTCTTGAAGTTCCATTTGTTGTGTTCTTCTTTGTTCTTCCTCTCTTCTCCCCCCACAAGCATTAGTTGCTTTTGGTGGGATTTGGGAGTGAAGGACTTGAGCACTTCTTGTGTTCTTGCCTTTGCTTTTGTGCATAGGTTTGCCTTTGCTTTTGTGCATAGGTTTGCTCTCTCCACGAGGATTCGTGGAAGTGAAGATTGTGAGCTTATTACTCTGGGTCATTGGACCCTAGACGGTGTTTTGTGACCTTTTGTGGTCAAGGCCTTTTGTGGCTAGTTGGGACCTTTTGTGGTCCACTTGGGAGCTCCCAATCCTTTTGTGGGTTGTGCCTCAAGATTGTTGTAAGGGACTCGATTTCCGCCCAAAAGGAAATCAATAGTGGAAGGTGAACCGAGCTTTTGTGCGAGGTTCATCGGAGAATAGGGTGAGGCCTTTTGTGGCATCTTGAGTTTGATACTCACACCCCTCCAACGAGACGTACTCCCCTAAAAAGGAGGAACTCGGGAATACATCGTCGTCTCCGCGTGCCTCGGTTATTTCTATACCCGAGCTCTTTACTTATGCACTTTACATTGTGATAGCCTTCGAGCTTGAAGTATTATATCTTGCTATCACCTTGTTACTTGTCTTGCTTAGCATAAGTTGTTGGTGCACATAGGTGAACCTAGTTTATTTAGGTTGTGTGCTTGATAATTTAAACACCTAGTTTTATTCCGCATTTATCAAGCCTAAACCGGAAAAGTTTTAAACGCCTATTCACCCCCCCCCCTCTAGGCGACATCCTTGTCCTTTCAATTGGTATCAGAGCCTGGGCTCTCTTTTAGGGCTTTACCGCCTAGAGAGTAAAGATGTCGTTTAGAGAATTAGTGCACAATCCCACTTTTAAATTCGATGGCACTAGTTATGATGTTTGGAAAATTCGCATGCTTAATCTTTTTAGGGCCATGGGTCCAAATTATATCATGAGTATTGTAGATGTGGGTTTTTCTCCTCCAAAGGATTCGCAAGAATTATCTTTAGAGGAGAGGAAAACTCTCATCTCGATACTCAAGTATCTAATGGCCTTATATGTGTTTTGAGTGATGTAGTTCTTGCTTCAATCATGCCTTTCCGGAACGCTCATGAGCTTTGGACCAAGCTTCAAGATAAATATGAAGTGTCCAACATTATTGAGGATGATTGTTGTCCCTCCACCTCCGGACGTGACGAGCTCACTTATTCTTCCACTTCACCAACATGTGATTTGTCACAAGGTAATGACATGGTGAGTGGTGATAGAAATTGCATTGTTGATGGTGAATCCTCTATTGACTATACGTCATCTCTATCTCATTGCAATGTTCTATCTTTGGACTTAAACACTTCTAGCACCTCAAATGTCTTACATGCTAGTGTTGATAGTCCTTGCATATCATATAATAGTTGTTTAACTAAATCTCATGATGATATGCTTCATATGTCTTGTTGTCATGAAAACAATACTTCCATATCCTCTATTTCGTGTGTGCTAACAATGTAGAGGAAAACCAACATTTGTTGGAACAAGACATGGATCTCAATGGTGCTTCAAGCTATTCTTCATCTTCATCGTCCATTTCTCACTTTTGCCTTATGGCTAAGGAATCAAAGGTAGCTTCACCTTTGGAACCCTCTACACCTTGTGATGATGAGGATGAGGATTATTATGGATTAAAAGAGAATGATATTGACTCCTTAAAGGAGAAGAGTGAGATGGTTTTTAATGCTCTCCCTAAAGGTAGTCAAGCTTGCTCTTACTTATGTGAAATTTTGTGTTTTGCTATTAAGTGCAAGGATATCATTGAAGAAAAGGGGAGACTTGAAAGAGAATATGCTAATGAGATTGCTTCCCTTACCATGGCTATTGAGGAAGAACATGAGCTTCGAGTTTCTCTTGAGGAGAAGCTTGAGAATATTGATGAATCTCAAAATGAAACTCTTTCTCAAATCATTAAAGAACGTGACCATGCTATTGCTAAATACAAAGTTTTAGAGAAACAAAAGGTCGTATTTGGTGTTGGTCATAATAGACTAAACGATGAGCTAGAGACGCTCTCCAAGGCTCACAAGGCCTTGGAGAGTGAACACTCTACTCTCACCAAGTCTTTTGAACAACTTCAAATACAATCTACTAAAATTGATGCACCTAGTTCCTCTACTTCTTCATGTGATCATGCTAATATTATTGAGGAAAATGCTAGGTTGAATGATGAGCTTGCCAAGTTGTCTTCTTCCATTTCTAATGCTAATGATGCTTGTGCTACTAACTCCACTTCTTGTGAAGCATCTATTTTGAAGGAGAATGTTGAGCTAAGGGCTCAACTTGAGTTGCTAACTAGCAAGTATGGGAAATTGGAAGAAAGTCATGAAAAGCTCTCTAGCTCTAATGAGGATCTTCTAGCATCCCATGCTAGGCTAAAGTTAGCTCATGAGGCTATCACTACAAAGGTAAATCTTGTGAGCCTCATGTGGACAAAGGCACAACTTCTACTAAAAATGCTATATTGTCTTGTGCTAGTCCTAGTGATTCATCATCACATACTATTGCTAATCTTGTGATGAATTACTTTCCATGCCTTGTTGCTCTAACAATGAAGCATCTACTTCCTCTAGTTTTTGTTGATACTAACCATGTAGAGGAATCAAAGAGCTCAAGGCCCAAGTCACTTCTTTGAAGAAAGACTTGGAAAAGCGTCATGTGGGGATTCTACACTTGACAATATGTTGAGTGTTCAAAGACGCCCCAATGACAAGAGTGGACTTGGATTCAACTCCAAAAAAAGAACAAGTCCAAGTATCAAGAAGAAAAGGGCCAAGAACAAGTTAAAGATTCGGCCAAGATTGTTTGCTTCAAGTGCAAAGTTGAAGGGCACCATGTTAGATCTTGCCCTTTGAAGAAGAAGCTCTTAGTGAGAAGCAACAAGGGAAGAAGCCTCAAGTTCAAACTCAAGTTCCTCAAGTTAAAGAATGGCCTCTTCCCAAGAAGAATCAAGCTACCCCTCCTCAAGTCAAGATTTCAACTAAGAAGAAAGGAGGAAGCCAATGTTGCTACTTATGCCGAGAGAAGGGCCACTTTGCTTCTTCATGCACTAATGGTACCTTATCCAACCCCATTATTATTGATGATGTTTATTCTCTTCGGAAGGATAAGGTTGGCAATGTGTTTGCCAAATATGTTGGTACTCAAAGTGGTGTCAAGAAAAGAACCATTTGGGTTGCCAAACCTATTGTGACTAACCTCTTAGGACCCAACTTGGTTGGGGACCAACAAGCTAAAACTTGATCAATAGGTGTTTTGGAGGGCATTGGAGACTTGGCTACATTATGAAGAATTAAGGGATCTTCATCAAAAGTATTCTCTCAAGCCAAGTCATTTGGATTATATTGTTCTATCTCATATCCAATGTTCCTCCTTGCGGTAACTTTTATTTAAATCATATATACATTGAAAGTTGCTTGCACCCTTGTATGTGTTAGGTTTTGTACCTTGCTAGTGTTGGTATGTGTTGTGCTCTCTACTTACTTATCTTGAGTAATCAAGATTGTGTATGTTGGTTTGCACACCATTTACTTGTGTTGAGCCTTATTGCTTTTATTTGATTTCTTATCTTGTCGGCTCTCTTTTGAGAGATTAATGGACTATCCTATTTTGGAGGAGTGATATGCTTCGTGCACTTCACAATCCTAAAATTGTGTATACATGAGGAATACCACTTAGTGTCGATATTTCAATGTTATCTATTCTCTATGTGGTATGTCTTGCTCATGAGAAATTCAAATTCTATATTATCCATTAATTTCTCAAATTGGTTTTTGCTTGCCTCTTGTTTTAAAATAAATGGATTATCACATTATGGGGGAGTAATAAGCTATGTGCATATTACAAGCCTAGAAAATGTGAACATGTGAGGTATTGCCACCTAGAATTGATATTCTTCATTATCTTATTCCTATGTGGCATGTTTCTCAAACAAGTTCCATTTTGCTAAAATGATTTTGTTTAATCACACTTTTGGATCTTGTTTGTGATGGAAGTTCTTGATATGGCTTTCCCTAAATATGTTCTCATATATCTTTTTGGGAAACCAATTGCTTCAAGCTATTCCTTGGAGTTGCTTTGCATGATCGCGTGAATATTTGAAGCTATCAAGAATATCTATCTATCTAAGCATGGCTTTTAATTCCTATCCTTCGCCATATGCTTATGCTTTGTGAATATGATCTTGAATATATCTTTGCAATCCACCACCGAGAAATATCTCCATACATTACTTGTCTTGTCAAGTGATAATCATATTTGTGGTAAATATATTGATCATATTCACTTTGTCTCTTGCTTTGAATTGCCTTATTTGATTGCCAATGATTTGTTTTGATCTAACTCTCATTTGTCTTCCTTGTATCTTTTGGATCCTTTATTGCTCTACACAAAATTTATTTTGTGCTTTCTTGAGTTGGGGAAAGCAATGATCCAATTCTTGTGCATTGACATTCAAAAGTCATACTTCTTAATAATGCACTATTCTCTGGGAAGCTATCCTACTTCGAGTAAAACACCGTTCTTTAAATTGGTATTGCAATTTCTTGCCTTTCTTGAACATGACTAGTGTTTGAATATATATATATATATGGAGAGTAATGATCTCATGTGTGCGCATTTTGTATTCAAATGCAAAATCATAAATAATGCACATATCTTGGGGGAGCAATCCTATATGCTTTTTGAACATTTGTTGTCTTCATTTGGTATTGGATCCCGATGACATGTCTCCTTGGAAGACAAACATTTTTCGTCTTGGTACTTTGTGCCATCATGAAAAGTGTAGAGGGTTTGGTTTATTCCTTGATGATATTTTCATCAATTGGTTTCTTGCTTTCATTTGGTATCTTTTCAAAGTGGTGTCTTCAATCATGTGTTGATTTGGATCTTTGATATAATTTGGGCAATTTATTTCCTTATCACACTTGTGTGTGCTTTCTTGGTTTAATTGGTGTTTTGTCCAAATTGTGCATGCATATTTACTATATGTATATCTTATGGCATGCTTACTTTGTTGATCCAATATATAGGATAAACTCCATCAAATCCTAAATGGCTAAGATGTGCATGAAATTCAATTTCATATTAATATGCACATATTTATGTGGAGTTTGTCCTATGTATGGTAATGCTCTAACTACTTTGGACCCAATTAGTTTGGGAACCATGTTGTACTTAAATTTGTTTTAGGTACACTTGAGATGCATTGGAAGCTTGTCTCATTTACAAGGAAGGTGTTATCACCATGTGCTTAGTGGAGCCAAGCTCGGATGATCATGAACTCTTATCTTCTACATCACCAATGCTATCTCGGTAACAAGTATCTACCTCATGCATACTTTTCTAGCTTCCAACCTTGTGTAGGTTGTTTTCATGGCATGAATCTCTTTTGTTAAAATTCATTTGGTTCTTGCAAAATAACTTTGTTGCAAATGTGGGCAAGCCGGGATGATTACATATCAAGGGGAATATATATAATCATTGTCATGATTCATCAATCCCATATATGTTAATCTAGCACTTTCTACTCTATGTCTCACATATGCAATATTGATGGTTTTCAAAATCATTTGCCTTTTTGATACTTGTTATCCTTCTCGGAGCATCCCATTTAATCACCTTCTCCCTTGTGGATATTTTCTTTTGATGCTATGATGAGATTGTGTTGGAAGTTCATCTACATACTTTTAAGATAAAATTGAGCTTTGTGCTATGCTTTTAAGCAAAGATCTTATTGGTGTATCTATGACTTCCTTTTGGATATCGTGGTCTCAACTTTGCTTCCATTTTTGTGTGTGCATATTTCTTCGTGGACTTAGTGTCTACTTAGAAACGTATACACATGAGAATAGTTACATCTTTAATTGGTATTCCAATTCTCTAGTGACCACCCCTTGTTCCTTTTTTTTGATTCTTTGGTGGTTTCTAATTGGCACAAGCTTTGCTTTATTTGTTATGCTTTTACATCTTAATAAGCTTGTGGACCTATTTGCTCCTTCTTTTGGGTTGTGTTTATGGAAAGACATGATATGCACTATGTGCCACTTATACTGAACGATTACGTTGATGCTACGCATCTTTGCATTAGTCTCCTAAAAGGTCTCTCTTTATCACACCATCTTTTTCGGTTGAGCAAGTCTTTATTTGTTACTTCTTGCTTTTGTTGCTCAACTTCTTATTTGTTGCAAGATGTTTTGCGTCTTTTCTTATATGCTCTCTTGCGAGTGTTTGTGTTCAAAATTTCTAAGAGGGAGTGAGGATTCCATGTTGTGCTTACCATATTAAATTGCAAATCCTACCTTGTGCACGTACCTTGGGGAGTTCCCTCTTGATTTTTAGAACACCTTTTCGGATCCTTTTGATTGCTTGCTTCTTTCGTCGAAGTATCTTTCTCTTTGATATTCTTTTGCAATATTTGGATCCTCGATATAGTTTGATCTCCCTCCATCTATTCGTCATTGGATATGTGCATTTGATTTCACTCATATCATGAGAAATGCACACATTATGGGGGAGTTCTTATTATATTGGCCTTCTTGATTTTTCACCCATTTCGGTAATGGATGCCAATGGGGGAGAAGTTTAGAGGGTTTAAGGGATTTGGTTTTATGCTTTAGTTTCGTTCTTAAGCATTTGCCTTTCTTGCTTATGCATCCTTGCTCTTTGTGTTGCATGGTTGCTTAATTCATTATATAAACCCTCGTAAAAGGGATTGTCATCAATTACCAAAATGGGGGAGATTGAAAGTGCATGGTGTCCCCATGTATGGTTTTGGTAATTAATGACAATCCTTATGGACTAATGTTTGTGTTGAGTTATTCTTGTAGGTTTGTCCATTGGCATCGCTTGAACTCCATGTGTTGGATTCAAGGTTGTATGCCATCAAGATCATTGATTATAATGGACATATTTGATATGATCAAGAAGAAGAAAAGATACAAGGTTGATCAAGACTAAGTGCAAAGAGTGGATTCAAGTTGATCAACACACAAAGCTAAATGATATACCATGTGGGATCATGTGATCCAATGTATGGTAAGAAATTGTCCATATAGCTTTGTGAACTAACCCATTATGTGTGTGTGGCATTCCTTTGTTGGGTTTAGGTATCTCTCCATGGGCTTGCATCAAAAGGAAGATTTCTTATAGCTCATGGAGGATGACGTCAAGTGGTGATCGTCATCAAGGTTGAGATGTGCAAGTTCAAGATGGGCATCTAGAAGATTTCATGCTTGAAGCTTGCAACCCATTTGGAGATAATGGTCAAGTGAAGATGTTCCTAAGAGAGGCACTCCCATCTTGGTGTATGGGGGAGCGATTTGTGAGTCTTCACCAAGCAAAGCGCAATCAAGAAAGGTGGTCCACTTGAAGAGGACAAGATCGTCATCATCTAGCTCAAGTGGAATGCGCAAGGCAAAGGTATGTTCTTGATAGGGTTTCTATTTTACCGGTCTCATGGTGTTAGCGGGAGACCGGGTTATAGGATAGATACCGTACTATCAAGAGGGGCTCTCAATTGAGTAACTTGATCGCATCTTTGTGGAGAGCTCAAACCTTTGCATACTTGGCATATTATGTTTCTTGGTTCTTACTTGGCTTTTCTCCTTGTTGGGTTTTGGTGATTGTTGTGATCTTCATGACAAGCCCAAGTTCACCGAAAACGGATTTCGTATGGAAAACTTGTGCGTTTTAGGTTTTGGAGGTTTTACCGGTTATTCCCTTTTAGAGAGGTTTTACCTTTCCTCATTTGGTCTTATCCTCCTTTGTTGGACTATGATGTTTCTCTGCATGATCTTATTGTGCTCTTCGTTACGATTCCAACGAGCCCAAGATCATCGAAAACGGAGTCCGGATGAAAAAGATATTGCAGTTTTCATATCTCTGTTTCTGTCAACCGGAATATCCGGGGGGCGGAATATCCGGGGTCTGGGGCCGGATATTCCGGCCCTAAAATGGGTTTTTACCTCGTTTCGAGCCCCGGGTGCGTGCCTCTGGTAAAACCGGACATTTGGGCCGGACATTTGGGCTTCTAGGCCGGATATTCCGGTGGGGCGGATATTCCGGCCCCAACTTGGACCGGAATATCCGGTCCCCTGTTTCTGCAACGGCTTTTTTGGGAGGGGTATAAAAACCCCTCCTCCTTCCTCCAGCTCCTTAGCACTCCAGCACGATTTGATTTCTCTCTCCTTCATTGTTGCAAGCTCAAAAACAACAAGATCTCCCAATCCCTCCACCCAAACTCGTTGATCTTTGGAGGATTGAAAGAGAAGACCTAGATCTACATTTCCACCAAGCCGTTTCTCCTCTAAGTGAGTGGAACCCTTTCGATCTAGTTCTTGAAGTTCCATTTGTTGTGTTCTTCTTTGTTCTTCCTCTCTTCTCCCCCACAAGCATTAGTTGCTTTTGGTGGGATTTGGGAGTGAAGGACTTGAGCACTTCTTGTGTTCTTGCCTTTGCTTTTGTGCATAGGTTTGCCTTTGCTTTTGTGCATAGGTTTGCTCTCTCCACGAGGATTCGTGGAAGTGAAGATTGTGAGCTTATTACTCTTGGGTCGTTGGACCCTAGACGGTGTTATTGTGACCTTTTGTGGTCAAGGCCTTTTGTGGCTAGTTGGGACCTTTTGTGGTCCACTTGGGAGCTCCCAATCCTTTTGTGGGTTGTGCCTCAAGATTGTTGTAAGGGACTCGATTTCCGCCCAAAAGGAAATCAATAGTGGAAGGTGAACCGAGCTTTTGTGCGAGGTTCATCGGAGAATAGGGTGAGGCCTTTGTGGCATCTTGAGTTTGATACTCACACCCCTCCAACGAGACGTACTCCCCTAAAAAGGAGGAACTCGGGAATACATCGTCGTCTCCGCGTGCCTCGGTTATTTCTATACCCGAGCTCTTTACTTATGCACTTTACATTGTGATAGCCTTCGAGCTTGAAGTATTATATCTTGCTATCACCTTGTTACTTGTCTTGCTTAGCATAAGTTGTTGGTGCACATAGGTGAACCTAGTTTATTTAGGTTGTGTGCTTGATAATTTAAACACCTAGTTTTATTCCGCATTTATCAAGTCTAAACCGGAAAAGTTTTAAACGCCTATTCACCCCCCCCCCCCCCCCCTCTAGGCGACATCCTTGTCCTTTCACATGTGTAATACATGAAAGGAATAAACAATCATTAACATTTCTTCTTTTCTGGCAGTTAAACAGTGGCAACTCAATAGTTCTTTCTAAAGATTAACCGAAAAGATCAAAATATTGATATAACAAATATAACTAGTAATACATTGTTCCAGGTTTTGATACAGAAGGGCGTGTCTAAAAGAAACAAGCAATAAAATGAAATACTAGTTTCACCAATTCGCTTTTTGATGAAACATTTGACGATCTCATCCTTTCAAACAAGTCTTGGATAAAATCAGCATTATCCTTCAGGAAAGAAACAACCTACAGCAGAATCATACAATCCAACATTACAGAAGGAAATTTTGATTTAAATCATGTGAAAACTTTGTAAGTTATAACACTAACAGAAACGTTGTTCGCATGAATAATGGTGTCAAGGCTTTTCCGAGTATCATCATCCAGTATCTTCGGTAATATAACATCCTGTAGATTCCAAGCACTCCAGTTATAGTTAAGCATAAAGTTGGCAACAGAAACCAAATAAATAGAAACTCCAGCTAATGGAAGTGCAGAGGGGTGCAGCACAGACCTTTATATAGCGTATTCTGTATGTTTGATGAATCTTAGAAACCACAAAAGCATTTCTAATGGATATGGCCTATGAGAGAAAGAAAGCTCACTAAATGATCATTTCAACTCAAATAGATTAAGACACATAAAATATGACACTGCAGTTACCTCCTTGAGAACTGCATGGTCCTTCAAGAATGCACGATGACTTTGCACAATATTAACCTCTGGATTGTCTGCATAGATCAGAGTTTGTTGAAGAACGGTGCATGCAGTTCTAAAGGTATGCCATTGTGTAGAACACGGCAGGAGTTTACTGATGTAGAGCACAAATGAGAAGTACAAGGTATAGTGTTTACATTCAAGGACATCAATTATATCAAGAATAAAATCATCAGAGAAAATCCTGTCAAATATGGCAGAACTGTTCAACAATACTGCACAATCAGAAACAACGTCAGTGGAATGCTGAAATAATATATGGCGATGCTTACTACTAAGTGTGTACTTACTGATTGCCTTGACTAATCTAAATATCAAATGGAGACCATCCCTGTCTTTTAAATCCTTACACGTTCTGAAGAGGTTCACTATCTTGGGGAAAAAATCACGCTGCAACACGTTGGAGAAGTGTAAATAGGCAAGTTAAAAACATCACAGTATTACATAAATACATCAAAGCTCAGAAAAGCATGAGCGGAGATGCAATATGTTGACTGTCTAGTTAGTTACTACCATTTCCCTTGCAGGAATAAGAATCCACTGTCTTATTTTGTACTACTCCCTCAGTCCAAAAATAAGTGTCTCAAGTTTGCTCAAAAGTGGAGGTATCTAGACACTTTTTATCAAACTTGAGACACTTATTTTTGGACGGAGGGAGTACAAGACAGATGGCTGTTTGGTGCCTGATTGCACCTACTTCGTGCAAGTGATTTTGTAGTGAAAATTACTGATAAAACTTGATTTTGTAAAGACATGAAGTCCAAGACTTGTAACTTGTAAGGCAGCCGCTCACTGATTTGCCTGACGATGTGGATGATCTGACGCATCCACAATGATATCGTGTTCAAAGATGAGACGCCCAACTGCCAGCAGATTGTCAACTCTATCCTCCACTAGGCGAGCCTATGGAAGGATGCTAGGGCCCCAAGGTGCTGCAACGCTTACCGTTGCACGCGCAGTCTCCAGATGTAGCCGCTGCATGATCCGCTGTAGGCAGTTCTTTTCTTTCTCTGAGTTTTTTCTTAGTTAAGCTATAGGCTCCTTTTTGGTAGCTTTATTTGCCAGTTTCTGGCCCTTTGGCCTTTGCTTGTATTTAGAGGCATCTTAATGTTTTCTCTCTCTAATACAAAATGACACGCGTTTTGATGCGTGTTGGAGAAAAAATGAAATCCGAGACTTAAATCTGCACATATTAAGGCATGTGCCCTTTTGAAAAGCCGGTTTGAAATTAAAATATGCAAGAGGAACGCTGCTCATATTAAGGCATGTGCCCTTTTGAAAAACAGGTTTGAGGTTAAAATATGTAAGAGGAACTTTCTGGCTCTGAAGAATATTGTGGAAGCTGACAACGATTGGGATGAGTACCTGAATAACAGCGTAATCTTAAACTCATCAGGAAAATGCATGATTCGTACTTCATTTTCCACTTAGATTCTTGTAAACACAGCGCATATGAACAATATGTGATTTGAACAAATTATACGTTACATAATGTGTTCAAAAATTAACATAATAATACTCATCACGTGTCAGCGCTGAGTTTGACATGACTGTTGCGTCAAATCTACATGTATGCCCCTAATGCACAGAAGTAATATAATACATGGATCATCATGACACATTTAAGCAAGTCGATGACTTACATCTTTTGATATTGAATCTGTAAGCAACTGATTCTGCTCCATTGTGCCACGTTGCAATATAGTCTGAACATTTTGGTGAACAATATTTCAATATTCAATATGTAAAACATCGTTTGAGAAAAGTAAGAGCCTAAGGGAGAGAACCCCTTGGTACAATTGATCCCAAGTTTGGGCCAGGAAGGTTACCCTGGTAGGCTAACTGTATAATTTTCAAGAATAAAACATTGTATGATTCCTTCTATATGTTTGGTCCACGCATGTTAACCGAGTTGAATCCTACAAATACATGGACATCCTAATTTCTTATATCTCTTCACACTGCTTTGGAGCTCCTAATATCTGCTTGCGAAATATATAATGTTCTACTTTGGCAACCGAAAAGACATCATCAAATTCATAAGACACTAAACGTTAAACGGTTTACATGAAAAGAGCACTGAAGGTAGATCGCACCTTTATAACAGAAAGACTGGACATCTCAAGAGGAGGAAGTGCTGGCTTTGGACCAACTTCATGAGCTGCGGGACATGGCAAAGTAGTTACAAGGACACATGAGAACAACAAGACAAAACCAAATGATTTAACAAACTCACGGAAAAGGATCTTAGATTGTAGGTCTTCACGTATATTACACATGTTCTCCCTACATAAAGCCATCAGAATGTAAGGCAGACATGATTAAGCCGCTGAAGGAACAGAGCAATAACACCAATTATCAATAAATCACCATATGAACGAGCATCCTTCAGCTTCTTGAAAGCTCACAGCTAATTCTAGTGCCTTTTCAGGATCCCTCCATGAAATGATTGTTTCTGCCAAATAAATGGGAAAAACAGTCGTGTTAGGGAAATAAATGGCTATCAAAAAAGGATAGCATGCCAGTTTACCTTCTTGTTTCTTGTAGATATTATCAGGAGTTATTTTGTGAAGCAGTAGGGTGTCATTATCCTCTTCATCTACAACAGCCAGAACAAGTTCTCTTGACCCCTAAGTCAAAAAAATGTTGAGAAAGTGGATGCTGAATGATAAACAGAATGAAAAAAAAAACAAACAGCAACGCTAAAAAGAAAGATCTTATTGCCACCCATCATGTGAACAATGACGTGTACATCAACACATGATTGTAGAAAATAAAAATTATGTGGGGTATCAGCAGAGAACCATATTTGACTAATATCAATGCAGCTTTCAGTTTTAGTGAAGGATAACCGATCATGAGAGCAGGAGGTTTGAATCAATAAATCATAGAATAATAGTCTAAGCATACCTCTATATAGTCGATGGTCACGTGACCCGTTCCCTGATCATCCCACTTTCCATTATCTTTTAGCCGGTACACTTTGACACGCTGGAGCAATTTTTTAAAATGTCAAAAATGCATAAATAAGTAGTTTGACAGTTTTCAAGCGACCCGTTCCTGATCATCCCACTTTCCATTATGTTTTAGCCGGTACACTTTGACACGCTGGAGCAATTTTTTAAATGTCAAAAATGGATAAATAAGTAGTTTAACAGTTACAAGCAGAGCATATTGCACACAAGTGCCCAGTAAAATTTGGGCCTGGTTTATAAGAGGTGAAGGATAAAATATATATTCATGCTAAGGTACTTGTAAAATCATTGCCACACCAATTTGAAATTATAATTGAAACACAATGCAGTAAATAATAAAGTTGTGCGGCATCATAATTTCCCCGCTCTGGAAAAAAATACTGATCTACAAGTTACTGTAATATGACACAGAAAATTCATGCTTGGGAATTTTGAACAACCCACATTTGGGAATAGGACTGTCGAGCTACTGTCTGGAGAAATACATATCAGTAATATCTAAAGATACTCAACCAACAGGAACTCGAACATTTACTGTTGGGGCCTCCCTACAGTTTGCCGGTAAAAAAACAGGCACTATCACATGTGTCGTTTCCATTAAGAAGACAACCGTGATCATGAGCATAGCCCATGGATACTCTCAACATGGTGGATTGGGAAGTGGTCACGCACACGCGCCTTTAGCCAACAGGGCGACGCTCAGTTCTCTATATCAGTAATACATTATTATAACCTCCTGATTTCCTCTAGACAAAATAAATGTAGTCTTCAAATTAGTGTAATATAGCACTGAAAATTCATGCTGTGAAGTTTCCCAAGAACCCATAACTGGGTATAGAAACTGATTAAGGTACAGCATGAAAAATGAAATTATCTATCATAGTAATATAATACTGTAATACTCTTAAGAATTATGAATCTTTACCATGATTACACTCCTAGCAAAGAGAAATGGATAAGCAGAAACCTAAATCTTACAATAAACAGATCGCAACATTCAACAATGGTGATTTTTAACTGAACCAGACAGATAGCAGATGGCCTGAATCCCTTATTCTAACCTATCTACAGATCCACGGTGTGCTGTGGACCAGTACTGTGGCAACCATACACTATATCATATCGTAGAGACCGCACAAACGTCTAGAGTCCATCTCCCTTCCAATGCTCTAGTCCCATTTAAGGCATGAAGTTTGGCCTTCTTCTACATTGTAGTTATCCCAACGCGGCACCAGGTTACTAGCTGATATATAGTTACATAAATCTGACAGTTCATGGTATAGTAATAGCATCGATGTAAGGAGCTCAAAATAATTAAAACAAAGCACGTTACATACTTACTATTAACCAGTTACCTAAGATGTTTAAGCAGGAAATTTCCCTTGTTAATAACACAGCAGCAATGGGGTTTGTGTAAACCCTCGCTTTGCAGCATGCATAGTCAACAACACATTACCTGAAGTTTGAGATGGAACCAAAATGTCTTGCGTAATAACTATTCAGAAAACATATGCTCCTCTAGATTTACATGAGAAGGGAAACTGCATTTACATTCAGGAACTGGGCACGTGAAATACCTCTCCTATACCAGAGTTGTGAACTCTAATATGCAAGTGCTAGCCATTTTAAAACCGAATGTATGCGCCAATTAGCAAGAGATCGTCGCTTGTAGGACTTCACATAACGAGATTATCCTAAATTCATCCGTGCGCCTTGAGAAATTCCGATGAACTACGCCCGGTTTTCAGAGTCCTGAACACGAGCAGGAACGAAACATCAAATTGCCACCTCTCGGTCCCAGAGCACCAACCTCGTGGATCCCAGGGCAGGCGCGACCTGTGGAACCATCGGGTACCTCGAAATGGCATCATCACACGGAAGCTCCGATGAAAGCCCGCGCCCAAGCCGCGAAACCGAAGCGCGCGCGGCGCGCCTACGAACTGCCGCAGCGGATCTACCGCGCCAACTCGTCACTACTCGCTAGAAGGTTCTAGATACTTGAGGAGGACGATGAGCGGAGGAGCTCACCTTCAATGTCGTGTGCAGCGGCCTGCCCTGCCACGCGTCCTCCTTCCGGCCCCGGCCCCGGCCCCCGCACTGCTTCCCCCATCGCTGGAGACCCCGCGCGCGTCCGACGGAGCGGCGGCTTCTGCGGAATCGTGCCGCAGCTAAAAGCGGGAGCAGGCTAGAGGAGAAACCCTAGCCGGCATTGGCGAGCTCCTTCTCCCTCCCGCTCTTCCTCTTCTCGCCGCTTTTGGCCCTACGTTTTAGCCGCGGAGTGGAAACTGCGGCGGTGGGAATTGGGAAATGGGGGTCGGGGATATTTATGGGCGCCTTTTCCGTGCTTACGAGAATGTTTTTTTAGGCGGAAAACCGTAGAACAAAAATTTTCTACGGTATAATTTTTTCATTTATAATAGCAAATATCTTTTTATTTTTTTGCGAATTTTATAATAGCAATATTCACAAACTCAAGGAACGCATACGAGAATGTTGGTGATGCATTCGAAAATAAAACTGCTTCCGTAAAATCTACTATAACCATGTTTGAGTGGATTTACATTCGCTTAGTGGTCTCAACAACAAGCGCAGAGAAATGCATTCGCTCGACTATACTACTTTGTTCGTTCCAAAATCTAAGATATGCTTTATTTTGCATGGTCTTTGATGCGTTGACCACTTATATATCAATTTATATGGATTGGAAATACATAAATTATATTGTATTGAAAATATTTTATTTCATACTATATTTATACTAATTTCATAGACATATTACAAGTACAAATTGGGATCAATTTGTAAATTGTTGGGAGAAAAATCAAATACGTCTTAGATTATACAGTAGGACGGAAGGAGTATGAATTATGCGATAATAAATAGTAAAGATTATATCACAAAAGGTACCTATGCAGATTGCTAACATTTATGGGGCTTCTATGTGTATCTATTTATTCTCGTTGATGGATTGTGCAAACTCGGGGCAGCATTTGCTGAAGACGGCCATGTGTCCTTGTCGGCGAAGTCACTAGTCTCCATCCTTGCAGGTCTGCATGCCGAGCATGTAGTTTGATGATTAAGCAACGTGAACTTCCGTCGCCGCTTGCCTGCCGGATAGTTTGGGCTTGTTCATACGGAAATTCATCGGTATAACGTCAATGTAGCCCGGTGGACAAGGCATCTCAGAGTCAACAAAGTAAAATTGCATCTTGAATTTCGGTCCTCGTAACAGTGCATCATCAAACATAGTACATCATCACCGCATCAGACAAACATAAACAATGAAAAATCCATCATCATCGTCATATCAAAATCCAATATTGAGAAAGAATTGTACATCAACGTACATAGTACACAATACATCAAAACATGGTACATTACCGAGGTTAGTACATAGTACACAATACATCATCAAACATGGTGCATTACCAATCATAGTACATAGTACAACGAACAAATCCAGCATCATGCACAAATGGATTTTGGTGGACGTGGAACCCAATCCCTATCTCCATGCTTATCAAATCATTGACCTAGACAAATATTAAATCCAACCACATTGCACATAGAGCTCAAACACTTACACCGGGATCGATTTGGTGAGCAGAAAAAGCAGGAGTTATCGATGAAACTAGATCCTCCGTTGAAGGCCCCACTGATACGTTTCAAACGTATCCATAATTTCTGTTGTTCCATGCTTATATTATACCATTTGCTACATGTTTTATATACACTTCATATCACTTTTATGCATTTTCTGGGACTAACCTATTAACAAGATGCCACAGTGCCAGTTCCCTGTTTTCTGCTGTTTTTGGTTTCAGAAAGTTACTTCTGGAAATATTCTCGGAATTGCACGAAACAAAAGGCCAAGTCCCTATTTTTCCAACACGTACACGGAGTCCGAAGGAGAGACGAAGAGCCACGAGGTGGCCAAACCACAGGCGGCGCGGCAGGGGCCCACCGCGCCGCCTGTGGTTTGGGCCCCTCGGGGGTCCGCCGACATCGCCCCTTCGCCTATTTATTCCCCGAGACGTGAAAACCCTAAAACACCGAGCCTTTCATCCAGAACATATTCGCTGCCGCCGCCGTCGTCAACCCTAACTCGGGGGGTTCTGAAGCTCTTCCCGGCACCCTGCCGGAGAGGGGAATCATCACCGGAGGGCTCTACATCGCCATGCCCGCCTCCGGAGTGATGCGTGAGTAGTTCATCCTTGGACTATGGGTCCATAGCAGTAGCTAGATGGTTGTCTTCTCCACTTGTGCCATCATGTTTAGATCTTGTGAGCTGCCTATCATGATCAAGATCATCTTATTGTAATGCTACATGTTGTGTTTGCTGGGATCTGACTTATATTGATACCTATGTGGAGCTGAATATTATATTATCATGTCTATGTCATTTGTGATCTTGCATGCTCTCCGTTACTTGTTGAAGCCTTGGCCAAGTGAATACTTGTGACTCCAAGAGGGGGTATTTATGCATGATAGTTGGGTTCAACCTCTATTTAACCTGGGATAGTGACAGCAAGTTCTAAGGTTGTAGATGTGTTGTTGCCACTAGGGGTAAAACAGCAATGCTTTATTCAAGGATGAATGTATTGTTTACATTACGCACATTACTTAATGCAATTGTCTGTTGCTTGCAACTTAATACTGGAAGGGGTACGGATGTTAACCGGAAAGTGGACTATTTAGGCATAGATGCATGCTGGATAGCGGTCTATGTACTTTGTCGTAATGCCCAAATGAATCTCATAGTAGACACCACAACTCACACATGCATGTTATATGCACTTATCAATTGTCAATTGCCCAGCTGTAATTTGTTTACCCAGCATGTTAGTTATCTTATTGGAGAGACACCACTAGTGAACTGTGGACCCCGGTCCATTCTTTTACATCTGAAATACAATCTACTGCAATCATTGTTCTCTACTGTTTTATGCAAACAAACATCATCTTCCATACGATACGTTTAACCCTTTGTTTTCAGCAAGCCGGTGAGATTGACAACCTCACTGTTAAGTTGGGGCAAAGTAATTTGATTGTGTTGTGCAGGTTCCACGTTGGCACCGGAATCCCTGGTGTTGCGCCGCACTACACTCCTTCACCAACACCTTCGAAGCAACCTCGTTTTCCTACTGGTTCGATAAACCTTGGTTTCATACTGAGGGAAAACTTGCTGCTGCACTCATCATACCTTCCTCTTGGGGTTCCCAACTGACGTGTGACGTACAAGCATGCATTTTCTGGCGCTGTTGCCGGGGAGATATTCCCTCGTCAACTTAGCGCTAGCAACACGTTTTCTGGCGCCGTTGCCGGGGAAAACCGAATTGCTTCTGCAAGGGGAGTCTCTCACACCCAATCTCTTTACTTTGTTATTTGTCTTGCTTAGTTTATTTTTATTTAGTCTTGTTTGCTCTCTTTATCAAAAACACAAAAAAATTAGTTACTTGTTTAATTCGTTTGATTTTGTTTTTCAAAATGAGTACTCCTGAGAACACTAAGTTGTGTGACTTCACTAGCACAAACAACAATGATTTCATATGCACTCCTATTGCTCCACCTGCTTCTAAAGCAGAATTTTATGAAATTAAACCTGCTCTATTAAATCTTGTTATGAAAGAGCAATTTTCTGGTGTTAGTACTGATGATGCTGCTGCCCATCTTAATAACTTTGTTGAACTTTGTGAAATGCAAAAGTATAAGGATATGGATGGGGATATTATAAAACTGAAACTTTTTCCTTTCTCCTTGAGAGGAAGAGCTAAAGAATGGTTGCTTTCTTTGCCTAGAAATAGTATTGATTCTTGGACAAAATGCAAAGATGCTTTCATAGGGAAATATTATCCTCCTGCTAAGATTATATCCTTGAGAAGTAGCATTATGAATTTTAAACAACTTGATAATGAACATGTTGCTCAAGCTTGGGAAAGAATGAAATCTTTGGTGAAGAATTGTCCCACTCATGGACTGACTACTTGGATGATCATCCAAACCTTTTATGCAGGATTAAATTTTTCCTCAAGGAACTTATTGGATTCGCCTCTGGAGGAACCTTTATGTCCATCACTTTAGGTGCAGCAACAAAGCTACTTGATGATATGATGATCAACTATTCCGAATGGCACACCGAAAGAGCTCCTCAAGGTAAGAAGGTAAATTCTGTTGAAGAAACCTCCTCTTTGAGTGATAAGATTGATGCTATTATGTCTATGCTTGTGAATGGTAGATCTCATGTTGATCCTAATAATGTTCCTTTAGCTTCATTGGTTGCTCAAGAAGAGCATGTTGATGTAAACTTCATTAAAAACAACAACTTCAACAACAATGCTTATAGGAATAATTTTGGTAGCAACAACTATAAGCCTTATCCTTCAAATGGTTATGGCAATTCTTATGGTAATTCCTACAGCAACAATAGAAGTGTGTCCTCTGATCTTGAAGCTATGCTTAAAGAATTTATTAGCACACAAAAAGCTTTCAATAAAACTGTTGAGGAAAAGTTTGAAAAAATTGATGTTCTTGCTTCTAAAGTTGATAGTCTTGCTCATGATGTTGAAATTCTAAAACTGAAAGTTATGCCTAATGAAGTTAAAGATACTAAGTCATTTGCTACAGCAAATGCCATCCAAGTTCGAATTGATAATAATATTAGGATGTTGGCTGAATTGCATGCTAGGTGGGAAAAAGAGGAAGAACTTGAAAAAGAGAATAGTATAGTTAGAGTTTGTACTATCACCACCACTAGTAATGCTAATGTTTTACATGCTAGTAAGCCTCCTACTATTGATGTAATGTTATTGGTGTTGGTAATGTCTCTACTACTTCTGCAAAGCGTTTGAAATTGCCTAAAACTGCTGAAACTTTTTCTGATAAAAGTGCTGAAATTTTTCAAACTATTGGAGACAATGGTTCCACCACCATTGACAATAATGATTTTGATTTTGATGATTGTAACATCTCTGAAGTTATTATGTTCTTGCAAAAATTAGCTAGAAGTCCCAATGCTAGCACTATTAATTTGGCTTTTACAAAGCATATTACAAATGCTCTTTTGCAAGCTAGGGAGGAGAAGTTGAAACTTAAAGCTTCTATTCCTAGGAAATTAGAAGATGGTTGGGAACCCATCATTAAGGTAAAGGTGAATGATTTTGATTGCAATGCCTTGTGTGATCTTGGTGCAAGTATTTCGGTTTTGCCCAAGAAGCTTTATGATATTCTTGATTTGCCACCTTTGGAACATTGTTATTTGGATGTTTTTCTCGCTGATAATGCTATGAAGAAACCTTTGGGGCGAGTTAATGATGTTTTTATTACAGTAAACAATAACCTTGTCCCTGTTGATTTTATTGTTATGGATATTGAATGCAATGCATCTTGTCCTATTGTTTTGGGAAGACCTTTTCTTCGAACTGTTGGTGCCATCATTGATATGAAAGAAGGTAATATAAGGTACCAATTTCCTCTCAAGAAAGGTATGGAACACTTCCCTAGGAAGAGAATGAAGTTACCTTTTGACTCTATTGTTAGAGCAAGTTATGATGTTGATGCTTCTTCTCTTGATAACACTTGATTTTCACTTTCTGCGCCTAGCTGAAAGGCGTTAAAGAAAAGCGCTTATGGGAGACAACCCATCGTTTTTATTTGCTGTTATTTTTGTTTTCTTTGAGTCAAGGAGTTTTGTTACTTCTGTAGCAACTCCTTTGTATCTTTATTTTATCGCAATGTTGTGCCAAGTAAAGTTCTATATTGAAAGTTGATGCAAGATTTGGATTTCTGCGCAGTGACAGATTTTTAGCTGTCACGGATTTGAGCTTATCTCCCTGTAGAAAATTCAAAAAATTCTGAAAAAATCACGCATATTCCTGAGATATGTACGCAACTTTCATTATTTTAGGCCAGATCCATCTGAGCAACTTAAGTGCCTCGAAAAAATTCGTCATTCCAGACTGTTCTGTTTTTGACAGATTCTGCCTTTTGTTTTGCATTCGCTCTTTTACTGTGTTTGTGTGGATTTCTTTGCTCCACAAAGCATTGGTGGCTGTAGCTAATGTCCAGAAGCTTTGGGATTGATTGTATCATTACAGAATATGAGAATTTTTGATTATGCACTAACCCTCTAATGAGAACTGTCTTGAGTTTGGTGTGAAGGAAGTTTTCAAGGATCAAGCGAGAAGGGTGATATTATGTGATCAAGAAGAGTGAAAAGCCTAAGCTTGGGGATGCCCCCGTGGTTCATCCCAACCATATTCAGAGAGACTCAAGCGTCTAAGCTTGGGGATGCCCAAGGCATCCCCTTCTTCATCAACAAACTTATCAGGTCATCTCTAGTGAAACTATATTTTAATTCTTTCACATCTTATGCGCTTTACTTGGAGCGTCTGTGTGTTTTTATTTTGTTTTTGTTTGAATAAATTCGGATCCTAGCAATCCTTGTGTGGGAGAGAGACACGCTCCGCTTTTTCATGTGAATACTCATGTTCTTCACTTATATTTGTTGAGTATTCTTAACTAGCTACTGCAGTGCTTTTAGCTCCTGTTTTTCATGCATCTCTTCGAGCTGTTAGCACTTGTTTATAAATACTCTCTTGCTGCATTATATTATCATTTGGAGAGTTTATGTTTAAATAAATTGATTGGTGTTTGTTTGGAAGAAAGAAAATGCTACATGTAGTAGTTGGTATTGGAAAAGACATATGCATTCTTGTAGATCATTGTCTTGTTTCGATTTGATACTTTGCAATTGTTTTGAGCTCTCAAGTAGATCATGTTTAAGCTCTTGCATCATGTAGTTAAAGCCTAGTAGTGGAGAACTACCGTAGAGCTTGTTGAGACTTGGGATGCATATTTGTTCTCTCTAAGGTCTAGATATTTTCTGGTAAAATGTTTGAGCAACAAGGAAGACAGTGTAGAGTCTTATAATACTTGCAATATGTTTTTATGTGATTCTTGCTGTACCGGTTTATACTTGTGTTTGCTTCAAACAACCTTGCTAGCCTAAACTCTGTACTGAGAGGGAATGCTTCTCGTGCATCCAAAACTTGAGCCAAAACCCATGCCATTTGTGTCCACCATACCTACCTACTATGTGGTATTTCCTGCCATTCCAAGTAAATATTTCATGTGCTACCTTTAAACTATTCAAAACTTTATTACTCCTTATTTGTGTCAATGTTTTATAGCTCATGAGGAAGTATGTGGTGTTTTATCTTTCAATCTTGTCATTTACTTCTGACAGACTTTCACCAATGGACTAGTGGCATATACATCCGCTTATCCAATAATTTGCAAAAAGAGCTGGCAACGGGGTGCCCAGCCCCAATTAATTACAACTTTCATTAATAATTCTCTTCACATGTTTTGCCCTGATTTATCAGTAAGCAACTTAATTTGCAAATAGACACTCCTCCATGGTATGTGAATGTTGGAAGGCACCCGAGGATTCGGTTAGCCATGGCTTGTGTAAGCAAAAGGTTGGGAGGAGTGTCATCTATAAAGAAACTAAAATACATGTGTAAACAAAAGAGAAGAGGGATGATCTACCTTGCTGGTAGAGATAACGTCCTTCATGGGAGCCGCTCTTGAAAGTCTGGTTGACAAGGGGGTTAGAGTGCCCACTACCATTCGTTGACAACAACAAACACCTCTCAAATACTTATTTTGTGCTCTCTATATGCTTTCGAAAACTTAAAAAGCTCTAGCACATGATTTAATCCCTGCTTCCCTCTGCGAAGGGCCTATCTTTTACTTTATGTTGAGTCAGTTTACCTACTCCTTTCTATCTTAGAAGCAAACACTTGTGTCAACTTTGTGTGCATTGATTCTTACATGTTTACTTATTGCACTTGTTATATTGCTTTATGTTGACAACTATCCATGAGATATACATGTTACAAGTTGAAAGCAATGCTGAAACTTAATCATCCTTTGTGTTGCTTCAATGCCTTTTACTTTGAATCTATTGCTTTATGAGTTACCTCTTATGCAAAACTTTTTGATGCTTGTCTTGAAAGTACTATTCATGAAAAGTTTTTGCTTATATGATTCATTGTTTACTCTTTATCTATTTGTTAGCAAACTATAGACCATTGCTTTGAGTCACTTCATTCATGACATGAGCCTTGCAATATATTGATCAAGATTGTGTGAAAGCATGTCTCCTCAGAAATTATTTGTTGTTATCGTTTTACCTACTCGAGGACGAGTAGAACTAAGCTTGGGGATGCTTGATACGTCTCCAACGTATCCATAATTTCTGCTGTTCCATGCTTATATTATACCATTTGCTACATGTTTTATATACACTTCATATCACTTTTATGCATTTTCTGGGACTAACCTATTAACAAGATGCCACAGTGCCAGTTCCCTGTTTTCTGCTGTTTTTGGTTTCAGAAAGTTACTTCTGGAAATATTCTCGGAATTGCACGAAACAAAAGGCCAAGTCCCTATTTTTCCAACACGTACACGGAGTCCGAAGGAGAGACGAAGAGCCACGAGGTGGCCAAACCACAGGCGGCGCGGCAGGGGCCCACCGCGCCGCCTGTGGTTTGGGCCCCTCGGGGGTCCGCCGACATCGCCCCTTCGCCTATTTATTCCCCGAGACGTGAAAACCCTAAAACACCGAGCCTTTCATCCAGAACATATTCGCTGCCGCCGCCGTCGTCAACCCTAACTCGGGGGGTTCTGAAGCTCTTCCCGGCACCCTGCCGGAGAGGGGAATCATCACCGGAGGGCTCTACATCGCCATGCCCGCCTCCGGAGTGATGCGTGAGTAGTTCATCCTTGGACTATGGGTCCATAGCAGTAGCTAGATGGTTGTCTTCTCCACTTGTGCCATCATGTTTAGATCTTGTGAGCTGCCTATCATGATCAAGATCATCTTATTGTAATGCTACATGTTGTGTTTGCTGGGATCTGACTTATATTGATACCTATGTGGAGCTGAATATTATATTATCATGTCTATGTCATTTGTGATCTTGCATGCTCTCCGTTACTTGTTGAAGCCTTGGCCAAGTGAATACTTGTGACTCCAAGAGGGGGTATTTATGCATGATAGTTGGGTTCAACCTCTATTTAACCTGGGATAGTGACAGCAAGTTCTAAGGTTGTAGATGTGTTGTTGCCACTAGGGGTAAAACAGCAATGCTTTATTCAAGGATGAATGTATTGTTTACATTACGCACATTACTTAATGCAATTGTCTGTTGCTTGCAACTTAATACTGGAAGGGGTACGGATGTTAACCGGAAAGTGGACTATTTAGGCATAGATGCATGCTGGATAGCGGTCTATGTACTTTGTCGTAATGCCCAAATGAATCTCATAGTAGACACCACAACTCACACATGCATGTTATATGCACTTATCAATTGTCAATTGCCCAGCTGTAATTTGTTTACCCAGCATGTTAGTTATCTTATTGGAGAGACACCACTAGTGAACTGTGGACCCCGGTCCATTCTTTTACATCTGAAATACAATCTACTGCAATCATTGTTCTCTACTGTTTTATGCAAACAAACATCATCTTCCATACGATACGTTTAACCCTTTGTTTTCAGCAAGCCGGTGAGATTGACAACCTCACTGTTAAGTTGGGGCAAAGTAATTTGATTGTGTTGTGCAGGTTCCACGTTGGCACCGGAATCCCTGGTGTTGCGCCGCACTACACTCCTTCACCAACACCTTCGAAGCAACCTCGTTTTCCTACTGGTTCGATAAACCTTGGTTTCATACTGAGGGAAAACTTGCTGCTGCACTCATCATACCTTCCTCTTGGGGTTCCCAACTGACGTGTGACGTTACACGCATCAAGCATATTGTCTGGCGCCGTTGCCGGGAGATAGAAGCAACACCGCATTATATTCCCTCGTCAACTTAGCGCCAGCACCCACCACCATAGAGGGACCAAAAGGCATCGATGAAGGTCCAACAACCGTTGATGAAGATTGTGGATGCAGGGTTTGACGGGTTGTCTGAAAGGAAACTAACTATGGCGATTAAGCAATAGCGAGTTGTCAGGCATGCCTCGAGAGCTCCAAGCATGAGTCAGAGTGTTTCCAAGTCCTACAAATTCAACCAGTCGACGCAAATGCCATCAATCGATGCTCAGGGAGAAGGTTTCGAGCGATTTCATAGAATGTGTCGTATGAGGAGGGGGAACAGTGAGAGGAATAACGTCGTCGATTTTCAAAGGTGTGTACCTTATCGGGATTGTCTCCGTGTGTACAACTCCCCCACTCTTTAGGCCCGAACCCACCTAGCCCCCTTGAAAACTGGCATTCCAGTTGTTTCTAGTGGGCTTGTCTAAGGGTGCTTTAAGCACCATGCCAGTCATGCTTGAGGCATTGTCCATCGTTCAAATGCATAATGTATGCATCTAACGAGCCGAGTTGGCCTTGATGCAACAAACCAAACACTTCCTCTATATATGGATAGCTTGTACATGATGATACAACAACAAATCAAGCCCTAGCGGTGTGTTTGATTGCTCATCATGAGCCGCTTTTGGCACATGCCACATGGGCCATGTGAGCCTCGTGTAGGCTTGTAGCCATGTGGTGCAACTTATTTCGTTGCTCGCATTTAGTCTTGCTACATGATACGATAACATAAGTGTGTTGTTTGATTACAGTTGTGTGCTCTCCGCGATGCAAATTTCGCGTGTTTGGTTGTGTGCACAATGATGGTTGTTCTCAACATGGTGAACTTAACTATCTCACATCATCACACTTGCAACCACTTTTTATGTGACGTCGAAACTAAAAACTTGTACCACGTGACGTGTGTGGGACAATAAGATGAAACTAGTGGTAATTGTGTTTGCAAAAAACTGGATGCGAACGATGAATTTGACGGAATTCGTCTAAAAGGTCCATATGTAAACATAAAATGGAGAGTTACAATAAACAGATCTCGTAATCCATTGCCGGAATGGAATCACATCATTTTTTCCGAGGTTAACGGGGTCTTCTCTCTCCCTTGTATCTCCCTGTAATTTCTCCGAATCACATGATCGATCCACATATTTCCATGTAAACCTTATCATGAATTTTGGACTAACAAAGGAAATGATCAAGAGAGTATATGAGGTATAGGTATATTGAGAGAGACCAATAAGTAACACCACGGAGAAAAAACTTATCACAAGTTGGTGTGAGGCTCGAACTAAAAACTTGCAACGTTGGAATTGTGTGCAACGACAAGATGAAGTTAGCGGTCAAAGAGTTTTCAAAAGATTGACCCTGTGTGACGATTCTATAATAATATATATAAAGAGGTTTTCAGCATAAACACAAACTATCGCGAGAATGAAATTACTTCATCTATGCACATCATTTTTAGGCAAACCCTATATGCCGCCTGTTTGCGCCGCATAACTCGAGCGCCGCCTACATGCTTCCCTCGCGAATGCGTTTTCTGGGCGCCCACTTTTCAGGAGCGTTCTTTTCTTTTTCCACAGCGGCGAGTCGAAGACGCGTTCCTTCTCTTCTTCCCGTTCTTCCGTGCGCCTCCCAGATTTTCCCTCCCCGAGTAGATTACTGATAACCCACAAGTATAGGGGATCGTGTGTAGCCTTTTCGGATAAGTAAGAGTGTCGAACCCAACGAGGAGCTAAAGGTAGGATTAAGTATTCTCTCAAGTTCTATCAACCATGATACAACTCTAGCACTCACTGACGAGGGGTAGACTCATCAAGACCCATGGTTAAGGTCCCTAGGTTATGAATATGGGGGAGAGAACGTGGTAGAGCTGGAAGTATCGTCGGCTGACAAGCAGGGCAAAGATTTTACCCAGGTTCAGGGCCCTCGTGTGGAGGTAACACCCCTACGTCCTGCCTGTCTGTTATTGCTTTGTGAATATGATGGTTACAAGGATCCCGGCGAGATGTCGATCTCGCTAGGGTTTTGTGGCTCTGTGTTCGTTGTCTGGTTCGATGGCCCTCCCAGTCCTTAAATAATAGGCTGGGTCTCGGGTGTTCGTAACCGACTCGATTTACAAGTAAGGAAACTCTAAACCGACTATTGTTTCGCCAAACTTGGAGGATACTCCATCTTCGTGGGCCTCCCTTCATGGGCTTCATGTAGGCTCTGATAGTTGGGCCTAGTCGATACGTGCACCAGGTACCCTCATGGTAGGGTACCCGATAGGCATACCCATGTCAGTAGCCCCCGAGTACTTGTCTGATTCGAAGAGTCGGGCATGGACTCATACATCATGCACGTTTTTTTGCATCTGTATTTAGAATTCTTATGAAATAGCACATGTTGGCTATGTCGAGTGTTTCATCGACTATGAGTTTTTGCTTATGATAGTCAAGGGATATTAGCTTAGCAGGCCCGGCACACACGACGGATCGGGGCCAGTTAACTACCATTTGTGGCAAAACCATACTAGCTTTCAATCAAACTCGAGTCCCCGGACTCGAATCTGGAACAAACTGGACAGACTCGAAACGGCCGTTGAGGTCTTACGGAATCGAACTGCAGTATAATTTTGAATCTACCCAACGCGTCCGTCGGGGATTATTCATCATGTCTGCTGACACGGAACATTAAGGATAACGCTGCTGGAGCGGTCCTTAGCCCAGCTCGACTGATCGGCGGGTCTTACCTTTGCACTATGCATGCAGCATCCAAGGATCGTCGGATCAACTCGGGAATATTTCGAGTATGATTTTGCTTATGAACTGAGTCGAATGATTGTCGACTGATACTTTGCCATTATTCTATCGGGTGCGCGACAGCGCTCCCGATGGGAGTAGCCCCCGAGATTGTGCTTTATTGCTTGCAATGGAGGATAATCTCAAAATCTTTTACCCTGCACATTTTAGTCAAAGAAATTTTTTGATACGCTCCCGATGGGAGTATGATGCTTCAGTCGAAATTTCGACTGGCATGACCTTTGCTAAAAACCAACGAGATTTGTGAGAGACCACCCGAAGATATCATCGAGTGACTTTTATGCCAGTTGTGAAAGAGAACAACGTCAGCAATGACGCATTTTGCGACTGCTATCTCTGACAAGCGGTGGCGTGCTTGGAGAGGCTTTGATAAGACGTGACCCTGTTTTGTGGGCCCGTTTTTGCAGAGCTGACCAGGGATGACGCCGCGTGGACTTGATTTGACCGTTCTGGCGCGATTTTCACGGGGCGTGATGATGGTTTCCTGGATTCTCGTGCGTAGTGGGCGGAGTGGCCGGCGACGGTTGCTCTCCGTGGCCGCCACGTGTATGGCCAGATTTCGCGCGGAGCGTATGCATTTGTTTTGACGGTTGCGATCGTTTTGCGATCTGTGGTAAATAGGGGACGGCGCTGGCAGAGTTTTTTACTTGCCATTTGCTCCCTGCGCCGCCCCTCGTCTCCTTCCTCCTGGCCCTCCATTGCTCTGCGCCCAAGTTCTTTGCCCACACCCTCCATGCAATGGCGAAAGGTGGAGGTGCCAAGCGTGGTGCTGCCGCCGCTGCCGCGACCGATGCGGCCAAGGGCAAGAAGACCGTGGCGGGTACATCTGCGTCCGCCGCGCTGAAGAAGGGCAGCGGGGACTGGGCGAAGTCCACCATCAAGGACGCCCATTTGGTCAAGTTCCGCGAGCAGGGGTATCTGCCACCCGCGGAGCAGCTCGCCGTCCGCGCCGTCGCCCAAGGAGGTACTCCCCGAACCACGCGCCAACGAGCGTGTTTGTTTTGCGGAGTTTTTGCCTAGGGGCTTTTCGCTTCCCCTCCACGACTTCGTTCGTGGTCTTCTTTTTGCCTACGGGGTGCAGATCCATGATCTCACCCCAAATGGCATTATGCATATCGCGTGTTTCATCACGCTGTGCGAGTGCTTCCTCGGCGTCGCACCCAGCTGGGCGCTGTGGAAAGCCATCTTCATGGTGGCCGAACAGAGGAGGTGGTCGCACCTACCCCGTTGGCGGCTGTGGAATCCAGGTGCGCAGCGACACCCGCTACTTCCGCCTGAAGACCGTCGACTCCGCCAAGGCTGGAGGAAGGGGTGGTTTTATGCGACTGTCGAGCAGGATGCAGCCGCCCCTTTCTCGACTGCTGCTTTCACCAGGACCAAGGCGTGGGATCACCAACTCTCAGCCGAAGAAATGGAGGAGGCAAGCCCTTTGCTGGCTCGGATCGGAGGCATGCTGGACAAGGTCACAGGCATCCATTTGATCGCCACCTTTGTGAAGAGGCGGGTGTGGCCCACCGTGCCCGAGCGCACCCCATGTGGGAGTATGAAGGCGCGGGTGACATCACCCGAATGAACCCAGAGGAGCTGTCAAGGAGTGAGCTGCTGACGCATGTGCGGCACATCACCAATGACGGCAGCCGACACTTGCAACGTCGACTGCCCTGTTGACCATATGGGTTGGAGAACCCTTTGCTTGAGGTATGTATGTGTTATAGCCTGCTTGCAATGAAGAGTTTGCCACTCGTATGTTCTGCGATATGCGATTTTTGATTCTGACTTTGCAATTTGTGATGTATGCTATGCAGGGTCACTCGACTGCTGCCTCCCTTCCTCCTCTGCCTGAAAATGGCGAGACTGAAGAAACCAGGTACAGGTGGTGGACCCGAAAGGGGATCAGTCGCCCATCCCTTCTGCCACCACTTCACATGTGGAGGAGGTCGAGGAGGAAGCAGCAGAAGAGGTCCAATCTGAAGACAAGGCCACCGCTGACCAAGAAGTCGATACCGCGCCACCGAAGCGGCGTCGACTGGCCAAGAAGGCGCCTTCTGCTGTGAGTTCACCCGCGAGGGGCAGGGCTTGGAGGATGACGAGGAATCAGGCTCACCACCTGTTTTCCAAGCCGCTCCTTTGCGTGCGTGCTCAACAGCTCAACTCTTCCTCTTCAGTCGAGTGGTACCCCAGCCTTTGGGGCCAATTTTTGGCGACTCCGAAGATGAGGAGATGAGGAGCACAGGTATGTGTTTTTTGAGTATGATATGAAATTTTGTGCTGTCACATATTTGTGCTGACCCTTTTGCTTTGTTGTGTTGCACAGCGCTGAAAACAATCAGCCTGGGACTCCTCCAGTCGAGAATGTTCCAACCCTGGAGCACTCGAATTGCACCGACTGGAAACGAGGCTGCCCAGCCAATGGCCACTGATGCTGTCGTTGAGACAGCCAAGGCGGCAACTCCAGATGTCGGGACATCAGTCGCGGCTCCTGAGCCGTGGATGAACCACGTAAGTACTTTTTGCTTGACCCGTTTAGTTGGGCTGTGAGAGTTTGAATTTTTGCTGAATTCGTGTGCTTGCAGCCCTTCTACCACACCTTGGCAGATTCTGCCAAGGCTTATGTCCAGGTGGAGCAGGAGAGGGATACCATGCGCGCCGAGCTAGAGCGGCTCAGTCGTGAGTTCTCCTTTTTGCTTTTGTTTTGCTAATTTCTTTTTGCAATGCTTGATTTTGTCGAGTATTGAATGCACGTGATTTTGCTGGGCCAGGCGAGAAGAAGGAGCTGGAAGACACTCGCCGCGCAGCGCGAAGAGTCGAAGAAAGAGCTGGCTGCCGCCACCAACTCAGCCGCTGCACGCGAGCGAGGATATGCTGACCAGCTCGCGGCACTCGCGCAGGCCATGGGAGGTGAGTAATCTTTTCTCCTTTTGATATGACGATATAACTGTCGAGTGTCATGAAATGACTTTTGCCTTTTTGAATTGTGCAGAAGCTGTTGGCGCACCGGCCTCTGCGACGTCGAGTGGATCTTTCGCTGGAACAGGCTGTGGGCGGCTTAGGCGCATGCAACCAGGCGAAAGACGCACTCGCCAAATCGACGAGCACACTTGGCGCTGTATACAAGGTGGTGTTCCCGACTGGCGTAGTGCCGTCGACGGCGGACGACTTCGCCGACGTGTTTGGCCCCGGGACGTCCACCATGGCGGGTTTCGCTCGCGCCAACACGGTACGCGGATCCGAGTCCACCATCAAGCTTCTTATGGGACATGGGATAGATTGCGACTACGAGGCAGCACTGTCTGCGTTCCCTCGGAAGCCAGATGGGAAGCCCATTTCTCTGAAGGGGTGAGCGGAGCCGCCGCGCGACTGGCCGAGGTTTTTATGACACCATGGAGCGCCGGGCACTCGAGACTGCCAATCGTCTGCTTAGGAAATCGAATCTTAGGTTTAGGGTAGCTGTACCCTTTTGTTTTTTATGCCTTGTAATGATACCTTCTGAACTGCGCGAGTCTGCGCTTTGTTTGTGCTACCTTGTTTATGCAAAGTCTTTTGCTAATGTCTTTCACTCGAAGAGTTGTATGCTTATGACATGAGTTTTAGCTTCTGACACAAACTTTGTGTTTGTGATTATGCTCTTTGAACAGTCACGAGAACCTGCTACTGCGACTAGTTCCTCGCAGGCTCCAATCACCACCCGATCCCAGGGTCAGGTGGTAAATGATGCCAAGGTGATGGAGTTATGAAGGCCAAATTTGTGAGAATGGAGCAAGATCTGAAGGACGCCCAGGCTGAGCTGAATCGATTGAGGGCGAGACCCGCGTTGGCCACCCAACGCGAGGAATATGTGCTCGGGGAGATGGATCTTGTGAACAGGCAACTCGAGTGTAAGTTCGAGTCTTGCTCTGTTTACAAGCTTTTTGCGTAGCTATTGTCCTTTTGATCTGACTGGTGCGCCCGTGTTTGTAGGCTTTGTCGACAACTTCCAGGCTGAAAAGATTCGCGTGGAAGGGCGTCTGGATAGCGTGGTTGACGACCCTACGACTGGGCGTCAACACTTTTGGCTTGATAGGTACCATGCCCGCATACTCGCCACCCTGAAGGATCGCGTCTGGCGAAGTGCTGAACTGCTGGAGTTATGCCGGGCAGCGTTTATTCGCCTGAACGAGACTCTTTTTCCTGCGGGGCCACAACCACAAGGGATTCGTGCTTTGTTGAACATCTTCCGTCAAACAAATCCCATTCGAGAGTTGCTGTCTCAGAGACTTGTGATTGGAGCCAACGCTGCAATGGCGTATATGCGTAGTCGAAAACCAAGGTTGGTGTTGCGGACACCTGCAGCCGGAGAGGTTCTCGAACAAAGACCTGGATGACACGATCCAAGCTGCGGAGACACTAATCGAGTGCACTCGCGAACAGCTTTGCGGTCCCGAGCTGCCCGTAAAGGACGAGCCTGAGGATTAGAATAGTTTGCGAGTGCAATTTTTGTATAGGGGGCAGCCCCCGAGTGTAATTTTTGACTCTTTGTATATTGTATAGTTTGTATACTTTGATTTTTTGTCGAGCCCCCGAGTCAGTCGAGCGGGGTTTGTGAAATATGTGTTGGTTGTGAACCAATGACTGTGCAGCCCCCGAGTATTCGAGTGCGGCTGCAGAGTTTTTGTGTTCTTTGTTTGGATCCTTGTTACGCAGCCCCCGAGCATTCGGGTGCGGCTAAGGCATTGTGTTTCTGCAAGAGCGAGAGCTCATTTGATCGATAACACAGCCCCCGAGGGTTTCGGGTGCGGTTAAGGTATGAATTATGCGGGTAGTAGCCACAAAGAAGTCGAAGGAACATTGATTTTATTCCTCTTTTGAATGTTAGGCTGCAGGCCGCCTCATTAAAAACCTTCCAGTCCCCTTAGGTACCCTGGTAAGGAAAAGAGCGCGTCTGAAACCTGCAGCCATCCGACATATAGCCTATTACATTGTATGACTGTGAGCACTTTATGCGTAGAAACGGCGCAGATGCGCAACGTTCCAAGGATTATGAGAGAGTTCGCCTGTCTTCGCGTGCTTCAGTCGATATGCGCCTCCACCAAGGACCTCCGTGATGATGAAGGGACCTCCCATGGGGAAGCGAGCTTGTGCACCTTCTTTTGCTTCAATCGAAGAACCAGGTCGCCACACGAAGGGACCTGGTTCGCAGTCGACGGCTATGGTAGTTGCGAATCCTGCTGGTAAACAGCTGTGCGGGCCAAGGCCGTGCGCGCTCATCGAGCAAGTCGACTGCGTCTTCGAGTGCTTCTTCCGCGTCTTCTTCATTGTATGCTTCAACTCGTGGCGCATTGAACCTTACATCTGATGGCAGAATTGCCTCTGCACCATAGACCATGAAGAATGGGGAACTGCGTAGAAGTGTTGGGAGTTGTGCGTAGGCTCCATAGCACAGATGGTAGTTCTTCGACCCAAGCACCCGCAGCTCTTTTGAGTGGCACCAAGGCGCTTTTGATCCCACGTCACAAGTCCATTGGCCTTTTCGACTTGGCCATTGGATTGTGGATGCGCCACGGATGCGTAGTTGAGCGTAATGTCCTGCTCTTTGCAGAAGGTTTTGAACTCCTCAGCCGTGAAGTTTGTGCCGTTATCAGTGATGATACTGTTTGGGACACCGAAGCGGTAGATGATGCTCTTTATGAAGTTGACTGCCGTAGTAGCAGTCGAATTTGTGATGGGGACCGCCTCGATCCACTTTGTGAACTTGTCGACTGCCACCAGTAGGTGAGTATGCCCGCCATGCGATGATTTTTTGAGTGGCCCAACCATATCGAGCCCCCATTGGGCGAAAGGCCAGGCCAGCGGTATAGTCTTCAACGCCGATGCGGGTGCGTGCGGCCTTGTTGCGAATTTCTGGCAGCCGACGCACCTTTTGACTATGTCCTCCGCGTCTTTGAGTGCTGTAGGCCAGTAAAACCCTGCGCGAAAGGCTTTGGCTACGAGTGATCGACTGCTGGCGTGATGCCCACAGGTACCTGCATGAATATCTCGAAGTATGGCTTGGCCATCTTCGAATGCGATGCATCTTTGGAACATACCTGATATGCTGCGCTTGTATAACTCGCCGTTGATAACGGTGTATGCTTTTGATCTTCGAGTCACGCGTCGGGACTCGGTTATGTCATCTGGTAGCTCGCCGCGGAGTATGTAAGCCAGAAAAGGTTGAGTCCAAGTTGGCTCAATGAGGAGTACCTCGACTGGGGGGTCCTCTGTGCTGGCGCTTTGCTTTTGGCTGGCGTAGTCGACGGAGGAGGCTCTCGTTTCTCCTTGATAGATCTGTGTTCGATGCGCTCGAGGAAGACACCAGGTGGAATTTGTGCGCCAGTTGAGCCAAGATTGGCTAGCATGTCTGCTTCTTCGTTACTTTCCCTTCCTATGTGCCTCAACTCACAGCCCTCGAAGCTGCCCTCCAGTGTGTTGTACAGGTCGCGATAAGCGATCATGTTGTCCGCGATTGCGTCGCAGGCCTTCATTGTTTGCTGCACCACGAGATTGGAGTCGCCGTAGATCATCAATCGAGTGCACCCAAGTGCTTTTGCCATCCGCATGCCATGGATCAGAGCCTCGTATTCAGCCTCGTTATTGGAGGGTAGTTTGAATCCCATCTGCAAAACATAACGTAGCTTGTCCCCTTTTGGTGATATGAGGATGACGCCTGCGCCTGCGCCTTCGTGTTTCTTGGACCCATCGAAGTACATGGTCCAGGAATTGGACACGTCTGGTGCTCCAGGTAATTGGGCCTCTATCCACTCGGTTGTGAAGTCGGGTAGGACTTGTGCTTTGATAGCCTTCGGGTGCTCGTACTTGATGTCTCTTGGAGCCAGCTCGATGAGCCATTTTGCGACTCGACCCGTTGCATTGGGGTTTGTGAGGATATCACCGATTGCTGAGTTACTTACCACGGTGATCGGGTGCTCGGTGAAGTAGTGTGTCAACTTCCTTGAGGACATGAATACAGCGTATGCCAGCTTTTGATAGTGCGGGTACCGCTGTTTTGATATGGAGAGAACCTCGCTCAGGTAGTAGACTGGACGTTGTATGCTTTGGATGTGCCCCTCCTCCATGCGTTCGACTACCAGTACGGTGCTCACCACCCTGTTTGTAGCCGAGACATACAGGTAGAGTGGTTCCCGTTCCTTAGGTGCGACGAGGATCGGAGGGCTTGTGAGGATCCGCTTGAGATCTGTGAAGGCTGCTTCAGCTTCTGGCGTCCACTCGAACTTGTCCGCCTTCTTCATCAGTCGATAGAATGGTAGAGCCTTTTCACCCAGTTTGCTGATGAATCGACTGAGCGCTGCTACTCGTCCTGCTAGTTTCTGCACATCGTGAAGCTTTGAAGGCCTTTGCATTGTGAGGATGGCCTGTATTTTCTCCGGGTCTGCTTCGATTCCACGGGCAGAGACTAGGTACCCTAGAGCTGCCCGGCTGGAACGCCGAACGTGCACTTCTTAGGATTGAGCTTGATATGGAAGCGTTTGAGGTTTGCGAACGTCTCCCTCAAATCGTCGAGTAGTGTGTGTTCTTCCCTTGTGGTAATGACAATGTCATCCACGTAGACCTGGACGTTGCGTCCGATTTGCTTTTTGAGGCAGTCCTGCATCATGCGCTGGTATGTTGCACCCGC